>CM046877.1:123368013-124843013 GCA_025667525.1 Glebionis coronaria | reverse complement strand
TAATGCATCACAGTAATTAGTTACTGCATTAAGTTCGGTGATGAATTATAGATGCAGAAGATTATCTTTTGTTTTATTTAAAAATTTAAAAGAAATAATCTACTGCATCACAGTTATATATTTGATGCATCAACTTAATAAATTAATGCATCACTGTAATTAGTTGCTGCATTAAGTTCGGTGATGAACTATAATGCAGTAACTTATTAATGTGATGCATTAACTTATTAACATGATGCATCAAAATATATAATTGTGATGCATTAGATTATCTTTTATTTATTTTTAAAAAAAAGTTGAAATGTTTTTTTTCCAAAAAAATATCGAAAAAATTTTTTCGAAAAAAATCGAAAAAAAAATAGAAAAAAAAATTTTTGAAAAAAAATTTTGTAAAAAAAAATTTCGAAATTTTTTTTTTCGAAAAAAAATTCGAATTTTTTTTTCGAAAATATTTTTTTTCCAAAAATTTTTTGAATTTTCTTTTAAAAAAAATCGAATTTTTTAAAATAGTGAGGTGTCATCATTATGTGGCATGGTGATATGGCATAATGACACATGTCACTCTCACAATCCTTCCTATACTTTTTATTTTAAGACCCCTTCTCATTTTACCCCATTCCTATATATATATATATATATATATATATATATATATATATATATATATATATATATATATATATATATATATATATATATATATATATATATATATATATATATATATATATATATATATATATAGGGAGGTGTTATTGTGGTGTACACTTTAAAATAGATTATAATAGGCACAGTTGTGGATCGTCGGATCAAGCATAGTTGATGAGATTAATAGTTAATTAATTAAATGACATAATTGTAATTAAATAGAAATAAAGTGGCATTGTTTAGCGGTTTTGCATATCCTACTTTTGAAGTTAATGACCAGGTTTCACCATTACGCTTCATCGATTTTTTTTGTTCCATTCTCTTTGATACATATTTTTTTATTTTATTTATATTATACTTAAATGGCACATGACACTTTATTTTTCAAGTATTGCATGCTCAACTTGATAGCTATATTCTTTTTTTCACTTGAAACATAATTTTGTTTCAACCCTTTGGATGTGTAGTTAGTAGTGTTGGACGACTCGTGGTACCATTCCATTGTTTCATTTCATTCACTTTTACAAATTTGTGATATACTACCAAGTATTTTCTTTGTAAACACACAAATTTTTGATACATTGAAAACTAACAAAACTGACACATCGGTTACCAAGGGCAATGGTTATAAAGACAACTCGTGATACAAAATATATATCTGGCTCGGCTACACAACGATAAACAAAATCCAAAAGTGAACCATCATATATTACTCATAGCTATCCTAGAACAGGTACAAAACCGCATACACATATCCTGGGAAGTGACACATATCAGATTTATTATACGCTCTTTTAGATTGTATAATACTATTGATACATATTAAATTATATATACCGATTGGCGGATAACAGATCTCGTGCACACGATAAAATCCTAGAGAGTATCCCAAATCAGAAAACATGTGTAGGAAGAAGTGTTGCCGCCAGTTCAGACGTTGTAAGGACTTCGGAATTCAGAGCAACATCAAGCTAAATAATAGCATGGTTCTGTTCAGGATCTGATTATTCCACAAAGGTGGTGTCAATATCGATAATCAAGAAACCTCCTACCTAAAAATCCGCCATTACCTGATCTTTATCAAAACTGAGCATAACTAGGAACATAAGAGAATGGTTCAATCTCACCTGTAAAAGTCAAAACAATTTCAGAAAAAATTATTATCTACTATAGTTATCAACAAATGCAGGTCACTAACACACTAAATAAACAAGTGTTCAAATACATATTCTATTTACTAGAAATAAAATCTATAACACCTGGGCAGTAAATACTAGACAAACATTTTCCATGTAATTGTACATTCTTTGCTTAATCACTCATTCATACAATATTTGCTTTAATGTGTCACTTGTATAGTAAGGACTTCATATGCAGTAATCAATATATTATTTAAATCCACCAATTTCTAGACAAAAAGGTCAATTTTACATGTATGAAAACTACTACCATAAATAGTCAATTATATACCAAATTTATACAACTCTTTGATACTTATACGTAGATTACTAGTGACACATCAGTAATAAATCTTATACAAACACTAAAATATATGACTTTATAGACAAATCAAACAAAATCCTTAATCTAACCCGTGTCAAAATATTTGGTGCACAACAACATGGTCGGTCTTGGATTGATACACACAAGCACTTGGTCGACATTATGAACGCCAATACACAAGTCTTCTTAGCATGTGCTATAATAGAAAAAACTAGAAATGTAAAAGATAAAAATAAAACATCAATATAATCTTGAACAATTTTCGTGAATTTTTGAGCACCTTTTAAAAAAGTCTTTAATTGATTCTACAAACTAAAAGTATCACCAGTAGCTTTACACACGTCTTTAATGGGTCACCTTCTAGAAAAAGTGATACATTACTCTATTGATGATGTGCACATTCAAAATGACTAATACATCAACCGTATCTTTTAACCTCAAAAAAAATAAATTGACTAATAAGCATGGTAGCGCTGATACACATACCTATGATGACGGTTGTTGTTGTCTAGACACACGGCGGCGGCTTCAGTTATTTGAGTGGATCGAATCAGATCTAACATCGAAAAAATAGGGCAGTAGTGATTCATGTTGAGAAAAAAGAAAGCACTAGATCAGATATTAGGCACCGCCACAAATAGATCCGATTCCGTTGACATTAAATCTAAAAAAAGGAAGGTTTTGTGGTTGTTGATGCTAAAGAACACATAATATATGATCACAATAAAGATGTGGCGGTTGGTCGCCGGAAAATGGTTAGAAAGCAATGGAGAGCTTTTTCTAATGTGAAATTTGTATTTTTGAGGATCTGGAAAACATCTTTTGTTTTTAAGATACTCCGTATTATATATGTAGAGATGTTTAAGGAAAAGTCAAATACCTTGCCCTTTTGATTGTTTATTTTACGTATTTGTGTTTTAAATGAAAGTTACACTTGTAAAATTATGGTTGGTGCCTATTATATTTCATTTTAAGAGTGTATACTACATGAACACAAATCTATATATATATATATATATCAGAAACCCTTATATAGGAAGGATGGTGAAACATTACTTTAATCTCAAAATTCTAAAAAAATGCCACGTGTAAATCAATATTTATTTTCCCCCCACCCAACACTATACCGAATTTTAGAGATCTCCTAATCGTATCCATTAATAAAAATTTCTAAACAAAAAACCATAATCAAAAATCCTCAAATACAATCAGATCTAATCGAATTTGAGAAGAAAAAAAACACGCAACAATAAGAGGGCATTGAAGCATAAACGATTGATGGCATTGAATCGTAAATAATTTTGTTCCCTGTGTGAGTTTTTCAGTTCTTTTATTTTAATTTCATTTTTAAATAAATCCTATCAAATTGCTTTTCTTAATTATTTGTTTGTATAATATGATCTGTTACTTTTGTGTGTGTTGTTATTAATTATACTATGGAGTCATCAGCACCCTCATCCGTAGAATCATATATCAATTGTTTAAAATTATGTATAAGTGGTTTTATTAATAATAGTAATTAGTATTTGTGTTAATGGCATTTTTAATATCATTTATAGTTTTGTAATTTTAAGGTTGTGTTTTATTCATATGGTTTTATGGAATATTTTGTACGCATTAGATTTAATTTCTTTATGTTTCATATGTTACTTATTCTTTATTTTATTTGCAATGAACTGATGATGTATTTTATGCACGCCATGTGTTTGATGAAGCGTGTGTAAAGTTAAATTTGTTTGTTACAAACATTAAATGAATGTGTGACTATGATTTTACGCACTATATTGTAGTGGTGAACAATACTCAGTCGCTAAATGACGCTTGCCTAATGTGCATTCTTGACTTAATTATATGCATCTATACATATACAGTTTTGCAATGCATTGAGAAAGAGAAACGAAAATGGATGGAGCAGGTGTTTTTTTGTTTTGATAAAGATCATTGTTTTTCATCAGCTAAAACAGCCCTTTTCAAGGTGACTTTTATGATCTTAAACGTGTTCTATACGTATGCAAGTGAATAATATAAAGAGTAACCACACCATGTCATCATTGTTTACCAGATATTTATAAATTTGAACAAACATTCCCTGATAAGAAATATGGACATTATGAATCTTACCTTCACTAGCTTCAAAGGACACCACCTAAGTAATGGTATTTTTTTCATCTTTACATTTCTTCCTTTCAAGTTAGAGGTACTTGGTAGAATAACAAGACAATGATAGCTATCTTTGCAATTGAATTTTGTATGCTATGATTTGCATGAGGAACTTATGATAATGAGGAGGAATACATGTCATAGGTAAGAGATAAATGTTCTCTTATTGTAACCTTCAAAATTTTGAAATTTTTGAATGTTTGACATTACTTTCATTTAGTTACTGGTAGTGCATATTAATATGGGAAAGTTAGGAGAAAAAGATAGGACATCTTAATGAACTTATTATCATTACAAAATACTAATGCTATTTTTTGTGCATTTTAGTGTAAGTTTATCTGTAGTGTTCTTACTGCTGCAATGTTCTTTTCCATCTGTAGCTTTCTCCCTCATGAAACTTTCTTCTCTATATTTGGACAAGTGGTATGAGGTAATTTGAACTTTCTGTGTTTTGGACACGACATGTTTAAGGAACATGACGCAAAAACTCTTTCCACTGTTTGATACCATTAAAAACTTTAACACTACACTCCTTATAGAACAGTTTTACATCAGCCCCAAAATACTAATAAATCGACCCAAATACCTCTTAAAACTACAGTATTGTAGCAGATCACACTTAAGTTTGCCATCTGGTTTCTTCACTAATTTTTTGACAGATCGATTCAGTACATGCTTGTGACAGAAACGATTAATTGACGATAGGCTGATAAAAAACATTTTTTTATAAAAAGAAGCCCTCCCCATAATTTGCTAAAGGTACAAAACAAGATGTTCTCTATTCTTCTTCATGTTTTTAATTTTTATATGTAGTTTCGTTCCTGCTGCAACGTTCTTTTCCATCTGTATCTTTCTTTCTGATACAACGTTATTCTCTATATTTGGACAAGTGCTATGAGGTAATATGAACTTCATGTGTTTTGGTCACGACAAGTTTAAGGCATATGGTGCAAAAACTCTTTCCACTATTTGATACCCCTTAAAAACATTAACACTGCACTCCTTATAAAAATAGTTTTACATCAGCCCCAAAATACTAATATATCGAACCAAACACCCCTTAAAACTACAGTATTGTAGCAGATCACACTTAAATTTTCCATGCAGTTTCTTCACCGATTCTTTGACAGAAACGATTCAGCACATTGCTGTGACAGAAACTAAGAAAAGGTGATGATTGTTTTGAAGAGGAGAAAAAAAGTTGGCTTGGGTGCTCTACAATCCTGTATCTGTTTATTTGATTCTCTTTTCTATATATGATAAGTTTGCAATCTCTGCTATTTAATAACAGTCTTCGATTCTATTTTCTATATACACGATACGTACCACTTTCCACAAGAAAATAGAAGGTATTGTGGTTGTACCCTTTTGTAACACTTCTCACAACACTCAAGTGGCCATACTAATGAGCAAGGGCTGACAGCTTTAATAGAAAGCGACAATAAAAGGTGGAAGACATTTAAGACCAGACTGAAAAATAAGGAGATGGACACAAACTTGAAAAGGTAGCTGGAATCAAAAAGTATGCCGACTAATCTATAAGTCTTCTGTAACATTTTTCTTTCTAGCCGTCAATTGATTAACTGTTGTATTTCATAGAAATTTCTACCACTGTTAAAGAATTTGCTGCTGAGTACTTGCTGCATAAAAACCTACTTGTGTCAAATAGGAAATAGAGATGGAGAAAAAGAGGAATCTGGCACGTAAGGAGTAAAAGTTATTCGAAACAAACAAAGGTATTTCACATGTAAAAATAGGTATGATTTACCCGCTGATTCATTTGCCTATTTTATATCAACCTCTTTATAGATGATTCTCATGTTGATATAATCTTTAAAACAAGTTATTTATATAACAACTTTAAATACATATATATATATAAAATGATTGTATGGGCTGCTTGCTTAAGAAGTAGGTTTTGATCCTCATTACTTTTTATCATACAGTCATGAACATCAATCCTAAGATGTGACCATCTTAATTTATCAGTTAGATTAAGTTTCTTTGAAAACCAGAGATCTATTTCTTTTGTTTACATTTAAGGTGGTATTTGCACGATCTCAATAAATGAGTGAGTCGTTAATGGATATGACTTATACGACGTTCTGAGATTGAATAATGTTTTAATTCATTTAGCCTTGTGAATGTATATTGCAGAATCTTATAAGCATTTTGAAAGAAAGAAAACCCCCTCTACAATCTCAAGAAGAATGACTTTTCTTGAGTCAGCATTTGACTCGGAGCCTGCGGATCACTGTGGATTAACTCCGAGTAAGATACTTGAACTGGTGAAGAATAATCCCTCTAAAGCTTTCAAAGTTTTAAATCGAATTTATGAATTCAGCTTAATTTGTCTTCGTATGTACATAAACAAATGTATCTTGTGAGAAGATCAATGATAAGTACTTACATGTAGAACCAGTTGGTGTGTCTTGTCTCTGTTTTCTTCCAAAGTTTGATCCAATTTTTTTTATCAATGTTCAAGTTTTTTCATTAAAGTTCAACCATTTTGTACCGACTTTTTGTTGATAGTTAAGCAGGTGCTTTGCTTAGGCTTCTTGAAACCTTGAAATGAATAAAGATTTTGTTCTGAATTTAGTTTCTTATGCGTCTTTTTTTAGTTATGCGTTGAATAATTGTTTGTTTTGGAAATAATTTGGGTAATGGCTGTACACGTGAATACTAAAGACAGTAGTAAACTATCTTTAGAATTTGTGAAACTATTATTGTATTTCAAATTTTTTTTTTGGTAGATGTACATTAGTGAGGTACATGACTGTCCTATATGTGATATTTTAAATATTAACATGATCATGTCTTACGAATGATTTGATTTGTGTTATATTATATCTTTCAAAATTCAAATACGTCATGGTATCTTTTATTATAAAAAAGACATGAGATGAGATGTCTTAGATATAGCTACATATAATGCGTATAAATTTCAATCGGTGTATTCTAATGCGTATAAATTTCACTCGGTGTATTATTTTTGCATAAGTATGACATGTTTGATTATTGTCTAAATCACCATGCTTTTTTTGTGATCACTTTGTTTAATGTTGATTTGTTTCAAACAATGTCCAAAAATTCAACGTAAATGGAAGCAGAGGCAGGCCCAGGATATTTTACCGGTGTTGCACAAATTTTTTTGAAGGCGTACCATATCATTTTTTATCGTAAACAATAAATTTTACATCATAAAAATGTTTTAGCCTAAACCAAAGTAGCACAAAATTTTTTTGGGTGTTGCACATACTTTAAAATTAAGACTTTTCAGAAAAATTTACACTTCATATCTTAAAATCGAATGTGGCTCGTGCCACACCGGACTCTCATGTAGATCTCCCCCCTACACGGAAGGTTTTGGTGATGCTCCTTTAAACAAAAACTTTAAAGCTTTTGTCAAATGCACATTAGAGTTATGAGAACTTTTGATTTTGTCAAATTTGTTATGTTATATGATCACTACGTTTTCAATATTATATATTCTCTTACCTTTTTATTACTTTGTATTATTTAATTTGTAAGTTTATATTACGAGTCGAAGTCTTATTTTTTATTCTATTATTTTTCATAATCAAGTGTATTTTTTATGAGGCTTTTAAAATCTTCTAATTTTGGTGTACTTTATGTTTTTTTAAATCATTTGGCGTAGTTTTCAAGGTTTAATTTGAAAATCATTCCTATAATAATTTACATTTCATTTACAAGGAGATTTTTGAGGCTTTGAATTTCGAAAATACACATTTAAAATAGTCATCCGAAAAATCTCATTAATTGCACCTTTGGTTTAATAACAACGGTTAAGTTTTATTATGTTCTTATGATTTATACAATTTTATGCTTTGTAACATATTTATATTAATGTTATATGATTTATTTACGATATTCCATATTAAAGGTTAAAACATGTTCTAAACTGTGTTTCAATGCACCCACTTTGTTATAACTTATTGTCCATTTGTAATAGATTGTTGGAGTCTACATTTCCTTATGTAATTTATGTAAGTGTACATAAGTGTAATAACTGATTTTTTTGTATCAATTAAAGTTCGTTTTCTCGGTGTCTCTTCGAATTGATCTCTGGTTAATTGTGCGACTCAGTTGTTCTTGGTGAAATAAAAAGGGAATGGTCGTTATCTAAAACTAAAGAAAAATAAAGATTTGGACAATTAAAGATAAAGTAAAGACGGTAAAAGGAAACAATAATGAAAGATTAAAACTTAACGGGAAATAAATGACGAGAAATTTAAAAGCAATTAAAGTAAATGACTCAAATTAAAACTTAAATTGAAAGGAAAGCAAGTAAAGGTGTAAATAAAGAAAAGGCGGGAAAAAGTAAAGTTTAAAAACTAAAACTGAAAACTCTATTCGGAATAAAATAAGTATTCCGAATAAGGATGACTATGCGGAATAAAATGAGAAAATGCTACTCGGAATAAAAAGAGAAAAGAATGCTATGCGGAATAAATAAGCTATTCGGGATACTCAAATATTCCGAATAAGAAAAAAGTAATTAGGCTATGCGGAATAAACATTATTCCGAATAAGAGAAAAATCTAGAAGACTACTCGGAATAAAAAGAACTATGCGGAATATTAGAAATATTCCGAGTAAGAGAAAAGAATAGTGAGCTATACGGAATAATTATGGGCGAAGAACAGAAGACAGAAAACTGAAAGGACAGAAGATGTACTAGAACACGAATTTGAGCAAATCTAACCAAAAGCTTAAACCAAAACAACCACAAAGCATCAACTAACAATAATCAGTCAAAAAAATCATCAAAACTAACAAATAAAGCCAAATCAATCAAAACCCACTTGATTGAAAATAAGAAAACTCAAGAACATGAACACAAAGATTAAGAACAAATTAAGCAAGAAAGGAAGAAGGAGATTAACAATAAAGTAAAGATTAACAACAACTAAATGGAAACTTACTTGGAATTAAAAGAAAATTAAAGGTGCATTACATGGAGATTAAGATGCATAAAAGTAAAGAACAAGAAAATGAAGAATGGGGAAGAAAGGCTTGTCAGGCCTCCAACACCTAAACATTGAAACTACCTAATCTATATATAGGGGGATTAGGGAGGAGCTTAGGAAGCTTCTTCCCTCTTTCTTCTTTCTCTTAATTGCACACTTGAGTCCTTAAACTTCTTAATATTTTGTTAATCTTCTTAATACTTGGACTTTGTCTTGGGATTTCTTCAAACTCGCCTTGGATTTTCTTCATAAATAAGACTAGAGTTTTTCGGCTTTTAGTAAACTTCTGTCTTTTGACTTTTTCTTCGATAAATCTTCAGAATTGGTCTTGGACTTCCGTTCTTTCTCCACTCTTGATCTTTCGACTTCATCTTTCGTCTTTTTCTTCAATAAAAGCCCGTGAATGCCGTGTTTTCTCCACTTTTCACCTTTTTGTCCTAAATCACAACAAAAACACAAACCACGCATAATTCCGACATAAATGACATAAAATACACGTTTTGGCTCGGTTATTATTGTAATTAAGTGGTAAAAAGGATGGGCGTTTTCACACCTATCAAATCCCCTACACTTAACCATTGCAATGTCCTCATGCAATGCATTAGTTACAAAGCAAGTTTACATTTTTCATCATAATCAACCTACCTTAGCCTTTATTAAACAACTAAGGAAAATCAAAAAGGTAGAAAATAACAAGATGCAACAAGGAAGAAACTTGTAAAGAAATCTAAGACTTACATTAGGGCTTGTGTGTCATGAATGTTCATCACCCTCAAATTTCACGTTCCCCATGCCAAGCTTAAAAACAAGATCATTGTTAGTACAAGTTAGCATAACAAACATTTACTCATGTGGTTCAATTAATCACTTAAACTCCCTTATTCCTACGAGTATCTCTTATATTTTATTGATGTCTTGAATGATCACGAGGATGCATTGTTGACTTATTTCGATAATTTATTTAGGCAGAAAGCAAAGTAGGACGATTTGATCAATAGTTAGCTAAAGGACAAAATCTCTTAAAACTGCTTCTCAGGATATCAAAAAGTTCATATCTTGGCATAACTCGGTTCACGATTTGAGACCTTTCTCGGGCCGATATTTGGCATGTACTTCATACTTCATATCTTGAGAGACGTTCTTGAGAAAATGGTTTTCTCATCGTAATAGAGTTTCTTCACTTGGAGACTTTTGAGGGGTACTCCAACTTTGTAGACCACGACTTCATGATTATTTCTTCAATCTCTAATTGGGATTTTGAGATACAACAATCCGCCTCCTTTTCGGACTTGGATCTATTTATCCTCATACCTTGTTAGGGTCTTTTCGGATAGACTTCTCCATGATCTTTATGGGAGTTGATTGCTTTTCGTCGTGAGTCTTGATCCTTCATATTGATTTTGGGAATAATGCTTTTCACATCACATTGGATCTTCAGCAATAAAATTGAATCCTCATGCCTTGTTAGGGCCTTTTCGGACTCGCCAATCTTCGCGCCCCGCTTCATAAGTTATGCCTTGGCTATGAACTCTTATCATTACCGAGCAACTTTTAAACGATCTTGGGCTAGAAGCTAAGTAACTTTTCAAATCGTACGACCTTACTTATTGCAGATAAATTATTAGCAAGTGATGGGAGAAAAAGATCATAATTAACTCACATAAGTTAATGAGAGAATACCAAACTTGTAACCAACTCTATCATTTCTCGTCCTCCACAATTTAAAATCTCAAGTAATGAGACTCGTGGATGCTTAGCCTAATAAACCAATTAAGGTCTACATGGTTAAGGATACTAGCTAGAGTGAACTTGGATAAGTAAACTCGGGTTGAGTCAAAATATTCACAACGGGCCTAATATATCTAAGATATCTAAACTTGCTAAAACCATTTTATTAAAATAGGAGAAAAGTAGCAAAAATAAAGGGAACTACAACTAGGCCAAAATAGATTAAAAAATTTTGAAAAATGTCGAAAAATTGATTTTCCGGTTAAAATGAGGACAAATACAAGGAAAAGGCCACTTAACTTCGATAGAATTCCCCCTACACTTAATATAAACATTGTCCTCAATGTTTAAGCATGTGGGAGTAAACTCCCCTACACTTAGGACATTGTGCACTTTGTTTAAATCTCGTTAAGGGAAGGACAACTAAAGAGATTCCTATTTTAATATTGAGAAATATAAAATAGTGAATCGAAAAGAGTTTAGGATAGAACCGGGAAGAAGGGAACACGGAATCACGGTTCGTCAAAAGTCATCAAGAGTGTGTCTTTGAAGCTCTAATCCCTGCACATGATAAGAAAGAAAGCAAGAAACACCACGGGGCTCCCCCTACACTTATGGTGAAAATAGATAGATAAATGGGTTGCCTCCCAAAAAGCGCTTGTTTATATTAACCGAGTCACGAGCCTGACTCGTCCCCGAATTAAATGGTCCATGGGGAATCCTCGAATGTGATACCGGGATCAAAGACCTTGTCCTCGTTCCCGGTTGACATCAACAGAGGAGAGGCGGGGGGATAAGTCTTGAAAGGGAGAAAGGTCCTTTCAACATACATATAGTATGTGAATTCAAGATCCACGGGAGGTGGCTTGGGTATAGTAAGCACATTGTCCTCCCCCAAAGACAATGGATGCTGAGCAAACGGCAAAGCCGTGATGGTATCAATCATAGCATAATCAATGTCACCTCCCGGATCAAAGCACTCATCCTCCGTGATAGTGGCTAAAAGGGAGGATGGAAGGTGCTCGGGAGGGGGACTTGGGTCAATACTTTCCTGCAGCAAATTATCAAAAATAATGTCCCCCTCCGTGTCAGAGTCATCAATACCTGGAGGAATGGAGTGGATGTCGATTTCTTCCAGCAATGGGTCATTATCTTCAACGGTAGGAATATATGGAGGTAAAGACTTGGAAAGAGAAGGAGAAGTCAACGCTTCGATTTGAGCAATAAGAAGGTGCACTTTCTGTAATCCATCGCGAAGAAGCACGTCTTCTACCTCATCCACCAGATCATGTTCATCGGTGAACTGCTCGTAAACCGGAGAGAATAAATCGTCATTTTCTGCATCTCCCGGTGGAGATTGAGAAATTTCAAAAGTGAAATTCTCATAGCAGAGAGAAGAATCATCATCACTAGGATCGACCGCTTTCGTAAGAGCAACGTCGTCCTCAGGCTCCATAGTAGGTAAGTCACAAACCTCATCATCCAATACTTTGTCGAGACCAACATCACTAAGCTCATGCAACGAATCTAGATCCTTAGATGCAGTAGGAACATCGAGAGTAGGAGCAGCAACTTCGGAAGATGAGTTGAAAGTGCATACAGCATCATCGTCATCATCATAATAGTATTGATGCACAAGCGGAGGGGTATAATCACTAAGATTAGATACTTGCTCTAGTCGCTTTTCCTCGTCCCTAAGTTCTTTAAGCAAAACAACGGCTTCTTGAAGTTGCAAAACAAAGGAGTGTGTTTCTTCATTCAAGGTAGTGAGTTGTGGGTCAAGATGAATTTGCTGAGAGGATTGATGATTGAGGGTGTGATGTGGGGGCTCATAGTGTTGAAAACCTGAATTATAGCAAGGTTGTGGCTCATAGCAATTCAGTGGTTGACAATAATAGGTATCTTGAGGACCCCCACAGTTGTTGCAAACCGGGTATGGAGAAAAATAAAGTGCATCTTGTGGATAGCTATTATCATTGTCATAATTGTACCCTGGTTCTTGCCCGTGACCAGACG
Organism: Glebionis coronaria; assembly: GCA_025667525.1. Taxonomy (NCBI): domain Eukaryota; kingdom Viridiplantae; phylum Streptophyta; class Magnoliopsida; order Asterales; family Asteraceae; genus Glebionis; species Glebionis coronaria. Next base: position 124,829,967 of record CM046877.1, on the reverse strand, counting down.
GGTATCGAACCGGGAACGAAACATGCCAATGAGAATCGCTTCCACAATAGATGCACGGGGGAACAGGAGGTAGGTTCAAAAAGTACGAATTAGTCGAGTTGCACAAAGGACAAAATCCGGATTGTGTGTAGTCGATATCGTTTCCGCACCGCTCACATGTACACCATTGACAAGAGTTGTTCCCAGATAATTGTTTCCCACACCGGACGCAATGGACATAAAAATCCATAAAGAAAGATAGATAAGTAAGAAGAATATTTTTGGTGCAAAACTTTTGAAAAAGAAATGCTTTTTATGATTTTTCAAATGTTTTTGGATTTTTGAAAATTTTTGAAAAGAAAAATAACGTTCACAAATGAAAGGATCCCAAAAGCCAACGCTTCACTCACAAAAAACCTTCGATCTTCACGAAAAGAGCCGGCGGCGGCGCCATTTTAATAACTGATTTTTTTGTATCAATTAAAGTTCGTTTTCTCGGTGTCTCTTCGAATTGATCTCTGGTTAATTGTGCGACTCAGTTGTTCTTGGTGAAATAAAAAGGGAATGGTCGTTATCTAAAACTAGAGAAAAATAAAGATTTGGACAATTAAAGATAAAGTAAAGACGGTAAAAGGAAACAATAATGAAAGATTAAAACTTAACGGGAAATAAATGACGAGAAATTTAAAAGCAATTAAAGTAAATGACTCAAATTAAAACTTAAATTGAAAGGAAAGCAAGTAAAGGTGTAAATAAAGAAAAGGCGGGAAAAAGTAAAGTTTAAAAACTAAAACTGAAAACTCTATTCGGAATAAAATAAGTATTCCGAATAAGGATGACTATGCGGAATAAAATGAGAAAATGCTACTCGGAATAAAAAGAGAAAAGAATGCTATGCGGAATAAATAAGCTATTCGGAATACTCAAATATTCCGAATAAGGAAAAAGTAATTAGGCTATGTGGAATAAACATTATTCCGAATAAGAGAAAAATCAAGAAGACTACTCGGAATAAAAAGAACTATGCGGAATATTAGAAATATTCCGAGTAAGAGAAAAGAATAGTGAGCTATACGGAATAATTCTGGGCGAAGAACAGAAGACAGAAAACTGAAAGGACAGAAGATGAACTAGAACACGAATTTGAGCAAATCTAACCAAAAGCTTAAACCAAAACAACCACAAAGCATCAACTAACAATAATAAATCAAAACAAATCATCAAAACTAACAAATAAAGCCAAATCAATCAAAACCCACTTGATTGAAAATAAGAAAACTCAAGAACATGAACACAAAGATTAAGAACAAATTAAGCAAGAAAGGAAGAAGGAGATTAACAATAAAGTAAAGATTAACAACAACTAAATGGAAACTTACTTGGAATTAAAAGAAAATTAAAGGTGCATTACATGGAGATTAAGATGCATAAAAGTAAAGAACAAGAAAATGAAGAATGGGGAAGAAAGGCTTGTCAGGCCTCCAACACCTAAACATTGAAACTACCTAATCTATATATAGGGGGATTAGGGAGGAGCTTAGGAAGCTTCCTCCCTCTTTCTTCTTTCTCTTAATTGCACACTTGAGTCCTTAAACTTCTTAATATTTTGTTAATCTTCTTAATACTTGGACTTTGTCTTGGGATTTCTTCAAACTCGTCTTGGATTTTCTTCATAAATAAGACTAGAGTTTTTCGGCTTTTAGTAAACTTCCGTCTTTTGACTTTTTCTTCGATAAATCTTCAGAATTGGTCTTGGACTTCCGTTCTTTCTCCACTCTTGATCTTTCGACTTCATCTTTCGTCTTTTTCTTCAATAAAAGCCTGTGAATGCCGTGTTTTCTCCACTTTTCACCTTTTTGTCCTAAATCACAACAAAAACACAAACCACGCATAATTCCGACATAAATGACATAAAATACACGTTTTGGCTCGGTTATTATTGTAATTAAGTGGTAAAAAGGATGGGTGTTTTCACACCTATCAAAGTGTAACAAATATTTAAGAATCTTTTATATATTTATCCTAAATTATGACTTCATTTTTAATCATATATCGATATGTATTATATAACGTCAATTTATCGACCTTTTAAGTCCAATTTATCATTTTTTAGAAATTTTCTTAAAGCTAGCCCGTCCATCGGACGGGTCTTAAGGCTAGTGTATATATATATATATATATATATATATATATATATATATATATATATATATATATATATATATATATATATATATATATATATATATATATATATATATATATATATATATATATATATATATATATATATATTATATTAGATTATATATATCAAAATATATATCTTCTCAATAAGGCTTGTTGGTAACATCGGAGATCTTTAGCACCGTTATAGTCAAAAAAATTTTAAAATATTTTAAGAAAAATGTTTATAGTTAAAAGATTTTGAAATGTTTTATTCAAAACCTTGGTTTTAAAAATCTTTCGTTCTCTATAACGAGAGCTCTGATACCAAACTGTAACACTCTCAAATTTCGTATCGGGTCAGCGGAAGGGTCAATAGAGTGTTACGGGATAGCACAATAACTCAAATCATAGACAACGCATAAAAAGAGTTGTACAAAGTTTAACATACATTCATTCGAATACAAGTTTAAAGTTTACATCAGGTCCCCCAGTTTCACAGTCATAAAGTTTACAAAACATAGATCGAATGAATATTTTTATTATGTGGGCCATCAGAGTCGATCTCCATCCAAGTTACCTTCAAGCACATGAGATAAAACATGCGAAAATCATATCAGCGAATACCGAGTGAATTCATAGAGTTTAATAAAACCGTTATACAAAACAGTTATAGAAAGCAGAACACAAGTATAATATCATAAGTGAGTCCTCGTATTGCTAGTCAGGCAATATATTCTAAATCAAGTCATACATCTTATACCGTCCATGATACCGTAGTCTTAATATTATCGTTATTTGAATTTGCATTGCATTATATTGTATCGTATCAGATTATATTGGATTATTACTAGCCACATGACATTGCTACCTTACTAAAATAGACAACGGGCCGCGAACCCGACAAACAATTTTCCCATCTAAATTAGCGTGTCTTCCCAAAAATCACGCTATGTAAATATTCTCATACATAAATTCGCTTACCAATCAATGTGGCACGACGGGGATCAACCGTCAAGACGCGAACTGGGGTGATCTTCCCCAAATAGTACTATTATATGCATAAGCTTCTACCAAATCCCGGTAGTTCACAATTCTTGCTAATGGTACTTTTAGTGACATAACCTAACTAATAATAATCCTTTTCATCTCATTCATTGGGTCATAACATCATTCGGGTCCATATCAATAAGCATACCATCGGGATTACTTGTGTTCTATTTTTATCAAAACTAGAATGTTATCTCCCTCGCGGGTTTATAAAACATTTCATAAAATATTTAAAAGAGTGCGAGGCTATGAACTTACGTTGATTAGGAAAGGCGGGTTATCGGCGATGTGCGTGCTTCAATCACGGAAACCTAGACAAATAATACTCGGTCTTAGAATTTCGTCAAATGACTTTATAAAAATAATGGTTACGTATATGTGATGATATTATAAGTATGATGATGATCAAGTGGGACTCTATCTCCTCATACAATATTATAGATGTTATGTGTTAGTCAATTTAGACTAGTTATACTAGTTTTAACCCATTTACATATTAAGGCCCAATAAGCCCATTAAGAGTCCAATGCATTATAGTAGCCCATTTATATTTTAAATACCAGGCCTATACTCATATGTTGGGCCCAAGTGGGTTAATCCCATGAGTAAGTCCATTAGTGTTAAGCCAAACTAGTTGGGCCTAACGGTCCAATAAGGCTATTTTGGCCCATTATGGTCCATAGGTTATAAAGCTCAAGTTTATCGGTTTTTACTTGTCAAATGTGTTTACATATCAGTATATGAGTTATAAAATGTTACATTAGACCGATCCGACCATCTAAGTTTTATTTGGCAAAAACGTTAATCTTTCGGTTTTAGCCGAAAAGACGTAAAACTTATATATAGTTTTATAACTTTAGAAAACATTTGAGTTTTTACTTTTATAAAATACCATGTTTATTTCTTTTAGTATACAATTCATTTTATAATAGTTATTATTAGGTAGTGGTTTTTATATATTTATTTTATAATAATATTTACTTGAGTCCTCTTTTTATACTATATAATTTATTTACAAATCTGATTATTAAAGTCTTGTCCACCATATTTGCTATATCTTAAGTTCTACAAGGAGATAAAAGCTCAAATTTTAACAGCATAAACTACATGATGTGTGCTACAAATAACTCTTTATAGCCACTGCTCAATCAGCCTCTAAGTATTTCTAATAATTCGTCCAAAACTGACTATACAGATTTGTACCTCAATAGTATTTTGATCATATCTTGCTCATTTTAATAATTCCATTGAGTGGCCAACTCTCCACATATGTAAAAATCAAATATCTATCTGTATATTTAATGATCTAAGCCATTTAACCAAGTTATCATATTGATACTTACTTTTTTATACAACCTATGTAATTAACCAAGATTTTAACATTTTTACTTGTTGATTTTAGTCTTTTTAACCAAATCTATTAACACTAATACCCCACATAATATTTTGATCATCATTTATCATTATATACTTATACATTTATAAGGAAAATACATGAGTACATTTACAAAATAACAAGATGATAGAAGAAATAATCTTGTTACCAACCAATATAGTGAAAGGTTAAGAACAAGACTTGGTTTTTGATAACCAATCTTATGAAATATCAAGACCACTTTGAGATCACCAAGAATATGAAGACACCTTGAGAAAATCAGCCCTAAACTCCTTTGAAAAATTCTTTTTAGTTGTTATGATCACCTCAAATCATCATGTCTTCAATAGGTTATCATCTTATGTAAGTTATACATAAGATTTATGGTTAAAATTTTTGATGAATGGGGTGTTTGTGGGTGTAAATGAGACGACAAGGGAGAGAGCTAGAGAGAGATTTGAGAGAGTTTCTTGTTTGCATGTATGAGAAATGGTTTATGGTTTAGCTAGTTTTGTGTTAAGTGGTTTAGTAAGGCACTAAGGACAAGTGTCCTTAGTGTTTATGTTAGCTTGACACCACATATGGTGTTAGCTACTTGTCTTGGCCACCCATAGTGGGGGTGAGACAAGTGTATACTTGTTTCATCCCTACTAATTTACGAATACTCCTTGATTCTAGCTTTCTCGATTTACGTACCCTCGGGTTGTTTTACGAAAAACGTTTTTATAAATTATGAATCTGCGGCACAAAACGATTCTAATAAAAATTGTCTCGTCAAAAACGGAGTTCAAAAACGTAAATACGTAAACCTAGGGTTTCCGGTTTAGTCGTAAAGGACGTTAAATTATGCACGTAAGCCCTAATTTTAACCCGTAAATTGTGAGTTCATAAACCAACACAAAAATAAGTTTCAAAATAATATACGAGAAATAATTTACTACCTAAAAATGTCAGATTGTCACATGGATGATATCAATGGACTACAATGGTGTCTACATTCAGCAACTGGTGTTTACCATCTAAGCACTACAAAGTTTTCAGAGTATCTTCTTCTAGATGCTGAGTATCCTATGCCTAAGGAAGTTTTGAAGAAGATGGTGTCTACACAGCTGGAAATGGATTATACTAGTGATGTTGGCAAAGACTTAATTAGATTTATTTTTTATCTAATTAAAAAGTAATTTGTATTTGTAAGAATCCTCCTTGTACTTAGTTTTTATTCAGAAACTTGATTACTAGAGTAGATATCAAGTTTATGGGAGGATTGTTGGGAATAAAATGAGCCAAGACACTTAGACGCTAACAGGAGTTAATTGAACGCTGATAGGAAGAAATCAAGAGATGACAAATCAAGAATTGACAAGAGATATCCAAGCGCTGACAAAAAGAAGTCCAACCACTGATAGGAAAACTTAGCCAACACGTTTGTTATTTGAAGAAAAGATACACTCAGTATTGTATTTTCTATATTTATCTTTTCTTAGAATAGTTGATAGGTTATCCTTGGTATACGACTCCTTATGTTATAAAAGGAGGTCGTAGGGTTTGTAGTTTAGATGCATTATTCAGTATTCGACTTTCATTGTACTCAAGTTTGATTATCAATCAAAAGTGAAAGTTTGGTTTATTTATTTTACTTGTTCTTTAATCTAAGTGTTAATTCCGCATAACACTTGGATTGTTCATATAACAACAAAGTTTCTCTACGTGTTAAACTTGATTCAATCTCGTTAACACAAAGCTAATCGATATAAGTTTGGGATCGACACTCCAGACACATGACAGGGGTTAAACAATATCTGCATAGATATAAGAAGGAGTCTGGTCCGAAAGTAGTCTTTGGAGATGACTCCTCAAGGGCTACTGAGGGTTATGGCTCAGTGGATTGCAATGGTATAACCTTCATAAGGGTCGCTTATGTCAATGGACTGAAGCACTACTTAATCAACATCAGTCAACTCTGCGATGCTGGTTTCAAAGTTATGTTCACCAAGACCCAAGGAACAATCTTCAATCAGAATGATGATGTTGTTCTAATGCACCTAGAAGAAGGGATGTGTATGTTATTGACATGACATCATGTCCAGAAGGAAAGAACACCTGTCTCTTTGCCAAAGCATCTGATAGTGAAAATTGGCTCTGGCATAAGAGACTTGCCCACCTTAACTTCAAGAACATCAACAAACTGGCCAAGAATGATTTAGTTGTTGGGCTTCCCTCTCTGACCTTCAGCAAAGACAGACCCTGCTCAACCTGCAAAAAAGGAAGCACCATAGAGCCTTATTCAAAACAAAACAATCATTCTCCATAAATAAGTGCCTCCATCTTCTTCACATGGACTTATTTGGGCCAGTAAAACCACAATCCCTCAATCACAACAAGTATACACTAGTCATTATGGATGAATTCTCTAGATTCACATGGGTATTCTTTCTCAAAAGAAAGAGTGATGCAGCTGAAAGAATAATGTCATTCATCAGAGAAATAGAGAACTTCAATGGCTGCAGAGTTAAGGCTATCAGAAGTGATAATGGCACTGAATTCAAGAACCATTCCATAGAAGCCTTTTGTGATGCAATGGGAATCTCACAGAACTTTTCAAACCCAGGCACCCCTGAACAAAATGGTGTCGCTGAAAGAATAAACATAACTCTCATAGAGGTAGCCAGAACAATGCTCAGCGAATCAAGACTTCCAAAACAATTTTAGGGTGAAGCTGTGTACACAGCATGTTACACACAGAATAGATCCATTATTGTGAAGAGACACGGCAAGACCGCTTATGAAGTGTATAGGAAGAGAACCCCTTATGTAAGCTACTTCCATGTCTTTGGTTGCCCTGTTTTCATTCACAACTACAGAGATCATTTGGGTAAATTTGATGAAAAGTCAGATGATGGATTCTTTCTTGGATACTCTCCTACCTCCAGAGCTTTTAGAGTATTCAATATTCGGAGGCAAGAACTTGAAGAATCCATTCATGTTACCTTTAATGAAGCAGATGTTGTCATTACTCACACCAACTCAGAAGAATGTGACATTGATTTCAATGAAGTCAAATCATATCCAAAGGATGATTTCTCAAATCCCAAGGAATCACCTCAAGTATGTCACAAGGACTTTCCATATGTTCATGCTTTTAATCCTCACCCATAGAAGAGAATGATGATCTTATCTCACCAATCTCACACTCAGATGAAGAGATTATGGATGAAGAAATTATATGTGATGAACCTACAGCATTCATTGAACCTGCTGTGACTCATGAACCCACAAAGACTCCTTCTCCTCAATCCAAATGGAGTAAGAACCAATATATTCTTCTGGTGAATATTCTTGGTGAACCTTCAAAGGGAGTCACCACTAGAGGAAAGTTGAGATCTCTGGAAACCGCCTCAGCGAATGAATGCCTTTTCGCTGACTTTCTCTCTGAAGATGAACCAAAGAACGTGGCTACTGCTCTACTAGATGAAGGTTGGGTTGTAGCCATGCAAGAATAATTGAATCAGATCAAGAGAAACAAGGTGTGGACTATGGTAAAAGCTCCAGCTGGAAAACAAGTAGTTGGAACTAAATGGGTCTATAGAACGTAAAAGCTCCAGCTGGAAAACAAGTAGTTGGAACTAAATGGGTCTATAGAAACAAGAGGGATGAAGCTGGCATGATAGTTAAAAATAAGGCTAGGCTTGTGGTGCTGGGGTACAATCAATCTGAGGGTATTGATTATGATGAAACTTTTGCACCAGTGGCCAGATATGAAGCTATCAGAATCTTCCTAGCCTTTACAGCTTATATGGGGTTCACAGTATACCAGATGGATGTAAAGAGTGATTTTCTTAATGGTAAGCTTGCAGAGGAAGTATACGTCTATCAACCCCCAGGGTTAAAGTAGTGACTATCCTGATAACGTCTGCAGACTTCACAAAGCACTCTATGGGCTGAAACAAGCGCCTAGAGCCTGGCTTCGACCTCAAAGCCTACTCTGACTCAGATTATGCTGGGTGCTGACTTGATAGAAAGAGCACCTCTGGGAGTTGTCAAATCCTTGGAGGAAAGTTGGTATGTTGGAGTGCAAAGAAACAAAACTCAGTGGCCATGTCATCAGCTTAGGCTGAATATGTAGTTGCCACTGGTTGTTGTGCTCAAGTTCTTTGGATGAAAAGTCAGCTGGCTGATTATGGGATCAATTATGAAAAGGTTCCCATATTCTGTGACAACACAAGTGCTATAGCCATCTCCAACAATCCGGTACTTCATTCCAGAACCAAGCATATTAACATCATATATCACTTTATCAGAGACCATATTTTAAAAGGTGATATTAAGCTTCATTTTATACCCACTGAATACCAGCTCGCTGATATTTTCGCCAAGATTCTGGCTGAGCCAAGTTTTACTAGGCCGGTTGCTGAGCTGGGTATGCTCAATATTAGTAAACAAGTATGATAAGTGATCTCTGTCTCTGGGCATTTAAGGGAATTAAATGTAACGAGGTAGTTACATTCCAATGGGAGTTAATATATTCCCATATTTAGTTCAAATAATTTTCCTTCAATGTCAACAACTTTCCCGCTTTCTAAGGGGACAGAAAAATCACATGAAGGGTCAAGGGGTCCAACTTTTTCTTAAAAAGCAAACATTTGCATTTAATGCTTTAATTGAAAAACGTTAAAAGCTTTTTACAAGCCCTTGACTCATTTTCATTTTAACACATCATTCATATTTTTCACACACACACATACTATTCATCTCCTTCTAATCCTCTAAACCTTCACTTTAAAGAACAATGGCGTCTTCTTCAACAAACCCCTCATTCACCGTCCAGGCTGCATCTAACGTAGACTTTGGTATTAACAATGGAAAGATTGCGCTTAACAACTGTGTGGCACTCCTTGAACACAACAATCCCCTTTACACACCATTGTTAACCTACTTGAAGAACTCTCCTATTGCTGAAGCCATCACATGAGAACCCTCAACCTGCTACTCCTAATACCTAAAGGAGTTCTGGTATTCGGCTAAAGTAGATCCGACTTCTTCCCACATCACTTTCCACCTTTCCACCCATCCTCAACCTCTCACCTTCGACTTCACAACCTTTGCCAAAGTCATTGGACTTCAAGTCAATGAAAACATGACCAATGTGCCTACCAGCGCCACTGTGAAGAAGGCCCTGGCAACTCTCAGACCTCGAGATGATGAAGACAAACCCTTCTCCTCCATCGCCTTCCAAAACATATTGCTGACCAAGGTGAATTACTTCTCGCCCATATGGAGGACGCTGATGCTATAAGTTTTTAAATGTCTAGGGGAAAACCAGGGATCGCATTATCAGTTAAATGCATCTTAGCATGCAATTTCTTATAGTCTAATTTGGGGATTAGATATAGGGATTGCCCTCATACTTTATACCGATCTCATTGCCAAGCTTGAGAACAAAGGGAAGAAGAACCGTCTGGCAACCATTTGCTATACCAGATATCTCTCTCTCGTTATAGAGGATATTCTTGGTGAAACCTACACCAATGACGAACTTCACTCCATTGCTCCTTATCACATTACTGCAGCCTCTCTGAAGACTCCTTTAGAAGATGAGGTACCTCTCACCAGGCACATGTTAAGAGTTGCTGGTATGCTTCCTACTGGAGAAGAGGAGCCCTTGATCCCTCCACCAGAGGTGAATGCTGAAAGTTTGGCAGACAAGTCTTTGTCTAAGACCTCTGTGCAGTCTAATTCTCGGCCCAAGGCGCTGAAGGAAAAGAAGAAGAAGAGGAAAGACATCCCCCTTTCCTCTGAAGCCCCTTCTGTTAATCCATCCAAAAAGAAGAAGACAAAGAAACACACATCCCCTAATAAGTTGGATGAGGATAGAGAGCCCATCACTGACGAACAACCTATGTCTAGCGTCTCCAAGTCAGCAGAGACTTCTAAGAACCTTCTTGACGCTGATATCTCTCAAGTATTAGTCTGCCCTTCATTTTTTTGAGGTTCACAAGCAATCACTCTCAAACGTATATAGGAGAGGGTGATGAAGTTTAGGGTATGCCTTAACCCATAGAGTGTCTGTGTCCGCACCTAGATCTCTTAGGATTATCTTGTACACTCTGTCTTGGCACTAGGAAATGATTCATTTGTGCTCATAACGTACCCCGATGATCCTTCACCCTCTGGATTGTGCTCTTGTCAATAACAACTTGAGCACACTATAGGTCCCGGCCCAGAGTCTCTGCACTTCATGTGGACTCTGGGTCTTCTCATATTAAAAGAGTCCCAAAGAATTTATTCTTTTGGGGGGGACTGAATAATCACCCTCAGTCTTCCTAGGGGCAGCGACATAAGGCGACCTTTACCTTCAAATATTTCACAACTAAAAGAGTCCCAATGAGCAATCCTTCAGGGGGAGCTGGATAATCACACCCAGCTATCCTAGGGGCAGAGAAAGGCGACCATTTCCATATCATGTTTCACAACTAAAAGAGTCCCAAGGAGCAATCCTTCAGGGGGAGCAGGATAATCACACCCAGCTATCCTAGGGGCAGCGAACGGCGACCATTCACCTCATAGTATTCACAAATCAAAAGAGTCCCAAGGAGTAATCCTTAAGGGGGAGCTGGATAATCACACCTAGCTATCCTAGGGGCAGCGAATGGCGACCCTTCAACATATTTTTTTTCACAATAAAGGATTCCCACGGAGAAATCCTTAGGGGGCTGGATAATCACACCCAGCTTTCCTAGGGGCAGCGGTTGGCGATCTATAACTTCATTATTAATTCACACTGGTTACTAACAAATCTCATAACAGGCTCAAAATCTTCATGAAGAACAGCAGAACAATGATGCTTACTCCATTGCGGATGACGATATTGCTGAAGCCTCCACCATTGATCTAGATGACATGTCAGACATTGATTCCATGCCCGAAGATGAAGTCTTTATCATTGAAGATGATCTTACTATTTTTGACTTTGATGACATGGACGTTGATGATGACCAAGTCACATATGAGTTGAGGCCCATTCCCTTCCCATCAATGATTAATGTTTAGGAACTTACTGCCAAGCAGCTATGGGACCAGCGAGCCAGTACACTAACCACAGTCTCCTTTTCTACTTTGCCAAATGTCATGGAACTAGGGGCAAAGAAACACTTGGAATATTTGCAAAACCTCAATCCTATCCTTGTTCCAAGAATGAAAGATGTTCAAGAACTAGCCGTTGGGGAACTATGGGTCAAGAGAGGAGACATCAGCATCACAAAGCCTAAAGTCACAAATGATGTTCTCCTCTCTGAAATACAAACTCTCACCCATACTGCTAAAGAACTCACTACAAACTTAGAGACTTCCCTAATTTCATCTGTGGTATCCTCTTTGACTTCATTGCTTCCACAACTACTGGGCAATACCTTGAAAAATCAACTACCAGTGGTTCTAAACCAGAGTCTACAGCAGTATATGCCATCAGTCCTCACAACAACAGTTAACGCAAATTTCGCTGCCATTGCCAAGGTGTCTAAACCTTCCAAGCAACTTCTTTAGGAGCTATTACAAGAGCAACTTAAGGCTCTTGGTACATCAAGAATTCGTTAAGTTCCATAAAGCAGGATCAGGCACAACTACTGCTGGTGCTATGCCTGAGGGGGAGAATTTTGCTACCTCCACCTCTAAAGAAGAAGAAGATGATGCTCCACCTAAGGGGGAGAAACCACTTAAACAACCAGAACCCACACCAGAGATCCTCACACCAAAGCCCATCATATCTTTCAATCCAATCACTAAGGTGGCTAAGGACAAAGGCAAAGGCATTGCCACTAAGGTGCCAGTAATAACCTTGCACTCTCTCCAAGAAGAAGGACGATCCAATGCCAGACACTCTGATCTCAACAAATTCAAAAGCGCAAATGAACCACCACTAACCCTAGAGCAGGAAAAGGCTCAAATCATGGAACAAAAGAGGTTAGCTGACATTAGAGCTGCTGAACTCAAGAGCAAAGAGGCTCTGAACAAACTACTCTCACCAGTTGTAAAGGAAGCTCAGTTGAACAAGTTGAAAGAACTTGAAGCCAAGAGGAGCAACCTTCAAAAGGAATATGAGAGATTAGTGAACCATAGAGCTGAACCCGGACAAATCACTAAGTACACTTGCTACACTAATAAAGACAAGAAAGTAGTGATGACCTTATACAGAGATAATCAAATAACCAACTACAAAGTCTTCAGTTACTTTAGACTCAGAGACTTGGGCCTCTCTGAATGGTTAGAAGTGATGTCTCTTACCCAAAAGAAGACTGGGCCTGGTGTTGCCCAAATGATGAATAATATACCAAGCTTAGCTTAATTGGGTAAGAGACACTGCTAAGAAGCTGAAGCTACCTCTGCCTCCCCAACTATCACAACAACAATAAACACAAGGACAAAGAAAAAGGAATACCCCAATGGGTCCTCTAGTAGAGAAGTTGGTCACTGAAAATGTTGTGGTAGATGGAATGTACGGAAACCTTGTACTTCCGAAAGAGATTGCTAAGCCAGTGGGTGGCCAAGTCTACTCCAAACCAGAGATGGGAATGGTATTCATGAATGGGAACTGTGAACACTGCTTCCAGAGAAAAAATGAGTTACACTTGGCCTCAACCGTATAACTCATCATACTCAAACAGGGCATGCTCGGGAACTGCAAGGAAGCCAATGACTTTGAGTTCGAGATGGAGTTAATCATCAACTCCAGAGCTAATAAAGTCGAAGCTCAAAGAACTGTGGACCAAGGACTCGATTGCTGAAGAATCTTTTGTTTTTATTTTACACCTCTTGGTGTCCATGTAATAGACTAGGTTCTTTATGTTGAATAAAACTCTAAGGTATGTTTGTTAAAATTATGTGTAAGAAGAAGTTGTGTACTCACTTACAATAATTCTAGACTTAGTATAATTTGTAAACAAATAGGAGGAAATTGTTGGGCCAATGAAAGTTTTAACTATGACTCAATCTAAATTTGTTTAAATTAGACTAAGTGTTACTGGTCGCTGAGAGGACCAGCGACAGAGACCAGACCAGTGGAAGGCAAAGCCTCAGCTGGCACACCAGGAACATTCAAGTCAAAGACAATGTCAGAGAAGTCGAAGACAATCTGAATTCATACTTACCAGCGATTATGCATAGCTGGGATGTAGAAGGAATGTGATGGTGTTCAAGGATCTCTGAATTGACAATACTCAGAGATCACTTAAGAACCTAGAAGTCTGATACAAGCAAATCTTGTCTAATCCTTTTTATAGTTTAGGCGGGAGAATCTACAAAGTGTTTTGAGCGGGACAAAACAAGAGATTCAAGATAAATCCTAGTACGACCTAGTAGGACAAAAGGTGGACAGTTGGCAGAACTCTTCACCTAAAGTAGTTTAAAGGTATGTCTCGATTTGGACATGCATTTAATACGTTGTACTCTTCCACTCAGAAGACGACACGTATCAACTACTCCTACTAAGGAAGCAACCTCGTACCACTATAAATATGAGCGAGAAAGAAGAGTTATTCAACCCTTGTGCTTGGATAAATTATCTAAGTTCTTTCTCCCTTTGGAACCTCTAAGCCCTCAGCTGTCTACCAGCGACTCATAGGTTCTCTTGTAAAATTGAGACTCAAATCAAGTTTACTCGTTCTAGGGTTCATTTTCATATTGTCATTCAACGGGTGTATTCACAACAATTTGTAATACTTTTTTTATAATAGTTAATAAAGCATTACGCGTTTGAAAAATATTTCGTTGTGTATTTGTGTTTATACAAGTTGTAGTTTCGACAATTGTTATATTTTGGGACTTTCATAAATACCAGACATATTTATTATACACAACAACACACAGTACACAACATTTACTCCCACTTAATAATATCTTTCTGGTATTCCACACAAGACACCACTCTCGTGTTAGTTACTTACTCTCACGTTGGAGCTTGGTCTTAGGGTCACTCCTAGGGCGAGCTAACGTGTGTTCCTTTATATTACAGGATAGGCCATACCTACAAGCATACTCTATATGTAACACCCCATTTTGGAAATGGAATCTTACGCATAATCATGGCGTGTCATCAAAGCATACAAGGATAAATGTCTAAGCATTATTGACCATAAAAGGGAAATACCGGAATCAAACATCGGTAACCCCAAAGTAGATCTCATCACACACAAACATAAATACTGTAAAAGGAAAGGACGAAACAATGTCCATAGCAACTGTATTAAAGTAAAGGAAATGTATAAAGTAAAGAAAGACAGTAAAGCTTCCAATCCATATGCACGTACGTTTGAGATCTACGAGCGTCCCTGAGTACCTGCCGTTTTGGGAACATGAAAAGGAAAACGGCTGAGCAAGACGCTCAGTGCACGGATGTACAATATAGCATGAAATAGGATAAGCATGTAACATATAACAGCGGAAGACTAAGTTCTGAGTAAACTGGTTAAGTATTAAGAAAACTGGTTTTATAGTTTGAAAAGCCTTATGTTTATCTTATGAAAACTGTTTTAACATAAATATACCATAGCCCATATAGGTCATGAAAAGGTCACGTGCATGAATACTTGGAGGGGTGACCTCATCATGCTGATTAGAGGGGATGCCTCTAATTAATATACTGGTTTGGGTAGGAGGGATCAACTCCTTGTGAAGGATGCAAGGCACACACCACATTCACCATGATATACTGAATAAAACATGTAACTAGGATGCACCCATACGCCCCACATGATATAATAATATGGCCAAAACTGAAAGGGACGCCACGAGCAATCACTCCGCCGTGGGGAAGTCATAACATTGGTGCCTCCAATGTTATGGTTATGGTACCTCCATAACTAGGTGAAACTGGTCATGCTTGTATATGGCTATAGATTATGCTAATTAAACATAAGCAGTTCAAAACAATAAAACAAATACTGGGAAAACAGTTGGCTGCATACGGGGAAATCCTAATAAGGAAAGAATGTCCATACTGAAAGGACGGGAATCCGTACCTCAAGTCCAGTGAATGAACGGAAGAAAGTCTCCTACTTCTGGATCACTAAAGCTACATGAATACACACGTGTATAAGTATCGATTCACTGATTACGTACTGGGTTTTATGTCTCGTCTTAGCTTACTTTGTATGTTTTAGATCATGGTTTACTGTTTTAAGCCTTAAACTGTGTTTATCTTGTATTCTGATTAATCTGTTTAAGTATTACTGGTATTTCATGTATTATTATACTTACTGTGTAATAATAAGTAACTTTCCAAAAATAGCAGGTTTCCAAAAATAGAAAGTTTCCAAAAATAGAAAGTTTCCAAAAATAGAAAGTTTCCAAAAATAGAAAGTTACCAAAAATAGAAAGTTTCAAAAAAATATAAAGTTTCCAAAAATAGAAAGTTTCCAAAAATAGAAAGTTTCCAAAAATAGAAAGTTTCCAAAAATAGAAAGTTTCCTAAAATAGAATTTACTGCTTAAAATAGATTAGTTTCTAAAAATAGAAAGTTTCCAAAAATAGATCAGCTGCCTTAATTAAATAAGTTTCCATATATAGAAAGTTTCCATGATTAGATTAGCTGCCTGAATTAGATAGATTTCCATATATAGAAGGTTTCCATTAATAGATTAGTTGCCTTATTTAATTAAGTTTCTATAAATAGAAGTTTCCATATTTAGAATTAAGCTGGTTACATAAGCTAACATATAAGTCTAAGTGTTTATAAGCTTATTTCTTAAGTCATATGATATAGTATATAGTTTAATTATTATTTCATGTATTTTAATTAAACTATAGGTTAAGCATTTTAATTAAAGTATAACATGTTTTAATTAAAATGAAATAAGATACTTAGGTTAAAATGTGTATTATTATTATTAATAATATAACCTAAGTCATGTCTAAATTAATTAATTATAGGCATGTTTTAAATAATTAATTAATTATAACTTATAACATAAAATACTTAGGTTAAATTAATATCATGCTAAATTAATAATTAAAATAACCTAAGTCATGATTTAATTAATATCTCATGTTATTAATTAATTTATATCCTAAGTTCATAATTCATAAAAATTAACATGTAGCATAGATCATGATTTAACCAACGAACCATGAATCGGGCATGAACTCGACACCGTACCTCGAGCCAAACTCGGGGTACGTGTGCCCCCTTGCTGTCGTGGGTCCCACAAGTACCAACCAAGACCAAAAATGGTCTTGGTGGTGGCGGCAATAAGCAAACCAAACCCCCCTCGGGTTTGTTTTGCTAGGCGGCTAAAACAAACACCCTTTTTATATCATTCTTTGATTTTAATTTACCCCAAAAGATGTTAGATCAATGTTTAATTATCATGTTTTAATAAGAATAATAATAACATGTTCATGAAAATAATCAAAGATTAAAAAGAATTAAAAAGAAGGGTTTAGAATGATATACCAATACGTAGCTTGAAAGGGGATGAACAAACACGGTTTCTAGCACTTGTTTTCAATGTCAAAAATCAACAACACCCTCCTATGGTGGTGTTATAGGTGGCGGCACAAGGAGGAACAAAGAGGAGGAGGAGAAAATCTTTTAGGGTTTATGTTTTCTTTCTTGAAAAGTGAAAATGAAAAATAGTTTTTACCCTTTACCCCCCCCCCCCCCCCCCTTTCATGTAAACTTGATGGGCTTAGCCCATTTCTTGGTTTTTGTGCCGTGGGTATGGGGGCCCCACATGGGGTACCCGTACCTTTCTCGTGTCCCGATGTTTCGTGTTCGTTCGTGGTTAAACGTGTTCGTGTTTAAAGTGTTTCTGTTTATTTTATCATGTAATTTATCGTAAACTTAACGTTCGTAATTATATTATATGTATTTACGTAATTATTCTAGTTCGTATTTTAAATGGTAATCATGATTTAATTATGTTCATGTGACATATTTATTAACTGTTTATCATGAGTTCGTACGTAATCGATACTTATCATGTCATACACGTATGCACTTGCTTGATTATTAGCACATGAATGTGATCAATACTAAATAAGGTAAGTTTTAATCTAGGACGTACGATCTTAAGGGCACTATTCATGGTAAAAGCATGCGGGTTTTACAATTCTTCCCCCCTAAAAAGAATAATTCGTCCCTGAATTATAGATAAAGTAAGTTGGAAAGAAGTAACATACCCGAACTCAAAATATGAAGTGAGGGTAAGAAGCCCGGATAGACTCCTCTGTTTCCCAAGTGGCTTCCCGCTCGGTATGGTCCCTCCAAAGAATTTTGACGAATGGAATCGTCTTCCTTCTCATGACTCGTTCTTGCTTGTCGAGCACTCGTTCGGGTTCTTCTATAAAAGTGAGATCTTCACGTATCTGTTCCAGTGGATACTGAACCATGTGAAGGGGATGATAATTATACCCTCTGAGTAAGGACACATGGAACACGTTATGCACGTGCGAAAGCTGAGGAGGTAACGCCAATCGGTAAGATACTTCACCGATTCGTTCAACGATATCAAATGGTCCGATGAAACGAGGACTGAGTTTCCCTTTGATCCCGAAGCGTTTAACACCACGTGCCGGCGAAACCTTGAGGAAGACGTGATCTCCCACATTAAAATGTATGTCCCTACGATGCTTATTGGCGTAACTCTTCTGACGTGACCGTGCTTCCTGCAGCTTCTGCTTAGCTACTTCGATCTTCTCATTAGTCATTTCTATAATTTCTGGTCCTTCGAGTGTTCGCTCTCCCACTTGATCCCAGCAAGTTGGAGCGCGACACTTTCTGCCATACAACATTTCGAAAGGAGCACATTTGATACTTGCGTGCCAGCTATTGTTGTATGCAAACTCGACCAAACAGATGTAATCGTCCCAATCACCTGTCCATTCCAACGCACACGACCTTAACATATCTTCCAATGTCTGAATTGTTCGCTCCGACTGTCCGTCCGTTTGAGGATGAAAGGCCGTGCTCAGCTTAAGTTGTGTACCCCAAGCTTTTTGCAGACCTTTCCAGAATCGCGACGTGAAACGAGGATCTCTGTCTGAGACGATGCTGGAGGGAGTACCGTGGAGTCTCATGATCTCCCTTCTGTAAGTATCTACGAGTTTACTTACCGGATCTTCCTTGCGTATCGGTAAGAAATGAGCTGATTTGGTGAGTCGATCAACAATGACCCAAATAGCATCGTGCTTCTTCTTGGTAGGCGGAAGACCGGTAACAAAATCCATGGTGATTTTGTCCCACTTCCACTCTGGAATATCCAACGGTTGAAGGAGACCGCCCGATCGCTGATGCTCAATCTTAACCTGCTGGCAGGTAAGACATTTGGAGACATAAGTGGCTACATCCTGTTTCATACCACTCCACCAAAAGTGCTGTCTGATGTCATGGTACATTTTTGTCGACCCAGGATGTATAGAAAATGGGGAGCTGTGAGCTTCAGCTAACAATGCTTCCCGGAGTTCTTGATTGTCAGGAACACAAAGTCTCGTGCCCTGCCAAACGATACCGTCTGCGTCCATTCTGAATTCTGTCTGCTTCTCCAAATTCTGAATTATCGCCCAAATCTCTCCATCATCCTTCTGCTCTTCCTTGATCCTAGTCAGTAACTCAGGTTCTACTCTAAGATTCGCCCAGTATCCGTGCTGCCCACGTACCATAATTTCGATGTCTAGCCGCTCCAAGTCTCTTATGTTTTGTTCCTTGATCTCAATGCCGTTGATCATTCCGGACTTTCTGCTGAGTGCATCTGCTACTACATTAGCCTTCCCGGGATGATACTGTAGGTTAATATCATAAACAGTTCCAACCATCTCCTTTGTCTCATGTTCAATTCTCGCTGTGTGAAGATATACTTCAAGCTCTTGTGATCCGTGAAAATGTCGCATGATTCTCCGTATAAGTAATGCCTCCATATTTTCAATGCGAACACCACTGCAGCAAGTTCCAGGTCATGCGTAGGGTAGTTTTCTTCATAGGGCTTAAGCTGTCGTGAAGCATACGCGATCACTTTCCCATGTTGCATGAGAACACAGCCCAGTCCCTTCCCCGATGCATCGCTATAGATCTGAAATCCACCTGTACCAGATGGGAGAGTAAGAATAGGTGCAGATACCAACTTCTGCTTTAGGTCTTCGAAGCTCTTCTCTCGTTCTTCCGTCCAGACGAATTTCTCTCCTTTTCGCATCAGTTTGGTGAGAGGCAATGCCAGGCGGGAAAAGTTCTCCACGAATCTGCGATAATATCCAGCTAAGCCTAAGAAACTGCGGACTTCTGTCGCTGACGTTGGTCTTGGCCATTTAGTGATAGCCTCAACCTTCGCTGGGTCCATAGTGATCCCTTCTGCCGATACAATGTGACCTAAGAATGCCACCTTGTTTAACCAGAACTCACACTTGGAGAATTTCGCATACAGCTGCTTCTGACGAAGAATCTGTAGTACCGTACGGAGATGGTCTTCGTGTTCCTCCGTGGACTTTGAGAAAATCAGGATGTCATCGATGAATACAATGACAAACTTATCAAGGAATTCATGGAAGATTCTGTTCATCAGATCCATGAATACTGCTGGAGCATTAGTCAGGCCGAATGGCATGACCACAAACTCATAATGGCCATAGCGGGTACGAAAAGCAGTCTTGGCAATATCCTGCTCTTTAACCCTTAGCTGATGGTAGCCTGACCTTAGATCGATCTTTGAGAAGTGTTTGGCTCCTTGAAGTTGGTCAAACAGATCATCTATATGTGGCAGTGGACATCTATTGCGGATGGTAATCTTATTAAGTTCACGGTAGTCAATGCAAAGTCGCATGCTGCCGTCCTTCTTCTTAACGAACAAGACTGGTGCGCCCCATGGAGATGCGCTTGGTCTAATGAACCCTCGTTCAAGAAGTTCCTGCAGTTGGTCCTTCAGTTCTTTTAGCTCTATGAGAGCCATACGATACGGAGCCTTAGAGATTGGCTCAGCTCCTGGAACAAGGTCGATGTTGAACTCCACTTCTCGTACAGGTGGTATGCCTGGAAGTTCAGCAGGGAAGACGTCTTGAAATTCCGAAACTACTGGTTGATCCTGAATCGATGGGAATTCAGCATCCATGTCATGAACCGTAGCTAGATAACCTTCGCAGCCATGTGACAGTAATGCACGTGCTTGCAAGGTAGATATGACTTGTACAGACCGTCCGGGTATGAACCCGTTATGAATGTACTCTGGTGCATTAATGTCGCCGAAGATCACCCGATATGAGTGGCAGTCTATGGTAGCATGGTGCTTGGATAGCCAGTCCATGCCGAGAATCATATCGAACTCAATCATGTCTAAGGGAAGTGCATCTACTGCACGAACTTTATCGTCAAACTCTAGAGGAAGACTCTTGTATACATGAGTTATTAATACAGAGTCCTTCAAAGGCGTGGAAATGGTAAGCCTATTTTCTAATGGCAAGGGAAGTGTCCTGATGTTCTTAGCATATGTAGTGGAAATAACTGAATGAGTGGCACCCGTGTCGAAAAGAACACATGCAGCTTGGCCGTACATATACAAAATTCCAGTAATGGTACCTGTAGATTTGTTTGCCTGATCGCGCGATGTCGTGTAGACACGCCCAGTGGTAGGAGGCGGTTTAGTATCAGCATGGCCCGAAGTACCCTCCATTTCACCCTTACAGCAATCTCTCATACGATGGCCAGGGAGGCCGCACTTGTAGCATGCGTCAGAATCACGACGACATGGGCCAGGGTGTCTGCGATGGCAAGTACTGCAAAGAGGATGAGTGAATCCTCCAGCAGGAGTCCTTGCTTGCTGAGGGCCTGCTGATGACAAAATGTGTTAAAATAAAGTATATGCACGAGTATAAGACATATACGTCATAAGATGTTCACCAGTGTTAGCTGAAGGGTTAGGCTGAGAACCCCTGTGGTTCTGGTCCTTCCCGTTACCGTGGTTCCTGGTAGAGATTAATATAGTGTCAGCATGAGAGTTATAACATGAAATCATGAGAAGATGCGTAAATAGTAGGACCTGCTGTTGTTGGAGTGTCCCGCATTGTTACGGTAATTATCATTACCGCTGCGCCTTTCCACAACAGAACGGTCGTTAGTGTGACCGTTTCCTTTGGGCTGATGAGGCTGCTGCTGAGTAGCCGGCTGAGACCGGTCCCCAGTTTTCTGCCTGGAAGCTACAGTTTAAGAGATGATTATAGAGCATAAAATGATAGGATGGGGTCTGGTTATCGATAGAACACGAAATGTTTACCTCTTGTTGGGTCTTTCAGCTTCCCCGAACTCATCTCGTTCCTGCAACATCTCTAGCTTCCTTGCTGCGTCGGCCACTTGTTCTACTGTATTGAACGTAGCACATACCAGATTGTTCGCGACCGAGGTGCGAAGTGCCCACCTAAAGTGGTGTGCCTGCTCCTCAGGAGTACCAACTGTTGCTCCCAGAAAACCAGCTAAGCGAAGAAAGCGCTGCATGAATTAGTTGCTATTCTCGCCCGCTCTCTGACGTATCCCATGGTACTCTCGCTTGAGTTTGTCCTGCTCTGCCTTGGGAAAGAACTGCTCCATCACTCTCTCCTTGAATTGGGCCCATGTCAAACCAGCGACCCAATCATCACCTCCTTCTGACTGCGTCAAGGCTAGCCACCAGTTGAGTACATCGCCTTCAAACCGGTAGCATGCCAATCTCGCCTTGAATGCGGGGTCACATCCCATAGCATTGAAAATCTTCTCAATGTGAGTCAACCAGCTTTCAGCATCGCTGGGGCTATCAGTCTTTTCAAAAGCTCTAGGACGAAGCTTGTTGAATCTTTCCAACCACACTGCTAGTGTCACTGGGGGAGGAGGAGGAGGTGGCTGATTGTGCTGCTGATTGTTGGCAGCTTGGACTTCAGCACGAATGTCATTCCTCAGTTGAGGAAGTAAGGCTTGCATGGCAGCCTGAATTGCAGCATTGAGCTGCTCTTGCTCGCGTGTGAGAACCATCTGACAGTATAACATAAAACATATGATTAACAGTTCAAACATAAAATATAACTTATATATATACATAAAAAAAATTTATACCAAAAATTTCACGAGAAAAATTTTATGCAAGAAAATCTTTGTATGAATGCATGATGCAGTTTTATGAAAACTTTTGATGCTCGAGAGTGAACGCCTCTGGTCGGTTCACTCAAAACAAAAGACATATCGAGGGGACGCCTATGGGTCGGTCCCAAATTTAAAAGTTTCGATAAAACACATGCGACTAAATAGGGCCAGTCCTGTACCAACCATTACTTAGTCAAAAACCCTGTAACAATGACATGTATATGTATGCTTAAAAATGATGAATGCATGAAAACAACTGTCAGTTCTAGGAAGACCGTAGTGACTACCCACTAATCACAGGTCATATTTGAGAGCCTACAGGTCGAAACCTTGGCTCTGATACCATAATTGTAACACCCCATTTTGGAAATGGTATCTTACGCATAATCATGGCGTGTCATCAAAGCATACAAGGATAAATGTCTAAGCATTATTGACCATAAAAGGGAAATACCGGAATCAAACATAGGTAACCCCAAAGTAGAGCTCATCACACAAAAACATAAATACTGTAAAAGGAAAGGACGAAACAATGTCCATAGCAACTGTATTAAAGTAAAGGAAATGCATAAAGTAAAGAAAGACAGTAAAGCTTCCAATCCATATGCACGTACGTTTGAGATCTACGAGCGTCCCTGAGTACCTGCCGTTTTGGGAACATGAAAAGGAAAACGGCTGAGCAAGACGCTCAGTGCACGGATGTACAATATAGCATGAAATAGGATAAGCATGTAACATATAACAGCGGAAGACTAAGTTCTGAGTAAACTGGTTAAGTATTAAGAAAACTGGTTTTATAGTTTGAAAAGCCTTATGTTTATCTTATGAAAACTGTTTTAACATAAATATACCATAGCCCATATAGGCCATGAAAAGGTCACGTGCATGAATACTTGGAGGGGTGACCTCATCATGCTGATTAGAGGGGATGCCTCTAATTAATATACTGGTTTGGGTAGGAGGGATCAACTCCTTGTGAAGGATGCAAGGCACACACCACATTCACCATGATATACTGAATAAAACATGTAACTAGGATGCACCCATACGCCCCACATGATATAATAATATGGCCAAAACTGAAAGGGACGCCACGAGCAATCACTCCGCCGTGGGGAAGTCATAACATTGGTGCCTCCAATGTTATGGTTATGGTACCTCCATAACTAGGTGAAACTGGTCATGCTTGTATATGGCTATAGATTATGCTAATTAAACATAAGCAGTTCAAAACAATAAAACAAATACTGGGAAAATAGTTGGCTGCATACGGGGAAATCCTAATAAGGAAAGAATGTCCATACTGAAAGGACGGGAATCCGTACCTCAAGTCCAGTGAATGAACGGAAGAAAGTCTCCTACTTCTGGATCACTAAAGCTACATGAATACACACGTGTATAAGTATCGATTCACTGATTACGTACTGGGTTTTATGTCTCGTCTTAGCTTACTTTGTATGTTTTAGATCATGGTTTACTGTTTTAAGCCTTAAACTGTGTTTATCTTGTATTCTGATTAATCTGTTTAAGTATTACTGGTATTTCATGTATTATTATACTTACTGTGTAATAATAAGTAACTTTCCAAAAATAGCAGGTTTCCAAAAATAGAAAGTTTCCAAAAATAGAAAGTTTCCAAAAATAGAAAGTTTCCAAAAATAGAAAGTTACCAAAAATAGAAAGTTTCAAAAAAATAGAAAGTTTCCAAAAATAGAAAGTTTCCAAAAATAGAAAGTTTCCTAAAATAGAATTTACTGCTTAAAATAGATTAGTTTCTAAAAATAGAAAGTTTCCAAAAATAGATCAGCTGCCTTAATTAAATAAGTTTCCATATATAGAAAGTTTCCATGATTAGATTAGCTGCCTCAATTAGATAGATTTCCATATATAGAAGGTTTCCATTAATAGATTAGTTGCCTTATTTAATTAAGTTTCTATAAATAGAAGTTTCCATATTTAGAATTAAGCTGGTTACATAAGCTAACATATAAGTCTAAGTGTTTATAAGCTTATTTCTTAAGTCATATGATATAGTATATAGTTTAATTATTATTTCATGTATTTTAATTAAACTATAGGTTAAGCATTTTAATTAAAGTATAACATGTTTTAATTAAAATGAAATAAGATACTTAGGTTAAAATGTGTATTATTATTATTAATAATATAACCTAAGTCATGTCTAAATTAATTAATTATAGGCATGTTTTAAATAATTAATTAATTATAACTTACAACATAAAATACTTAGGTTAAATTAATATCATGCTAAATTAATAATTAAAATAACCTAAGTCATGATTTAATTAATATCTCATGTTATTAATTAATTTATATCCTAAGTTCATAATTCATAAAAATTAACATGTAGCATAGATCATGATTTAACCAACGAACCATGAATCGGGCATGAACTCGACACCATACCTCGAGCCAAACTCGGGGTACGTGTGCCCCCTTGCTGCCGTGGGTCCCACAAGCACCAATCAAGACCAAAAATGGTCTTGGTGGTGGCGGCAATAAGCAAACCAAACCCCCCTCGGGTTTGTTTTGCTAGGCGGCTAAAACAAACACCCTTTTTATATCATTCTTTGATTTTAATTTACCCCAAAACATGTTAGATCAATGTTTAATTATCATGTTTTAATAAGAATAATAATAACATGTTCATGAAAATAATCAAAGATTAAAAAGAATTAAAAAGAAGGGTTTAGAATGATATACCAATACGTAGCTTGAAAGGGGATGAACAAACACGGTTTCTAGCACTTGTTTTTAATGTCAAAAATCAACAACACCCTCCTATGGTGGTGTTATAGGTGGCGGCACAAGGAGGAACAATGAGGAGGAGGAGAAAATCTTTTAGGGTTTATGTTTTCTTTCTTGAAAAGTGAAAATGAAAAATAGTTTTTACCATTTACCCCCCCTTTCATGTAAACTTGATGGGCTTAGCCTATTTCTTGGTTTTTTTGCCGTGGGTATGGGGGCCCCACATGGGGTACCCGTACCTTTCTCGTGTCCCGATGTTTCGTGTTCGTTCGTGGTTAAACGTGTTCGTGTTTAAAGTGTTTCTGTTTATTTTATCATGTAATTTATTGTAAACTTAACGTTCGTAATTATATTATATGTATTTACGTAATTATTCTAGTTCGTATTTTAAATGGTAATCATGATTTAATTATGTTCACGTGACATATTTATTAACTGTTTATCATGAGTTCGTACGTAATCGATACTTATCATGTCATACACGTATGCACTTGCTTGATTATTAGCACATGAATGTGATCAATACTAAATAAGGTAAGTTTTAATCTAGGACGTACGATCTTAAGGGCACTATTCATGGTAAAAGCATGCGGGTTTTACACTATACGTGACCGAAGCATAATCTAATACGGTTTAACTACCTGCGGAGTTTTGTTTTAACAGTATCAATAACGGAATACGAACAGAAAGTGAAAAAAAAATGGAAAGATTACATGATGAAGAATAAATCATACTTGATGTTTATAAATATCGGGAAGTCAAAGTTTAAAATTGGTGTTTAAATGTGTATCATAAGTTTCTCACTTTTTGAAGCATCCTAAAGATAACCGGTAAAGGCCAAACCAGTGCATATTGTGTTTGTAACTTTGTATAAATGCTTCATTAAAATATTTTTTTAATGTTTTATAGATATTTAGGACATGTTTGGTATGGTGGAATGAAAAGAAAGAAAAAGAGAATCATTTTTTGTGTTTGTTCAACACACGGGATGGAAACGAGGGGTCATAGTATAGTATGTTAGATTTGTTAACGGTCATTTGGTTTGAAGTCGAGTTTTATTTTAATTGTGAGTTTATAAAGTAAGGACATGTTTGGTATACGGGGGTCACACCAAAGATGTGGGGTTTTGTTTATTTATATGTTTGGTTGTAACTTTAGACTAGTATGGTCTCACATAAAACCATATTCAAGGGTATATAGAAAAATAGGCTATATGATCGAATGTTGAAAAACAATAAATTTTCTTTTCTGACAATAGCTACGTGAAACATGCTTGGCCTTACCTATGCATCTTTTTGGGTTTTTTATTTCTAAAATAATATATTTAATTATTAAATAATTATTATCATTCAAATATACATATATTATTTTCTCTCTCTCGTTTAATTAAAAACCCATACTAACCAATCTTAGAGGTTGTTTGTTTTTTTAAAAAAATCTTAATGTCTCTGGATTTGAATCAGTCAGAAACATTTATTTATTAAGTCGTTTGTTTTTTTCATTTTAGAGGTACAAATCTCTAAAATACATCTAATAACCTCATTCTACATCTGATGTAACACCCCCATTTTACCTTTGCGCGGTGGAAACTGATCTGGGGTATTACTTCATAGAACACAAGTCATAATAATAGAAAACAACTCAAAAGAGTGATGAAATCAACCTTCTTTATATTTCATTGAAAAATCAGAGTTTTACAATATAAGGTTCCCAAAATCTAGAATAATTTCAGTCTTGTGCCTCTTCATGACATCCTTATGCTGCTCCATGCTATTAGTCACCATTTATCTGAGATATATGCTTAAAGTCAACACAAAGGTTGAGTGAATTCATTGGTTTGTAATAACAGTTTTGAATACAAGTATATCCTCCGGGCTACGTTGTTATACACCCACATAAAATAGTCATCATACTGCACTATACTCATGCACCGCTACTTGACATACAGAAACCAGCAAATTTCCCTTATGCAGGCAGTCTGACAAACTCCTGAGTTAAGCAAAATAAAGTGTATATGTTTAGCCTAGGTAGGAACCTTTAGCTGCTAGCAAGCGCGGCTTGCCCAGATAGGGGATGTCAAACCCTAAATAGTACTATTCACAATATTAGCGCTCATTTTCAAAGAATGATTATCGGTTCTCAATTAAAAAGGGACTTAATGGCAGTAGTAAACATAGTATTAATAATCATACCATACAGTTTAAAAGCACTTATATTCTGGTTTTAGCATATATATCCCCCTCACGGATTTTCAAATCATTTAGAAAGCATTTAAAAAGTGAGGCTATGAACTCACCTTATGTCCATAGAATCCGAGCTAGAATCAGATATATTTCATTCACAGATAAACAGCTTGATCATACAAACCACAACTTGGTCTCATAAACAACAACTTGATCTCACACAAACCTTGATTAATACATTGTGTGTGACAATCCATCAATTTGAAGTCGATATTTTATTCCCAAGTATTATTTAAAATCATTATTTTATTGTAAATTTATGAACTCACTCACCTTTGGGAAGATAATGGGTTTACGTCTTAAAGTAGCATCGAATACGTCTAAACTGGAGAACTCCACGTTACATGTTTACGGTTACATACTCCGTTTTTGTAATAGTCCGATATTTCAGATAATAAATTTATTCTCGAATATTATTTTGGAATTTTAATTTGTGTTGGTTCATAAACTCACAAATTACGAGAAGAAATTAGGGCTTACGTGTATAATTTAGCATCTTTTACGATTAAACCGGGAACCCTAGGTTTACGTATTTACGCTTTTGTGCTCCGTTTTTTATGAGACAATTTTTATTACATTTGTTTTGTGCCGTAGATTCATAATTTATAAAAACGTTTTTCGTAAAACGACCCAAGGGTACGCAAATCAAGGAAACTAGAATCGAGGAGTACCCGTAAATTAGTGGGGATGAAACAAGTATACACTTGTCTCACCCCCACTATGGGCGGCCAAAACAAGCTACACAACACCCCTTGGTGTCATTTTTATACAAGTTTATGGACACATGTCCTCAGACTTCCTAAACCACTTAACAAAAACCATTAAACCATTTCTCACATTCTCTCATACATGCAAACTAGATAAATTTCTTCCAATCTCTCTCCCTCATCCTCCTCTTTCCGTCCCATATACACCACCACCACTACCATTCATCAAAAATTCTAGCCATGAACTTCAACTATAATTCACATATGTTGGAAGTCACATAAAAAGATGAAAATTGGAGGTGATCATAACATGTAAAAAGGAGTTTACATGGAGTTCAAGGGCTGATTTCATGAAGGTGTTCATCCATTGAAGGACCCAAAAAGTTGTCTTGAAAGGTTGAAGATTTGGTGGCAAGATCAAGCCTTGTTCATCCAAAATCTCATCCTTTCCATCATATTGATTGGTATAGAGATCAATTTATTTCTATCATCCTATTGTTTTAAATATGTATTCATGTATTTTCTTCAAAAATGTATCTGTATATGATGATAAATGATGATCAATATATTGTGTGGGGATTTTGTATTACTAGATTAGGATAAAAAGGTTAAAATCTACAAGTAAACATGTTAAAATCATGGTTAGACATATAGGTTGTATAAAACATTAAGTATCAATCTAATCACTTGGTTAAATGGCTTGTATTATTAAATATATAGATAGATAAATGATTTTTACTTATGTGGTAAGTTGGCCATGCAATGGAATCATTAAAATGAGCAAGATATGGCCAAAATAATATTGAGGTACAAATCTGTATAGTCCGTTTTGGACGAAATATTAAAAATACTTAGAGGTTGATTGAGCAGTAGCTATAGAAGAGTTATTTGTAACACACATCATGTAGTTTATGCTGTTTAAATTTGAGCTTTTATCTCCTTGAAGAACTCAAGATATCACAAAAATGGTGGACATGACTTTAATAATCAGATTTGTAAATAAACTATATAATATAAAAAGAGCACTCAAGTAAATATTATTATAAAATAAGTATATAAAATCCACTAACTAATAATAACTATTATAAAGTGAGTTTGTATACTAAAATAAATAAACATGACATTTTATAAAAGTAAAACCCAAATGTTTTCTAAAACTACAAACTATATATGTTTTACGTCTTTTCGGCAAAAACCGAAAGATTAACGTTTTTGCCAAATAAAACTTAGACGGTCGGACCCGTATAATGTAACATTTTTATAACTCATATACTGATATGTAAACACATTTGACAAGTAAAAACCAACCCGAGCTTTATAACTTATGGACCATAATGGGCCAAAGTAGCCTTATTGGACCATTAGCCCAACTAGTTTGGCTTAACACTAATGGACTTACTCATGGGCTTAACCCACTTGGGCCTAACATATGAGTACGGGCCTGGTATTAAAAAGATAAATGGACTAATAAAATTATATTGGACTCTTAATGGGCTTATTGGGCCTTAATGTGTAAATAGGATAAAACTAGTGTAACTAGTATGATAAGACAAAGATAACTAATACTAAACAACTAGTAATGTTGTGTAAGGAAATAAAACTCTACTTGATCATCATGTTATGACATCATTACATATACATAACAACTTTTATAAAGTTATTGGGCATAGCCTAAGACCGATTATTTGTCTAGGTTTCCCGTGATCGAGGTACGTACTATACATCTTAATTGCTGATAACCCGCCTTCCCACACCAATGTGAGTTCATAGGCTCACACACTTTTAAATGCTTTATGAAATGTTTTATAAACCCGCGAGGGAGATAACATGCTAGTTCAATAAAAATAGGACACCAGTTGTCCCGATTGTATGCTTATTGATATGGACCCGAATGATTATATGACCCAATGAATGAAATGAAATGGATTATTATTAGTTAGGTTATGTCACTAAAAGTCCCATTAGCATGAATTGTGAACTACCGGGATTTGGTAGACACTAATGCATATAATAGTACTATTTGGGGAAGATCACCCAGTTCGCGCCTTGACGGTTGATCCCCGTCGTGCCACATTGATTGGTATGAGAATTTATGTATGAAAAGATTTATATAAGCGTGATTATTGTGACGACACGCTGTTATAGATGGGCAAAGGAATTACGGGTTAGCTACCCGATATATGTTATAGAAAAGTAACAATGTCATGCGGCTTATAATAATCCAATAATGAAAATACAGATATACGAGTTGAATTATAATATATTGCCTGACTAGCAATACGGGGTCTTATTACTGATATTATGTTCGTGTTTTGGTTTTACATAACCATTTTCATATAACGGTTTTTATTAAACTCTTCACAACGTTATAAACGTATTGTATGATGTTTTTACGACAATGGTTCGTATAATGGTTTTGAAGGCAAAAGCCTATATTATGATTTACGATAAAGATTTGTATAAAATGTCTTTGGCCTATTTTATGGCCTACAACAAAGAATTGTACAAAATGATTTTCGGTAATGATTATATACCGGTGATATATTAATGGTTTTCACTAAACTCTATGGATTCACTCGGCGTTTCGCTAACTTTTAACATGTTTTATCTCAGGTACTTGAAGGTAATTCTCGGGAAGACGACAAGAATTTATGTCCCGCATTCAAATAAAATTTCCATTCAAATGTTTTGTAAATTTGTATGTCATACTATGACCTGAGGACCTATGTAATTTGATATTCATGAATGGAAAAATGCTTTATCATTAAACGACGCGATTTTTAAGCGTTGTCTATGATTTGAGTAATGTGTTATTGATGAGACTCCTTTTATACATAGTCTCATCGTCCAAATCGGGCTTAAAATGCATCAATTATCATTAAAAATGCCAAATATATGCTCGTGTTTGTTGCTTGTGTATTTTAGGTACGGATATTGAGAAAATGACAAAAGATCACAAGAAACATGCATAAACGAACACGGGAAATGATGCCGCACAATGAACCGGACCCGAATCAAGAATTTTCATTCAAGTCCTTAAAGTTTGAAGATTTGTCAAGATTGGTCCCTCAACTTTTGAAGACTTGTCACTTTTGGCCCTTGTAAAACTCAAAAATTACAAGTATGGCCCTTAAATTTCAAGAGAATACATGTTTGGTCCTTGAAGAATGCAAAATTATGCATAAATTATCCTTGAATCATGGTTTGTAAAGTTTGAGGGGGCATTGTGTAATTAAGCCATAGTGTGTACAAAGGAAATGAAGGGAAATCTGCTCAAAACTTGGAATGAAAAGAAAATGGGAGATGAGGGACTAAAAGCACCCAAAGAACAAACTTGTATCCACCTATGGCAGCCTGCCACGTCACCTAAAACCCATTTACCCATATCCACCACCCAAACCCGGTTTTGACCCTTGTTTACCCGGTCAACCCATCACTTAAACAACCCACATTTATTATTAAACTTATTTCCCTTTTAACATTCCTAATCCTAACTTAAACAGATCAAAATACCCCAAACTTTTCCCATAAACCCTAATTTCCTCCCCAAATTAATTCACATGGATTATGATATGATCTATTCCAGATCAGTGATTAGCCATGTTTAAACCCAAACCCCACTTTCAGATTCCCATCACACTCACTCCCTGGTCCCCAAAATCCCACCAATTGGCAAGAAGACAAAGAGATGGCAGAGAATCAACGACTTGGAGGATTTGCTTAATGCCCACACCAAATCCAACGTTCAGAATCAACTCATCACAGCCTGTCCATCACAAAACTCCAAACAAAGATCACATGATTTCGAGACGAATTCAAAAAGAGGAATCAAGACCAGCATATTCGATTTATGAACGAATCTTCAAAGGGTATTTCTGGACTTTCAAACGATTAGGGTTAGCATTATTTTCATTTTCTAGAATCATCTTGTAAACCCTATATAAAGGGTGTTAGGCCTAGTTGTATTCTCTGTTCTTGTTTTCATTTGGTTCACAAGCTTGTAAATCCCATTTTCTAGTTAATGAAAATCTGGTTTAGTATTTGTTGAAGAAAACAAGTCCCCATTTAGTTTTCAGTTCTGATATGATATGTTTATGTTAGTTCTTATTCCAACTTCTTAGCTTTTGGGTAAGAAAGGGTTGATATAAATCTGTTTAAGAATCTCATGTCACTCTACCTTGAACTTGGATCATATATGTCTGATTTTCTAGTGAGAATCAAACATAAGTGACAAGTTGAGTTAGATTTTGTTTTGTCAAAGTTTAATAAAAAGTGGTTTCTTTCTTTTTAATTTAGTGAAACTTGTGTTTTTCCTTAAATCATTTTGGATGAATTTAAATCGCTTGTTTGAGTTGAGATATGACAAAGTCACGTATGGGTCATAGCTTGTACTGGGATATGACTATGAAGACCTGATATAGAGTCTATATCAAGCCTTCGTAGGTATCTTGGTATAGGTAAGACACTTGTGAGGAAAGTTTAACTCATCCATTCTCCTAGTTTCTTTTTAATTTTCAGAAAATTATAGTTTGACAAGTTCAAGTTTGAAAAAAAAGGGATTTCGGAACTTGAGTGAGTTTAATATTAACTGTTGAACTAACAATCCAAGAACCCAGTTCTTGGATTTCATTTGTTATTCTTAGCAGTCATCACTTACTCATACGTGGTGTTCGGTTCAGCTGTTGAACCCCAACGAACACCCTCGCCTTACTTTCCTGTCCAAGACACCCCTGCCTCGAACCTAGTAGTTGGTCGAGTTCAGGGGAGCATAGCTGACCCCTGTTTGATGTAAGCAGGGGTAGGTATAACATTCTTTTTTTTATTATTTTTCTTATCTAATCTGCTTAGTGTTTAAAAAATGTTCAAGGATGTTTGTTGCCTGTTTAATTTTGATTGATCTTATAATATTTGATCTTGCTTAATTGTTCTTGTGTAAAATCTGCTACTGCACTTTTTTTCTGTGATCTGGGATGATGATATAGTGTCTATGAAGTATTTTCGGGATTAGTATCTTATGAATTCAAGCAAAGAAAACCAGTAAAACCATTCAGCAAAGCTTTAAAAACAAAAGAGAGATTGCAAGTTTTTGGTTAAAATTGTTGTCATTTATTCAGGAGGCCAGATTTAGGTGTGATGTTTTGTGTTTTGGTATCTAAAACTTGATTACAGCTAGGTCTTGTTCTATTCTAGGGTTGTATGCTAGTTATTTACAGGTTAGTAAGCTAAAATTGCAAGAATTAGTGATTCTAAATTCATCATTTGGTCAAATAATCAGCAACTTAGCATTTAACCTTGCCAAATACACCAGCAAAATTTTAAGGTTTAATTTTGTGAATTTAAGGTTTAATTTTTGGTGAGATTTAGATTCTAAGTTTTATTCGTTAAGAATTATCTGGTTTTGGATATGTGAGAGCTTTTGGTTGGTCAAAATCATCCTTAGAGCTCACTGTTCTGTTCCAGACTCCCACAAACCCATATTACCGTTACTGTATGTGTTTCATGGGTTTTGTCGATGTTTTTGACTACAAGTTGTTTTAATGTTAGCTTGAAGAAATACAGTTTGATTTTGTCTTTATTGGATTAGGCTCGGTACGCTTAAGGGAGTTTATTTCACCCACTAGTTCACTGTTAGCGCTTAGAACCCCTAGAACGACTCTCGTTGTGCTTTGCTTTATTTTGTTATAGAAACCAAGTAAACATCGTACATGTGCATTAAGACAGATTGTATGCCCACTGTTAGGATTTAAGGGAGATTGAGTCTGCTTAATTGTATCGCCTGCCTGCTTTACCTTGTTTGATTTGGTTTCCTGTGATAATAGATTGCGTGCTTAAGCTAATTACTAGCATTTTTGGTATTTGGTTGGATTGTATTCATATAACGTGTGCCTGCTTATCACTGTTCCCTGTTTAAACTGTGCATTCACGTTGCTGCCTTAGTTTTTGTTGTGCTCTCTGCTTGCTTTAAACGCCCCCACAAGCCAACTGCTAGTGGGGATTTTACTGTCCAAAAAGAACAAGAATCAAGAAAAAAAAGAGTGAGGGGTGAAGTCTGTGAGTTGTAACTCAAAACTGGACACATTTTGCATTTTATAGAGTTTAATCTTGCTTCATTTTGATTTGTTTTTGAGTTGTAAACATTAGGGTACCATTGGGAGTGAGTTTTGAAAAAAAAAATATATATATATTTAAAAGTATTTTGGCGTGGCCAGGACTCGAACCTGCGCCACCACTGCCAACACACTCACAACTTACCGCCTGCCCTTGGGACTTTTATTGATAAAGTCTCAAGGCATTAACTACTTAACACCTCATTGTTTTGGGCTTATTTAATAAAGCCGTAGCTTATTAAGCTCATAAGAGCTTATTAGTTAAGCAATCTTGCACATTTTTATTTTTCTTATGATTGCTAGTTAATTTAGGATTTTTCTAGCCAAGGGTTGTAATTTTACTTTCTTTATTTAGTTTTAATTAATTTTTAATTACTCGTTTTTAATTAAATAGATTAAAAATAGAAAAAATAGTTTCAAAATTTTAAAAAAAAATATTTTTAGGATTTAATTTAGTATTTTGAGGTTTACACCTATCAAACTTTTCATTTTAGCTAATTTTTGATTTTATTTAATTTTTAGATTTTTCTTTTATTTTAAAAATTAATATTAAATTATTAAATAGTTTTAGACATTTTGGTTTTCAAATTAGTAATTCTTATATTTTTCTTTAGTTAGGATAAAAATTTGGTAATTTTTGGGTTATTTGTTCGTTTTGTCGAATTTTACGTTTTTTGCGTTTTTTACGTCTTAGGGTTATTTTTAGCGTAATTCGTCTTTTTCTTTCTCTTTTCTCATCAAATATAATCACAAATCATTTATCATCTCTTAACACAACGCACCAAGCCTCCTTGAGAATGATCCCACACAAAGGGTCATAAGTGCTTTCGTTTTCCTAAACGAACACTTAATACTTATCGCTTTTTACGCTCTTTTCCTAAAGAGTAGTAAAACCGCTACATCATTTTGGCGCCGCTGCCGGGGAGGCGTGTTGTGTTTTGATTTGGAAATTGTTGTTTTTATATATAGCCATAATAGTATTTGTATTAGTAGCACTCTACTAATACGTATTATCGGTTTTCGTTTTTTTTGTGTGAATACTATTACTATATTGTATACGTAGAACAATAAATTCACAAGTACTCCAAATACGTGAGAAATCACAACCTTGACTTGGGAGGTCATTACCCAATCATTGTATTCGAATCTCAAACCAAAGAAAAAAAAGGCAAAAATAGATAAATACTTTCGT
This sequence comes from Glebionis coronaria, assembly GCA_025667525.1. Taxonomy (NCBI): domain Eukaryota; kingdom Viridiplantae; phylum Streptophyta; class Magnoliopsida; order Asterales; family Asteraceae; genus Glebionis; species Glebionis coronaria. The sequence continues at coordinate 124,794,300 of CM046877.1, read as the reverse complement.
GAAGCTCGATTTTGAAAATACAAACTATAAGGTGGGTGTAAGGCGGATATTATAAAATATATCCTAAGGAAAAAGGCTCTTAAGTGCTTCGCGCCGCCTCGTTTCCCCGCTTGCTTGTGAGTATTTGATTTTGAGAGCTAATCGAGGGTTTTGCCGCATAAAGTATTACTAAGTATCATATATATTTTCTTGGTTTCATTTGATTAAACCCTGTTGAACGTTTTGGTGTTCCACCAACGTTCTAAAGTCATCGAAAGCGTTCACTTCACGTGATCGTTTTCATTCCTTGAGGCTTCTTTAATCAAGAGATTTGATTAAAGAGGAGATTTGTAGATTTTTGTCTACTTAATACAATCACAAAAATCCAAAAAAGTAAAAACAATCTAAAACCACAAAAAAAATTGAAAAAGTAAAAACACCAAAAAGAATCTTCTTTGCTCACCCTCTCGTTTTACGTGACGTTTATGCAAACTCGCTCCAAAGCAAGACGTGCACGTAAACGTCGTCACAAGGAAGGAAACCAAACATCTTCTAGTGAAGAATCTCCCATTGTCGAGCCCATCGTAGAGAAAGAAGCACCCATGGCTAATCGAACTATGATGGAGTTGCTTCAAGCACCCACCGAGGGTTATGGAGAAGCGATTGTGATTCCCGCTATCCTTGCGGAGAATTTTGAGGTTAAGACAGGTTTGTTGTCCATGATTCAAAACAACAAGTTTCGTGGTGACGAAAAGGACAACCCTCATAACCACATTCGCCAATTTAATCGTCTTACCGCCACTTGCAAGTTTAAGGACGTCTCTAACGACTCGATTAAGATGATGCTTTTTTCGTATTCCTTAGTGGGTCCCGCAAAAATTTGGTTAGAGAAAGAGCCACCCAATTCTATATTGACGTGGAAGGATCTCGTTTCAAAATTCGTGAACCAATTTTTTCCGCCCTCTAAGACTACGCATTTGAAAAACGAGATTTCAAAGTTTTCACAAGAGTATAATGAGAGTTTTTCGACAGCTTGGAATAGGTTTAAGGAAATGTTGCACGAATGTCCTCATCATGGTTTTTCCGACTTGTATCAAATTGACACGTTTTACAATGGCTTGAACGATCATGAGCGTGATTATCTTAATGCCGCCGCGGGTGGTAATTTTTTGTGTAAAACGGTCGAGGAAGCATTGTTAATTATTGAGAATAGGTCTAAGGTCTATAGTCCTCGTAGCACGTCGAGTGTTCGTAAGACTTCGTCTTCACCTTCGCCTTCATTGTCACATACCATTGATGCTTGCCAAATCGAGGCTAATTGGAGAACAAGATTTTTGATAAGCTTAAGGGATTGTTAATTGAGTTTAAAGTTGGTGAACAACCCACTCCCGCTACGGCTAAAGCGGTTGAGGTTTCTTGTATGTATTGTGGTGGAGCTCACGATTACTCCGAGTGCATTACCAACGGTGGTAACACTTCGAGTGCCTACGCGGCCGCGGGAACTTATAACCAAAACGGTCAAGTTACCCGCACTAATCAATTGACTCCACCGGGTTTTCCACCAAATCAAAATGCTAACAATTATCGAAACGATCAAGTTGGTTACCAAAACAATCAAATAAACAATTACAAGGGTAATTACAACTATGGGAATCAAGGGAGTAGTAGCCAATTGCAAAATCAAAACCAAAACCGTAATTTTCAAAACCCAAGTCAAGGTCTTCAAAATGTTTACACTAAAGAACTTCCAATGGACTTTTTGAATTACGCTACGGCAAATGATAAGATTTTGGAAAACATTCAAGAGCAATTGGCTAGTCAAGCTAGGGACACGGCTAAAAACACAAAGGAGTTAGCTAATTTTGTCAAGGAAAATGTTAACATGAGAAATGAGTTGAAAAATGATTTTGCTAATCAAATTAGAGGTCAAAACAATAAAATTGAGCAAAGCCATGCTAGGCTTGAACAAAGGATAGACCAAAAAGCCGCTAGTCAAGATGTTAAGCTTAATGCTATTTTAGAAGCCGTCATGGGGAACAAAGCCTCTACTTCGGGTAGTTTACCTAGTAACACCATATCAAACCCGAAGGGAGAGATGAAAGTGATTACCACACGAAGTGGTAAGACACTTAAGGAACCGACTCCTCAACAAATTGCTCCAACGGTGGAGGAAATTGAGGAAGAACCCGAGGTGGTGGTCGAAAAGGAGCATATCTCAAGCCCACAAAGTACCACTCATGCCACACCTACGGTTGACCCATTACCCATATTGGAACCCGAGATTCCAAAGGCTATGCCTATGCCTCAATCCACACCACCCTTGCCCTATCCATCGAGACTTAGGAAGGAGAAACGACAAGAGCGCGACAATTATCAATTTGAGCTTTTTATGAAAATGTTTCGTGATTTGAACTTTAATGTGAGTTTTGCCGATGCTTTGGTCACGATGCCTCGATTTGCCGCTAACTTTAAGAGTATGTTAAACAACAAGGAGAAATTGCATCAATTGTCTAGTTGTTCATCGGTTTATCTTAATCGCATACCTCAAAAAGTCGGTGATCCCGGTAAATTTTTGATCCCTTGTGCAATTCAAGATATGGAAGAATGCTATGCCTTGGCCGATCTTGGTGCTAGCATTAACTTGATGCCACTTGCAATCTTCGAGTCGCTCAATCTTCCTAATATTACTCCTTCACTAATGTCTATCGAGATGGCCGACCATTCCACGATTCGCGCATGTAGATTGGCGGAAGACGTTTTTGTGAAAGTGGTGAAGTTCTACTATCCCGTAGACTTTATCGTTGTTGATATCCCCACGGATCCTCAAGTTCCTCTCATTTTAGGTCGTTCGTTTTTAGATACGTCTATGGCTTTAATTGATGTGCATGCTAGAAAGATCACCTTACGTTTCAACGACGAGGAACTTGTTATAAACGCAACTCAAAATTCTCAACTTTATCATGTTTATTCCGTTGCTACCATAAACCTCGTTGATATGATCGACGTGGTTTGAGAGGAATTTTCACAAGAAGTTCTAGGTTTTGGTGATGTTGAAAATAGTGGCAATCCCACTATGTTGGATCCAATCCTTGATAATTCGACACCAACCTTCACTCCATTTGAAGGTGGTGATTTTACGTTGGAAGAATTCGATGTTCCACGTACTTGTAACGAAGACCTCGACAACGATGAGGACTTCTCGATTATCAAGGATTTTCTTAACGATTTCCCATTTCCTCCACCCGAGGAGGTTATGAGTATCGAGCCCAAATCTTCACTTGAGGAACCACCTATCCTCGAGTTGAAAGATTTACCTCCTCATCTCGAATATGTCTATTTGGAGGAGGACGACAAGTTGCCGATTATTATCGCGAAGGAACTTTCAAATGATGAAAAAACCGCACTTGTCGGTGTTCTAACGGATCACAAAGGGGCAATTGCGTGGAAGTTATCCGACATTAAGGGAATCGATCCCAAGTTTTGTACTCACAAAATCTTAATGGAGGAGGATTACAAGCCCGCAATCCAATGTTAAAGAAGGGTGAACCCCAAAATTCACGACGTCATCAAAAAGGAGGTCCTTAAACTCCTTGACGCGGGAATGATTTACCCTATTTCCGATAGCCCTTGGGTGAGTCCTATTCATTGTGTCCCTAAAAAGGGAGGGATGACCATTGTGCCAAACGATGCCAACGAGTTGATTCCCACTAGACTCGTGACCGGATGGAGAGTGTGTATTGACTATCGAAAGTTGAATGAAGCCACTCGAAAAGACCATTTTCCCTTGCCCTTCATGGACCAAATGTTGGAGCATCTTGCGGGAAACGATTTCTATTGCTTTTTAGATGGTTTTTCCGGTTACTTCCAAATTCCCATCGATCCTCGTGATCAAGAAAAAACTACGTTTACGTGTCCATATGGAACGTTTGCCTATCGTAGAATGCCATTCGGACTTTGCAATGCACCGGGAACCTTTCTAAGGTGCATGATGGCTATTTTTCATGACATGATCGAGAAGACGATGGAAGTCTTCATGGATGACTTTTCCGTGTTTGGTAATTCGTTCACTTCGTGTTTGTCGAACCTTGAGAGAATGTTGAAACGTTGTGAGGAAACCAACCTTGTGCTCAATTGGGAAAAGTGTCATTTTATGGTTAAGAGTGGAATCGTCTTAGGGCACAAGGTCTCGAAAGCGGGGATTGAGGTAGATCAAGCTAAGGTAGACGTCATCTCCAAATTACCTCATCCCAAAACCGTTAAGGGAGTTAGGAGTTTCCTAGGCCACGCGGGCTTTTATCGTCGATTCATCAAGGATTTTTCGAAGATTTCTCGACCCATTACACATCTTCTTGAAAAAGAGGCACGTTTTGTCTTTGACGAAGATTGTGTACGAGCCTTTGAAATCCTTAAGAGGAAACTTACCAAAGCTCCCATTCTTGTTGCACCCAATTGGAACCTCCCCTTTGAGCTCATGTGTGATGCTAGTGACTACGCTATTGGGGCCGTATTGGGGCAACGTCATGAAAAGCACTTCTTGCCTATTCACTATGCTAGCAAGACGATGACCGAGGCTCAACTTAAATACACTACAACGGAGAAGTAATTCCTTGCCGTGGTGTATGCATTTGAGAAATTTCGACCTTATCTCGTCTTGACGAAATGCATAGTGTATACGGATCATTCGGCTATCAAGTATCTCATGGCTAAACAAGATGCGAAGCTGAGATTACTTCGTTGGATTCTCCTCCTTCAAGAATTTGACCACAAAATTGTTGACAAAAAAGGAGCCGAGAATCTAGCGGCCGATCATCTTTCTCGTTTGGAAGATCCTCACCAAAGTGTTTACGAGCCCAAGGAAATCACCGAAACATTTCCGCTAGAGACGCTTGGTGTAGTGAATTCTAAGCTTGATTTTCCACCCCATGGTTTGCGGATTTTGCAAATTACCATGCGGGTAACTTCATCATTAAGGGTATGACGACTCAAGAAAAACGAAAATTCTTTCGTGACGTCAAGTTCTACTTTTGGAACGACCCTTACTTGTTTCAAACTTGTGCGGATCAAATCATCCGACGTTGTGTATTTGGCACCGAAGCTTCTAACATCCTTAGAGCTTGTCACGAGGGACCCACGGGTGGTCACCATGGTTCTAATCTCACGGCTAAGAAGGTGTTAGATGCCGGCTTCTTTTGGCCTACTATTTACCGAGATGCACAAGATCTTGTGAAGTCATGTGATTCATGCCAACGACAAAGAAAAGCCTCACAAAAAGATGAAATACCACAAAATATCATCCAAGTGTGTGAGATCTTTGACGTTTGGGGTATAGACTTTATGGGGCCGTTCCCATCATCTCGTGGTAATAAGTACATCCTTGTTGCGGTTGACTACCTATCTAAGTGGGTGGAGGCCAAAGCCTTGCCCACCAATGATGCTCGTGTGGTAGTCAAGTTTTTGAAGCAATTGTTTTCTCGGTTTGGAACCCCTCGTACGATCATAAGCGATCGTGGAACCCATTTTTGTAACGACTAATTCGAAAGGGTCCTAAGGAAATATGGGGTTACACATCAGCTTTCTACGGCTTATCACCCACAAACGAGTGGGCAAATCGAGGTTTCAAACCGAGCTTTGAAGAGGATCTTGGAGAGATCCGTTGGGGAAAACCGACAATCTTAGTCGGATAAGTTGGACGATGCTTTATGGGCCTTTAGGACCGCTCATAAGACGCCCATTGGGTGCACTCCCTATAAGCTTGTGTATGGAAAGAATTGTCATTTGCCTATCGAGTTAGAACACAAGGCTTATTGGGCCCTAAAGCATTGTAATGATGATATGGAGACCGTGGGAAAACACCGGAAAATGCAATTAAATGAATTGGATGAATTGAGAGACATTGCTTATGAAAATTCATTGATTTATAAAGAAAAAACTAAAAAGTTGCATGATTCTAAAATTAAAAACCAGGTTTTTAACATTGGGGATCAAGTTTTGCTTTTTAATTCTCGCTTGAAAATCTTTTCTGGTAAGTTGAAATCTCGTTGGTCCGGACCATTCACCGTGACTCAAGTGTTTCCGTATGGGACCATCGAGCTAGCTCAAGATGATGGTCCTAACTTCAAGGTGAATGGACATAGGTTGAAGCACTACTTTGGCGGGGAAGTTCCATCCTTGAACTACCTCGACCAAATCACCTTCCCTAATGATAATTAGTATTGAGGGGATCGAGTCGAGCTCATGACTCGGTAATCAAAAAATGAGGTGCCTCGTGGGGGAGTCCCATGCTTATCCTATGTACATATTATCGCTTTCTAATGTAGTTAACGTGTGGGGATTTGTGCCCTTCCAACCTTTGTTTCGTGGTTGTTTGTGAATTGTGGACTTTAGATGATCATGATCTTCACGATTGGAGCCTCTCGTGTTCGTTTTATGGGAGCACTCGATCGTTTGCTTTGAAGACTTTCTCAATATCCAAATGATATATTCTTTGATGTTCTAACCTTAGGTTTTTAGCACACTTCATAAACGGCTATTAATTTATTGGTTACACCCTTTCCATGCTAGATTAGGCATTCGACTACGTCTCTAGTATGGGGGTGTTTGCACCCCTAGACTCGAAACATTGAGGACAATGTTTAACTTTAGTATGGGGGGGTGAATAGATACTTGCCTTGCCAAACCTTCACGCTTTCTAAAATTTATCTTTTTCTTTATCGTTTTGTTGCAAAATAAGGCTAAAAATGGCCAAATTTTAAATTTTTTCTCATGTTTTATAAGTGTTTGAAGACACGAATGTAGGTTTTCTGATGGCGAGAATAAGAGTAATTTTTGACTCGACCGTGCATGTTGAGCACTTAGCTTTGGTTCCTTAACTACACATTAGGCTAAGTCTCTTAAATGAGGACGAGAAATGATAGAGTTAATTATAAGTTACTATGCTAAACGTAGAGTACTCGTATTCTTTCAAAAACTCATGTGTTCTCGTTATTTTCTTATTCTCCCTTCGCATGTAAATATTTTTTGCTTAATAAATATTGACTTAGCGGTTTAGTTAGGATTGTTGGGTTTCTAGTCTTTTCTAGTAGCTTCCGTGTAATTAAATTGGGAAGACATTAAGGTATCGCCAGCGTCACGGTTTTGAAGTACTGGCACCCAAATAATCGAAAGCTTCACCCAATAATAAGATTTCAAGTGCTCACCTAAATCTAGCAAACAATCTGAAGCCCCACAAGGCCGAAAAATCTATGCAAAATTGAAAGTGAATCAAGCCTTAATCTTCGAAGCTTTAAAGATCTAAAGTTCGCCTTAGCGTGAGGATATACGTCTTTGGCTAATAAAACCACCGATGAGGCGGATAATAAAAGGCAAGGCAAGACCAAAGTCATAATAAAAGCTTCATGGCGAAGTTGAATAAAAGATGGAGGTAAACCAAAGATAATAAGGCCCTTCCGTTAGGGGCGTATAAAAGTCTTGGTAATAAGTCTCATGTTCAAAACCGTTATAAAATCATGTTTATCGATTCTTCTTGTCAACTTAATTTTTTGACATCATAGGAGGGGTTATTGATTTGATGGTCTTGGTTACACCGTTAGGACTCTATTTTTAGACCTTAATCTCTATTATCGCATAAGTCAAACGATGTATCCTCGTGAAACATTCAAGACAAAATAAAATATAAGAGATACAACTTAGGAATAATGGGAGGATAAGTACGTGATTAGGGCATATGAGTAGTGTTAGCATTACTAACTTATAATGACAATGATCTCGTTGCACGCTTGGCATAGAATTGGGGTGAAAATCGAGGACGATGAAATTATTTCTAACGAAGCATTCACGTGTTCTTATTCTATGAACCTAAACGTCCCATTTTGCGATGAAAATCATACATTATGTCTAAAACGCAAGTAGTAGTAATAGTAGTAGTGTAGTTTATCATTCAATAAAGTGAATAAAAATGAATTTTGGAGATGCTACGATACTTTATTCTAGCATTGCGTGAGGGCACGGCAATGGTTTAGTATGGGGGAGTGATGAGACTGCTTTTATACATTGTCTCATCGTCCAAATCGGGCTTAAAATGCATCAATTATCATTAAAATGCCAAATATATGCTCATGTTTGTTGCTTGTGTATTTTAGGTACGGATATTGAGAAAATGACAAAATATCACAAGAAACATGCAAAAACGAACACGGGAAATGATGCCGCACAATGAACCGGACCCGAATCAAGAATTTCCATTCAAGACCTTAAAGTTTGAAGATTTGTCAAGATTGGTCCCTCAACTTTTGAAGACTTGTCACTTTTGGCCCTTGTAAAACTCAAAAATTACAAGTATGGCCCTTAAGTTTCAAGAGAATACATGTTTGGTCCTTGAAGAATGCAAAATTATGCATAAATTATCCTTGAATCATGGTTTGTAAAGTTTGAGGGGGCATTGTGTAATTAAGTCATAGTGTGTACAAAGGAAATGAAGGGAAATCTGCTCAAAACTTGGAATGAAAAGAAAATGGGAGATGAGGGACTAAAAGCACCCAGACAACAAACTTGTATCCACCTATGCCAGCCTGCCACGTCACCCAAAACCCGTTTACCCATATCCACCACCCAAACCCGGTTTTGACCCTTGTTTACCCGGTCAACCCATCACTTAAACAACCCACGTTTATTATTAAACTTATTTCCCTTTTAACATTCCTAATCCTAACTTAAACATATCAAAATACCCCAAACTTTTCCCATAAACCCTAATTTCCTCCCCAAATTAATTCACATGGATTATGATATGATCTATTCCAGATCAGTGATTAGCCATGTTTAAACCCAAACCCCACTTTTAGATTCCCATCACACTCACTCCCTGGTCCCCAAAATCCCAGCCATTGGCAAGAAGACAAAGAGATGGCAGAGAATCAACAACTTGGAGGATTTGCTTAATGCCCACACCAAATCCAACGTTCAGAATCAACTCATCACAGCCTGTCCATCACAAAACTCCAAACAAAGATCACATGATTTCGAGACGAATTCAAAAAGAGGAATCAAGACCAGCATATTCGATTTATGAACGAATCTTCAAAGGGTATTTCTGGACTTTCAAACGATTAGGGTTAGCATTATTTTCATTTTCTAGAATCATCTTGTAAACCCTATATAAAGGGTGTTAGGCCTAGTTGTATTCTCTGTTCTTGTTTTCATTTGGTTCACAAGCTTGTAAATCCCATTTTCTAGTTAATGAAAATCTGGTTTAGTATTTGTTGAAGAAAACAAGTCCCCATTTAATTTTCAGTTCTGATATGATATGTTTATGTTAGTTGTTATTCCAACTTGTTAGCTTTTGGGTAAGAAAGGGTTGATATAAATCTGTTTAAGAATCTCGTGTCACTCTACCTTGAACTTGGATCATATATGTCTGATTTTCTAGTGAGAATCAAACATAAGTGACAAGTTGAGTTAGATTTTGTTTTGTCAAAGTTTACTGAAAAGTGGTTTCTTTCTTTTTAATTTAGTGAAACTTGTGTTTTTCCTTTAATCATTTTGGACGAATTTAAATCGCTTGTTTGAGTTGAGATATGACAAAGTCACGTATGGGTCATAGCTTGTACTGGGATATGACTATGAAGACCTGATATAGAGTCTATATCAAGCCTTCTTAGGTATCTTGGTATAGGTAAGACACTTGTGAGGCAAGTTTAACTCATCCATTCTCCTAGTTTCTTTTTAATTTTCAGAAAATTATAGTTTGACAAGTTCAAGTTTGAAAAAAAGGGATTTCGGAACTTGAGTGAGTTTAATATTAACTGTTGAACTAACAATCCAAGAACCTAGTTCTTGGATTCCATTTGTTATTCTTAGCAGTCATCACTTACTCATACGTGGTGTTCGGTTCAGCTGTTGAACCCCAACGAACACCCTCGCCTTACTTTCCTATCCAAGACACCCATGCCTCGAACCTAGTAGTTGGTCGAGTTCAGGGGAGCATTGCTGACCCCTGTTGGATGTAAGAAAGGGTAGGTATAACATTCTTTTTTTTAATTATTTTTCTTATCTAATCTGCTTAGTGTTTAAAAAATGTTCAAGGATGTTTGTTGCCTGTTTAATTTTGATTGATTTTATAATATTTGATCTTGCTTAAGTGTTCTTGTGTAAAATCTGCTACTGCACTTCTTTTCTGTGATCTGGGATGATGATATAGTGTCTATGAAGTATTTTCAGGATTAGTATCTTATGAATTCAAGCAAAGAAAACCAGTAAAACCATTCAGCAAAGCTTTATAAACAAAAGAGAGATTGCAAGTTTTGGTTAAAATTGTTGTCATTTATTCAGGAGGCTAGATTTAGGTGTGATGTTTTGTGTTTTGGTATCTAAAACTTGATTACAGCTAGGTCTTGTTCTATTCTAGGGTTATATGCTAGTTATTTACAGGTTAGTAAGCTAAAATTGCAAGAATTAGTGATTCTAAATTCATCATTTGGTCAAATAATCAGCAACTTAGCATTTAACCTTGCCAAATACACCAGCAAAATTTTAAGGTTTAATTTTGTGAATTTAAGGTTTGATTTTTGGTGAGATTTAGATTCTAAGTTTTATTCGTTAAGAATTATCTGGTTTTGGATATGTGAGAGCTTTTGGTTGGTCAAAATCATCCTTAGAGCTCACTGTTCTGTTCCAGACTCCCACAAACCCATATTACCGTTACTGTATGTGTTTCGTGGGTTTTGTCGATGTTTTTGGCTACAAGTTGTATTAATGTTAGCTTGAAGAAATACAGTTTGATTTTGTCTTTATTGGATTAGGCTCGGTACGCTTAAGGGAGTTTATTTCGCCCACTAGTTCACTGTTAGCGCTTAGAACCCCTAGAACGACTCTCGTTGTGCTTTGATTTATTCTGTTATAGAAACCAAGTAAAATCGTACATGTGCATTAAGACAGATTGTATGCCCACTGTTAGGATTTAAGGGAGATTGAGTCTGCTTAATTGTATCGCCTGCCTGCTTTACCTTGTTTGATTTGGTTTCCTGTGATAATAGATTGCGTGCTTAAGCTAATTACTAGCATTTTTGGTATTGGGTTGGATTGTATTCATATAACGTGTGCCTGTTTATCACTGTTCCCTGTTTAAACTGTGCATTCACGTTGCTGCCTTAGTTTTTGTTGTGCTCTCTGCTTGCTTTAAACGCCCCCACAAGCCAACTGCTAGTGGGGGTTTTACTGTCCAAAAAGAACAAGAATCAAGAAAAAAAGAGTGAGGGGTGAAGTCTGTGAGTTGTAACTCAAAACTGGACATATTTTGCATTTTATAGAGTTTAATCTTGCTTCATTTTGATTTGTTTTTGAGTTGTAAGCATTAGGGTACCATTGGGAGTGAGTTTTGAAAAAAAAAAGAAAAAAAATATATTTAAAAAAATTTTGGCGTGGCCAGGACTCGAACCTGCGCCACCACTGCCAACACACTCACAACTTACCGCCTGCCCTTGGGACTTTTATTGATAAAGTCTCAAGGCATTAACTACTTAACACCTCATTGTTTTGGGCTTATTTAATAAAGCCGTAGCTTATTAAGCTCATAAGAGCTTATTAGTTAAGCAATCTTGCACATTTTTATTTTTCTTATGATTGCTAGTTAATTTAGGATTTTTCTAGCCAAGCGTTGTAATTTTACTTTCTTTATTTAGTTTTAATTAATTTTTAATTACCCGTTTTTAATTAAATAGATTAAAAATAGAAAAAATAGTTTTAAAATTTAAAAAAAATATTTTTAGGATTTAATTTAGTATTTTGAGGTTTACACCTATCAAACTTTTCATTTTAGCTAATTTTTGATTTTATTTAATTTTTAGGTTTTTCTTTTATTTTAAAAATTAATATTAAATTATTAAATAGTTTTTAGACATTTTGATTTTCAAATTAGTAATTCTTATATTTTTCTTTAGTTAGGATAAAAATTTGGTAATTTTTGGGTTATTTGTTCGTTTTGTCGAATTTTACGTTTTTGCGTTTTTTACGTCTTAGGGTTATTTTTAGCGTAATTCGTCTTTTTCTTTCTCTTTTCTCATCAAATATAATCACAAATCATTTATCATCTCTTAACACAACGCACCAAGCCTCCTTGAGAACGATCCCACACAAAGGGTCATAAATGCTTTCGTTTTCCTAAACGAACACTTAATACTTATCGCTTTTTACGCTCTTTTCCTAAAGAGTAGTAAAACCACTACATCAGTTATCCCGTAACACCAACGACTCTTCCGCTGATTCAAAATATGAATATTTGGGGGTGTTACAGTTTGGTACCAGAGCTCTCGTTATAGAGAACGAAAGATTTTTAAAACAAAGGTTTTGAATAAAACATTTCAAAAACCTTTTAACTATAAATATTTTTAAATAAATATTTTGAGTAAAATGTTTAAAAATCTTTTGACTATAACGGTACCAAAGAATTCCCGAGTTACCGATAAGGCCAGACTGAGAAGTGTTATTTTAATATATATATAACTTGGATTATATATATGTTGTAATTTGATTACATGATTGTTTGATGATTATTTTAATACTTATACGAGGTATTTATACGACGTAGATTGTCACAAGAAACCCTAACTCCCCTAGCAAATCAATCGAAGCTATTTCCATAGGAATTCTAGCTATTCTCGATCTAAACCAAGTTGTGAATATTTATGATCCCAACAAAATGGTTGATATTCGTAGAAATGTTGATATTAGTTTATTGTGATATTGAAGATGAATTGGCGAGATTAAATATGATATCTATGTCATGACGATCTTTCCTTATAGAGTGGAGTTTGACAAAACCTTACCACCTAGAAAGGTGTCATCTGATTCGGTGTCACCCAATTCTTAAATTTGAAATCGAAAAAGTAAATGTTGCACTTGAGGCTGTTACTGGAACCTTTACCCAAAAGCCTCATGCCACTTGTACCTTTCCGAGAAGCCTAATTGAATGTGCGAATCATTTCATACTAGTGACTCATTTGATAACTATTGTTGTAAGAGCTATAGAATTGGAAATTAAGTGTTGTTCATATCGAGCTTTTATTGCCCTTTCAAGGTCTAAGAATAAGGTTGAAAGTAATGGAGAACGAGGTAGGATATCGCATTGAGTATAAGTTGGTTGAAACTTGAATAAAGTCAAATTTAACTCGTAAGGAATACGAGATTATTAAGAGGAAGTCGTTAAGTCCCGTGGTTGAATTATAAGGTTTTAAATGATAGTTGGTTCGTGTTAAGGGTTGTTCCTAGGCCATTGTCCAATGACGAGGATGCCAAGTGTCCAAGAAATAAATTGAAGGAATCTTCTTTTGAATTGGGACCGATGGATCTTCCGGGACGGGTGAAACACCTAATGACTCATGTAGATTAGTATTCATTGTAGTATCTTTTAAAATCCCTAACTTAACTGAGACATCAGTTGGTAGGATGAGTTCTTGGAATTGTATGACATGGCGACACGTAATGTGTTACAATACAATTTTTGACTTGTTTGTGATTAATGAAAAGACTACCTTTGATTGCTAAATCCTACTTGTATCGATGTTATCTATCTTTTCTTGCTTCTTCCTAATGTTCGCATTAGTGATGCAACAATTGAACAAGTGCTCATTTCGGATAGAGTTGCAGTGTAGATTCTTCTCTTTGTATCCCTGAGTACCATCGAGGTCATGAACCTCATGATTAATTGGCTAAGCTCATTTCCTATCATATTGTAGTTAGTTCTTGGTGAACAACTCTTCATCACTCTTTTACAGATCACTCATTGTTTTTATAAGTTAAAATAGTATCCCATGAGAAAAATTTAACCTTCATCACCATATGGATCATTCAAAGTAAGACTTATAAGTAATCGTTATCAAAATAAAGTTTTTTATGAAACACCTTGGAAAACTTAATTGCTTCCATAACGAAGAACATCTCTATAAATTCATTTTGATTCTTATTCCAGAATTAAGCATGAAAATATTTCTATTTTAAAAATGATTACAAAATTTTGATGAACTGAGTATTGCATCGTTAATCCTAAAATTGTATATAGTTGCGCGCCTACGTTCAATTTGGAAGGGACCATGCAAGGCTGGTTGGTAGTCACCATGAAATTGTTAATAAACACTACATTTTCTTTGTAAATGTGAAAGATTAAATTTTTATGAGATCTGCAAGATGTGCAAAATAGGGACATATTGTTAGGGACACCTACATATGTGCCCGTACCATTTATTTTTCTGAATCGGATTTACTCATATGTGGATATTGTCTTATTTAACAATCAACATCCACTTCTTGTTCATTTCTTTCAAGAAAAGATTCTTTGGAAACTTATCCAATTATCGTTTGTTGATATCCAGCTTGGAGTTTCAACATTCTTATATTGTCTTTTAAATAGACTGGCTTTGAGCAACGTGAGTAACGATCCCAGGTGCCTTGGGATGCGTAAACAAATCATGAAAGCATGGAATATATCCATATTCGTTAATATTTTCGTCTTTATCTGATTTGAAATTCTCTCGCGTAAATCATGCATTGACCTTAATCTTTCAATGGTAACTATGTCTCCAGATATCCTTGATTTATGAAGGATTACGAGTCATTCTTAGTCTTTTAAGAAGATCTCGTCTTATCAACAGTAAAGAAACTGGAAAGTTGGTAGTGCCAGTAGAATGGATTGGTTGATTATGACATAATGTATTTGTCTTAATTGATGGGAACTCGAGTAGAACTCCCCTAGAAGATAAGATGTTGATTATCAAAGGTGATTTAAATAATTCCCGATGGATGACCGTAACCTGCATTTGGGCTTGAAATTATACCATGAATGGTTGTGAACTAGTCTTAGATCTTATAATCTAGAAAGAACTTAAAGTAAATTTATTAAAAGATGTTCCTGTTATCTGAAACTTTCTGAGGTATTTGCTGATGAATTACCTAGAATTCCGCCAATAAGGCAAGTTGAATTTAGTATTGATTATATTCCCGGTGCTGCACCTGTGGCATGTGCACTATACTTCAGCACCATCTGAATCAAAAGAGTTACCGTGCAACTGAGAGAGTTGTCGGAAGCTTTTATTCTACCGAGCTCGTCATCATGAAGAGGTATGATGTTATCATTCCTTATATTTATTGATTACCGTGAATTAAGTAAATTGACGATCAAAATTTATATCCATTACCCAAGATGGAAGATTTGTTCGATCATTTACAAGGTTCTAGCGTATATTCAAAAGCTTGATCCACGGCATGGTTATCATCAAATTCGCGTCCGCAAAGAGAATTGTCTATTCCAACCACTACATCCAGAACTCGTAATGAACATTATGAGATTCATGTTATGTCGTTTGGATTGACCAATGCACATGTAGCATTCATAAATTTGGTGAATCACGTGTGTAGGCTGTAATTTGATAAATTCATGTTTTTGATCATTAAGAACCATCTGTTTGTTTCTAAGAATAAGAAGGAGTTAGTAATCATTTGTAGACTGTCCTGAGTTGGCCGAGCAGTAAAAACCTGTACCTTGAGTATTTAACATGTGATTTAAGGCTTGATCCTTTACACTCTTTGACCGTGTGATTAATGGTAGTGAAATCTATGTTGACTCTTCAAAGATCGGAGCCATTAATGATTTGCATTATACCAAAATGGAAGTGCGAAGAGGTTTTGACAAATATTTATCGAAGGATTTTTAAGGAATTATTCCCTTATACCTAGATCATTTAACTAAACTCCCTTAGGAGTAGATGTTGTGTATACCTCAAGACAACCTAAGAGGGATTGAGGAAACCATTTAAACCATGACTAGGAATTTGGAACGACAGTTTTTGCTTTTCAACTAAGAAAATTTTTACCAAAGTATAAACCAAGATTTTTCGAATATTTACAGATCTTATTAATTATCTTTGATAAACCAACAAAAATCGTGTTAACTAAATTCAAATTTATTTCGAACATTTTTCTATAATTGGACGAACTGAGAAATTTAAAAATTTTACGTTTACGTTTCATAAAATTAAATATTTATTATTTAATTACTTGTAACATTGATCGACGCTTTAAACGTCGGACTGGGCAAAACTAATAAAGATAATAGTTGTGACGAAACTAAAACTTAGAAAATATGAAGAAAGAATTTCTGAGTGATTATGGTCATGATATTCATTTCATCAAGAAAGGTGAATGTAATTACTGACGCATTATGTAGAAAGAATAGAGAACCAATTAAGATGTGTTCCTTAATAATGACCGTGTAGAATAATTTGCCCGAGCAATTTAGAAATAGCCGAGGCTTCTAAGAAGGATAATATAGATGAAGAAGGGTCTCATGGCTAATGAGGACCACTAGAAAAAGGAGCCAATGGTGTTAAGTGTTTAAAAGGTCGCTTGTTGTTGCCTAAATATGGGGGATTTCGAGACTTAGTCATGTTGGAATCTCATAATGTTGATCTGTAAATCTATGCTTATGATTTTAGAGAGAGAAAGAGATAGAAAGATGGTGGATTTCACACTTCTAGAGAGAGAAAGTTAAGAACAACTATGTGTAAATTAATGAAAACCACACCCTCTCCATCAAAGGAGAGGGTTTATATACCCAAGCCCTTGTCATGGGCTTGGGCTTACATTTGGCCGCCGGCCCATACATTTCATGGGCTCGGTTTTGGGCTTCGTTTAAGTAAATGCAAATGACTAAACTACGAGCTATTACACGAACTAATGTTGGAGTGACCGATCCTTCCTAATACGTAAAACGTATTTCCAACAATCTCCCCCTAAGGGAGGTCACTCCAAACAAGGGCGTTACCCAAGTTACAATAGTAAAATAAACCTAGCATACTATGCTTGTCTTGAGCTCGTAATCTTCGTCTTTCTTTTTCTTCTTTTTCTTTTCTGGTGAACATGTTGATGTGATCTTTGATATCAATCTTTGAGCATCAATCTCTTGCCTTGATCTCGTGCATCCATCACTTGTGATCTTCGCCTCTTCGTGACGCCATGTCCCACATACTTATACTTTCGTAATTCTTGAAAGCTTCAGAGTTCGATACAGCGGAAGACTTAACTTTTAGGCTTTCTTGAATTAGATGAGATATTAAGTGCATAAAGTATAAGCATGCGGGGACGACTTCTTCTTGGATCCCGCAACGCCACCGTCTTCAAATGCCGCAACATAAGTAGACACGAACAAAATGGCTTTGAACATTTCATTCTAATTCGGTAGCATTTTACCTCCGGTCGGTGAAGACCGTTGGACGATATTAGATATCGTACCCGTGACGGATAGTTTCAATTAAGTAACTTCCTGACAGGATTTCGCGGGTAAACCCGTTCTCTTTATTCGACCGTCCAAAGCTGACTGCGAACATAAAGAGTGAATCATTTGGATAAAAATATCCGTATGATTTGAAGCCGTCAATTCATGTTCCTGGAACAAGTGAAATTCAATTAAGAACCGCACCATCGTTGCTTTCCAGTTGTCACGAGCTTGATTCGTATAGAATCATGCAGGTTACCTACCAAGTGCTGTTTGAGGTTAACACTAGAAGGATTTCCACTCATCACCGTGAACACAAAGTTATCACTCTGAGTGTTCTGGCAAGATCACTAAGATATTGCGTAGAGGCCTGGAACGTGTTTAAATTCAGTTAAGAATTAAACAGCTGTTGCTTTCCAGTTGTCACAAGTTTGATTCATAAAGAATCGCACAAGTCACCTACCATGAGCTTTTTGATGTTCGCTCAAGAAGGATTTCCATCTTCATTGTAAATACTTTCGTATTACTCGGATGTTTAGGCAAGATCATGAAGATTTTGCGTAGGACTCTTAAAATCTTTCTTACTTTTCACAGTGTGTGAAGAAGCAAGGAAATATGAAAGTGTATCCTAGTGAGATATTTGATGATCTCAAATGGCTCTAGACTCGATCGTGCACTTTGGATTTTAGTGATCGGAGGCTGGAGAGGAGTGCCACCATTTCAATACCAATTTATTCGGAGTGAATAAATCGATAGATAACGTGTTGTCTCCGTGTGATTAAAACAAATACCTTTTGAGAGATATCTGAGTTAGCTGGGATGGGTTGTGCATTGCATCACTGGGTCCATGATGTCTGTCTTCAATATCAAGATTCATTAAAATGATCTCAATAGCATATGTATTGACCCGGTTTCTGCCTAAAGTTGTAAGGAGGGCTTCTTTCTTTACACCCTTTATCTTTACAATTCTTTTTCATTCTTCAACCCCTTCAATGCTTACCAATACGTCATAACTAGCACCTTGTTGTGATTGTTCCAGTGCTAACTTAAGTACTTGGTCGGCATTCAGCTACGTTCACAATCTTTCTCCATCTTTCCTAAGGACTACTATTTCTAGCTATGGAATGTCCTTGGGAAGATTCCTCCGGTTCTGGAAGAATCATAGGACTTAACCTATCCTACCATCCTTATGTCACCACAATCTTCATCGTCGTGAATTAAATGAGGTTTGGGTAAGTATATGTCACCATGAAAATCCATTTTGATATAGCAAATCCATTTTGCTCCCCCTTAACATATGCCACGATATTCGAAAACATTTCGCACATGTCGGGATGAGCCAGCACATTAAGTCAAACCATTTGTGATAATATCCCATATTAAATCACATTTTCTCCCCCATATTAAAAATATTAACCCAATCGATGTTTTTAATATCAATTGATTTAATGAAGTTTTAACAAAGGTTTTGGGAAGAAAAATGCGAGTCCGTTTTATCTTCATGACATCTATTTGTAACATGATCACATATTCACCATATTAGAAAAGAATTGACAAGGTTGGACCTGATAGATGAGAACATCATATGATAAGATCAAATGGTTCTTGGCAGCATATGTTGGTCGCCTCGTCACGTCTGAAGTCATCTCTTGACACCACATGTACGATTGGTATTGTTGTCTTGACACAACTTGTGAGCTTGGCACGTTCGGCATCGAAGATTCTGAATGCTTGACAATTGCTCCCCCTCAATTGTTGACCCGTGTTCTATCGAAAGAGCTGTAGTCGTCGGTTGAGTAGTCGCATCGTCGAGTATGTAGATACCAATTGTAGAGAGCAGGGTTGTAGAGATGATAGCTTCATAAAAACAAGACTTCTCTTGTTTTAACAAATAAATGCACTGAAACGTACATAGATTTGTGTTAGACCAAGTTATAAAGTAAACTTGATCCCTTACAAGGTTTTAAAGTAAACCTTGCCCAAGAAAATTAATTCCCGTTGTGAGCCAAAGCTTTCATAAGAAATACCTGACTTTAATGTGAAAACCGGGTTGCAGTCTGAAATAACTACAAGCCATATAGGCATGTTTTATGAAATATTTACAACTTTTGTACGAACTCTATTTATGGCGCCGTGTCGATATTAATCAACATTTCTAAGGCCGTAAATATTATCGTACCAAAAGACATGCCTTTGAAAAATACAGTAAAAATATTTTTGGATTTTTCTGAATTTTTTAATTTTTATGGTTTTTATATGGTTTTATATTTTTGTATTTTGCTTTTGTGGATAATAATATAAACAATATATACAGATGATCACCAAGGATACGGAGAATAGTTTTACCACCACTATTCTTTCGCCTCATCTGCTAGTTCCTTAAGAGTCTCAGGCGAGAAGGTTCTCATTCCTAGCTTGTCGGACAAAAATTCAATTCGAGCGCGATCTAAAGCCTTCGTGAAAATATCCGCCAATTGATACTCAGATCGGACAAAGTAAAGCTCGATTACTCCATTTTCCACTTGCTCCTTGATGAAGTGGTAGCGAATGTCAATATGCTTCGACCGGGAGAATTGAACGTTGTTGCAGCATAAAGCAATTGCACTCTTGTTGTCACAGTACATCGGAATCTTGTTGAAACCTAGACTATAGTCGGTTAATTGCGATCTCATCCAAAGAATTTGAGCACAGCAACCAGACATAGCTATGTATTCTGCTTCCGTACTTGAAATTTCAGCGCTTTTCTGCCTTTTCGATGCCCAACTGATTAGTCGATCTCCTAGTAGTTGCAAAGTTCCACTCGTGCTACGCCTGGTATCTTGACAACCCGCGTGATCCGCATCTGCATATGCCATTAGTTCAATAGAAGAGTCCTTCGAATACCAAAGTCCCCGATTAATGGTTCCTTTAAGATATCGAAAGATCCTTTTAACAGTAGCTAAGTGTAACTCAGTAGGCCTAGTTTGATACCTGGCACACATACATATAGCAAACTGAAGATCAGGTCGACTGGCTGTGATATACAAAAGAGTACCAATCATTCCACGATAAAGTGTCGGATCGACGGCAACTCCATGTGGATCTGCATCAAGCTTAGTTTTCTCCACCATTGGAGTGTCCACGGGGTCGCAAGATTCCATCTTATATTTCTTAAGCGATTCAAGGGCATACTTGGATTGATTAATAAAGATGCCTCTGGGACTCTGAGATATCTGAAGACCTAAGAAGAATGATACCTTGCCCATCATTGACATCTTAAACTTGGAAGACATGAGTGTCCCAAACTCATCCGATAAGTTTTGGGTCGAGGCTGCAAATATAATATCATCAACATATATTTGTACCATAATCATATCTTTACCTCGTTTCTGAATAAACAGCGTGGGATCCACCTTGCCTTTTGCGAAGCCTTGAGTAATGAGGAATTGTGACAATAGATCATACCATGCGCGTGGAGCTTGCTTCAACCCATAGAGAGCCTTCTTAAGCTTGTACACATGATTAGGATAATTAGGATTCACAAAACCATCCGGCTGTTGAACATAGACTTCTTCCTTGATTTCACCATTAAGAAATGCCGTCTTCACATCCATCTGATAGACGATCATATTCATATGGGCTGCATAAGCGAGGAATAGTCTAATAGCTTCCAAACGGGCAACAGGTGCAAAGGATTCCATAAAGTCGACGCCCAATAATTGCTTGTATCCACGATCTACTAGACGAGCTTTGTTCTTCAATATTCCGCCTAACTCATCGAGTTTCACCTTGTAAACCCATTTCAAAGTGAGTAACTGCACTTGATCTGGGCATGGGACAAGTTCCCATACTTCAAGACGTATAAACTCATTAAGTTCTTCTTGCATAGCTTCTATCCAACAGGATTGAGTAAAAGCTTCTTTCCATGTCTTAGGTTCAACTTCAGTGAGAAAAGCATCAAAGTGACAAAACATTGCACTTTCTTGTAACTGACTTCGTGTGGATACCGGACGATTAGGGTCACCAATAATAGAATCTATAGGATGATCCTTTGTCCACTTGCTGTCATGTTCACGAATCCGTGGATTGGAGTAAACTGTAGAAGGAGCTTCCTCTGAGGTGGACGACCCGGCTTGATTAGGGTCGGGAATAGATACACCAAAGAATGGAAGTTCACGCATTTGAGCGAATTCCAAATCGTGATCATCGTCATCCTCTTCATCATCAATAGGCATGACATGGGTAGTTGTTACTTGTGTTGGTTGAGAATTACTCGTTGTTGGTATATCTTGACCAATTGTTGGTGCAGATGTGTCTGATTGTGCTTCGGTTGCTGGAGCGACAACTTCGGTTACCGGAGCTATTACTTCAGGTTCTGGAGCAACAATACTTGGAGGAGTAAAGAATTCATCAAAGAACGGTTGAAACAACGTATCCCATTCCTTCCTAGTAGGTGGTGTAAATGATGATGAAGTAGGGTTGTTTGGGACAAGACCAGAACTAATATTACTGGGTCCCATTTCATGAAGTGCGGGTTCAGAGCTGCTTTGCTCAGAAGCCATTGCTGTCAGCTCATCAAAATCAACATTCATAGTTTCAAGGATTTTGCGAGAGTTACGGTTGTAGATTCGGTATGCCTTCTTTGCGGGTGCGTAACCAATGAAAATACCAATATCAGCCTTTGGTTGAAGTTTTCCCAAATTGTCACCATCATTATTTGGATAGCAAAGAGAACCAAATACATGAAGATATGATAAATCTGGTACTTTTCCATGGAGAAGCTCATAAGGTGTTTTACCATGGCGTTTACGAATTAGTGACCGGTTTTGGGTGTACACTGCTGTAGATACTGCTTCTGCCCATAAAAACAATGGAGCCTTTGCGTAAATTAACATCGTTCGAGCAGCTTCCATAAGTGTGCGATTTCGCCTTTCAACGACACCGTTTTGTTGTGGAGTGCGTGCAACGGATGTTTCATGAGATATACCAACTTCTTCATAATAATCACGCAAAATTTGATTCACAAATTCGGTTCCATTATCTGTACGAATGCGTCGGACAGTAGTGTTGAGACGCACTTGAATCATCTTGAGAAATCTGATGATGAATTTAGGTGCCTCATTTTTTGCTTTAAGAAATTTCACCCATGTAAACCGAGAGTAATCATCGACAATGACGAGGATGTACTTTTTGCCACTAAGACTTTCAACACGCATTGGCCCACAAAGATCCATATGCAACAGATAAAGTTTCTCTTGGTTGGTGTCTTCAGTCTTGGGTTTGTAAGACTTCTTAGTGCTTTTCCCCATTGTACACGCGGAACACAAATGATCCTTGTGAAATGATAGTTTAGGAAGACCACGAACAAGTTCGTTTTTCGCCAAGTGATTAATAGCGTCAAAGTTAAGATGAGATAACCGTCGATGCCATAACCATGACTTAGTCTTCGATGCTTTGGAGAGAAGACACACGGGAGAAGCGGCCATCATGTCTTGTAGAGACAAAGTATACAAATTATTCCCTCGAGTACCTTTCAATAAATCAACCCCTTCCAAATTACGAATGAAGCAGGTATGCTCTCGAAAAGCGACTTCTAGGTTTGCATCACAAAATTGTCCCACGAAAAATAAGTTGTGACCGAGACCTTCCACGTAATACACTCGTGAAATTATAACATTCCCAATATGATATTCACCGTAACCCATTATCTTAGCAATATGATCATTTCCAAATCTAACCGTACCAAGAAACTTGCTGACGAAATTTCTGAGCTGAGAGCGATCTCCGGTCATATGCTTGGAGCAACCAGAGTCCAAATACCAGAGAACAATTTGGACCACCTGTTTTCAACAACAACAGTAGACAATGCATTGGAAACTATTGGTTCCGGAGTGTTAGCAGATACAGATATAGAATTATCAGAATTGCTAACATTTTTTAGACCCTTAGATTTCCTGCGTTTTCTAATGATCGTTTTAGCACTAACAGGTTTTACTGTTCCAACTTTCTTAGGTTTTGGATTATTTGCGGGCACTACAGTGGGAGTAGACCTATTTAAAGGGCACTTGGTTCCTACAGTAGTGTCGGTGTTCCTAGTTAAAGGACACGCTTGTGTTTTGGTAGCCTTGGTACTCCTAGTTAAAGGGCACGCTTTCTTCACTTCAGTGGGAGTGATCCTAGTTAAAGGGCACGTATTTCCTACTATAGTGAAAGTTCTACCAGTGGGGCGCCACATCCAACCAACTTGGGTTAACACTTTCCCAGTCGGTTTCCATTCTAATCCATTTTTCCGGGCCTGCATCTCATTCACATGGTCAATAAGGCAAGAATCATGATGACTAGAAAACATACATTCATTGCAATTCCAACATTTTAAATTAGAATTCACAGTAGGCTTAGAACGCTGCACAACCGCAGAGCCTTTAGGTTTAGCTACATGATTCTTTTTATTCAAAACAGAAATAACATTCCTAGGATGGGCTTCTACTTTCTTCTTCATTTGACTACTAGATGGGGGCAAGATCCTATCATTCTTCTTGTTTCTTTTAAGCTTAGATCTTTGAGCCTTAGTAGTGGTGCTTACTCCTGTAGAAGGCAACACGGGAATATTAGAAGCTGGTTTTGATTCCGCCTTATCTTTAGTGACCAAAGTTTGAGATGATTTAGTCCTAGGGCCCTTGTTAAGTGGTGTGACGGCAATAAGGGTTCTTTTGATTGCACTAGAGGACGATGCTGAGATAGTGGCTGCGTTATCCACAACATTCTTACCTTTTAGAGTACGAAGTGTTTCCTTTAACTCAGCCAAGACCAGATTTTTATCACAAATTTGTTCCCTCAAATCAGATATTTCCACCGACTTTCGATTCAATTGTTCAATCAACGATTGATTCTGTGCAGTGGTATCAACACATGCGGGCTGTACTGAATCGAAGAGTCGTGTATTTTTCTGTTTTAAGTTATCAACTTTGGACAAAATCTTGGAAACTTGCTTGTCTAGATCAAGTCTAAAACTCTCAGCGGCCTCAAGTACGTTCACACAGT
This sequence comes from Glebionis coronaria, assembly GCA_025667525.1. Classification (NCBI taxonomy): domain Eukaryota; kingdom Viridiplantae; phylum Streptophyta; class Magnoliopsida; order Asterales; family Asteraceae; genus Glebionis; species Glebionis coronaria. The sequence goes on along the minus strand of CM046877.1, from coordinate 124,770,044 downwards.
TAAGCTCCTTAGATTTCTCTATTTCTATCGGCAAAGAGTTAGCAACTTTGTCACTTGGCTGACGCTGTTTTGATTGTAAATTCAATCGAAAATTGTTTTCAAAATTTGCATCATCGATATTAACACCTTCGAATGACGTTTCAAAGATTTCTTGAATAAATTGTTGCTTGCATTCAAGCGAAATACAATGTGTTTGAATCTCATCAAAACGTTTTGAAAGCGAAGAATATGAATCTTGAAGCTTTAAAAATTCAGCGTCAGATTCGTGACAAGTACTATCTACCACAGTATCCACAGATTCAACATTATGCACAATAGAATCATTATCAACACTTGTATTCACACAGACAGAAACTATATCATGAGACATCACTTGATTCAGAAGCAGATCATTATGGCGTGAAACTCGTTCTATTTCAAGTAAACTGTTTTCATAAGCATCTTCCATTTCATTGAAAACACGTCTAACTTCTTCTATTTCCAAAAACAAATCTTGATCAATAGTACGAAGGCAAGCTTTAACATTGTTTACAAACAGAACAATTTCATCTCGAAACGCAGCTCTAGTGTGCTCAAAGTTCCATTCACCTTCCGTTATGGCCGTGGCCGTCGTACGTTCCAAAATGACCTTGTCAAAATTGGCTAAGTGTTGGTGAACCGTATTTAAGTTAACGGACGCCTTACTTACCGGTGGAATTAACTTCGTTAAATCCTTTTTGACGAGTGTAGGAGACGTACTAGGAAGGTTTTCACTTGACAAACTTTGGGGCACAAGAACTATTAATTCTGCTAATTCCTTTTGTAAGCGAATGCGTGTCTTTTTCGAAAATTGATCTTTGTTATGTTGATCATAATCAATTGTATGGAATTTTGAAAGCATTTTAGAATGAGTTTCATCCCCAAGTGATTGTGTCTCCGCAGTACTACGAACAAAAGGTGCTTCTTTCGATTTTCCAATTATGGTCATGTCATAAAGACCGGGAATATATTCCTGAGCTTGTTTTGCATAACCGGGATTAGGTGGTAAATCTTGAAGACGCTTAAGTTCGAATTCTTTAAATGATTTAGTTAAAAGATGAACCTTTTCTGTGGAAGCGTATTGTTTTAAAAGCTGTTGTTCTTTGAATTTAAGAAGTTTGGTAGCATTAATTTCCGATTCAACCTTTTTAGACTCGAGAGTTTCGAAATCCATTTTAAGTTTATGAAAATCATTGACAACCGACTCTTTTTCTTTTAATTCATTGGAAAGATTAGCTTTTAATGATTCTATTTCTTTCAAGTGTTCAATCTTTTCAAAACGAAATTGGTCAAATTCAGAACATGTTATTTTCTCTGCTTGAGGGACCATTTCAAAAGCTTTGACCTTTTCTTTATGCAACGCAAGCTCAGCAGTTAGGGTGGAATTGGTATCTACGGATTGTCTGAGGGCCATATGCATTTGATCAATAATATGTTTAGGCACCATTACCAAATCATGTTGAGCATAAGATTCCATACCCGTCGTAGCATTTGGTTGAGGTTCACTCAAATGTGTTGGATTGGGTACCACATCATTTGAGTTACTAGTCCCCGAATGCTGTTCGAGGTTGTCATTTTCATGCCCAACTTGATGTTGGTTATCATCATCAATATTATTAGATGTGGTTGGTACCTCACTGATGACATCAGAACCGTAGTGAGAGAGATTAGCAACAAGAGCAGCTTGGGCAGAGTGAATGTCATCACAATCAGAATCATATGCGTCAAGGTCATCTGCTTGATAAGCTGCATTAGAAGTAGAAACGACTGCAATGCCTTCAGTATCTGCTGCCCCTGGGTCTGCAAGAAATGCTAACTCCTCTGAATCCAAAATCTTCCCCTTAGACTGAGCATCAACCAAATACATCTTCTCACGAAACCATGCATCATCCCTTCTCCTTTTCGGCTGAGTGCATTCCCTAGCCATATGACCTTGTCCTCGGCAATTGTAGCAAGTCACAACCTTCTTAGGACCAATAGGACTCCCATTTCCACTAGCTTGAGCATTCACAGCTTGATTGTTCCCAGTCCTTGTAGGAGGTCCATATGAATTTTGCCTTCCCTGAATAGGTTGCACCGTCACTTGACCATCTTGAACAGTGGCTTGTTGTCGAGGATTTGATGAGGTGCGGAGCTGGTTGTTTGTTGGTGGAAATCCTCTAGTTGCAACAAGTTTTGACAAGTAGGCGGTGAGATGGTTTAGAACATCAGCTGGCGTATCATTTGGAGTAAAGACCGGTGCTTGGATTGGTGGAAGTTCATTAGAGTAGAAAGCTTGTGCTGGTTGTGCTTCTATTGGAAAATATCCTTGCTGAGGAGTATAGCCCAATGGAGAAGTGTTGGCTTGTGATGGTGATGATTGATATTGTGGTTGCTGTTGAAAAGATTGTTGATGAACACTTTGTTGATATTCTTGCTGTGGCATCATTGGTGGTTGATAAGATGGTTGCTTTGGTTGCTGATAGATGTGTGGTGGTGGTTGCTGCAAGTATGATGGTTGTTGATAAGTATAAGCCATGTTTTGTTGAGAAGCATACATTGCAAGTGGATCATGAACTTGAGGTGTAGACAACCGAGCCTCGATCACATGGCATTCGTTTTGTTGAAGAAAAGCTTGAAGTTGATCCACATTGGTGTTATGCAAGTCCTTAGCCAATTTAACATCCGTCACGTATTTTTTCCATTCTGGAGGAAGAGTGTTCAAATACTTGGTGTTCAATTGAAAGGTAGGAATTGCCATGCCATAGATGTTAAGCTCATTCAACAATAGGGTAAATCTCAGATAGTAATCATTGAGAGTCTCCCCTGGCACATAGACAAACTTATCAAACGCATCATAAAGCTTACACTCTCGTTCTTGTTTGGTTAACGAGGTGCCTTGCATTAGAACCCGAATTCTATCCCATAACTCTTTGGCAACTTTATGTTTGCTGACGAGTTTGTAGACATCTGGAGGAAGGGCTTGGAGAATGATGTTTGTAGCATACTTATCGCATTTATCTTGAATCTTCATATCTCCAGTCAACTCACCCGTTGTGCGAGGACGAGTGGTCGTACCTTCCGTCACAGTACCATAATCTAATGGTCCATTGAGCACCGATGCCCAAATTAGATGTCCATTCTCCTTGTTCAACATATAAAGTTCCATTCGGGAAGCCCATTCCTCATACATAGTCTTCACCAACATTGGTGGACGATTATCCGTACCCGAGAGGATGGACTTATCCGTAAGAGATGTATACTCCATTTCAATAAGTTAAGATTTACAAAGTTGATCGAACAATGAAATAAGGTTAAGTATTTTTGTGTTGTTGTGAGTTAAAACCGAGAAACAATGTTAAAATCCCCTAAAATATGTTCTCGATAAACCAAAAATTCCAAGTCAAAATTACACACGATCCCACAAACTGCAAGTTTGTTCGAAATTTTTTATGGAAAAAATTGTGATTATCGGAATGCCAGATCGGAATGTCAGATCGTAATACTTGATCGGAATGTCAGATCGTAAAACCAGATCGGAATGTCAGATCGTAACACCAGATCGGAATGTCAGATCGTAATACCAGATCGGAATATAGCCCTGTCGAAATGTTGTTGGTATCGGAATGTTCAGATCGCAAAGACCTATCGGAATGTTCAGATCGCAAAGTGGCTGACAAAATTCGAGCAGAGTAACGACTTAAAATACTTCCTTATACCCGTCGGAATCTCAGATCGCAATAGCTATCGGAATGATTCAGATCGGAATAAGTGATAAAAATCCCACGATCGCAATGTAGAAACCAAACCCTTTCCGATGGAAGGTTATTGCGATGGAAGCCCAAGTACAGTTGTACTTTCCGATGGAAGTTGCTGCTGAAATTTCGGAATGTAGAACACACCCTTTTTTGCACTTTTGATCCAAGAAAACTGAAGTTTTAATGAAAACCAAGATACCAAGAACACGTTTAAGCACAAATTCCTATGTTACACTACCTATCACTACGATCAAAGCAAAAAATTTTGAAGATTTCGGCCAAACACACTTATACAATACGAATTGTTTAGAAAACAATACGCAACACAAACACAAACCTATATTTCATCCCAAGCTCTTGATACCATTTGTTGATTTGTAAATCTATGCTTATGATTTTAGAGAGAGAAAGAGATAGAAAGATGGTGGATTTTACACTTCTAGAGAGAGAAAGTTAAGAACAACTATGTGTAAATTAATGAAAACCACACCCTCTCCATCAAAGGAGAGGGTTTATATACCCAAGCCCTTGTCATGGGCTTGGGCTTACATTTGGCCGCCGGCCCATACATTTCATGGGCTCGGTTTTGGGCTTCGTTTAAGTAAATGCAAATGACTAAACTACGAGCTATTACACGAACTAATGTTGGAGTGACCGATCCTTCCTAATACGTAAAACGTATTTCCAACACATAAGTTTAAGTATTCTATTCAGGCCATTTCTGATCAAATGTATCTTTATCTGAAGAAATTGTACTGATGGCCAAATACAAAAGCCGACATCGCAACATACGTTAGTAAATGTCTAACTTTTGCGAAGGTCAAGGTTGAACGCCAAAATCCATCAGGATTGCTTTTACAGCTTATTATTCCTGTTTGGAGGTAGAATAGAATCACCATGGATTTTATCACAAATCTTCCAAGGTCATCATCTGAATTTGATTCGATTTGGGTCATCGTCGACAAACCGACCAAATGTGCTAATATCATTCCCGTTAATGATAGGTTCTCAATGAAGAAATTGACTCTTTTGTATTTAAATGAGTTGTGTAAGCATGGTGTGCCTGTATCGATCATCTCTATCAAGATCCTCGCTTCGCATCGAATTTATGGAGATTCCTTCAGAAGTCATTGGGAACAAATCTTGATATGAGTACTTCTTACCACTCCCAATCGAATGGACAGGATGAAAGAACGATACAAACACTAGAAATCTTGAATTGTGCTTGTACGATTGACATTTGGTAGTATCAAGGATGAGCATTTACCTTTGTATAGGTTATCATCGATAATTATCGCTTTAGGATTGAGACCGAACCCTGCGAGAATCTATATAAATAAAAGTTTAAAGAGCATCTGTAGGCAGGAGTTGGGATGGAAATACCTGACCCGCGAGACCTGAAATGATTGTGGAAATTAGGATCTGATTATTGACTGCCAGTAGTGGGCAGGAGGTTATGTGAATATGAAATGTAGATCTTGAAGTGCAGGATAGGTAGCGAAGTTATGCCAAAAAATTTCACCATGGAAAGGTGAATTGACGATCTGAAAGATCATGGGAAAATAAGTCCCCGTTGTATAGGACCATTGAGATAATGTAAATATTTTGACCGAGAGGCATATAAGCTGGATCTACCCCAGAACCTCAAGGAATGCATGATATATGTTCCATATATCGAACTTGATAAAATTTCTATCAAGTGAAAATCTGATTTCTTCTTAATGAAGTTCGGGTCAGCGAAAAGTTGCATTTCCTCAAAAACCCGTGGACATCATGGAGAGAGAAAGTAAGTCAACTTAAGCACGATCTTATTCCCATTGTTATGTTGATGAAACTCATGTATTTTAATGAATTACACTTGAGAGAAAAGACCGAATGGGGAGGAAATACCCACATGTCTTTGACTCTATAAGAAGCGAGTAGTAAGATAAATTGATCTTTGAGGACAAAGATCCTCTTTAGGGGTAACTGCTGTGACAATCCGTCAATTTGAGGTCGATATTTTTATTCCCAAGTATTATATAAAATCATTATTTTATTGTAAATTTATGAACTCACTCACCTTTGGGGAGAAATTGGGGTTTACATCTTAAAGTAGCATCGACTACGTCTAAACTGGAGAACTCCACGTTACATGTTTACGTTTACATACTCCGATTTTGTAACAGTCCGACATTTCAGATAATAAATTTATTCTCGAATATTATTTTGGAATTTTAATTTGTGTTGGTTCATAAACTCACAAATTACGAGAAGAAATTAGGGCTTACGTGAATAATTTAGCTTCTTTTACGATTAAACCGGGAACCCTAAGTTTACGTATTTACGCTTTTGTGCTCCGTTTTTTATGAGACAATTTTTATTAGATTTGTTTTGTGCCGTAGATTCATAATTTATAAAAACGTTTTTCGTAAAACGACCCGAGGGCACGCAAATCAAGGAAACTAGAATCGAGGAGTACCCGTAAATTAGTGGGGATGAAACAATTATACACTTGTCTCACTCCCACTATGGGCGGCCAAAACAAGCTACACAACACCCCTTGGTATTACTTTGATACAAGTTTATGGACACATGTCCTCAAACTTCCTAAACCACTTAACAAAAACCATTAAACCATTTCTCACATTCTCTCATACATGCAAACTAGAGAAATTTCTTCGAATCTCTCTCCCTCATCCTCCTCTTGTCATCTCATATACACCACCACCACCACCATTCATTAAAACTTCTAGCCATGAACTTCAACTATAATTCACATATGTTGGAAGTCACATAAAAAGATGAAGATTGGAGGTGATCATAACATGTAAAAAGGAGTTTACATGGAGTTCAAGGGCTGATTTCATGAAGGTGTTCATCCATTTGAAGGACCCAAAAAGTTGTCTTGAAAGGTTGAAGATTTGGTGGCAAGATCAAGCCTTGTTCATCCAAAATCTCATCCTTTCCATCATATTGATTGGTATAGAGATGAATTTCTTTCTATAATCCTATTGTTTTGAATATGTATCCATGTATTTTCTTAAAAAATGTATTATATGATGATAAATGATGATCAATATATTGGGTGGGGATTTTGTGTTACTAGATTAGGATAAAAAGGTTAAAATCTACAAGTAAACATGTTAAAATCATAGTTAGACACATAGGCTGTATAGAACAGTAAGTATTATGATCACTTGGTTAAATGGCTTGGATTATTAAATATACAGATAAATAAATGATTTTTATATATGTGGTGAGTTGGCCATTCAATGGAATCATTAAAATGAGCAAGATATGGCCAAAATACTATTGAGGTACAAATATGTATAGTCTGTTTTGGACGAATTATTAAAAATACTTAGATGTTGATTGAGCAGTAGATATAACAAAGTTATTTGTATCACACATCATGTAGTTTATGTTGTTTAAATTTGAGCTTCTATCTCTTTGTATAACTCAAGATATGGCAAAAATGATGGACATGACTTTAATAATCAGATTTGTAAATAAACTATATAAGCAAGTAAATATTTTTATAAAATAAGTATATAAAAGCCACTAACTAATAATAACTATTATAAAGTGAGTTTGTATACTAAAATAAATAAACATGACATTTTATTAAAGTAAAACCCAAATGTTTTCTAAAACTACAAACTATATATATGTTTTACGTCTTTTCGGCAAAAACCGAAAGATTAACGTTTTTGCCAAATAAAACTTAGACGGTCGGACCCGTCTAATATAACATTTTTATAACTCATATACTGATATGTAAACACATTTGAAAAGTAAAAACCGATAAACCCGAGCTTTATAACTTATGGACCATAATGGGCAAAGTAGCCTTATTGGACCATTAGCGCAACTAGTTTAGCTTAACACTAATGGACTTACTCATGGGCTTAACCCACTTGGGACCAACATATGAGTATGGGTCAGGTCTTAAAAAGATAAATGGACTAATAAAATGATATTGGACTCTTAATGGGCTTATTGGGCCTTAATGTGTAAATGGGCTAAAACTATTGTAACTAGTATGATAAGCCTAAGATAACTAATACTAAACAACTAGTAATGTTGTGTAAGGAAATAAAACCCCACTTGATCATCATGTTATGACATCATTACATATACATAACAACTTTTATTAAGTTATTGGGCATAGCCTAAGACCGAGTATTATTTGTCTAGGTTTCCTGTGATCGAGGCACGTACTATACATCTTAATTCCCGATTGTATGCTTATTGACATGGACCCGAATGATTATATGACCCAATGAATGAAATGAAATGGATTATTATTAGTTAGGTTATGTCACTAAAAGTCCCATTAGCATGAATTGTGAACTACCAGGATTTGGTAGACGCTTATGCATATACTAGTACTATTTGGGGAAGATCGCCCCAGTTCGCGCCTTGACGGTTGATCCTCGTCGTGCCACATTGATTGGTAAGCGAATTTATGTATGAAAAGATTTATACAAGCGTGATTATTGTGACGACACGTTGTTTTAGATGGGCAAATGAATTACGGGTTAGCTACCCGATATATGTTATAGAAAAGTAACAATGTCATGCGGCTTATAATAATCCAATAATGAAAATACTGATATACGAGTTGAATTATAATATATAGCCTGACTAGTAATACGAGGTCTTATTACTGATATTATGTTCGTGTTTTGGTTTTACATAACCATTTTCATATAACGGTTTTTATTAAACTCTATACAGCGTTATAAAACGTATTTTTTTTTATAAAACATATTGTATGATGTTTTTACGAAAAAGGTTCGTATAATGGTTTTGAAGGCAAAAGCCTATATTATGATTTATGACAAAGATTCGTATAAAATGTCTTTGGCCTATTTTATGGCCTACAACAAAGAATTGTACAAAATGATTTTCGGTAATGATTATATACCGGTGTTATATTAATGGTTTTTATTAAACTCTATGGATTCATTCGGCGTTTCGCTGACTTTTAACATGTTTTATTTCATGTACTTGAAGGTAATTCTCGGGAAGACGGCAAGAATTTATGGCCCGCATTCAAATAAAATTTCCATTCAAATGTTTTGTAAATTTGTATGACTACTATGACCTGAGGACCTATGTAATTTGATATTCATGAATGGAAAAATGCTTTATTATTAAACGACGCGATTTTTAAGCGTTGTCTATGATTTGAGTAACGTGCTATCCCATAACACCAACGACTCTTCCGCTGATTCAAAATGTGAATATTTGGGGGTGTTACATTGTGTATAGTATCAAGTCTTTGATTTTTGGTTTAATATTGTTAAGTGTTGGTTGTATATTCTTTCATTAATATTCGGTTGTGATTCTAGCACCATTGTTCGGGCCATCATACTCAGATGCCATTCTATAAACGTTTGAGGAGCGAGGGCACTTTAAATCGTAAACCCTACCACTCAGGTAGAACGTAATATCGAGATGGAACATCTTTATAAAAAGCTCCCTACTAACATGATACTTTCATTAATTTATTATATTCATGATTAATCTTCTTTAGTTTCAAAGCTGGCAAAAATAGCCCTTTTGGTTACACTTTGGTATAATTACACATTTAACCCCTAAAGTATATAGTTTTCGTATTTGCATTTTAAACCCTCAATATTTAACCTTAGGACCTCAAAATTTACAACATTTATTATTATATCTTATTCTTTCATAAAATTACACTTTCGGCCCAAAATGTTATACAGTTTCAAAATTGACAGTTTTAGTCCCTATACTAGTAAAAATCACATAACAACCTCAAAAATGGACCAATGGTGCTAGATTTTGAAAACATTTATTCAGAATTATAGATTTTGAAATGGGTATTTGCTCATTACTTTATGTAGATTATAAAACTAGGGTTTTAAGACATTTTTAGCTTATAACTTCCATTTAAAATGATGAAATGACTTAGTTTCTTTTAGATTATCATGTTTAGGTAAGAAATGGAAGGATGCTTCTAAAATGAAGCAAAAGGATCCTATTTATACTATTTTCAAGCCTTAGCCTCCAAGTTAAGCCATGAAACGTGTAAGAACAGTAGGGAAGTGATTAAGAATGCCTTGGAAAGATCTATTCAAGTATAGGAGTGAGTCATTAGGTCTAGGATCAAAATATCTAAGCATATGGTTAGTAATAAGCCACGAATTTTAAAGATAGGAATGAATATGTGTCATCTACAAGTAGCTTATGCACCTACTTGGAAAAATCTTCAAAATATCCTAAGTATCTGATCCTAAGTTTAAATTTAGGAGGGGAAGCATTTTGAATCATTTTTGGAGGGAAAAACCAAAATCGGGTCCTAAATTAGAGCTTGTAACTTACGGTTTGTGTTTTTGGTGATTATGGACTTAGGAAAGTGATTAGTGAAAGATTAAGGCTTAATTAGGTTTTATACATTCTATTTAAGAGATTTTGGTCCTTGGTTTGAAGTTTAACAAAGGTTTGATGTAAAAAATGGGAAGAAAACTTATGTAGATTAGGGTTTTCTAATGATCTAGGATTAAATCTTAGTAAATGTGATTATCCTCCAAATAGCTACTGATGTAAAATTAATTTAGGTCCTATACATTGTGTTTTAAGTGTCCAATGAGTTCCCACACTTGGTTTAATAGCTTAGTTTAGGTAAACATGTCTAAAGAGTGAAAATACCCATTTTGACCTAATTTACAAGCCATGCATTGAAATATTGTACCTTGTGCATTAGGGAACTTGTACATTGTCTTAACATAATCTTATAACCTTAATGAAGTCCTATAAATATTTATATACTTGTCCAAAAAGAACTAGGTAGTGATTCCATGTAGATTTCTTAATATAAGGGTTTTTAGGTCATTAATCCTAATGACTTTTTATCTTGGGTAATTAGTGTTTGTACTTTTATAAACACTTATTACAGGGCTTATATATTATTTTTATGAGTTCTATGGATTCTACATTTTTGTTTATGGGTTCGTATAGGTTGATCATATTCTAGGGACAATTATGATAGCTTAAGATCCTATGTTTTGATAACTTGTACTTTATGCTTTACCAACTTGTATGACTTGAAATAAACGTATATTCTTAATATGATGAATAGTTGAGTTTTATAATTTATGGCAAAAGATTAGACTCTAATTCATTGTGAAATGGATTTTATATGCTAATCTTGGTTACTAGGTCTTAACTTGTAATTAGCCTTGGATTAGTGAATATTATCATTTTGTGATCAATTAACTTTCCTTTATATGATAGATTACAATTAGTATATTTTTTTTGATAATACTACATGGATTTTATGTAGTTACATTGCTTAAAATATTGTTTATCAAGGGTTTCTAGGTGGAGATTTATACTATTATTTACTTTTATTTGTACTTGGCTTTGTATAGTTTGTTCTTTCCATTCTTAGGTATTAATTATGTCTTCAAAGTATAGTTTATAACTTGTTTAGATTCCAAAATGACTTATTCATATGTACTCTCCATTCATAGTTTACCTTTCTTGAGTTTACAACTCATTTATAGAGATTCTAGGGTTTCTAAGGGAATTTAGGGCATCATAGTTACTTTTGAGATGTTCTTATTAATTGAACTTATTAGATCACTTTTAGATCTAAGACTTGATAAATACATTATATTGAAAACATATAGGAATATGTTGTAATGGCAGTTCAGGTTGTGATAAGTAGTTCATCTTACCAAGTAAGGTACAGAAAGCAAAAATTTCTAGCCAAATTTTCATATTGAGACAGTCATAGCATATAGCATAGATATGAAATTTGAGGAATATCACAGTCTCCCCCCCCCCTAAAGAAATCTCATCCCAAGATAATAAGGGTAACATAGCATATCAAGGGCAAACATAGCTCTTAGGTGCTCAAATTCTATCTCAGAATTTTATTCACATATCAAGAATACAGCTTTACGGTTGGTATTTAGTTTCAAATCAATCATATCACATAAATCTTTCTTACGTTCCTAAATACGAAAAGGATTGTGATTATTACTGAGTTCTTTGGGAAACTCAAGTCAATATGTCACTGCTCAATTCAAAATCTTGAATTGATTATCGCATTTTTCAAAATCAATTTGGGTAATTGATAGATAAAAGATCCGTCTCACATAGATATTGTTTAATATGGTGTAGTTTATCATTCACAGTGAGAAATCTTTATCAAAACAGTCTTTCTAAGTTACCATTTAAATCTGGCAGTTACCTAACGGTCACTATTCAACGTACTATGAAGCTCTATTCTCATATAACCTTCTAAAATAGTTTCATGAACTACTTTGGGTTTCGTAAGTTGAAAATCTCCAACTTTAGCCCAGCAAATACGTAAATGGCACTTCTTTCAATAGAGTGCTTCAAGTAGTATTTCTTTTATTCTAGCATGAAAACTATTGTTACACGGGAAAATTTTTCCAATGGTAAGTGTCCTTTCCAAAACTTATAACACATACATGGAGTATATAGTTTAGTATTTGGGTAGTTCCTCCACTTAACACATTAGTATACACACAAATTTTGAGTATACTTTTAGGATCAAGATGTGAAACACTCGTCACGATCTTAGATGATAGATATTGATTCTCTATGTCGACAGATTATTTCTGGTATAACCTCGTTAGAGTTCCATATTCTCAGTTTCCTAGATAGGAATAAATCCTGCGGCTCTAATAAGATAATTGACAATGATCCGGATGGCATCATTTCTACCACTTTGAGCTATGTTACTATTCGTTCACATAAAGCTATGCTTTGTTATACTAAGTTCATGACCTCAAAACTAACAGAATTCACCGAAGTGACTGTCATGACAGATTGTCATGACAAGTAATCTGTAGGCACAGATTACCCATTAGTTCTTAATAAAGTATGCCCGATTACCTCATGTACAGGTAACACAAACAGAATTCGTTAAACCCAATAGATCTATTCACCATATTAGTGCACACATAAGTGTTTAATGACACGTGAAATTTGGGTAGCAAGTAACAGTTTGGACACTCGTACAATAACATATTTCAGTAAAATCATATAGTTCAAGAACACAAGTGTTCCAGTTTTATCAGGTCTATACTTGTCTTATATCGAATTTCTTTAAGTCCATATATCAATTCTCACTAACATAAAGATACGTCCAACTTTATGCAAGGAAGAAATCATAAATTTGGTGATTTAGATTTATTCATTTGACTGAAGAAGCGTCCTAATTCAATCAAATAAACAGAATGTAAATCATTGACTTAGAAATTTCTGACATATCACGAATATAAACAAATATTCTACCCTTAAGTTTCCTTTCTACGTTGGCGTGTGTAAGACGTCTTGTATATAAAATCTAAGAGTACGGTTTTCTAGAGACGAACGACGCTTAAAATAGAAGATGGTATTTTATTCCCTATAAAATACAGAATGATCTTACCAAGCATATGATTTATAAGGCTGCTTTCCCTTACAAATCCAAGTCCAATGATCTACTATGTTGAAACTATGACACCAGATGGTGCAAATTTCTGTGTGATGCGGAGTGCATTTCTTACACAGAAGAAAATTTCCATCATATTCATTGTAGATTGGATTTATAATCTTATGTTCTGGTTTACTAGATTCTACGGACGTTCATTCACTACCGAGTTTACGCTTAAGATTTTTACGATTTTTGCACAGGATTGTGCTTAATTACCTTGTCCATTAACTCTTTGGGTAGAGGTAAATGAATTTTTCCAATATATTGGGAATTTGGAAGTGGTAATATTTCTTCAAAATCTTCGATAAAATTCCTAACAAAATTTTCTGATGAAGTTTTCTTAACAGAATTTCAGATGAAATTTCATGACATAACTCCATGATAAAATTTTCTAGTGAAAGCTTTTATCGCTCTATGGAATAGGATCTAACTCTACTAACTCTTGAAATTTCCTTGTGTATGTCTTAAGGAAAATTCCTTTTATCATTAGATAGCGGAGTTCTTCTTTCATCAAGATAACTGACGAAGTGTTATCTTCTTATAGCAAGCTTCACTTTACAATTTCAAATACAATAGGAAACTGAATTGGCTCTTTCAATCCAACGGGTGATACTAATAGCATCTTTTCTTCCTTGGATCTAAAAAACTAACTAGTCATCGAGTCTTCTTCCGAATAATACTTCTTAATGACGATTTGCACTTGCAGGATTGTAACCACGTCATCGTCAATTATTCGTCAAATACTTTATAGGGTTTAGAATGAGGGGAAAGAATAATTCATAATCTAAGGTATACTCATATCAGAAAACATTCGTCACATATGTATATGGATACATATAAATGTTTATCGAACATAAGGTATATCTTTTGGGTTTATTTGATAGGGTGTAGGGGAAACTTAATATGTCAATTATCATTCATATCTGAGGATAATAAATCCAACTATGAAATAGAATTTAAAAGTTTTCCACGGATTTATAAAGATGTGACTCATGCATAATCGTAACATAATTTTTCCATGATATGGAATGGAGGAATATAATGGAAGACGTAAAAACTCGTCTTATAGAACAAGCTTCTCTTTTACATATCCTATAGAACAATCTTTTGATGGACAAAAGTCGAGAATAGAATATTTCTAGAAAACTTGGGAAGTTTCCTTTCTCTTTCTTCAAACTTGTGGGTTATGTTCAACTAATAGTTTATATTATCATTGAAGATAACATAAATTCCAAAAATATATACTTTATCAAGTATATGCTTTCTTCTTGAATTAGCGCAATTTAATTCATAATCATTCATGAGAAAACCAAGAAATAGGGGTTTCTTATTTCTCAAAAATAAATACGAAACGACAAGATGAGAAACACAACTTTTATTTATTAACAACTTGTCTTGTTTATACTTACAGGACAAGCTTCTCTGTTAACATAAAAGTAAAGACATAAATTTGAAAGTATTTACAACTTAATAGTCTAATGTTTTCATCTCCCCCTCTTGATTTCTTTGATGGCATCAAAAAGACTTCGTTTGTGGGCTCGATGTCTAATTCGAATGTCCTCAATGACTAACTCAAGAGTATAAATTTTCAGTCGAGCTTGAACAATTTCTTCATCGTGTATCATTTGTCTTCTCCACAACTTAGCCTTGATTTTTTCAAAATCTCCTTCTAACTTCTCAAAATCTCGTTGTATAATTATTCGGCCTTTCCTAAGCCCTTCAATTTTATCTTCAAGGTCTTTAATACGCTCGGGAGGAAATTCTTTCATATAGGGTAGGAAATCTATAAGTTGTTGTTCATAGGTATTTTTAGGTAAGTTTTCAGATATAGGTGATGGTTCATTAATAGGGTAAGGTGATGGAAAATCTTGGTGTCGAGGTGTAAAATCTATTTCTTCATTATATGCTCGTATAACTTGCATATAGGGGTTGTCATCAAATGGTAAAACGGATTTTGGGATTTTCTGGTCTTTGGGTGTATTTTCTGAATCATCTAATAATCCATATGATACTTCGGGAAATCATCAGGAATACTTGCAGAACGCTCATCTTGAAAATCCGATAAGATGATAATAGGAGGGAGTTAGGGATACCTCCCTCCTATTATCATCTTATCGGATTTTCAAGATGATGAAATGACTTAGTTTCTTTTAGATTATCATTCTAACATCTTATTAACAGTATAAAAACTCTAATAAAGTATTATAACAAGATCAAAGCATATCTAACAAAGTGATTACCTAGGATGCTCAAATATAGTTCCTAATGGGGTATATGGATTATATCTTCCTCATACCTCTTCAAGAACTCCTAGAACTTCTTCCAAAGCTTGCTACTGATCTTAGGGAATCCTTAGGAATTCAATGGAGGTGTAAGAACATAATGTATGTGTGTTTAGGTAAGAAATGGAAGGATGATTCTAAAATAAAGCTAAAGGCTTCTAGTTATACTATTTTCAAGCCTTAGCCTCCAAGTTAAGCCATGATACGTGTAAGAATAGTAGGGAAGTGACTATGGATGCCTACGAAAGATCTATGCAAGCCTATGAGTGAGTCATTAGGTCTAGGATCAAAATATCTAAGCATATGGTTAGTAATAAGTCATGAATTTTAAAGATAGGAATGAATATATGTCATCTACAAGTAGCTTATGCACCTACTTGGAAAATATCTCCAAAATATCCAAAATATCTGATCCTATGTTTAAATTTAGGAAGGAAAGCATTTTGAATTATTTCTGGAGGGAAAAACCAAAACCGGGTCCTAAATTAGGGCTTATAACTTATGGTTTGTGTTTTTGGTGATTAGGGACTTGGGAATGTGATTAGTGAATGATTAAGGCTTAATTAGGGTTTAGACATTCTCTTTAAGAGATTTAGGTCCTTGGTTTGAAGATTAACAAAGGTTTGATGTGAAAATGGGAAGAAAACTTATGTAGATTAGGGTTTTCTAATGATCTATGGTTAAATCTTATTAAATGTGATTATCCTTCAATTAGCTACTGATGTAAACGTAATTTAGGTTCTATAAATTGTTTTTTAAGTGTCCGGTGAGTTCCCACACTTGACTTAATAGCCTAGTTTAGGTAAACATGTCTAAAGAGTAAAAATACCCATTTTGACCTAATTTACAAGCCATGCATTGAAATCTTTTACCTTGTGCATTAGGTCACTTGTACATTGTATTAACATAATCTTATAACCTTAATTAAGTCCTATAAATATTTATAGACTTGTCAAAAAAGAACTAGATAGTGATTCCATGTAGATTTCTTAATATAAGGGTTCTTAGGTCATTAATCCTAATGACTTTTTATCTTGGGTAATTAGTGTTTGTAACTTTATAAACACTTATTATAGGGCTTATATAGTATTTTATGACTTCTAGGGATTCTACATTTTTAGTTTAAGGGTTTTTATAGGTTGATCATATTCTAGGGACAATTATGGGAGCTTAAGATCCTATGCTTTGATAACTTGTACTTTATGCTTTACCAACTTTTAAATTGACTTGAAATAAATGTATATTCTTAATATGATGCATAGTTGAGTTTTATAATTTATGGCAAAAGATTAGACTCTAATCCAATGTGAAATGGATTTTATATGCTAATCTTGGTTACTAGGTCTTAACTTGTAATTAGCCTTGGATTAGTGAATACTAGCATTTTGTGATCAATTAACCTTCCTTTATATGATAGATTACAATTAGTATATTATTTTTGATAATAGTACATGGATTTTATGTAGTTACATTGCTTGAAATATTGTTTATCAAGGGTTTCTAGGTGGTGATCTAGACTATTATGTACTTTTATTTGTACTTGGCTTTGTATAGTTTGTTCTTGCCATTCTTAGGTATTATTATGTCTTCAAAGTATAGTTTACAACTTGTTTAGATTCTAAAATTACTTATTTATATGTATTCTCCATTCATAGTTTACCATTCTTGAGTTTACAACTCATTTATAGGGATTCTAGGGTTTCTAAGAGAATTTAGGGCATCATTGTTACTTTTGAGATGTTCTTATTAATATTGATCTTATTAGATCACTTTTAGATCTTAGACTTGATATATACATTGTATTGACAACATATAGGAATATGTTTTAATGGTAGTTTAGGTTGTGTGAAGTAGTTCATCTTACCAAGTAAGGTATATAAAGCAAACATTTCTAGCCAAATTTTCATATTGAGACAGTCATAGCTTATAGCATAGATGTGAAATTTGAGGATTGTCACATCTGAAAAGGATTTTCATTCTTTACTCTTGTTCTAAACCATTTCTTATCTCATTGGCTATCAAGTTTCAAGGTTGTTTTGTCCTTTTCCTAGCTAATACCCATGTGGCTAGTTTATCTGCTTTTTTTATTTGTAGTTTACAGGCTCAACTTGATTCATTTTTGTTAGAGTAAACTACATTTTTTGTCCTCGTGGTTTATCGGGTATAACACTTTTGGTCCATTACCTGGAAATGTTACAGATCTTGTCCAACCTCGTGCGACCCATTTCACTTTTGGTCTTTTTTTACCCTAATCTTAAATTTAGCCGTTACCAATTTTTTAATTGCTTTTTAATGAAAATTTGAGGGCAGAAGGGACATTTTCCAACCTTAATTTACAATTCTTTTTTCTTTATATATATCTAACGTAAAAAAACACACTCAATACACTGAGAGATTTGGGCACATAGTAAAACACACACTTAAGAACACAAAAATGGTTAGGTGTGCAAATTGTCTATATCTATCTATAATCAAGACATCGTGGACACCAACCAATTCAGGAAGACGTTTCTTTTGTTGTTCTAAAAGATTAAGTCTTTTATTAAGCTAATTCATCTTTAATTAAAATGACCTAATTTATTTATTTTTGTTGAATAAGGTACAAATTGTGGGATCATTGATTGGTATGATCCACCAATGTGTGATCGTGTTGTGCAAATCATTCCTGGTTTGTTGAGATCAATGAATGATCTACAAGCTACAGTTGCACAACTTCGCTTTGAAGCAGGAAATGATCAGTATCGTCGGAAAGCATCAAGGATGAAGATGATGTTAGTGTTAAGTTGGGTGGGGTTCTTATGTTGCTATCTGTTTAACTGAATACCTCTTATGGTTTCAATGTTTATGGGGTTTCAATGTTTTGGTAGTTCAATGAACTAGGGTTTATGGATCTGGATAACGAATGTAAAAGTACTCTTGGATGTAATATGTAGTTGTTTAATGATGATGTTAGCTTTTCTGGCAAAAAAAGTGGTGTTTATGTATTGTAGTTGAAAAACTATGTCCATAACTAAAGAATATCCCATTCTCAAATGGAAACAAAGCAACATGATCAAAAGACATTAACAAGATTTCAAAGTGCATTACATTACCAAATATCGAAGAAACAAAATCCATATTACATAAGAATAGGTCTGATAAACAAAGACATAAGCAAATGACATAATCAAAAGACATCAAATCACCACTTCAATTATGCTTCTTTGTACCATTCTTGGGACCTGTAGGGTTTTTCATTGCTGATATCCTTGATGCAGTTGATTTTGCAAACCTACCCTGTGTGGGTTGTGAAGTAGTCTGTGATGGGGCTTGGGAACCAGCCTGTGATGGGGCTTGGGAACCAGCCTGAGACGGGGCTTGGGAACCTGATTTGTTAACACTTGAACCACCTCTTTGTCCCTTGCAAGATCTTTGGTTATGACCTTGTTGACCACACTTACAACAAGTAATAGTTGTGCCAACCCTGCTCAATCTTCCTTTTTTAACCAATCCATCATAAATCTCAGCTGCACTCTTTCTTCGCTTCTTTCTAGGTCTGCCAACTGGAGCTGAGTACTCTGGTAGAGTGAGTATGATTGGTGTATATGCTTTTAGCCACATAAACTGGTCCATTACAAGGGTTAATTTTGAAAGTATACATCTCCTCCCATGTTTTTAACCAGTATGATTCATGAACCCAAGACTCTAGAATGCCAAGTTGTTCCCCATTGGCTGCCATATCCTAAATGGCAGCCACTACATGCTTACAGGGCATGCCAGTGATTTCCCACTTCTTGCAAGCACAATGTATTTGGGTCATGTTTACCATAATTTTGTCACCTTTAGGCCTAGTGGTTTCATATAAGTCTCATCCATTCCATATAATTGTGTATTGTGCAGCTTGATGCTTAATTAGAATGAAGGTCCTAGTGGCATTAGGTGTTAGTGACCCATTACTCCTCCTAATAACTTGTTGAACTACCACTATCCTTTTTATGAGATATTCTGTAACAAACTCTAAACAAGTAATTATAGGCTTGTCTCTCACATCTTTTAGTTGGCTATTCAATACCTCACACATGTTATTTAACAAAACATCACAATGTGGTCTGCCTGTAATGTTAATACAGATAAACCTATAAGAACTTACCTTACAATAACAAACAGTATCATAGATATGTTAAAAACTTACCAGAAAAATGGGACCTAGCCTAATGTTAAGGAGAAATGGGCTTCAACCAGTCATAAAGCTCTTTGTTCAACTGCATCATCTCCTCTATGTTTCTGTCAAAGTATGGGATAGTTGTAGATGTTTCACATATCCACAAAAGATCTTTTTATTGTTGGCCCCTCCATTGCAACTTCATGTTATCATAGATATGCTTCAAGTAGTATCTATGTTCAGCAGGTGGGAATGTTTCTTGCAATGCAGGTATTAAGCCCTACAAAGATACTCTAACATATTAGTCAATAATGATAACAATTAAAAAGGTAAATAAGAGAAGTCAGTATTGTTACCTTTTGTCTATCAGTTATGAATGTGAAATTAGAGTTTCTGAATAATCCCAAGTCATCTCCAAGACAATATAAAAACCATAACCATGACTCCTTTTTTTCTGACTCCGCTATTGCATAGGCCAATGGATATATCCCATTGTTAGGATCTACCCCCACAGCTGTTAAAATCTGTCCTGGAAATGGTCGTGATAAAAAGCAACCATCAAGTCCAAAAGGTCTCTTTTTCTTGCTCTGAATCCGCTCTTCAAAGCACCCAAGCAAATGTACACTCTTCTGAATTGTCTTGTTTGACTATCTAAACCAAAGCATCTTTCAACTCTATCTTAATAGTTGCATCTGGATTTTGTTGTTTCAATTCAAAACAATATTGCCTCAACATTGCATACTGATTAGCCCAATCACCAACAACCCTGTCTTCTGCCATTTTTTTGCCCTAAATACTTTCATGTTAGACATACCTAATTCGTACTTCTTTTGCAATTGATCTTTCAAAGCAGATACTGGAACTTTTGGATTAGGTTTAATGGTCTCCTCAACTGTTTTTGATAAAAAGGAAGCAGTGCATTCCTTACTGTTCTTGATTGGAGGCAAGTGTGGTTGTCATTAAATATTTTCACACACCAAGTCTGAAGTTTTTTGGGTTTTGTGATGTGTAGTAGCCAAGGGCACTTATTACCCTCCACTTGCCCTTTTTTGTCTTCTTACTATCACTAGTAAGTTTTGACTTTAGACTAGATGGGTCACCATCATCAACTTTAGACATACCACAAACAAGCCCACTATCACCCGGCCCATTACTAAAATCAGGTAAAAGCCCTCTACACTCTGCTCTTATCCTGACCTTATCATTCTTTGTCAAGTGTAACTCTCTTCTTTGTTCAACTGAAATCCTTGAAACCATTTCCTTGATCATATGTTTATTAGCTAGACTTTTCCCAACATAGAAATTGTCTGTGTACATGTTACCATCAACTGGCCTATGTTTTTTTGCTAACTTCTTAAGAGCTTTTTTCCTTTCACACTCATGATCATCTGAATCTGTGTCACTTGCAAAATCATCTAAGTCAATTTCTTCCACATAATCACTAGGTAGTGGAACTTCATCAATCTGCTTCTCAACACACCCTACCCACTCTACATTTGCATCAATGTGATTTCTAAACTATGTCATGTCTACCTCAACATCTTGAATCCTATCCTCTTCCCCAACATCAAACTCACTATCATCACTAGATGAACTATCATCACTACCTTCACTAGACTCGGTATCATCTAATTGTTCTATAATTATAGGTTTTTTTACCAGCAGCCTTTGATCCACTACTTATCCCCTTATCAATGTTCTTAACTGGTTTATCTAACCCTTCAGAACCTAAGTCACTTATGTTTCCATTTGGATTAATAACAAACACATCCATCATCTTAAACTTGCTAACATACTTACACATGTCCATGACATCTAAATCAGAGCACAAAGGTTTAAGACCATTATCTAAATTCACATTAGGTATTTTGTAAAAAAACGTCATACCCTCATTCACATTACCTAGTTCCTTTAACATGGTTTGGACTTCAATAGCAGAAAAGGTATCAGCATCGACATCATCAAACTAGTTGGCCTTTCTAGCTTTGTAACAAACATTAGGTGGATTAGTTATGATACCACCATGATTAATCTTGAGGGTAAACACTGTTGGATGATTACCTGTTACAAAAATACATCCCATTAACATCTAATCAAACAATTATGCATTTAAAAAAATATGGTGATTAACTTACGGTATGCATTGTAGATATCCAGAGTTTCACCATCTGGTCTCAACGGCCAAGTTGAAGCAATCATCAAAATCAATTAAATTGACCAAGTTTCAATTAGGGTTCTAATAAAATTGGGATTAAGGGGGAAATGATCAGTTGTAGTTTTTAGTTGGTTTTTGTAAACTGTGTGTTATTAATGCAGAAGGTTACGTGTATATTGAGAGGATTAGAGTAATTTACCATAATACCCTCAATATTAGATGAATGGACATTAATACCCACTCACGTGACGCACGTGTAGGTGGTTTAACCTTAAATTTAAGATTCGGGTAAAAAAAGACCAAAAGTGAAATGGGTCGCATGAGGTTGGACAAGATCCGTAACATTTTTGGGTAATAAACCAAAAGTGTTATACCCGGTAAACCACGAGGACAAAAATATAGTTTACTCTTTTTGTTATCTAAAGTTTATGATTAGTGTAATATGTACTACGTAGTACTATAACATTTAAATTATAAAAAGTAAGATCATTTTTCCTACCATATAGATACAGTTATTCGATAGTTAAGACATTCAGACGTTTTTCTAAAAACAAACAACATTATATAATTGAGATTCAGACTTTTCAACTACCTTTTATTATTTAGAAGTGTTAATCAGATTCATACTCAAAACCTCTTAAAAAACAAACAGCACCTTAAACCACCTACATTTAAAGTAAACACCGATTTCAAACCAAATGGGCTCTAAATGATTTACGGTTTAGTTTAAATTTGGGTTTTGATGTAAGAGAAAAATAATATATTATTGAAAATATAATAACTAAAATAATAAATGAAAATAATTTTTTTTAAATCACCTCACCTATATAAGATATATAAATTTGATATGATCATTCTATAATAATGTAGTACTGTGTGTTTGTACATAAATGCTTCACTAAAATCTATATTTTTTTTCCTTCAATTGAAAATTTTTTTTATTAAAATATTATACTCAAAATAATAATGTAACCACTCATTTATAAGTTTAATTTAAGATATAAAAAACAAAATATATTGAATCTAACGAAAATTCCCTTGCTCAAAAAAAAAACGAAAATTCCCAACGTATAAAAAATAGGCGAGTTACTTGTTGAATAAGTGTTGTTTCTATCTGAACCGACTTAGACAAAAAGAAAGAGGAGTAATTGTCAAAATTTAAACCTAAAGGCGTTTTTTTTAACTTGAACCGACTTAAAGGAGTAAGTCGGTGACTTACATATAAATAAACATCACCCGTCGATGTTTTTATTCATCCTTTGTTTTAGAGTTTAATCGTTTGGAAATCGCGCTGTCTTATGGGTTCGATGAAACGTAAGCGTTGTTCTTCGCCTACATATGATCCCGACTCGCCAAGATATGAGCGGTGTCTTATGTGTACTTCGGCTATATATGAGCAGCCCAAGTCGCCTACATATGAGGAGTGTATGGGTTGGTCTTCGCCTACAATGAAACGTAAGCCTTATTCACCTACTTCTACTTCGCCTTCTTATTCACCTGAGCCTTATACACCTACTTCACCCGTGTACACACCTACATATATACCGAGTTCGCCTACATATGAAAGGAGTTCGCCTAAACATGGTTCGCCTACAATGAAACGTAAGCCCTATTCACCTATATATCAGACCGTCTCGTCTAAATACGTGCCGTGTCTTATGTGTTCTTCATGGCCTATATATGAGCCTGACTCGCCTGCATATGAGCCCGACTCGCCTACATATGAGCGGTGTCTGGGTTGTTCTTTGCGTACAATGAAACGTTGTTCTTCGTCTACATATACACCCCGTTCGCCTACGTATACACCCAGTTCGCCCACGTATACACCGAGCTCGCCTACATATACACCCAGTTCGCCCAGGTATACACCGAGCTCGCCTACGTATACACCCAGTTCGCCTACATATGAACCCGGATCGCCCACATATGAGTGTTCTTCGCCTACATATACACCGAGTTCGCCCATATATGAACCCAGTTCGCCTACATATTCACCTAGATCACCTTCTTATTCACCAGAGTCTTATTATACACCTGCTTCACCTGTGTATAGGGCTGAGTGTTCTTCGCCTACATATACACCGAGTTCACCTACATATGAACCGAGCTCTCCTACATATGAGCCTGGCTCGCCTACATATCAACCTACCACCCCCATATATTCACCTGAGCATGGACTATTCGCCTAAGTACATTGACATCTTTGTGAACACTTGAACAACAGAAGGATGGATTAGAAAAGCGACCAACAGTTTGCAAAGCGGTGCTCGTCACAAATACGGAATACTAATTTAGCACGATCATCAACATTATGGCTTTGCATCATCTTCTTAGTAGTACTTTGATAGTTTGCATTTATGTATACTTATTTTAGTAACTTCATTTTTTGAATGAATGCATCAATTTGCAATGTTTTTTTTTCTTTCTGAAACGTTTGGTTTGATTCAATAATTTGAATATGGGTCTATGGAAAGTATAATGGCTATAATGATGTCCATCCTGTATTCTAAATTTTTACCGTAGTAAAAAGAACAATGATAATACATTCATCGAAATTAAAAAGAAACATCATCAAGATATCCAATATGAATAAAAAGAAGACGACAATGCTGAAGATGAATTACTTATGACACGAACACATTTTTTAAATGTACTTTTCTATATGCCCATCAGCTTTGCGACTAGGCTATCTAGTTGTATAGTGCGTGCCCCCTATCTATACCGACTCCCTTTGGATGTTTCAATTTCAACATCGTTTACTCAAATTTAAAATCATCGATCAACAATCTGTGTTGCAACTTTTTAGCACGTGTAGAATTAGATAAACCCTTATTGAAGGAGCACCACCTTTTGCACAACTTATTGCTTATAAATGAGTGAAAAAACTTTTGACCATAGAAGTTAAGAGATGAAGAATGGAACAGAAGATGGATTTTGAATTTCAAATGGCGTAGAAAGATTCATTAATATTCTATGGGGGAATGATTATCTAGTGCAAATGGGTACTCGAACTTGATTTGGATAAGTCAAGGAACATCTTGTATTAACAGAAATCAGTAGCCAAGTTCAATAATTAACATCTACCTGTTCAAGGTATTCATATTCATCCAAGCTTAAGGCCAACTACACATTCTCCTCGCGGGGTAGTCATGTTAAAATGGTCAATAAACATCTACCTGTCCAAGTGTATCCATAGTCATCCAACAGCTTCATGGCTTTTGTTTTTTAATATCCTGGATCCTGTTAAAAGATCATAAACCAAGAAAATCAAAATAAGTAAACGTCGCTCAAAAAAAAAAAGTTCAGGGGAAAGACACTCATGCATTACTGTTAAAGCAATTTTTACATCTTTAAACAACAAAAGCACATCCAAACACCATATTCTATCACCCATATAAAGATAAGGACGTAACTCAATCAGCACATACGACAAATTTCAGAAACTTTTATCAAATAGCTTCTCATCTAACCAAACCATAAATTGACATTGTAGCTTAGTATTGTTTTCGGTAATTGCAAAAGAAGAGGATCTTTTAGGATGCAAACTCTTGTGAGTTATCGATAATACTACTGCAAGTTTGGGTCTAAATATCTAACGAATGTAATTTTTAAGTACGTCAACAAATTGTAGAGGTAAAATGATACAAATCTGACATAAGAGAGGAAAGGCCCACCACTAAACAGACTACCACTCTATTCTATGTCGAAACACCCTCATAAATCGAAGATACATTACTAATATGGCATCAGCAATTCAGTTAATCAGTTACATAATGACACATCATCAAAAATAACTTCAGCAAATTCTTATTTAATAGATATATAGATAGATTAGCAGTTTGGGAAAGAAAGAGACTAACTGCTTTGTTTCTTCCGGATGTTCCAGTGGACCCCAGAACAGATCGTCATCTACTTTGTTACTTGATTCGGAAGAGCCAATAGATGTAATCTGGATAGCAGATGCAGCCTTTGCAGGGTATGACCATGTAGAACCATTTACACGGGTAGACTGGGGTGCAGATTTTTTAGGAGCTGGCACAGGTGCTTGATGCTGGCCGAAAGAAAATTTTTTCTCTTGTTCCTTCAAAACTTCCCTCAATGATGCACCCTTAGTAGCCTTTCCTGAATCAGTCGACCAAGCAGAAGAAGCTGCAGCCTCCCCTTTCCAGACGACAAAATCTCCAACTGAAGGACCAGACGGAACAGCGGGTAGTAGTTCCCTCTCCTGTAGTGCCTGACGTGAACTTTTTCCTTCCTCGTTAGGACTTGAGCTGACAAACATACATTTCAAGAGAAACCATTAACATAGCAACATACCCATTATCACTAATTATCCTATCAACATATTTTAGATCTTAAAACCATTAGATAGAGCTCAACAAATAAAGTAAAATATGAAAGAAATATTATAAGATGGTGTATATGATAACTCAAGAGGAATATGCTTGACAGTCCCTAGTGTATGGCAGAATATTTAGAGGGTGAAACAAATCGAAAGCATAAGGCCACTTTTACACTATAAAAAGAGAAAAAGTACCATCGTGCCCATGAAGTTCTTAAACCAATCAATAAATTAGAGGGGTTTCGTATGTTGTATCACAATTATTAGAAATCTATACACCCCAATTCAGTCACGTTACAAATAGCAATACCAAAAGGGTTCCAACATTGATTTTGTGCTAACTTTTGAAACAAAAACACCTTATAAGTAATTAGATAAAGGGTTGAAGTTAGGAGTAACTGGGTTGGTAAGATGGTGCGAACAAGGAATCCTAAATTGAGAGCTAGATATTTGAATTAATAATCGAACAGACGGAAAACCTACTAATCAATAAGATAGTAATAAGAGGTATCCATGATATTCATACATGTTGGATGGAATGGAAACTTCCTGGCTACACGCTAAAATTAGTTACATTACTAAATACGGTCACGACAATTAACGAAATTACAAAAAATTTAACTGTCGAGTTAAATCTTCACTTTACATATCAATCTTAATAGAGTATTGGATTGCTAGCCTGCATTCTTCTCATGAAAATAGGTTCAAGAGCTTACACTCATGTACTCTAAAAGAGCTACGAGAGTTCTTCCACACTCTGAAAGAGCTATGACGTACATACAGTAATGATAGGGCATACCTTCTTTTAATGGTATTAATAAATGTATGTCTAATGTTATCGTGGGATGTGGTCAGCTAAACCGTATAAACATAATTATCAAGGATTAATACATAAAAAGGGTTCAACTACTTACAAATTAGTGGATGGTGTTGAAGCTCCCTTTAGTCGATCTGATAAGACAAAACTAGGGATGAGCTCGGGACCAATCCCGTCCCGATCCCGTCCCGATTTAGTGCTCCCGATTTTTTCCCGATCTAAAAAGTTATGTACCGATCCGTACCCGAACGGGATTCGGGTATCGGTACCGGTACGGGTATCGGTACCGGTACGGGTATCGGTACCGGTACCGGGAAATCGGGATTTTCCCGTTTTTTTCCGGGAATTTCCCGATTTGGTACCGATCTCGTACCGAATTAGTGGTCCCGAATTTTTTTCATCTTATTTTGTAGTCCCGATCCCGTACCGAAAGGGATTCGGGTATCAGGAATCGGTACGGCTCCAGGAACGGTTCGGGTTCGGATTCGGGATTCGGGTCAAAATCCTCATCCCTAGACAAAACAGAAGAAGAGGTATCAAGATATATGAGACTAAAATAAACTTTCACTCCTAGGGGGTGTTTGTTTCGACCACTCTTTTTCGGCTTATATTTCAAAGCTCCAACTTTGTGGCTAATTTAAGTTTATTATATAAGCCCATAAGTCTCCAAATAAGCTTAATAAATTGAGGTTTATGAAATATCAACTAAAATATGGCTTATTTTCGGCTTATATAACATAAGTCTTAATTTTGTGGCTTATTTTGAGACTTAGGGGCTTATATAAGTTTATCATGATGTAATAAACTTATATAAGCCCATAAACCTCGAAATAGGCCACAAAATTGAAGATTATGTTATATAAATCGAAACGGGCGTACATTATATACGCCAAACCAAACACCCCCTTAAGATATATCAGTGGCGCATTTTATCAAACACATGCCATACCAAAAAGTATCACACTAAACCCACCATAAATAAATAAAGGAATTGAAACAGAAAAAAAGTATCACACTAAACCCACCATAAAACTAGTGTAATACCCGTGCGTTGCACGGGTCACACGTAAACAATCAGTTAGTTTTGTATATCATGATTTCTCGATTTTTTTTTGTATCAGGAAAAGCACGTCATCAACCCAAGTTGCACAGTGGGCTTGTGATTAAACATAATGCTAACCAATGCCATGCCACTAATGATGTTACTGCCTTCATATTCTGGGAAATAGCAGCCAACCACAATCTTCCTGTTCAGGTCAGCACATTATTCTTTGTTACAAAGTTGTGGCGTTTGTTTATGGTTAAGTTGGCAAACGGTCAGATCACTTTTGTTATCCTTCCAAATAACCCAAACTGACTTATGATGCACATCTTTGTAATTTAACTTTTATGTAATGCAGGACTTTGTTGTTAGAAACGACATGTCGTGTGGTTCAACCATTGGACCGATTCTGGCAAGTGGGACAGGGATCCGGATAGTTGATACTGGAGCCCCACAATTGTCAATGCACAACATAAGAGAGATGTGTGCAGTTGATGACGTGAAGCATGCACACGAGCATTTGAAATCATTTTATGAAGATTTCACATGTCTTGATGCCAAGATTTCAGTTGATGTTTAGGTCTATCAAGAGGATAAATCATTAAACCAATAACTTAAAGTATTCTTTTTTTTGGGTTTTTAATCTCATAGATTGTTACAGAAACTGAAGTTTGTGTTTGCACTTGCAATGAGTTACCAATTCCCTCGGAAGCAAATCATTTCATGTGATAATCCTGGTTTATCACTTTTTGATTTGTTTTTCGCTTTTCAATAAATCCCAAAATGATGTTGATTCAGGTTCATGCTCTTAAACTGAAGTGTGCTTAAAATGGAAGTGTTGGTAGTAAATATTTAACTCAGTTAGTAAAAAGCCATCTTTGCTGAATATTTTTTTTGTTCTAAGACGATATTAATATTCGTAATAAAAGCAAGCGGGTCATCTTCGTGCCACTAATGTATTGTCAAAATGGATCAAAACTTGATATTATTCACAAAAACGGTCAGGTAAGACTTGGAGCAAAGACCGACGTATTGCACACGCAAAAACTGTTGAACTCTTTACATTTACTTTTGAGGTGATTGTCAATATGTGTCGGTTGAGTGATTGATCTGTGGCTTAGCAAGTAGCAATCATGATTGTGTACCGAGAACCACGGGTCTAGCTAGAATACAATATAATCGAACAATAACAAACGACAAAGAACACATAGCTCGAAACATTGGTATCTAAGTATAAAGTTTATAATTTTGAAGTTGAAACAGGTTGAATAGCCAATATTGACTTGAAAGGTTTTTGATCCCACATTAGCTGGTAGGATGTTTGCAAATCTAAGCATCTGTTTATTGTCCCACATCACTGGTATCACAAAAAACAAAAGAAGGAAAATGATTGTAAAAAGAAAGCGCGCTGATAAGATTGAAAGGCACGCAGCCATCTTACACAACCTATAAGTAAACTTATGAGGCATTTGTTTGTGTACCGCAATCAAATCATCGTTATCATCTCAACTTTAACGATCACTCTGAGCAAATTCAAATCGGCGTACTTCGTTCAGATAATAGTATAGATATGATTATATGAACATGGAGATCACCATTATCAGTCCCGACTTAATGATCAACAAAAGAAGAAAAAGGTGCGTATTGATAGAAAAATTTAAGCGAGAGGCTCTAGTAAAACTTCACCATGATTTATCCATTTGAGTTCGTGTTTTGTTCGTACCAAAGTTAAGGCATTGTTTGATTTGTTCATCGTGTGGGTATGGGATCTGTATTTATAAAGCCAAGTTCATGCGGATAGATATTCAAAACTGAATTAAAAGATAAGCATGTTTTCTTGTTGCAAATAATCATGCGTTTAGTAAGGATGACTTATCCTAGTATGTTTTCATTATCACGTGGCTATTTTGTCTCTGCTATAGATAAATAATGAATTCTAACTATACACACATTTTCTGAATGAATTAGTCAAAGTCAAGCATCAATTTAAACGGTTAAGATTAAATCTAAAGTTGATCTAACGGTTAGTGTAAAATGCCATGTCATCTTATTTTCTCTCAGCTCCGTCAACAATAGAAAGGGAAATGTCTCACTTTCCGAAGCATCTCAAAGATGGCCGGTAAAGGGCGAACATGATGGATCATGTTTGACTCAACTTTAGAGAATTTTAATCCATTAAATGTATTTTGTATATGTGAGATGATTTAAATTATTTATTTATTTTTTATTTTTAATTATTATATTTTCAATAATATATTATTTTTCTCTTATATCATAACCTAACCTTAAACCATCTAATTTATAAACTCACTGGTAAAGTGAAACTCGAATTCAAACCAAACGGCCCCTAAAAGAGAAAGGTGCCGTGGAGAGGCAAAACCTATTCATTTTGTTCTCATAGCTGACACATCAGCGTTACATAATCACGAAGCAACTAACCAAAATATCATTCACTTGTGGAGAGCTAACCCCTCTCAACTTTCGTCCCACCACTATCTATTATTTTTATTTTTTCATTTCACACAAATCAAAATTCGTTTTGTTCAAATTAAAATTACAAATACTTAAATAAAATTTACAAATACGAAATTTAAGAATACGATCCAAAAAAAATAAATTACGAAAATTTAAAAACATAACAATAAATATAAACTACTAATTTTGGGGTTGATTACGTTCCTAAATATGCTCAATAAGGCACCGTTGAAGCCTTGTATGTGTCGGTTTATCACGAAGTTCTTTTTGTTTTCTCTGACGGATTGCACAACGCTCGACCCATGTCCTTAATATATTTGGTTGTGGAAAAACATACATTTCAGCAATTCTCAGTGCCACGAAAAATGAATGCCAAATCCACAAATCGTATGATGCAGTAGCCTCTAGTATTATGGTTGGGTATTTTTTTATCACCTCTACCATATTGGCCGTGCCACGATTTTAGACAATTAATCAATTTCAAGTGCATACAATCTATACTACAAAGCATCCCGAAAAACCCATGAATCCTATTATGCGCGGCATATAGGTTCTGAATGTCAACTGGTGTGGGTTTTCTTAAAAGCTCGGGTTGAAACAAATCCATTACACACATCATAAAATTATCAAGACAATCGTGTGCGTAATGTGCACCCATTTGCAAGTATTCATCTAATGCATCCGGAAGTGTACCGAACGCCAATTGACGTATGGCAGATGTGCATTTCATAATTACCCTAAAACTTTTTAAAGTCCGTTGCATCATATCGCATAGTAAAAAATTGAAAGTGTTTAGATAGAGGAGTGTTTGTTTGAATGCAATTTTGAATACCTTGAACTATTTCTAAAAATAGTGCACGCTGCATACGATATCACTTGTGGAAGTACTCCGCGTGATACTTTGGGTACGGACCGGAATAATCTGCCATTAAAGGTGCCTCACCGATATCACGTTCACGGTTAATGTATCTGCGCGTTCGTGCAACTTCGGCTTCATATGCTTCGTTATGCTGCATTATGTAATCTAAGTCGACCATATCTTTACGATCGGAATAATCGGAATAACTTGAGTAACTCATTTTTTTAGAACGACAAATGTTAGTGAGTAACTCCTTTTTTTATATAATTTTTGTTGTATGATGGAAAGATTATAAATAGGTGCGTGTTAAAAGTGAAAAAATTTGAAGGCCCTAATTAAGTGGTAGTCCTGTGCGATCACACCTATTGCACTCCCCTAAACTCCCCTAAAGACGGCCTTGTGATGTGACAACGATTCTCGAAGAAGGTCAACGAAGATGCTACATAAGCTCGACGAAGATACCTTCGTCGTGACACCCTCCTCTCTAACAAATCCCACATACTATCTATGGCCCCTCGTTTCCATTCCGCTTGTTGAACAAACACTATAATTTGATTCCCATACTATACTATGACCCCTGGTTTCTATTCCGCTTGTTGAACAAACACATGAAATGATTCTCTTTTCTTATTCTTGACTTTCCATTCCACCGTACCAAACATGAGGGTTCACCAATCACAAATTAATTGAATGTATTAATTTTTTTTATTTAATTAAATTCAGATGCCCACTTCTTTATTTACATTAATAAAATGCTTAACATGACTAATCATGTTTAACCACAACATGAGAGGATCCTTTTCCACATTTATTCTAACGAAAATTCCCAACGTATAAAATATAGGCGAGTTACTTGTTGAATAAGTTTTATTTCTATCTGAACCGACTTAGAAAACGCGTTTTTTTTCTAAACTAAAACCGACTTAAAGGAGTAAGTCGGTGACTTTCCTTATAAATAACATCACCTGTCGATGTTTCTATTCATTCTTTGTTTTTTCTCCATTCATCTCTAGACTTTCCTTATGGCTTCAATGAAACGTAAGTGTTGTTCGCCTGAGCCTTCAAGTTGGATACGTAGGCGTTATTCACCTTCTTCGCCTCGCGGTTATTCACCCAATTCGCCTACGTATACACCGAGTTCGCCCACGTATACACCGAGCTCGCCCACATATACACCGAGCTCACCTACATATGAACCGAGCTGTCCTACATATGAGCCTGGCTCGCCTACATGTGAACCCAGTTTGCCTACATATTCACCTACTTCGCCTTCTTATTCACCTGAGCCTTATTATACACCTACTTCACCTGGGGCCGAGTGTTCTTCGCCTACATATACCCCGAGTTCGCCTACATATGAACCGAGCTCTCCTACATATGAACCTGGCTCGCCTACATATGAACCTAGTTCGCCTACATATTCACCTATCTCCCCCATATGGGTGCGTTACATTGACATATTTGCGAACACTTGAACAACAGAAGGATGGATTAGAAAAACAACCAACGGTTTGGAACGATGCTGCAAAGCTGCTTGTCAGATATACTAATTTAGCACGATCATCAACATTATGGCTTTGCATCATCTTCTTAGTAGTAGTTTGATAGTTTGCATTTATGTATATACTTGTTTGAGTTGCTTCGTTTTTGGAATGAACGCATCAATTGGGAATGTTCTTTTTTTCTTTCCTAAACGTTTTGGATTGTAATTTTGATTCTATAATTTGAATATCGGTCTATGGAAAGTATAATGGCTATAATGATGTCCTTCCTGTATTCTCAGTTTTTACCGTAGTAAACAGAACAATGCACATTCATCGAAATTAAAAAAAAAAAAGGCGACAAGGCTGAAGATGAATCACTTTATGACACAAACGCGTTTTTTTATATTTATTTCTCTATATGCCGGTTTAGAATGTAATACTTATGCTACAAAGAATTGTCGCTGCAACTTTTATAGCAGCATCCTGAATTGCCATTCTTTTTTATTACTTTAAAACGCGCATCCAAACACTCCATCAGCTTCGCGACTAGGCTATCTAGTTGCTTAGTGCGTGCCCCACTATCTATACTGACTCCCTTTGGATATTTCAATTTCAACAGTGTTTACTCAAATTTAATATCGTGAATCAACAATCTCTGTTGAAATTCTTGAGCACGTGTAGAATTAGATAAACCCTTATTTAAGGAGCACCACCTTTTGCAACTTATTGCTTATATAATGAGTGAAAAAACTTTTGACCATAGAAGTTAAGAGATGAAGAATGGAACAGAAGATGGATTTTGGATTTCAAATGGGGCGCAGAAAGATTCATTAAGATTCTACGGGGAATGATTATCTAGTGCAAATGGGTACTCGAACTTGATTTGGATAAGTCAAGGAACATCTTGTATTAACAAAAATCAGTAGCCAAGTTCAATAATTAACATCTACCTGTTCAAGGTATCCATATTCATCCAAGCTTAAGGGCAACTACACATTATCCTCGCGGAGTGGTCATGTTAAAATGGTCAATAAACATCTACCTGTCCAAGCGTATCCATAGTCATCCAACAGCCTCATGGCTTTTGTTTTTTAATATCCTGGATCCTGTTACAAGATTATAAACCAAGTAAATCAAAATAAGTAAACGTCGCTCAAAATAAAAGAAAGTTCAGGCAAAAGACACTCATGCATTACTCTTAAGCAATTTTTTACATCTTTAAACAACAAAAGCACATCCAAACCCATATAAAGATAAGGACGTAACTCAATCAGCACATACGACAAATTTCAGAAACTTTTATCAAATAGCTTCTCATCTCAGCAAACCATAAATTGACAATTGTAGCTTAGTATTATTTTCGGTAATTGCAAAAGAAGAGGATCTTTTAGGATGCAAGCCCTTGTGAGTTATCGATAATACTACCGCAAGTTTGGGTCTAAATATCTAACGAATGTAATTCTTTAAGTACGTCAACAAATTGTAGAGGTAAAATGATACAGATCTGAAGTAAGAGAGGAAAGACCCAACACTAAACAGATTATACGACTCCATTTTATGTCGAAACACACTAATAAATCGAAGACACGTTACTTAATATGGCATCAGCAATTCAGTTAATCAGTTACATAACGACACATCATCAAATTGACTTCAGCAAACTCTTATTTAATAGATAGATTAATAGATTAGCAGTTTGGGGCTCATTTATTGAAATCCATAAGAATTGGGCCATGTAAATCTTCAACTTTACTCCGTAGAAGCTAAAGAAAGATGGGAAACAACAATAAGCTTATCAATCCATCGCTAATACACTAGAGGCAATACAAGAGAGTAAATTAAGTAATTCAAAGTGGACACATGCATAGTTACATCAAGAGTGGGGAAGAAAGAGACTAACTGCTTTGTTTCTTGTTTCGGATGTTCCAGTGGACCCCAGAACAGATCGTCCTCTACTTTGTTATTTGATTGAGAGGAGCTATGAGATGTAATCTGGATAGCAGATGCAGCCTTGGCAGGAGATGACGATGAAGAACCATTTCCACGGGTAGACTGGGGTGCAGATTTTTTAGGAGCTGGCATAGGTGTTTTATGCTGGCTGGAAGAAACATTTTTCCCTTGTTCCTTCAAAACGTCCCTCAATGATGTGCCCTTAGCAGCCTTTCCTGAATCAGTTGACCAAGCCGAAGAAGCTGCAGCCTCCTCTTTCCAGACTACAAAATCTCCAAGTGAAGGACCAGACGGAACAGCGGGTAGTAGTTCCCTCTCCTGTAGTGCCGGACGTGAACTTTTTCCTACCGCATTGGGACTTGAGCTGACAAGAATACGTTTCAAGAGAAACCATTAACATAGCAACATACCCATTATCAATAATTATCCTATCAAAGTTTTTTTTTTTAAACCATTAGATAAAGCTCAACAAACAAAGTAAAAAAATGAAAAAAATTTATAAGATGGCGTATGCTAACTCAAGAGGAATATACTTGATAGCCCCTACTGTATGGCAGAACATTAAGAGGGTGAAACAAATCGAAAGCATAAGGCCACTTTAAAGAGTGGGGAAGAAAGAGACATACTGCTTTGTTTCTTGTTTCGGATGTTCGAGTGGACCCCAGAACAGATCGTCATCTACTTTGTTATTTGATTGAGAGGAGCCATGAGATGTAATCGGGATAGCAGATGCAGCCTTGGCAGGAGATGACCATGAAGAACCATTTCGATGGGTAGACTGGGCTACAGATTTTTTAGGAGCTGGCATAGGTGTTTGATGCTGGCCGGAAGAAACATTTTTCTTTTGTTCCTTCAGAACATCCCTCAATGATGCGCCCTTAGCAGCCTTTCCTGAATCAGTTGACCAAGCCGAAGAAGCTGTAGCCTCCCCTTTCCAGACGACAAAATCTCCAAGTGAAGGACCAGGCGGAACAGCGGGTAGTAGTTCCCTCTCCTGTAGTGCCTGACGTGAACTTTTTCCTTCCTCGTTGGGACTTGAGCTGACAAATATACATTTCAAGAGAAACCATTAACATAGCAGCATACCCGTTATCACTAATTATCCTATCACATATTTTTTTCTTAAAACCATTAGATAAAGCTCAACAAATAAAGTAAAAAATGAAAGAAAAATTATAAGATGGCGTATGCTAACTCAAGAGGAATATACTTGACAGCCCCTACTGTATGGCAGAACATTAAGAGGGTGAAACAAATCGAAAGCATAAGGCCACTTTTAAGAGTGGGGAAGAAAGAGACATAC
Organism: Glebionis coronaria; assembly: GCA_025667525.1. Taxonomy (NCBI): domain Eukaryota; kingdom Viridiplantae; phylum Streptophyta; class Magnoliopsida; order Asterales; family Asteraceae; genus Glebionis; species Glebionis coronaria. The sequence goes on along the minus strand of CM046877.1, from coordinate 124,733,973 downwards.
TGCTTTGTTTCTTGTTTCGGATGTTCCAGTGGACCCCAGAACAGATCATCATCTACTTTGTTATTTGATTGAGAGGAGCCATGAGATGTAAGCGGGATAGTAGATGCAGTCTTGGCAGGAGATGACCATGAACAACCATTTCGACGGGTAGACTGGGCTGCAGATATTTTAGGAGCTGGCATAGGTGTTTGATGCTGGCCGGAAGAAACATTTTTATTTTGTTCTTTCAAAACGTCCCTCAATGATGCGCCCTTAGCAGCCGTTCCTGAATCAGTTGACCAGGCCGAAGAAGCTGCAGCCTCCCGTTTCCAGACGACAAAATCTCCAAGTGAAGGACCAGGCGGAATAGCGGGTAGTAGCTCCCTCTCCTGTAGTGGCTTACGTGAACTTTTTCCTTCCTCGTTGGGACTTGAGCTGACAACATACATTTTAAGAGAAACCATTAACATAGCAACATACCCATTATCACTAATTATCCTATCAACATATTTTTTTCTTAAAACCATTAGATAAAGCTCAACAAATAAAGTTAAAAATGAAAGAAAAATTATAAGATGGTGTATGATAACTCAAGAGGAATATGCTTGATCGCTCTTAGTGTATGCAGAATATTAAGAGGGTTAAAAAATCAAGCATAAGGCCACTTTTAAGAGTGGGGAAGAAAGAGACATACTGCTTTGTTTCTTGTTTTGGATGTTCCACTGGACTATACAGATCTTCATCTACTTTGTTATTTGATTCGGAGGAGCCATTAGATGTATTCTGGATAGCAGATGCAGCCTTGGCAGGAGATGACCATGAAGAACCATTTCCACGGGTAGACTGGGGTGCAGATTTTTTAGGAGCTGGCATAGGTGTTTGATGCTGGCCAGAAGAAACCTTTTTCTCTTGTTCCTTCAAAATGTCCCTCAATAATGCGCCCTTAGCAGCCTTTCCTGAATCAGTTGACCAAGCCGAAGAAGCTGCAGCCTCCACTTTCCAGACGACAAAATCTCCAAGTGAAGCACCAGACGGAACAGCGGGTAATAGTTCAATTCCCTCTCTTGTAGTGCCTGACGTGAACTTTTTCTTCCCTTTTTGTGACTTGAGCTGACAAACATACGTTTCAAGAGAAACCATTAACATAGCAACATACCCATTATCACTAATTATCCTATCAACATATTTTATACCTAAAAACCATTAGATAAAGCTCAACAAATAAAGTTAAAAATGAAAGAAAAATTATAAGATGGTAACTCAAGAGGAATATGCTTGACAGCCCCTAGCGTATGGCAGAATATTAAGAGCGTGAAACAAATCGAAACTCGAAAGCATAAGGCCTCTTTTACAATATAAAAAGAGAAAAAGTACCATCCTGCCCATGAAGTTACTTAAACCAATTAATAAATAAGACGGCTGTCGTATGCTGTATCACAATTGTTAGACATCTATACGCCCCAATTCAATCACGTTACAAATAGCAATACTAAAAGGGTTCAAACATTATTTTGTGCTAACTTTGGAAAGAAAAACACCTTATAACTAATTAGATAGGAGGATTGAAGTTAGGAGTAACTGTGTTGGTAAGATGGTAAGAACAAGGAATGCTAAATTGAGAGTTAGATATCCGAATGAATAATCGAACAAACGGAAAAACCTACTATACAATAAGGTAGTAATAAGAGGTATCCATGATATTCGTACATGTTGGATAGAATGGAAACTTCCTGGCTACACGCTAAAATTAGTTACATTACTAAATACGGTCACGACAATTAACGAAATTACAAAAAATTTAACTGTCGAGTTAAATCTTCACTTTACATATCAATCTTAATACAGTATTGGATTGCAAGCCTGCATTCTTCTCGTGAAAATAGGTTCAAGAGCATACACTCATGTCCTCTAAAAGAGCTATGAGAGTTCTTCCACACTCTGAAAGAGCTATGACGTACATACATACAGTAATGATAAGGCATACCTTGTTTTAATGGTATTAATAAATGTATGTCTAATGTTATCGTGGGATGTGGTCAGTTAAACCGTATAAACATAATTATCAAGGATTAATACATAAAAAGGGTTCAACTACTTACAAATTAGTGGATGGTGTTGAAGCTCCCTTTAGTCGATCTGATAAGACAGAACAGAAGAAGAGGTATCAAGATATATGAAACTAAAATAAACATATATACTGTTGTATGACTTTCAGTCCTAGGGGGTGTTTGTTTCGGCCGCCCATTTTCGGCTTATATTTCAAAAGCTCCAACGTTGTGGCTAATGGTTTATTATATAAGCCCATAAGTCTCCAAATAAGCTTAAAAAATTGAGGTTTATAAAATATAAGTCGAAATATGGCTTATTTTCGGCTTATATAACATAAGTCTTAATTTTGTGGCTTATTTTGAGACTTAGGGCTTATATAAGTTTATCATGATGTAATAAACTTATATAAGCCCATAAACCTCGAAATAGACCACAAAATTGAAGCTTATGTTATATAAATCGAAATGGGCGTACATTATATACGCCAAACCAAACACCCCTTAAGATATATCAGTGGCGCATTTTATCAAACACATACCATACCAAAAAGTATCACACTAAACCCACCATAAATAAATAAAGGAATTGAAACAGAAAAAAAAGTATTACACTAAACCCACCATAAAATGTCTCACTTTCCGAAGCATCTCAAAGATGGCCGGTAAAGGGCAAACCCTCATATGTGTTTGTACATAAATGCTTCACTAATTCATTTAGTTTCTTTTTTTTATGTTCCAAAGAGAGATTTGGGACATGTTTGGTACGGTGGAATGGAAAGTCAAAAATAAGAAAAGGGAATCATTTCATGTGTTTGTTCAAACAAGCGGAATAGAAATGAGGGGTCAGAGTATAGAGTATGGGAATCATTTTCTGTGTTTGTTCAACAAGCGGAATGGAAACGAGGGGCCATAGATAGTATGTGAGATTTGTTAGAGAGGAGGGTGTCACGACGAAGGTATCTTCGTCGAGCTTATGTAGCATCTTCGCTGACCTTCTTCGAGAATCGTTGTCACATCACAAGGCCGTCTTTAGGGGAGTTTAGGGGAGTGCAATAGGTGTGATCGCATAGGACCACCACTTAATTAGGGCCTTCAAATTTTTTCACTTTTAACACGCACCTATTTATAATCTTTCCATCATACAACAAAAATTATATAAAAAAAGGAGTTACTCACTAACATTTGTCGTTCTATAAAAAATGAGTTACTCAAGTTATTCCGATCGTAAAGATATGGTCGACTTAGATTACATAATGCAGCTTAACGAAGCATATGAAGCCGAAGTTGCACGAACGCGCATATACATTAACCGTGAACGTGATATCCGTGAGGCACCTTTAATGGCAAATTATTCCGGTCTGTACCCAAAGTATCACGCGGAGTACTTCCACAAGTGATATCGTATGCAGCGTGCACTATTTTTAGAAATAGTTCAAGGTATTAAAAATTACATTCAAACAAACATTCCTCTATCCAAACACTTTCAATTTTTTACAATGCGATATGATGCAACGGACTTTAAAAAGTTTTAGTGTAATTATGAAATGCACATCTACCATACGTTAATTGGCGTTCGGTACACTTCCGGATGCATTAGATGAATACTTGCAAATGGGTGCACATTACGCACGCGATTATCTTGATAATTTTATGATGTGTGTAATGGATTTGTTTCAACCCGAGCTTTTAAAAAAACCCACACCAGTTGACATGCAGAACCTATATGTCGCGCATAATAGGATTCATGGGTTTTTCGTGATGCTTTGTAGTATAGGTTGTATGCACTGGGAATTGATTAATTGTCCAAAATCATGGCACGGCCAATATGGTAGAGGTGATAAAAAAAAATACCCAAGGCTACTGCATCATACGATTTGTGGATTTGGCATTCATTTTTCGTGGCACTGGGAATTGCTGAAATGTATGTTTGTCCACAACCAAATATATTAAGGACATGGGTCGAGCGTTGTGCAATCCGTCAGAGAAAACAAAAAGAACTTCGTGATAAACCGACACATACAAGGCTTCAACGGTGCCTTATTGAGCATATTTGGGAACGTAATCAACCCCAAAATTAGTAGTTTATATTTATTGTTATGTTTTTAAATTTTCGTAATTTTTTTTTTTTGGATCATATTCTTAAATTTCGTATTTGTAAATTTTATTTAAGTATTTGTAATTTTAATTTGAACGAAACGAATTTTGATTTGTGGGAAATGAAAAAATAAAAATAAAAGATAGTGGTGGGACGAAAGTTGAGAGGGGTTGGCTCTTCATAAGTGAATGATATTTTGGTTAGTTGCTTCGTGATTATGTAACGCTGATGTGTCAGCTATGAGAACAAAATGAATAGGTTTTGCCTCTCCACGGCACCTTTCTCTTTTAGGGGCCGTTTGGTTTGAATTCGAGTTTCACTTTATCAGTGAGTTTATAAATTAGATGGTTTAAGGTTAGATTATGATATAAGAGAAAAATAATATATTATTAAAAATATAATAATTAAAAATAATAAATAAATAAATAATTTAAATCACCTCACATATACAAAATACATTTAATGGATTAGAATTTTCTAAAGTTAAGTCAAACATAATCTATCATGTTCACCAATCATAAATTAATTAAATGTATTAATTTTTTTTATTGAATTAATTTAGAGGCTCACTTCTTTATTTACATTAACAAAATGCTTAACATGGTTTAACCACAACATGAGAGGATCATTTTCCACATTTATTCTAACGAAAATTCTCAACGCATAAAATATAGGCGTGTTACTTGTTGAATAAGTTTTATTTCTATCTAAGCCGACTTAAAAAACGCGTTTTTTTTAAAACTAAAACCGACTTAAAGGAGTAAGTCGGTGACTTTCCTTATAAATAACATCACCTGTCGATGTTTCTATTCATTCTTTGTTTTTTCTCCATTCATCTCTAGACTTTCCTTATGGCTTCAATGAAACGTAAGTGTTGTTCGCCTGAGCCTTCAAGTTGGATACGTAGGCGTTATTCACCTTCTTCGGCTCGCGGTTATTCACCCAGTTCGCCTACGTATACACCCAGTTCGCCCACGTATACACCCAGCTCGCCCACGTATACACCCAGTTCGCCCATGTATACACCGAGCTCGCCCACATATACACCCAGTTCGCCTACATATACACCGAGCTCGCCCACATATACACCCAGTTCGCCTACGTATGAACCGAGCTCGCCCACATATACACCCAGTTCGCCTACATATACACCGAGCTCACCTACATATGAACCGAGCTCTCCTACATATGAGCCTGGCTCGCCTACATGTGAACCCAGTTTGCCTACATATTCACCTACTTGGCCTTCTTATTCACCTGAGCCTTATTATACACCTACTTCACCTGGGGCCGAGTGTTCTTCGCCTACATATACCCCGAGTTCACCTACATATGAACCGAGCACTTCTATATATGAACCTGGCTCGCCCACATATGAACCCAGTTCGCCTACGTATTCGCCTACTTCGCCTTCTTATTCACCTGAGCCTTATTATACAACTACTTCACCTGGGGCTGAGTGTTCTTCGCCTACATATACCCCGAGTTCGCCTACATATGAACCGAGCTCTCCTACATATGAACCTGGCTCGCCTACATATGAACCTAGTTCGCCTACATATTCACCTATCTCCCCCATATGGGTGCGTTACATTGACATATTTGCGAACACTTGAACAACAGAAGGATGGATTAGAAAAACAACCAACGGTTTGGAACGATGCTGCAAAGCTGCTTGTCAGATATACTAATTTAGCACGATCATCAACATTATGGCTTTGCATCATCTTCTTAGTAGTAGTTTGATAGTTTGCATTTATGTATATACTTGTTTGAGTTGCTTCGTTTTTGGAATGAACGCATCAATTGGGAATGTTCTTTTTTTCTTTCCTAAACGTTTTGGATTGTAATTTTGATTCTATAATTTGAATATCGGTCTATGGAAAGTATAATGGCTATAATGATGTCCTTCCTGTATTCTCAGTTTTTACCGTAGTAAACAGAACAATGCACATTCATCGAAATTAAAAAAAAAAGGCGACAAGGCTGAAGATGAATCACTTTATGACACAAACGCGTTTTTTTATATGTATTTCTTTATATGCCGGTTTAGAATGTAATACTTATGCTACAAAGAATTGTCGCTGCAACTTTTATAGCAGCATCCTGAATTGCCATTCTTTTTTATTACTTTAAAACGCGCATCCAAAAACCCCATCAGCTTTGCGACTAGGCTATCTAGTTGTTTAGTGCGTGCCCCACTATCTATACCGACTCCCATTGGATATTTCAATTTCAACAGTGTTTACTCAAATTTAATATCGTGAATCAACAATCTCTGTTGAAATTCTTGAGCACGTGTAGAATTAGATAAACCCTTATTTAAGGAGCACCACCTTTTGCAACTTATTGCTTATATAATGAGTGAAAAAACTTTTGACCATAGAAGTTAAGAGATGAAGAATGGAACAGAAGATGGATTTTGAATTTCAAATGGGGCGCAGAAAGATTCATTAAGATTCTACGGGGAATGATTATCTAGTGCAAATGGGTACTCGAACTTGATTTGGATAAGTCAAGGAACATCTTGTATTAACAAAAATCAGTAGCCAAGTTCAATAATTAACATCTACCTGTTCAAGGTATCCATATTCATCCAAGCTTAAGGGCAACTACACATTATCCTCGCGGAGTGGTCATGTTAAAATGGTCAATAAACATCTACCTGTCCAAGCGTATCCATAGTCATTCAACAGCCTCATGGCTTTTGTTTTTTAATATCCTGGATCCTGTTACAAGATTATAAACCAAGTAAATCAAAATAAGTAAACGTCGCTTAAAATAAAAGGAAGTTCAGGCAAAAGACACTCATGCATTACTCTTAAGCAATTTTTTACGTCTTTAAACAACAAAAGCACATCCAAACCCATATAAAGATAAGGACGTAACTCAATCAGCACATACGACAAATTTCAGAAACTTCTATCAAATAGCTTCTCATCTAAGCAAACCATAAATTAACAATTGTAGCTTAGTATTATTTCCGGTAATTGCAAAAGAAGAGGATCTTTTAGGATGCAGGCCCTTGTGAGTTATCGATAATACTACCGCAAGTTTGGGTCTAAATATCTAACGAATGTAAAGTACGTCAACAAATTGTAGAGGTAAAATGATACAGATCTGAAGTAAGAGAGGAAAGGCCCAACACTAAACAGATTATACGACTCCATTTTATGTCGAAACACCCTAATAAATCGAAGACACGTTACTTAATATGGCATCAGCAATTCAGTTAATCAGTTACATAATGACACATCATCAAATTGACTTCAGCAAACTCTTATTTAATAGATAGATTAATAGATTAGCAGTTTGGGGCTCATTTATTGAAATCCATATGAATTGGGCCATGTAAATCTTCAACTTTACTCCGTAGAAGCTAAAGAAAGATGGGCAACAACAATAAGCTTATCAATCCATGGCTAATACACTAGAGGCAACACAAGAGAGTAAATTAAGTAATTCAAAGTGGACACATGCATAGTTACATCAAGAGTGGGGAAGAAAGAGACTAACTGCTTTGTTTCTTGTTTCGGATGTTCCAGTGGACCCCAGAACAGATCGTCCTCTACTTTGTTATCTGATTGAGAGGAGCTATGAGATGTAATCTGGATAGCAGATGCAGCTTTGGCAGGAGATGACGATGAAGAACCATTTCCACGGGTAGACTGGGGTGCAGATTTTTTAGGAGCTGGCATAGGTGTTTTATGCTGGCTGGAGGAAACATTTTTCTCTTGTTCCCTCAAAACGTCCCTCAATGATGCGCCCTTAGCAACCTTTCCTGAATCAGTTGACCAAGCCGAAGAAGCTGCAGCCTCCTCTTTCCAGACTACAAAATCTCCAAGTGAAGGACCAGACGGAACAGCGGGTAGTAGTTCCCTCTCCTGTAGTGCCTGACGTGAACTTTTTCCTACAGCATTGGGACTTGAGCTGACAAAGATACGTTTCAAGAGAAACCATTAACATAGCAACATACCCATTATCACTAATTATCCTATCAAAGTTTTTTTTTTTTTAAACCATTAGATAAAGCTCAACAAACAAAGTAAAAAAATGAAGAAAAAAAATATAAGATGGCGTATGCTAACTCAAGAGGAATATACTTGATAGCCCCTACGGTATGGCAGAACATTAAGAGGGTGAAACAAATCGAAAGCATAAGGCCACCTTGAAGAGTGGGGAAAAAAGAGACATACTGATTTGTTTCTTGTTTCGGATGTTCGAGTGGACCCCAGAACAGATCGTCATCTACTTTGTTATTTGATTGAGAGGAGCCATGAGATGTAATCGGGATAGCAGATGCAGCCTTGGCAGGAGATGACCATGAAGAACCATTTCGGTGGGTAGACTGGGCTACAGATTTTTTAGGAGCTGGCATAGGTGTTTGATGCTGGCCGGAAGAAACATTTTTCTTTTGTTCCTTCAGAACATCCCTCAATGATGCGCCCTTAGCAGCCTTTCCTGAATCAGTTGACCAAGCCGAAGAAGCTGTAGCCTCCCCTTTCCAGACGACAAAATCTCCAAGTGAAGGACCAGGCGGAACAGCGGGTAGTAGTTCCCTCTCCTGTAGTGCCTGACGTGAACTTTTTCCTTCCTCGTTGGGACTTGAGCTGACAAATATACATTTCAAGAGAAACCATTAACATAGCAGCATAACCGTTATCACTAATTATCCTATCACATATGTTTTTCTTAAAACCATTAGATAAAGCTCAACAAAAAAAGTAAAAAATGAAAGAAAAATTATAAGATGGCGTATGCTAACTCAAGAGGAATATACTTGACAGCCCCTACTGTATGGCAGAACATTAAGAGGGTGAAACAAATCGAAAGCATAAGGCCACTTTGAAGAGTGGGGAAGAAAGAGACATACTGATTTGTTTCTTGTTTCAGATGTTCGAGTGGACCCCAGAACAGATCGTCATCTACTTTGTTATTTGATTGAGAGGAGCCATGAGATGTAATCGGGATAGCAGATGCAGCCTTGGCAGGAGATGCCCATGAAGAACCATTTCGATGGGTAGACTGGGCTACAGATTTTTTAGGAGCTGGCATAGGTGTTTGATGCTGGCCGGAAGAAACATTTTTATTTTGTTCCTTCAAAACGTCCCTCAATGATGCGCCCTTAGCAGCCGTTCCTGAATCAGTTGACCAAGCCGAAGAAGCTGTAGCCTCCCCTTTCCAGACGACAAAATCTCCAAGTGAAGGACCAGGCGGAACAGCGGGTAGTAGTTCCCTCTCCTGTAGTGGCTTACGTGAACTTTTTCCTTCCTCGTTGGGACTTGAGCTGACAACATACATTTCAAGAGAAACCATTAACATAGCAACATACCCATTATCACTAATTATCCTATCAACATATTTTTTTCTTAAAACCATTAGATAAAGCTCAACAAATAAAGTTACAAATGAAAGAAAAATTATAAGATGGTGTATGATAACTCAAGAGGAATATGCTTGATCGCTCCTACTGTATGGCAGAACATTAAGAGGGTGAAACAAATCGAAAGCATAAGGCCACTTTTAAGAGTGGGGAAGAAAGAGACATACTGCTTTGTTTCTTGTTTCGGACGTTCCACTGGACAGAACAGATCTTCATCTACTTTGTTATTTGATTCGGAGGAGCCATTAGATGTATTCTGGATAGCAGATGCAGCCTTGGCAGGAGATGACCATGAAGAACCATTTCCACGGGTAGACTGGGGTGCAAATTTTTTAGGAGCTGGCATAGATGTTTGATGCTGGCCAGAAGAAACCTTTTTCTCTTGTTCCTTCAAAATGTCCCTCAATGATGCGCCCTTAGCAGCCTTTCCTGAATCAGTTGACCAAGCCGAAGAAGCTGCAGCCTCCACTTTCCAGACGACAAAATCTCCAAGTGAAGCACCAGACGGAACAGCGGGTAATAGTTCCCTCTCTTGTAGTGCCTGACGTGAACTTTTTCTTCCCTTGTTGTGACTTGAGCTGACAAACATACGTTTCAAGAGAAACCATTAACATAGCAACATACCCATTATCACTAATTATCCTATCAACATATTTTATATCTGAAAACCATTAGATAAAGCTGAACAAATAAAGTTAAAAATGAAAGAAAAATTATAAGATTGTAACTCAAGAGGAATATGCTTGACAGCCCCTAGCGTATGGCAGAATATTAAGAGGGTGAAACAAATCGAAAGCATAAGGCCTCCTTTACAATATAAAAAGAGAAAAAGTACCATCCTGCCCATGAAGTTACTTAAACCAATCAATAAATAAGAGGGCTGTCGTATGTTGTATCACAATTGTTTGACATCTATACGCCCCAATTCAATCAAATAGCAATACTAAAAGGGTTCAAACACTGATTTTGTGCTAACTTTGGAAACAAAAACACCTTATAACTAATTAGATAGGATTGAAGTTAGGAGTAACTGTGTTGGTAAGATGGTAAGAACAAGGAATGCTAAATTGAGAGTTAGATATCCGAATGAATAATCGAACAAACGGAAAAACCTACTAATCAATAAGATAGTAATAAGAGGTATCCATGATATTCGTACATGTTGGATAGCATGGAAACTTCCTGGTTACACACTAAATTAGTTACATTTCTGGTTCGAATTGGGTCACGTCAATTAACGAAAATACAAAAAATTTAACTGCCGAGTTAAATGTTCACTTTACATATCAATCTTAATAGAGTATTGGATTGCAAGTCTGCATTCTTCTCGTGAAAATAGGTTCAAGAGCATACACTCATGTACTCTAAAAGAGCTATGAGAGTTATTCCACAGTCTGAAAGAGCTATGACGTACATACAGTCATGATAAGGCATACCTTGTTTTAATGGTATTAATAAATGTACGTCTAATGTTATCGTGGTATGCGGTCAGCTAAACAGAATAAACATAATTATCAAGGATTAATGCATAAAAAGGGTTCAACTACTTACAAATTAGCAGATCGTGTTGAAGCTCCCTTTAGTCGATCTGATAAGACAGTACAGAAGAAGAGGTATCAAGATATACGAGACTAAAATAAACATATATAATGTTGTATGACTTTCAGTCCTAGGGGGTGTTGGTTTCGGCTTATATAACGTAAGCCCATTTCGGCTTATATTTCATATAAGCCCCAATTATGTGGCTTATTTGGAGATTTATTGGCTTACTTAAGTTTATTATATAAGCCCAATAAGTCTCAAGATAAGCCACACAAATTGGGGTTTATGATATATAAGCGGAAATCTGGCTTATTTTCGGCGTATATTTCAAAATCCTCAATTTTGTGGCTTATTTGGAGATTTTTGGGCTGTGTGTTTTAGCTTATATCACGTAAGCCAATTTCGTCTTATGTAACATAAGCCTCAATTTTGTGGCTTATTTGGAAACTTATGGGTTTATATAAGTTTATTATATCATAATAAACTTATAAGCCCAGAAGTCTCCATATAAGCTTAAAATATTGGGGTTTGTGAAATATAAGCCGAAATATGGCTTATTTTCGGCTTATATTAGGGGCTTATAATAAACTTATATAAGCCTATAAGTCTCCAAATAAGCCACAAAATTGGGGGTTATGTTATATAAGCCGAAATAGGCTTATGTTATATAAGCCAAACCAAACACCCCCTTATATAAGCGCGTAAGTCTCCAAATAAGCCACAAAATTGGGGCTTATGTTATATAAGCCGAGATGGGCTTACGTTTCATAAGGGAAAAAAAAGGTATATCCCCTTAAGATATGTATGTCAGTGGCGCATTTTATCAAACACAATAAGTATCACACTAAAGCCACCATAAATAAATAAAGGGAATAGAAACAGAAACTGAAAGAAATGGAAAGATTACCTGATGCAGAATTATTCATACTCGAAGTTTATAAATAACGGGAAGCCAAAGTATGAAAATTGGTGTGTATCATAAGTTTCTCACTTTCCGGAGAATCTCAAAGATAGACGTGAAATGTTTCACTTAAATATATTTTTTTTAAATGTTTTATAGATAGTTAAGCCATGTTTGGTACCGTGGAATGAAAAGCCAAGAATGACAAAGAGAGTCATTTCCTGTTTGTTCAACAAACGGAATGAAAACTCGAAACTCACTCTGTTCCCGAGTTTATATTTTGGAGTGAAAGGGAAAGGTTTGGGATGAAAATAAAAAAACTTTATATTCCTAAGATTTTCAAGGAGAGAAGTGGAATGTAAAAGAGAGTAAATTACACCAAATTTACTCTCCAAATCTTCTTCCCAAATTAGAGAGTAAAAGAGTGAAGTTGTTTTTAAGGCTTCTTTTTGGTTAGATGCTCCTCTTTTCTTTTCAACTCAGGAACACAAAGTAAAAAAATTATTTTATACTCCTCTCCTCTTTACTTCTCTCCTTTTTTCCATCTTCATCTCTCTTCTTTCCATTTTTTCTCGGGAACAGAGTGTAAGACTAGGGGAGTGGGTGCAAATTCATTCACCTCTACGTCAACGTTATATCAGCTTTTTAACAAACTTACTATAACTCACTCAAACTCAAACTCACTTCTCAGAACCATGTAGGAGATATTGCTTTTTTTTATACTTTCGAATCATATTGTTATTCCGAATCAGTATCCTTTTGATTGTTCCTAATGAAGCAATATTCCGAGTGAAGCTAATATATTCCGGATCGGCATATTTATTCTGAGATTTCGACATGATATTAGGCATAGACTGGTTATCTAAACACCACGCCACCATAGACTGCCACTCATATCGGGTCATTTTTCGATGATGTAAATGCACCAGAGTACATTCACAACGGTTTTATAATATGATGCATGTGTACATCATATTCATGATTCTTTCTTTCTAGAATGCTCATGCAATGCTTATGCAATGCTCATGCAGGATCGGTTAATATGGCTCATTTCTTTTTCAAGTCACCAAAAGCTCTTTCCACATCTTTTCTTGCGGATTCTTGTTCTTTCTGTAGAAACTAGAAGGGGGGGGGGTTGAATAGTTTCTCTTCGATTGATGACCAAATTAAAATTACTTTCAATTTGGTTTGTATCAAAACTATCTTTTACTTGAGGATAAGTTGCATAATGATTAGGTTCAATTCAAATACACTAGCAAGGATAAAAGGTAAGTATAATGATAATGAAATAAGTAAGGAGTAAGGAAGGAGACAGCCTAGTGGGAAGACACCAAGATTTATAGTGGTTCGACAACGAGGCTCTATCCTCGTTTCTACTCCACTCCTCGAGTACACCTACTCGAGATTTCCACTATATCCACAAGCTCCTTTCTCGGCGGAGAAAACCTTACATCGTTGCTTACATTATTTTCCGACACTAAGCTAAATGTCGAGACCTAATCTTTAGCTAGGACCAATCTACACGACGTTGCCTACTTCACAATTTAACGACACAAGGCTAGATGTCGGGTTCTAATCTTAAGGTAGAACCAATCTTCACGACGTTGCCTACTTCACCATTTTACGACACAAGGCTAGATGTCGAGTTCTAATCGAAAGCTAGAACCAATCTTCACGACTCTTCACTTTGAAGCTAAGTGAGAACTTCACACAACACAACTACTAATCATTTTTAAGTTTAGTGAGAACTCACAAGACACAACCACATCACTTTATAGTTTAGTGAGAACTCCTAATCAAATCTATTACAACTCAACTAGACTTATCCAAGTACACACATGTAGCTTGGATTTACTGATACAAGGTTTTTCAATGGGTTCAAAATAATTCTCGGAATCCTCTCGAATTGATCTCAGTTTAAAGTGAAATGATTTGTTCTTGGTGACAAAAAGTGGATTCAGTTTTCTATTCTAAATAAATATAGTAAATAAAGATTAAAGCCAGAAACAGTAAATCACTAAAAATAGAACATCAATTTAAATTAAACAATTAAATGATAAAGCTGTGAAAGATCCTTACTGAAAAATAGTGCTATTCGGAATAAATGGAGAAGATGCTCTATTCGGAATAACTCTATTATGCGGAATAATGTGCTCAATTCGGAATAAATGTCTATGCGGAAAACAAGTCCTATTCGGAAAGATAGCTTATGCGGAAAAACAGATCTCTATTCGGAAAGTAATGTCTATTCGGAACATAATGTCTATTCGGAAAAACAGCTCTATGCGGAAAAATATTCTATGCGGAAAAACATGTGCTATGCGGAAAAATTACCTTATGCGGAAAACATGTGCTATTCGGAAAAATATTCCGAGTAAGGAAATGAAGAAGCTGGCTATGCGGAATGTTGAAAACATTCCGAGTAAGAGAAAAGTAAAAACCCCTATTCGGAATATCCAAAATTCCGAATAAGGGAAATGGGAATTCGCCTATTCGGAATATTGGTTCAGTGCGGAAAGACCAGGGAATCAAGAACAGTAACAGTAACAACAAAACAGGGGACTCGAATTTTAATCCAAATCGACTTAAATGCTCAAAAAGGTTTTACCAAACTAACCAATAATCATTAAAATACCATAAGAAACAAATCCCACCAATAAAAACACTAAATCAACAACTTTTTAAGATCAAACTTGAATCAAAATAAAAAAACTTAAGAACTTGCAATAGAAGATGATGAAGAACAAGATGAATGAAAAGATGGAATTGATAGATTAATGTAAAAGTAACAAGAGTAATGATCAAGAGTTACAAGATTGAAAGAAAAAGATGAAAATCACCAAACACCCTAATGGTGTTGGTGATGAACCGATCCTAAGAAACTGGGAAAAAGAAAAATGAAAAGCTAACTCCCTAAAATGTGAAGGAGGAATCTATTTATACTCCTAGTGGTTGGTTGGTGAGTGGGCTTTCTCCCTTTCTTCTTGTCTTCTCGTCTTTTCAGAAAAGTTGACGTTTTCGATTCTGATTCGGGATTTGTCGTCGATTAAATTCAACTCGTCTTTTAATTTCTTCGTTTAATAGACTTGAGGTTCTTCGACATATGTAAATCTTCCATCTTTGGTCCTTTTCTTCGATAAATCTTCAAATAGGCCCAGTGACTTCAAATCTTTTGCATCTCTTGGACAATAGACTTCGACTTTCGTCTTTTTCCTTGATAAAACCCGTGCAATCCCATGTTTTCTTTAATATTCATCCGGTTAGCTCTGAAAACACAATAAACACAAAAACCACGCATAATTCCAAACAAATGATATTAAATACGTGTTTTGGTCTCATTTTAGCCAGAATTAAGTGGTAAAAGGATGGGTGTTTACACACCTATCAAATCCCCTATACTTAACCATTGCCATGCCCTCATGCAATGCTTAGTGATAAAGCAATTTTACACTTTTCTCATAATTAATCAACCTTGGCCTTATTCAGATACTACTAAATAAAAATTAAAATACTAAGAGAAATTAAAACTTTAAAATAAACAAAAGGATGAAATAACTTGCAAAGAAATCAAGGACTTACATTAGGGCTTTGGTGTTGCGAAGATTTATCACCCTCAAGTTTCACGTTCCCCAAACTAAGCTTAAAAACGAGATCATTGTTATTATAAGTTAGCAAATCAAACACTTACACACATGGCTTAATTAAATGCTTAAACTCCCTTATTCCTAGGTGTATCTCTTATATTTTATTTTTGTCTTAGAATGATCATGAAGATGCATTTTTGGACTTATTTCGATAGTTTATTTAGGCTGAAAGCAAAGTAGGACGATTTGATCAATAGTTAGCTAAAGGACAAAATCTCTTAAAACTGCTTCTCGGGATATCAAAAAGTTCATATCTTGGTATAACTTGGTTCACGATTTGAGACCTTTCTCGGGCCGATATTTGGCATGTACTTCATACTTCATATCTTCGAGAGACGTTCTTGAGATAATGGTCTTCTCATCATAATAGAGTTTCTTCACTTGGATACTTTTGAGGTGTACTCCAACTTTGTTGACCACGACTTCATGATTATTTCTTCAATCTCTAATTGGGATTTTGAGATACAACGATCCGCCTCCTTTTCGGACTTGGATCTATTTATCCTCATACCTTGTTAGGGTCTTTTCGGATAGACTTCTCCATGATCTTTATGGGAGTTGATTGCTTTTCGTCGTGAGTCTTGATCCTTCATATTGATTTTGGGAACAATGCTTTTCACATCACTTTGGATCTTCAGCAATAAAATTGAATCCTCAGGCCTTGTTAGGGCCTTTTCGGACTCGCCAATCTTCGCGCCCCGCTTCATAAGTTATGCCTTGGCTATGAACTCTTATCATTACCGAGCAACTTTTAAACGATCTTGGGCTAGAAGCTAAGTAACTTTTCAAATCGTAAGACCTTACTTATTGCAGATAAATTATTAGCAAGTGATGGGAGAATAGGCAAATAATTACACCAAGTGAGCTTGCGCAAGAATACCGACTTACAATTGACTCTATCATTTCTCGTCCTCCACAATTTAAAATCTCAAGTAATGAGACTCGTGGATACTTAGCCTAATAAACCAATTAAGGTCTACATGGTTAAGGATACTAGCTAGAATAAACTTGGATAAGTCTATTCGGGTTGAGTCAAAATAAACGCAACGGGCCTAATATGTCAAAGACTTCTAAACTAGCTACACCACTTTATTAATATTTTTGACTTTATTGCGGGATATATACATATGAAAGCAACAATAAAAATTAAAAATTACAACTAAATGGCCAAAGTTAATAAAAAATTTGAAAAATGTTGAAAAATAGGATTTTCTGGTTAAATGAAGGCATTTTCATGGAAAAGTCCACTTAAAACTTCGATAGAAGTCCCCCCCTACACTTAAGATAAACATTGTCCTCAATGTTTAAGCATGTGGGAAAGGTCTCCCCTACACTTATGACATTGTGCACGTTGGTTAACTCAAGTTAAGGAAGAGACGACTAACGTGATCAATTTCAAATGTGAGTATGAAGAAAATTGAATCACGATAGTTGAGAGATAGAACCGGATTTCGGATAACACGGGAGCACGGTTCTTCAAAGATTCCAATAGTGCAGTTATCCCTGTAATCACATCACCACACAAACACAAACGACCAAAATAGGTCCTCCCCTACACTTAGGGGGTTAAAGGGATAGACACTCGGGCTGCCTCCCGAGGAGCGCTTGTTTTTGATAACCGAGTCACGAGCCTGACTCGACCCAAAATTAGTTCATGGGGAACGTGGTGAGGGATGGAATCACCTCCTGAGAGGTTTCCTCACCAAAGTACAACTTCACTCGTTGGCCATTCACCTTAAAATTCGGTCCATCAGGTTGAGCGAGCTCGAGAGTACCATATGGAAAAATTTGGGCGATGGTGAATGGGCCGGACCAACGAGATTTGAGCTTGCCCGAGAAGATTTTCAACCGAGAGTTAAAAAGTAAGACTTTGTCCCCAACATGGAACTCTCAGTTTTTGATCTTGGAGTCGTGAATGAGCTTAGTTCTTTCCTTATAGATTAAAGAATTTTCATAAGCCTCATTACGGAGTTCATTCAGCTCATTGAGTTGGATCTTGCGTAGGTCACCGGCTTTGTTTATATCAAAATTAGCCCACTTCAAGGCCCAATAAGCCTTGTGCTCCAACTCAATGGGGAGGTGGCATGCTTTCCCGTACACAAGACGATAAGGCGTACAGTCGATCGGGGTCTTGTAAGCAGTACGGAAAGCCCACAAAGCATCATCAAGTTTATCAGCCCATGCGGCACGATGCTCTCCCACGGTTCTTTCCAGAATTCGCTTTAGTCCTCGGTTGGATATTTCAGCTTGGCCATTAGTTTGTGGGTGGTAGGCTGTGGAAAGACGATGATTTACACCATACTTAGCCATGACTCTTGCAAATTGGTCATTGCAGAAGTGAGTCCCACGATCACTAATAATGGCACGAGGCACACCGAATCTAGCGAATAAAGCTTTCAAAAAGTTACAAACCACCCTTGCATCATTAGTAGGTAAAGCTTTTGCTTCAACCCAATTTGAAACGTAGTCAACGGCTACAAGGATGTATTTGTTTCCTTTAGAAGAAGGGAATGGCCCCATAAAGTCGATACCCCAAACATCAAAGATTTCACATTCTTGTATGAAATTCTGAGGCATCTCGTCTTTATGTGTGATTTTACCTTGTTTTTGGCAAACATCACATTTTTTAACCATATCGTGAGCGTCACGATAGATGGAGGGCCAATAAAATCCCAAATCAAACACTTTTTTGGCGGTGTAGTTGGGACCAAAGTGACCACCGATGGGTCCTTTGTGGCAAGCATCAAGGATTTCAGACGCCGCCGGTCCATCAACACATCGACGGATAATCAGGTCGGCACATTGTTTGAATAGGTAAGGGTCGTCCCAAAAGTAAGTCTTGATGTCGGTGAAGAACTTCTTTTTTTGTTGGGACGTCAACCCTTCCTTGAGAATTCCACCCGCCAAGTAGTTTGCAAAGTCCGCAAACCACGGGGTTTCATTCGGCTTCGAGTTTATAGACATTAAGGTCTCCAAGGGAAAAGAATCATTGATTTCTTTGTTCGGATGATCCCCTTGGTATGGATCCTCAAGTCTGCTGAGATGATCCGCGGCTAGGTTTTCAGCTCCTTTTTTATCGCGAATTTCGATTTTAAATTCCTGGAGCAGCAAAACCCAGCGAAGAAGTCTTGGTTTGGAATCTTACTTTGTCAACAAGTACTTCAGCGCGGAATGATCGGTATACACTATGGTGGTGGAAAGGACAAGATAGGGGCGGAATTTTTCAAAGGCATAGACAACAGCTAAAAGCTCTTTTCTGGTTGTCGTATAATGCAATTGTGCCCCAGTCATTGTCTTGCTAGCGTAATGGATTGGTTGGAAGTGTTTGTTCACTCTTTGTCCCAGAACCGCTCCAATAGCAAAATCACTAGCATCGCACATCAACTCAAAGGGAAGCTCCCAATTAGGGGTAACTAAGACGGGTGCCTTAGTAAGCTTGTCCTTAAGTGAGTTGAAGGCTTCAAGGCACTCTTTGGAAAAGATAAAAGGAGTATCTTTTTCCAAGAGGTGGGTCATCGGGCGAGCGATTTGAGAAAAATCTTTGATGAATCGACGGTAGAAGCCCGCATGACCCAGGAAACTTCTCACACCCTTCACGGTTGAAGGTGGAGGCAACTTTGCAATAACATCGACTTTAGCACGGTCTACTTCAAGACCGGATTTGGAAATCTTGTGTCCCAGCACGATGCCTTCTTTTACCATAAAATGGCATTTTTCCCAATTTAGAACAAGGTGAGTGTCTTCGCACCTCTTTAGCATACGGTCCAAATTGGCAAGGCAAGAAGAGAAGGAATCCCCGAAGACTGAGAAATCATCCATGAAGACTTCCATGGTTTGTTCAACCATGTCATGGAAGATAGCTAACATACACCTTTGGAAAGTCCCGGGCGCATTACATAAGCCAAAAGGCATTCTTTTGTAAGCAAATGTGCCATAGGGACAAGTGAATGTTGTCTTCTCTTGATCTTGGGGATCGATGGGTATTTGAAAATAACCCGAGAAACCATCAAGAAAGCAGTAATATTCATTTCCTGCTAATCGTTCAAGCATTTGGTCCATAAAAGGTAGAGGGAAATGATCCTTTCTCGTGGCATCATTGAGTTTGCGGTAGTCTATACAAACTCTCCACCCAGTAACGAGATGAGTGGGAATTAACTCGTTGTGTTCATTGGGAACGACGGTTATTCCGCCCTTCTTGGGCACACAATGAATTGGACTAACCCATGGTGAATCCGAAATAGGGTAAATCATACCCGCATCAAGAAGTTTGATAACCTCTGTTTTGATGACTTCATGGATTTTTGGATTCACCCTTCGTTGGCTTTGAATTGTGGGCTTAAAGTAGTCCTCCATGAGAATTTTGTGTGTGCAGAAGTGAGGATCAATTCCACGAATATCCGAAATCTTCCAAGCAATAGCTTCCTTATGATCTTTCAACACAGCGACAAGTCGGGCTTTCTCTTCATCCTTCAAATCCTTAGCAATGATGACTGGCGACTTCTTCTCTTCTTCGAGGAATACATACTCAAGATGGGGCGGCAACTCCTTAAGTTCCAAATCCGGAGGATTTTCGACGGGAGGCGTATTCGAAGTCGGAGTATCGATAGCAATAACAGTGGGAGATGGAGGGGAAGGATTATCTTCTCTGAGGAGGTTTGCAATGAAACTGAGATCTTCATCCCAATTGGCAGTAGAATCGTCATTGTCTAAATTCACATCTCCCAAGGTGGCTTCCAAATCTTTCCAAAGGAAATCACTTTCTCCAAATAGAGATAGTGATGAGTCGATAGAGGAAACGGTCTCAACATTGGGAAGAGAGGTAGGAATATTTTTACAAGCATCCTTGAAGTGTTCTTCACAAGCCTCATCAAGAACGTCAATACAATTAACACTTTCGTAAGAATAAGGTTATTTAGAAAGCTTTCCCATGTTGAAGACTACTTTATCGTCACCCACTCTCATGATAAGCTCACCGGCTTCAACATCAATGAGAGTGCGACCGGTCCTCAAGAATGGACGACCAACAATGAGTGGCACACGGGGGTCCATCTCGTAGTCGACGACAACAAAATCAGCAGGGAAGGTGAATTTGTCGACTCCTACAATGACGTCTTCGGCTATCCCCACTGGATAAGCAACCGTACGGTTAGCTAATTCTAAAGTCATTTTGGTGGGGACTAGCTCTGGGAGAGATAATTGCTTCCAAACACTTAGAGGCATGAGATTAATACTGGCACCTAGATCGGCTAGGGCCATGCAATTCTCTACTCCCGGGAAATTGCAAGGGATTAAGAAACGACCTGGATCACCAAGCTTAGTTGGCAATTTCCTTAAGAGCACTGCAGAGCAATTCTCATTAAGTTGGGTGTTGGAAATATCGAGGAGCTTTTCCTTGTCGCTCAAAAGATCTTTAAACATTTTTGCGTATTTGGGCATGTGAGCGAGAGCCTCAGCGAAGGAGATATTGAAATTCAGTTGTTTAAACATTTTAAGAAAGTTAGAAACCTGAATATCATCCTTGCTCTTTTACTTCTCTTTCCTCAACCTAGATGGATAAGGTATATTGGAAGAAGAGGAAGGCTTTGGGAGAATAGGATCACTCACAGCCACGGGTGGAGGAGGGGTAGAAAGAAAAGGTGGAGAAATTGGGGAAGGAGAAGGAGGAGGAATAGGAGCAAGTGACTCGTTCTCCTTAGTCACAACCACCGGTGGAGGTATAGGAAGCTCGGGTTCCTTGGTACCTTTGCCACTTCGAGTGGTGATTGCTTTCATCTCCCCTCTTGGGTTCGCAACGGTGTTACTCGGAAGAGTACCCGAAGAAGAGGGTTGACTACCTTGGAAGAAACTAGCCATCATGATCCTTAGATCATTCGTTTGGCTATCCAACGTGTTTCTCATATCGGCTCTCAAATCATTTCCTTGCTTGACCAAGTCTGCTTTCAAATTGCGCACTTCCTCTTGGAGATTCCCCACTATCACATCATTGGTTCTCATGTAGGTTGCAACCTCTTGGTGTAATGCAGTGGTGGCTTGGTTGGGAGGAGCGTTGCATGCAGGTGGTTGGTAAGCAGGTTGTTGGTAGACTTGATTGTTACGTTGAGGCGGTTGTTGCTGCTTGTGAGGAGGGATGTATGGTTGTCGAGGCTGTTGTTGTTGTTGAGGAGGGCGATTAAGGTTTTGTTGTTGGTTTGGGTTGGTAGGAGGAAAGCCAGGTGGTGAAAGATAGTTGTTTCTGCGGTAGCTAAGTAAATTACGGTCACCTTGAGGTTTAGCTTGATAAGCAGGTTGAGGATAGGTGCCATATGCCGCATTCACATTCTCAGCAGGGTAGTCTTGGGTGGCGGTACAAGTTGTGTAAGAGTGAGGACCACCGCATATCTCACAAGGTTGGCTGACAGCGTTCACTTGAGCGTTTTTGGCGTTGTTGCTGTTGTTGTTGCTGACGGTGTGGGTGACAAGCGGTTCAAGAAGCGTAGTGATTTTGTCCAATCGCTTGTCGCTGTCATTAGTGCTAGCACTAGCGACATTGGTCCGAACACTCTTGGTTTGCACACGAGATTTGTTCTCAATGATGTCCCAAGCAGCATTGGAAGTCTTAGCCAATAGATTACCCCCCGAGGCACTGTTCAGTGAATCTTGGTCACTCATGCTTAAACCATTGTAAAAAGTATTAATTTGATGTACTTTGGTAAAACCATGTTGTGGGCATTTTCTTAAAAGATCTTTAAAACGATCCCAAGATTCACTGAACGACTCATCGTACTTTTGTTCAAAATTTATGATTTCATTCCGCAAAGCGGTAGTACGAGAGGGTGGGAAAAAGTAATTGATGAACTTTGTTTCCAAATCCGTCCACGAGAGAATACTCTGTGGCGGTTCCTTAGCAAGCCAATGCCGGGCTTGTCCCTCTAAAGAAAAGGGAAAAAGTTGTAACCTTATAACCTCTTGTGGAACACCATTGAACTTGACCGTGTTGGTGAGTTGTAGAAATCTCTTGATGTGGTCGTGTGGATCATCAATGGTGCGTCCCAAAAATGGTTGAGCGGAGACCATCTGGATAAAGCCTGACTTGAGCTCGAAATTGTTGGCGGCAATTGGTGGTATAACAATTGGATCAGTGTTGCCATCTACATGAGCTTGCAATAATTCAATCATCGGGCGATTATCCGGAAGGTGCTCATTGTTGTTGTTATTGTTCATGTTGTTGTTGTTATTATTGTTTGGAGGTGGTACACCGGCCATGTCTAAGTGATCGAGAGGCTCGGGCTCTTGATATGACGTGGATCGAGTGCGCATACACCTGCAAAAGAACGAACAAATAAAAACAAAGCAAAAATATTTTTGGTTTTTATGTTTTTTTAATTTTTTGTATTTTTGAAAATTATATATCTTTTTAGTGTTTTTGAAAGTTTTTATGAAAAAGTAATGTTCACGGGGAACGGATCCCAAAATCCAAGTTCTCACAAAAAACTTTTGATCTTAACGAGAAGAGCCGGCAGCGGCGCCATTTGATACAAGGTTTTTCAATGGGTTCAAAATAATTCTCGGAATCCTCTCGAATTGATCTCAGTTTAAAGTGAAATGATTTTTTCTTGGTGACAAAAAGTGGATTTAGTTTTCTATTCTAAATAAATGAAGTAAATAAAGATTAAAGCCATAAACAGTAAATCACTAAAAATAGAACATCAATTTAAATTAAACAATTAAATGATAAAGCTGTGAAAGATCCTTACTGAAAAATAGTGCTATTCGGAATAAATGGAGAAGATGCTCTATTCGGAATAACTCTATTATGCGGAATAATGTGCTCAATTCGGAATAAATGTCTATGCGGAAAACAAGTCCTATTCGGAAAGATAGCTTATGCGGAAAAACAGATCTCTATTCGGAAAGTAATGTCTATTCGGAACATAATGTCTATTCGGAAAAACAGCTCTATGCGGAAAAATATTCTATGCGGAAAACCATGTGCTATGCGGAAAAATTACCTTATGCGGAAAACATGTGCTATTCGGAAAAATATTCCAAGTAAGGAAATGAAGAAGCTGGCTATGCGGAATGTTGAAAACATTCCGAGTAAGAGAAAAGTAAAAACCCATATTCGGAATATCCAAAATTCCGAATAAGGGAAATGGGAATTCGCCTATTCGGAATATTGGTTCAGTGCGGAAAGACCAGGGAATCAAGAACAGTAACAGTAACAGCAAAACAGGGGACTCGAATTTTAATCCAAATCGACTTAAATACTCAAAAAGGTTTTACCAAACTAACCAATAATCATTAAAATACCATAAGAAACAAATCCCACCAATAAAAACACTAAATCAACAACTTTTTAAGATCAAACTTGAATCAAAATAAAAAAACTTAAGAACTTGCAATAGAAGATGATGAAGAACAAGATGAATGAAAAGATGGAATTGATAGATTAATGTAAAAGTAACAAGAGTAATGATCAAGAGTTACAAGATTGAAAGAAAAAGATGAAAATCACCAAACACCCTAATGGTGTTGGTGATGAACCGATCCTAAGAAACTGGGAAAAAGAAAAATGAAAAGCTAACTCCCTAAAATGTGAAGGAGGAATCTATTTATACTCCTAGTGGTTGGTTGGTGAGTGGGCTTTCTCCCTTTTTTCTTGTCTTCTCGTCTTTTCAGAAAAGTTGACGTTTTCGATTCTGATTCGGGATTTGTCGTCGATTAAATTCAACTCGTCTTTTAATTTCTTCGTTTAATAGACTTGAGGTTCTTCGACATATGTAAATCTTCCATCTTTGGTCCTTTTCTTCGATAAATCTTCAAATAGGCCCAGTGACTTCAAATCTTTTGCATCTCTTGGACAATAGACTTCGACTTTCGTCTTTTTCCTTGATAAAACCCGTGCAATCCCATGTTTTCTTTAATATTCATCCGGTTAGCTCTGAAAACACAATAAACACAAAAACCACGCATAATTCCAAACAAATGATATTAAATATGTGTTTTGGTCTCGTTTTAGCCAGAATTAAGTGGTAAAAGGATGGGTGTTTACACACCTATCATTTACACAACACAAATCCAAGCAAACACACATGCAATGGATGTACACAACAAATCCAAGTATCCACAAATAACTTGGATGAACACAACTAGTCCAAGTATTCATAAATACATTGGATTGACCTAAAACAAAAAGGGTATCATGATGAATATGACTAGCTCATAGATTCATCTTTATCACAATACTAGTGAGTGAGTGATCTTCTCATTA
The DNA here is from genome assembly GCA_025667525.1 of Glebionis coronaria. Taxonomy (NCBI): domain Eukaryota; kingdom Viridiplantae; phylum Streptophyta; class Magnoliopsida; order Asterales; family Asteraceae; genus Glebionis; species Glebionis coronaria. The sequence goes on along the minus strand of CM046877.1, from coordinate 124,709,131 downwards.
GACAAGGTAAAGGAGGGGATCAAGAGGATAATCATATGTAAACATCCTTAACAATTTAAGTGATCATTTACTAATGATTATGCTATAGAAAATAGAAAGAGGGCTGAGAAAAACGTCCAAGAGGCTTGCTGGAAAATGAGATTTGACCCACTATTTAAAGGAGACAAAGTATAACGGATCTATAACGGCTAGCTGTGCGCGGTACCTTATCTCACCCCGCGGTACCTTATCGCTAAGGAACCGCGTAGGTACTTAAGGTACCGCCACTAGACTCTTGATAGGTGTGTAAACACCCATCCTTTTACCACTTAATTCTGGCTAAAACAAGACCAAAACACGTATTTAATATCATTTGTTTGGAATTATGCGTGGTTTTTGTGTTTATTGTGATTTCAGAGCTAACCGGATGAATATTAAAGAAAACATGGGATTGCACGGGTTTTATCAAGGAAAAAGACTGAAGACGAAGTCTATTGTCCAAGAGATGCAAAAGATTTGAAGTCACTGGGCCTATTCGAAGATTTATCGAAGAAAAGGACCAAAGACGGAAGATTTACATAAGTCGAAGAAACTCAAGTCTATATAACGAAGAAATCAAAAGACGAGTTGGATTTAATCGACAACAAATCCCGAATCAGAATCGAAAACGTCAACTTTTCTGAAAAGACGAGAAGACAAGAAGAAAGGGAGAAAGCCCACTCACCAACCAACCACTAGGAGTATAAATAGATACTCCCTTCACACAATTAGGGAGTTAGTTCATTTTTCTTTTTCCAGTTCTTTGTGGTTCGTAGCATCACAAACACCATTAGGGTGTTAGGTGATTTTCATCTTTTTCTTTTTCAATCTTGTAATCCTTAATCATTAACCTTGTTACTCTTCTATTAATCAATCTATTCCATCTTTTCATTCATCTTGTTCTTCATCATCATCTATTGCAAGTTTTTAAGTTTTTATTTAATTCAAGTTTGATCTTAAAAAGTTGTTGATTTAGTGTTTTTATTGGTGGGATTTATTACTTAAGGTATTTAAATGATTCGTGTTTAATTTGGTAAAACCTTTTTGAGTATTTTGGTGTTTAGATTGGAAATCATTTGGTGACTGCTGTTACTGTTCTTCGCTGCCCAGATTATTCCGAACAAGAATAACTTTCCGAACAGCCAAGTTTATATCTCCCTTATTCGGAATCCTGGATATTCCGAATAGGGGTATTTACATTTCCTTTACTCGGAATATTTTACATAATCCGCATCGCCTTAATTTTCCGCATAAGAGCAATATTCCGAATGGTCCTTACTTTCCGCATAGAGCAACATTTTCCGAATAGAGGATTTTCCGCATAACTGATACTTTCCGCATAGACTGGTTTTTCCGAGTAGACATTATTTTCCGCATAGAGCTTCACTTTCCGCATAAACCAGTTATTCCGAATAGGCCATATATTCCGCATAGGGCAAGATTTTCCGCATAGGCATGTTTTCCGCATAAGGGTGATTTTCTGAATAGCACTATTTTCAGTAAGGTTCTTTTATTAGTTTCATGTTTTAATTGTTTAACTATATCTTTGTTTAACTATATCTTTGTGTTAATTTGTTTACTGTTTTTATCCTAGTCCTTGTTTATTTATTGCACTTACTTACATTATCAAACTAAACCCTCCTTTTGTCACCAAGAACAAATCATTCCACTTTTGACTGAGATCAATTCGAGAGGGTATCGAGAAATATTTTGAACCCATTGCAAAATCTTTGTATCAAATGGCGCCGCTGCCGGCTCCTCTCGTTAAGATCAAAAGTTTTTTGTGAGAACTTGGATTTTGGGATCCGTTCCCCGTGAACGTTACTTTTTCAAGAAAACTTTCAAAAACAACAAAAAAATATAAAATTTTCAAAAATCCAAAAAATTAAAAAACAATAAAAACCAAAAATATTTTTGCTTTGTTTGTCTTTGTTCGTTCTTTTGCAGGTGTATGCGCACTCGATCCACGTCTTATCAAGAGCCCGAGCCTCTCGATAACTTAGACATGGCTGGTGTACAAAACAACAATAACATACCACCTCCGAACAACAATAATAACAACAACAATCCGCCTTTCAACAACATGAACAATAACAACAATAATGAGCACCTTCCGGATAATCGCCCGATGATTGAATTATTGCAAGCTCATGTAGATGGCAACACGGATCCAATTGTCATACCTCCAATTGCCGCCAACAATTTCGAGCTCAAGTCAGGCTTTATCCAGATGGTCTCCGCTCAGCCATTCTTGGGACGAACCATTGATGATCCACACGACCACATCAAGAGATTTCTTCAACTCACCAACACGGTCAAGCTCAATGGGGTTCCACAAGAAGTTATAAGGTTACAACTTTTTCCCTTTTCTTTAGAGGGACAAGCCCGACATTGGCTTGCTAAAGAACCGCCACAGAGTATTCTCTCGTGGACGGATTTGGAAACAAAGTTTATCAACTACTTTTTTCCACCCTCTCGTACTACCGCTTTGCGGAATGAGATTATAAACTTTGAACAAAAGTACGATGAGTCGTTCAGTGAATCTTGGGATCGTTTTAAAGATCTTTTAAGAAAATGCCCACAACATGGTTTTACCAAAGTACATCAAATTAATACTTTTTACAATGGTTTAAGCATGAGTGACCAAGATTCACTGAACAGTGCCTCAGGGGGTAATTTATTGGCTAAGACTTCCAATGCTGCTTGGGACATCATTGAGAATAAGTCTCGTGTGCAAACCAAGAGTATTCGGACCAATGTTGCTAGTGCTAGCACTAATGACAGTGACAAGCGATTAGACAAAATCACTACGCTTCTTGAATCGCTTGTCACCCACACCGTCAGCAGCAACAACAGCAACAACGCCAAAAACGCTCAAGTGAACGCTGTCAGCCAACCTTGTGAAATATGCGGTGGTCCTCACTCTTACACAACTTGTACCGCCACCCAAGATTACCCTGCTGAGAATGTGAATGCGGCATATGGCACCTATCAACAACCTGCTTATCAAGCTAGACCTCAAGGTGACCGTAACTTGCTTAGCTACCGCAACAACAACTATCTTTCACCACCTGGTTTCCCTCCTGCCAACTCAAACCAACAACAAAACCTTAATCGCCCTCCTCAACAACAACAACAACCTCGACAACCTTACATCCCACCTCACAAGCAGCAACAACCGCCTCAACGCAACAATCAAGTCTACCAACAACCTGCTTACCAACCACCTGCATACAATGCTCCTCCCAATCAACCTACCGCTCTTCACCAGGAAGTGGAAACTTATATGAGGACTAACGATGCGATAGTGGGAAATCTTCAGAGAGAGGTGCTCAACCTGAAAGCCGACTTGGTCAAGCAAGGAAACGATTTGAGAGCAGATATGAGAAATACGTTGGATAGCCAAACTAATGATCTGCGGAACATGATGGCTAGTTTCTTCCAAAGTAGTCAACCCTCTTCTTCGGGTACTCTTCCGAGTAACACCGTTGCAAACCCAAGAGGGGAGATGAAAGCAATCACCACTCGAAGTGGGAAAGGTACCAAGGAACCCGAGCTTCCTATACCTCCACCGGTGGTTGTGACTAAGGAGAACGAGTCACCTGCTCCTATTCCACCTCCTTCTCCTTCCCCAATTTCTCCACCTCTTCTTTCTACCCCTCCTCCACCCGTGGTTGTGAGTGACCCTATTCCTCTAAAACCTTCATCTTCTTCCAATATACCTTATCCTTCAAGGTTGAGGAAAGAGAAGCAAAAGAGCAAGGATGATATTCAGGTTTCGAATTTCCTTAAAATGTTCAAAAAACTGAATTTCAATATCTCCTTCACTGAGGCTCTCGCTCACATGCCCAAGTATGCCAAAAATGTTTAAAGATCTTCTGAGCGACAAGGAAAAGCTCCTCGATATTGCCAACACCCAACTTAATGAGAACTGCTCTGCAGTGCTCTTAAGGAAATTGCCAACCAAGCTTGGTGATCCGGGTCGTTTTCTTATCCCTTGCAATTTCCCGGGAGTAGAGAATTGCATGGCCCTAGCCGATCTAGGTGCCAGTATTAACCTCATGCCTCTAAGTGTTTGGAAGCAATTATCTCTCCCAGAGCTCGTCCCCACCAAAATGACTTTGGAATTAGCTAACCGTACGGTTGCTTATCCAGTGGGGATAGCCGAAGACGTCATTGTAGGAGTCGACAAATTCACCTTCCCTGCTGATTTTGTTGTCGTCGACTACGAGATGGACCCCCGTGTGCCACTCATTGTTGGTCGTCCATTCTTGAGGACCGGTCGCACTCTCATTGATGTTGAAGCCGGTGAGCTTATCATGAGAGTGGGTGACGATAAAGTAGTCTTCAACATGGGAAAGCTTTCTAAACAGCCTTATTCTTACGAGAGTGTCAATTGTATTGACGTTCTTGATGAGGCCTGTGAAGAACACTTCAAGGATGCTTGTAAAAACATTCCTACCTCTCTTCCTAATGTTGAGACCGTTTCCTCTATCGACTCATCACTATCTCTATTTGGAGAAAGTGATTTTCTTTGGAAAGATTTGAAAGCCACCTTGGAAGATGTGAAGCAAGACAATGACGATTCTACTGCCAATTGGGATGACGATCTCAGTTTCATTGCAAACCTCCTCAGAGAAGACAATCCTTCCCCTCTATCTCCCACTGTTATTGCTATCGAGACTCCGACTTCGAATACGCCTCCCGTCGAAAATCCTCCGGATTTGGAACTTAAGGAGTTGCCGCCCCATCTTGAGTATGTATTCCTCGAAGAAGAGAAGAAGTCACCAGTCATCATTGCTAAGGATTTGAAGGATGAAGAGAAAGCCCGACTTGTCGCTGTGTTGAAAGATCATAAGAAAGCTATCGCTTGGAAGATTTCGGATATTCGTGGAATTGATCCTCACTTCTGCACACACAAAATTCTCATGGAGGACGACTTTAAGCCCACAATTCAAAGCCAACGAAGGGTGAATCCAAAAATCCATGAAGTCATCAAAACAGAGGTTCTCAAACTTCTTGATGCGGGTATGATTTACCCTATTTCGGATTCACCATGGGTTAGTCCAATCCATTGTGTGCCCAAGAAGGGCGGAATAACCGTTGTTCCCAATGAACACAACGAGTTGATTCCCACTCGTCTCGTTACTGGGTGGAGAGTTTGTATAGACTACCGCAAACTTAATGATGCCACGAGAAAGGATCATTTCCCTCTACCTTTCATGGACCAAATGCTTGAACGCTTAGCAGGAAATGAATATTACTGCTTTCTTGATGGTTTCTCGGGTTATTTTCAAATACCCATCGATCCCCAAGATCAAGAGAAGACTACATTCACTTGTCCCTATGGCACTTTCGCTTACAAAAGAATGCCTTTTGGCTTATGTAATGCGCCCGGGACTTTCCAAAGGTGTATGTTAGCTATCTTCCATGACATGGTTGAACAAACCATGGAAGTCTTCATGGATGATTTCTCGGTCTTCGGGGATTCCTTCTCTGCTTGCCTTGCCAATTTAGAACGTATGCTAAAGCGGTGCGAAGACACTCGCCTTGTTCTAAATTGGGAAAAATGCCATTTCATGGTAAAAGAAGGCGTCGTGCTTGGACATAAGATCTCGAAAGCCGTTCTTGAAGTTGACCGTGCTAAAGTCGATGTTATCGCAAAGTTGCCTCCACCTTCAACTGTGAAGGGTGTGAGAAGTTTTCTGGGTCATGCGGGCTTCTATCGTCGTTTCATTCAGGATTTTTCTAAAATCACTCGCCCGATGACCCACCTCTTGGAAAAAGATACTCCTTTTATCTTCTCCAAAGAGTGTCTTGAAGCCTTCAACTCGCTTAAGGATAAGCTAACTAAGGCACCCGTCTTGGTTACCCCTAATTGGGAGCTTCCCTTTGAATTGATGTGCGATGCTAGTGATTTTGCTATTGGAGCGGTTCTTGGACAAAGAGTGAACAAACACTTCCAACCGATCCACTACGCTAGCAAGACAATGACAGGGGCACAATTGCATTATACGACAACCGAAAAAGAGCTTTTAGCTGTTATCTATGCTTTTGAAAAATTTCGCCCCTATCTTGTCCTTTCCACCACAATTGTGTACACCGATCATTCCGCGTTGAAGTACTTGTTGACAAAGCAAGATTCCAAACCAAGACTTCTTCGCTGGGTTTTGCTGCTCCAGGAATTTCAAATCGAAATCCGCGATAAAAAAGGAGCAGAAAACCTAGCCGCGGACCATCTTAGCAGACTTGAGGATCCATACCAAGGGGATCATCCGACCAAAGAAATCAATGATTCTTTTCCCTTGGAGACCTTAATGTCTATACACTCGAAGTCGAATGAAACCCCGTGGTTTGCGGACTTTGCAAACTACTTGGCGGGTGGAATTCTCAAGGAAGGGTTGACGTCTCAACAAAAGAAGAAGTTTTTCACCGACATTAAGACTTACTTTTGGGACGACCCTTACCTATTCAAACAATGTGCCGACCTGATTATCCGTCGATGTGTTGATGGACCGACAGCGTCTGAAATCCTTGATGCTTGCCACAAAGGACCCACCGGTGGTCACTTTGGTCCCAACTACACCGCCAAGAAAGTGTTTGATTCGGGATTTTATTGGCCCTCCATATATCGTGATGCTCACAATATGGTTAAAAAATGTGATGTTTGCCAAAAACAAGGCAAGATCACACATAAAGACGAGATGCCTCAGAATTTCATTCAAGAGTGTGAAATTTTTGATGTTTGGGGTATCGACTTTATGGGGCCATTCCCTTCCTCTAAAGGAAACAAATACATCCTTGTAGCCGTTGACTACGTTTCAAAGTGGGTTGAAGCCAAAGCTTTACCTACTAATGACGCAAGGGTGGTTTGTAACTTTTTGAAAGCTCTTTTCGCTAGATTCGGTGTGCCTCGCGCCATTATTAGTGATCGTGGGACTCATTTCTGCAATGACCAATTTGCTAGAGTCATGGCTAAGTACGGTGTAAACCATCGTCTTTCCACAGCCTACCACCCACAAACTAATGGCCAGGCTGAAATATCCAACCGAGGACTAAAGCGAATTTTGGAAAGAACTGTGGGAGAGCATCGTGCCTCATGGGCTGATAAACTTGATGATGCTTTGTGGGCTTTTCGTACTGCTTACAAGACCCCGATCGGCTGTACGCCATATCGTCTTGTGTACGGGAAAGCGTGCCACCTCCCCATTGAGTTGGAGCACAAGGCTTATTGGGCCTTGAAGTGGGCTAATTTTGATATAAACAAAGCCGGTGACCTACGCAAGATCCAACTCAATGAGCTGAATGAACTCCGTAATGAGGCTTATGAAAATTCTTTGATCTATAAGGAAAGAACTAAGCTCATTCACGACTCCAAGATCAAAAACCGAGAGTTCCATGTTGGAGACAAAGTCTTACTTTTTAACTCTCGGTTGAAAATCTTCTCGGGAAAGCTCAAATCTCGTTGGTCCGGCCCATTCACCATTGCCCAAATTTTTCCATATGGTACTCTCGAGCTCGCTCAACCTGATGGACCAAATTTTAAGGTGAATGGCCAACGAGTGAAGTTGTACTTTGGTGAGGACACCTCTCAGGAGGTGATTCCATCCCTCACCACGTTCCCCATGAACTGAATTTGGGTCGAGTCAGGCTCGTGACTCGGTTATAAAAAACAAGCGCTCCTCGGGAGGCAGCCCGAGTATCTATCCCTTTAACCCCCTAAGTGTAGGGGAGGACCTATTTTGGTCATTTGTGTTTGTGTGGTGATGTGATTACAGGGATAACTGCAATCTTGGAAATCTTTGAAAGAACCGTGCTCCCGTGTTATCCGAAATCCGGTTCTATCTCTCAACTATCGTGATTCAATTTTCTTCATACTCACATTTGAAATTGATCACTTTAGTCGTCTCTTCCTTAACTCGAGTTAACCAACGTGCACAATGTCATAAGTGTAGAGGAGACTTTTCCCACATGCTTAAACATTGAGGACAATGTTTATCTTAAGTGTAGGGGAGACTTCTATCGAAGTTTTAAGTGGACTTTTCCATGAAAATGCCTTCATTTAACCGGAAAATCATCTTTTTCAACATTTTTCAAATTTTTTATTAACTTTGGCCATTTAGTCGTAATTTTTAAATTTTTATCGTTGCTTTCATATATATATATATCCCGCAATAAAGTCAAAATTTTAATAAAGTGTTGTAGCTAGTTTAGGAGTCTTTGACATATTAGGCCCGTTGCGTTTATTTTGACTCAACCCGAATAGACTTATCCAAGTTTATTCTAGCTAGTATCCTTAACCATGTAGACCTTAATTGGTTTATTAGGCTAAGTGTCCACGAGTCTCATTATTTGAGATTTTAAATTATGGAGGACGAGAAATGATAGAGTCTATTATAAGTCGGTATTCTTGCGCAAGCTCACTTGGTGTAATTATTTGCCTATTCTCCCATCACTTGCTAATAATTTATCTGCAATAAGTAAGGTCTTACAATTTGAAAAGTTACTTAGCTTCTAGCCCAAGATCGTTTAAAAGTTGCTCGGTAATGATAAGAGTTCATAGCCAAGGCATAACTTATGAAGCGGGGCGCGAAGATTGGCGAGTCCGAAAAGGCCCTAACAAGGCATGAGGATTCAATTTTATTGCTGAAGATCCAAAGTGATGTGAAAAGCATTATTCCTAAAGTCAATATGAAGGATCAAGACTCACGACGAAAAGCAATCAACTCCCATAAAGATCATGGAGAAGTCTATCCGAAAAGACCCTAACAAGGTATGAGGATAAATAGATCCAAGTCCGAAAAGGAGGCGGATCGTTGTATCTCAAAATCCCAATTAGAGATTGAAGAAATAATCATGAAGTCGTGGTCAACAAAGTTGGAGTACCCCTCAAAGGTCTCCAAGTGAAGAAACTCTATTATGATGAGAAGACCATCAACTCAAGAACGTCTCTCGAAGATATGAAGTATGAAGTACATGCCAAATATCGGCCCGAGAAAGGTCTCAAATCGTGAACCAAGTTATGCCAAGATATGAACTTTTTGATATCCCGAGAAGCAGTTTTAAGAGATTTTGTCCTTTAGCTAACTATTGATCAAATCGTCCTACTTTGCTTTCAGCCTTAATAAACTATCGAAATAAGTCCAAAAATGCATCTTCATGATCATTCTAAGACAAAAATAAAATATAAGAGATACAATTAGGAATAAGGGAGATTAAGCATTTAATTAAGCCATGTGTGTAAGTGTTTGATTTACTAACTTATAATAACAATGATCTCGTTTTCAAGCTTAGTTTGGGGAACGTGAAACTTGAGGGTGATAAATCTTTGCAACACCAAAGCCCTAATGTAAGTCCTTGAATTCTTTACAAGTTATTTCCATCCTTTTGTTTTAAGTTCTCTTAGTATTTTAATTGTTGTTTAGTAGAATTTAAATAAGGCCAAGGTTGATTGATTATGAGAAAAATGTAAAATTGCTTTATCACTAAGCATTGCATGAGGGCATGGCAATGGTTAAGTGTAGGGGATTTGATAGGTGTGTAAACACCCATCCTTTTACCACTTAATTCTGGCTAAAACAAGACCAAAACACGTATTTAATATCATTTGTTTGGAATTATGCGTGGTTTTTGTGTTTATTGTGATTTCAGAGCTAACCGGATGAATATTAAAGAAAACATGGGATTGCACGGGTTTTATCAAGGAAAAAGACTGAAGACGAAGTCTATTGTCCAAGAGATGCAAAAGATTTGAAGTCACTGGGCCTATTCGAAGATTTATCGAAGAAAAGGACCAAAGACGGAAGATTTACATAAGTCGAAGAAACTCAAGTCTATATAACGAAGAAATCAAAAGACGAGTTGGATTTAATCGACAACAAATCCCGAATCAGAATCGAAAACGTCAACTTTTCTGAAAAGACGAGAAGACAAGAAGAAAGGGAGAAAGCCCACTCACCAACCAACCACTAGGAGTATAAATAGATACTCCCTTCACACAATTAGGGAGTTAGTTCATTTTTCTTTTTCCAGTTCTTTGTGGTTCGTAGCATCACAAACACCATTAGGGTGTTTGGTGATTTTCATCTTTTTCTTTTTCAATCTTGTAATCCTTAATCATTAACCTTGTTACTCTTCTATTAATCAATCTATTCCATCTTTTCATTCATCTTGTTCTTCATCATCATCTATTGCAAGTTTTTAAGTTTTTATTTAATTCAAGTTTGATCTTAAAAAGTTGTTGATTTAGTGTTTTTATTGGTGGGATTTATTACTTAAGGTATATAAATGATTCATGTTTAATTTGGTAAAACCTTTTTGAGTATTTTGGTGTTTAGATTGGAAATCATTTGGTGACTGCTGTTACTGTTCTTCGCTGCCCAGATTATTCCGAACAAGAATAACTTTCCGAACAGCCAAGTTTATATCTCCCTTATTCGGAATCCTGGATATTCCGAATAGGGGTATTTACATTTCCTTTACTCGGAATATTTTACATATTCCGCATAGCCTTAATTTTCCGCATAAGAGCAATATTCCGAATGGTCCTTACTTTCCGCATAGAGCAACATTTTCCGAATAGAGGATTTTCCGCATAACTGATACTTTCCGCATAGACTGGTTTTTCCGAGTAGACATTATTTTCCGCATAGAGCTTCACTTTCCGCATAAACCAGTTATTCCGAATAGGCCATATATTCCGCATAGGGCAAGATTTTCCGCATAGGCATGTTTTCCGCATAAGGGTGATTTTCTGAATAGCACTATTTTCAGTAAGGTTCTTTTATTAGTTTCATGTTTTAATTGTTTAACTATATCTTTGTTTAACTATATCTTTGTGTTAATTTTTTTACTGTTTTTATCCTAGTCCTTGTTTATTTATTGCACTTACTTACATTATCAAACTAAACCCTCCTTTTGTCACCAAGAACAAATCATTCCACTTTTGACTGAGATCAATTCGAGAGGGTATCGAGAAATATTTTGAACCCATTGCAAAATCTTTGTATCAACTCTGCTCCGTTTTTTGTCTTTTAGTGGGGTGGGAATATCTGAGGTATTTGAAACCTTCAAAGGATGTTCTAACAGCATTTGGAATATGCTATTTTCAAATTTTCATTTTCCATTTTAATAAAACATTTTCTAAAAAAGAAAGTTTATTAAAAAGTCTTTTGTCATATTAACAAAAGTGAGTTTTAAGGATAATCATTTTGATGATCACTAAGTATGATTAAGAAAGGTTAGTGATATGATTATTACCTTGATGATAGTGTTAGTTAAATAATTCATTTTGTGTTTTACACTAAATGTGTTGTATGGTTTGTTGTGATCAAAACTAAGAAAGATTAGTTGACACTAATAATGTTTTTAGGCATCACTTGCATTAACACTTTCTTATACAAAAACCTCTTGTGGTCACCATCTGCTGGTTCGGGAATTGTTTAACAAGCGTTGCTAATTCCATATATATATCGTCAACCAGATAGTAACCCCGTGGATAGTGTACACCATTAGCCACAAGATAAACCTCTGGTGCTCGCCTGTTTTCAAATCGTAAAATAAAGTGGACTGATATAAAACGTTGATGTCGTTGTTCGACCCAAAAACACCAAAAAATGCATGTCATATCCATAAGTCCTGCGACGCCACAACTTCAAGTAAAATGAATGGATTTGGTCCATGACGTCGTCTAACATATTGCCCTTTATAGGCAACTGGACAACCAAACCACTCCCAGTCCGTACAATCAAGACTTCCTAGCATCCCTGGAAACCCGTGCTTTGCTTCATGATACGCATAAAGTTTTTGAACATGAGTATACGTGGGTTTCCTTAGATACTCTGGCCCGAAAATTTCCATAACAGTACTACAGACATGATCAAGTGATTCTTGAAAAGTTCTTTGGCGCATTTGTAGATAGTCATCTAGAAAGCCAGGAACAATGTCGTATGTGAATTGACGAATTGCCGAGGTGCACTTTAACAACGACGAAATACCTTCTTTTCCGGTATAATCAACATTATTACAAAAGTATGCAGATAGTCACTTCATTAACTATCCAGTTGAAAAGGGAACGACCCATTCGGAAAATCCTCTTGAACTCTTTCTCATCGTACCTTGGGTTCGCCGAAAAAAAAGACGTAACTAACCAATCATGAGCACCTATTCGGTCCCGATTTATGACGTTTCTTGGTATTCGATTAGCATTACGTCTTCTCTTAATAAACGCCAACACTTTTCTAATAAAACTCAACTTGCGTTTCATTACGACTTCGGATTTTTCAGTGGCAAAGAATAACTCGTATTCGTCGATATTATCCATTTTAGTGTTTTAGGGAGAATGTGTACGAAATGTGATTGTGTGTTTGAATAATATGAGTTTTAGTAGGTAACGGATAGAAAAAACATGTGGGACCAACTTTTTATCACTCGCGATAGGTGCGTGTGCTCCAGTTTTTTTGGAGAAAATGAGTAAGTCGCGCGCGAGCAACTTCAACGGGGGTGACAAGTCGCGCGCGAATTTCCCCAGTCACTCCTGAGTTATGCACCACTCCGTTCAGCCTAAGGATCATAGTATGTAAAATTTATTAGTTTGTTTAATTTATTGATTAAATCATGTTTAACTAACATGTAGAAACTAGAAGGAGGGGTTCAATAGTTTCTCTTCTATTAGTCACCTAATTAAAATTACTTTCAATTATGTTTGTATCAAAACTATCTTTTACTTGAAGCTAAGTTGCATAATGATTAGGTTCAATTCAAATGCATTAGCAATGGTAATAGGTAAGTATAATGATAATGAAATAAGTAAAGAGTAAGGAAAGAGACAACCTAGTGACAAGACACTAAGATTTATAGTGGTTCGACAACGAGGCTCTATCCTCGTTTTTACTCCACTCCTCGAGTACACCTACTCGAGATTTCCACTATATCCACAAGCTCCCTTCTTGGCGGAGAAAGCCTTACATCGTCGCTTACATTATTTTCCGACACTAAGCTAAATGTCGAGACCTAATCATTAGCTAGGACCAATCTACACAACGTTGCCTACTTCACAATTTAATGACACAAGGCTAGATGTCGAGTTCTAATCTCAAGGTAGAACCAATCTTTACGACGTTGCCTACTTCACCATTTTACGACACAAGGTTAGATGTCGAGTTCTAATCCAAAGCTAGAACCAATCTTCACGACTCTTAATAAGTGTGTAAACACTTATCCTTTTGCCACTAAAATCAAGGAAAAACAAGACCTAATCATATGTTTTATATCGTAAAAGTTGGAATTACGCGTGGTTTTGTGTTTTTGTGTGAAAATAGGTACAAAAGATCAAAAGCAAAGAAAACACGGGATTTCACGGTCAAATGTTGAAGAAAAGACCAAAAAGAGACAAAGTCAAAAGACCAAAAGATGCCAAAGTTCACGAAAACCGGCTAAACCGACTCGAGTTTGAAGAAAAGATCGAAAAATCCAAAATCAAGTTCGTTTTTAGTGGATTTAATCTTAATGAAGTTATTTGGGCCTTGTGGGTCCCACTTTAGGTTAATGGGCCTAAAAGCCCATTTGATAAAGTTTTCTATTCACTTTTCTTAATGAAAGCCCAACAAGGCCCAATAATAACAATTAAGGGGCGGATGGTATTAAACTAATTGGCCAAATGGTATAAACAAAAAAAGGGGACGGATGAGGACAATATTGGTTGGGCTCCAAAGCCCATTTGATGGACAAATATGGGACGGAAATATTTACTCAATTTTTGCTTAGGCAATGTTTATTCACGCAGTCAAAGTACACGGTCAACACCCCCCCCATTATTTAACTCACCCACACAATACTCACACGTATACACACCCCACTCCCTCACACGTTTTCCATATTAAACAGATTTTACCCACCCCCTCCCATTAACTAATTTCGATACACACAAGAAAAACACAAAACCTTTCACCCTCTCATCTTCTTTCTCCTCCACTTTTACACAGCCATTTTTTCATCAAAACCCTAATTTTACCCATCAAAAATAACCCACGAAAATTGGGGGTTTTACCTTTATGGTTTAATTCACATAATAGGAAATTAAATCCCCAAGTTTTCAGGGATCAAACACCACTGGTGGTCCTCAATCCTGACGTGGCACAAATCAACCACTTAAATCATTCCACCTCAGCCTAAACAAACACAACAAACACACCCAATGCCATCCTGGCAATTCGTGTGATGCTTGGATAATTTTCAGCCGTTGATTTGAAGAGAAGAAAGAGAAGAGAAGATTTAAAAGCCAAGATTTATTGCTTAATTATTAAGCTATGAAGAGGGTTTCAGGGGTTTTGCCTATAAAAACCCCATTTCATGTGTAATTTTATTAGCTTTTCTTTATTTTAATTTTCAGTAAATTAGATTAGGGTTTAATATTGTATTTTTTTTTTCAGTATTGTACTCTTAATTTTAATTAATGAAAAGTTTATTTTAATTAAATTCAGTATCATTTAAATTTCTTGCAAGATTTATTTCGATCTTTAAATCCTGTTTTGTTACTGATTATTATTATTCGGTTTAAAAGAAATATAAAAAAAAAACAAAAAAAATAAAAAATAAAGAAGAAAGTGTAGAAAATATTTCCCCACTGGGAAGTATAAAAAGATTATTGTTCTCGGTACTGTGCATTTGCTTCGGTTCGAGTTAAATTTCTGTTCGAGGGAATGGTTTTTTCGAGACACTGATGGTGATGATGATGGTTCGAAGTTGGTGATTGAACTGATTTGATTCGATCTTAAGGTGGCTCAGCGCCTCAGTCTTCTTCCCCGGCATCGGCGCCATTTGAAACTAAGATTTTTGTTAACCCTTTTTTATTTTGATTATCATTCCTCGACTCGACTCGAATTGAAATCGGACTTAACGTTAGATTTGATTTGGTTTTGGTAAACGTATGATTTTGGAATTGTAAACTAAAAGCTATTTAATATTAAAAACTAATTTAAATAAATCTATTTTAAAACTAATTGAAAATATAAAACTTAAAAACTAATAATGACTTTTAAATAAAAACTATTTTGAAAATAAAACTAAAACCTTAAAAAAAACTTTAAAAGAAAAGATATTTAAAACTAAATTTAACAAATAAACTAAATAAAGAAAAATTTTAAATGAAAACTATTTTTATGAAAACTTAACAAAACTAAATTTTTAAACTTAACTTAAAACTATTTAATAAAAACTATTTTTTATTATAAACAAAACACAATGAAAAGTATTTAAATTTTTTTTTTTAAATAACTAAAATTAAAATATTTTTTAGGCTTTTTATATTTAATAAAAAAAATTGAATTAAAATAATACTTTTTAATTAAAATTAAAACTAATAAAACTTTGAATTAAACTTAATTAAAATAACTGCAGCTAATTAAAAGGCTATATTAATCAAACTAAGAAAAGTAATACATAAAAAGAACAATAGAGGAGATGGTTGGGCGCTGGACTGTTGAGCGAAGGGTCTGGGGGTCGAATCCCAGCAGAACCCTTTTTATGCAAATTATATTTTTTTTTTTTGTGAATTTTTTTTTGGACAGATTAAAAACTCAGACCAAGTGGGTCTGAGAGTTGAGCAAAATATCAGCAGTTCCAACTAAACAAATTAAGCAGTAATAGCAATACCAAGAAAGCAAATAAGCTCAAACAGGTTAATAAGCAAATGAAAAAAAAAGAAAAAAAAACATCAAACCAAATAAGCACAGAAAACAGATAATCTAAAACGTAATTAAGCTGAAAAACTATATAAGCAATTAAAACAAGCACATTAATCTTAAACGAAACATATAAGCTAATAAAAACCCGAATAAGCAGACTAATAATAAGCTGAATAGCAGATAAATCTTCTACTCAATAAGCTGAACTAGAATAAACAGATAAAACTATCAAAACAGGCTAATCCAAACAGTAATAAAGCTAATATAAAACCTACAATTCAATAAGCAGCTAAATTAACAAAGCGGATTAAAACACTACTAGAACCAAAAACTTAAACCAAACTGGATATATTAAGCAAATCCAAACATATCTATAAAACTAAAGCAGATCCAACAACTTGAAAGCAGAAACACAATAAATCAACTTAACAGATAAACTATAAATAAGCAGTTCCAAATTAACAATAAGCAAACAAAAGCAGATTATCAACTAACTAAAACTTAACTAAAATAACAATAAATAAAAAATAAAAAAAATAAAGAAGAAAGTGTAGAAAATATTTCCCCACTGGGAAGTATAAAAAGATTATTGTTCTCGGTACTGTGCATTTGCTTCAGTTCGAGTTAAATTTCTGTTCGAGGGAATGGTTTTTTCGAGACACTGATGGTGATGATGATGGTTCGAAGTTGGTGATTGAACTGATTTGATTCGATCTTAAGGTGGCTCAGCGCCAATCCTTCGGCTCAAAGGTTTCTTCAAAAAGGTGCTTATTCTTTTTAATTTGTTTAAGTTTTAATTTAGTTTATTTGTTTGCTTTATTTTTTTTAATATTACTGTGAATTTGCTTAAAAGTATATAGCTTATTTTAGGTTTTGTTTATCTGCTTATTAAGGTTAAGTTTGTTTGAGTTGATTTGAATTTGTTAGGATATTAGTAGTTTGGATTTGCTTATTTTTGCTTATCTTAGATTTTTAAATCTGGTTAATAGTCTCATGCTTATTTGTTTTTCTCATTTTCTTATTTTTAGCTTTTCATTTTGCTTGGGTTATTAGTTTAAATGCTTATTTTAGTTAGCTTATTGCTTATTTTGCTTCAGCTTTTTATTTGCTTATGTGTTTAATGTCCTATGCTTATTTGGTGTAGCTTATTTTGCTTTTGATTAAACTGCTTATTGTTATTTTGTTTTCAACCTGTGTTTATTACTTGCTGAAATAAAAGCAACAGACAGTTTGGTCTGTTTGTTTTAAAATCTGTCCAAAAATAAAAAGTCAAAACAAAATAAATATTAGCATAGTTTGTCTCTTCCCTGATTCAAACCCTGGACCTCCTGTCCAGGGGCCAAACGCCTTAACCATTCTGCTTGTCACCTTTTTGTGTTCTATTTCCCTTTACTCAATTAATATAGGTAATTAATTAGTGCCAGATTTGTTTAAAGTAGATTAAAACAAGTTTATTTAGTTTTTTTTAATACAAGTTTTTAATTAAAAAGTTTTATTTAAAAGTATTTTGAGTTTATTTTAAATAGTTTTAAAATTTGTTTTCGTTTTAATTCAAAATTTATTTTAATTGTTTTCATTTATTTAAAA
The DNA here is from genome assembly GCA_025667525.1 of Glebionis coronaria. Lineage (NCBI taxonomy): Eukaryota > Viridiplantae > Streptophyta > Magnoliopsida > Asterales > Asteraceae > Glebionis > Glebionis coronaria. The sequence continues at coordinate 124,691,843 of CM046877.1, read as the reverse complement.
ATAGTTTTTTATTTACGTTGTTTTAAAATTAGTTAAATTAATCTAGTTTTTTATAAAATTAAGTTTTTAAATAAAATTCTTTTTTTTTACATTAAATTTTCAAAATAGATTTATTAGATTAAATTAGATTTTCAAAATTAGCTTTTGTTGTCCCTAATATGTGATGATTATATAATACGAATTAAAGAAGAAAGAAAGGAAGAAATGAGAAGAATTCTAGAGAGAGAAAGTAGTGAGAGAAAGTAGAGAGAAAATGGTTGGTGAAACTTGTGGAATATTAGATTAGAAGAAAATGAAATGACCAACACCCTTCTAACATGCTAGGAAGGGTTTATATAGCCTTTGCTTACATGTAGCTTAATGGGCTATATGATCATGGGCCGGGCTTTCCTTTTGGGCTTTGGTTACTTATTAATGAACCTTAGCTTAAAGTTAAGCCCGTAATAACACGACTAATATACTACCTATTACAACGTTCTAAAATATGATACATAATAAACATATGACCGAGCATTCTTGTTTGGCTCAATATTTTGAGGCTAACAATCTCCCCCAATGAGAGGTCATAAACCTTGGTCATTTAGGAAATTTGTAGAGATTACTAATCTCGCCATAAACGAGTCTTGAACGTGTAATCGTAGTCTTGTTCCTTCATGCTGTGATCTTTGAGCCTTTGTCGTTGTATTTCGACTTTGTCTTTAAGCTTGAGATCTTCAAATCATCCTTGACTTGTCTTTGCCATCTTGCGATCTTGTGTCTTCATCCACATGCTCACACTATTAATTGTTGAATATGTCTTTAGGCATGAGTATGTGGTTTCTGAATCATTGACTTTGCTGTGTACACCGTGACGCCACCTTCTCGAGACAAAACATAGACACGGACTGAATGGCTTTGACATTCGTCCTAAATCGGTAGCGTTTTACCTCCGGTCGGTGAAGACCGTTATACGATATTAAATATCGTACCTGTGATCAGGTAGATTTAATTAAGAATCTCCTTGACAGGGTTTCGCGGCTGTACTAGCCATTCTCTTTACTCGACCGTCTCAAAGCAAGACTGCGAACATAAAGAGTGAATCAATTGGATAGATATCCGTTTGATTAAAGTCGTCAATGCAAATTCCTGGAACAAGTTTGATTCTTAACGAATCTTACCATTGTTGCTTTCCAGTTGACACAAGTTTGATTCATAAGAATCTCACAAGTCACCTACCGTAGCGCTGTTTGAGGTTGACGCTAGAAGGATTTCCATTCGTCACTGTGAATATTAATGAATATCACTCTGAATGTTCTGGCAAGACCATAAAGATATTGCGTAGAAACCTGAAACGAGTTTGAATCAATTCAGAATCAAACCACTGTTGCTTTTCAGTTTTACACATGTTCAATTCATAAAGAATCTTGCATATGACCTACCGCAGTGCTGTTTGATGTTAACACTGGAAGGATTTCCACTCATCATTGTGAATACTAAGTAGTATCACTCTGAGTTTTCTAGCAATATCGCAAGGATATAGCATAGGACTCTCTTGATCTTCATCCGTGTGTCCTAACGAGATTTGATTGATCTCTTGGCTCTAGACTCGATTTGTGCACTTTTAGTGGTCGGAGGTTGGAGCAGATGCCACCTATTCAATATCAACTATCTCGGATTGAGAAAGTCAATAGAAATCGTGTTGATCTCCGTGACAATAAAACAAACTTCTTTTGAGAGAAGCCTGAGTAGCTAGGAAAGGGTTGTGCTTCACATCACTGGGTCCATGATGAGTTTGTCTTCATGGTGAGTTGACCCGGTTTCTGCCTAAGTTGTATGGAGGGCTTCTTTCTTTAGACCCTTTATCCTTACATTTCTTTTTCATTCTTCAACCCCTTCAATGCTTACCAAGACATCATTAATAGCACCTTGTTGTGATTGTTCCAGTGCTATCATCAGTACTTAGTCGGCATTCAGCTACGTTCACATTCTACTCCATCTTTCCTAAGGACTTCTAATAATCTATCGGATTGTCCCTGGGAAGATCCCTCCGGTTCTGGTTGGATCATAGGACTTAAACCTAACCACCCTTTTGACACCAATAACGTCGTGAATTAAAGATGTTGTGGGTATTTGATCGTAACCATGAAAACCACTTTAAATTCTAACAAAGTGTGTGAAAAACATTTAACACCTTGCTAGTTTTGTCGTTTCAGAAAAAAAACTCCCCCTTCACATGTGCATCGATAATCGAAAGTGTTTCGCACATGTAGGTAAGAGTTAAAGTGCTTGAGTCTTATATTAGATCACATTTTAATCACATTTTCTCCCCTATCTCTAATATATAAAATCTTTTGATATTAGAGATACCAAATTTGATTAAAATATATTTTGAAAAATAGTTTTGAAATCTCCGGGAGAAAGATGTGTTAATCTTTTGCATGAAGTTTAAATGCTCCCCCTCAAAAATTGATCCAATGGAATTGTCATTACGAGGATTTGATCCACATTAAACTTTTGAGGATAGGAGTTGTTGAACACATAATTTTTGAAAGATTTTGAATATTATTGAGAAATTCTTGAAAAAATTGTGTTCAACGCTTTTTTGAAAAATCAATTCTTTTTGACGAAAAGGTTTTTCAAAAGCATAAACTTGAGTTCATAGACTTTGAATGTCTTGACGAATTCACTCAAGTGTAAGAAGATTTAACTTCTTTTGCTAAGGGTAAGAGTACAAAAGCGTACACTCCCCCGTGAATTTAGATCCGGGTTGCAATCTGAAAGTGATTACAAGCCATTGTGTTGAGCTCAAAACGTTGAATATTTTGTGATAAGCTCAACCCAAGATAGATTGCTCTACCCGTTGGTTAGGATAAGTTATCTTTAAAGATACACTTTCCTTTATATGAAGTTCGAGTTACAGTCTGACATTTAACTGTAAGTCGTTTACATGAGCTTAAAAACTTTAAATGTTTTTATCGATAGCTCATGACCGAGAAATTTTATTTTCCCGTTGTTGAGGATAAGTAATCATCGTGATCAACTTTCCTTTCTTTGAAGTACGAGTCACAATCTGAGGTAATTGTAAATCATTGAAATGACATGCTTTGAAAACTATTTACAACTTTCATTCGAGCTTTATGTACACACCCCTGTCGTTATTGAGCGACATTTCTAGGTACGTCCATATTATCGATACTGAAAGACATGTCGAAAAGAATATTTTTAGTCTTTTGAAAGTTTTCCCATTTTTTTTTATTTTGTTTTTCTATGGATATTTACATTTTATTATATTTTTGTGTTTTCTCAAGTTTTTCGAAAATAATCCAAAATAGACTTTTGTACAGCAGAAGAAGGTGATATAGAATGTACAGAATTGGAACCCTTTGAAGAAGGAGAAGTGGGTTCAGAATCCGCTGTTGTACCTGCAATCACAGAAGAAGAATTTGCACAAATACTAGAATTAGGAGTAACAAATTCCTTTTCAGCGTGTAGAACAGTAGCATTAGTGCTGGTGCAGGTGTCATCACTCTTCTCTATTGGAATCCACTTAAGACCAACTTCTGTGAAGATCCGACCCGTTGGTTTCCACTGAAGACTAGATTTAGGAGTAGCTTTCTCTTGCACAACGGAAGACTTTTTTGGAGAGAAACTATGTCCTTGTTGAATCCACGTTTCAGATTTGGTGTGGTTACTTTTCTTTACGACGGGTTTGTATCTCCTTGTTGTCTTATGGGATTCTGTATTTGATCTCCGTTCAAAGGAACGAGATTTGACCTCATAGAGGTATTGCAAAATGCAATGGTCATGATTTCCATTTTGAATGCCCTTTTTGCAAGTGGGACATACAGGGAATTTGGGATTCACGAAAGTACTTGTATTCCTTTGTTTTCCAAATCCTTCAGGCGTAGTGTTTGAAACACGACTATTCATGGATGGTTTCCAATTCCTAGATTGCTGAAGAGGGATCCTAGGTTTTGGTTGACGACCATTAGGAGTGTGTGGAACTCTAGCGGGATTTGGTGAACTAGGTTTTTCATACACTGGTTTGTCTTTCTGAATCTTCCCTTTTTGTTTTGCATCCTCTAGGTTGTGGGTATGAACGAGGTCATTTGAACCTACAGATTCCTTTGTGGACGTGAATGTCACACGTTTTGGAGGAGTCCTAGAAGTGCTAGGTGCATTCATATGGTTGGGTTTAGCAACAGTGTGCTTTCTAAATGGAGGAACATAGGGTGATATGGATGGTTTTGGAACACTTGGTTGCACATCAGTCTTAGGGGGTAACCTAGATTTCATATGAGAAGAATTGGAGAACGGAGTCGGTTTTCCTAAGATAGATAGCTTTGAATCCTTGCAGGCATTGGGTTGTCGAACCACAGGTTTCTTAATGCTAGGTTCCACGATTTTCCCACCCATTTTAGCAACGAGTTTCTGCAACTCTGCTATTGCTCTGTCCCTGTCTTGTAATTGAGCTTTCAACCCTTTAATTTCCAAATTCTGTTCATTCATTTCTCGAAACGTTTGGGAAAGTTTTTCTTGCAATTTATTATCATGTGGAAAACTTCCAACTTCTTTTTGCAGAGCAAGTTCAAGGGAATGACAATGTTTTTGAAGGAAATCAGTTTTGTGTTGAAGTAACTCAAAAGCCTTTTTGTCAACATTTTCTTTACGTTTCGAAAGCTCAATTTCAAGACGTTCACATTCTTTGATCTTATCAAGATATTTGCATGCAACATCAGAATATTCATCGATATCAGCACAAGATTGAAGAGTAACACACAAAATATCTTTGGAGAGACATTCTTCTAAGAGTAGATCATATTCGTTTGAAAATTCTAATTTGTCATTTTGAAGGTCATCAATTTCTTTTTCAAGAGACTCAACATATTTCAAATCATCAAACATTTCAGACTGAATTAGATTTTCAAACTCAAGAACATGTTCTTTTATTATCTTCGTATTTGGTATTAAAAGTTCTTTCACAAGCACAGTTATGTCGTGAGGAATCTCGGGTTTCCACTTATCCTTTTGACGTTTCTCCCAATCGCTTTCAACAATTGATTGAACATTATTAACGTGGTGTTTAAGAAAACCAAGTATTTTTCTACTTTTGCTTTTAGAAGCATCTAGAGGCAAATAGTTAATATATTTAAAAACATTAGTTTTCCTCTTAGTGGTAAAAGCTTTTTTCCATTGAATTCTTTTTTGTTTGCATTCTAAAAATAATTCCTCACGAGACTTCTGTTTTTGTGGAGTGAAAAGACCATAAAGACTGTTTTCATAAGCATAGTTATATGGTTTCACAAAATCTTTATTGACCGGTGATCTACTCTCCTCATCCCAAAGGGACGTCTCTTCACTATCGAGGTTAGCTACATGGCAATCATGATTGGTCCATTCGGACTCGTCAAGATATAAATGGGGGTTTGCAGCTTGAGCTTGTTCGAGGTACTTGGGGGTGGCAAAGCTAGGTTGACCCTTGAAAAACGACCGAGGTGCTATCATTCTTACGGTTTGAATAGAGTCATGTGTATTATAAACAACTTTTTTCAAAAAATCGACTTGTTCTTCGAGATCCTTTACTTTTTCAGTATCTTTGCTTTGTCTATTTTTGAAATCTTGTTTTAATGTTTCAACCTCTTGTTTCTTCTCGTCAATAATTTTAGCAGAATCGGTGGTGTTCATAGAAAGCCTTTGTTCAAGTTCATTAACTTTTGTTGTGGCAAGATACGTTTTTTGACGTTCATCACTTAATAAAACATTAAATTGACGTTTTTCTTTAGTTAACAAAGCAAGAGCTTCATTGTATTTATTTTCAAAATCGTCCTTTTTAACGTTGATGACACGACTTTTGTACCCCTCAAGCTCGTTGGTCTTTTGAAGAAGCTCAGCCCTATAACTATCAATAGTCTCACTAGATTTTATAAGAGCGGCTTTGCATTCTTCAAAGTTTTGAGTGAGCGCTGCGTTTGCCTTCTTTAATTGCTTTTGATTCTTTCTATTTTCATTGACATCTTTTTGTAAACTAGCAATTAAATTAGCAAGCGCGACACGCTCCTCGTCATCATACTCATTTGCATGTTGATCATCCTCAAACTCATTATTACACATGTCTGATGAATTGGGTGTGGTATTGCTATCAACCTTTTCCGTCATACATGTGTCAATAAGGTTTGTTGTTTGATCACTATGCTCATGTGTATTGGCATTGGCAAACACATTAAATTCAGCATTGTGTACCTCTTCCAATGGCTCAGAATCATAAACAGGACCATTATCATAGGAAGGTGTATTGCTGATGACATTCTCAGAGTCGATGTGTTGTTTGTCAGAGCTGCTGTTGTCTGTCCCTGAGCTGTTATGTTCATTCTGCTCACCATGCGTTGTTTTCCCTGTTCTGCAGCTGTCAGTTGCATTACTCGATATTGTCTTGTTACTTACAGTTGAGACTGGACTCGTATCCACTCCATGAATCTTTGCAACCGTGCACTCTTGCATTTTCAGCCTTTTGTCATTCATCTTCTTGATCATGTCTTTTGCATGAAGTAGGCGTTCATCCAAAAGCCTTTCAATTGATTCCATGTTTCCAAAAATCAAGTCTCTGAATGATTTTGCTTCCATTGTAGTGTAGTCTTTGAAGTGTTGATTTGCATCTCGAACTTCGGACTCAAAATTGGGATTCTTGAATAGCTTTGAAGCAAAGAATGGTTGAAACGGTGTTGTGAGTGTTTTGAAGGCTTTCTTGGAATTTGTCTCGTGGAGGTTTTTGTTGAGTAATTCATTCTCAAGATTCTTCAAGTGGTCTCTTAAGTCATAAGTGAACGTGCGATGATCATTTCCGAAAAAGGAATGAAAAGCACACATATACAAAGGATTGTACGAGAAGGTCTCTCTTTCCAGACGTTTTAGATTCGTTTTAAGTTCACTGAAAGCTTGCATACAACGTTGTTTAAGGACTTGTTCTTGTAGTTGCATCTCTCGTTCTTCTCTGTCTGAACACGCATTGCTCGTTTCCATGATGATGGTGTCTCAGTTGATGAAGTGAAAATGGATCTTAAGTAGATTTGTTGTGATTGTGTTGTTGTTGAAATTCCGAAAAATTCCGATTTTTTCTCAGTCCGACAATAAATTCCTCAGTCCGACAAAACGGTAAACAGAAAATTTTGTCTTACCAAATTTTGAAATCAAGTCCGAAATAGCCAAAAACTAATAGGGAAAAATTTTGAAAAGTGAAAAATTTTGACAAAAATAAAACCTAAAAATGGCCTAAAAATTTGAATTTTGGTCCGAAAATTTGAATTCTTGGTCAAAAAAATTTTCGCATCGCCAAAATTTGAGATTGAAGCATAAATGGCCTAAAAATGGTCTAGGAAAAAATAAATTTTAAAATGGTTTTCCCGCCAAAAAACTTTTTTTTTTTTAATCTTCGTGTAAACGATATTACGAAACTAGTCTAGATGGTGGCTAAGTCGAAAAAATACTCGAACAAAATTTAGCTAAACATGTCATCGGAATGTGCCATCGGAATGTGCCATCGGAATGTCCATCGGAATGTCCATCAGAATGTCCATCGGAATGTGGCTTAGATCGCAATGCACTGTCGGAATCCCAGATCGCAATGTACTGTCGTAATCCCAGATCGGAATGTTCAGATCGGAATGTTCATATCGGAATGTGTCTAAAACAAATTTGGCAGAGTAACGACTCAAAAATCCCTTGAAACCGTCGGAATCCCAGATCGCAATGAACGATCAGAATGTCCAGATCGGAATAAGGTATCGGAATCCTTAGATCGCAAAGTGGAACCAGTTGGTTATTGCGATCAAACCCCTTTCTGTTGTACTTTCCGATGGGTACCTTTGCAAGAATTTCGGAAAGATGAAAAACCAAGAAATTTTCAACTTTTGATCTAAAAAACTTGTGTTTAAGCCAAAAACTAAGATACCCAAATCACTATGGCACGAATCAAGAAGGTATACGAATCGAAAAACACTAAAATACAAGAAAAATCTTGAATTCGTGGATGAAAGAAGGATTAAAGCAAATAAATCAAATGAAAACGCAACAACCAATCACAAAACTATCCCATGGCGATTGATACCAATTGTTGTCCCTAATATGTGATGATTATATAATACGAATTAAAGAAGAAAGAAAGGAAGAAATGAGAAGAATTCTAGAGAGAGAAAGTAGTGAGAGAAAGTAGAGAGAAAATGGTTGGTGAAACTTGTGGAATATTAGATTAGAAGAAAATGAAATGACCAACACCCTTCCTAACATGCTAGGAAGGCTTTATATAGCCTTTGCTTACATGTAGCTTAATGGGCTATATGATCATGGGCCGGGCTTTCCTTTTGGGCTTGGTTACTTATTAATGAACCTTAGCTTAAAGTTAAGCCCGTAATAACACGACTAATATACTACCTATTACAACGTTCTAAAATACGATACATAATAAACATATGACCGAGCATTCTTGTTTGGCTCAATATTTTGAGGCTAACAGCTTTTAAATTTACTTTTACTTAAAAATAGACTAGATTAAAAAGATTTTCATTTGAAGTATTTAGTTTAAAATAGATTAAATAGCTTTTATTTTAAATAGTTTTAAATTAGTTTAAAATTATCAAAAGTACGATTTACCAAAAACAAAGTAGTCTAACGTTAATTGATAATCAATTCGACTGAGTCGAGGAAAACGAACTTTAATTGTTTAAAAATAGGATTGCAAAATCTCTTTTTCAAAATGGCGCCGCTGCCGCTTCGCTCGTATGGTTGACGATTTTTCGTGAAGACGTTTGGATTTTGGGATCCGTTCTCTTTGAACGTTAATTTTCTTGCACAAAAAATCAAAAATACAAAAAAATCAAAAACTTAAAAATACAAAAAAAAATTAAAAAATCACAAAAGCAATTTCTTTCCTAAGAATTGCACAAAAAATTTAAAAAAATCAAAAGTAATACTTTTTCCTAAAAGTATTACACCAAAAATATTACGTATTAGTGTTAAATTTTTAGTTCGATTTCTATCGTTTTTATTGTGAATATATATTTTTCTAAAAAAAATAAAAAAGATTTTTCTTTTACTATAATATATTACGTAGCACAATAATTTACCTACTTTTCAAATAAGCCTTAGTTGGGATTTCATCACCTAACTATTGTAGTCGAATCCTAAACGAAATAAAAAGGCAAAATAGATAAATACTAGTAAGACGTTTGAACTCGAAATATACAAACTATAAGGTGGGTATAAGGCGACGCGCTATAAAAGGCCGTCTAAGGAAAAAGGTTTTTAAGTGCTTTGTGCCACCTCGTTTCCCCGCTTGCTTGTGCGTATATTGAGAGGGACGACCGATTATTGGTTTGCCAACTCAATTAGTATTAAGTATATATTTTTGTAAGATTTTTCATATTGCTCATCGAGAGGGAAAATCCTTTTCCTCTCAAAGTCGACCGAGGTCACCTACCTCATTCCAAAGTTTTCATTGTATGCGCACTCGCGCGCGTACATACATACCGAGTGGTGTACCAAACTCTTCCAATTCTTCCAAAAAGAAGAAGAAGAAGAAAAACAAAAAGACCGTCATTCAAGCCGATCCCGAGAATCGAGCTTTCGACATAACGATGGCAACGGATAATTGACCAATGATTGAGATTCTTCAATCTCACGTTGAAGGAAACGATGACGCGATTGTGGTGCCGACCATTGGAGCTAATCATTTTGAACTTAAACCGGATTTTATTCGAATGGTTTCCGCTACACCATTTTTAGGTCGTACTAATGATGATGACCCACACGCTCATATCAAACGATTCATCCAATTAGCAAATACCGTCAAATACAATAGGGTGCCACAAGAGGCCGTTCGCCTACAACTTTTTCCTTTTTCCCTCGAGGGACAAGCCCGGATTTGGCTTGATAAGGAACCACCCCAAAGTATTACAACATGGATCGACTTAGAAACCAAGTTCATTAATTTCTTTTTCCCACCATCACGGACCACCGCTTTAAGAAATGAAATAATCAATTTTGAGCAAAAATATGGGGAAACTTTTAGTGAGTCTTGGGATCGATTTAAAGAACTTTTGAGAAAATGTCCACAACACGGTTTCACCAAAGTGCATCAAATAAATACGTTTTACAATGGTTTAACTCTAAATGACCAAGACTCACTTAATAGTGCCGCGGGGGGTAATATTCTTGTGAAAACCATGAACGAGGCTTGGGCCATAATTGAGAACAAGGCAAAAGTGCAAACTAAGAGTGTTCGGACTACAATAGCTAGTGCTAGTGATAATGAGGTGAATAATCAAATTAAGGAGCTTACTTCAATTGTGAAACACCTTGCTCTAAAAACCGACGCCCTCACTACACATGTGCATGCCGTGAAAGATAATAGTGAAACGTGTGAGACTTGTGGTGGACCACATTCATATTTTAATTGTGACAAAGTTTACAATCAACAACAACAAGTTTGTGCTTTTAATGCTAATGAGAGGGTTCAATTTAAACCTAATGTTGATATTAACCATTTGTCTTATAAGAGTACTAATTATTTGGCTCCCCCGGGTTTTGTAGCACCTCAAAGACCACCCCCACCCGCCCAAAATACCCAATACCAAAATAGGAACCAAGGTCTTCAAATGGGTAATTTTCAAGGGAATGCAAATCAAGGGATTTTTAATGGTCAAAATCAAGGATTTCAAAATAATCAAGGTTTTTACAATAACAACGATTTTCAAACTCAATATCAAAATCAAAGTTTTCCTAATCAAGGGGTTAATAATCAAGGGTTCAATCAAATGAATATGCAAAACCCTCAAATGGACTTGGTTCTACAAAAATTGACCGAACATGAGAAAATCATGCAAGCTATGCAAGCATCTACTAGACAAATGCAAGAGTCCAACGATAAGAGATTTTTGACTATGGTGCAAACCCTTAGACCCCAAGGTGCCTTACCTTCAAATACCGAGATTAACCCTCGTGCTAATGTAAGTGCTATCAATACTCGAAGTGGAGCCACTTTAGTGGGACCTTCCATCTCTTCGCCCATAAAGGAGAGACAAGGCCCGGAGGTCATAATGAGTAATCCTACTCCCCCTCCGGTGATTCCCCCCACTACCACTCCTAGTTCTAGTCCTCCATTGCCGAAAGAGCCTATTCCTACGGTTGTTCAAGAAGCGAGTCCTTCTCCTTCTCAACCTAAGCCTAATATTCCTTATCCATCTAGGTTAGGCAAGACTAAAGTGCTCACCAAAGATGACATTCATGTCTCTAATTTTTTGAAAATGATTTCCAATGTGAATGTTAACGTAAGCCTTATTGAAGCACTTGCTCAAATGCCAAAATTTGTCAAAATGTTTAAAGATTTGCTCAATAAGAAAGAAAAAATGGTTGAGCTCGTGAACACCCGTTTAAATGAGAATTGTTCCGCGGTTCTTCTCAAAGAGCTTCCCGAAAAGCTAGGAGATCCCGGACGATTTGTGTTACCTTGATCGTTTCCTCAAATCGATGATTGTATGGCTTTAGCAGATCTCGGCGCTAGCATCAATCTTATGCCACTTTCGGTTTGGAAACAATTGTCATTACCCGACCTTGTACCGACTCGTATGACTTTAGAGTTAGCTAATCGAACTCTCGCATACCCCGTGGGTATTGCCGAAGATGTTTTTGTTCGAGTTGGTACATTCACTTTTCCCGTAGACTTTGTCGTCGTCGACTATGAGATGGATCCTCGTATTCCGTTAATACTTGGTAGACCATTCTTAAGGTCCGGAAGAGCCTTAGTTGATGTGGCCGAAGGGGAGTTAATTCTTAGGGTTCGGGATGAACAACAAGTTTTTAAAATGGGAAAAATCACAACAAAATCAAATGGAAAAGAGTCGGTCAATATGATTGATGTTCTTAATTATGATAATGATGAGATTTTTATTAATCCTTTTGGAATTGAAAAGTCTACTCAAAATGATTTTGTGATAAACTCATCCCTTCCCTTAGAGCCTCAAATTTTTGATACTCCCATTTATGACACCGATAGTGATGACACTTCTTCAAGTGATCACACTATCTTCGGTTTAGATGACTCGTCTTTTGACCCATCCATTTTAGACCCACCCACTTTTGACCCACCCATTTTTGATATACCAATCTTTGATACCTATGATGATGACACTTCTTTAAGTGATCTCATTAACTTTGATGTCCCACCCCATCATCTTCATACACCTCATATCTCGATGAGTGATTCTTCCATGGAGACTCCTTTTGACTTCTATACTCCAATTTTAGAGGTCATGACTATTGAGGAGGATCCTCCACTCTTAGATATCATACCTAATTTAGAGGTTATTCCATTTGAGGAGGATTTAGATATCTTTCTAAATACCTATTTTCCTCATGAGGAAGAGTTTTCCTATGACTCCGACGATACTTATGTTTTCACATCAAGTTTGGAAGAGGATGACTTTCCCACTATGGATTTTGATGATGTTTGAGCTTAAATGTCAATACCTCTTGCTATTTTCCCGTTAAGGAATCAGTGTTTGATCCGAGAATAGAGACCTTTGTGCTTTCATTGCCATACCACCTTATCTTTCCTAGTAAGAGACTTTTGCCTAAGGATACCCCACTTTTCTATGACTTACGTACCACCTCGGGGTTTATTTCCTATTGTGATGGAAATTATGTGTTTGACCCGGGTGGATTCTTCATGGGGTATGCCTTTTATGGTTTTGTTTCACCTCTATCATGGAGAGATTTTCCTCCTTTGGAAATCTCGGTTGTTCCATGATTTTCCCATTTGAATGATGACATTCGGGAATTCGAGTCGAGCTAGAGACTCGTGATTAAAAATCAAGCATCGTTTAACTAGGTTAGATTTTTACCCTTTTTCACCCATTTTCACCAATAAGTGTAGGGGGGAGCCAAATAGGTTGTTTGTCTTGTGATGTTGTGTGTAGGGACATGTGCTTAATGATCCACTTTTGGTACTTTTGACGAGACCCGTGTTGCCGTGTTACCCGTGTACCCGGTTCCTTCGATAAGTTTTTGCTATTGTGATTCAATATTGTATATAAATAAAACGAATAAATGTAATCACTTTAGTTGTCCTTTCCTTAGCTCGATTTTAAACAACATACTCAATGTCCTAAGTGTAGGGGAGTTTATTCTCCCACATGCTTAAACATTGAGGACAATGTTTATATTAAGTGTAGGGGGACTTCTATCGAATTTTAGTGGCCTTTTCCACGAATTTGACACCATTTTAACCGGAAAATTTTAAAAAATTTTCAACGTTTTTCAAATTTTTGATCTATTTTGGCCTAGTAGTATTTTTATTTATTTTCTTTCCTTTTATCATTGCATCGCATTTTATATTTTCCATTTCAAGAATAAAGCCAAAAATAAATAAATAAATAAAATGGTTTTAACAAGTTTAGATGTCTTTGATATATTAGGCCCGTCGTGAATATTTTGACTCAACCCGAGTTTACTTGTCCTAGTTTATTCTAGCTAGTATCCTTAACCATATGGACCTTAATTGGTTTATTAGGCTAAGCATCCACGAGTCTCATTCTTTGAGATTTTGAATTATGGAGAACGAGAGATGATAGAGTTAATTATAAGTTTGGTATTCTTTCATTAACTTATGTGAGTTAGTTATGAGATTTTTCTCCCATCATTTGTTAATAAATATATTTACAATAAATAAGGTTGTACGATTTGAAAGGTTACTTAGCTTCTAGCACAAGATCGTTTAAAAGTTGCTCGGTATTAATTAGAGTTCATAGCCAAGGCATAACTTATTGAAGCGGGACGCGAATACTGGCTTATCCAAAAAGGCCCTAACAAGGCATGAGGATACCCGAGTCCAAAAAGGCCCTAACAAGGCATGAGGATTCAATTTTTTGCTAAAGATCCAAAGATGACGTGAAGATCATTAATCCAAATCAATATGGTGGATCAAGACACACGACGAGAAGCAATTACTCCCCTAAAGATCATGGAGAAGTCTATCCAAAAAGACCCTAACAAGGTATGAGGATAAATAGATCCAAGTCCGAAAAGGAGGCGGATCGTTGTATATCAAAATCCTAAATAAAGAAGAGGATAAATGAAGAAGTCGTGGTCAACGTTTGAAGCATCTTTCACTCCTAATGAAGATGTATACCAAAATGAAGAGAAGACCATAATTTCAAGATCGTCTCTCAAGATTTGAAGTTTGAAGTACAAGCCAAATATCGGTCCGAGAAAGGTCTCAAATCGTGAAACGAGTTATGCCAAGATATGAACTTTTTGAGGTTTTGAGAAGCAGTTTTAAAATATTTTGTCCTTTAGCTAACTATTGATTAAATCGTCCCACTTTATTTTCGGCCTTAATAAATTATCGAAATAAGTCAAAAATGGATCCTCGTGATCATTCAAGACAACAATAAAATACAAGAGATACATCGTAGGAATAAGGGGGTCTAAGTGATTAATTAAACCACATGAGTAAGTGTTAGTTGTGCTAACTTGTAATAACAATGATCTCGTTTTTAAGCTTGGTATGGGGAACGTGAAACTTGAGGGTGATTTATATTCATGACACCAAAGCCCTAATTCAAGTCTTAGATTTCTTTACGAGTTTCTTCCATCTAATAATTTCCAAGTTAATAAATTGTTACAACTTTTGCTTCCTTTTTAGTCTTTATCTTTTTATCGTAGTAATAATAGTATATCTTAATAAGGGCCGAGATGGATTAATTATGAGAAAAATGTAACTTATGCTTTAAAATAATGCATTGCATGGGGTCATTGCAATGGTCAAGTGTAGGGGATTTAATAAGTGTGTAAACACTTATCCTTTTGCCACTAAAATCAAGGAAAAACAAGACCTAATCATGTGTTTTATATCGTAAAAGTCGGAATTACGCGTGGTTTTGTGTTTTTGTGTGAAAATAGGTACAAAAGATCAAAAGCAAAGAAAACACGGGATTTCACGGTCAAATGTTGAAGAAAAGACCAAAAAGAGACGAAGACAAAGTCAAAAGACCAAAAGATGCCAAAGTTCACGAAAACCGGCTAAACCGACTCGAGTTTGAAGAAAAGATCGACAAATCCGAAATCGAGTTCGTTTTTAGTGGATTTAATCTTAATGAAGTTATTTGGGCCTTGTGGGTCCCACTTTAGGTTAATGGGCCTAAAAGCCCATTTGATAAAGTTGTCTATTCACTTTTCTTAATGAAAGCCCAACAAGGCCCAATAATAACAATTAAGGGGCGGATGGTATTAAACTAATTGGCCAAATGGTATAAACAAAAAAAGGGGACGGATGAGGACAATATTGGTTGGGCTCCAAAGCCCATTTGATGGACAAATATGGGACGGAAATATTTACTCAATTTTTGCTTAGGCAATGTTTATTCACCTAGTCAAAGTACACGGTCAACACCCCCCCCATTATTTAACTCACCCACACAATACTCACACGTATACACACCCCACTCCCTCACACGTTTTCCATATTAAAACAGATTTTACCCACCCCCTCCCATTAACTAATTTTGATACACACAAGAAAAACACAAAACCTTTCACCCTCTCATCTTCTTTCTCCTCCACTTTTACACAACCATTTTTTCATCAAAACCCTAATTTTACCCATCAAAAATAACCCACGAAAATTGGGGGTTTTACCTTTATGGTTTAATTCACATAATAGGAAATTAAATCCCCAAGTTTTCAGGGATCAAACACCACTGGTGGTCCTCAATCCTGACGTGGCACAAATCAGCCACTTAGATCATTCCACCTCAGCCTAAACAAACACAACAAACACACCCAATGCCATCCTGGCAATCCGTGTGATGCTTGGATAATTTTCAGCCGTTGATTTGAAGAGAAGAAAGAGAAGAGAAGATTTAAAGGCCAAGATTTATTGCTTAATTATTAAGCTATGAAGAAGGTTTCAGGGGTTTTGCCTATAAAAACCCCATTTCATGTGTAATTTTATTAGCTTTTCTTTATTTTAATTTTCAGTAAATTAGATTAGGGTTTAATATTGTATTTTTATTTTTTTTTCAGTATTGTACTCTTAATTTTAATTAATGAAAAGTTTATTTTAATTAAATTCAGTATCATTTAAATTTCTTGCAAGATTTATTTCGATCTTTAAATCCTGTTTTGTTACTGATTATTATTATTCGGTTTAAAAGAAATATAAAAAAAACAAAAAAAAAATAAATAAAGAAGAAAGTGTAGAAAATATTTCCCCACTGGGAAGTATAAAAAGATTATTGTTTTCGGTACTGTGCATTTGCTTCGGTTCGTGTTAAATTTCTGTTTGAGGGAATGGTTTTTTCGAGACACTGATGGTGATGATGATGGTTCGAAGTTGCTGATTGAACTGATTTGATTCGATCTTAAGGTGGCTCAGCGCCAATCCTTCGGCTCAAAGGTTTCTTCAAAAAGGTGCTTATTCTTTTTAATTTGTTTAAGTTTTAATTTAGTTTATTTGTTTGCTTTATTTTTTTTAATATTACTGTGAATTTGCTTAAAAGTATATAGCTTATTTTGGGTTTTGTTTATCTGCTTATTAAGGTTAAGTTTGTTTGAGTTGATTTGAATTTGTTAGGATATTAGTAGTTTGGGTTTGCTTATTTTTGCTTATCTTAGATTTTTAAATCTGCTTAATAGTCTCATGCTTATTTGTTTTTCTCATTTTCTTATTTTTAGCTTTTCATTTTGCTTGGGTTATTAATTTAAATTCCTTTTTTAGTTAGCTTATTGCTTATTTTGCTTCAGCTTTTTATTTGCTTATGTGTTTAATGTCCTATGCTTATTTGGTGTAGCTTATTTTGCTTTTGATTAAACTGCTTATTGTTATTTTGTTTTTAGCCTGTGTTTATTACTTGCTGAAATAAAAGTAACAAACAGTTTGGTCTGTTTGTTTTAAAATCTGTCCAAAAATAAAAAGTCAAAACAAAATAAATATTAGCATAGTTTGTCTCTTCCCTGATTCGAACCCTGGACCTCCTGTCCAGGGGCCAAACGCCTTAACCATTCTGCTTGTCACCTTTTTGTGTTCTATTTCCCTTTACTCAATTAATATAGGTAATTAATTAGTGCCAGATTTGTTTAATGTAGATTAAAACAAGTTTATTTAGTTTTTTTAATACAAGTTTTTAATTAAAAAGTTTTATTTAAAAGTATTTTGTGTTTATTTTAAATAGTTTTAAAATTTGTTTTCGTTTTAATTCAAAATTTATTTTCATTGTTTTCATTTATTTAAAAATAGTTTTTTATTTATGTTGTTTTAAAATTAGTTAAATTAATCTAGTTTTTTATAAAATTAAGTTTTTAAATAAAATTCTTTTTTTTACATTAAATTTTCAAAATAGATTTATTAGATTAAATTAGATTTTTAAAATTAGCTTTTAAACTTACTTTTACTTAAAAATAGACTAAATTAAAAAGATTTTCATTTGAAGTATTTAGTTTAAAATAGATTAAATAGCTTTTATTTTAAATAGTTTTAAATTAGTTTAAAATTATCAAAAGTACGATTTACCAAAAACAAAGTAGTCTAACGTTAATTGATAATCAATTCGAGTGAGTCGAGGAAAACGAACTTTAATTGTTTAAAAATAGGATTGCAAAATCTCTTTTTCAACTCTTTACTCAGAAGCTAAGTGAGAACTTCACACAACACAACTACTAATCACTTTCAAGTTTAGTGAGAACTCACAAGACACAACCACATCACTTTATAGTTTAGTGAGAACTACTACACAATCTATTACAACTCAACTAAACATATCCAAGTACACACATGTAGCTTGGATCTACACAACACAAATCCAAGCAAACACATATGCAATGGATGTACACAACAAATCTAAGTATTTACAAATAGCTTAGATGAACACAACTAGTCCAAGTATTCATAAATACAAATGGATCAACAAAAACAAAAAGGCTAACATGATGAACATGACTAATTCATGGATTCATCTTTATCACAACACTAGTGAGTGAGTGATCTTCTCATTGGACAAGGTAAAGGAGGGGATCAAGAGGATAATCATATGTAAACAGACTTAACACATTAAGTGATCATTTACTAATGATTATGCTATAGAAAAGAGAAAGGGGGCTGAGAAAAACGTCCACGATGGTTATTGGAAAATGAGATTTGATCCACTATTTATAGAAGACAAAGTGTAGCGGCTAGCTGGGCGCGGATCCTTAACTAGCCGGCGGTTCCATATCGCTAAGGAACCGCCTAGCTATTTAAGGTACCGCCCAGTAGAGTCCGCTCCCTTTTTTGTCTTTTAGTAGGGTAGGAATATCTGAGGTTTTTTAAACCTTCAAAGGATATTCTTATGGCATATGGAATATGCCATTTTCAAATTTACATTTTCCATTTTAATAAAACATTTTCTTAAAAAGAAAGTTTATTAAAAAATCTTTTGTCATATTAACAAAAGTGAGTTTTAAGGATAATCACCTTGATGATCACTAAGTATGATTAAGAAAAGTTAGTGATATGATTATTACCTTGATGATAGTGTTAGTTAAATAATTTGTTTTGTGTTTTACACTAAATGTGTTGTATAGTTTGTTGTGATCAAAACTAAGAAAGATTAGTTAACACTAATAATGTTTTTAGGCATCACTTGCATTAACAATCTTCCCCTTTTTGATTACGACAAACTATAAACTCATTTACGTAGAAACACAAAATATCGAACTATTAACGAGTTTATCACTATCATTTCTCCCCCTTTGTAGTAGCAAAAAGGTAAGCACATGTCTTTGAAGAGAACCGGACTTTGCTAGTAGCTCCCCTTTGGTGGTTGCTCCCCCTTGCTTGGGGCACCAAGTGTATGAGCTATGGTTACATGCTACACAAAGGTTAGTAGAAAGGAAATAAACACCAATGCATATATGATCACTACCTACTAAGTAACTTGAGAGGGAGAAGGAGAAGAAATCTCAAATTAGAAGCAAGTATTTGCTAAGTATGTCCAAAGAGGTAAATGATAAAATCAAAGTTCAATTGGTGGAATGGAGGTAGAAAGGAAACATCCAACCAATGAAGATGATAAATTTGTCAAGGGGTTAAAATTTAGAATTGATGGAATCACCCATAATCAATTGTAAAGATTAACCACGATCCACTCAAAAGAAAGAGAGAATGAGCAAATAAAGAAAACAAACACAACACAAAGATTTCATATTACATAAATATGAAAAGGACAAACAAAGTAGATAGTCATACACACAATATGAGTATCTAAAGCAAAAGATATGGAAAATAAACCACAAAGCATAAGCTAGTCTAATAGTGATAATTTTCCAAGATTGCTTAAAAACACCAATGACTCTAAAACAACTAAAGTTTTATTGACTCCAAGAGAGTGTAGCCCTTAGTTGAAAAAATAAGACGACGATGCATCATTCAAAGTTTTGTCCACGGGAACGAAAACTTTGAGAGGAGGTCGAGTGAGGAGGAATTCAAGAAAATTTAACTTCTCATACACATGAGCAAGTTCAATTTGTTGAAATCGACAACAAGCACACGAGGATCCATGATGCAACACAAATTCGGTTGATGGGGAAAGGCCATCACACCTAGGGTTTGGTGGTGGTGAGGAGAGTGGGTAGGAAATGTTTTCACAATGCCTTGTGAGGTGAGGGAAGGTTGAAAGGTCATTGAGTTGAGGAGTGTCAAAAGGTTTTGGTGGTGGGGGAGATTTTCCTTTTCTCTGGTGATGGGGTTAATGGAGTAGGTCTCATTCCAATACTTGATTGGAGAGAAGGTGGGGTTCTTGGGTGGTTTAGATGAAGAGGGTTCATTTTTCTTGATCCAAATAGGTCGAACCGAGATTTTTGGTTTCTTGGAAAGCTTGGATGAGGAAGCTTTGGGTGAGGAGGTTTGTGACAATGAAATGTCAAGGTTATGAAAGGAGGAGTTAGGCATTGTCGAGGTGTGAGAATGAAATCTCAAGGTGGGGGTATAAGAAGAAAGTAGACAAGGCAAAGGTTTGAAAATCAAATGTAAAGTGTCAAGGAATGTTTAGCCAAATTGAGTGAACATGGAATCTTGACAGGGGATAGGGTTATGAAGAAAGACCAAAAACGATCCAAAATTTGGCTTTTCTATCCGCGGTACCTTATAGGGACCAGCGGTTCCTTATCACTTAAGGAACCGCGCGACTTTAATGAGCCGCGTGCAGTGGACTTGAAACCTTGATTTTCCAGGGTTTTGAGAAAAACTAAGACTTTTTCAAAAAATTGCAAATCTTGGAATTTTACCTCTATTAGCACTAGATTATGCTAGGGTTGCATAAAAGCAACACATTCACAAAGAATGTCTTGACAAAGGGTGACAAAATATTTGGATAACATTTTGAACCAATTTTAGTCAAGTTTTAGAGGTTGTAATAGATTTAGGTTCAGTTTTAATTCAAAATTAAAGTTGATCAATGTGAACATAAAGATAGAAACATATAATGCTAAGTCCATAATTCATTCTCATAAAAAACTCATGAAAGAGATACATAAAGGAAATAAAGAAAAACAATTAACTAAACTAAAGATAAATTAAAACTAGGTCTTGATTAGTAATCTTCCTTGGCTTGAATTTTCTTGAAAAATATTTTTAAAGAAAATCACCATTCATCTCCTAGGAGGAGGCATGTTAAACAAGGTGAGCAAGAAATCTTGCAACCTCATATGAAGTCCAAAAATCTCCATCCTAAGGTTTTGAATGATGTAGTTATTGTATAGGCAACATGGACAATGAGAACCATGAGCTTCTAGGAACCCAAGGAAGTAAGGATCACCCATAAAGAAGGGAAGTGGAACACCCAAAATGTGAGTGTTTGAGGGAGGTAGAGGTGGAGGAGGTATGTTCTCTAAGGGTGATGTGGGTGAGTGTGGATGTATGTTCTCTAAGGGTGAAAAGGGTGAGTTTGGATGGGTAAATGGTGAAGTCACCATGGTATCAACAAAGTCATTTACAATTGAAATGCTTTGGATAGGTTGTGGTTGGGTAGTCACATCCAATAGATTACTTGGAGTGAAGGGTGAGGAAAGCTCATTCATCCTAGATTGGAATGAAGAGAAGGTAGAACCATGAGAATGATTGTTTCCATGGGTAGAGGTAGTCTTGCATGGAGCAAGAGGTGGTGAGGTTGATGAAGAAATGAGAATTGGGACAATCTCATTCTTGGGTGTGTGAAAGGGTGAAGAGTTAGGTTTAGGCATTTTAATCTTAATCTTAAGATTTTTCCATGAGGTGGAGGTTTTGGATGAGTTTGAGCTTCTTGTAGAAACCATGGTTGAAATGAGAGGTTTAAGGTTTAAGGAAGAATGGTTTGATGTGTGAAGAACATGGCTAACAAGGTGGGTTTAAAAGGGTGAGGGATGATCCAAACTAGTAATGGGTTAAAAACATTTTATGTGAACAATGAATTTAGCTAACCTAGTTTAGGAAATGTGCAGGTTTTTGCAAAGAATCAAGCAAGGTTTACACAGATTAAGGAAAATAGTGTAAAGCAAAGATTCTGTCGGACACAGTAGCCGGCGGTTCCTTATCTAGGGGCGGCGGTTCCTTATCTAGGGGCGGCGGTTCCTTATCAATAAGGTACCGCGGGTCGATATGGAACCGCTACCAGAGGTGTTCAAAAATGGTACTTCCTCAAACTTTGGTTAGCCCAGATTTTTACCAAAGGATTTTCAAGCCAAAGTTAACTACTGACCAAAATCTAGGAAGCTAACTAACACATAGGATGCACAAAGCTATGCAAAACGTAATCACAATGGCATAGACAATCATTTAGGATAAATAACAAATAATCCAAACAAGTATAATTTAGTTAGTACACAACCAAAATAAGGTAAAAAGTAGCAAATGTTCAACATCTCATTACATGTTTACCAACATGTATACTTTGAAACACTTCAAAGTCTTCACCTTCTCTTCTTGCCCAATCCATTGATCATATTCCCCAAATACTTGAATCCCTTCCTTGACTCAACCCGATGTTCATGTAAATCACCTTGGGTTCGAAGACTTTGACGGTAAAGTTCCTCCAAATTAAGATTAATAGGAACTTCACTAGAGGAATGATGAGGAGGGGAAACAATGTCATCTAAGTCGTCCACGAATGAGTTTGTGGAGTGGTGAGAAGTACTCGAAGAGTCAATGGGAGCACTTGTGCCAATGCCATCACCATCACTTGTTGGCATGTCCATGTCCTCATCATTGGACTCTTGTTGGTCGGATTTATGAACATATCTTGTCTTTCTCTTATATACCTCTTGAATAGGTAGCATAACCCGTTTGACCGGTTGAAAATGAGAATGATCAAGATTTGGAAAATCACGGCCAACCCTTTTAAAAAGGCGAGTGAGAAGCATTGCGTAAGGGAGGTTTGTTTTGGGCTTGTGAATAACATAATTGATCCGTTGAGCGATAAAATATGCCAAATTGTAATTGGTGTTAGTAAAGATGCAAAATAACATATGCACTAAACACGCCAGAACATGATCCCGGTTTCCACCAAGACAAAACACATTTTCCCTAAGGATATTGGTCCATTGGACCATATTATCATTAAGGTCGCTTAAGAGAACCTCATGAAGTTTCACCGAACGTACCTTAGTATGAAGGCTTCTCTTAACGGGTCGATTACGCTTTTTGGAGACAATGTCAACAATGTAGTCATGATCAATTTCCTCATGATCATTTGGTGGACAGTTTTTGGATTCAAGGAGAGCACTAAGCTTCCATTTATTAGCGAAGCGACAAGTGCCTACAAATGGAACATCAAGAATTTGACCGAAGACTTCGAGAGAGTATTGTATGAGTTGACCGTTCATGATGAACCTAACAAATATTCCATCATTATTTTCAGTGATGGAGTATGTGCTAAAGAACTCCAATAGGAATCGAGGATAGATGTCTTCCTTAATGTTCAACAAGCAATCAAATCCAATGTTTTCAAACATAGACTTGATGTAGACATAATCCTTAATATCCTTTTGGACAACTCTACCCTCATGAAAACAACGGGATTGAAGGGAGGAATAAGTATGGGCGAGGTGAGTTCAGTGACAAAAGTCGGAAAGGTTAGGCATATACTGTTTGGTGAGTTGATGATCCTTTTGGTATTGTGAAGGCATGATTAGTACCTAAATAAACACAAGAAAATATTTTTCCAATCACTCATATGAAAAATAAACTCAAAAATCAAAATATGAGAATGTGTTATATCAATTTCTTGACAAACAAAGGATTGGATCCATATCATTCTCATGTTCACAATGTATCTATTCCATTATTAACCAAGAACATATGAACTATGTTGTATCAACAATGGACTAGAACATTGGTTTTTAGGTAAGCATTAACAATGCAATTACCTATTTGTTCATGGGTTCATCTCAATTCCATCTTTTAACCAAAATCACTTAGCCAAAATTCGGATTTGTTCTACAAGTGGGTTTAAGTGAAATCTTAATGAATATGAACCTAAGGAATCATAGTAAGATAACCATGTTAACCCATATTCCTATTAAGGTTCTAATTCAATTTCAATTTTAAAAATCCCCAATTATGAAAGGATGAACCCTAAAACAAAATAGATGAAATTGAAAGAAAGTACTTACAATTAATTGATGTTTGATGAAGGATGAGTGAAACCCACAACTTGAAATCAATTAATTTGAGTGATTGAAGGTTTTTAAAGCTTCAACAATGGTGGAAAAGGTGAAACCCGTCGGTGTGTGTTTTTAGGAGAGAGAGGGTTTGGTTTGAAAAAGATTATTTTAATAAAACTGGCACTCTGACAAGCTTTACTGCCCGCGGTTCCTTATCGATAAGGTACCGCAGGTTTGAGCCGCCAGAGATAAAGAACCGCCTACAGAGGCTATTTTTATCAATCAAATACGCCAAAATTTTGAAAACCACGTTTTCTAAAATACTTAAAAATAAATCTTAAACCTTTTAGAATATCATTGGATCATCATAACACTAAGCAATATGCCTTAATGAAGGATTACGAGTTGAATCGAGATCGAAAAGAACCGAAATGGACAAACGACTACTCGTAGCGAAAAAGCAAAGTGGAGAGAAGTCAAGGGAAGTGAATCAAGACTAAGATCAATGCTCAATGGATTAATGACAATCTTCAAATCGTGGAGACGAAGAGCTTGTGTCATAGATAGTGATTTAAGACGTGCCTTTCCGGCGAAGTGTTAAACGGCTTTGGTAATGAATAAACGCAAAGCAAATATTGATGCATATACTAAGATCACTTACAATAATAGTCTTAGTCTAAACCAGAATATGAGCAAGGTATTAATTCACTTTCTCTCCCATAAAGGGCCTACTAACCGTATGGGTGCAAACCATGGATATCATGCTTGATACTTTAAGCTACTACTAACTCACTCTACATCACCATAGTGAGTTAAATATCCAAGCAATGAAGGTTTGAGAGGATAAAGAAAAAGAATCACAAACCACAAACAAATGTCAAGGCAAGGATGCCAAGAACAAGCACATAGTCAAGTAATGATCAAAAGAATGATCAAAGGGCGTGTGGAAGAACGAAAGCGTACCTTGGCCACAAAGAGCATTCCAATCCATCAAGGAATCAATGCAATGCCCAATAATGACTATGATGAGTACTAAGTCTTCAAGGACTAGTATCATTCCCAATCATCTTGATATCATCATTCAAAGATGTTGAAGATCAATGAAGATGAGTCTTCTACAAGTGCAAGTAACTCAATCCACAACCAACTAAATGATTGATCTTCATGAGTACCTACACAAAGCAAGATGCAAACTAGTAGATACATTTCAAGAGTAGATCTAAAATGCATAAAAGCTACTAATCTAAGAGGGATGCAATATTACAAATTAAAAGACCTATTTTTCAAGAAAACATAGTTTTGACCAAAAAGAAACTTTAGTACAACTTGACCTTCTAATTTGAGGAGACAATGGAACGATCCAAGTTTTAAAGTACAATATACTTCAAAGATCTTGAGTGAACATTGCTCTGATACCAATTGTAGAAACTAGAAGGGGGGTAGAATATTTTCTCTTCTATTAGTCACCTAATTAAAATTACTTTCAATTAGGTTTGTATCAAAACTATCTTTTACTTGAAGCTAAGTTGCATAAT
The DNA here is from genome assembly GCA_025667525.1 of Glebionis coronaria. Taxonomy (NCBI): domain Eukaryota; kingdom Viridiplantae; phylum Streptophyta; class Magnoliopsida; order Asterales; family Asteraceae; genus Glebionis; species Glebionis coronaria. The sequence goes on along the minus strand of CM046877.1, from coordinate 124,666,671 downwards.
GATTAGGTTCAATTCAAATGCATTAGCAATGGTAATAGGTAAGTATGATGATAATGAAATAAGTAAAGAGTAAGGAAAGAGACAACCTAGTGACAAGACACCAAGATTTATAGTGGTTCGACAACGAGGCTCTATCCTCGTTTCTACTCCACTCCTCGAGTACACCTACTCGAGATTTCCACTATATCCACAAGCTCCCTTCTTGGCGGAGAAAGCCTTACATCGTCGTTTACATTATTTTCCGACCCTAAGCTAAATGGCGAGACCTAATCATTAGCTAGGACCAATCTACACAACGTTGCCTACTTCACAATTTAACGACACAAGGCTGGATGTCGAGTTCTAATCTCAAGGTAGAACCAATCTTCACGACGTTGCCTACTTCACCATTTTACGACACAAGGTTAGATGTAGAGTTCTAATCCAAAGTTAGAACCAATCTTCACGACTCTTCACTTTGAAGCTAAGTGAGAACTTCACACAACACAACTACTAATCACTTTCAAGTTTAGTGAGAACTCACAAGACACAACCACATCACTTTATAGTTTAGTGAGAACTACTACACAGTCTATTACAACTCAACTAAACATATCCAAGTACACACATGTAGCTTGGATCTACACAACACAAATCCAAGCAAGCACATATGCATGGATGTACACAACAAATCCAAGTATTCACAAATAGCTTGGATGAACACAACTAGTCCAAGTATTCATAAATACAAATGGATCAACAAAAACAAAAAGGCTAACATGATGAACATGACTAATTCATGGGTTCATCTTTATCACAACACTAGTGAGTGAGTGATCTTCTCATTGGACAAGGTAAAGGAGGGGATCAATGTAACAACCCAAAACCGTGGTCATTATTTAATTATATTTTTACGTATATTTTTAAAATTTTTGACGAGGTTGATTGTCATGACGATTGGTAATTTGATTTGGATGATGTTAAAAATTTTATTTTTACGTTTTGACGAGTTGCGAGAATTATTAGTGATGACGATATCGACGGATGCCCGAGAAATTTTACATTTTATTTTAAACATGTCGATGTTTAATATTTTGACGGTTTTATTTTAATGTCGTATTAAGTCGTGCCGGGACTATATAATATCATATTTTGTGTGCGTTTTAAGTTTTGAGAAGCATTTTTATGAAACCCGAGACCCGTAAAAATTTTCAAAAGTGACTAATAGTCATTTCCCGCTTTTTAACAAAGTATTTGCACTTTGGTCCAAAAAAATCACAATTGGCAAAAACTACCCTAAACTTTTTCCATATAAAATGGATAAACTAACACAAAAACACATACACAATCACTCCACCCACGAAAATTCTCTCCCCTGTCTCTCTTGTTCTTCAAACCGTCACCCTCCACCACCATACAACCCCAAAAATTTTGATTTTTAGCTTGAATCTATTAAAACCAATTGAAGACCCATCTTAGTTTCATCAATCTCTATCCATTGGTATGAAAATTCATACATGCAAGCACATTTTTGAAAAACCCATTTTTGTATTAAAGTTAATTTTCTGAAAATATGAGTTTGAGTTTGAGATGAACTAATTAGATATTGTTGTGGAGGATGTTTTTAGCTTCGTTTTGGTATAAGGTAGGACTTCTAGCTCCAAACGAGCGAAAAGTTACGTTAGTTTGATTATTTCGTGTACCAGGAGACGATTATCGACACAATATATAATTGTTGTCGATATTTGGATCGAATCTCGGGGACTATAAAATGGATTTTTAAATATGTCATGGACTTATTTTTAATGTTAAGTATGAGGATGTCGAGTTTATTTTCAAAGTTGAGTGTCGGTTTCATAAACGGAGAAAAATAAATGTGTTAAAAGACTATTTAAATTGTTGACGTAAAACTGTCTGGTTTTTGTAGTTCAAAGATGTGTCAGGCATGGAACTTTAAATGTAAAATCTTTTGATGAGTTTTTAACAGAGCTTTCTATATATAGTAAGTGAAGTTTCTGATTAGTATCATAAAAATTTGACGTATTTAAGTGGGGTAAATGAGCTTGTACATTTGGTGTGTACCGGCATATTTTTATCGAAGGAATTAACTAATAGAATAAACATATAGAATGGAGTAAAAGGTCACTTGTATTGTTTTCATTTTGGATTGGTTTTGATTTTATGATTTTGAGTTTGATATTACTAAGTATGGATTTTACTCGAGTTTATTATTGATGAACGCGCCTTATTTGATAGGTTGCGGTTTTTGTGTTTATCAGGCATCAACTATCGTAGAAAATCGTCATACTACTGAAATTACTCCAGGTGAGTCTATAGCCTCGCTTTCTACTTGTTTTAATGATTTTAAAACCCGCGAGGGGGATACATGCTATTTGAAGTAAAATGAACACATGTCATGAGTAATTGTTGGCCCCAATGTTGCCTTTGATGAAATGAATTGTATAAGTACCTAATTGCATAAGACCCTAAATTCATGAGCCGTTAACTATCTTCTGACTTGATGTTGCGAGTTGGGAATAGCCGCTTATTCTAATAATAGTACTATTGGGCTGACAACCCTATCTGAGACCAGGGCTTTACGCTGAGTAACCCGCTGGGAAGGATAATTTTACGTGAATGAGAATTGGTATTCTTGCAATTAATACCCTAGTAGGGGCACTGGTAATTTTTCTAGTCATGCTGGCATTTAGCGTGGGTGACTAAGTTAAGGGGTCTGTGTCATGAGCTTAATACAATTCGATAGCTGCTGCTATAATATGATATACCTGATTAATAGAATGTATGGCCATAATTCTATTAAACAATTGTGAATGATTTTTATGATGTGTTCAATTATGTTTTGTGAAACCTATAGACTTGCTCAACCTTTGTGTTGATGATTTTAAGCATGTATTTCAGGTACTTGAAGTTGTTGAATTGCGGAGCTTGCTGGAGAAGGATTGCGGGACTGCTTTTGTAGTAATTTGGTCTAAAACATATTTCTTTCCCTATTGTCGTAAACATATAGTAAATGGTCAAATATTTTGGTAAAAGGTTTGTTGTTTTGATTAAGATCCTAGGGAAACCTGTACGCTACTCTGATATATTTTAAACTAATTTTACTTGAGATTGAAGGTTTTAGACATTGATTTAAATTATTTCCATTTTATTCTTAAATATACTGTTTTTGGGTCATTTAAAAAGTTGTGAAATGAAGTTTGTGAATAATAGCCAATTTTGTATTTTCCGCTGCGCAATGTAAATTGGGGGTGTTAAAATCAAGAGGATAATCATATGTAAACATACATAACACATTAAGTGATCATTTACTAATGATTATGCTATAGAAAAGAGAAAGAGGGCTGAGAAAAACGTCCAAGAGGGTTATTGGAAAATGAGATTTGATCCACTATTTATAGAAGACAAAGTGTAACGGCTAGCTGGGCGCGGATCCTTAACTAGCCGGCGGTTCCACATCGCTAAGGAACCGCCTAGCTGTACCGCCCAGTAGAGTCCGCTCCCTTTTTTGTCTTTTAGTGGGGTAGGAATATCTGAGGTTTTTTAAACCTTCAAAGGATCTTCTTATGGTATATGGAATATGCCATTTTCAAATTTACATTTTCCATTTTAATAAAACATTTTCTTAAAAATAAAGTTTATTAAAAAATCTTTTGTCATATTAACAAAAGTGAGTTTTAAGGATAATCACTTTGATGATCACTAAGTATGATTAAGAAAAGTTAGTGATATGATTATTACCTTGATGATAGTGTTAGTTAAATAATTCGTTTTATGTTTTACACTAAATGTGTTGTATAGTTTGTTGTGATCAAAAACTAAGAAAGATTAGTTAACACTAATAATATTTTTAGGCATCACTTGCATTAACATAACAGATGATTTAATACGGAAGACATTAGTTTTATCATTTATTATTCTAAGTTTTTATTAATTAAGTTAAAAACAAACAATTTTTCACATGACTTAATAAATTAATTTATTAAGTATTTTCATATTAAGTCATTTAAATTGTTTTCAAATATAACCTTTGTGTTATGTGTGTGAAAGTTTAAGGAAGTGTTTGTTTACCAGATATAACATTGTTGGTTTGGATTAAAAGAAAGTATCATTGTAATAGCTAATTTTAAATTATTTTCCAAGCCATGGGAAAAGCAGTTTTAATCAATGGGTTTGATCCGCAAGAAGTTTAGGGACCCCGATGCTTTTAAGTCCATTTTAAACTGACTCGTTGTTCGGATGTTCAACATACTCCTCTTTGTTATAGTCAAGTCTACTGGCTTCACAAAAATTTTTAAAGTCTAAAGTCAATGGTGTCTTCTCATTGTTCACAGTGAACTTGATAACTGACCCCTTACGTATCCTGGTCTTAGACCCCTGAGACCCTTTAGGTCCTTGGGTATGGGTTACAACCACAACAATATACCATAACTCCCTGATATAGTCATGGTATAGTGCTAACGGGTGTTTGTAAATGCATCAGCCCGATCATAATCTTTTAGAAATTTTCAAATAGGTTTGTAGGCTGATGTATTACAAGTGTGACTGAAATTTCCCCCGTACTTGTTTCCTATAAAATGGACCCCCTCACTAATCAGATTCCTAGCCCGAGGGGCATATGGAATAGCCATGTATAGTGTCATTTTAAGATTTTATTGTTTATCTAAAAAAGGACAATGTCACTTGTGATTATCACTCCAAAACTTGTTTCTTGTTATAACGCATCGAATGGTAACCAAGTGACTAAGTGTGAACTTTTGAGTGTGAATCAAAAGAAGGATGTATAGTGTCATTTTAAGATTTTATTGTTTATCTAAAAAAGGACAATGTCACTTGTGATTATCACTTCAAAACTTGTTTCTTGTTATGACGCATCGAATGGTAACCAAGTGACTTAGTGTGAACTTTTGAGTGTGAATCAAAAGAAGGATGTTATCACTAAATAACTTCGACTGCAGATACGTATAAGTTATAATCAATAAAACAAGTAGATGATGTAATTACCAGTTTTGAAATAACCCTTTGCTTGATTGAAGCTTTGAACACACACTTTTGCTTGGATAGATAATTTTTGCATAGTATATTTATGCTAAAACCTTTTGTGTGTGCTTTTGTGTGTGTCCTTTTGTGTGTGTTTTTGTGAGAAAGGGGTATTTATAGGTTCGGATACGAATGTATTATTATAATAGCTAATTTTAAATTATTTTCGCATCTGCATTAAATGTTGCGTACCCAAGTGGTACCCCATTTTTCTCGGCAACTGTTCCTTTACAGCATTTCAAACATTTTTTTTTGCAGAGATGACGTGAGGTTATGTGCAGTTCAAAAGATAGTTTTACAACGGATTAGTTTTGAAAGGGCAAGCATTTAATGCTTAGTGGGTAATTTTGACAGTGGGGCCCCCATGTCTAGTTGATGATAGTCAAACAAGGAATATTTGTTCTTTTAATGTGGTGAGTCACCAACCTCGAACATTTACTAACTAAATTCTTAGAGCATTTAGTTACATATTAAATGTCTTTGCGTCAAAGGGAATCATTAGGTTATTATGGGAGTAGATAAGAATATACACTATAGATTTCATTAGAGAGCCTGACTAGTCGATGTTCAACATACCAAGTTCAGCTTTTAGTCTAGTGAACGTTGGTTCATCCAATGGTTTTGTAAATATATCAGCTAGATGATACTCAGTGGGGATGAAATGTAACTCAATATCTCCTTTCATGAGGTGGTCCTTGAGGAAGTGATACCTTATGTCAATGTGTTTTGTCCTATAGTGTAGGACAAGGTTGTTTGATATGGCAATTGCACTAGTGTTGTCACAAAATATAGGAACTACTTTGTATTCTACATCGTAGTCCCTAAGTTGGATTTTCATCCAAATGATGTTTGCACAACAACCAGCTGCAGCCACATACTCAGCCTCATCAGAGGACATAACCACTGACTGTTGTTCCTTTGCATTCCAACATACTAGCTTGCCACCAAAATATTGACATGCACATGAGGTGCTTTTTCTATGATACCCCGAACCCGAGGTCATTATTTAATCCTATTTTTCGTATATTTTTGAGGAATTTAAATGCTATTATATTTGACGGTTTAAGTTGAAACCGATGTTGAGGCTTTAGTTTTATGTTTTGACGATTAAAGAGAACCGCTAGTGATGGTGATACCGAAGGATGCCCGAAATTTTTTGTTTTATTATCGATCGTTTCGATATTAATATTTTTGAAGTTTTCGTTTTAATTGCGTATTAAGTCGAGTCAAAACCATATTATTACTTTTTGTGTGAGTTTAAACTTTTAAAACGTATCTTTACGAAGCTGGGACGAAACTCGACTCCCGCAAATTTTAAAAACCGACTACTAGTCACATTCCCGCTCTTTAACTATTGTTTTATAATGAAGGCCAAAAGAAAACTCATATTACACAAACTACCGCCCACCCACATACCGCCCACCCCCATATAAAAAGAAATTTTCTCACACACAACCTCATTTTCCTATTTTCAAAATTTGAAAATTCTCTCTCCCTCTCTCTTGTTTGTGTTGTCACCCCCACCACCATCAAACACCACCATAAAAAAATTTCTACTCAAATTTGGAAGAAACCAAGAAAAGTACCATTCTTAGAATAATCTTGTAAGTGTTTTGAGCTATTAAAATCCAACATGCATTAACTTTAATTTGTCAAAAATTTATTTTGATGAACAAGTAATTTGATCCAATTTTGTTGGGTGCATGTGTTTATTATGTTGTTCGGATCAAGTGCAATTAATCCATCAAGCTAGGAAACGTTTTTCCCTTTGTGTTTTTTTACTTCAAACCCATCGCTACAAGGGGGTTTTGGTTTTGGAGTGTTTGATCCTTGATTTTGTTGGTAAGGTTCCTTATTTATATGTTAATTATTTAATTAATTATTTTTGAATGGTTGCATGTATGATTTTGGTTTGGGATTTTGAAAAAGGATGAACATGCAAGTGATTAGGAGTACTTGGATTGGTTTAGGATGATTATTGGGTAATATTAGGAGTATAATAGTTTATGTAATGGGTCAAAATGATGATTTGATATGATTTTTAAAAGTCTACTTTAGGTCAGTGACTTTAGAGGTATTTTTCGTGGTCTTAGGTCTGAGATAAGTTTGGTTTGATGGGATATTGTTGTAGACCTTTTCCCAAGCTTCGATTCGGTATAAGATAAGCCTCCTAACTCAAAACGAGGAAGAAGTTATGATAGATTGATTTTTCGTGTATCGGGAGGCGAGTATCGACACAACACGAAATTGTTGTCGATATTAGGTCAAATCTCAGGGACTATAGATTGAGTTTCAAAAAATTTCAAGGTCTATTCTCAGGCTCTAAACCTATGTTTGTGAGTCTATTTTCAAACTCAAGTGTTGGATTTGTAAACGAAATTGGTTAAGATGGTCAAAATGGTTTTATGAGTCGAAGGTACAAAACTGTCCGAAATTTTAAGTACGAACATGTGATGAGCAGAAGGTATTAAAAGTAAAATCTTTTGATGAACTTTTAGGAGCACTTTCTACAGGTTATCAGTGAGTTCTACAGCTAGTTTCATGAAATTTCAAGGTGTCTAAGCATAGGAAAACAGCTTGTACATTTGGTATGTATCAGCTTAGTGCTTTTTGGGAGCATTGGATAATAAAGCAACTTTGTAAAGGTGTCTAGTAGAATCACTTGTGTAGGTTGTTCTTGTGGGTTTACTATGGTTTTCAGTTGTTAAATTTGGTTTTCCTAAGTATGAGTCGATACTTGAATATACTGATAAAGTGCGCGCCTTATTTGGTAGGTTGCGGCTTTCGTGTTTTACCGGGCATCTAACCGTCGGCGATCATTCTACTACTACTTCTACTACTTAAGGTGAGTCTATAGCCTCGCTTATACTAATTTTAAATGATTTTACCCGCGAGGGGGATACATGCTATTTAAATGAAAATGAACACAAGTCGTGAATAATTATTTGGACCCAAATGTTGTTTGAATTATATTAAGTACCTTGTTGCTAAAGGCCCTAAATTCATGAACCGTTAAATATTGTCTAGCTCTTATGTGAGTAGAAATAGCCCCTTATAAAATTAATTATACTATGGGGTTAACGACCCTATCCGAGACGAGAGTAGTACTTCGAGTACCCTCTGCGGACGGATAACTTGTGATAAGAGATAATGTATAAATTTTGAAACGGATACCTTAAGATGGGCAATGTTTTACTTTAATCATGTCGGCAACTTTGGCGCGGGTGATTAAGTTATGAGGTCAGTGTCATGAGCTTAAATACATTTACTTAGCTTTTTCTATGAGATGAAATACCTGAGTAATAGAGTGTATGATCAACAATGCTATTGAAAGTCCCTAATCAATGCAAGAAACCCTAATCTTAACTTAATCAACACAAGGTATTACTTTTCAAACGTAATCTTATTATCGTATAATAAAGAATTGCAAGTGTTATGGATAACACAGTTTGATGACAATGTGTTGTGCACACTTTGAACAACTATAAACCCTAACTTATGAATACAGTCGTAGCTGTTTGATTCACTAAGTTATATGCAATAATGTTATGAATATCTCAAAGTGTTGAACATTAATGCATGGATACACATCCTATTTATAGTGTTACGAGATTGACCTAAACAGTACTTGATGGCGACTACACAAGATTTTACAAGTTCCCACATCAGTCACATGATGTCCTTCTATTCTTGGTAGTCTTCCATTATGCTTTAAGGAAACAGTTGTCAAAACAGTTTCCTTTTTCTTCATAGTCTCGAACACACAAATGGCATGTCCAAAGTGTGCTGAGAGTTATCAGGGTATTGCCACCCCTGTTAACTCTCAACCCCTCAGAGTCCCTGATAGATCTTGGTTGTTATCCATCATAGCCAATGAGTATGTCTTCAGGTAATCTTCGACTTCCCTGACAATGTCTCTGACATGGACTCCTCTGAGGTTGCTCACAGAGACTTGGATCTCTATGAGTCTTGCGAAACTTGCCTGCCTCCTAGGCACAGGAAAGGGACTATCTAACAGCCTAATTATGTTTAAATCAATGATTAGGGAATCTAACAAGTTTAGATTCCCAACAATCTCCCCCTATTTAAACATAAATAATGCTAGATCTAACTAAGTTAAGGTAAGTGAGTTAACAGATTCTTCTTACACATAACAGTTCTAAACAAACATACCTCATGATTTTATTAAAACTTAAAGAAAATTACAAGTGCATTACATAAGCAAAATAAAAGATGAAGGTAAAAAGGGCTGTGAACATCTTCAATAGTCATCATTTCTAATTCTTTCTTCAGCTTCAGCCACGTCCAATCTGTTATCAATTTCATCCTGCAAAGTCTTTGCAAACCTTTTGGAATACTCAGAGTTGATCTTGAGTGACTTCTTATGACAGAGCAGCTGAATTGTTGATGCTAGGCATAGCTCATCTTCCTTTTGAAAAGCATACTGGCAAGCCCTGTTCATGAATGCCATTCCTGTTTCAGGCTCTGAGTATGTCTGACCATCAACAGGGCCAACAATACCATTGGGGAGGATCAAATCCCTGTGCATGCCATCCACTTGAACATCTTAAGTAACAAAAGTTTCATTAACAATTTGTGAAATTCTTCTCCTTTTGTTGCCAATCTTTGGGGGTTCTTGTTCAAAAAGCTGTGGTGGGGGATCAACCTTAAGTTTGGCAGCTGTTTCCTTGATCCAGGTAAACTTGGCCTTAAGAGTCTTAAGCAGAAGAAAATTAGCCTGTCCAGTCTTTTTGGAAGCTAAGGCTTCAAGTTCGAACCATTCTGATAACCCAAGTGTCTTTAGCCTGAAGTTGTCAAACACATCCATATTTCCCTGTTGGTTTTCCCTCCATAAGATCATCTGTGGGGTGTTTGTAGATTTATGAATGGTGTATTTGAACTTGGTTATCTTGCCAGGAGCATATCTGTGGTTCACGCAGGCATCATAGTCAGCTTTAACTTTCCTTAATGCCTCAGCGCGTTTTGTTTCCATTTCCCTCAACCTTTGTTTTTGTTTTTCTCTTTCAGGTGGTGTCATCTTCCTCAGAGTAGCTTCATTCAATTCTTTGGCTTTCTTGAGTTCATTTAATCTTTTGAATTCCTCAGCCTGTTTCTCTATTTCTTCAGGGGTCAAAGGAATCTCATCAGAAGGTGTAAAGGTTGAGAATTGGGAAAGGTCTGTGGTGGATCCTCCTGTCTCTAGCATCGCAGCTATCTTCTTAAGTTTGGTGTATGTGTCAACCAAAACTATCTCCTTTCCTTTCTTCGAGACAGAGGGCTCCACACTTATGTTTTTCAAAACATCAGCTCTTTTGATAAATGCTGTCTGAGCCTGAGTTTGAATAGCTTTGGGGAGGGAGCTAACAGTGAATTTTAATTTCTTAGCAGCTGGTTCATCATCATCCTCAGGTTTGCTGGTGTTAACCAAAACCAGAGACTTTGATGAGTCAGCTCCATCTTGAGTTTGTTGCTCCCCCTGAGTATTATCCTCATCATCAGGTATTACAATAGGTGTGATGACTTGGAGAGGAACAGGTGTAATGGAGGGGTTAGCTCATGATGAGCCTTGATTAGCAGATGCAAGGCTGAGTGATTTATCTTTCTCCCCCTCACGTTCATCCTGGCTTCGAAGACGTTTGGATGAACGTGCTTGAAAATGCCTTGCAATCTGTTCGACAGAGGCAACCATAGAGCGTTGTCTTTTCCTTGAAGCCCTGATAATCTTCAGCAGGAGGTTTGCATTTGCATTAGTATTTGCCTGAACACGACTAACAATAAAATTTGCATGTCGGTATTGCCTGTTGCGAACCGCATCAAATTGCCTGTGCACGGTTAGCTCATGTTCATGAAACATGGCAGGGACTGCTGAGTCAATGGCATCTTTTATCCTTGTGGAAAGGTGACTGAGTCCTTGGGCTACACCTCTTCTTGCACCATCCTGAATAGGCTCAGTAACCGCCTCAGTCACAGCCTTTTTGATGATGCCTGGAAATGTCACAGTGAAGTTGTGCATTTCAGACTTGATCACATCCAGCTTTCTTGATAAATGCTCAATATCTGATTGATGATGGACAGGCTGAAGATTCTTGATATTGAGGCTTTGCTGAGCATAGTCATCCCCCCTTGGTAATAAATCAAAGTTGGTCTGGGCAGGATGATCAAACAAGAGAAATTCTGCTGTTGGATCATAAGCTGGTCTTTGGAATACTGTTGTTGTTGAGGTAGCAGAGTTTGGAGTATCAACAGCATCCTTGGGAGGAGAAGTCTTATTTTCAGCTGGTGTGGACACAACTATTTCTTTGGGAGGAGAGACAGACAGCTGGTCTTCCTCATCTTCTTCATCCTCTTCATCGAACATCCCTTCAGGGAATTCATCGTCAGGCATGGACTCAATATCAGAGACATAATCTTCCAAGGATAGCATATCTTCATCAGCATTTGACAGAGTCTCTTCATCATTGGGTTTGTCTTGAGTCATTGTATCAGCCTCCTTTTCTTGTTGTACATGAGATTCGATGACTGGCTGTACAATTTCAGCCTGCAAATTGTTTCAATTAGTAATAGGGAAAAAGATAAGGGGAATGGTCGCCATTTCGCTGTCCCAGAGAGGCTGAGGGTGATTACTCAGCCACTCCAAAGGATAAATCCTTGGGATTCTTTTAAGTGTGAATAAAATGTGGTTAATGATCGCCATTCGCTGCCCCTAGGAAAGCTGAGTGTGATTATTCAGCCCCCCCAAAAGGTTAAAACCTTTGGGACTCTTTTGATTGTGAGACATATGTTGTTTATGGATCGCCATTCACTGCCCCTAGGAAAGCTGAGTGTGATTATTCAGCCCCCCTAAAAGGTTAAGAACCTTTGGGACTCTTTTAAGAGTGAAACATATGTGGTTATAGGTCGCCTATTACGCTGCCCCTAGGAAAGCTGAGGGTGATGATTCAGCTCCCCCTGAAAGGATAAATCCTTTGGGACTCTTTTAAGGAGGGAACCAAGAGGCTGTGTGAAGTACAGCTGATCAAGGTTGAGACATTAGTGTATTCAGGTTGTTGTTAGCCTGAATACTGTCTAGAGGGTGTAGGGTCATCGGGGTGCTTTATAAACACAAATGAATCATTCCCTGGTGCAAAGACAGGGTGTACAGAAGTCTTAAAGGATTCTAAGTGCATTGACAGACTTCTATGGGTCGAGGATTACCCTAACTTCACCACTCTCTCCTACAGACAAATGAGAGTGGCTGCTTGTGAACCTCTAAAAATGTACACTGATTACCTATGAGATAACAGCTGGATCAGGTTGGTTTCCTGTCGTCTCAGCTGACTTTGAGACACTAGACTCCTGTTGTTTGTCAGCAGATAAATCTGAATCCACATGAGCATCTGGACCAGAGGAGGTGTCAGTCTTCTTTCCCTTGGCCTTAGAAACAGCTTTGGAGTGGGAAGAAGAGGGGATTTTCTTCTTCTTAGGCTGTTGGCCAGACGAAGCCTTGGACTTAGTAGTGTGCTGCCCAGAGGTCAAAGACTTAGACTTGCCAGCGACACTAGAAGTATTCACCTTCTCAGAAGAAGGGAGCAAGGGCTTCTCAGCGTTTGGTACCTGGTTGGCCACATTCATCATATGGGCGGTGACAGGGACATCTTCAGCTCCTATTTCTTTGTAGATGGCACCTGTGATGCGGTAGGGCTTAAGAGCAGTCAAGGCCTTGTTGTGGTAGTTGTCTCCCAGCAGGCTTTCGAAGATCAGAGATAGGAAGCGCACATAGCAGATATTCTTTTCTCTGACCTAATTCCTTCCCTTCAGCTGTTCTACAAGGTTGGAGAAGAGAATGCTTCCAACGTCAACATCAGCTCCCCAGATTAATCCATAAGCAATAGCCTGATGGTTGAAAGACATCTGATCCTGTGATCCCTGCATTTCTCCCAGGGATTTAACAATGTGGGTGAAGAGGACACGCCACATGGGAGTGAAATACTTAATCTTCAGAGGAGATTTGGAGAGGACCTCAGCTGGTGTAAGGTCAGGGTTAACATCATGGCAAGGGTTGAGTGTGGCCAGGGCTTCTTTGACAACCTTTTTATCAACTACCTTCGGGCATTCATCTCCATGCTTCAATCCGGCCACACTTAAAAAGTCTTTAAGGGAGAAGGCGAATGGGTGTTCATTGCATGAAAGGCTAAAAGTTATGGTGTCATCAACCACCTCAGCAGAGTACCAGAATTCCCTAAGGTATTCTTGATAAAAGGTGGAAGGGGATTTGGTCAATGCTTCACTTAGGTCATAATTCTGCATGAAACTGACCAGATCTGAATAGGTGCTATTTGGGGCCTTAATCCATCCAATGGCGTTGTTGGAGGCGAGGATGCTCTCGTTGATCTCGAAGTTAACATTTGCTGCTTTGGGAACTGAAAACGCCATGGATTCGAGGTTGAAGGTGAAAGAAAATGGAGGATGGTTAAGAGAGATAAGAACTTAGAGAGAGAAGTAGATTTGAGAATGGTGGTGGGTGAGAAGAGAAAAGAGACAATATATATTCAAACTAAGTGAACAGTTATTCAACCGTATTAAATGCAAGGTGCGAAAATGACTGCTCAAGTGGGTCCCCTTGACCTTCCAAAAAGTTTGTCTCCTCGTTATCCGAAAAATAAATGATTAAATATTTGAGAATGTTTTTTGCATTTACTTGGAAAGTAACTACCTGGTTTCATGTGAAAAACATTTAATATAGAATCAATCATTTAATGAACACATTTAATATCAAGCCACAGGCTTTGAGATATTGAGCATCCCTAGCTCAGCAACTAGCCTGTTGAACGAAGGTTCAGCCAAAGGCTTTGTAAAGATATCAGCTAGTTGCAGCTCTGTGGGAACAAAATGCAGCTTAATATCTCCCTTCATTATATGATCCCTGATAAAATGATACTTGATATCAATGTGTTTGGTACGAGAGTGAAGAACAGGGTTGTTGGATATGGCAATGGCGCTGGTGTTGTCACAAAAGATTGGCACTTTGTCATACAAGATTTCATAGTCAGCCAATTGACTTTTCATCCAGAGCACCTGAGCACAACAGCTGGCTGCAGCGACATATTCTGCTTCAGCTGAAGACATAGCCACAGAGTTTTGCTTCTTAGCACTCCATCCAACCAATTTTCCTCCTAGGATTTGACAGCTGCCTGAAGTGCTTTTCCTGTCAATACAGCATCCAGCATAGTCTGAATCTGAATAGGCCTTGAGATCAAAGCCTGATTCCTTTGGATACCATAGGCCTAGGGATGGTGTTCCTTTGAGATACCTGAAAATTCTCTTACCAGCCACTAGATGGGATTCTTTTGGGTTAGCTTGGTACCTTGCACAGAGACATGTGGAGAATTGGATATCTGGACGACTAGCTGTTAGATACATGAGTGACCCAATCATGCCTCTATATAAAGTCTCATTGACAGAGACCCCTGACTCATCAGGGCCCAAATTGTTGGGTGGAAGCATGTGGCATTTCACTCATGCACAATCAGCTAAGTCATATTTTTTAAGTAAATCCTTAACATACTTTTCTTGACAAATTGAAATTCCCTTAGGACATTGTTTAATTTGAAAGCCCAAAAAGTAAGTTAATTCACCCATCATACTCATCTCATATTTCTTGGTCATTAATTTAGAAAAACGTTTACTAAGATTGACATTTGTTGACCCAAAGATGATATCATCCACATAAATCTACACAATGATGAAATCACTCTTGTCCTTGAAGGTAAAGAGTGTTTTATCAATAGAACCCCTGACAAATTTATTTTCAGTTAAGAAATTTGAAAGAGTTTCATACCATGCTCTTGGAGCTTGTTTCAGACCATACATAGCCTTGTGAAGTCTGTACACATGGTTGGGAAACTCGCTGTTCTCAAATCCTTCAGGTTGTGCAACATACACTTCCTCAGCCAAATCACCATTGAGGAAAGCACTCTTAACATCCATCTGATACACAGTGATGTTCATATAGGCAGCATAAGCAAGGAAGATTCTGATGGCTTCAAGTCTAGCAACAAGTGCAAAAGTTTCATCATAATCAATTCCTTCAGTCTGAGAGAACCCCTGTGCTACCAGTCTGGCCTTGTTCCTGATGATGTTCCCAATTTCATCCATCTTATTTCTATAGATCCATCTAGTGCCTGTGATATTCTTTCCAGGTGGAGCTGGCACTAGTGTCCATACTTTGTTCCTTTTGAACTGATTGATTTCTTCTTGCATAGCAGCTACCCATCCTTCTTCTACCAGAGCCTCAGCTACTCTTTTAGGTTCAATTTGTGAGAGAAATTCAGCAAAGAGACATTCATTGGCTGAGGCTGACTCTGAGTCTTGGATTCGCTATCTAGTTATGACCCCTGCATTTGGTTCCCCAATAATATTGACAAGAAGAATGTGTTGATCTCTTGACCACTTATTTTGAGGAGCTGGGGACTCAAGGACAGGAACACTTGTGGGCACAGCTGGTACAATTTGAGTTTCATCCTGCTGACTAGGAGGGCTTTCTTCAAAGACTACTTCAGTGTCAGAGTCTTCTTCAGCCATATCAAGAGGTGCTACTTCATTATCAGCAGGAGAGTCTTCATGGATTTGAAGAATTGGTGAGTCATCAATAGTCTGAGAATGACCATCAGAGATTTGAGGTTCTTCTTCATCAAGTTCCTGATAGGTAGAAACATCTATGTTGTAAGTAGACAGAGGGTCAAAGGCAGGGACATAAGGGGTGAGAGTGTTGGAGTGATGATGACTGGTAGGTCTGGGTTCTGTGAACTCATCACTTGGGAAAGATATATTTTCATTAAAATCAATTTCATCACCCTCTGTTCCTGTTCTCTGTATGACTTCATCATCTTCATTGAATCTAACATGGAATGTTTCTTCTACTTCCTGTCTTCTGATGTTGAATACTCTAAAGGCTTTGGCTGTTGGAGAGTATCCCAAAAAGAAACCATCATCAGCTTTTTCATCAAACTTTCCAAGTTTATCCCTGTAGTTATAAATAAACACAAGGCACCCAAACACATGAAAATAGCTGACGTCTGGAGATCTTTTTCTGAAAACTTCATAGGAGGTTTTACCATTTCTTTTGACAATGATTGATCTGTTTTGTGTGTAGCAGGCAGTGTGAACAGCTTCTCCCCAAAATTGCTTTGGTAAGGCTGCACCATTTAACATGGTTCTTGCTGCTTCAATCAAAGTCCTGTTTCTTCTTTCAGCCACACCATTTTGTTCAGGGGTGCCAGCTGAAGAGAAGTTATGTGAAATCCCTTTTTCATCACAAAAAGATTCAAGTTGATGAATCTTGAATTCAGTACCATTATCACTTCTTAGAGCTTTGACTCTAACATCATTCATATTTTCAACCTGTCTGATGAATGACATGATGGTTTCAGCTGCATCACTTTTCCTTCTGAGGAAGAACACCCATGTGTATCTTGAAAATTCATCGACTATGACCAAGGTGTATTTGTTGTGATTAATGGTCTGAGGTTTGACAGGTCCAAACAAATCCATGTGAAGGAGATGTAAGCACTTGTCAATAGAGAATGATTGCCTAGTCTTGAATGAAGATCTGTGATGCTTTCCTTTGACACAGGCAGAACAAGTCTTGTCTTTGGAAAACATTACTGAAGGTAGACCAGCAACCAAGTTTTGAGTGGCTATCTTGTTGATGTTCTTGAAGTTGAGATGAGACAGTCTTTTGTGCCACAGCCAATTGACACTTTCAGAGGCTTTAGCAAGAAAACAATTTGAGCTGTCTTCAGAGCACACAGCCATGTTGATGACATAAACATCTCTCCTTCTAGGTGCAATCAGCACAACATCATTGTTTTTGTTGAATATGGTTCCTCGAGTCTTAGTAAACAAAACCTTATAGTCAGCATCACACAATTGGCTGATGCTAATAAGATTGTGTTTAAGACCATTCACATATGCAACCCTGGTAAATGTAATTCCATTGCAGTTCACTGAGCCATATCCTTCTGTGTCACCTGAAGAGTTATCTCCAAACACCACTTTAGGACCTGGCTCCTTTGAGTATCTGTGCAGGTATTGTTGAATCCCTGTCATGTGTCTAGAACAGCCACTATCTAGATACCATACCGATTCCTTGAGATATTTCTGCACAGATACATAGAAACAGATTAGTTCCTATGGTGAACCCACTTTCTAGTGGGTTCCCTGAATTGCTTATTAGCAACTCTTGTGTTCCTGAAAAACTTTTGGCGTTGAGAGGGACAGTTCATCGTTTCATGGTTATAACTACCACATATATCACACCCAGGGAAGTCACCACACTCGTCTGAGTGATGATCTGTGAACCCACAGAATTTACAGGGAGGATAAGGTTTGTAATTTCCCTGTTGTCTTTTGGAACTCTGTGGTCTGTCCCTAGAGGGTGTCTGAGCTCTTTTAGCTGCCATGTGTCTGTCATGATCTAAGGTCGAATGGTGAGAGTTTTTACATACATTGCAATAAGGTTTGATTAACCTTTCCCCTTTGGGTTCACCTAGAACAGACTTAGGTTCATGAGAAGTAGAGCATTCAGCGGAAGGCTTAATGTGTTGTTTCAAGAGTTCTACTTCTTTCATAAGAGACAACAGGCGATCTTCAGTGGTAGGGTCAACCTTACTTACAGCTTTAGTAGCAACAGGCTTAAAGGCTACTTGTTTACCAGTTTGTTTTGCAGGCACATGAAAAACTTTAGCTGGAGGATTCTCAATACCTGTCCTAAGTTCATCCTTAGCAGATCTAGAAGAACTGCTGGGTTCAACTCCAGAGAGTTTGGGCAAGGGTGGTAGCTCAGCCACATCTTCAGAGACAGTGTCATTAGTCAAAGTGGTATCTGACATATGAATAGTCTCTGTAGATTTAAAGATAATGTATTTAGGTTTGGTGAGAATTCTCAGCTTATTTTTCTTAGCAGATATATCCCTTTTTAAGTCAGCAGGCACTTCATCCCTAAGCAATTGATCAATAGTAAACCTAGCACACAACCATTTTTCAATAACCTTGTTCAATTCAGAGACTTGATCATTTAAAGCAATGTTTTTCAAGGTTAATCTAGATACTTTATTTTGCAGGGATATTTTCTCTAAATTAACCCGCCTGAGAGTTTCACATTCAGCTTTAGCATTTAGCATATCAGTTTTAACAGAGTGAAACTTATCAAGTAGGTTCTTTCTTTGTTCCTCAACAAAGTGTAAATCAACAATGATGTAATCAAGGACATGCTTACGTTCATCACTATCAGACATGGATAAGAGCCTGTGTACCTTTTTCATTGTGATGTCAACCCATTGTCCTGATCTTGCATCACCTTTTCCAACAGCTGGTTCATCCTCAACTATCACCATGAAAGCCCTGACTCTGGTGGTATCTTCTTCATCTGAGGTTAGTGGTTCATCATTCCAATCATACGTTTCAGCAACCAACCCTTTCTCTGTCTTTTTCTCACTACCCTTCTTCTTGGACAGAGCTTCAATCTTCAAGTTCATTTGTTCTAACTCAGCTTTAAGTGCCTTGTACTTATTTTTGTAATCCTTCTTCTCAGTGTCTGATGAATTGGATTGATGAGATGAGTTGTTATGTTGTTTGAAATTGTAAGGTTTGGATGAAGATGATGGATAAGAGGGTGAGGATGTCTTGGTGGAAGGACAGTCTTTTTGAAAGTGTCCAAGCTTTCCGCAGGCAAAGCACGTTTCTTTTGACCTGTCAGTTGGTTTACTAGCTGATCCGACTCTTCCTGATCTTTTGAAGTATCTTCTTTGGTTGGCTAGCAATGCTCTTTCATGGAACTCTGCATTAAGGTCTGTCAAGAACTCTTGGCTGCTACAGGTATCTTCTTCAACATCGGAATCGCTGTCATGGGGATGTGTTGCAGAGATTAAGGCTTTGGAAGATGCTCCTTGGACTACAAATCTTTCAGTCTCTGACTTGTAAATAGTATCAATCAGCCCTTCTTCATAATTGTATTTTCCATAAAGCTGAGCAAGGGTATCATTTTTGATAGAGTTGTTAGCTCTCTGAGTCTGGTTCATGCTCAGCCACTTTCTTGGAAGGCTATTGACAAAAGTAGCATTGATCTCAGCTTGACCAATAGTGACATCATTCATTGCTAGGTCATTGAGAAGAATCTTCAGCCTAGTATAGGTTTGCTGAACCTTTTCACCTTCAAGTGACTTGAAGGCATTAAACTGAAGTCTGAGTGCCTGAATCTTTGTCTCTCTTGTTTCAGAGGGTCCTTCATGGCCAAGAATGAGGTCTGTCCACATTTTTTTAGCTGTGGGACACTGAATGACAGACTTCATGATATGCTTGGGAAGGCAGGATATTATGATGCTTTTGAGACGTTTGTCTTGGTTTGCCAATTTCCTATCAGCTGGAGTCCATTGTTTGAGAGGTTTGGGAAGAGGGTTTTCTTTAGTGGATGTAAGCGCCATGGGAATACAAGGACCATTTTCTAAAATTTCTAAAAGAAAAGGTTCAAGCCCATCGAGATATACAAGAAATTGACTCTTCCAACTGGCAAAATCTTCTTCATCAAAGACTGGTACACTTGTGACGTGTGATCCACCTCTTTAGTCAAGAAGTTGGGGTAGATCATCGTCATTGGCAGGAGGGTTGAGTCTTGGTGAAGATGGGTTTGTGGAAGGTGATTGTGGTGGGTTAGAAGTTTCTAGCATGGTGGATCTTGATTATAAAACGGAGAACGATGTTTCTTGAAGGTTTTAATATCAAATACCGCTCTGATACCAATTGAAAGTCCCTAATCAATGCAAGAAACCCTAATCTTAACTTAATCAACACAAGGTATTACTTTTCAAACGTAATCTTATTATTGTATAATAAAGAATTACAAGTGTTATGGATAACACAGTTTGATGACAATGTGTTGTGCACACTTTGAACAACTATAAACCCTAACTTATGAATACAGTCGTAGCTGTTTGATTCACTACGTTATATGCAATAATGTTATGAATATCTCAAAGTGTTGAACATTAATGCATGGATACACATCCTATTTATAGTGTTACGAGATTGACCTAAACAGTACTTGATGGCGACTACACAAGCTTTTACAAGTTCCCACATCAGTCACATGATATCCTTCTATTCTTGGTAGTCTTCCATTATGCTTTAAGGAAACAGTTGTCAAAACAGTTTCCTTTTTCTTCATAGTCTCGAACACACAAATGGCATGTCCAAAGTGTGCTGAGAGTTATCAGGGTATTGCCACCCCTGTTAACTCTCAACCCCTCAGAGTCCCTGATACATCTTGGTTGTTATCCATCATAGCCAATGAGTATGTCTTCAGGTAATCTTCGACTTCCCTGACAATGTCTCTGACATGGACTCCTCTGAGGTTGCTCACAGAGACTTGGATCTCTGTGAGTCTTGCGAAACTTGCCTGCCTCCTAGGCACAGGCAAGGGACTATCTAACAGCCTAATTATGTTTAAATCAATGATCAGGGAATCTAACAAGTTTAGATTCCCAACAGCTATTGAATAATTGTGAATGATTTTTATTCTTGTGTTCAAATGTGATTTGTAAAACCTATTGATTCGCTCAACATTATTTGTTGACCCTTTTAAGCATGTGTTTCAGGTAATCGAGGATGATAGTGGTGGAGCTTGCTTAGAAGGTTGCGGGTTGCTTTTGTGGTTGTTGGTCTAAAATTTGGTTTCTTTCCCTTGTCATAAAACAATTTATGTTATGGTAATGTCGTGGTAAAAATTTGGATTTGTGTTTAAGATCATTTGGGGGACCGGAAATGCTACTCTGAACTTGTACTTATTTTTGGGATTTAAGGTTTTAGACAATGTTGAAATTATTTCTTTTTAATTTAATTTAAACTTCTCATTTTGAGGTCGTTCAATGTAGCTTGTGTATTGATGCTTGTGTTTAGCACCCAAATGTATATTCTGTCTCATAGTAAATTTGGTGGTGTTAGAGGTTGGTATTAGAGCCACAAGTTATAGAGAACTAGGTCAATTTTGAAAAAGTCCTAAACTATAATTTTGGTGTCAAAAATATTTTACAAAAGCAAGCAACTTCTCCGCAAGGCTCCGATAAGATTACTTTTAGCATTGTTTTGTACATTAGATGTATCCCTTAAAACTGACATGATTCCCGAGTATTTATTAATTAAATACTATGATAATGTATCGAAATATTATTGAAAGTATGGCGAGTACTTGTCATCGTAATTTTTGCAAGCATTGCATAATCATCATATTGGCATACGTACTACATTTGCATTGCATGTGCATGCATATATAATTTTGAATAATGACCTTATGTACCCTTGATTTTTCTGTATTTGCAGAAAATGGCCAAAGTACCGCCGATTGGAAATGGAGAAGAGTTTGTTGTAGGAGCTGAGGGTGGACCGTTTCCTCATACCCCGCAAGGTGATAACGGGTAGATAGACGAGGGTGAAGAAGGAAATGAGGCTGTGGAAAATGGAAATGACAACGAAGTGGACAACTTTGATGTGAGTGATGATAGTGATGTGGAACCTAAGGAAGATCCAGTAGAGGAGTGCCAAGGGAATCTGATCTACCATCGACTGGCCGATATGATCAGAGGCCTGCTCGTGCTGCTATGCCTCTTTGTGATGCCTATTTGAGTGGTTTGCCAAGAATTGCTCGTACTCGTGATGATTTTCCTGCTGAGTCTAGTGCTGCAGCTAGTGCTCGTTCTCTCCATGAGAACATTGCTAGAGTCTAGTTCCTTGGGCCGAGAGCTTATGGTAATACTATCCATTTCTTGAGGAGATTTGATTGACTGATGTATGAGAGGTACATGGTTGAGACTAGGGTAATCAGGAGATTTGATAAGAATGAGAAGATGTTTCAAAGGCTTTTATCGGGTGTGATGAGAGCGGATCGTGCTAAGGAGCAAGATAGGAGTGAGTTGGCAAGTATTAGATCGATGGTTGGGAGCTTGTGTGCTAAATTTGAGAAATTCAAGGAGGAGTTAGAAAGGTATGACGAAATGCGTGATTGGGAGATACGTTTGAGGCTATTTTTGTTGAATGCTTGGAAATTTAGGAGTGACCCAAAGTATGTTGGTACGCATTTCATGATTCAACCACCAGAGGTGGGAGAGTATATTACTTTTGAGGATAGGTTGTACTTTGTGGAAGGGTCAGCTCCTACCTGAGGAGGGGTCGACTTCTAGAGGTAAGGAGAAGGTGGAGGATGATGATGATGGAAATAAGACCGGCAGCAGTGATGATGACGATGAGCCGCCATCCAAGAAGCCACGTAGATCACCACGTGATTAGTTCTTTGTATTTCATTTGTTACCTCATTGTAATCGAACTTATTTACGCTTGTACTATGGCATTATGAAAAACCTTAATATCTTTTGGTTTGTTTGGTGAACGATTGTAGTGACATATCTTGTCACAATTTTGTTGAAACTTCAATGCAATCTATATTTACCTTCATGATTTGTGACATGTATTTATTAGCTCTTTTGTGATTTGGTTGATGAATCCTTGTAGTCTTTGTTTATTAGTGCATATGGTATCCATGTTATGTCCTGTTGGAAATACGTTTTTCCAAGGAAAGTCTCAGTCACATCATTATTAGCATAGATCACGAGCAATAGACTATTTAGGACATTGTAACTTGGAGTGACCTCCCTTAGGGGGAGATTGTTGGAAATACGTTTTTACGTATTTTGAAAGGATCGGTCACTCCAATGATATTGGGATCGTGATCCAATATAGCCCACATGTAGGGTGGGCTATATAAACCCCCTCCTAGCATATTAGGAGGGGTTGGTCATTCACTTTTCATACACTTAATCTAATCTTTCATTTTTCTCCAACCTCTCTCTAGTTTCTCTCTCTACATCTTCATCTATCTTTCTATCTCTTTAAATAATCACAACACAAGGATAATATAAGGATTACGAGGACCTACAAATGGTATCAAGAGCCTTGGTTTGATTGGTTTTGTTCTTGTGTTCTTGATTTTGTGTTTTGATAATCCATACCCTCGTCCAAAGTTTTTTTTGTGTTTTTATGCTTTGATCTTGATAAACGTTATCTATTTACTTGTTGTAGTGATTTTGGTATCTTGGTTTTGGTTAAAAACACAAACTTTCTTGGATCAATCGTTCAAAATTTCTTGGTTTTTCTTCATTCCGAAATTCAAGCAAAAACCACCATCAGAAAGTACAACTGAGAGGAATTTGATCGTAATAACCAGCTGGTTCCACTTTGCGATCACTGTATTACGATAACTTATTCCGACGTGACATTCCGATCTAACATTGCGATCTGGGATTTCGACGATTTTAAGGAATCTTGAGTCGTCACTCTGTCCAATTTATTTTAGCTACATTCCGATCCGGACATTCCGATCTGGACATTCCGATAGTGACATTCCGATCTGGACATTCCGATCTGGACATTCAGATAGTGTGACATTCCGATAGTGTGACATTCCGATCAAACATTCCGATAGGCAATATTGCGATGTGTATTCCGATGGGTAATATTCCGATGGGTATTACGATGAGTATTCCGATGGTTTAATCATTAATATTCCGACAGGTATTCCAATCCACATTCCGACAGACTTTCCGATAGGACATTCCGATGGTTATTCCGATGGTATTCCGACGGATTAAATTTGAGGATTCCGATACAGTGACAAGTATTTCAAGATTTTTCAAAAACGTGTTTTTGAAAATTTCGTGTGTAATTTTGTCTTGGAATTTTTGGTTTATCGAGAACAAGTATTAGGGGATTTTAACATTATTTCTCGACTTCTACTCACAACAACAAACACAATTACGTTCTTTCATTGATCGATCGACAAGTAATCCTTACATTCATTTATCATCGATTTTCAATGGATTCGTTGAACTCGACATCTCGAGAGGGAGACTTGCTTCTCATGCAAAACACAGCTAGAGAAAGTGGTATAACGTTCTTTCGACTACTCCAGTCTCATCTAGTGACCATTTCTTGGTTTCAAGGAGGAAGCGAATTTCTGACACTCTTCGGTCAAGATCGTTATATATTCATCGATTCCATATTCCTCAACTTGAACCAACTAGCTGAGCAACTTCACAAAGAAGACTTTAATCACTCTGCATCAGCATCTGCATATCAAGCTCTAGTGACACAACTTACGCACTTCTTCAAATTCAACGTTTTTAAGTCTGACAATTCAGGGTTATGTCAATCATTTCTTCAGTACACACAAACGGAAATTAAAGAGTTTCGTGGTACATTGTTGAAATTAATGATATCAGTCTCGTCTTCGATTTATGAAAGATCTCGACTTCATCAAGAGTATGATAATAGAGTGCAAGAATCTACGATGCAGATGCAAGAGGAGAATGATCATACGGTTGAAAACTTGGAGCCTAAAGATTACAAGAGCAAGGATTCGGGAGGAAAGCATAATACAAGCAGCATGTCAGGGATTGATGGCACCATACCCGTATCTGACGAAGAGTCACAAACACGGTACAAAGGAATGTGGTATATGATGTCTATGCCGATGAACCACCGCATGTTGCGCATTCCGAACCTAATTATGACAGATATGGGATGAAAAAGGGTGATAGTTTTACCACTTCAGATTCATCCGATGTGAGTCAAAATAGGGGAGAAATTGTTCAGAATGCTATAGTTTCATCATGATAAATGTTTTATGACTGCTTCTCTAACCGATTTTGATTCCAAGATTAAAGAGCTTGAAACGATTTTAGCTCAGCAATCTAAAGCTCTTGAGGATGCCAAAATTGAATTTTCGAAGAAAACGGATAAATTTGAAAAGTATTTTGAAAAACTTGAAAATTCAAACGTTGTTCTTGAAAGAAAATTAAATCAAAAAATTCAAGATTCTAAACTTGAAAAAGATAATTTTGTGAGACAAATTAAGTCGCTTGAATTTAAGTTGGCATCCCAAGATGAATTGCTCAAAGAGAATGAGACTTTAAAGGCTCAAGTACAAGAAAAGGTCTTTGCTATAGCTGCGTTGAAAAACGAATTGAGAAAAACTAAAGGATCTAGTGTGGATACTAAGCTTGAAAAACCATCAATCTTGGGGAAACCGCCTCAAATTCAGTCTGTTAGACAACCGACTGCATTTAGATCTGAGCGACCAAAATCCTTGAGACCGCGGTTTGCCTCCCAAGTTGATATGGTTCATCTCTCTAGACCAGTCACTCCACTATCTAGGCCCAATGTGACTAAAACAGCTTTTGCAAGACCTAATCACATGATTGCATCTAGCCTCCCTAGACATAGTCTAAAGAACACGTCTCGAACTAGTTCAAATGATTTTCGCCATAAATTTGGTCTAAGGGAAGCTATTCAGATGACACAAGTAAGAGATAGGAATTTTAAACCTAGTTAGATGCCTTCTAGATTACCCAACACTGCTAACCGTAGCATATCATATCCTAGGAGCATCAATCAATCATCTAGGAATTCTAGATCTTACTCGGACATTAAATATGCTACTTATAAAACATGTAGGAAATGTGTCTTTAAAGCCAATCATGATTCTTCTGTCAAGAAATTACTTAATGAGGTGAACTCCCGTGCTAGACTTAAATCCCAGTGGGTGGCTAAAATAAAACCCATGGGTAAAATGTGGCGCCCCATTGGTAGAACTTTCACTCTTGTAGGAAATGAGTGCCCTTTAACTAGGATAGTCTCTGATTCTACTAAGAATACTAGGGAGGAAATTGAAAAGGAGGATACATCACTTAAGCCTGAACTTAAGGTTTTCTATAAAAGGAAACGTTTGCCAGCTAAGACAAGTGAACCATCTCCTCAGGTCACCTCTAGCACAAGAAAAGAAAATTGTCAACTCCCACTTGTTTCTAAGATAGATATCGCTAACCCATATCAAAGCATGCAAATTCTAAATGAAAATGCAGGTACCAAAGAGGATGTTCCAAAAGAACGAAGCGGTCCAATCATTGTATACCATTCAATTAAGGACACTCTCAGAGTTTGGTTGCTAAAGAAGCTGATATCTAAAAACAAGTGTCTCAGGGGATTTCCAGTTAAGCTTATAGTGCATCAGGACTTATAGTCACATTACAGACTATAACTCGATCTTCAAAGAAAGGAAAGTTTATCGCCGATGATAAACTTATCCTTATAACGAGAAATTAATTTTTCTCGGGCATGAGCTTATATCAAAAACATTCCAAGTTTTTAAGCTCATGCACTATGGCTCCTCGTTAAATGACAGACGATGGCCCGGACTTCAGAGACAGGGAAGTTTATCTACGCAACGATAACTTACCCTCAAAACGAGAAATTAAGTTTTCTCGGACACGAGCTTATCCTAAAACCATTCAAAAGGTTTTAAGCTCGTGTATAAGGCTCTTCATTAAATATCAGATGATGACCCGATCTTCAAATAAAGGAAAGTTTATCGCCGATGATAAACTTATCCTCATTAACGAGAAATTAAATTTTCTCGGACGCAAGCTTACATTAAAACTATTCAAAAGTTTTAAGCTCGTGTATATGGCGTATAATCACATTTCAGATTTTGCCCCGGACCTCAAAGAAAGGAAAGTTTATCGCCGATGATAAACTTATCCTTACAACGAGAAATTAATTTTTCTCGGGCATGAGCTAATATTAAAAACATTCGAAGTTTTTAAGCTCATGCACAATGACTTACAGTTAAATATCAGACTGTAACTCGGACTTCAATTTTAGGAAAGCTTATCTTTAAAGATAGCTTATCCTCGTAACGGGAAATTAAATTTTCTCAGTCATGAGCTTGTATTAAAACATTCCAGGTTTTAAGCTCAGAAAGGAAAGTGAATCTTTAAAATAAGGGAACTTTTCCTCATAACGAGAAATTCACCTTTCTCGGTCATGAGCTTTACGTTAAAACATTCAAAGTTTTTCAAGCTCATGAAAACGACTTCTAAGTAAATGTCAACTTAAGACTCGTTCTTCAGTTAAAAGGAAATTTTATCACCGATGATAAACTTATCCTTAACAACGGGAAGTTTACAACTTCTCGGACTTGAGCTCGTTTTGTAAGATATTCAACATCTTAAGCTCAAGTAATTGGTTTTCAAAACATTGAACACAATTTTTCGAGAATTTCTCAAAAAGGTTTTCAAAATTTTTCAAAATTGTGTGTTCAAAAAATGTTTTGATAAAAAGAGCATGTCTTCTGGAATCGATAATATTTACGATACTAGAAATATCATTCAATAATGACACGGGGTTGTAAATAAAGTTCGAGCAGAAGTTCAAATGTTTTAAAACATGCTCAAAATGGTTTGCTATTATTTCAGATAGTAACCCGCTTTTCATACTCAAGTCAAGCATTTCACCAGAAAGCTTTGACTCAACAACGGGAATTAATTTTCTCGGGCATGGTTTACTTTATAACCATGTAAGGGATTGTGTTTACTTTATAACACAATCTAACACGAATATATGTACGATTCAGTGCATTTATTTGTTAAAACAAGAGAAAGTCTTGTTTTATGAAGTTATCATCTCCACCAACCGTAGCAATTTACAATTGATATCTACATACTCGACGATGCGACTACTCAAACGACGACTACAGCTCTTTCAATAGAACACGGGTCAACAATTAAGGGGGAGCAATTGTCCAGCATTCAGAATCTTCGACGCCGAAAGTGCCAAGTTCACATGTTGGTGTCAAGACAACGATATCAATCGTACACATGGAGTCAAGAGATAACTTCAGACGTGATGAGGCGACCAACATTCGTGAACAAGAACCATGTGAATCTTTCATATGATGTTCTCCATCATTTAGGTCCAACCTCATAAATCGCTAATCTTGTGAATAAATTATCATATATGATCTTTGCACGTGATAAATACCTTACACTTGTGTTCAAAAGGTATTTTATTTACGTTTCAAGTATACCCTCATTAATTTGAGGGGGAGCTTGTGTAATTCATGAAGATAATCGGATTTGCATTTTTCTTCCCAAATTTTCTTAATATGCTATTAAATCAATTGATATTAAAAACATCGATTGGGTTAATATTTTTAATATGGGGGAGAAAATGTGATTTAATATGGGATATTATCACAAATGGTTTGACTTAACGTGCTAGCTCATCCCGACATGTGCGAAATGTTTTTGGATATCGTGGCATATGTTAAGGGGGAGCAAAATGGATTTGCACCTCAAAATGGATTTCATGGTGACATACACTTACCCAAAACATCTTTATTCACGACGGTGAAGATTGTGGTGACATAAGGATGGTAGGATAGGTTAAATTCCAATGATTTCTCTAGAACCGGAGGAATCTTCCCAAGGACATTTCATAGCTAGAAATAGTAGTCCTTAGGAAAGATGGAGAAAGATTGTGAACGTAGCTGAATGCCGGTCAAGTACTTAAGTTAGCACTGGAACAATCACAACAAGGTGCTAGTGATGACGTATTGGTAAGCATTGAAGGGGTTGAAGAATGACAAAGAATTGTAAAGATAAAGGGTGTAAAGAAAGAAGCCCTCCTTACAACCTTAGGCAGAAACCGGGTCAATTCATATGCTATTGAGATCATTTTTAATGATTCTTGATATTGAAGATAGACATCATGGACCCAGTGATGCAAGGCACAACCCATCCCAGCTAACTCATATATCTCTCAAAAGATATTTGTTTTAATCACACGGAGACAACGCATTATCTATTGATTTATTCACTCTGAATAAATTGGTATTGAAATGGTGGCACTCCTCTCCAGCCTCCGATCACTAAAATCCAAACTGCACGATCGAGTCTAGAGCCATTTGAGATCATCAAATATCTCATTAGGACACACTTTATATTTCCTTGCTTCTTCACACACTGTGAAAAGTAAGAAAGATTTTAAGAGTCCTACGCAAAATCTTCATGATCTTGCCTGAACATCCGAGTAATACGAAAGTATTTACAATGAAGTTGGAAATCCTTCTTGAGTGAATATCAAAAAGCTCATGGTAGGTGACTTGTGCGATTCTTTATGAATCAAACTTGTGATAACTGGAAAGCAACATCGGTTTAGTTCTTAGCTGAACTTAAACACGTTCCAGGCCTCTACGCAATATCTTAGTGATCTTGCCAGAACACTCAGAGTGATACCTTAGTGTTTATAGTGATGAGTGGAAATCCTTCTAGTGTTAACCTCAAACAGCACTTGGTAGGTAACTTGCAAGATTCTATACGAATCAAGCTCGTGACAACTGGAAAGCAACGATGGTGCGGTTCTTAATTGAATTTCACTTGTTCCAGGAACATGAATTGACGGCTTCAAATCATGCGGATATTATTATCCAAATGATTCACTCTTTATGCTCGCAGTCAGCTTTGGACGGTCGAATCAAGAGAACGGGTGCACCCGCGAAATCTTGTCAAGGATATTCTTAATTGAAACTACCTGCCACAAGTACGATATTTTATATCGTCCAACGGTCTTCACCGACCAGAGGTAAAATGCTACCGAATTAGAATGCAATGTTCAAGGCCATTTCATCCGTGTATATGTTTTGTTGCTAACTGTCTTATGCAGCGTAACAAGAAGGTGGCAGTGCGGTGTACAATCCAGAAGAAGTTGTCAACACATGCTTATGCTTTCTGCACTTAATACTTCAACAAATTTAAGAAAGTCTAAAAGTCAAGTCTTCCGCTGTATCAAACTCTAAAGCTTTCAAGAATTTATAAAAGTATAAGTATGTGGAACATGAAGTCACGAAGAGGCAAATATCACAAGTGATGAATGCACGAGATCAAAGCAAGGACGCATGCTCAAGAACAAAGTCAAAGATCTCATTAGCATATTCACAAGAACAAGATCGAAGACTCAAGCATAGTATGCTAGGTTTAAGATTTTGTAAAATGGTGTGACCTTCCTTTGGGGGAGATTGTTGGAAATACGTTTTTCCAAGGAAAGTCTCGGTCACATCATTATTAGCATAGATCACGAGCAATAGACTATTTAGGACATTGTAACTTGGAGTGACCTCCCTTAGGGGGAGATTGTTGGAAATACGTTTTACGTATTTTGAAAGGATCGGTCACTCCAATGATATTGGGCTCGTGATCCAGTATAGCCCATATAGCCCACATGTAGGGTGGGCTATATAAACCCCCTCCTAGCATGTTAGGAGGGGTTGGTCATTCACTTTTCATACACTTAATCTAATCTTTCATTTTTCTCCAACCTCTCTCTAGTTTCTCTCTCTACATCTTCATCTATCTTTCTATCTCTTTAGATAATCACAACACAAGGATAATCCAAGGATTATGAGGACCTACATGTCCTGATAAAGATTCCTATTTATCTTGACGTGTATACTTACCTTGTTACTTTCATTTATGATGACAAAAAAATGCCTCTAAAGCTAACAACTGCTACTGTGAATGCTATGATTAAGCAAGGAATTACGAGATCACTTGTAGCGGATCATGCTGCAAGGGGAGAAGGTTCTAGAGCTGGAGGTTAAGCTGGACCAGCTGGGAATGTTGGTGGTATACAAGCCCCTAGAGAGTGTTCTTACGCCAGTTTTATAAAGTGTGGACCTACCCAATTTCATGGTATTGGTGGTGCTTTAGAGCTATGCTGATGGATTGAGAAGACCGAGAGTATTTTTGAGACCAGTGGGTATTCTGAAGCAAACAAGGTGAAGTTTGTTGTCGATGCTCTTCAAGATGATACATTAAGTTGGTAGAAGAGTCAAGTAGCTGTTGTTGGGCTGGCTGTGGCTAATGGTAGGACTTTGGCTGCCACGAAGGAGCTGTTGTCTAGTCAGTTTTGTCCTGAAGATGAACTGGGGAAATTGGAAGATGAGTTGAGGCATTTGTTGTTGAGAAACAATGATATTATTACTTATTCCAAGAGATTTAATGAACTGTGTTTGCTATGTCCTGATGCTTTTGCTAATGATCGTAAGAAGATGAAGCAGTATATCAAGGGATTTTCCAGTAACATCAAAGGGGAGACTACTTCGTCGAGATCCAGATCTTTTGACGAAGCTGTTCAAATAGCTCATCCTTTGATGGACGTGAAGGTGCAGGATAAGAAAGACAACATTGCTGAGAGCAACAAGAGGAAGTGGGATTCTTCTCAGTCTAGCCAGAGTCAGAGTTGGAACCGTGAGGGTTATCACAATAATAACAACCAAGGCCCACACCAAAACTAGTAGTTTAACCAGAGAAGGAATGATGGTGTTCGTGCTGCCACTGTGCCTCGAGGTAATAGGACCAATCCTAAGTGTGGTCGATGCCGTTTGTACCATGTGGGGAATTGTCCTCCCGCTTGCAGCAAGTGTGGGAAGGCTGGACACAAGGCTATGGACTGTAGAACCAGAGATGTGACCATTAGAGCTTATTCCACTAGGGTAGTGACCTGCTTTAACTGTGGAGAAAGGGGGCACAAGCAAGGAAATTGTCCAAGGGTTGGTAACCGACAGGGAGGCAATGTTGCTGCTGCTCCAGCCTATGTCGTGGGGAATGCTGACCAGCCTCAAGGTCCGAACGTTGTAACTGGTACATACTTACTTGATACTCGTTATGCTAGTGTGTTTTTTGATTATGGATCCGATAGGAGTTTTGTTGATGTAAACTTATTCGCCTTGTTGATAGAGAACCAGTGATTTTAACAACTATCTATAATGTGGAATTAGCCGATGGGAAGATTGTTATCACTAGCTCGATACTAAAAGGGTGTTCTTTGAAGTTAGGGAATTATATGTTCGACATTGATTTGATACCTATAGAGCTAGGGTCTTTCGACATGATTGTTGGTATGGATTGGTTAATTGCGCGTGGTACGGTGATTGTAGGTGGAGAAACGTTGGTATAGATTCCATTAAGGAATAGGGTGTTAACTGTGAAGGGCGATGAATGCACTTCGCGCTTGAGAGTGGTGTCTTGTTTGAAGATGATGAGGTATGTAGAAGAGGGGTGTGATGTATTTCTGGCTCAGATAACTAGTGATGGTGTAGTTGAGAAGAAATTAGAAGATGAGCCTGTAATTCGGGAGTATTTTGAAGTTTTTCCTAAAGAGTTGTCGGGATTACCGCCATCTCGTGAAGTTGTATTTCGGATCTATTTGGTGCCTGGAGCTGCACCGGTTGCTCGTGCGCCTTCTCGTTTGGCACCGTCAGCGATGAAGAAGTTATCCGATCAATTGCAGAATTGATGGATAAGGGATTTATTAGACCGAGTTCATCGCCGTGGGGAGCGCTTGAAGGATGGATCATTTCGGATGTGTATCGATTATCGTGAGCTTAACAAGTTAAATGTTAAGAATCGATATCCATTGCCAAGGATTGATGATTTATTTGACCAGTTGAAAGGATCCAGTATGTACTCGAAGATCGATTTGAGATCTGGCTATCATCAACTGTGAGTTAGGGAAGAGGAAATTCCTATAACTGCTTTTCGAACTCGATATGGGCACTTTGAGTTTCAAGTGATGCCTTTTGGTTTAACAAATGCACCTGACGTTTTCATGGACTTGATGAATCGTGTGTGCAAGCCGTATTTGGATGAGCTTTTCATTGTGTTCATTGATGATATTCTCATTTATTCCAAGAGAAAGGAGGAGCATGAGAAGCATTTGAGAACAATTTTGGAATTGTTGAAGAAAGAGAAATTGTATGCCAAGTTCTCTAAGTGTGAGTTTTGGTTGGAGTCAGTGCAATTTTTTGGGCATGTGATTGACAACAAAGGTGTTCGTGTAGATCCTGCTAAGATTGAAGTGATTAAGGATTGGTCGGTACCGACAACACCGACAGAATTTCGTCAATTTCTTGGTCTTGCTAGGTATTACCGAAAGTTTATCGAAGGGTTTTCACTGATTGCTAAATCGTTGACCAAGCTTACTGAGAAGAATCGGGTGTATGAGTGGGGACCGGATGAAGAAGCCGCTTTCCAAACGCTTAAGGATAAGTTGTGTTATGCGTCGATTTTGTCATTTCTTGAAGGATCTAAAGACTTCATGGTCTATTGTGACGCGTTTCAAAAGGGCTATAGAGCTGTGTTGATGCAACGTGAGAAGGTGATCGCTTAGCGTCGAGTCAATTGAGAAAGCATGAGGAGAACTACACTACTCATGATTTGGAGCTTGGAGCTGTAGTTTTTGCTTTGAAATTGTGGAGACACTATTTGTATGGAACCAAATGTGTGGTGTTCGCTGATCATAAGAGTTTGCAGCATATTTTGGATTCAAAGGAGTTGAATATGAGGCAAAGGAGATGGGTGGAACTGCTGAGTGATTACGATTGTGAGATTCGCTACCATCATAGAAAGGCGAATGTAGTAGCTGATGCACTTAGTAGGAAGGAAAGGGAAAAGTCTATAACAGTTAGATTTGGTGATTACGGAGAGTGTTGACTTGACAGAAAGGATATTTAAAGCTCAAGCTAATGGTTTGATGAAGGAGAATGTCAAGGAAGAGAATCTGGGTAGAATGTTGAAACCGCTCTTTGTGGTGAAGTCGGATGGAATGAGGTATTTTGAGAATCGAATCTGGTTGCCTTTATGCCCACCTGAGGAAGGTGTGTTGGGAGTGCGAGATTTGGTGATGAATGAGTCTCACAAGTCAAAGTATTCGATACATCCTGGTTCAGATAAGATGTATCAAGAAATGAAGAAGAGTTGGTGGCCAAACATGAACGCTGACATTGCCCGATATGTTAGTAAGTGTTTGACTTGTGAGAAGGCGAAAGCTGAACATAGAACACCGTCTAGGTTATTGGTGCAACCTGAAATCCTTTAATGGAAGTTGAAGAAGATCACTATGGATTTTGTGACGGGTTTACCAAGAACTTCTAGTGGTTGTGACATGATATGGGTGATTGTGGATACATTGACGAAATCTGCTCACTTTTTACTGATGACGGATAGCATCGAAAGGCTTACTACTGTGTATGTAAATGAGATAGTTTGTCGACATGGTGTGCCTTTGTCGATCATTTCGGATCACGATAGTATATTTAATTTAGAGTTTTGGAGATCTCTTCAAAGAGCTATGGGAAGTGAGTTGAGTTTGAGTACCGCGTATCATCCTGAAACTGATGGAAAGAGTGAAAGGACAATTCAAACATTGGAAGTATGCTTGGTGTGTGCGCGATTGACTTTGGTAGTAGTTGGTAATGACATCTGCCTTTGGTGGATTCTCGTATAACAACAGTTATCATGTTAGTATCAAGGCTGCACCGTTCGAGGCGTTGTATGGGCGTAAGTGTAGGTCTCCAGTGTGTTGGAGTGATGTTGGGGAAAGTCAATTGATTGTGGAGATTAAGAATCGTTTGTTAGCTGCGAGAAGCCGTCAGAAGAGTTATGCTGACAATCAAAGGAAACCGTTGGAGTTCGAGATTGGGGATATGGTTATGCTAAAAGTATCTCCTTAGAAGGGTGTGATTCGTTTTGGGAAACGAGGAAAGTTGAGTCCGAGGTATATTGGACCGTTCAAGATTATCCAACGAATTCGACCAGTTGCCTATAAGATGGAATTGCCAAATGAACTTCGTGACATACATAACACTTTTAACGTGTCTAATCTGAAGAAGTGTTTGGCGGAAAGGGATTTGGTGATCCTATTGGATGAGATCCAGCTTGATGATAAGTTGTATTTCATTGAGGAACCCATGGAGATTAGGGATCAAGAAGTCAAGCAGATGAAGCATAGTAGGATTCCTATGGCGAAGGTCGGATGGAATTCTAGACGTGGACCTGAGTTCACGTGGGAGTGTGAGGATTTCTTTAAGGAAAAGTATCCTCATTTGTTCTAGTGGTACAGAATGTGAGCATAAGAAGAGGCGAGCGCCGAGACATCTCTCTTTTTAAGGAGAGGATAATGTGATACCCCGAACATGAGGTCATTATTTAATCCTATGTTTCGTATATTTTTGAAATTTTTGAGGAACTTAAATGCTATTATGTTTGACGGTTTAAGTTGAAACCGATGTTGAGGCTTTATTTTTACGTTTTGACGATTAAAGAGAACCGCTAGTGATCGTGATACCGACAGATGCCCGAAATTTTTCATTTTATTATCGATTGTTTCGATATTTAAGACTTTTGAGTTTTCGTTTAATTGCGTATTAAGTCGAGTCAGAACCATATTATTATTTTTTGTGTGAGTTTGAACTTTTTAAAAGTATCTTTACGAAGCCGGGACGAAACCCGACTCCCGCAAATTTTAAAGAACGACTACTAGTCACATTCCCACTCTTTAACTATTGTTTTATAATGAAGGACAAAAGAAAACCCATATTAAAAAACTACCCCCACCCCCATATAAAAAGAGATTTTCTCACACACAACCGCATTTTCTCATTTTCAAAAATTGAAAATTCTCTCCCCCTCATGCTCTTGTTTGTGTCGTCACCCCCACCATCATCAAACACTAGCATAAAAAATTTCTACTCGAATTTAGAAGAAACCAAGCAAATTCCCATTCTTAGAATAATCTTGTGAGTGTTTTGAGATCTTAAAATCCAACATGCATTAACTTTAATTTTTCAAAAATTTATTTTGATGAACAAGTAATTTGATCCATTTTTGTTGGGTGCATGTGTTTAATATGTTGTTAGGATCAAGTGCAATGAATCCATCAAGCTAGGAAAAGTTTTTCCCTTGTTGTTGTTTACCTCAACCCCACGGACACAAGGGGGGTTTTGATTTTGGAGTGTTTGATCCTTGATTTTGTTGGTAAGGTTCCTTATTTATATGTTAATTATTTAATTAATTATTTTTGAATGGTTGCATGTATGATTTTGATTTGAGGTTTTGAAAAAAGATGAACATGAAAGTGATTAAGAGTACATGGATTGGTTTAGGATGATTACCGGGTAATATTAGGAGTATAGGAGTTGATGAAATGGGTCAAAACGATGATTTGATATGATTTTTAGAAATATATTTTAGTTTAGTGACTTTAGAGGTATTTTTTGTGGTCTTAGGTCTGAGATAAATTTGGTTGATGGGATATTGTTGTAGAGCTTTTCCCAATCTCTGATTCGGTATAAGATAGGCCTTCTAACTCAAAATAGGAAGAAGTTATGATAGATTGATTTTTCGTGTACCGGGAGGCGAGTATCGACACAACACGATATTGTTGTCGATATTAGGTCAAATCTCGGGGACTATAGATTGAGTTTCAAAAATGTTCAAGGGCTGTTCTCAGGCTCTAAACCTAGGGTGTGAGTCTATTTTCAAAGTCAAGTGTTGGATTTATAAACGAAATTGGTTAAGATGGTCAAAATAGTTTTATGAGTCGAAGGTACAAAACTGTTCGAAATTTTAAGTACAAAGATGTGATGTGCAGAAGGTCTTAAAAGTAAAATCTTTTGATGAATTTTTAGGAGAACTTTCTACAAGTTATGAGTGAGTTATCTTGCTAGTTTCATGAAATTTCAAGGTTTCTAAGTATAGGAAATCAGCTTGTACATTTTGTATGTACCGGCTGAGTGCTTTTTGGGAGTATTGGTTAATATAGTAACTTTGTAAAGGTGTCTAGTAGAATCACTTGTGTGGGTTGTTCTTGTGGATTTACTATGGTTTTGAGTTGTTAAATTTGGTTTTACTAAGTATGAGTCGATACTTGTATATATTGATAAAGTGCGCGCCTTATTCGGTAGGTCGCGGCTTTCGTGTTTTACCGGACATCTAATCGTCGGTGGTCGTTCTACTACTACTACTACTTCTACTACTACTACTTAAGGTGAGTCTATAGCCTCGCTTTATACTACTTTTAAATGATTTTACCTGCGAGGGGGATACATTCTATTTAAATGAAAATGAACACAAGTCATGAATAATTATTTAGACCCGAATGTTGTTTGAATTGTATTAAGTACCTTGTTGCTAAAGGCCCCAAATTCATGAACCGTTAACTATTTTCTAGCTGTTGTGTAAGTAGAAATAGCCGCTTAGATAATTAATAGTA
The DNA here is from genome assembly GCA_025667525.1 of Glebionis coronaria. Lineage (NCBI taxonomy): Eukaryota > Viridiplantae > Streptophyta > Magnoliopsida > Asterales > Asteraceae > Glebionis > Glebionis coronaria. The sequence goes on along the minus strand of CM046877.1, from coordinate 124,629,666 downwards.
CTATGAGGTTAACGTCCTTATCCGGGACGAGAGTAGTACGTCAAGTACCCTCTGCGAATGAATAACTTGTGATAAGAGATAAGGTATAATTTGGCAACGAATACCTTAAGAGGGGCAATGTTTTACTTTAATCATGCCGACAACTTTGGCGCTGGTGATTAAGTTACGGGGTCGATGTCATGAGCTTAAATACATTTACTTAGCTTTTGTTATCAGATGAAATACCTGAGTAATAGATTGTATGATCAACTGTTATTGGCCTCAAGATCTATGAAGGTAAATAACCTTAACTAAACTCTTTTGACAAGATATGCAATGGTGCATTCTTAAACCCCATTAGGTCATGCATTATGTGGTTATATCAATTTCATCTTTTCTACACTTCATTAGGCAAATGCAGGAATTACATTTGGTCTAACTTGAGAATGACTACTATTGCACTAGAAATTCAATTTGACCCAACGGTTAAATAACTTCCATGAGAGAAGTTGAGTTAGTGTATAACTCGTAAAAATGGCCGTGCTTAGCCGTAATTGAGCACCTCTAGTGATAGTCTTATACTCATTCTATAAATTGATTAAATGGATGTTCCTAAATATGACTAATGATTCTTTACATCGATGAACTTTGTATGTCATTAGGAGTCTCTTTATTTTTTGGCCATTAGATTTTTCTTAGCTTTCTTCCTACGTGCTAATTGAACCTATGTGTTTTTCCTTTATGTGTGTTCTAGTTTTTATTGATCTTTAGCATAACTTTAAGATAAGTTAAACCAAAATATTAGGATTTGCTGAATTTCGAAAATTCCCTTTATCCTCCAAAACACACCTTCTATAGGCGGATCATTAATTGCCAAGCGGCTCAATATATTTATTGAATCGCGAGCATAATTAATGAGCCGCAGACAGATGCAGTCAAAACATATTTTTTGAAACTTCAAAATTGTTCCAACCTTTTTGAAATTTTTTGTTTCAAACCTTTGACCACTCCCCAAATATCTTGTGTTTTATCTGCTTAACCCTAAGAATTTTTGCATCTCTTTCACACCAAAGCAAAATGTCTTATTCACCCAATGAAAGCCTTAATTCTCCACCAAAGAACACACCAAAATGAAATCTCTTCTCCTTCTAAGAAAATTGCTTTTGGAAACTCTCTTTTTCCACCACTTCCTTTTTGTGTTATTCCTCCATCATATGATGATGTCATGCATCATGGAACATATTGTCTTTGTTGTCAATATCAATATCTTTCCATGTCTCATATCTATGATGAGTTGAATTACAAGATTATCACCAAGCCTTCTCCACCAAATTCCGCTACCACTTCGTCTTCTGATTAAGCATCTGTGTTGCTTATTAATAAGGCATCCAATTTAAGCAAATCTTAGAATTCTAGTGTAACTAGGAAAAGAATTATGCTTAAGTTTTAGGATTGTATATCATACATCTTTGTATGATCTTTATTTTCTTGTATTTCTTTTCATGTTCTTCAACATGATTTATCTTTGGATCTTGGATCTCGTTGTTCTTGTGATCTTTCTTTTCTTCTTTATTTTACTCACTCGGTTGTCAAGGAAGGTTAGATTTTAATCTAATTCCTCTCTAAGTAGGATTCACAACTTAAATATTTCATCCGAAATATTCAAGTAATTTTAACCTGCAAATTGCAATTTGTGACAACTAAGGTTTGATAGAGTTAGTTGTCACCTGTTGAACTCTACTTTTGTGTTAACTTGTGTTAATTATATGTTTTATGTGTTACTATTAGTGATATGGTGATTGAGAATGCATGAAATGAAGTACATGATGTGTATAGCATGGTACGAGTCAGAAATGAAATTTGATGAAATGAAATGGTAAATGAACTGCGTGAAAAAAGCTTTCATGTATGTATTGTATGTTATATTTATATTATATATGTATTATATGTTCTTGATAGGGTTTAGGGTTATTTTCCTTATTTATAAACTTTTAGAAATAAAGGTTAGTTTGGAAATCGCGTAAAAAGTCGAAAATTTTACGTAAGGCTTTCAGGTTTTGGCCCAGAGGTAACTTGAGGCTACCATTTGGCTTAGTGGTGATTAAATAACAGTAATTTTATTAAAAAAAAGTCGGCCATAGGGTGTTGGGCTTGGTTTTGGGCCGAATTTTTCTTAAGGAAGTGTTGATACAAAAGTTGGGTGGACCGAGTTGGACCCGAATTAGGCTTAATTTGGGGTCTTGTGGGTTCCGGATCTTGCACCAAGTTAATCTTGTTTAAGGACCTTACACACTAATAAAAGACACCATTAGGCTTACCTTGGGCGCTTGTCCCACGATTAGACTCTGGCGTGAGAGTAAGTAATCGGTTTGAGTATATGTGAGGGTTTAGAGTATTGTGTGTATCGTACCTTTGTGAATCCCCAAGGGTTCCTTTTATACTCGAGAGAGCCCTGGCTGGGCTATCCTATTCTTGCGGCCTAAGGAAGAGAAACAGCCGAAAATAGTTTGATCCTTATCATGTAACAAAGGTAAGTGTATATACCTTTTCCTTAAGTGAATATAATCATAGGATAGATTATATTCTGCTTTATCCTGTTGTAGGGAGATGAGGACTCGGTTAAGTAATCCACCACTGCGCGACAGTGGCTTACTGGGCCTCTTGGGCCATGCGCTTGTTTCAAAACGACAATTCATACCCAATGGATACGGGTAGTACCTACGGGCTGGTTTATACAACCCGAATAGGGACTATACGTCATCATGTCCCCTCAGTCTAGTAGTCGCAGGTCCCGATCACGGCTACTAGACTACTAATCAGCAAAGTCTCCATATGCAATGCGCTCCTACCAAAGAAATGCTCCCATAAATGTCCTGTACACAAATATTTCAAATATCCATCCAACAGCTATCCACGTCACAATCCACTAACACCTACTTTCATTGGTAACCGAGAAAGATTGATTACATGTCATTTAAAAATGAATCCAACCACATCGTTAGATGACATAATTGGCCAACACTTGTCGCATGATCCTGCATCCTATGAGTAGGTTACTTATAATCATTTTTTCCAACCATCAGACTTCCTTATTCCCACAATCTTTTACTTCGCCATAACCGAAGCTTCAAAGAATACCCTCATAGGAAACAAGAAATCCACAAGCCAATATCTTTTAAGGAAAAAGAAAATGGTTGCCCAGCTATTTGACGTAGTATCCCGCCTTTCCGAGCGAGAACTTTCTCAGAGTATTACCAAGTATCATATCCTAGTAGACCTATATCCCATAGTACCAGATCCTCAAGTGCATATTGGAAGTTTCCCCCTGGGAAGATTGGTGTATATACCCGATTTTTTGAGTTTGGCAACAACCGTATCCCCCTAAGCCGCTTTCTGATTGACGTGCTAAGCTTCTATAGTATTCATTTATCCCAGCTACACTGTATTGGCGCAACAAAAATATCTAATTTTGAGATAAGCTGTCGGTTGAAGAACATTGATCCCACTATAAACCTATTCCATGCCTTCTATCACCCATCTTGGATTAACGGGTGGATATCTTTTGCCAAACGCCATGGTAAACTATAGTGCTACTCAACAAAGATAGACTCGCTGAAGAAATGGAACAACAAATTTTTCTGGGTGGATAAGGTTGTGTTCCCCTTTGATTATGTTTTTATCACCCCTCATACGATGATAAATGAAAATCGTCCCGTCCCTGGCACATATAACGAAGCAGATGCGCAGAGGATAGACTCCGACCGCATACCAATGTAGGAGCTCCCCGAATCACTACTATATGCCATGAAGCTAAGTTATACTGCTCCCCTACCTGCGAACCATCTCCCGCAGTATTACGACGGATTTGGCCATGGTAAGAAATCTTGTCCACACACCCCCCCATGAGGTTGTATGTTAATATATAAATTTCAAACTTCGACCTATTATCGTGTGCAGAAATAACTTACTCGCAACTCGGAAAGCGCGAGTATCATTGTGACGTAACCATGTGATGAGATGGCATTTGTACATGATCTCATAGTTCTTTTCGGGCTTTAAATGCATTAAAATGTCATAAAATACCATATATATGCTTGTATTTGTTTACTTGTGTGTTTTAGGTATGGATATCGTGAAAAAGATAAAAGATCACAAGAAACAAGGAAAAACGGACACGAGAAACGAAGCCGTACAAAGAACCAGGCCCTAGTTCATGAATTATCCAAGATTAACCCTTGAAGACTTGAAGATATACAATATTGATCCTCAAAATATGAAGAAATGACACTTAAAACCCTTGCATATTCATAATTACAAGTTTGGTCCCTTAAGTTTGTCAAAATTACAAAATGGTCCTTCAACTTTGAAGAATTGGCAAGTTTAGTCCCTCAACAATTCTAAATTGTCAATTATGGTCCCTCATGCATTCAAAGATACAATGAAGACCTTTGAAGATCAAGAATGTCCAAGATCAGTCCCTCAAATATGCAAAAATGGCAAAAACAACCCTTGAAATACTTTTGCCTAAGTTTTGGGGCAAAAGTATGAAATTCATAACTTTAATAACAAAGGAAAACGGGTTTTGTGGCTGAAAAACTTGTTTTACCCATTTCACCAAAACAGAAGGACCAAAAGTGTGCAAGTTAAACATTCAAATCACTTTTTGCGCCAAACAACTCCTATTACTACAAAAACGGATCAAACATGTTACTGTTACCCTTCTTCACCCCTAGAATTTACTTCCACTTAACAAAGGGTAAAATGAAATTAATCATACCCACGCTTGATTCACACATGCAGAAACTCATCCCACACCCAAAACCCTCACCCCCACTCACCAAAGGGCCCCACCATTCAAGACGTCCACCTATCACATCACAACTTAACCTCCAAGGAATGCCACGTGTCCAAATCAACAGCTGACACTCTTTGCTTGGTTACAAAGCTAAAAGGAACATTCAAGATCATTTTGGACAGCTAAACAAATCAATGCACTCAAGGGCTAATTTTGGAATTCCTAGCTAGGGTTTCATGTATTTTCTAGTTCTAGAATCATCCCTTGTACTCTATAAAAGGACCCCTAACCTGTGGTGAGGCATTTGTTCTAGTTTTAACTTTTAAACATTGTAATCCCTTTTTAAATTTTATAAAAGTTGGTATTTTGAGAAAATTGTAATTCCTTTTTATGTTTTTGAAAGTTGGTGTTGTTTAAGGGTAATTCTGAGTTCCATTTGATGTTATAAGTGTGCTTGAATCTTGTGGTTCAAGGACGTTTATGTTTGGTAAGGTTTTCAAGTTTGAAATAAGCTTGAAAAGTGGTTTCTGATTTTGCTATTTTTCTTGTACTAATCCTTGACCAAAAGCTATAAGCTCTTACAAGCTTGTTGACACCAAGCTTGTGAAGGGATTGGAGCCTTTGGTTGGGCTGTTTGTTCATTGTGTTGAAGAAATCAAGTCCTTGAGTTTCAACTTTGAAACATCAACCAAGGCAGTCATTTATCTCCTTTGTTGAAGTACCTTGGTCTTGTTCTAGTTGTTGAACAAGGTCCAAGGAGCATTGCTGATCCTCCTAGGATGTTGTGGAGGATAGGTATAACCTCTTGTTAAGATTCCTCTAAAAAATCACATGATATTGACTGTTTTATGTTTTGCTATATGATTTGGTGATTTTGTGTTTGTGCTTTGTGTTTTATGGTTGATATTCGTTAGTTGTCACCTAGTATAGCTATTTGATCATTAAAATCAATAGGTTGTTTGTAGAATTAAGAAGTTGCTTTGAAAAGGGGCTTATAAAAGGCTGTTTGGGTTTACTGGTTCGTAAGGCCTTCTGGCCTTGTGCCCTTGGTTCTTATGGTTTGGGAGGTCTAAACAAGTCATTTTAAACAAGTTTTAGTCATTGGTTAAGTTTCTGAAAGTTTTGAAAAGGGATTTGAAGTTTTGTAAAAATCTGATAAAAAGTGTTTTGAAATTGGTCAAACACATCAGATCCAATAACTTCTTTGTTTGTTGGATCTAAGGTCTAAAATCAGGTTTGGGAATAGTTTAGGTGATAAGCTATCTGTGCATTATCTGTTTGTTGAATTTGGTGGCTTATTGAAGGAGCTAGGGCTTATCAAAGTTGGCTGAAGTGGTCATTTGCATCAGCAAAGTGACCACCTCATTTTGTGCTTGCATTTGTAATTCTAGTGTATGCCTTGTTGTTTTGTTGCTTGGATCTTGTTTATGTGCTGCTTGTGAGTGAATTTTGCTATTTGGTGTGCCTTGTATCTGGCTTATAAGCTCACTGGCTTATTTAGCCTTATTTTCCAAAATCTGTCATCAATTGGTCAACTGACCTCTTGATTCACAAGGATTCCTCCTTGAGTTCTTCACAAAAGTTGCTTATAACAAGCCCATAATCCATCCCTGATAATTTGGTGAACTTTGGAGTACTTTGACTTTTGGTCAAATAAGCACATTTTGGCTTATTTTTGAGAACTGCTTATTGGTACATGCAACAACTTGGCGTTTGTAATAGAACTCATTTTTCTTAGTTTAATAACAAGTCTGGAAGGTTACAAGTCTTTTGGTTAAGCTTTTGCTAGGAAACTAGCTTATTTGGCTTCTTCAGCCAGCTTATTGGTTTACACTGCTTATTCTACTTGGCTTTTTGTGATTTTCTTGATTGATTATTCTTAGTTAAGCTATTTGTGAGCTTTTGCAACAAACCAGAGCTTTTAAAACAGCCTAGAACTCTAACCCGACTATTTTGTCTTTTAGTGAAATTGTTCTTTGCTAATTTCTAGCTTATTGAGTGTGCTTTTTCAAAATTTCTTTTCACAGATCTCTTAGGCATCTCAAAAGAAGGTTGTGTGTTTAAGCAGAGCTTATGGCATTGGCTTATTGCTTAATGGGCTTATTGGCCCAATAAGAATAAGCTGTTTGTTATTTAAGCTGTGATAAGCTCAAAATCAGCTTTTGGGCCTTCAAACTTTTGTGCTTAGAATTAAATTTTGTGTCAGATAGGGCCTTTTCAGGTCATTTGGGTCTAGTTTGACTTTTTGGGCCAAAAAGCCCATTAGTGTTGAATGTTTTTGCTTTTAGCCCATTTGAGGGCCCATTAGGGGTACTTTGGAAATTTCACTTTCATTTTCTGATCATTTAGGTTAAAATAAACTAGTTTGCAAGTTTTTAGAATTTTTTATAATTTTTGGATTTCTAATATCATTTTAATATTATTTTATTATTATTTTTCAAATTTCACATTTTTATATTTTTTATATTTTTCTTGGCTTTAATACATTAAAATAGGATTTTTGCAACTCTTAGATTAATTTTATCATATCTAGATTAATTTTTATAACTATTTTAATTTTTAATAGTTTTTTAATCATTTTAAATAGTTTTTATTAGTTTAAAAATTTATAAAGATAGTTTTTAATCTTTTTAGGTCATTTTAGAGGTTTACCAATTGAAAAATCTTTATTTGGGTTTTTTTGATAATTAATTTGATTTTTAGGGCTTTAATTAGCATTTAAAAATTAATATTTAATTAATTAAAAGGTTTGAAAAAGTTTTGATCATTGGTAAACTCTTAGTCTATTTTATTTGATTTTTGGTAATTTTTTGAGAATTTTTAGAATTAATTTTTATTTTAGCCCTTTTTACGGTTTTACTTTTAGTCGTAGTAGTAATTATTTTCACGTCTTCGTCATTCTATATTCTCATCCCCTTCTATCCAATATTAATCTCAAATCAATTACGAATTATTCACACACATATACCTCCTTGGGAAACGAACTTTCACATCATAAGGGTCATTAACACTTGATTTCCCTAAATCATTTGTTTAATACTTACCGCTTTTCCCTTTTTACCTCCTTTTCCTAAAGGTGTGGTAAAACACTACAATCACCATGCGCCCTCAACCACGTAGCCCAAACGAGCTTGCAAGTGAGTGGGGCATCGGTAGACGTGTTGGAAACTCACTTTATGTGACGACATTTAAGAATTCCCATTAGTTATCATAGTCACACGCATTTAGACTAGACTAGGTTCGTTGTAAAGTTTAGGTTGTGCGTGTGACTATATATACCCCTCCTTAGCTTCCAAGGAGGGGTGTTGATTGTTTTTGTTTATTTTTCAATACATTTTCATTTCACTTTCAACCTCTCCTCTCTCTCTTTAAGCCAACAATGGCTTCCACCACCATATACCACCACATTAGACCACCGGATCCGATTTAGCATTTCTACATTTGGCATCAGAGCCTTGGTTCATTCCTTGGATCGTGTTTATGTTATCGATTTAGGTGGCTATAAATTTTTTTATGGTCCGTATGTTCCATTTTCTTGTCACGTTTTGTGTTCTCTTTCAACATTCACAAGTCTCTGTCACGTTATGTTATTTTTTTGTCCACAGTCTCATTGTATTGGTTTCATCAAAAAGTTGTCATCATATCTATGGTCATTTGTATGTCATCAGTCAAAAGAAAGATTCATCCATGGTCAATTTGAGTTTTTTCATAGTCAAAAGTTATCATTTTTTTTCGTATCTGTTCTAACTTGATCTGGTAGTTTTTCTGGGTCTATCTAGATGTTTCTGATGATAAACTCACCCAGAAAATATTCAGTGTACCAGTCCTGGATTTTCAGGAACAAGGACCACTTTTGGATTTCAGCTACATGGTACGATCGCATGATTGCGATGGGTTGTTTTTACCACATTCTGATGGGTTCGACATACCCATTGCGATGGGACTCATTCCGATGAGTCACATTGCGATGGGTGGCTGAACCTGTCGCAATGGCATAAGTAAAACGTCATGCTGCCCATTTTTTCCCAACATTGCGATGGCTGGTAACCATTGCGATGGGTACCATCGCAATGGGTACCATCGTAATGAGACATTTGACTTCGATGGACTCTGTTTCTTTTTGATTGCGATGGTGTTCATTAGATTACGATGGAAAATAACTTTGACTGCGATGGGTTATAATTTTTGACTCCGATGGGTTAAAAAATTTTTGATAGTTTAAATCTTTCATGACCAAGATGTGACCAAACCATATCCATCGCAACCGAGTCAACTCGGTGATTACCGAGTTGACTCAGTTCACTTACCGAGTCGACCCAAAATTAAATCCAATCCCATCCGACCTTTTATCACCTCAACACCATCACTATCCTATCCCATCGTCTCCTAATCCCCAATCCAATCTAAGACTCGAACTCAACATAAAATCAGAAAACATTTAGATCTCAGATTTATTTTCGTGATATATCGACATGCATGTCAAGATCTATTAAGATCTATACTCACTAAAATCATTCATCATCGATCTATTTGAACCGTCACAGATCCATGTATGGTTTAACCCATCTTATTTAATATTTGAAAATACAGAAAGATTTATAACAACTTTGTTATAATCTATTCTTGTTTCGATCCACTCAACAAAAACCAATATGAAACCTACCCGAGATCTTTAATTTAAAGATCTTGGAGATGAACCTCCGATTATTATATGTGCTTCGATTTATGCTTGTCACCCAGATTGAGCAGGAATGTTTTAAACATCTTGTGATATTCGCTTGATATGCAAGCTGATGGAGGTTGATTTGTACCACGGTTTTATATGGGTATTCGATTCGATGGAGGAGTAATACTTTATAGGATTGATTGATGAGAGTGAATTAACTGAGATTTAAGATGATTAACTCAAATGACGAGTTTTGATATGATGGATTTTTTTTTGGGGGTTGACTGAGATGGATGAGGTAGGAGGAGTTTGAAATGGGACGGAGATTTTGAGAGGAGAGGATAAAGTTTTTTTTTTGGCTGCGTTTTTTTTAGAGAAAAGATTGAGTGAGTTTAGGGTTATGAGTATAATTAGGGTTTCCTAAACTTTATATATCTCTATGTTTGACCGGGTTTATCCCAATGTGATGGACCGGATTTTGGACAAGTGATGGGCCGGGTTTTGGACTCTCAATGGACCGTGTATATTTACTTATATACACACAATTTTTTAACAAAAAATTTTTAAATAAATTTTGTGTATTAAGTTATAATTCGGTCGTCATCGGGTCGAGACAAAAGTGACGAGACATTGTGACGAGATGGATATTTTTTTTTTTGGACTTGGAATGTCATGTCTTAACCGATGTGTTCATGGGCTGAAACAATTACCATATTGTTGGAATAGTTTAAGGAGAATGGATGCTCAAACAAACAAGTTCATTTTTTGAATTTGTGGTTTTTTTGTTGCATTTGTGGTTCTTTAATTTATTCTTGACACTGATTGGGTGACGAGAAATGTGACGAGAATTTATTTAAGACGAGACCAAGAAAAAATGGGCGATTTTTTAGTAGCTACAGATTTTGTTTGATCGGGTATTAATTACATGACGTTGAAGACGGATTTTTCGAAGGCGTGTATTTATTTTATCTTTTACTAGATAACTTGCTCGTGCTTAATCCTAGAATGAAGACTTGGTTATCTGGTTTCCGGGTTCGGGGTGGATGGTTGATGACTCGGATAACTATCACTTAAAGGGGTTACATTGTTGTACTCAGTGTCACGCGCTTAGTCGACGTGGATAATTTCAAGAGGTGTTGTGCTTATAGACTTCTTCAGTGATGCGTTGAGTACTTAGAGATTTCTCCACCGTTCTTCATTCAACAATAGTGCAAGCTTAACTCACAAGATCGAAGGATTTTTATTCAGCTTCATGTTTGATGTATCTGGTTCATTCTTTCAGTGGTCACTTCAAATTTCTTTCACGTGGGATGGTAAAGGTGGTCATGGAGAGTTTATGAGAAGAGATTTTCGATCAACAGCTGATTCTCACATAATATATAATTCAGCTTATTTATTATTCTCACGAGATTTCAGGTTCATGTGCGTACAATTTATTGATGGTTCCGAGTTTCGAAACCATCAAGGGGGAAGAAGAAGACACATTGAACGCACAACGAGTACACGTGATGAACTTCATACCTTCTTTTGATTTGAAGATATTCCGGGATGACATTTGTCATAGCCGCAGAGAAAATCAGTGTTTTAACTCGTGTCGTTATCAATCTCCAAACGGTACACTACTGATTCGAGGTTTAATTGTTTGATTGTTGCAATTAAACATCATCATTATCCTATATGCATTCCCGGGACTTAATTGACTCTGGTGCATCTCCGGAAGAAGATATGTGCATTTCCGGGACTTAATTGACTCTGGTGTTACGATGTCAACTTCATGAATGGGATAAAGTGTCCACTTCAGTATTTGAGCTTCATAATTGGGATTGATTTACCTTCTTCAACTATGTGGGGGAAGAAGTGTCTTGATTCTTTCTGGTATGCATAACTTGAACTCTCAGGGGGAAGAAAAATCCAGAAGAATTATTCAAGCGTGAGAAGAAAAGTTGTTGATCTACTTGGTGTGCCCCAAACTTTCAATCCCTCTTAGCAACATTATCATGTTATATGATGTGATTTGCTAGTTAGATTCCGCTGTGCGCTTAATCATTCTAAGCTTTATTAAAAGCTTTGAAGTTGCTTACGAGGATTGTTAGTTTAGGGGGAAGCTAATTAAAAAGCCTCTACATCAAGTTTATGTGGCATGAATTAGGGGGAAGCTAATTCAGAAGCTTCTCCTTAACCAGAAGTGTATGGGTTACTTAGCTCGTGCCGTTACAGTATTTCTTCTACAAGTTACTTTAAAGATGAGTCGTTTTGAAGACGAAGGCATCAGAAGACTTCATCAGCATTGGATGCTTCATGAAAGCTCTTGTTCTTAATCATTTTATACTTGTTAGGAAGAATATTGTAAGCAATTCTACACGTCGTCCCATGGGGGAAGATTGTTGGAAACTCACTTTATGTGACAACATTTAAGAATTCCCATTAGTTATCATAGTCACACGCATTTAGACTAGACTAGGTTCGTTGTAAAGTTTAGGTTGTGCGTGTGACTATATATACCCCTCCTTAGCTTCCAAGGAGGGGTGTTGATTGTTTTTGTTTATTTTTCAATACATTTTCATTTCACTTTCAACCTCTCCTCTCTCTCTTTAAGCCAACAATGGCTTCCACCACCATATACCACCACATTAGACCACCGGATCCGATTTAGCATTTCTACAAGACGTACCGTGGTCCTCGAACCACATTCACCTGATGCACATACGAGCATGGATGGTACTGTCGTCCTAAACGCAACCCCCATTCGGAGTGTGCCCTGTGCAATAGAAACAACCTCTGAAGAAATAGAGGTCGCTGGGGCGAAGGAGCGCTTGAAGGCAACCCAAACCTGAGCGCCTATGAAGATGATATTCCCGTTCCTGGTTTTAAGTGTCTACCTTGCGCGCCTAGTCAGGGAATTCCTAAGAGAAGTAGGTCCTGAACCATCAAGCCTCTTGCTCGTATTTCTTCCTGGGGATCACGTGTGAAGCCTTGTGTAGAGTCTGTCATTTCTAGGTACCCCACACAATATGCTGTTTATGTTACGCTGGCCGTAAAGATATGAGTAACTTCTAACTTATCTATTATAACTGTGCAGTCACCTGGACGCGACATACAAGGCTACAACCAGTACCGCCCCATCTAATGAATTTCTTCCCAAGTGGAGGTGTACACGATCTTGCAAACTGATCGACAGGTCCAATTACGCAGAGTTTATGCAGTCCTTTGTTCCTATTGGGCGCACCCAATATATAGACGAGTTGTCTGACGAAATGTTAATGAGAGAATTAGCAATAGGTGCGTCACAAGAGGTAACGGTAATATCCCACCTAAACAACAGGGTACTGCAACTCTCACAACACCTTACCAACATTTCCCTCGAGCTTCCTCGAACCCTGAAGGAGAAAGACGGCGAATTGTCTTGAGCCAAGATGGAGTTAGCGAGACTACGAGGGGTCGCTAGTATAGATGCTGGCTCCATATAATATCTAGAGGATGAAAAGGTGTCACTGTTAGAGTCTCTGAACCAAGTACGCCTCATGCGCAAAAAAAAGGAAAGAGACAACTATTGGGCCATGAAAAAACTGGAAGAAGGCAGGAATGTCTTTTTAGCGAACTTTGAGAATGTGTCCGTAGAGTTCCAACAAGATCTGGCCAAGAAAGAAGAAGTCCTAAGGAGCTTGAACACCGACTTTGATGAGGAGTTATATCCACATTTGTCAGCGGTACGCGCGAAAAAGCACTGGTTGATTAAATATGCTCTACCTCTAGCTGCAAAAGGTGCTCTGGACTCGCCCAATGTCATTGGAGCCGCATGGGATATCTTGGATGCTGACCAAGTGTTAGGCCAAAGCCCGACTATAGAACGCGCCTCCCGAGATGGCCTATTGACAGAAACTTTGAGGGATGTCTCTTTTTACAATCCCCAAGCACAAGAAAACTTTAATACTGCATGCCAGGTGCTGAAAAACTGTAATGTCCCTTCTATCGATGTTGTCGAGAAGGACCAAGATCAACCTATTAGCGTCGTTATGGCGGGACTTACGCTTGTGAAGCATTTTGAGGAGGGCACGGAGGATGAACCAGACTACTGTGTTAAGCCGGATGTGTCCCAGCTAAGGGTCCCTACCTACTCTGCTGGAGACGGTACAACGAACATGGTCTCGCTGGAGCAGGTGTTGAAGCGCCATGTCAAGCGCATGCTTAAGAAGAACAAATATTGTTCTAGGAGTGCCGTAATCAGATTAGATCGGGCACACCCTAGTCGTTCTGACGGCGTGCAAGTAAGCCTACCATCCATGGGGTATGGGTACGTGTGCTACAACATATGAGGGAGGCTTGGGTAGACCACTTTGCGTCCCGGAACCCGATTCATCGGAAGCTAAAAAGATCCCTATCCGCTGGAGACTTATTATAAGGAAGTATTGCTACCATGTAATTATTTGCAACCTTGCGATCTATTCGCATAATCTTTGTACAATTTGTAAATAAATTGATATATTGCATAGTGCGAATATATTTTGAGTGTTTTTAGGTCTTTTTTACCCATGGCTGAGATTATGCGTATAAGTTCCTGTTTGTGAGTACATTCAGTAACTCGGAACTTATGGGTGATTTGAAAGGTCATTACATGTGGCATGCCACTACTACCATAAGTAATGTCATTGAGTATGACATGTTTGTTAAGTGTGCACACTGTGTCTTGTGCATATCCAACATGGAATGTGAGGAATGCTATACTTACTATAATGTCTTCTAGTAAGCTGCCTAACAAAGGATATTTGACCCGTCGTCATCAGGGTTGCATCCCTCTTACGTGACAAGTTTAATTAGTAGGGTAAACTTATTCCTCTTATTTCGCCTGGAAACGTTGTTTGTACATTGATCACGCCCAAATCCAACATGTTTTTGGGAGCGTTATCCGTACTTTTGTACATGTATATTGGTTATATCTATGATACTTTTGTGCATATTTGTGCCCCATTATGTTTGCAAGTCTTTGTGTAGCCAATTGCAGGAATGAAGTGTAAAACAACACAAATATGAAGATTAGTACGAGTACGAAGAATCCTAGTCAAGTTCAAGACCCATGTACAAGTTACAAGCCTTTAAAGATCAATTTCGGGTGCAAGAACAAGTGTTTCCAAGGAGCATATAAGTCACTCAGCATGAAGTTGCCACCAGCAGAAATAAAGTCACCACTGGCAAAACTCATCCAAGTTGCCACCAGCAAGATTCAAGTTGCCACCCACATTTGTCTAGGCAGAATTTGTGTCTACATTCATGCAAGCTTATGGAACAACACACAAGATCATACAAGAAAGTTCTAGACTTCATTTGGCTCCAAACATTTTTCTTTGGCTCCAAGCCATGCATTCACTCCATGCCTTCAATTTTGCTTATAAATAAGACCCTTAGAGTCATGTAACAACATATCTTTTCACAACTCAAATTTCTCTTCATATCATCTCATAATAACTCTTTCAACCTTGTCCAAACCTCCATTCCTAGATTTAAGCAAGGTGGTTGTTAGCCGTATATTTTATATAGTCGAACAAGAATGTAATAGGTCATCTTAGTCGTTATTGGTCTTGTATTGTAATAGGTTAGTCGGGAAAACCAGGCTTGGACTTTAAGCTAATATTGTATAAGTTAGGGGCGTAAGCCCAAGAAAAAGTCAAGCCCGGCCCATGTTACTTAACCCACGGCCCAACAAAGCCTAGGGTATATATACCCTCTTCCATGTGTGGAAGAGGGTGTTGGTTCATTTTACTTTCTCTCTCTAGTAAACATAAACCTTCCAAAATCTCTCTTGTTTCTCTCTCTACATTTCTTCTATTTCTCTCTCTAAATATCTGTTCTAAATCTTGTGTTATGGATTGAATGGGATTAACATTTGGTATCAAGATCCTATAGTGGATAGGTGATTGAAGATTCGTGTGTTGTGTTCTTGATTTTTCGTGGCTATTTTGATCTATATTTCACGTCCCAAAATCTTTTTTGTGTTTTTTTATGGTTTTTTCTCGATACAAATCTTCTACATAGTTGTGGTAGAGATTTGGTGTATTTACTTTGGCTAAAAACACAAAATTTTTGGGTGTTTTGATCATTTTTTGGCTTAAAATCTCGATTTGGTTGAGTTTTGTCCGAGAAAAGTGGGATTTATTCCGATTAGGGATATTCCTATCTGTGTCATCGGAAAAGGGTTTAAGTTTTCCGATCACATTCCGATCAAGTGATTCCGATTTGACATTCCGATTTGAGTATTCCAATTTGGACATTCCAATTTGACATTCCGATTTGAGTATTCTGATTAGGGATATTCCGATCAGGGTATTCCGATAGGGTTTATTCCGACAAGGTTATTCCGACAAGGGTATTCCGATTAGGGATATTCCGATCAGGGTATTCCGATAGGGTTTATTCCGACAAGGGTATTCCGATCAAGGACATTCCGACAAATTTATTCCGATGGACAATCCGATGGATATTTTGTTTGAGTAATTTTTAGACTTAGCCACTATCTAGACTAGTTTCGGAACATCGTTTACACGAAGATTAAAAAAAAAAGAGTTAAAATTTTTAGGTCAAGTAAAATCAAATTTTTTCCCTACTAGTTTTTTGGCTATTTCTAACTCAAATTCAAAATTTGGCGATACAAAATTTTTCGGCTTACCGTTTTGTCAGACTGAGGAATTTATTGTCGGACTGAGAAATTTTTTTTTGAATTTTCGGAATTTCAATTTTAACCACACATCATCACAACAAATCCACTAAGATCTGCAATTCATTCACAAGTATTCACCATGTCTAACAACAACATCAACATTGCAACAGCTAATCAAATTCGTTTGGAACAATGTGGCAACGGTAATCCACCTGTGCTCACTACCGGTTGCTACGTTCAATGGAGATCTCGTTTTCTTAGATTTCTCGACGGAAAAGAAAACCGAACTGCTCTTCGTCACTACCTTTAGAATCCACCTCCAGTTTTTGAATTCAGACCAATTACAACACAAGCAGAGGATGGTACTTCATCAACTATACGAGCTATGGAGGATTTTGACACATGTTCTGCTGAGAAAAAGAAACTCCTCCAAGCTGAAGCTGATGCTGTAAACTTCATACTCATTGGAATTGATAACGATATCTATTCCACAGTTGATGCATGTCCTAATGCTATGGAAATGTGGAATGCAATTCATCGATTGAAGCAAGGTGAGTCGATCAATGTTCAAGATCTCGAGACTAATCTACTTTGGGAGTTTGGAAAATTCACATCTAAAGATGGTGAATCCATTGACTCATATTACTCGAGATTCTACAAAATGATGAATGATCTTGTCAGAAATCAGTGCACCATCTCCAATCATCATGCCAATGTTCAGTTTCTACTTCAACTCAAACCGGAATGGCAAAGGTTTGTGACTTTGGTTAAACAAAGGGAAGATATCAAGACCATCTCCTATCACAAACTTTATGATATCTTGAAACAACATCAGAATGAAGTGAATGAACTAAGGGCTGAAAAGGCAGAACGGTCTACAAATTCTATTGCTTTTGTGGCTGCTACTTCAACAAAACGCATTCCTCGTCAACAACCACCTACTCATTCCTCAAAGTCATCAAGCTCATCCACCAAACCTCTAGCTGCTGCTAAACACAAAGCAAAAGCAATTGTCCCCACTCCACCTGCAAAGTATGACACCGAGTTAGATGGAGACAGTGATGATGAACAAACTTCAAGGGACAAGAAGATTGAAGAACTCATGTCTTTACTCACCACAACTTATAAGAAGATCTACAAACCTACCAACAACAACCTCAGATCATCATCCAATGCAAGATATAAGGAAGTTGATCATGCACCTCGGTATGATCGTGATGCTAGGTATGATAATCAGAGGATGCCGAATCAAGTTGGGGCTAGAGACACTGTAGGCACTCCGGTTGTGCAAAAGACTGGGATTCAATGCTTCAACTGCAAGGGATTTGGGCACATGGCTAGGGAATGCAAGAAGCCAAAACGGGTTAAGGATTCGGGATATCACAAGGAAAAGATGCTGTTGTGTAAGAAAGAAGAAGCAGAAATTCCACTCACAGCAGATGAAGTTGACTGGCGTGATGACACTGATGATGAAGACGATGATCAAGAGTTGGAGGCACATTATGTGTACATGGCAAAGATTCAAGAAGTGATCCCAGAGACTGATGATACTTCTGGACCCATTTATAATTCTGAGCCACTTGAAAAGGTACCATCACATGATAACTATAATGTGTTTGCTAATGAACGACGTCATCCTGAGCAACCCGAAAGCATCAATGACACATCTTTAATGGACACGGAGGATATCAATATCTCTACGGATTCATAGCATATGTGTAATGATGACGGAAAAGCTGTTCAGGATACTGACTCGGATGAGGACCGTGATTTGCTTGCGTCTAATATTGATTCTTTAAAACATGAAATTGAGGAAAACAAAGAGGCTAATAAACGTTTGAAGCAAGCAAACACATCCTTAGCCGAGGAGATAGACAGGCTTAAAGAGTGTGATTATGTAAAAGAAGCTGATCGACGGGTTGCGATAGCTAATGGTTTGGTATATGAACGTAAGGTGCTCAATGAACAATATTGTTCTGAAGTAACACACGAAATTCATATGTCAAAACAAAAGATATTGGACCTTGAAGAACAACTGCTGCTACATAAACTCCAAATTACTGAATTAGAATCGGTTAACAAAGAACAAACTAAGCTTTATAAAACTCGTGAAGAAAAGGATATTGAAAAAATTCTTGCTTTCGAAAAGAGAGTCGACACGTTAAACAACATTGTTTACAAAACGGGTCAGTCTATTCAAACTATGAATATGCTCAATAGAAATATGAAAACGAGTTTTGTCAAGGCTGAATATCTCAAGAAAGTTCAAAGTACCAAGCCTGCTCTTTATGATATCGGTTGTTATGTTGATAATCTTGCTCTTATGCTTTCCCCTGACTGCGACGAAATCATTCGTCAACAAGAAGAAAGTCGATCAAACTTAAGTGATTTAATAAACCTTTCTGATTCTGATAATTATATTAAGTTTGTTACTCAAAAAGAACTTTCCAAAGAACAAAAGATGTACAATAGTGTTCCACCACCAAGTGATGAACCCCAAAAGAAAGTTTCTTTAAAAAGGACTTTCAAAAAGCAATCAATTTTGTTAGAAAAACAAATTTCAGATGAAAAACGTAAATGGGATGAGAAAAGCAAAAGTGTTCAGCAATTTGAGTTTATAAAACAAGGGGTTTTAAATTTGTACAAAGGTGTCGTCGACTATGAAAAAGTTTCTAGGTATACCATTTGGAATATTAAACCTAACCCACAAGTAGAAGTCGTCATTCAACAATGCATTGTTCCAACCATTGATGATCTTTCCAAAAATGTGGAAATGTTTTATAATGCTCTCACTGAGGAAATGTTAACTGATTTAAGCTATGTCAAATCTCTTGAAGATGAAGTTGATTTTCTTCAAATTAAATTAAAGACACAAGAACACCAACTTTCTAACGAAATTGATCGACTTTCTAAGGAATACTTTTATGCTGACCATATGAATGCTATACTTGGTGTGTATACCGATCTTGATCAATATTGTCATGTAGCATGTCTAGTGTCAGAATCGGACGAGAAATGTCGCAATCTTGAAGTAGAGCTTTCAAAACAAATTCAGTCATATAACAAACTTTCGAAAAGTTTTTCTCAACTTGAGAAACACTCCATTTCTCTTGAACTTGCTTTACAAAAAGGTGAAAAATCTCATAATCATAAAAAGTGTCAAGAAATGTCAGCTTCTTCGTTTCGTCAACTAAATGAAAAATATTTCGAAATAAATGATTTGAAAGCTCAACTAAAAGAAAGGGACATAGCCATTAGTGAGTTACAGAAACTCATTGAGAAAATGAAAGGAAAGTCTGTTTTGGGTAAACCATCCGCTGTTCGTCAACCGAATGCGGTTAAATGCCCTAAATCATCTATTTTGGGACAATCCCCACAGACTTTGCCTAAGATAGGAAATGATAAGAGCACAATGTGATAGCACCTGGAATGTATAAGATGAACACTAGGTCCACTCAAACTGGAACAACGCGGTTACCTCAGAATACTAGGAAAACTAATCAACGCGTGTCTTCTTCTACAAGAGTAAATCCCACTACTAGTGTTTGCGGACCACAGCTTAAGAGCACTAGCATTAAAGATAGAGTCATGCCTAACAATAGTCAAGGGAAGAAGAAGGAAGTAGAAGATTACCGTAGGAATTTTAAGTTTTCTAAGAATAAAACGTCTGTAACTGCTTGTAATGACAGTTTAAATGCTAAGACCTCGAATGTTGAAGTTGTTTGTGTTGAATGTGGAAAATGTGTTTGTACTTTCAATCATGATGCTTGTGCTCTTAATCATAATGGCGTGAATACTAGAACTAGGAAGCCTATTCCTGTGCCCACTAGTACTAGAGAACCCACAAGAACTTTGAACCAATCCACTGATCAACCACTTAAGAAACTAAGTGCGTTAGACTCCACTACTCTGCGTAAACAAAACAGATTAAAGAAGCTATATGAGAACATGATTAGGACATGTACACGGGGGTATTCGAGATTTACACCACTCGGATACAAATGGGTACCTAAATTAACCACTTTAGTGATTGGGTCTAGGAATATCAGCTTACCTGTAGACTTTGCATCTAGGCCCACTACTATTTTGGAACCCGTTTCTATCAAAGGATCCCATTTGTCAAATGCTACATTGTTTTCTAATTCTTCTACAGCTCGTCGAAATCATCCTATTCATAATGGACTCCGGGTGCACAAAGCACATGACGGGCAATCTCAAGCTTCTCATTAACTTCGTGGAGAAGTTTCTGGGTACGGTGCGGTTTGGAAATGATCAGTTTGCACCGATACTTGGATATGGCGATTTGGTTCAAGGAAATCTCACTATCAAACGGGTTTATTACGTCGAGGGACTAAATCACAATTTATTCTCGGTTGGTCAATTTTGTGATGCGGATTTGGAAGTGGCTTTTTGGAAATCTACTTGCTATGTTAGAGACTACGATGGGAATGACCTTCTTACAGGTTCTCCTGGTTCTGATCTCTACACTGTAACTCTTCAAGACACATCTTCAACAAATCCAATTTGCTTAATGGCTAAAGCTTCATCATCTCAAGCATGGATATGGCATCAACGATTCCCACATCTCAACTTTGACACCATCAACTTGCTTTCGAAAAATGATATTGTGATCGGTCTCCCAAAGCTAAAATTCGTCAAAGACCATCTTTTTTCTTCTTGTGAGTTGGGGAAAGCAAAACGAAAGTATTTCAAATCAAAGACTACCCCAAGCTCAAAAGGACGATTGGAGCTTCTACACATGGATTTATGTGGTCCCATGCGTGTAGAGAGTATTAACGGGAAAAAGTATATTCTCGTGATTGTTGATGATTACTCTAGATACACATGGACTTTCTTCTTAAGGTCCAAAGATGAAACACCAGAGGTTCTCAAAAACTTTCTCAAGATGATACAACGCAATCTTCAAGATCAAGTCTTAACCGTAAGAACGGATAGGGGTACTGAATTTTTAAACAAGAACTTGCAATCTTACATTCAAGAAGAAGGCATCGAACATCAAACGTCTATTGCTCGAACTCCTGAACAAAACGGCGTTGTCGAAAGGCGGAACCGTACTTTGGTTGAGGCTGCTCGAACAATGCTTTCTGCTTCAAAATTACCGCTATTCTTCTGGGCTGAAGCAATTGCAACTGCCTGTTATACTCAGAATCGTTCTCTCGTCATCCCTAGACATGAAAAGACACCTTACCACATCATCAATGGCAGGAAACCTGCTGTCAAATTCTTTAACGTAGTTGGATCTTTATGATACATTCTTAAAGACGGTGAGAATCTCGACAAGATGAAAGAAAAAGGTGATGCATGCATTTTTGTGGGGTATGCGACATTGTCGAAAGGATATCGGGTCTATAACAATGGAACAAAGATTATTTTCGAAACAATTCATGTGAACTTTGACGAATTTCCACAAATGGTACTTGATCACAACAACTCAAGTCCCGTTCCTCAATGTCCAACAATGGCACCTACACACAACAGTGTACGTCCCGTGCAAGAATGTCAAGAAAATACTCCTACAGCAGAATCGACGGATACGACACATATGAATGAGTTGGTTGATTTATATGATCCAATGTTTGAAGAATATTACTATGGAAACAATCTAGTTGTGTCAAAGCCTTCCGCTGTCCATACTGCTGATGAACCTGAACCACGTTCACAAGACACAACTGCCTCTACTTCAGCAACCGTTGTTCAAGAGACTATTCCATTAGATAATCAACAAACTCAATAAACTGTCATACAACCAACATCACCAACCGTCAATGCTGAAGGAGGAAACAACAATCAAGCAGTCGATGCACAACCAGATGAAGAAGAATTTATCAACCCGTTCGGTACACCGGTACACGAAGTCGGAGAGTATTCTACTCAACATGTTGATCCGTCCAACATGCATACATTCTACCAAAGATATCCATCCACTCACCATTGGACTCGTGATCATCCATTGGAGCAAGTAATTGGAAATCCTTCACAACCGGTTCGAACACGCAAACAACTCAACACCGATGGCGATGTGTGTATGTATGCACTCACCGTGAGTTCAACTGTACCTAAAAACATCAAACAAGCCATGACTGATCATGCGTGGATTGAATCAATGCAAGATGAAATTCATCAGTTTGAACGCCTGAATGTTTGGGAAGTTGTTGACAAACCTTATGGAATTTCGCTTTTAGATTTCAAATGGATCTGGAAAATAAACTAGATGAAGAACAAACAATCATCAAAAACAAATCTCGTCTTGTGGTTAAGGGGTATCGTCAACAAGAAGGGATAGATTTCGATGAATCATTCGCTCCAGTTGCTCGATTGGAAGCTGTCAGGATATTCCTCGCTTATGATGCACATAAGGGCTTCATGGTTTTTTAGATGGACGTTAAAATTGCTTTTCTCAACGGTCATTTGAAGGAAGAAGTGTATGTGAATCAGCCGGAAGGATTCATCGATCCTCATCACCCTGACAAAGTCTATCGTCTCAAGAAGGAAGTATATGGACTTAAACAAGCTCCAAGGGCATGGTACGAAGAACTATCCAACTTCTTGGTCTCGAAAGGATTCTCCAAAGGTTCTATTGATCCTACTCTTTTTATTAATAAATATGGGGATGACATACTGTTGGTGCAAGTTTATGTTGATGACATTATTTTTGGTTCTACGAACCCAAAACTTTCAAAACTTTTTGAAAAATTAATGTACAGCAGATTTGAAATGTCAATGATGGGGGAGCTAAAATTCTTTTTAGGCCTCCAGATTCATCAATCCCCACGTGGTATCTTCATAAACCAAGCTAAGTATGCTCAAGAGATACATAAAAAGCATGGTATGACCTCATGTGCTCGCGTTGGTACACCATTGTCGACCACATCCCTAGACGCTGACTTATACTCATATCCCGTAGATCAAACGCGATATCGCAGTATGATCAGGTCACTCATGTACCTTACAGCCAGCAGGCCTGATATACATCATGCCACATGCTATTGTGCACGATATCAAGCTAGACCTACTCAAAAGCACCTCAAAGAGGTTAAACGGATCTTTCGGTACCTTAAGAATACCATTCACATGGGACTCTGGTATCCGAAGGGAACCGGTTTTCATCTAACAGCTTTTTTAGATTCTGATCACGCAGGTTGCCTTGATAGTCGAAAAAGCACTTCTGGTAGCGTACAATTTCTAGGGGAAGACAAGCTTGTGAGCTGGTCGTCAAAGAAGCAGGATTGGACTTCGCTCTCATCAGCTGAAGCAGAATATGTGGCTCTATCCGCGTGTTGTGCTCAAGTCCTCTGGATGAGAACTCAACTCACGGATTATGGCTTCCACTTTGATAAAATACCTATGTACTGTGACTCAAAGTTAGCCATAGCCATCTCTTGCAATCCGGTTCAGCACTCCCGTACCAAGCACATCGCCGTCAGATATCACTTCATCAAGGAACAAGTGGAACGTGGTATCGTGGAATTATACTTTGTCAGAACTGAGTACCAGATAGTAGACTTGTTTACTAAAGCCCTATCACAAAATAGGTTTCAGTATCTCGTTGGCCGTCTTGGTATGAAGTATATGACTCAGAAGACTTGGAGGTTTTGGCAAATGAAGCTGCTTGATACTCTCTCATAATGACTTCTAAGCGCATCACAGCTTAGGACTCGGACCTCAACTAAGGAAAGTTTATCTCGGACGATAACTTATCCTTCTCAACGAGAAATTCATATTTCTCGGTCATGAGCTTCTCATAAAAACATCCAAAGTTTTTAAGTTCATGAAAAACGATTTCTAAGTAAATGTCAGCTTAGAACTCGAACTTCAACTTAAGGAAAGTTTATCACGGATGATAACTTATCCTTCACAACGGGAAATTTATTTTTCTCGGTCATGAGCTAGTCACAAAACAATCAAAGTTTTGAGCTCACGAAAAAGGGACCCGAAAGGGGAGTGTACGTTTCAGTGCGCTTTCCTTAAGCAATAGAAGAGAAGTCTTCTATCCTGATTATTTTAAAACCGTTGAACACAATTTTTCAAGACTTTCTCAAAAGGTTTTTCTAAATCTTTCAAAACTATGTGTTCAACACTCCCTTCCTCATAATAGCTTTTTATATCAAAATGTCATATGTTAATTTGATCACTTTTTGAGGGGGAGCATTTTAAAATCAAGCCTTTTAATGTTGTTGGGTACATCTCTAAAATTGTCATATTTTATGTATCCAACACATTCCGAAAATGTGATTAAATCTGTCATATATATTATCGGTAAAGGCATCTCAACTCCGTACCTCAACATATTTTGTAGTGTTGTTTTTCTAAAATTTTGTCAAATTTTGTTTCAAGACACACATATATTGTTGAGGGGGAGCGTCCCGAATGAAAATGTTCCATGATTCATGCGTGCACACATGTTTCTCTCCCGTTGATTTTTCGGAAATTGTCATATTTTAATCTATTGGTATCTCTAATATTATATTTTTATATTAGAGATAGGGGGAGAAAATGTGATTAAAATGTAATATATCGCAACAAGTGATCTTAAAGACTCAAGTGCAACTCTTTCCTTCACATGCCAAACTATTTCGTATATCGATGCATGTGTGTAGGGGGAGCTTTTCGGAAATGTAAAACTTTCAAGTGTTAAAAGTTTTGATTTTTATCAAACATTTTGAATGGTTTTCAATGGTTTATGGTTACGATCTATACCCAAAACAACCTACTATCCACGGCGGAACGATGGAGTCAAAATGTGGTTTAGGATAGGAAACTAAGTCCTATGATCCAACCAGAACTGGAGGGATCTACCCAAGGACATTCCATAGCTAGAAATAGTTGTCCTTAGGAAAGATGGAGTTGAATGAAGCTGAATGCGGACCAATTACTTAAGTTAGCACTGGAACAATCACAACAAGGTGCTAGTGATGACGTATTGGTAAGCATTGAAGGAGTTGAATATTCTATGCAACTTATGCAGAAACCGGGTTAACACATATCTTGAAGACAAGTGTCATGGACCCAGTGATGTGATGCACAACCCTTTCTCAGCCATTCGAGTTTCTATCAAAAGAAACTTGTCTAATTGTCACGGAGATCAACACGTATCTATTGACTTTCTCACTCAGAGTTAGTTAATATTGAAAAGGTGGCAGTCTGCTCCAGCCTCTGATTACCAAAATGCACTTATTGAGTCTAGAGCCAAAAGAGATGAATTTATCATCTCATTAGGACACAATCGAGTCCTACGCATTATCCTTGTGATATTGAAAGAACATCTGAGTGATACGATTCACAATGAAGATGGAAATCCTGCTTGAGCCAGCATTAAACAAGCTCATGGTAGGTAACTTGTGCGATTCTACACGAATCAAACTTGTGAGAACTGGAAAGTAACTAAGTTTCGATTCTTAATTGATTCAAACTTGATTCCAGGTTTCTTCGCAAAATACGTGTGATCTTGCCAGAACACTCAGAGTGACACTCATTAGTGTTCACAGTGACGAATGGAAATCCTTCCAGTGTCAACATGAAACAGCACTGCGGTAGGTGACTCACAAGATTCTTTATGAATCGAGCTTGTGACAAACTAGAAAGCAACAATGGTGCGATTCTTTTAGAATCAAACTTGTTCCAGGAATTCTGAATTGACGACTCTAATCAGACGGATAATTTATCCTTATGATTCACTCTTTACGTTCGCAGTCTGCTTTGAGACGGTCGAGTAAAGAGAACTGGCTACTACCGCCGGGAAACCCTGTCAAGGAGGTTCTTAATCGAATCTACTCGATCACAGGTACGGTATCTGATACCGTCTAATGGTCTTCACCGACCGGAGGTAAAATGCTACCGAGTTAGGATGAAATGTTCAAAGCCATTTTATCCGTGTCTATATATGTTGCTGCATATCAAGAAGGTGGCGTAGTTGTGTAACCGAAGTCGATTCAGAAGTCACAAGAGCACAAGATGGTGATATTCAAGATACCTAAGAATGTAAGAATGTAATAGGTTATCTTAGTCACAAGCAGCACAAGATGAAGATCTCAAGCACTCAAAGTCAAATGACAAAGGCTAAAGATAAAGATCACAAGGCATGAAGGAACAAAATCGTTACAAACAAGATCAAGACCAAGATACAAGACCAAAGCAGGAAGATCTCCTCTACAAGAATGTATTCACTCAATCATCTTATGCTTTTTAAGCTTTTTAAGATGACCGATACATTGTGGGAGATTGTTAGCCATATATTTTATATAGTCGAACAAGAATGTAATAGGTCATCTTAGTCGTTATTGGTCTTGTATTGTAATAGGTTAGTCGGGAAAACCGGGCGTGGACTTTAAGCTAATATTGTATAAGTTAGGGGCATAAGCCCAAGACAAAGCCAAGCCCGACCCATGTTACTTAAACCACGACCCAACAAAGCCTAGGGTATATATACCCTCTTCCATGTGTGGAAGAGGGTGTTGGTTCATTTTACTTTCTCTCTCTAGTAAACATAAACCTTCCAAAATCTCTCTTGTTTCTCTCTCTACATTTCTTCTCTTTCTCTCTCTAAATATCTCTTCTAAATCTTGTGTTATGGATTGAATGAGATTAACAGTGGTGCAAGAAAAGTCACTTTTGGAGTCCGAAAAGCAAAGTTAACATCACGAAACTCTTAGGGATCATTACCCTAATCATTAGCAACATATTTTTACTTTGTGAGGCTCTTAATCCTGACTTGTAAGACTATTATTTCAGAGTTTATTTCATCATTTGTTATGAGTAGCTAAATCTCATTCTACACTTAGTAGGATGATGTTTGTGGTATGAAGTAGTGGTTGTGATTGTGATTTATGTTTATTTCAATGTCAAGTTTTCGTTTGAACCATTAGTACTTATGTTTCATGTGACAATTGTTATCAAAACTTAATTTGTTGGTAAGGATTTCATAGGTCGAAAGGGTTATTTTCTATCAACAAGTCATAGTCGGTTTGTCTATGATTGGCTATCTTTTGTATTGATCATTTCTTAAGAAGTTTTGATTATCAAGAAACATAATTATAAGTGTTAGCAAATTCGTGAAATGAACGTGAATCGAATGGGTTGAAATTAGATTAAGTCTTGAATTTAGTGACTGAGACTAATGCTTGTTTTCTTTAACCAAAGTCTTGACGAGGATTCAAGCTTTTGAAAACAATAGATTGGATTATCCATCTAATTATCATAATCATATTTGTTTAACGTGTCATCACAATCATACCACTATGGATGCCTAAACTAGTCCTTACCAAGTGTTGCTTTTAATCTTATTATTCATCTCATCATTTTTACTTGTTACTTGTTTGTCACCAATTGCTACAATCAACGATTATAGTTTTATTTTTGAATGATCATAGGTTTTCCAAATCCCCGTGAACGATCTCGGTATTACCACATAAAAGCTATACACAAACGAAAGGGTTATACTTGCCCGTACGTTTTTAGTCAATCCGGTAATTCGTGTTTATAAATTTAAAACTTGTTCTCCAAATCAAACCACGACGGACGCATCAAGTTTTTGGCGCCGCTGCACGGGATTTGATTGTGTTCTTAGTTTCAAAATCATCCTATAGTCAAACCCATTGTAGCGTTCTTGTTGCCAAAAAGCCCAAAAATCAAAAATTAGAAAAAAAATCAAATTTTTTGCAGCAGAGTCGATTTTGCCGCTGGCAAAACCTCTCTGCCGCCGGCAACTTCAACACAAAAAGGATTTTGCCGACCGGAAAAACCCTTCTGCCGCCGGCAAACCTTCCTCAGATCCCACTCTGCCGACCGAAAAGGTCTCTTGCCGCCAGCAACTCTTCCCTTTTTTTTACATACCCGATTTTGCCAGCCGGCACCCCCTTTTTGCCGCCAACAACT
Source organism: Glebionis coronaria (assembly GCA_025667525.1). Classification (NCBI taxonomy): domain Eukaryota; kingdom Viridiplantae; phylum Streptophyta; class Magnoliopsida; order Asterales; family Asteraceae; genus Glebionis; species Glebionis coronaria. The sequence goes on along the minus strand of CM046877.1, from coordinate 124,601,685 downwards.
CTAAAAAATAATAATAATAAATTTTTTTTATGTTTTTATTTTGTTTGGTTTATTTAATTTCTTATCTACTTAATTTCCTATTAGTTATATTTTGTTTGTTTTTATTTTTGTTACTTGTAATCTTTTTTAAAAGTTCTTCAAGACTTGAATGAACACACGTTCTTCCGGTCAAGAATTACTTAGTCCATACACTGATCCCGAACGTTATATTCATCAATCTCGAAAGAAAAACCGCAAGAAGAAACCCTTTTTTTATTTTGAAAACCGAATTCCAAAAACCAAAAACCCACCGTTTGATAATCTCTTAGACGCATTTGTCGTCTATAACCCATTTAACGACCTACCATTCCTAATGGTCGACGATCAATCCATGTGGGCAGCCAACCGAGTAGCAGCACCTACCCCAGAGGCTGCTATTGTTCAAGTTGAGCTTGGAGAAAACTTCACCGTGAAAGGTCATCACCTTTCAATGATCAAAGACCGCCAAATTGACGGTCGTACAAGGGCCGATCCGCATAAGCACATAGCCGAATTCATAGAGATATGTGGCATGTTCCGATATGGAGCCGACGTCGATGTAGACGCTATAAAACTCAAACTCTTCCCATCATCTCTATCCAGAGATGCAAGAGTTTGGTATAATGAGTTGACGCCCGGTACCATTGAAACATGGGAACAAATGAGAACCGCTTTTGTTAGCCGTTTCTTTCCACCCACCATGTACGAAACACTCATGGGAGAAATCCGAGGTTTCGCCCAAATTCCACAAGAAACACTCATTGATGCGTGGAACTGAATGAAAGACCTAATTCGTAGTTGTCATGGACATGGTTTATTAAAAGGAACCATCATCCAAATCTTTTATCATGGTCTCAATGAACCGACGCAAGCAATCCTTGACGCCGGTGGACTCTTTCTCTATAAGACTCCCAGCGAAGCATATCAACTGGTCGAGGACCGAGTTCTCTTAAAACTCAATTGGTCCAAAGATAACCGCTCCAAACCCTTCAAGAAACCCGTTGCTTTCGTTGAAAGTAGCGAAAATTCTAAACTCATGGAAAAGATGGACGCTCTCACATCTAAATTCGACTCGCAATTCAAAACTATCAAAGACAAAATGAAAGAGATGCGAGGCGAATGTACTCTTTGTGGAGGACCACACCCATTTACGGAGTGTGATGACACACCAATAAGATAATCACCACAAGAAGCAAACTACGCCCAAGGATACCGAGTAGGTGGTTATCGAGGTAACTACTACCGTAGAAACCCTTGCATTTGGCGTGAGTGCCCCAAAAACGAAAATCGTAACTCACAACCTCGTGAGAATGATAATTCCGTTCAATCAAACGAGAAGAAACCCGAAGAATAGAACTTAGAAAAAACGTTGTTAGCGTTCATAGAATCTCAAAAATCAACAAACACGTTCATTAAGAACCAATTCTTCGATCTCAAAGCCAACGTTGAAAGAGGACAAAGACACCACACCGCCACTATTAGTGATCTCGAAACCAAGATCGGTCGAATTACTGACCAATTAGCCAATCGACCATGTGGTTCGTTGCCAAGCAACACTCAAACAAAACCAAAACCATCTATGGGTAAACCATACCGCCCACCCTCCTCCCGTAAGGAACATGTGAATGTCGTATTCACAAGGAGTGGGTTGAGTTATGATCCACCACAAAACCCAAACGCCAATGCTCCCACTTTCGCTGATGAAACTGAAGATGAAGCCGATGAGCTCAAGAAGGAAGAAACCGTTCCTCCTTCCAAACCCAAACCAAAACAAACCACACCCATTCCAACACCAACACCAAAGGCGTATACACCCAAAATTCCATATCCTCAACTCCTACGAAAGGAAAAGATGGAAGCTCGTAATGCCAAATTTCTAAAGATGATAAAATAAGTTAAGATCAGCGTTCCCCTTGTTGATATCTTAACCGGCATGCCCAACTATGGGAAATTCCTCAAAGATCTTGTGAGCAACCGTAGTAAGACGGAGCAAATCTCTGCTGCGTTTCTGAATGAAGAATGTTCTGTAGCCTTACAAAGCAAACTTCCACCAAAGCTCGGAGATCCGTGAAGATTTCTCATACCATGAACTCTAGCCACCAATGTTGAATGTCACGCCTTGGCCAATCTAGGCGCGAGCATCAATCTTATGCCATACTCATTATACAAGAATCTTTCAAACAATACTTTGAAACCTACAAGTATGAGTTTACGTTTGGCTAACCACACTTACCAATATCCCATTGGGATAACCGAGAACATGCTTGTTCAAGTTAGAAAATTCATATTTCCCGCCGACTTCGTAATCCTTGAAATGGAGGAAGACCGTCACGTCCCTCTCATTTTAGGACGATCATTCTTGCACACCGCCGATGCTATCATTCGTGTGAAGAATAAAGAACTCAACCTTGGACTTGGTGACGATGAAGTCACATTCTTAGTCGATAAAGCTATGCAACATTCACATTCTAATGATGACACATGCTTCCGCATGGATGTTATCGATGAAGTAACGGAAGAAGAGTTGGATGCATTGCTTGATGACAACGCACCATTCCAAACAACTTCGGAAAAGATTAGCGATACCGATCGTGATCGTAAATCCGAAGAATTAATGGCCCTTGATTCAAAAGTAACTCTCGAAGAAGAGGAAAACAAACCCTTCGAAGTTTTTCCTTCGAAGTCGAATTTTATCGTTCACAAATCTATTCATGATCCACCAACGGATCTCGAATTGAAACCACTTCTCGAACATCTCAAGTACGCTTATCTAGAGAAGGATTCACTCCTTCCGATGATTATCTCAGCCTCACTCGAGGAAGATTAAAAGAAACACCTTGTTTCTATGCTTAAAAACCACAAAGAAGCGTTTGCGTGGAAAACATCCGATATACCGAGAATTGATTCGCAATTTTGCAAACAAAAGATCAATCTTGAAGACGATTCCATGCCCGTTATTGAGATGCAATGTCGACTTAACTCAAACATGAAGGAGATTGTAAAAGCCGGAGTAATCAAACTCCCCGAGGCTGCTATTGTTCAAGTTGAGCTTGGAGAAAACTTCACCGTGAAAGTTCATCACCTTTCAATGATCAAAGACCGCCAATTTGACGGCCGTACAAGGGCCGATCCGCATAAGCACATAGCCGAATTCATAGAGATATATGGCATGTTCCGATATGGAGCCGACATCTATGTAGACGCTATAAAACTCAAACTCTTCCCATCATCTCTATCCGGAGATTCAAGAGTAGTTGACGCCCGATACCATTGAAACATGGGAACAAATGAGAACCGCTTTTGTTAGCCGTTTCTTTCCACCCGCCATGTACGAAACACTCATGGGAGAAATCCGAGGTTTCGCCCAAATTCCACAAGAAACACTCATTGATGTGTGGAACTGAATGAAAGACCTACTTCGTAGTTGTCATGGACATGGTTTATTAAAAGGAACCATCATCCAAATCTTTTATCATGGTCTCAATGAACCGACGCAAGCAATCCTTGACGCCGGTTGACTCTTTCTCTATAAGACTCCCAACGAAGCATATCAATTGGTCGGGGGCCGAGTTCTCTTAAAACTCGATTGGTCCAAAGATAACCGCTCCAAACCCTTCAAGAAACCCGTTTCTTTTGTTAAAATTAGCGAAAATTCTAAACTCATGGAAAAGATGGACGCTCTCACATCTAAATTCGACTCGCAGTTCAAAACTATCAAAGACAAAATGAAAGAGATGCGAGGCGAATGTACTCTTTTTGGAGGACCACACCCATCTACGGAGTGTGATGACACACCAATAAGAGAATCACCACAAGAAGCAAACTACGCCCAAGGATACCGAGTAGGTAGTTATCGAGGTAACTACTACGGTAGAAACCCTGGCATTTGGCGTGAGTGCCCCAAAAACGAAAATCGTAATCACAACCTCGTGAGAATGATAATTCCGTTCAATCAAACGAGAAAAAACCCGAAGAATCAAACTTAGAAAAAACGTCGTTAGCATTCATAGAATCTCCAAAATCAACAAACACGTTCATTAAGAACCAATTCTTCGATCTCAAAGCCAACGTTGAAAGAGGACAAAGACACCACACCGCCACTATTAGTGATCTCGAAACCAAGATCGGTCAAATTACCGACCAATTAGCCAATCGACCAAGTGGTTCGTTGCCAAGCAACACTCAAACAAACCCAAAACCATCTATGGATAAACCATATCGCCCACCCTCCTCCCGTAATTAACATGTGAATGTCGTATTCACAAGAAGTGGGTTGAGTTATGATCTACCACAAAACCTAAACGTCAATGCTCCCACTTTTGCTGATGAAAGTGAAGAGGAAGTCGATGAGCCCGAGAAGGAAAAAACCGTTCCTCCTTCCAAACCCAAACCAAAACAAACCACACCCATTCCAACACCAACACCAAAGGCGTATACACCCAAAATTCCATATCCTCAACGCCTACGAAAGGAAAAGATGGAGGCTCGTAATGCCAAATTTCTTAAGATGATAACAGAAGTTAAGATCAACGTTCCCCTTGTTGATATCTTAACCGGCATGCCCAACTATGGGAAATTCCTCAAAGATCTTGTGAGCAACCATAGTAAGACGGAGCAAATCTCTGCAGCGTTTCTGAATGTAGAATGTTCTGTAGCCTTATAAAGCAAACTTCCACCAAAGCTCGGAGATTCGGGAATATTTCTCATACCATGAACTCTAGCCACCAATGTTGAATGTCACGCCTTGGCCGATCTAGGCGCGAGTATCAATCTTATGCCATACTCATTATACAAGAATCTTTCAAACAATACTTTGAAACCTACAAGTATGAGTATACGTCTTGCTAACCACACTTACCAGTATCCCATTGGGATAACCGAGAACATGCTTGTTCAAGTTGGAAAATTCATATTTCCCGCCGACTTCGTAATCCTTGAAATGGAGGAAGACCATCACGTCCCTCTCATTTTAGGACGACCATTCTTGTACACCGCCGATGCTATCATTCGTGTGAAGAATAAAGAACTCAACCTTGGAGTTGGTGACTGTAACATCCCATTTTGATAATAGAAATGTCACACGTAATTATGATGTGTCATCAAAGCATACAAGGAAAAATGTCTAAACATTACATGACCATAAAAGGAAAATACCGGAATCAAACATCGGTAGTCCAAATGTAAAGCTCATCACACACAAACATAGTATCGTAAAGGAAAGGACTAAACAATGTCCATAGAAATGTATCAAAAGAAAGGAAATGCATAAAGTAAAGAAAGGCTAGAAAACTTCTAGTCCATATGCACGTACTCTTAAAGTTTACGAGCGTCCCTGAGTACCTGTCATTTTGGGAACATAGAAAAGGAAAACGGCTGAGCAATACGCTCAGTACACGGATGTACAATAAAGCATGAATAGGATAAGCATATAACATATAACAGCGGAAGAACTAAGTCCCGAGTAATCTGATTAAGTCTTGAGAAAACTGGTTTTATAGTTTGAAAAGCCTTATGTTTATCTTGTAAAAACTGTTTATCATATTTTACGATTAGCCAATATAGGTCATGAAAATCCACCGTGCATGAATACTTGGAGGGGTGACCTCATCATGCAAATTAGAGGGGCTGCCTCTAATTTAATATACTGGTTTTTTGGGTAGGAGGGATCAACTCCTTGTGAAGGATGCAAGGCACACACCACATTCACCATGAAATCCTGATTGAAAACATGTAACTAGGATGCACCCATACGCCCACATGATAAATATAATATAAATAGCCAAAAGCTGAAGGGACACCACGAGCAATCACTCCGCCGTGGTGAAGTCATAACATCAGTGCCTCTAATGTTATGGTTATGGTACCTCCATAACTAGGTGAAACTATTCATGCATGTATATGGTTATAGGTATTCTAAATTAAACATAAGCAATTCAAACACATACTTATACTACGGGAAAACATTTGGCTGCATACGGGGAAATACTAATAAGGAAAGAAATGTCCATACTGAAAGGACGGGAATCCGTACCTTATGTCCAGTGAACGAAGAAGACGAACTGAGAGGAATCCTACTTCCGTATCACTAATGCTACATAAATACATACATGAATAAGTATCTGCTTACTAAATATGTAATTATGTCATGTCTTTGCTTATTTTATATGTTCTTACCATGTTTCACTGTTTTAAGCCTTAAACTGTGTTTATCTTATATTCTTTTTACTTTGATTAAGTATTTATGGTATTTCATTTATTATTATACTTACTGTGTAATAATAAGTAACTTTCCAAAAATAGGAGGTTTTCTAAAATAGAAAGTTTCCAAAAATAGAAAGTTTCCAAAAATAGAAAGTTTCCAAAAATAGAAAGTTACCAAAAAATAGAAAGTTTCCAAAAATAGAAAGTTTCCAAAAATAGAATTACTGCTTAAAATAGATAAGTTTCTAAAAATAGAAAGTTTCCATAAATAGATTAGCTGCCTTATATAAATAAGTTTTCATAAATAGATTAGCTGCCTGAAATAAATAAGTTTCTAAAAATAGAACGTTTCCATAAATATATTAGTTGCCTTATTTAATTAAGTTTCTAAAAATAGAAAGTTTCCATAATTAGAAATAAGCTGGTTAAATAAGCTAAGTATATAAGCCTAAGTGTTTTCATGATTATTTTCTAACTCATATGATATAATGTATAGTTTAATAATTATTTCATGTAATTAAAATAAACTATAGGTTAAAATATTTAATTAAAGTATATCATGTTTTTAATTAAATAAAGTTAAATACTTAGGTTAAAACATGTATTATTATTTATTAATAATATAACATAAGTCATGTTAATTAATTAATTATAACCACGGTTTTTAAATAATTAATTAATTATAAGTCTTAAAAATATAAAATACTTAGGTTAATAATTTCATGATTTTAATAATTAAAATAACCTAAGTCATGTTATTAAATTAATCATGTCATGTTATTAATTTAATTTTAACATAATATCATCAAAATAAAAATCTAAGCATACACCTTGAACCAGATCTTGACTAAGAACCATGAACCGGACATGAAATCGACACCATACCCCGAACCAACTCGGGGTTACCCTTGTCTTGTTGCTGCCGTGGGACCCACACCAACCAACCGGGACCATATGGTCTCGGTGGTGGTCAAATGGCCAAACCGAGACCCTCTCGGGTTCGGGTTAGGCGCGACCAAGAACAAACACCCCTTAAACATCCCTTTTTGATTTATTCCAAAACTAATTTCATGTTAGATCTATGATTTAATTAGGTCTTTAATAAAAACATATCATGTTCATAATTATTAAAAAGATTAAATCAAAAGAAAGGGTTTAAAATGAATTATTGAATGCGTGGATCTAAACAATGATGAACAAACACGAACACTAGCAATAATTCCAAGATCAAAGATCAATCAACACCCTCTTGGTGTGTTGTATGGGTGGCGGCCAAAAGACAAGGAAGAGGAGGAGGAAGAACTTTTAGGTTTTTCTAAAATATTATGTAAAAAATATGAGTAGTGTTTTTCCCTTAACCCCCTTTAGTGAAAATTGAAATGGGCTTGGCCCATTTCTCCCTTGTTGCCGCGGGTAGGGGCCCCACATGGGGTACCCGTACCGTTTTCCATGTCTCGATGTTTAGTTACCCGTTCGTGATTATTTGTGTTCTCGTTTAATGTGTTCTCGTTAAACAATTACCGTGACCTAATATATTTATTTACGCTCGTAATAAATATATATACGTAATTAATAGTAGTTCGTGATTTAATTATGTTCATGATTTCATGATCGCATGTTCGTGATTAATTATTGTCAAATAATTATTGCGTGCTCGTGCGTAGTAAATACTTATCGTGTTCTAACACGTACGTAATACGTAAAATCCTAACACGTAATCGTAATCATGCTATAATAGGAAAGTTTTAATCTAGTACGTACGATCTTAAGGGTACTATTCATGGTAAAAGCATGCGGGTTTTACAACTCTTCCCCCCTAAAAAGAATAATTCGTCCCCGAATTATAGATAAAGTAAACTGGAAAAGAAGAACATACCCGAATTTAAAATATGAAATGAGGGTAAGAAGCATGGATAGACTCCTCTGTTTCCCAAGTGGCTTCCCGCTCGGTATGATCCCTCCATAGGATTTTGACGAATGGAATCGTCTTCCTTCTCATGACTCGTTCTTGTCTGTCAAGAACTCTTTCGGGGTTCTTCTATGAAAGTGAGATCTTTACGTATCTGTTCCAGTGGATACTGAACCATGTGAAGGGGATGATACTGGTACCCTCTGAGTAAAAACACATGAAACACATTGTGCACATGCGAAAGCTGCAGAGGTAACGCCAATCGGTAAGATACTTCATCGACTCGTTCAATGATATCAAACGGTCTGATGAAACGAGGACTGAGCTTCCCTTTAATCCCGAAGCGTCTAACACCACGTGACGGCGAAACCTTAAGGAAGACGTGATCTCCTACATTAAAATGTATGTCCCTACGATGCTTATCGGCATAACTTTTTTGACGTGACCGTGCTTCCTGAATTTTCTGCTTAGCTACTGCGATCTTTTCATTGGTCATCTCTATGATTTCTGGTCCTTCAAGTGTTCGCTCACCAACCTGATCCCAGCAGATTGGGGCGCGACACTTTCTGCCATACAACATCTCGAAAGGAGCACACTTGATACTTGCATGCCAGCTGTTGTTGTATGCAAACTCCACCAAACAGATGTAATCGTCCCAATCACCCGTCCATTCCAACGCACATGACCTCAACATGTCTTCCAACGTCTGAATCGTTCGTTCCGACTGTCCGTCCGTTTGAGGATGAAAAGCCGTGCTAAGCTTAAGTTGTGTACCCCAAGCTTTCTGGAGACTCTTCCAAAAGCGCGAAGTGAATCGAGGATCTCTGTCTGAGACGATGCTGGATGGTGCACCGTGGAGTCTCATGATCTCTCTTCTGTACGTATCGGCGAGTTTACTTACCGGATCTTCCTTGCGGAACGGTAAGAAATGAGCTGATTTGGTAAGTCGATCAACGATAACCCAAATTGCATCGTGCTACCTCTTGATAGGCGGAAGACCAGTAACAAAATCCATGGTGATTTTGTCCCACTTCCACTCTGGAATATCTAACGGTTGAAGGAGACCGCCAGATCCCTGATGCTCGATCTTAACCTACTGGCAGGTAAGACATTTGGAGACGTAAGTGGCCACATCCTGTTTCATACCACTCCACCAAAAGTACTGCTTGATGTCATGGTACATCTTAGTCGAACCAGGATGTATAGAGAATGGGGATCTATGAGCTTCAGCTAACAAGGCTTCTCGGAGTTCTTGGTTATCAGGAACACAAAGTCTCGTGCCTGCCATACGATACCATCTGCATCTACTCTGAATTTTATCAGTTTCTCCAAATCCTGTACTATCTCCCAGATTTCTCCGTCATCCTTTTGAGCTTCCTTGATCTTAGAGAGTAACTCGGGTTCTACTCTAAGATTAGCCCAGTAACCATGCTGTCCGCGTACCATGATTTCGATGTCTAGCCGCTCCAAGTCTCTTATGATTTCCTCTTCGATTTTAATGCCGTTGATCATTACGGACTTCCTGCTAAGAGCATCTGGTACTACATTTGCCTTTCCGGGATGATACTGTAGATTAATGTCATAATCCTTCAACAGCTCTAACCATCTCCTCTGCCTCATGTTCAATTCACGTTGAGTGAAGATATACTTCAAGCTCTTGTGGTCCGTGAAAATGTCACATGATTCTCCATACAAGTAGTGCCTCCATATCTTCAATGCAAACACCACTGCTGCAAGTTCCAAGTCATGCGTGGGGTAATTTTCTTCATAAGGCTTAAGCTGCCGTGAAGCGTACGCGATCACTTTCCCATGTTGCATGAGAACACAGCCAAGTCCCTTCCCCGATGCATCGCTGTAGATTTGAAATCCACCCGTACCAGATGGGAGAGTAAGAATAGGTGCAGATACTAGCTTCTGCTTCAGGTCTTCAAAGCTCTTCTCTCGTTCTTCAGTCCAGACGAATTTCTCCCCTTTCCGCATCAGTTTGGTCAATGGTAGTGCTAAGCGGGAAAAGTTCTCCACGAACCTACGGTAATAGCCAGCTAAGCCTAAGAAACTGCGGACTTTCGTCGCTGATGTCGGCCTTGGCCACTTAGTAATGGCTTCAACCTTCGCTGGATCCATAGTGATTCCTTCTGCTGATACAATGTGACCTAAGAATTCCACCTTGTCTAACCAGAACTCACACTTGGAGAATTTAGCATACAGCTGCTTCTGGCGAAGAATCTGTAGTACTGTACGAAGATGGTCTTCGTGTTCCTCCTTGGACTTTGAGAAAATCAGGATGTCATCGATGAAGAAAATGACGAACTTCTCTAGAAATTCATGGAAGATTGTTCATCAAGTCCATGAACACTGCTGGAGCATTTGTCAGGCCAAATGGCATAACTACAAACTCGTAGTGGCCATAGCGGGTACGAAAGGCAGTCTTAGCGATGTCCTGCTCCTTGACCCGTAGCTGATGATAGCATGACCTAAGATCAATCTTGGAGAAGTGTTTTTGGCCCCTTGGAGTTGGTCAAACAGATCGTCAATACGTGGCAGTGGATATCTATTCCGGATAGTAATCTTGTTGAGCTCGCGATAGTCTATACAAAGACGCATACTGCCGTCCTTCTTCTTAACAAACAAGACCGGTGCGCCCCATGGAGATGCGCTCGGTCGAATGAAACCTCTTTCAAGAAGTTCTTGCAGTTGATCCTTCAGCTCCTTCAGCTCTATGGGAGCCATGCGATAAGGAGCCTTGGAGATTGGTTTAGCTCCTGGAATAAGCTCGATACTGAATTCCACTTCTCGTGCAGGTGGTATGCCCGGAAGTTCTGCTGGAAAGACATCTTGGAATTCCGACACTATAGGTTGATCCTGATATGATGGGGATTCAGCATCCATGTCGTGAACCGTAGCTAGATAACCCTCGCAGCCATGTGACAGTAGTGCACGCGCTTGTAGGGTAGATATGACTTGTACAGACCGTTCGGGTATGAACCCGTTATGAATGTACTCTGGTGCATTAACATCACCGAAGATAACTCGATATGAATGGCAGTCTATGGTAGCATGATGCTTGGATAGCCAATCCATGCCCAAAATCATGTCGAAGTCATTCATGTCCAGCGGAAGTGCCTCAACAGGTCGAACCTTATCATCAAATTCTAGGGGAAGACTCTTGTATACATGAGTGATTAATACAGAGTCCCTCAAAGGCGTGGAAATAGTAAGCCTATTTTCTAGTGGCATGGGGAGCATCCTAATGTTCTTAGCATAAGCAGTAGAAACAACCGAGTGAGTATCACCCGTATCGAAAAGAACACATGCAGCTTGACCATACATATATAAGATTCCAGTGATGGTACCTGTATACTTGTTGGCCTGGTCTCGAGATGTCGTGTAGACACGCCCGGTAGTAGGAGACGGCTTAGAATCAGCATGTCCAGATGTACCCTCCATCTCGCCCTTACGGCAATCCTTCATGATATGGCCAGGAAGATCAAACTTGAAGCATGCGTCAGTGTTACGGCGACATGGCCCTGGGTGCCTACGGTGGCAAGTAGAGCAAAGAGGATGAGTAAATCCTCCAGCAGGTGCTCTGGCTGGCTGGGAACCTGATAAAACATTTTACATAAGACATGATAGATGGGTACAAAGGACAATGCAGATAATCGTAAGATTGAATACCAGTGATAGCTGGACGGCTAGGCTGTGAACCTCTCTGGTTCTAGTCCCTACCATTTCCATGGTTCCTGGTAGAAGTTTTGCTAAAGTGTCAGAATAAGAGTTATAACATGAAAGCATAAGGAAAATGCGTATGTATTAGGACCTGCTACTGTTGGAGTGTCCAGCGTTGTTACGGTAATTATCATTACCACCACGCCTATCCGTAGCAGAACGGTCGTTAGTCTGACCGTTTCCCTTGGGCTGATAAGGCTGCTGCTGAGTAGCCGGCTGAGACCGGTCCCCAGTTTTCTGCCTGGAAGATACATTTAAAGAGATGAATAGTTGACATATATGGAAAGTATACGGATTGATCATCGCTTGAATACGAATGTCTACCTCTTGTCGGGTCTTTCAGCTTCCCCGAACTCATCTCTCTCCTGCAGCATCTCCAGCTTACGTGCTGCATCGGCCACTTGTGCTACCGTGTTGAACGTAGCACACACCAGATTTTTCGCGACCGATGTGCGTAGAGCCCACCTAAAGTGGTGTGCCTGCTCTTCAGGAGTACCTGCTGCCGCACCAAGGAAACCAGCTAAGCGAATAAAGCACTGCATAAACTCGTTGCTATTCTCCCCAGCTCTCTGTCGGATCCCATGGTACTCTCTCTTGAGCTTGTCCTGCTCAGCCTTGGGAAAGAACTGCTCCATCACCCTGTCCTTGAACTGAGCCCAAGTCAAACCAGCAACCCACTCGTCACCCCCTTTAGACTGCATCAATGCTAACCACCAATTTAGCACACCGTCTTCGAACCGATAACATGCCAACCTCGCCTTGTATGTAGGGTCACAACCCATAGCATTGAAAATCTTCTCGATGTGAGCCAACCAGCTTTCAGCATCACTGGGCTATCTGTCTTCTCAAAAGCTCGAGGGCGGAGCTTATTGAATCTCTCCAGCCATACTGCTAATGTCACTGGAGGAGGAGGAGGTGCCTGATTATGCTGCTGATTGTTGGCAGCTTGAACTTCAGCCCTGATGTCATTCGTCAGTTGAGGAAGTAAAGCTTGCATAGCAGCTTCAATCGCAGCATTGAGCTGTTCCTGTTCGCGTGTGAGAACCATCTGACAGTATAACATAAAACATATGATTAAACAGATCAAAACATAAAATATATACATGAAAAAAATTTATACCAAAATTTCAAGAGAAAAATTTTATGCAAGAAAATTTTTGTATATGAATGCATGATGCAATTTTATGAAAACTTTTGTATGCTCGAGAGTGAACGCCTATGGTCAGTTCACCCAAAACAAAAGACATGGCGAGGGGACGCCTATGGGTCGGTCCCAAATTTAAAAGTTTCGATAAAACACATGCGACTAAATAGGGCCAGTCCTGTACCAACCATTACTTAGTCATAAATCTGTGACAATGACATATATGTGTATGCTTAAAAATGATGAATGCATGAAAACAACTGTCAGTTCTAGGAAGACCGTAGTGACTACCCACTAATCACAGGTCATATTTGAGAGCCTACAGGTCGAAGCCTTGGCTCTGATACCATAATTGTAACACCCCATTTTGATAATGGAAATGTCACACGTAATTATGGCGTGTCATCAAAGCATACAAGGAAAAATGTCTAAACATTACATGACCATAAAAGGAAAATACCGGAATCAAACATCGGTAGTCCAAATGTAAAGCTCATCACACACAAACATAGTATCGTAGAGGAAAGGACTAAACAATGTCCATAGCAATGTATCAAAAGAAAGGAAATGCATAAAGTAAAGAAAGGCTAGAAAGCTTCCAGTCCATATGCACGTACTCTTAAAGTCTACGAGCGTCCCTGAGTACCTGCCGTTTTGGGAACATAGAAAAGGAAAACGGCTGAGCAATACGCTCAGTGCACGGATGTACAATAAAGAATGAATAGGATAAGCATATAACATATAACAGCGGAAGAACTAAGTCCCGAGTAATTTGATTAAGTCTTGATAAAACTGGTTTTATAGTTTGAAAAGCCTTATGTTTATCTTGTAAAAACTGTTTATCATATTTTACCATTAGCCAATATAGGTCATGAAAATCCACCGTACATGAATACTTGGAGGGGTGACCTCATCATGTAAATTAGAGGGGCTGCCTCTAATTTAATATACTGGTTTTTGGGTAGGAGGGATCAACTCCTTGTGAAGGATGCAAGGCACACACTACATTTACCATGAAATCCTGACTGAAAACATGTAACTAGGATGCACCCATACGCCCCACATGATAAATATAATATAAATGGCCAAAAGCTGAAGGGACGCCACGAGCAATCACTCCACCGTAGTGAAGTCATAACATCAGTGCCTCTAATGTTATGGTTATGGTACCTCCATAACTAGGTGAAACTGGTCATGCATGTATATAGCTATAGGTATTCTAAATTAAACATAAGCATTTCAAACACATACTTATACTACGGGAAAACATTTGGCTGCATACAGGGAAATCCTAATAAGGAAATAAATGTCCATACTGAAAGGACGGGAATCCGTACCTTATCTCCAGTGAACGAAGAAGACGAACTGAGAGGAATCCTACTTCCGTATCACTAATGCTACATAAATACATACATGAATAAGTATCTGCTTACTAAATACGTAACTGGTTTTATGTCATGTCTTAGCTTATTTTATATGTTCTTACCATGTTTCACTGTTTTAAGCCTTAAACTGTGTTTATCTTATATTATGTTTACTCTGATTAAGTATTTCTGGTATTTCATGTATTATTATACTTACTGTGTAATAATAAGTAATTTTCCAAAAATAGCAGGTTTCCTAAAATAGAAAGTTTCCAAAAATAGAAAGTTTCCAAAAATAGAAAGTTTCAAAAAATAAAAAGTTTTCAAAAATAGAAAGTTACCAAAAATAGAAAGTTTCCAAAAATAGAAAGTTTCCAAAAATAGAATTACTGCTTAAAATAGATAAGTTTCTAAAAACAGAAAGTTTCCATAAATAGATTAACTGCCTTAATTAAATAAGTTTCCATAAATAGATTAGCTGCCTAAAATAAATAAGTTTCTAAAAATAGAACGTTTCCATAAATAGATTAGCTGCCTTATTTAGTTAAGTTTCTAAAAATAGAAAGTTTCCATAATTAGAAATAAGCTGGTTAAATAAGCTAAGTATATAAGCCTAAGTGTTTTCATGATTATTTTCTAAGTCATATGATATAATGTATACTTTAATAATTATTTCATGTAATTAAAATAAACTATAGGTTAAAATATTTAATTAAAGTATATCATGTTTATAATTAAATAAAGTTAAATACTTAGGTTAAAACATGTATTATTATTTATTAATAATATAACCTAAGTCATGTTAATTAATTAATTATAACCATGGTTTTTAAATAATTAATTAATTATAAGTCTTAAAAATATAAAATACTTAGGTTAATAATTTCATGATTTTAATAATTAAAATAACCTAAGTCATGTTATTAAATTAATCATGTCATGTTATTAATTTAATTTTAACATAAGATCATAAAAATAAAAATCTAAACATACACCTTGAACCGGATCTTGACTAAGAACCATGAACCGGGCATGAAATCGACACCATACCCCGAACCAACTCGGGGTTACCCATGTCTTGTTGCTGCCGTGGGACCCACACCAACCAACCGGGACCATATGGTCTCGGTGGTGGTCAAATGGCCAAACCGAGACCCTCTCGGGTTCGGGTTAGGCGCGGCCAAGAACAAACACCCCTTAAACATCCCTTTTTGATTTATTCCAAAACCAATTTCATGTTAGATCTATGATTTAATTAGGTTTTTAATAAAAACATATCATGTTCATAACAGCGGCTTGTCTTGCCTTGTTCGCGGATAGATTTTTCCTGTCAGCGGCTAAATTAGGGTTTGCTACAGGATCCCAGTGTCTATTAGATTTTCAAAGGGCCTTTGTCCACGGGTATTAGCTCCCTTAGAGAAGAAAGGAGCTAGTCTTGTGGCCTGTGGACTTGGTTGGACATTAGGTCTAGGTTTGACCATAGTTGACCTATTATCAGCGGATAAGGTGTATCTGTTGACACAGTTATAGGGCAAATGAAAAAAGCTCCTGTTGATCCCAAACTCAGATCTTAAACCTTAATAGCTTGTTTAAGGGTTGTGATAGAAAGAATAAATTCAATCTAACACTAGAGAAACTTTGAAGACAAAGTAACTAAACAAGATGCGGAATATAGTGTTTAGCACAAGAACAATATGATTAAAGCAAACGTTGAACTTTAATATATCAATGATATACCAATACCCTATAATGGTATTAGGGTTTACAAAACCTTAAAGTATGATAATGAAAGACAATAGAGAAAGACACACTTTGCATGCTAACATAGTGAGTCCTTTTATATGCATAAGGACTCACGTACAAGATCACTACTAACGAACTTGGAAAGTATTAAGGAGTAGTAACAGAAACGCGTAAAAATATATTCCAAGTTTATCTCTGACGGCAGGGCCTTTGACTTCAGCAGGGGAACCAATCCCCCTGCCTTTGTTATTTGGCAGGGGGAACTTACTCTAGCAGGGGTACGAATAATCAACTAGCAGGGGTAACAAGTATACATATATTTATTCCCAACAATCCTCCCCTAAACTTGTGCTTTCCCCTAAAGACAAGTTTCTGAATAAATCCTAGTTGACGAGGATGCTTACAAACTTTCTGGCCAAATCTGACTATGCATCATCCTTACCAGATCATAAGCAACAGGCGTTTTAGCATCTACAATCAAGTTAGCCTGTGCTAGTTTCTTCAAGGTCTCCTGAGTGAAGGGATAATAACGATGATTGATCAAGTACACACTTACTCTTTCCATCACTACCTCATAGACCCCAGAATTGGTAAACAGCTTCCAATACAACAAATCTCCTTTATTCACTGCATCAAATATAGGATCAAATAACTCATGCTCATACATCCTATGCATGCACTCCTAGATTACCCAATCCTTCTCCACACCATCCATGGTAGGAGGTTTTGCAGCAAAAGTCTTTTTCAAAATTTTCCATAGATCTTCTAAGTCCTCACTATCCAAGGTTTGAAACATGACATCTAGACTTAGAAATGTCTGTGCTGTATTGTCAGCTCTTGTAAGCTTCCACCAAGTCCTCTCTTTGTGTTCATAAACAGCATACTTTATTATAGCCAACTTCTTTCCAAGTTCACTAGGTGAGATATCATCATTTTCCTACAAAATTAGCTGTTTATCAATTTCTTCATTTGAAGGACGTTGAGACTCCTTAGTAACTGTGCCAACTTTATCCATTCTCTTGAGTCTTTTGGCTGCTCTTTGTACATTAAGTACAGACTTCTCAATCTCTGGAAAACTTTCACCTGCTTGATGTAATGCCCCTACTTGTGATGATGCACCTGCTTGGGATGATGCACCTACTTGTGTAGTTTCCAAAGTTGTTCCTTCAGCCTTTCTTTTCTTGGATTCCCTAGCTTTCTGTAACACTTCACTTTGTCTCCTAAGATACTCAACTTCCTCAGGAGAGTTCATAGTCATAAAGTCTTCCACATCATATTCCCTTAAAACTGGTCTAACTGCTCTTTTTATAGCTTCAAAACTCATATATGTGAAGTCCCCATCCTTCCACTTCTTATGTCTCTTGAGCAAAACTTTGTAGTGTTCAAGTCTCCCTTTCTCAGAACTCAAATATTTCTCTCTCTGAATTTGATTTGCCCTCCTTTCCAGATATTCAGTTTGATATTTGTAAACAAGGCAAGTCAACTCATACCTGTCTTCCAAGGGAGCATTTATTAACTCCTTCTCCCATTGATCCAGAAATTCTCCAACATGAGGCACCCTGTCATCCAACTCTCTATGCATAATTTCAACCTGCTTGAGCATATCTTTAGGCCTCATCTTTTGCATTCTCTGATCCTGCATATCCATCTCCTCTTGTTGTAGCCTGAGAGCTACTTGTGCATCATGTGCTTCTTGAGCCCTTTGCTGTACAGGAGTTCTATGCTTGTATTTTCTCTTGGGTTGTTCAACCATGATCCCTTTTCCTTTGTCTTTTGGATCCACTGCTGGTGTTGGTTTAACTTTAGATGCAGGTTCTTTGATTGTGATTCCCTTCTGAGCTGGTTGCTTTCTATTCTTTCTAACAAAAGTTTGAGTAATAGGCTTAGCAGGGGAACGACTTATAGTAGTGGGATCAGCAACAGCAGGGGAAACTTTTGAAGCAGGGGCTTCTTCTTGATTGCCCATAGTTAGCAATGTTTCAGCAATCTCTTTAGTTGCACTCCCCTTATCACTTCCCTTATCAGCACTTCCTTTCTCAATCCCTTTCTCAGCACTTGCTATCTTTCCTTGTACACCACCAGGATATGAATAGTACTGAGTAGACTCTTTTGTATTGGGAACTTCCTCCCCTTTGGAAGCATCCTCATCTGTGGATATGATAAGCCTGGGCTTTCTCCTCCCCTCAAGTGTGGCAAGTCTGGTTTCCAAGTTATTGATAACCAGACCTTGCTTTTTGACATTTTGTACAAGTTGTGCATTCTGCCTTTTCAAATTCATGCACATTTTTGTCAATTCCAAAATGGTCATAGGTTTCATGCTGCTCTCAACACTAGAAGGGGATTTCTCCCCTTTTTGGATATCATGGAGTGAGGGAGAGGACTTACTGATGGTGTCACTATCCTGCTCACCCCTTGAGGATGAGAGAGTAGTGGCAGCCAAACCCTCAGTTTGCTCCAAACCCTTGGAGACTCTCCTTTCTGCTACTTGTGAAGATTCACCAGGCAAGGGAGACCTAGCAAACCTGGATTTAGATCGCCTTTCATGTTGTGGATCAGCAAGGGGTAGAGTACTGGCAGGGTGTAGTTTCTTGGCAGGGGAATCAGAAGGTTTGTGTTTGGTTGTTTGTGTCTTGGCTTCTTCCTGTCTGATTTGTTTCATCATAATTGAAGTGAGTGGAATGGACCTGCCAGAAAATTGTGGGGATGGTGCAAGAAGTGTGGTGAATAGTTTGGTAGTGTGCTTGGTTGCTGAAAAGTAGTTTTTGTGTTTGATTGGACCATGTTCACTCATATTCAGCAGAAGTTCTATAAACCTTGGGTACATACAGAATTTTGAATTGCTTGAAACATTTTTAACCAATCCTTTGAAAATCATTTGAGAAAAACAATACTTCCTCCCTGTTGCTAAGCAAGTCAGGGCAGAAGCCATCTCACTACCAAATTCATTGAAAGCAGTGGTTTTTGGTGACAAACATTGTAAAATTGTATGAATCAAATACTTCCAATGTGGGGCAAACTGACCTTTAGCAAACTTACATTTTTGGTCTTTAGAAAGAGTGTACCCCAATTTAACAAGACCCTCAAAGATTTCAGCCTCAGATAGGTTGGTTATCCCATACTCATCATCAAGAAGAAGATTGTCCCCGATGAAGGCAAGTGTAAATACCTTGGGATGACCATCTACAGTGCTTTGAATTGTAACCTCTCCATTCACTGTTTTGGTCATGGATTTAGACCAGAACTGCTGAATGTGTGAGGTATAAATTCTAGGGTTGATGAGAAGGGCCACTCTAAAATACGAGGACTTTAGAAAGGCTACAGCATCAACAAACTCTACTGGTTCATCATGTAATAAAGCGATTTGATTATGATTAGCAGCAATTTTGAGAGACATGATAAAGTTTGAAAATGTTTTGAAGGTTTATAAAGGTGAGAGGTAGGTGGGATTTAGTCGAGGGAGAGAGATGGACCTGCTTGTGAAGGGAATTAAGTTTTTATAGGCGATTTGAAGAGCTGTGAATGGACCATATTTTCAAATTGCAAAAATATCAAAGATAAATCTTGATAAAAAAGTCATTTATTTGAAATAATAAAGTAAAGATTACCAATCAGCGAAGAAAGCACCTTAAATATCTTTTAAAACAAAAAAATATTCCCTAACCAAAATTTGTGCAAGCAGGCCCAACGGCTATGAACAGGGTAACGGTATTGTCGGTCAACGGTCAAACAGGGGAATGATGTTAAAGCAGGGGAAGCAAAAGGTGAAAGCAGGGGAAACTTTCCTAGGGGTATTAGACTAGTCATGGAGAGACCAATGCTAACTAGCTCTTCTCTAATGCACACACTTGTATACACAAGATAGATACATAGAAACTTAAGAGTCCTCTATTCAGAAAAGGTCTAAGCACAAAAAGTCAACACATAAGTCACCCTGCACCTGGTCAACCCAAGAAAATATACATACCCTAGTCACCATCCCTACCTTTTCCCTTACCTATGGTCAGTTAGTCTTGGCAATGTGTACTACACATCTGTACCTGAACAACAAGTTGTTTTGATAGAGAAGTGCAAGTACCCATTGCAGTGCCTTAAGGTTTCAGAATTCTGACAAGCTTTGCAGCAAGCCCTCATCACCCTGAACCCTTACTCACCAATGGATATGATCTAAGATCATATATGAGCATCCTAAGGATACCCTGAGTCCTAAAGGTGGGACCTAACCTCCCCTTAAACATAGAGCATATACCTGATTCACCAATGAGAATAGTATGCACCATATGGAACTCTGCATTGTTAGTCTAAAACCACATATAACCACTTTTAAAAAGAACAAACCCAGTTTAAAGAAAAAAACTCTCTTAGCATGGGAATGAACCCCCAGCAGGGGGATCTATGTTCAAAAGCAGTAGAATGAAAAGTGATGGAAAAATTGACTAACAGTTATACAACAACAGTAATAAAGCAACCCTGAATATACATGACATAATAGACATCAATTTTTAGGGAGTAACCATTCCAATACCTGCAACCAGGTACTGAAACCTCCCCACTTCAAAAGCTTTTGTTAAAAGATCAGAAACATTAAGTTCTGTATCAATTTTCTCAGGGACAATTAGTCCTTTTTCAAAACAATCTCTGATAAAGTGATGTCTTATTTCAATATGTTTAGTCTTGCGGTGAAAAACAGGGTTCTTAATAATGCAAATGGTGCTGTTGTTGTCAATAAATATCTTGGTTTTAAGAAAGTTATACCCATAATCAAGAAGTTGATTTTGAACCCAAAGTACTTGACCACATCATGCAGCAGCTGCTACATACTCAGCTTCAGTTGTTGATGTGGCCATAATAGTATGCTTCTTACATTGCCAAGATATAAGTCTGCTTCCCAAAAATTGGCATCCCCCTGTTGTAGACTTCCTATCATTGTTGTCACCAGCATAGTCACTATCTGAGTAAGATATCAACTAAAATGGTGACTCTTTGGGATACCAAAGTCCTAAGGTTGGATGGCACTTTAGATACCTAAAAATTCTTTTTACAACAAATAAATGACACTCTGTTGGGCCACCTGGTATCTTGCACATAAGCAGACTGCAAACATGATGTCATGTCTTGAAGTTGTGAGATACATGAGAGACCCAATCATAGACCTGTAGTTCCTAACATCTATAAGCTTTCCAGGACCATCTTTGCCCCATGGATGATCCTTGTCCATTGGTGTGGACACCTTCTTTCCCTCAGACATGCCAAACTTCTTCACAATCTCAGCCACATATTTGTCTCGTGAGATAAATATCCCATCTTTCCGCTGCTGAACTTGTAACCCCAAAAAGAAGTTTAGCTCTCCCATGGAACTCATTTGAAATTTATCTTGCATAAACTTTGCAAACTCTTTGCTAAGCATAGAGTTAGAGGATCCAAAGATGATGTCATCAACGTACACCTGTACTAGCAGAAGGTCACCCTTTTGTTTCTTGATGAACAGGGTCTGATCAATCTTCCCCCTGCTAAAGCCATTATCTAAGAGATATATAGAGAGAGTCCCATACCAGGCCCTGGGAGCTTGGTGAAGTCCATACATAGCCTTTTTCACCTTGTAAACCTTGTCTGGATGTTCTGGGTCTTCAAACCCTGGAGGTTGCATAACATAGACTTCTTCATCAATGGTGCCATATAAGAAGGTACTTTTTACATCCATTTAGAAAACAATGAAGTCCATAAATGAAGCATAAGCAAGGAATAATCTAATGGCTTCAATCCTGGCAACTGGAGCAAATACTTCCTCATAGTCAATTCCTTCTTCCTGTGTATACCCTTGTTCCACCAGTCTTGCTTTGTTCCTGACAACTATCCCCCTTTCATCCTTTTTGTTCCTGAGTACCCACTTTGTCCCAATGGGCCTTGCCCATTTTGGACAATCTACTAGAATCCAAACCTCTTGAATGTCAAACTATAAGAGCTCCTCTTGCATGGATGCAACCCAGCTTGGGTCATTTAAAGCCTGAAAGATCTTCTTTGGCTCTTCTTGTGACAAAAATGCAGTAAACAAACAACACTGCATATTGTCATGATTAAACTTCATGGTGATGTTAGCCATGAAGCTGTGCTCCTTTGCTGTATACCTTGTATGTCTAAGAGCTTCAGGATCACCAATGATTTGAGAGATAGGGTGATCCTTATTGATTCTGTAGGTAGGCTGCATGATTACTTCTGTTTCATCTTCTTCCAAATCAGAATTGATGGGGCTATTTTGATTGGGAAAGAAGTCCTCAAAAGAACTTCCAAAAGATACAGCATGACCTAGGGATGGGTGCTGATGAGCTGAATGTAGCTCTGAATAACTTAGACCTCCACTCTTAATTATTCTGCTTCCACTGCTGGATATAAGAGGACCATCAGATATAGGTGTAGATGAGGAAATGAGTGGGGATACTCTTTCTTCATCATTAATATCATTAGCAGCAGGATCCTTTGTGGCAGGGGAAGCAATCGATATAGCACGGGAATCCTGGATTCCACTGCTTTCAGCCATTCCGCTGCTTTTAGAAAGTGACATAGCAGGGGAAGAGGTTGGTTGTTCTTTTCCTAGAGAAGGATCATCTTCTTCACCAGTGTTTGAAGCAGCTTCAATAGGAAATAGTGAGGGTACATTCATGTACCTCAGTGGTGGCTTCTCTACACCAGTTGGTTCTTGTGTACCTGAAATATTAATATTCTGCAATGCAACAGGTACATAATTCATAGATTTTGAAAGAACCTCTATATCAAAGAACCAATCAGGACCTGTTTGAACATCTTCAGGCTTGTCTTCAAGAAAATCCACATGAAGATTTTCTGTGATTTTACTTGTCTTCTTGTTGAAGACCCTATATCCCTTGCTGTTTAATGAATAACCCACAAAATATACATCATCTCCCTTTTCACTGAACTTGCCTAGATTGTCAATAGTGTTCAAGATGATCACATGACATCCAAAAGGTCTAAAGAAGCCAATTAAAGGAGGTCTTCCATTGAACAGTTGATAAGGGGTCTTGTTGTGTGCCTTAACCACCAAGGCCTTGTTTTGTACATAACAAGCAGTGGATACAGCTTCAGCCCAAAAGATAACTGGAAGTTTGGAATCAGACAGCATAGTTCTTGCAGCTTCAATGAGTGTCCTATTCCTTCTTTCTGCAACTCCATTCTGTTGAGGTGTTCTTGCAATGCTGAATTCCCTCTTGATTCCTTTGTTTATGCAGAAAGAATCCAGTTTCTGATTTCTGAACTCACCACCATTATCTGATCTCATGGTTACTACCTTCATGATTTTTGATAGTTCAATCTGATTGATGAACCTAATGAGTACATCAGCTGTGTCACTCTTTTCAAATAGAAAGAATGTCCAAGTGAACCTTGAAAATCATCAGTAATCACTAGGCAGTACCATTTCTTCTTTATGCTTGCCACAGAAGTAGGACCAAAAATATCCATATGAAGTAGTTCCAATGGCTTGGTAGTGGACATACTTGTTTTTGATTTGCAAGATGCTCTGTGTTGCTTCCTTTTCAGACAGGCAGCACAAGTATGATCATTGACAAAGGACTTGGAAGGAAGACCATGAACCAGATTATATTTCACCAATTTGTTCATGTTCTTGAAATTAAGATGACCAAGTCTTCTATGCCATTTCTTACACTCATCAACTGAGGCTTTGGCAATGAAACAGGTTTCATTGTCTTGAAGAGAGATGTCTTTGAGATCAATTGTGTACATGTTCTTTATCTTGGTGTTCTGAGTACAATAGGAATGTCTGGTGGTAAGACAAACTCCTTTCCTAACACCAGGCATTCAGTGTCAGTAAACAAGACAAAATTCTTGTTATCAGTCATCTGTGACACACTGAAGAGATTGTACTTGAGTTCTTTCACGAAGTAGACATTATCAAAAGTCATCCCATTGGTGACAATAGTTCCTTTTCCTGTTATTGTTCCATGCCCATCTCCAAAAGAAACACCATCATTGTCATGCAGGGGCACAAAGTTAGACATATAAGATTTTTGTCCAGTCATGCTTCTTAAGCATCCACTATCCCAATATGCTCTATCATCCCTAGTCGTCTTTGTCACCTGCAAAAAGAAAAACAATTTAGTTTTTCTTGGGGACCCAAGCCATTACAGACTTGGATCTACCTCATGTATCAATGTAGGATAGCTTATCAAAAACTAGAGATACACCATTAGACTGAGCACCCCTTTTGGGTACCCAAACCCAACGAGCTGAGGCTTTCACAGCTTTTCCCCATCTACCCATGTTCCTAGAAGGCAAAACTTTGCTAGCAGGGGATACCCCAAGTTTAGCAGGGGAATCCCTATGCTTAGCAGAGGGAACCCATCTTTTGTTCTGGCCTCTATTTATGTGTTGGTGAGGTCTAGGGCCAGATCTATATGCATTATGAGGTGTTGGGTTGGTCATGGAAGTGTTGGGCTTGGTATGAACATCATTCACCTTTCTAAGTGCAGGAACAACATATTTGTCAGTAACCCTGTTTCTCAAGGTAGGGGCAACATACTTGGCAGGGGAAAAGGATTTTGCCCATGCATTTAGAAGAATGGCTTTAGGTTGCATATCCTTTAAAGGATTTGCAGCCATAACTTCCATTGGTGCCATACATTCTTGATAAGTGTGATCAAAACTGCCACATGTGAAGCAGGGCTTTGTGTTTATCACAAAGTCTTCTCCTAATTGATGAGACTTTTGGTCATTCCAATTTCTTTGATTACCTCTGACAGACCTGTACATACCAGCATATTTAATGGTGGTCTTAGGGGACTGTGATCTGATTTTAGATTTGGGTGAACTACTCTTAGAACTAGAATCACTACCAAAAAGTCATTCTCTTGAAAATGGAACAGGGTTATCAATTTTCCATTGTTTTAAAGCAATCTGTTCCTTTTCAAAGTCCCTAATAATACTAGTTTTCACTAGTGGCTCTTCAGTATCAAGACTATTAGGTATGTAAGCACTCAAGTCAAACTCAATATCATCCTGTTTTTGAAAACAAGGGAGACCAGTCCAAGACAAGTCTTTTCTAGGAAAAGGTGCATGAATATTGGCAGGAGGTGGTGGTATGGTAGCATGCTCATTTTTAATCCCAAACCCGGTTTTGTCCCTAGGAGATTGACCAATTTCAACTGCTTTAGTTAAATCTTTTGAAGCTTTTCCAAAATTTTCAACAGTTTCATCATCAATCTTTTTGTTAGATTTAAAAATTTCAAGTTCAGCAGTCAACTCCTTAATGGAGTTGTTATTCTCCTTAGCATCTCTTTCTAGAATCACAATGTGATCCCTATAATCACTTTCTCTTTATTTAAACTCTCTTATGGTGGACTCTAACTGTTCTAAAGCACGTCTATAATTATCAAGATCATTGTCACAATTGATATAGTCAGCTTTAACCTTTCTGATTTGATCATTCAATGACTCAGTATTTTTCCTACAAGATTTAGTGCAATATGACTCAGTATTTTTCAAGTTCAGCAGTCAACTCCTTAATGGAGTTATTATTCTCCTTAGCATCTCTTTCTAGAATCACAATGTGATCCCTATAATCACTTTCTCTTTGTTTAAACTCTCTTATGGTGGACTCTAACTGTTCTAAAGCACGTCTATAATTATCAAGATCATTGTCACGATTGATATAGTCAGCTTTAACCTTTCTGATTTGATCATTCAATGACTCAGTATTTTTCCTACAAGATTTAGTGCAATATGAATCATCGTATACCTCATTGTCTGAGCTGGAACTTGAGATGGCCATAAGTGCAAAATCTTCCTCTTTTTCCTCAGCAATCAATGCTTGATTTCTTTCCACATTCTTTGTCATGGCACTCCAGTACCATCCACCTGCTCCATCTATCCCCTGCATGGCTACCATGGCTTTAGCACTAGAATCATCATCTCTGGTTTCCTTCATATAGCTGTTCCCAGTCTTAGGTCCTCTGCATTCCCTAGCAAAATGACCCTTCTTGCCATAGTTGTAGCATTCAACCTTTGTTTTGTCAAACCCAGCCACATCAGAGGGATTGATTGAGATCTTCTTTCCATACTTCTTGTAAAACCTGTTGGCTCTCATGCTAAGCAGGGCCATGTTCCACTTGATATCCATCTCCTCCAGTCCTTGCTTACTGATTTGACTTAGATCTTCATGCAACACGGTAGATCCTTGTGGCCCTTGGGATGCTATAAAAGCACAAGCAGTGTCAAGACTGAATGTTGCAGGCCTTTCTTCATCATAAGATGATCCAGACCTGATAGTAGGGGAATAAGTAACAGGGTCTACTTCGATTCCACTGCTTTTGGAGATTCCACTGCTTTGAGATATGAATGCCATGTTGGCAGGGGAATCAGTAGATCCACTTGAGTTGGTGGAAATCGTTCCTTTTGACTTCATCTCATTGACAACAGGTTCAAAAACTTTCAAGTTATTGTATATGTCATCAATGTTCTTGTTATCCAAGTCGTCCTTATTCTGCCAAATTGCCTTGTAGACAAACCATTCCTTTTGGAGGCTGTTAAGGAACCTGGTATTCACCTGCTCTCTTGTCACCTCAATATCAAAGAACTCCAACTGGGCCACCATATCTTGAAGCCTATTGTAAATAGCGCCAATTGATTCATCACTAATTGCTTTAAAAGAAGCAAAATCATCAAGCATTTGATTCTTCTTCTTCTTCTTTGTGGCTTCATTTCCTCCAAAGGTTGTGCCTATGGCTTCCCATAGTTCCTTAGTTGTTTTGTACTTTCTAAATCTTAGTTGATGTCTATCAGGTAGAGCCAACAGCAATGAACTGTGAGCTCTGACATCATGCCTTCTGGCCAGTATTTCCTTATCACAAAGAGCAACAGATTTCTTCTTGTCCTTACCTTTGGAACTTTCACCTTTCTCTTCTTCCTTGCCCTCTTCAACTGCCACCATTTTGTTGAATTGGTCGCCAAACTCTATGATCTCCCAGAGAACATAGTGTTCTATTTTGAGGTATTGTTAGATTCTGAATTCCCATAATTCAAAGTTTTCAGGATCCAACATGGGTAATTTGAGGTTATTGTGATTGTTGCTGTTTGAGGAAGAGTCTGAAGACATGGTTGGTATGAGGGTTTTGTTATTGGTTTAGACAAAGTTTCTCAACAAGCTCTGATACCACTTGTTGATCCTAAACTCAGATCTTAAACCTTAATAGCTTGTTTAAGGGTTGTGATAGAAAGAATAAATTCAATCTAACACTAGAGAAACTTTGCAAGACAAAGTAACTAAACAAGATGCGGAATATAGTGTTTAGCACAAGAACAATATGATTATAGCAAACGTTGAACTTTAATATATCAATGATATACGAATACCCTATAATGGTATTAGGGTTTACAAAACCTTAAAGTATGATAATGAAAGACAATAGAGAAAGACACACTTTGCATGCTAACCTAGTGAGTCCTTTTATAGGCATAAGGACTCACGTACAAGATCACTACTAACAAACTTGGAAAGTATTAAGGAGTAGTAACAGAAACGCGTAAAAATCTATTCCAAGTTTATCTATGACGGTAGGGCCTTTGACTTCAGCAGGGGAACCAATCCCCCTGCCTTTGTTATTTGGCAGAGGGAACTTACTCTAGCAGGGGTACGAATAATCAACTAGTAGGGGTAACAAGTATACATAGATTTATTCCCAACAGCTCTCACATGTATAACAAGCCTTTTTAGACACAAATTTAGGCTTAGACTGATAAAAACCTGTCCCATATACACTGGCTTGGCTTTGAGGTGACCTAGGTTTTCTATACATCTCTGCATATTTAACACTAGGTTTGATTTTAGTTGGTGAGCCAAGATCAACAGGTTTACCAGTATTAGGGTAAGTCACAACAATGGGTTTAAGTTCAACAGTATCATCACTAAGTAGTCCACCCTTAACAAACAAAAAATGGTTGGCTTCTTTCCATTTTTCTAGGTCATTCGCCTTCTTCTTATATTCTTCAACTACGCTAAGAACACGTGATAGAGGAATAAACTCCTCCACTTGAAATTCTGGCAAGCCAGTCCAAGAAAGGTCTTTTCCTTGAGCAACCCCATATAAATTTCCTGTCAGAGGTGGAACAGCAGCAAACTCTTTCATTCCAATTCCAGTCATATCCCTAGGGTTTCTTTGTTCACTTACATATTTTTCTAAGAGAGCACTGGCTTGATCAAACTTTTCAATTTTAAGCCCTACATCATTCTTAGCTTTAATGGCTTCATCTAATTTAAGTTGCAACTTAGTTCTAGATTCCATTCGATAATCCTTGACCTCATTACTAATCTTTAGATCTCTAGTCAAAACAGTGATTTGATCCTTAAGATTAAATTCTATTTTCTTATATTCTTCCACCATCCCATCAGATTGTGCAAGTCCTTTTTTATAGTTTGCTAGCTTGATTTATATATAAAAAAACATCTGATTTTAATTTTAAAACTTCTTTATTATTTTTTTAGTGTTTTGCCTGCAACCTTTACTACAAAAAGCATCATCATATACCACATTATCTGATGAAAAGAAAGATTCAGCCATAAGAGCATATTGAACATGCTCTCCTTCCTTTTCAGCTATCAATGCTTGATTCTGCTTCACATCATATTCCATAAAGATCCAATCACATCCAAGGCCATCAATCCTATGCATAACTACCATATCTTTTGGCTCAACATCTTCAACCTTAATGACTTGACTTGAGATCTTTCCAGCATCATTCCTAAGTGGAGATCTACATTCCCTAATAAAGTGCCCCATTCTATGACAATTATAGTATTCAACTTTGGATTTATCAAATCCAGTAGTTTCTTTGCTGTTAAATTTCATCTTCCTACCAAATCTGTTTATCCACCTGTTGGCTCTTATACTGCTAAGTTCCATATTCCACTTGATGTCCATCTCTTCAAGATCAATATCACTGATTTGCTCAAGATCATCAAAAGAAACTGGAGAACCATTGCGGAAAGCAGCAATGTATGCACACACAATATCTAAGTCAATTCCAGATGGTTTGAGACTTGTTGAGCTAACATTGTATGTGTTAGTGGCTGATGAAGTTGAGCCGCTGACGTGTGATTCAATCCGCTGACAACTGAAACATTGTCAACGGATGAGGAATCATTATAAGAGATAAATGCCATGCTTCCTGATGTTGATTTACTTCCTTGTTTGAACATAGATTCGGGTTCCATAACCTTCAGTTGATTATATATGTCATTAAATGAGGAGTTCTTGTGAGCCTTGGTGGCAATGATTGACTTAGCATGAATCTCCCAAGCGTCACCAAGAGCTCCAAGAAAGGCAACACTAACGTCTTCTTCTTCAAATTCTGTTCCCATGAAAGCCAACTTGCTAGTGATATCTTGAAGACGACTTCTCACCTCACTTATCTTTTCATTAGGATGAGCTTTAAACATAGTAAATTCCGTAACCAATTGCTTTTTCCTTTGTTTGAGAGTTTCCTCGTTACCACCATAAATGGTTTCAAGGGCTTCCCAAAGCTCCTTAGCAGATTCATACTTTCTTAATTTATGTTGCTGCTTAGGACCAAGAGCCAGTTTGAGAGTACTTAAAGCCTTCATATCATTCCTTCTTCCTGCTATCTCATCAATTGAGACAACCCTTCCATCTTCAGGTTTTGGAATAAGCTCATCCCCAGTCTTTTGAGATGCTCTTCGTGCTTCTATAGCAGCAGCAATCTTTTCTTCCTTATTGAATTGGTTACCAAACTCAATAACTTCCCAGAGAACATAGTTATCAACTTGGAGATATTTCTCAAAGTTGAACTTCCAAAGTTCAAAGTTATCAGGATCAAGTATAGGAATTTTGAGATTGTGATTTGAGGATGAATGTGGCATTTTAGTTGAGGTAGACATGATGTTTGGACGTTTTTAGGGTTTTCTACAATTTAGGGTTTTTGTGTTCTTTAGATCAAAAGTTCCTCAACAAGCTCTGATACCACTTGTTGATCCCAAACTTAGATCGATTAACCTTTTTGTATTATTGAGATTAGATCAAGTATAATACGTAGAGAAACTTTGTGTATTCAACAATCCAAGTATTATGCAGAATTAATACTTAGAACAAAGAACAAATAACAAAGCACGTATACCAAACTTTCAACTTCGATTAATAATATGAACGGTGAACAATGTGATTAAAAGTATATCTAACATAAACCCTAAGGCCTCCTTTTATACACATAAGGATCCTTGTATATTAAGCTATCGTATCGACTATTTTAGGAAGATATAATAAGATAAACATAACAAATTACAATATTCATATATATCTTCCTAATTAAACAAAATGTATTGACTTTAACAGCTAATAAGTCTTGACAGTGGCTTGATTCTTCTTGTCTGCGCCTATTCTGTCAGCGGCTTGATTGCACTTGTCTACGGCTTGATTGCATGTGTCAGCGGCTAGATGACTTAGCTAATTTTATTCCCAACAAAAAATCTTTAAATGGTCTCTAACTCTAGTATAGAATGTATTTAATGTAACTAAGTAGTTACATTTATGTCAAAAGAAAATTATTCTCTTTGTTAAATTCATATGATTTTTATTTAATATGAATTGATTTTTCGAGTTTTAAGGGACAACTGGTGTCACGAAGGGTCAACGGGCCCTATATTCTGAAATATATTTTTTACTTTATATTTAATGTTGATCCAAAATTGTCAAAATCTTTTACCTTTCGTGAACTCTTTCTCACATTTACTAAACCAAAACACACACACATTCTCTCTCTAATAACCAAAATCAAACTTCTAAAACCTTTTCGAACAATGGCTTCCATTTCATTTACCCAAGAAAACAAGATTTTGGGGTGAGGGATGGTAAGATCGATCAAAAAAATTTGTTGCACTTCTTGATAATCCAACTGCTTTATACCATCCTCTCCTCACTTTTCTCAATAACAATTGCATATCCATTACTTTAACAAAAACCCCTTCATCCTATTACTATGAATACCTTAGGGAATTCTGATACTCGGTTGAGGTGGATACCAACACCAACAATGTCTCTTTGAATCTATCTTGTTGTTCGAATATAGACATGTCTAAAGTATGAACATTGGTCTATATTGGTCTATTTATTAATATATCATTTAGATTCTACTTTATAGACATGATATTTAAAACGCCGAACCCAAATATCTTTCTTTTTCACGTTTGTGTTTTAGGCGGCCAAATGAAAACATACATTTTTCACCCCCGCCAAATAGAAAAACCGTGAATGAAAAAATTATGTCAATGTTTCCACACACCGCCAAAATGAAACCTAATTGGGATTTATTTAGCCACTCTCATTCAAATATTATAACTACCTATCTAAATGGTTATCTAAAATCCATCAATAATCAAATATGCAACCTTTGTTCAAAAAAAAAAAATATGCAACCCAACTACAAAAGATATCCTAACAAGGGACCTTCCCAATCTGAATTCTAAACATTGATTTTATCAAATTAATTATTTGTTTATGCGTATTTATGTTTTTTGGTTACTTAATCTTATAGTACATGTAATGAATTATGATATGTTGGGAAAATAACCTCTGCGGGATAAGTCTTTAGAATTGATATTGTTTGGCTTAGGGTTTTTTGTATATATATATAAAGTTTCGACATCATAATATTTTGTTAGATGTTTTATCCATCTTTGTAGATACTTTTGGGTTATCGCCATACCAATTGATATAGGTGGATATATTTGAAGTTTTTATACACTATTTCACCCAAGTTGCTTCAACCGTTTGCTGTGTCTATGTTTAAGAAAGCGTCAAAGAGTTTATTCTTGAAGCTTTAATTAGCGAACAGTTTAAGCGAGTGCTCTTTTTCTAAATTGAAGTTCTTATTGAAATGCACACCGCGCGCTTGGTACACATAGAAGTGTTGCCAATTTCTATAATATTGTACTAATTTTCATCATTTAAGTTGGTACTCCTTACCATTCAAATCGAGTAGATCAATCTTTATAATCATCAAGTATGAGTGAAAGAATCCAAACAAATCAAACACATTTAAGTGTTATTTTGTTTGATCGATCATCTCTATAGATTAGATAGATTAGATCTGGTATTTACTTTCTTTCTTTATATTTTTCTGTTTGCAGAGTATGAATTTTAAAGATTGCCACCAATAGTTTTCAGACTCGGGTTTGGTAAATCCAGTAGGATTTATTTTTTTAAGTATGAAACTTATAATTTGGTAGGATTTATGGAAGTATGGATGTTTGAAATCTGGTAAGATGATTTTATATTGTAATATGGTAGAATTTTATTTCATTCTTTGCTTCTTTTCTATAACAGAAGCTAAAGATACATGTATTTATATGATTTTTATGAACAGTACAAAATCGGGTTGACTCGACGGTCCAACCGGTTGGCCCGGTGACCCGGATGCTTGATCGGGTCGATCACTGACCCGGTTATCAAAACATTGCGACTCACGCTCTACTCTTCTAGATAATTAGATATCTTGTTAGTTCCTCTCTTTTGGAATTAACTCATTAAGTTTTGAGCATTGAATAATCAATCTTTGGTCATGGTTCAAAGTTTTGACAGATTTGGTTATTATTATTTAATGGGTGACAAGTGTCCTCCAAAATATACTTTTTAAATGATATACAGACAGTGCTCAATTATCAAATGATCAACTTGTCAATGTATTTTAAAGTTGAGCAATTGTGCATAACTAAATCTCATATTTTCGTTTGGGTTATTCAAGAAGTGAATTGAGATGAGACCAAATCTAATTTTTGTGTTTACTATTTTCAATTTATTAATTTTATAATTTATAGTATATTTTCAGTTTTTATAATAAAATAGAATTAAGCTCAAAGTAATGCAAATATAGTCACAACTCGACACACCCACAGAATTACAGAAACACCCCTTTAGTTAACCCACACGTGTACCATCTTCTTTATATCCCTCACTCCAACGCAAACACACAAGAACAAAAAAAAACACACAAAACATAATCCATTTCGAACAATCATGTGTTGCACCCACGGTTTAATCTCAAGAATCCCAACAGCACCACTACCACTTGTATCCCCACGAACCCACTTCCCTATTCGACCCACAATCCATATTATCCCACCAAAACATTTAGAATCATCATGTATTATCGGTGCAAGATCTTTTAAAACCAAAACTCACGCCACAAAAGGTGGCAAAGCTGTCATATCTGAGCCTGTTATTATGGATGAGTTAAGCTTTTATGAGCTTTTAGGTATACCTGAAACAGTGACTTCAGTTGAAATAAAGCAAGCTTATAAACAACTAGCTTTGAAGTATCATCCAGATGTTTCTCCACCGGATCGAGTTGAGGAGCATACTCAAAGGTTTATTCGTGTACAAGAAGCTTATGAGACTTTGTCGGATCCTAATAGGAGAGCTTTCTATGATCAAAATTTCGCTATCGGAATTGGTATTCATTTTCGTAATAGGGTTTGCAATGATGAGGTATGATATTGGTGATTATGCATCATCTTTTTATGTTAATTTGGTAGCGTTTTTGTTTTTTTGTTGGATCTAATTTAGAAGGTTTTTTTTTTTTTTTTTTTTTTTTTTTCTGGTTAGATCTAGCATTATTATTCTAGCTAGTGGTGCTTAGATGGAAATTATATCCTTAATTAATGATTTCTATGTAATTTTAAATTAAAGGTTTGTCCAATTAGGTTGCACAGTCTTAAGACTTCCAAAATATAGGAGCATTCGAAAGTGTGCGCCGTATGAGAGAAACTTTTAAGGGATAGTAGATTAGAGGGAAAGAGTAATTTTAGTTTGTGACTGACGATATCTAATCCATAAGTTTCTCACAAAACTATGCTTGCATGTTCGAATTTTAGGTATTGGACCTTTGATTTGGACAAACTACACGGACGGTTTCTGCGATTTACTCTGAAAATTAGATACAAGTATATTGGTTTTATTGTATTCACTCCTCAGTCCTCACCTCATTAAGCGAAGTTGAGCATTTGACATCTAAATCATCAATAGTTTTACTATGTCCACAGTCCACACACTAGAAATTGGTGAGTTATGACTTTAAAACACGATAATATGATAAGTGAGTTCAAGATGCAGCGCTGAACAGATATGTTTGTGTTGGCTCACATCATTTATGTTCTCATAGCATCCTTTGTTTGTTAATCTTATGGTATTTAAAAGTTTTTGTTTCTTGTTTAATTATCGCTAAATGCTCATTTTTAGCCCAATTAGTCTAATTTATTGCGTAATCGAGTAAGTTAGGCAGCCAGTTGTTACAAATTTTAACCAATACACATTTCTTTGTCTTTGCTTAAACTATTTGATTTAGGTATGCCTCATTTTCACAAAGAATATTTATAACGTTATCTTGAATTCTTGATCTTTATTTGGCTTATACGCATAGTCTTTGTCCATCTTACACAACAAGATTAAATCATCTGATAATGTAGTAATTTAGAGGTTAATATGGTGATAATATCTATGTTCCCCGAAAAAATATATCTCAATCCGACTCCATTTCTCTGTTCTGTTGGGTAAAATGACTAAAATTAAATTAATGAAATTTTGTTCATCAGTTTTATGCGATAAGTTTTATGTGGAGTATGATTTTATATTGGACTGAAGTTGACCATTTTCTATGTATGATACAGAAAATGAAGGAGAAAAGTGAATGGAGTGGCGTTTGGCAAAGTCAATTATCTGAGCTACGAAGACGCAGCATGCATAGAGAATCTGGTAAAAACACATCATGGGCAGCACGTATGCGCATGCAAAGAAACGAATCTCCGTCATGATTTTAAACAAAGCATTGAACTTTCATGCGTATATATACAGGAACTACTACTAATTCTGTTTGCTGGCCAGATGAATGCGTCATAAAGCATAACTATCGGCAACTAAACAAATGTATAGAAGTTAATTATATATAGGAAATACTTCGTGTATATGGCTTAAACTACGTGACGGTAATAAGAAACCATCTCTCTTTTAAACAATAGTGTCTGAGCTTTTCTTGGGCTGTTTAGTACTTCCATCAAATCTATGAAGGAGCCCTAAAATGTTTTGGGTACTTGTTTATATATGATTGAAGCTATTCTTGAAGACATAATTAAGTTCACCCTTTTATTCTACCTGTGAGATTTAACAAAGCGATGACTGTTTAGTAGATGGACGGATTTGACACATCTTGAATATTGCTAAGCCATAGGCTAGCTCGAGATATACCATACAATGATTTGTCATTATAATTTGAAGGTTTATTATTCATATGAATTATTAAAAGAGAAAATTATCAAAAGAGTCATTCATTTTTGGGGAAATATTCAAAGGGTCTAAAAAACATGTTTTTCCTGATACGGTACAGGGCAACAAAAAATATAAGGCAGCAACCGTTCATATTTTGACAAGTGTCCAAAAATAGGGCAATTCTGACAGATTGCCCTAAGAGATAGGGCAACAGAGGACACGTGGCGCATTTTACACCTAGTTGCCCTATATTCCCAAAAAAAATAGTGCTTTTGGGGAAAAAAAAAATTGTTCTTTTTTGGGAAGAGAATAATGGGCAACAGACCTTTTTGGTAATTTCCCCTTATTGAAACTTTAAACTAGATCAAAGCATATATAGCGGAAACGATTTAATAAGATCATAATTAACATAATGATAGTTAATCGAGTTAGGGTTTACATATCTTTTGCTAAGCAATTTCCTCAAACAAGACCTAATTCTCCAAATTAGGGTTTATATAAGATCACCAAGATATAGTCTATGATAAAACTATATTACGATGTTGTACACACGTATTACGACGAATTAACCGTAATGCTAGTACGTTAATATCGAGCTACAATGCCAATGGAAAACCAACCCCAACAACCTTAGAGGTGCTAGGACTTGATTAAAACTTTAACCGAAAAACCAACCGAAACCATGAGGATGCTCGGTTTGCGATCGACCAAAAAGAGGGAGGAAGGAGATATGTGGTGTAAAAAAATTATGAGGTAAAAGGTTTGTATTTATAGGCACTTAAACTTGAAGCCCAAGTTAAACAACTTACCCTTTGCATCCCCCCCCCCCCCATCCCCTTTGTAGCCGACTATGAGGCACCCCCTTAGGGGGTGTTTCGTAATTTTTGTTCACCTTCCTTTTTATTCCATAACGATCGTTTAAACTTAACTCTTAATAAGTAACGTTTGTTACATTTTATAGCTCGATTTAATTTAATAAACATATAAATATATTTATTAAATAAATTAATTCTTTACATATTGTGTGCAATCCCGTAGTCTCGAGTTTGATCTTAACACACGACTATTAAATATACGTCCATAAACTTTCAGCTCCCACTTGGACATATTTCGAATAGTGTGATCACATCGGTTAGCGTCTAGATACACGTCGATGCCTCTAGTACAACTCGAGTAAGGTTTCCTAGAAAACCCTTTTAATGATTCATCATTATTATTATCCTTTTATTTCTAATACAACGTTAATAAGGATATGGATCTCAGTCATTCCTTTCAGTAACCATTCTATTTCTCGTTCACAGATTAAATAAGATTACTAAAACACATTTGCGTGTGGCCACACAAACCTCTTAGTAATCCCACGAGGGGCCCAACTATATTAAAACTCCAAGACAAATTGGTGGAAATAAATTCCATATTGACTACAAGCAAAACCCATGAATTTTGCAACACTTTTGAAAATAACCCTTATAGCTACCAGTTACGTTTAGCATTAGATTATTTCACAGAGATGCACTAGATCCATGACAGTTTTCTGGTATCTCAGGTCAGAGGATAACTATTTATGATATACTTAACGACAAATATCCATAAAGTATAATTATATAGTTGGGATAAGTCCAATATTTGATTCATCGAATATCATCCAAAATCGATCAATATACTTCAAGTATACTTTATCCCAATTTTAATTTGTCTTAATTTAATAATACTCCCATATTATTAATCGACAACGGACATTTAGAATACTATCATATTCATGGATTCAACATGTAAATAGAGGACACAAAATTAAGTAACAAGAATAAACGAAATCCAGTCTTTATTTCATTAAATAATAATGTGTTAACATCCTTTATCCAAGTACTAATCACAGATTTATTACATGGAAGAGCTAGCTAATTGAAGCCCAATGCTTTTGGCATGTTCAATAACCTTTCCTTTAGGCAACACCTTAGTTAAAGGATCTGCTACCTTATCATCTGTGCGAACTTTTAATAATTTGATTTCACGAGCTTCAACGTGTTCTTGAACATAGTGATATTTACGTTTAAAGTGTCTGGCGCATTTCATGACTCCAAAATCATTGGCGAATATGATTGCAGCAGAATTGTCACAACACATATCAATAGTTTCTTTTATTGAATGTATCACTCCAAGATCTTCAATAAACTTCATAATTCAAACAGCTTCCATTGTAGCTTCTGAAGCAGCCATGTACTCAGATTGAGTAACATGCATTGTAATCGTTGTCTGCTTCTTGCTCTTCCAGTCAACTGCTCCTCCATTGATAACAAACACGTAACCCATCTGAGACTTTGTATCGCCTTTATCACATTGCCAGGACGCATCACAGAAACCTGTTACATTCAGTTTTGTGTCTAGTTTCCCTTCAAATACCAAAAACATATATTTCGTACTCATTAAATAATTTAGAATATGTTTAACAGCAGTCCAGTGGAGCTTCCCTGGATTCTTTTGGTAACGAGTGACCAACTTTTGAGCAAACGCCACATCAGGCCTTGTGCATCTTACAACATACATAATAGATCCTACAACCGAAGCATAAGGCACTTTTCTCATGTAAGCCTCCTCTTCAGGAGTAGATGCATCCATCTCATGACTTAGATTATGCTTAACTTTCATAGGTTGAAAACCTTTCTTGGAATTATGCATATTATACTTCTTCAATATTTTGTCAATATAAGCATCTTGACTAAGACCAATTAACCGTCTACTCCTATCTCGATAGATTTTAATTCCCAGAATGTATGCAACTTCTCCTAAATCCTTCATAGAAAAAATTTTACCAAGATAATCCTTAACATATTTAAGTCTTGGAATGTTACTTCCCATGATTAATATGTCGTCAACATATAAAATTAGGAATACTACATCACCCCCACTAGCTTTGTGATATACACATGGCTCATCACGATTTTGATTAAATCCAAACTTTTTAATTTCTTCATCAAATCGTTTATTCCATTGATGTGATGCTTTCTTCAAACCATAAATAGATCTTTGAAGTTTGCACACACGTTTTGGATACTTAGGATCAACATACCCTTCTGGTTTATGCATATAGATATCTTCATCTAAGCGACCGTTCAAGAAGGTAGTTTTAACATCCATTTGCCATATCTCATAGTCATAGTATGCTGCTATAGCTATGAGAATCCTAATAGCTCTCAAGTCTGCTACATGAGAAAATGTCTCCTCGTAGTCTACACCAAAAGTTTATGTAAAACCTTTAGCTACTAGACGAGCTTTATAGGATTGTACTTCACCATCCATGTCAGTTTTCTTCTTGTATATTCACTTATGTTTCACTACTTTATCATTTGATGGTTGATCTACAAGAATCCAAACTTTATTAATTCTCATGGATTTCATTTTCTCATCCATTGCAACCATCCACTTATCCTTTTTAGGATCAAGTATGGCGGATTTATAATTAGAAGGTTCACTAAGATCCCATACTTCATCATCATCATCCTCTATGTAAAGACATAGTATTCTTGGAGCACGTATAGTGCTTTCAGTCCTACGTAGAGGAATTATTTCCAGTGGAACTCCCAAACTTTCTGGTTCTACAGGAATTATTTCGCAAGCATTTTCATCAGGAGGTAATGTATCTATACGACTCTCTTCAAGATCATAATTTCTCCCACTGAATTCTTGATTTACAAGATCACTTTCAAGGAAGTCTCCATACCTAGCAACAATAACTTTGTTCTCAGGTGGATAATAAAAGTAGTAACCCATAGTTTCCTTAGGGTATCCTACAAAGATACATTTCACAGATCGTTGTTGGAGTTTATCACCTGAGTCACGTTTCACATACGCCTCGCAACCCCAGACCTTTAAATAAGAAAATATGTCTTTTTTCCATGCCATAGTTCATATCGTGTCTTATAAACCTTCTTCATGGGAACCATATTTAAAATGCGAACAACAGATTCCAAAGCATAGTCCCAAAAGGATAATGGCAAAGTTGTAAGATTAAACATAGATCGCACCATACCTAATAGTGTACCGTTTCTCCTTTCAGATACACCATTTTGTTGTGGAGTATAGGGAGAAGTAAGATTCTGAACAATTCCATTCTCACTTATATAATCTTTAAACTCTTGACTTAAATATTCATCACCTCTATCAGAACGAAGAGCTTTAATCTTCTTTCCTAGTTGAAATTCTACTTCCAGTTTAAACACTTTGAATGTTTCAAATACCTTATGTTTATGCTTAAGTAAATAAACCCATCCGTAAATGTTAAGAAGTAGCTAACACCTTTCCTTGACACATGTCTAAGTGGTCCACACACATCAGTGTGTATTAAACCAAGTAGATCAGTAGCCCTTTCAATATTGCTATTAAAAAGTTTCTTGGTCATCTTCCCAGAGATAAAAGACTCACATTTATCAAATGATTCATTATTGATATTTTCCAAAATACCTTCACGTTGAAGCTTTTGTATGCGAGTCTTCCCAATATGGGCAAGTCTACAATGCCAAATATAAGAAGAGTTCTTGTCTAACTTCCTCTTCTTATTCATGCAAAAAACAGAATTATTATTATACTTGGATTCATTATCTTGCATGTCAATTTCAAACATACCATTCACGGCAATTGCATTAAAATAGAAAATACCATCTTTAAAAACAAAAAATCCATTATTATCAATAGTGTGAATAAATCCAAGATTCAACAAAAAAGAAAAGGAAATAACACCCCTAACAATTGAAGGTGCATAATGACAATCATTTAAAATAAACCTGAAGGTAAAACTAAATTAAATGTTCCTATAGCTTCAACCGCTGCTTGTGCGCCATTGTCCACTTGCAGAAATTGTTCCCCATAAGATAGCTTCCTTTCCAATTTAAACCCCTGCAGCGTATTAAAAATGTTAATACCGCATCCCGTATCATATAACCAGGAATTTAATTTGTATGTCAAATTATATAATTCGATCATAAATAAAGTACCTGAAGCTGCAGCGCTCTGCTCAGGTTTCTTCTTTATTTCCCGCAACTCATCGAGGTGAAAAGGGCGGTTCCTCTTCTAGTGGCCAGTTGCCTTGCAATAGTGACAAGTATCATCCTTTTGGGATTGATTCTTCTTAGCAAAGTTCTTAGGCTTTGATATTTACAACTTTCTTGCTCTTATCAACTTTGTCTTTGCCTTTCATCTTGGTCACTTTCGGTTTTGGCTTACTCACTCTACCCTTTTGTATAGTTAGTACAGAAGGAGTAGAGGTAGATGCCTTGTCCATTAACCCCTTTTCATAGTCAATGAGCATTGCATGCAAATCATTAACTGTCTTCCCCGTGTAATGCATATTATAGTTCCTAACGAACTCATTAAAGTCCTTGTTAAGTGACCTATTGATCAAGTTAATCGCCATATTATGATTATAGGGTTGTCCTAGTGCAATGAGTTGTTCCACATAACCCCTCATTTCTATGTAATGTGCACTTACAGACTTCCCAGGTGTTTGCTTTCAGCTTTGCAAAACATCTACCAAGTCGTAGATCTCCACAGCTTGGGGCTTCTCAAACATTGCCTTGATTCATCAAGCATACGCATAGGCGAAAATAGCTCATACTTCTTTTGAAGTTGAGGTGACATTTTCCCAAGCATTAAGCAAGCCACATCAGATAGCTTCTTAACTTCAACAGCATGGGTAAGCCTTTCGGCTTCAGAAGCTCCTTCAGCAAGGTCAGCCGGATACGGCGTGGACAAGATATTGATAGTACCCGCTACTCTCAAGACAATTCTTAGTGAGCGGTACCAATCATTAAAGTTTTGGCCAGTAAGTTATGGATGATCAAAAAACGTTTTGAATGCGAAACTTATAGCGTTATTGTCGGATTGAGCCATTTCTATAAAATAAGTTCAAATTATTAGGACTTTCGATAAATACATTCAAGAAAATAAAATTACCCCAGTATATAAACCATAGTATTTTCCTTGAAACTAGAACCTATATTTACATAAATCCGTTACATCAGTTGATCTGCTAGTAATGAACGTATTAAACATAGTAACTTGTCGAACAATTTATTGGCAAACAAATTCCAGTTTCTAGATATTTAAGGGATTTGCATTGCCAAATAAACGTTTTGCATTGTAAACATGTTTCATCCCTTATGAATACCTTAAGTTTCCAAATCTCATTGAGTAACTTAATTAAGTCGTCTAATCTAAGGAACGTAAAACTTATCACACGAATTCTCATTCTATGAAAAGTTTTCTCTTCATCACAACATCATCCAAATCTCATATGACGACATTGTGACTTCAAGTGTACGTCAATTAGATGGTATTCAACTTAAATTTTAAGGTATAAATTTGATGTCAAAATCAATGTATGGAGAAGCATGCATACATCTTAATATCATAAGTTTAATAAAACATTTAGTAAACTTTTTCGCGAGAATAAATTTCTACATATATTATGTTGAGGTATTGGTTAAAACCAATTAAAAAATTTATCCACAACTATTCACAACGTACTTTTGCTAGAACTCGGCTACGCACAAAGCAATAACCTTATTCATTGTGTTTTGGATGTGAATTTGTGGTAAATCAACCTTAAGCTGTAAAACAAATAATAATCGTAGGTAATTCCAATTTCGATG
This sequence comes from Glebionis coronaria, assembly GCA_025667525.1. Lineage (NCBI taxonomy): Eukaryota > Viridiplantae > Streptophyta > Magnoliopsida > Asterales > Asteraceae > Glebionis > Glebionis coronaria. Next base: position 124,559,644 of record CM046877.1, on the reverse strand, counting down.
CACAGGCGAGCCGGAAATTTGGTCACCGACAATGGCATAACCTCCTTCCTTAGCCGGGTATATGACCAACAGCGCGTTATACCCACTTTATAGTTTGTCAAAATTGAGTAGGCCGTTAAATTATTATTGTAAATCACCAATCAACGTAATTCTATGTAATTTTAGATCCCAAAACAAATCTTAATTTTACTATGATTTAGTCCATATTATTTTTCTTAAAAAAAATTACCCTTGTTTACAACATACATAAAAAATCACATGAAAACATATAGGTAAAAAACACTAATTCATAAACACATAATAACAATTATATGTGCAATTAAATAGATCAAATAGCCACATGCAAACGATTTTATTCAATACATTCAAATCTAGGGTTTTTATGTTTATAAAAGTCTTCCCTAATTCTAGATTTATTGAAACAAAATAAAACATGTAGCACATTCAATTTTATGATTCATGAAAAAACATGCATGTTCATCATGTATCCACCCACAAATCTTAAGAATTAAATCTCTACGGTTCGTAACCCAAAAAAAAAACTACATGTCATAACAATTTAATCATGTAATTTTAATCTAAAAATACAACATGTAAATTTAGGGTTTCAAATTTTACTTTTTTTTTATAAAAAAAATTCGACCAACCAAATTGTAAAAAAACAAAACCCTAATTTTTTTTAGAAAACCTAAAATACATGAAGTTTTAACCCAAAACAATTATTGGTTAAATTTTTTTAGATTTTTTGATAATTATAACATGTTAAACCGGCTCTCGATGCCAGTAAATGTTTATTATTCATAACAATTATTAAAACCCTAAACTAGATCAAAACACATATAGTGGAAGTGATTTAACAAGATCATAATTAACACATTGATAATTAATCGAGTTAGAATTTACATACCTTTTGTTAAGCAATTCCCTCGAACAAAACCTAATTCTCTAAATTAGGGTTTATATAAGATCACCAAGATATAGTCTATGATAAAACTATACTACAATCTTGTACCCGCGTACTACGACGAATTAACCGTAACGCTAGTACGTTAATATCGAGCTACAACACCAATGGAAAATCAACCCAACAACCCTAGAGAGGGCTAGGACTTGATTAAAACTTTAATCGAAAAATCAACCGAAACCCTAAGGGTGCTCGGTTTGCGATCGACCAAAGAGAGGGAGGAAGGAGAGATGTGGTGTAGAAAAATTATGAGGTAAAGAGTTTTTATTATACGCTCTTAAACTTGAAGCCCAAGTTAAACAACATACCTCCCCCCCCCTTTTGTAGCCGACTATGCGGCACCCATTAGGGGGTGTTACGTAATTTTTCTTCTCCTTCCTTTTTATTCCATAACGATCGTTTAAACTTAACTCAAAATAAATAACGTTCGTTACATTTTATAACTCGATTTAATTTAATAAACATATAAATATATTTATTAAATAAATTAAATATATACCTATTGTGTGCAATCTCGTATTCTCGATTTTGATCCTAACACACGACTATTAAATATAAGCACATAAACTTTCATAATTAATTAAATTTCTAGTAGCTTTGCAATCAAAAAGGAAAAATTACCAAAAAGGTCTGCTGCCCATTATTCTTTTCTAAAAAAAGGTTAAAATTATTTTTTTCCCGAAAAGGACTATTTTTTAGGGGCAATGGGGCAACTGTGTTCAGAATGCGCTACGTGTCATCTGTTGCCCTATCTCTTGGGGCAATCTGTCATAATCACCCTATTTTTTAGACACTTGTTAATATTGAACGGTTGTTGCCCTTTATTCTTTGTTGCACCTAGGACAAATCGAGAAAAAACATGTTTTTTAGCCTTTTTGGGCATTGCCCATTTTTTTTTTACTCTTTTCATAATTTTCCCAATCAAAAAAGACTGCCACAACTTGTTGTACTATAAACATAATAATCTTTCAGGGGAAAAAATAAAATAATTTTTTAAATTAATTTCTTGTATTATTGGTGTATATGTATCGTGACTGCTTGTCATGATATAAGACTAGATTGGTATGCCATCAATTTGTGGGGTTTTATTTTGTGTGTCGCAGAAAAAATATATGAATACCAAGCAACGTTCAAACAAAAAGTTGTCCATTATTTCAAGATCAATTTGAATCGTTTGGTGATGGTAGACTATTCCTGGCCAGCTCAACACTACAACTCCATTCAACTCATGATTGATTTCTATTTTATGCTCTGATTTTTATGAAGAACTACATTAAAGTCGTCCACAAATTGACCCTTGCGAGCTGGTGAAATGTGAACCTGTCGATGTACTGTAGTCGTTATCAATCACGGGTCTCTTGATGTGATGCAAAAGAGTTAAAAGTTAAAATAGAAAATGTGTGTTGATTGTGTTTTCCTTTTCTTTGTAATGGTCATTGCCAAAAAGTAAGAGCACATATTTGAGGTCCTACTTCGAACTATATAACCCAGGCTTTGTGGTGTTTAAGAAATGATATAAAAAGTTAAACAACCATCTATTTCAACGAATGGACTAGCACAGTAAATTCATGTTTTACAAAAGGAAATGTAATCTGCTGTTATAAGGAATACTAAGAGCAAGGGGTGTAGTAGAGTAACAAGGCTCGTCAGTTTGAGGTGGAGGCCTCGTCCGGTCTCGTCACAACACCGACCCTCCTTCTTCGTTGGGTGCTCACCGCGTTCGACCAGAAGAGAGAAAGGGAAAGAGTAATTAGCTTCAATCCCCAACGGTAATTAAAAAAAAATAATAAAAAAATCAAACCCCTTCTATTATAATATATATTCCACATTTTTAACATTTTAACATTCCAAACAAACATGTCTTCTTAGCATCTACAATCTATCATTACTGAAAAAAAATGTCTCATTTTCCCAAATGACGGGTTTTTATCTCTTAACTTCACTTCTCCTCTTAACAAATCAAACCCGAGTCCTTCTTCGTCCTCTACCCGTCGACGCCATCGACGCAAACTCTATTTCATCTTCTTCGTAATTCCCATCTGGCTCCTAATTTTCATCCGAATCCCAATTCTCGTGCCCTCTTTTTACTACGCAATATTTTCCCCAAATGATACACGAACAAATTTTTAAACAACAACAACTCGCGTTTCAAAACGGATAATTGAACAACCAATTTCAAAATGTCCAAAGTCAACAAGTGCATGAACATACAATTCGAAGTACTAGAATCACAACCACCATAAAAAAAAATTACTTTCGAAATGCAAAAAGAATGGCAAAAATATCAAAAGCTGTTTAAAACCCGAAGCTCAAAAGTTTCACGCGATTACAAAGGAGTAAATCGTGAAAGCACTTTGAATGAATAAGAATGTTTTAGAAGCTGCGAATGATGAATATAGCTCTTTGTATAGGGGAAAAGGTTTGCTTACGTGTTTGAGTAGTACAGTTTTTACCTTCCATTTTGGGAAGTCTACATATCGTATTTACTCATTTTTTTTTCTACTATTATTAGCCATAAAAAGAAATAGTGTTAAATTGAAATCAATAACACAAATCGTTTTTCGTTTTTCTTGTGAATACTATATTGTATACACGTAGAACAATTAATACACAATATTTATCCAAGTACGCGTGAAAACGCACCCCATTAATTAGCGTTCCTGTAATTATTGGGTGTATCGATCAAAGAAACGTTAAAGACAAAATAGATAAATACTCTTAATTGATTTAATCTTGATTTATACAAACTATAAGGTGGGTGTATTTCACGACCTAAAGAAAAAGGCTCTTAAGTGCTTCGCGTCGTCTCGTTTCTCCGCTCGCTTGTGCGTATTTTGAGAGTGACGATTAATTAAGGGTTTGCCACATCAAGTATTATTAATCTATTATTTGTTTTGGAACTTATATTATTGAACCCACGATACGTTTTGGTGTTCCACCAATGTTTCAAAGTCGAGCGAAGGTTTTTACTTGACGCAATTACTTTCATTCCATTTGGATTCTCTAATCGAGATATTTGATTAGTGGATAGATTTGTAGATTTATTATCTACGTAATACACCAAAAAATCCAAAAAAATTAAAAAACAATAAATAAAAAAAAAACTTGAAAAGTTCAAAAACCCTAAAAAGAATCTTTTTTGCCACCCCTATTTTCTATGTCTAGTGCATGCGAACTCAATCGAGTGATTATCCGAATACTAACAATGTGTCGAATCGACGTAACCGAAATCAAAGGAATCGACAACGAAGACGAGAATTAGAAACTCAAGTTTCTACTATCGTTGTTGAAAGCGTAGACGAGATGGCCGAGAATCGTACGATGATGGAGTTGCCCCAAGAACCCACCGACGGTTATGAAGGCGCGACCGTTATTAATCCAAGCGGAAAATTTTGAAATCAAATCGGGAATGTTGTCATTAATTCAACTGACAAAGTTTAAAGGTTGTGAGGCGGATAATCCTCACAATCACATTCGGAATTTTAATCGTCTTTTAGCCAGGAGCAAGTTTAAGAACGTTGACACCGATGTCATCAAGCTTATGCTTTTTCCTTACTCGCTCGATGGCTCCGCCAAGGATTGGTACGAGAAACAACCACCTAATTCCATAGTTACGTGGGACAATCTAGTTTCCAAATTCGTTAATCATTTTTTTCTGTCGTCTAAAACTACGTTTTTCAAAAACGAGATCACGAGATTTGAGCAAAAATCGAATGAATCGTTTAGAGATGCGTGAGATTGTTTTAAGTAATTTCTTAGGCAATGTGCTCATCATGGATTTTCCTAGTTGCACCAAATCGACACTTTTTATAATAGTCTTAATCTTCACGAGCAAGATTCGTTAAATTCCGCTGCCGGTGGTAACTTTTGTGTAAAACTTCGAAAGACGTGTTAATGATTATCGCGAATAGGTATAAGGTTTTTCAAATCCGTACCACACTGAGTGTTGCCAATGTCGCCAAAATTAGTAATTCTAATCGCGACATTGAGAGCGTTGACGCGAAAGTCGATAAATTGACGAATGTGTTTACGTCGTTTTAATTGAGATGCAAAATAAAGACGCTCCCGCTACGGTGAAAGCGGTTAAGGTTTCGTGTGCGTTGTGTGGTGGACCTCATAATTATTACGAGTGTGCGGCTACCGATAACCAAAGGTAGAGCGTTAATGCGATAAATGGAAACAATAACTTAATCAAAATAACGCCAGTCCACCACAAGGGAATTATAGTAACAATCAAGGCAATAATTTTCAAAATCATAACAATTTTCAAGGAAACAATCAACAAAGTAATCAAGGAGGATATAGTCAAGGTCAAAATTTACGTTTTCAAAATCGAGGTTTTAATAACAACAATCAAAACCCGAATTTAATCAAGGACAAAATTCAAATTTTCAAAACAACAACAATCAAGAAAAATTTTCAAGCAGGAATCAAAATAAAGGCAATTTTTAAAGAAATAACCAAAATGATGAGACTGCTTTTATACATAGTCTCATCGTCCAAAAAGTGCTTTAAATGCATAAAATATCATGAAAATACCCCAATATATGCTTGTGTTTGTTTCTTGTGTATTTTAGGTACAGATATTGAGAAAATGACAAAAGATCACAAGAATCATGCAAAAACGAACAAGGGAAACGAAGCCGCACATTGAACCAAGCCCTAATGAAGATTTTCCAAAGAAACACCCTTGAAGATTTGAAGATTTATGAAGAAGGGTCCTCCAATATTGAAGAATTGACACTTTATACCCTTGTATCTTCATAATTACAAGATTGGTCCCTAAAGTTTGTCAATATTGCAAAAAGGGCCCTCCACTTTGAAGAATTGGCAATTTTAGTCCCTCAACAAAACTAAAATGTCAATATTAGTCCTTCTCAAAGTCAAACATACCATGAAGAACTTCAAGTTACAAGAATTACAAATTTGGTCCTTTGAAAATGTCAAAATTACCAAAAGGACCCTTGACTTTAAAGAAATGGCAAAAATGGTCCCTCATTAATCATGACTTGGCAATTTCAGTCCTCCAAAATGTCAATTATACAAGTCAAGACCATAATCCTTGAAGAAAATACCAAATCAGTCCTTCACGAATCAAGAATTGGCAAGAAATACCCCTGAATTCACTTTACAAAACTTTTTGGGGCAAAAGTGTGAAAAGAGAAACTTCAATAACAAAGGAAATGAATTTTGGCCGGATTTATTTACAAATGAAAGGAGTATAAGAGACGAGGGACTATTCTTGGCAGACAACATAAGTAACCTTAACCAGTGTCATGGTGACACGTGCCCCACTCAACCAAATCCACCAATCACAACACACCCTGGCTCCACATCACCAATCCACTCACCAAAGCTGTAACTAACTAATTATTTATTAGTTAATTAGGCGCTAAACACCCAGTTTAAACAAGAATAAAGATCAAATGCTTGTTCTTGGTGTTCATAAGCATATTTGAGGATTTACTTAATACTTGAAATTAGCCCTTAATCTCTTCCAGATTTAAGATTAAGGGACTAATAATCTTAACCCAACCTTTAAACAGCTTGCCACATCACCACATTGTCACATGTTTCCCCCTGCTTTTCACCCTTTGAAGAAGACGCCAAAACAGTGGCCCTCATCCAACGTCGCACAACATAGCTTGGAAGCTAAGCATTATTTGGACCCTTTGATCAACTTTTTACATTGCCAGCTCCACAAACAAACAAGAATCAGTCACATGATCCTCAAAGTTCAAAACCCTACAAGGGGCATTTCTGGGACTTCACAGCAATTAGGGTTACATTTTTAGCCTTGCACTAGTTCATTGTAGCCTATATAAGGCATAGGAACATTTACATTTCAGTTTGCTCTTGAATTTTCCTTTGTTCAAAGTTTTGTAAATCCATATTCAGTTTAATGAAATGAGTTTGAATCTTTGAAGAAAAGTCAAGTGCCATTGTTGTTTACTGCTTGTTATTGTTCTTAGTTTGTTAATCTTGAATCTCAAAACCTGTTTTTAAGGAGTGTGCAAAAGTTTGCACATTTTCCTTCAAGCTTGATATTTTGCTAAGTTTCTTGGTACACCTTGGAATTCTTGGGCTATAAAGCTGATCATAGCATCCTGATATTGAGTTATCAAGGTGTGGTGAAGCCTGTAACTTGGGGATAATCAAGTGTGGGGTACAAGAGTTGCATTAATCAAGGCTTTTTAACCTTTCTGTTTTTGATTTTTTGCTTCTAATCTTGTTGAATCTTAGCAGGCTTTATTGTGGAAGCTTGTGCTTGTTCTTGCTAGCACATAAGCTCAAAATTCGTGGGCGTGGATGTACATCCATGAGGTTTGCATACTTAATCTCAAAATCTGATAAAATATTGGATATTTGTGTGTTGCTTGCGTTCTTATGAAATTTGTGGCTTAATCTTGTTCTAATCTGCATATCTCATATGTTATTGTGTTAATTTGGGCTTGGGCAACCTTGGAATGCACTTTTGATTTGAGAATCTTGATTTGAAAAGTTAAAAGGGTGTTTGGGATTACCTGTTTTGAATCATAGTGTGTTATTTTGTGGGTGGAAGTTTGTGTTATTGCTTTGTATCTGCTATACACTTGTTTGAGTGCTATTTGCTGCATGTTTTTGGGTTTAAAACCTCAAATCAAAGATTGTGCTATAGATTGCTTGTTTTGACTGTTTTTGACCTAAGACTTTGGGAACACCTAGAGTGTATGCATGCTTAGGGCTAAAAAGTGTTTAAACATAGTTCTTATAACCTGTTAACAAGATTTGGGTGTTTGAATTTGGCTTGGTGGTCAATTGCATCAGCAAGTGTTCATAACTGCATGTTCATAGTTCATCAGTAACTTTTAGTGCTTGAATCTTGACCTATACTTTGAATCAGTGCATGAAACCTGTTTAGACTTGTTTATTTAAGTTTATTATTGCTTGTGTATGCATTTGGTGAAGTTTGGTTGGCTGAATTGTGCTATAAGTGCTTATTGAACCATAACTACTTATTTGTTCATGTCTGTGCTAGATCTGGTGATGTTTTGATTAAACTGTACTAATTGGCTGTTAGTGATTGTGATTTCTTTGTTGTATTTGACTCCTCCTGATCCACTGATCAATTGGGTACCTTTGTGTAACTTGAATCTCCAAAAAAGTCACTAAAGAAAAAAAGTCAAACAAGTCAAGTAGTGGAAACTTTTCCCACTGCCCAGATCCCAAAACTAGCCCCTGCTAGTGTTAATTTGCATTTAGCTTATTAATAAGCCATATTGGCTTATCCAGACCTGCAACAACTTACTTTTTGTGATCAATCTTCATCATTTGACCCATTTGTTTGAACTGGAGCTTATTAGACTTTGACTTTGACTTTTTGCTAGAAAACTCTTAAAGTTGACTTTTAAAGAAGTGCTTATTTACTTATCCCAGCTTATTGAGTGAACTTATTTGAAAACTTTTTGTTGATTAAGCTTAGTTAAGTCATTTAAAACCTTTTGAAACTTGAATCAGCTCTTGGGGTGGCCTAGAACTCTAAAACGACTATTTTGTCGTTTTGTGTAGATTGCTTATTGCATTTTCAGGCTTATTCCTTGGACTTTTTTTAATTTCTTTTTACAGAAGTCTTAAGCAACTCAAAAGAAGCTTGTGTGTCTAATTTGAGCTTATGGCATCAGCTTATAGCTTAATGGGCCAAAAAGCCCATTAAGAATAAGTTGTTTGATATAAGCCAGCTTATTTCACATTTTCTGCTTTTGGGCCTTTGAAAAATTGCGTTCAGAATCAAATTTTGAGTCAGATAGGAACTTTTGGGCTTAATTGGACAACATTTTGCTTATTGGGCCTATTTGAGCCCATTAAGGGTACTGTTTGGACTTTTGGCCCATTTGAAGGCCCATTAGGGGTATTTTTGTAATTTCAAGTTCATTTTCTATTTATTTAGGTTATTTAAGCTAGTTTGCAAGTTTTTAGAATTTTTTATAAATTTTGGATTTTTAATATTATTTTATTATTATTTTATTATTAAAAATTAAAATTTAGATTTTTCTAGATTTTACATTTCTCTTAGGTTAAATACATTAAGTTAGGAATTTTAAAATTTTTAGAATATTTTTATTGTCATTAGATTAATTTTTATAATTATTTTAAGTTTAAATAGTTTTTAATTGTTTTTTAATAGTTTTTATTAATTTTAAAATTTTCAAAAATAATTTTAAATTAAGTTAGGTCATTTTAGAGGTTTACAAAGTGATAAATCTTATTTTGGGCTTTTTGTTAATTAAATTTATTTTTAGGGCTTTAATTAGCATTAAAAAATCATTATTTAATTAAATAAAAGGTTTGGGTGATTTTTGATTTTTTGTAAACTCTAATCACATTTTTAGGATTTATTGCAATTTTCTAGGAATTTTTAGGATAAATTTTTAATTTTGTCACTTTTTACGGTTTTACGTGCACGACCTTTTCGTCTTACTTTAAATCGTCATCGTAACCGTCATTCTCTTCTTACCTCATTTATATTTTATTTTCTCATAATCATATAATCACAAAGTTAATCATCTCTCTACACAACACACTAGCCTCCTTGAGAACGATCCCCACTTTGGGTCATTTGTGCACGGTTTTCCTAAGCCGTCGTACTTACCCTAATTACACTTTGTTTTCCTAAACAAGGTTATAAAACTCAACAATCATTTTGGCACTGCTGTCGGGGAGACGTGTTGTGTTTTGATTTGGCAATTATTGTTTTTATATATAGCCATAATATCTATTGTATTAGTAGCACTCTACTAATACGTATTATCGGTTTTTCGTTTTTTGTGTGAATACTATTACTATATAGTATACGTAGAACAATAAATTCACAAGTACTCCAAAAGTGTGAAAACACAACCTTGACTTGGGAGGTCATTACCCAATCATTGTATTCGAATCTCAAACAAGAAAGAAAAGGCAAAAATAGATAAATACTTTCGTGAAGCTCGATTTTGAAAATTACAAACTATAAGGTGGGTATAAGGCGGGTATTATAAAATATACCCTAAGGAAAAAGGCTCTTAAGTACTTCGCGCCGCCTCGTTTCCCCGCTTGCTTGTGAGTATTTGATTTTGAGAGCTAATCGAGGGTTTTGCCGCCCAAAGTATTATTAAGTATCATATATACTTTCTTGGTTTCATATGATTAAACCCTCTTGAACGTTTTGGTGTTCCACCAACGTTCTTAAGTCATCGAAGGAGTTCACTTCACGTGATCGTTTTCATTCCTTGAGGCTTCTTTAATCAAGAGATTTGATTAAGGAGGAGATTTGTAGATTTTGGTCTACTTAATACAATCACAAAATCTAAAAAAAGTAAAAACAATAAAAAACCACAAAAAAAATTTAGAAAAATACAAAACACCAAAAAGAATCTTCTTTGCTCACCCACACGTTATACGTGACGTTTATGCTTACTCGTAATCAAGCAAGACGTGCACGTAAACGAAAAAACCGAAAGGAGTCAACACCTACTCCTAATCTCTCTAGTGCGGAGTCTCCTATTGACGAACCCATTGTAAGAGAAGAACCAACCATGGCGAATCGAACTATGATGGAGTTACTTCAAGCACCCACCGAGGGTTATGGAGAGGCTATTGTGATTCCCGCCATCCTTGCGGATAATTTTGAAGTGAAAACGGGTTTGTTGTCGATGATCCAAAACAACAAATTCCGTGGTGATGAAAAGGACAACCCGCACAACCATATCCGCCAATTCAATCGTCTTACCGCCACTTGCAAGTTTAAGGATGTTGCTAATGACTCGATTAAGATGATGCTTTTTCCGTATTCCATAGCGGGGCCCGCTAAATTTTGGTGAGAGAAAGAGCCACCCAATTCTATATTGACGTGGAAGGATCTCGTTTCTAAGTTTGTGAACCAATTTTTCCGCCCTCTAAGACTACGCATTTGAAAAACGAGATTTCAAAATTTTCACAAGAATTTAATGAAAGTTTTTCAACGGCTTGGAATAGGTTTAAGGAAATGTTACATGAGTGTCCTCATCACGGTGTTTCCGATTTGCATCAAATTGACACGTTTTACAATGGACTTAATGATCATGAAAGGGATTATCTAAATGCCGCCGCGGGTGGTAATTTTTTGTGTAAAACGGTTGAGGAAGCTTTGGTGATAATTGAGAATAGATCTAAGGTGTATAGTCCTCGTAGCACGTCGAGTGTTCGTAAGGCTTCGTCTTCAGCTTCACCTTCTTTGTCTACTACCATCGATGCTTGCCAAATTGAGGCGAACTTGGAAAACAAAATCTTTGATAAGCTTAAAGGTCTTCTAATTGAATTCAAAGTTGGAGAACCAAGTTCTCCCGCTACGGCTAAAGCGGTTGAGGTTTCATGTATTTATTGTGGTGGAGGTCATGATTTCTCCGAGTGCATTACCAATGGTGGTAACACTTCGAGTGCCTACGCGGCCACGGGAACTTACAACCAAAACGGTCAAGTTACCCGCTCCAATCAATTGACTCCACCGGGTTTTGGTTCAAATCAAAATGCTAACAACAACTATCGAAACAATCAAGTTGGTTTCAAAAACAATTACAACAAGAGAAACTATGGTAATCAAGGGGCTAATAATCAAGTTTCAAACAAAAATCAAGGTGATTTTCAAAACAACAAAAAAGTTTGCAAACGTTGAAAGATCTTCCAAATGAATTTGTTGAATACGCTAATGGAAACGATGCTAGGTTTGACAACATTCAAAGAGAAATTATTAGCCTAAGAAGGGGGTGTAACTAGGTTACAACAAAACCAACAAAAAATGGAACAAGGGCAACATGAAATTAAGCAAGAAATGATTAAGGCCGAGAAGAGGCATTCCATGTTTGAAGACAAAATTTCATCTATGTTTGAGGCAATTATGTGCAAACCGTCTTCGAGTAGTCTTCCTAGCAACACCGTATCAAACCCTAAGGGTGAGATGAAAGTGATTACCACACGTAGTGGTAAGACACATAAGGAACCGACTCCTCAACCAATTGCTCCTACGGAGGATGCAATTGAGGAAGAACCCGAGGTGGTGGTCGAAAAGGAGCATGTCCAAATCCCACGAAGTACCGCTCATGCCACACCTACGGTTGACCCATTACCAACATTGGAACCCGAGATTCCAAAGGCTATGCATATGCCTCAACCCACACCACCATTGCCCTTTCCATCGAGACTTAGAAAGGAGAAACGTCAAGAGCGCGACAATTACCAATTTGAGCTTTTTATGAAAATGTTTCGTGATTTTCACTTTAATGTGAGTTTCGCCGATGCTTTGGTCATGATGCTTCGATTTGCCGCTAACTTTAAGAGTATGTTGAACAACAAGGAGAAATTGCATCAATTGTCTAGTTGTTCATCGGTTTATCTTAATCGCATACCTCAAAAAGTCGGTGATCCCGGTAAATTCTTGATTCCATGTGCAATCCAAGATATGGAAGAATGCTATGCCTTGGACGATCTTGGTGCTAGCATTAACTTGATGGCACTTGCAATCTTCAAGTCGCTCAATCTTCCTAATCTTACTCCTTCACTAATGTCTATCGAGTTGGCCTACCATTCCACGATTCCCGCATGTGGATTGGCGGAAGACGTTTTTGTGACAGTGGGAAAGTTCTATTCTCCGGTAGACTTTATCGTTGTAGATATTCCCACGGATCCTCAAGTTCCTCTCATTTTAGGTCGTTCGTTTTTAGATACGTCTATGGCTTTTATTGATGTTCATGCTAGAAAGATCACCTTACGTTTCAACGACGAGGAACTTGTTATAAACGCAACTCAAAACTCTCAAATTTCTCATGTTTATTCCGTTGCTACCATAAACCTCGTTGATATGATTGACTTGGTTTGCGAGGAATTTTCACAAGAAGTTCTAGGTTTTGGTGATGATGAAAATAGTGGCAATCCCACTATGTTAGATCCCATTCTTGATAACTCGACACCAACCTTCTCTCCATTTGAAGGTGGTAGTTTTACGTTGGAAGAATTCGATGTTCCACGTACTTGTAACAAAGACCTCGACAATGATGAGGACTTCTCGATTATCAAGGATTTTCTTAACGATTTCCCATTTCCTCCACCAAGGAGGTTATGAGTATCGAGCTCAAATCTTAAATTGAGGAACCCCCTATCCTCGAGTTGAAAGATTTACCTCCTCATCTCGAATATGTCTTTTTGGAGGAGGGCGACAAGTTGTCGGTTATTATTGCGAAAGAACTTTCGGATGATGAAAAAACCGCACTTGTTGATGTTCTAAGGGATCACAAAGGGGCAAGTGGAAGTTATCCGACATTAAGGGGATCGATCCCAAATTTTGTACCCATAAAATCTTAATGGAGGAGGATTACAAGCCCGCAATCCAATGTCAAAGGAGGGTGAACCCCAAAATTCACGACGTCATCAAAAAGGAAGTCCTAAAACTCCTTGACGCGGGAATGATTTACCCTATTTCTGATAGCCCTTGGGTGAGTCCTATTCATTGTGTCCCTAAAAATGGAGGAATGACCGTTGTGCCAAACGATGCTAACGAGTTAATTCCCACTAGACTCGTGACCGGATGGAGAGTGTGCATTGACTATCGTAAGTTGAATGAAGCCACTCTTAAAGACCATTTTCCCTTGCCCTTCATGGACCAAATGTTGGAGCGTCTTGCGGGAAACGATTTCTATTGCTTTTTAGATGGTTTTTCCGGTTACTTCCAAATCCCCATCGATCCTCGTGACCAAGAAAAAACTACGTTTACGTGTCCATATGGAACGTTTGCCTATCGTAGAATGCCATTCGGACTTTGTAATGCACCGAGAACCTTTCAAAGGTGCATGATGGCTATTTTCATGACATGATCGAGAAGACGATGGAAGTATTCATGGATGACTTTTCCGTGTTTGGTAATTCGTTCACTTCGTGTTTGTCGAATCTTGAGAGAATGTTGAAACGTTGTGAGGAAACCAACCTTGTGCTTAATTGGGAAAAATGTCATTTTATGGTTAAAAGTGGAATCGTCTTAGGGCACAAGGTTTGGAAAGCGGGGATTGAGGTAGATCAAGCTAAGGTAGACGTCATCGCCAAATTACCTCATCCCAAAACCGTTAAGGGAGTTAGGAGTTTCCTAGGCCACACGGGCTTTTATCGTCGATTCATCAAGGATTTTTCAAAGATCTCTCGACCTATTACACATCTCCTTGAAAAAGAGGCACGTTTTGTCTTTGACGAAGATTGTGTACGAGCCTTTGAAATCCTTAAGAGGAAACTTACCGAAGCTCCCATTCTTGTTGCTCCCAATTGGAACCTCCTCTTTGAGCTCATGTGTGATGCTAGTGACTATGCTATTGGGGCCGTATTGGGGCAACGTCATGAAAAGCACTTCTTGCCTATTCACTATGCTAGCAAGACGATGACCGAGGCTCAACTTAAATACACTACAACGGAGAAGGAATTCCTTGTCGTGGTGTATGCATTTGAGAAATTTCGACCTTATCTCGTCTTGACGAAATGCATAGTGTATACGGATCATTCGGCTATCAAGTATCTTATGGCTAAACAAGATGCTAAGCCGAGATTACTTCGTTGGATTCTCCTCCTTCAATAATTTGATCACAAAATTGTTAACAAAAAAGGAGCCGAGAATCTAGCGGCCGATCATCTTTCTCATTTGGAAGATCCTCACCAAAGTGTTTACGAGCCCAAGGAAATCACCGAAACATTTCCGCTAGAGACACTTGGTGTAGTGAATTATAAGCTTGATTCTTCCACCCCATGGTTTGCGGACTTCGCAAATTACCATGCGGGCAACTTCATCATCAAGGGTATGACGACTCAAGAAAAACGAAAATTCTTTCGTGACGTCAAGTTCTACTTTTGGAACGACCCTTACTTGTTTCGAACTTTGCGGATCAAATCATCCGACGTTGTGTCTTTGGTACCGAAGCTTCTAACATCCTTAGAGCTTGTCACGAAGGACCCATGGGTGGTCACCATGGTGCTAATCTCACGGCTAAGAAGGTCTTTGATGCCGGTTTATTTTGGCCTACTATTTACCGAGATGCACAGGAGCTTGTGAAGTCGTGTGACTCATGCCAGCGACAAGGAAAAGCCTCACAAAAAGATGAAATGCCACAAAATATCATCCAAGTGTGTGAGATCTTTGACGTTTGGGGCATCGACTTTATGGGGTCGTTCCCATCATCTCGTGGTAATAAGTACATCCTTGTCGCGGTTGACTACCTATATAAGTGGGTGGAAGCTAAGGCTTTGCCCACCAATGATGCTCGTGTGGTAGTCAAGTTTTTGAAAAGCTTGTTTTCTCGGTTTGGAACCCCTCGTGCGATCATAAGCGATCGTGGAACCCATTTTTGTAACGACCAATTCGAGAGGGTCCTAAGGAAATATGGGGTTACACATCGTCTTTCTACGGCTTATCACCCACAAACGAGTGGGCAAGTCGAGGTTTCAAACCGAGCGTTGAAGAGGATCTTGGAGAGATCCGTTGGGGAAAAACCGACAATCTTGGTCGGATAAGTTGGACGATGCTTTGTGGGCCTTTAGAACCGCTCATAAGACGCCAATCGGGTGCACTCCTTATAAGCTAGTGTATGGGAAGAATTGTCACTTGCCAATTGAACTCGAACACAAGGCTTATTGGGCCCTAAAGCATTGTGATGTGTCGTGGATTAACACATATACGTTATAGGACAAATTTAGGTAATTACCTTTAGGAAAAAGTAATTAACCAAAAATAAGTCAAAGACGGATACGATTAAACACGTGAGTGAGTCGAGTTCGTTGTACACGAAGATCGAGTGAATTTGAGACGTTTCGTTTTGATTTGGACAATTGATTTGAATGTGTCGTTGGTTTTTAAACTAAATTTAAAGTCTACGAATTTTAAGCTATTAAAGATTATCCTAAAGTGCATGAATCGTTAAACCCCGACTATTTAAAATAAATCTAACAATAAATTACTTAAAATTAAAATACTAATTAAAAATTAATCTATTTTAATAATCTATAAAAATATAATCTATTTAAAAATTAAAACTTTTAATCTATTTAACAATATAATTAAACTATTCTCTTTTTTAAACTAATTAAACTTTATTAAAATTACTTTTTTTTAAAACTAATCTATTTAATTAAACTAATTAAAATATAAACTAATTAAACTTTTTTAATTAAAAAATATAAAATTTAAAAGAAATTAAACGTGATAAAAGGTAATTAAAGTGAAACTGCCAAACTTACTTAAACTATATTAAATACATAAATGAAAAGTAAATCAAAAGAGCCTATAGCACAAGTGGTTAACATGTTGGTTGTGTGACCAGGAGGTCACGGGTTCAATCCCCATGGAAGACATATTTTTTGAATTGATTAATTTTTGACAGATAATGAAAGATACAGTCTCAGGAGAGACTTTTGGATTAACTTATTAGCTTTAAGCTGACAGTAATCAGCTTATGAGCTTATCAGTCAATTGGACTGAGAAGCTGATACTTGAACAAATATGCAGAAAGAACAATTATGCATACAAATTAAAACTATGATTCAGCACACAAATAAATATCAAACAAAGCAGCAATTCACACCTATAAAATATTCAGCAACCATAAACTAAAAAGAATCCCAGTTAAGCAGGAACAATACTAAATCAAACTTATATTAACCAAGATCTATATTTAGCAAACATTACTGAAAACTTTAATCAGTAAAACAAAGTTGCAATTATCCAATGAACTGAATAGTTTCATTCAACGAGTTTATCAGTTACTCAGCAAAACATTCAGGATAATTCAAAACTTAGATTTCGTTTAATAATCAAAGCAGATTAGAAATCAGGAAAGGTTATTCATGAAATCGACACTAATGAACATTCAGCAGACTTCTAAATTTAACAAACTCCTATCTTAACAGCATCCTTATAGCAAATAAAAAATCTCATAATATTATTCATAACCAGATAAATTTCAAACAAAACAAGGCAAACTCCTATTTAATCAGTAAACTCTAAACGGTTTCAAACATAACAAACTGATGCAATATCAGTTAGCTGAATCTAATCAGAAAATCATCTAGTAAAAGTATTTCAGCAAACGAAATAATCTCTTAACCATTAAAATCTAAAACAGTAAAATCCAGCTAACATCAAGCAATCTAAATCAAATCAAATCACTCCAACAGTCAAAAGCATAATAACATACAAAAAAGTTTAATCTATTAGACATGAAAAATAAAATGTAATAGCACCTTTTTGACGAAACCATTGGGCAGTAGGAGTGCGCTGAGCATCCTAAACGAATCGGACTACCACCACCATTACTCGATCACCATTTATCTCCATTCGAACAGTCACCAACATCTTAGATAATAACAGTAACAGTAACACTAATTTTTACTTTCCAGTGGGGAAAGTATTTCCCAATCTTTACTTATATTATTTAATCCAAGCTATCAATTAGCTTAATTAAACAATATCAATTATTATGACTAAAATGAGATTAAGAGTAATCGAAATAAAATAGTAACTAAAAGATGAAGTCGAGATTGAAACAAAAACACTTTTATTAATAATCGAAGATTATTACAATACTTTTTCAAAAAGAAAATACAATTAATCTAATCTAATTTTACCATAATAACATTAATATAAAGAAAAGGATGATTGATTACAGAAATATTGGGGGTATTTATAGCCCCCCCCCATGGGCATCCTCCTGCGAATATTCGAATTTTGAGAGGAATATTCCAAATAATCTTCAGCCTTCGATCTTCTCTTTTCTCTTTCTCTCTCTTTTCAGTTTGGATCCAAGGGTGGATATCAACTTTTGGTCACACAGATTGCCAGCGTGTAAAAATATGTGCTAGTTGTGCTTTTTCTTTGGCTCCTGATTGGTTGATTAGGGAGAATGATGTGTCTCCTCAAATCAAAAGCTGCCACGTTGCCCAGCTTCTCCTCTGATTCTCTTCCTTGAAAATTGGGAATTAATTCCCATTCATGTGCAACGCACGTGGGATTAAAAGCCCTAAGTTTAATTAACTTTTTTGGTGAATTAGGGTTTGTGAACAGTAACAAAAAGTTACTGGTTTTTGGATATATGAAGTGGGGAAGATGAAAGAAAAGGGCTTTGGTTGTATCGAAATTATTTAGGTGTGAGAGAAAACGTTTTATTTATTGTGTGAAAGAAGGAAAACCGTGTGAAGTAGTTAGTGGGTGGGAGGTTTTAATAAACAAATGTGTGAGAAGGTCGGTTTATGTTTGTGAGTGGAAAAAAAACTTTTCGTTTTATAAAAAAAAACGTATAGAGAGGATGCAAACCCTAGGCCCATAAATCATTCGTTTTCTTTAATTCTTTCCATGGCAATTGGGCTTTAGGCCCAAACAGCTTTTCATCCGAATCAAAACCCACTTTTGGGCCTAAAATGGATTTTCAAAATCCATTCAAAATATTAACTTGTAACTTAAAATGGGCCTTTGAGCCCATTTACCCTATTGTGGGACCCACTTGGCTGAAAACTCGATAAATGATATAATCCACTCATGTCGAGCTCGGTTTTGGCTTCTAAGATCTTTTTCTTCATTCTCGTGTCGGTTTTTGCCGGTTTTCGTGAACTTGGTACCTACACACATGAAAACAAGAAACATGCATTTCCAAGGCATTTTTGATACATTATGAGCATAATTTCATTGTTTTAAACTATAAATGATATGAGTAAATGAGCTCATATCACATTGTAATGATGATATGGAGACCGCGGGAAAACACCAGAAAATGCAATTAAATGAATTGGATGAATTAAGGGATATTGCTTATGAAAATTCATTGATTTATAAAGAAAAGACTAAAAAGTTGCATGATTCTAAAATGAAAAACCAGGGTTTTAACATTGGGGATCAAGTTTTGCTTTTTAATTCTCGTTTGAAAATATTTTCCGGTAAGTTGAAATCCCGTTGGTCAGGTCCATTCACCGTGACTCAAGTTTTTGTTGATCCCAAACTTAGATCGATTAGCTTTGTGTATACGAGATTAGATCAAGTAATACACGTAGAGAAACCTTTGTATATGCTTATGAATCTAAGTGTTATGCGGAATTTAACACTTAAACAAGAACACACAATGATATAAACAAACTTTCACTTTGATTATCAATATCAAACTTGCTTACAATGAAAGTAGTTTACGAATGAAAACTTATATCAAACATTAACCTAAAGGTCTTCTTTTATAGACATAAGAAGCCTTGTACAATAATCTACGTATCAGCTATTCTAGGTAAAGATAAATATAGAAAATACATTGTTGTTCCTATCTTTACTAGAACTATTCTAGAATATAATAAACGCGTAGAGTATATCTTCCTATCAGTGCTTGTCTTCAATGTGTCAACGCTTGACTTTATCTTGTCAACGCTTGAGCTGTCAGCGCTTGTTTTGTTCTTGTCAACGCTTGGTTTACTCTTGTCAGCGCTCAAGTGATCTAGCCTTAATTTATTCCCAACAATCCTCCCCTAAACTTGATATCCACTCTTATGATCAAGTTTCTGAATAAGCATTAAGGACTAGGAGGAATCTTACAAACCTTCTCATATTGGTAATGAATAAATCTAATCAAATCTTTTGCCACGTCACTTGAAAAATCTATTTCCAGCTGAGTGTCCTTCATCTTCTCCAAAATAGCCTTGGATATGAAATACTGACCATCCACAAGTAGATACTCAGCAAACTTTGTAGAACTCAAATGGTAAACACCAGCAGCTGAATATAACCTCCATTGAAGACCACTGAGGTCATCTTCAAGATCCTTCCAAATTGCAGGATCCTCAGAGTTTTATTCCATTAGCTGAAGTTGGTGCTTCAGCTTCATACTTGGTCTCTAGTAACCTCCAAAGGTCCACCAAGTCTTCTCTATCACAACTTGCAAACAAAGATATGAGAGTGGTAAAAGTGTGTACCTCCTTGCCAAATCTGCCAATCTTCCAAAACCCACATTCATCTTCCTCATAGCTCACGATTGGGTTCCTGGAATCTAATGGTAACACTTGCACCATATCTGAAGCTTCTAAAGGTGAGAGCTTGAGGCTCTTTCTGATGACAGCTTCACTTGGATATAGTGGATCCATATCTTTGGGAAACTCAAATGAAATTCCCTTCTTTACTGGCCTGGGAACAACCATAGCTTTCTTGAGTTCCATTTCTTCTGCAAGTTCCTCCTTTCTTTCATCTGAAAGAAGTCTGAGAGTGTTTGCTTCCTACACTCTCACCCAAATGGGATAAGCCCTGTTTTCCAACTCATCAAATGTCAAAGCCTTCAACTTCTGATATGTCCATCCAACTCCATGACATCTGAGCAACATAAAGTAGAGCTCCCTTCTATCCCTTTTCAACTCTGAGAGAATATTACTTGTCTTGTGTTTCAAAATTACCTGGCAATCCTTATGAACTCTAAGTAGAATCTCCAAACCCCATATTTGATCTGAAATGGTCAAGTCTGGATTCTCCATGCATCTTTCTTTCCAAGCATTGTACATTTGAACCACCTCTGGCATGTCAAAGTCAACCTGCAACTTCAACTCTCTCAGCTTCTCTTTGGCCAACTCATCCCCATACTCAAGCCTTTATGGTTCTATAATCATCACACTTGAGTCTGAGCTAGCTCCATCACTTTCTTCTTCTGAAGTCACAACAAATGGTGACTTTTCCTTTTCATCCTGTTCCATGATTTGTGTAGCCAATCTTCTATCAAATTCAACTTGAGCTGCATCCTTTAGAACAATCTCCTCTACCATTATACCCTTACCCTTATCTGTTGGTGCAATGGTTGGTAAGGTAGATGGTAATACCTGAGTAGAAACCTCCTTGATGATAGATGATGACTGGGATACATCACCTTCATGTGCAGGTCTTTCAACGCCCAAATTTGTCCTATCAGCGCCCAAAATATTTCTGTCAGCGTCCAACTCTTCCTTGTCAACGCCCAAATATCTTCCCTCAGCACCTTGTGTAACCTCTCTCAACATAGCTGTAAATGATAAATTTAAGTTGGTAGGAGAGACTAAGGACGTATCAAAACCTGTTTGTTTCTTCAAGGTTGTAAGAGCCTCAGCAACATCCATTGATTGACCATCATGGCTGCCCTTATCACTTAGATTTATTGGATCTTCCTCCCATTTGGAAGATTCCTCCATACCCCTCCTTGCACCAGCACTCTCCAAAACAACAATCCTCTCCCTCAATTGCTTGAGTTCAAGGACTTGTGAGCTGACAACTTGTACTAAGTCTGCATTTTGCTTTTGCAAGCTAATGCAGACTGCCGTGAATTCCATAAGAGTCATTGGTTCCAGTCTGCCCTCTTCTAAAATGGGGATTTAACCTCCCAAGTCAGATTCATTGGGCATGGATGAGGACTTAATGATGGTGGGACTGCCTTGGCCAGCATCTAAGCCAGAACCAATAGTCCCAGCCTCATCCAGGGCACCAGCCACACTTGTGGTGGTGGTTCTGTCTGCTTCATAGCTAGGACCACCAGAGGAGAACACTCCAGTAGTCCTTTGGCGTTTCATAAACCTATATTCAGGGGGTGTGGAAGATGGTGTGGAAGAATGGGTGGAAGTGGGTTGGTTAAGGGGTGTTTGGGTTTGTGAAGGTTGTGTGTCAGCGTTGGAAATAGGCACATCAACGCCAACATTTAATGTGTCAGCGTTGAAGGATTCAGAGTCAATTTGCATGTGTTCAGGTGAAGGTAAAGGTTCAGGGATTGGTTCAAGTTGTGGTTGGGGGTTAATTTGTGGTAGGGGGTCTGGTTGGGGTTGTGTTGCTGCAATAACAGCAAGCATAGCTTGGGTTAAGGATAGGTCACGATGGGGTGGTGAATTCATCTTCATAAAAATAGCTTTCTTTTGCTCAGGGATCTTATAAAAATCATTGTGATCCCTTGAGCAGTAACCTTGGACATCAAAAACCATTTGTAGAAAACGGGGATAAGCTAAAGTCATTTTGTTCCCCTTGTTTTTACACATCCCCTCAAAAATCATTTTAGAATAATTAAATTTTTGCCCTGTTGCAATGCACACAATAGCACTTGCAATGGATCTATTGATCTCATTGTGTGCAGTGCATTTGGGACTCAAACATTGAAGGAAGACATGTATGAGGTACTTCCAGGCTGGGGGAAATTCCTGCTTATGATACTTGTTTAGAGTACCTTCATCAGGAAAAGGATATCCCAAAGCCCTAAGCCCTTGTTCTATTTCATTTATGGGAAGGGTGGCTATACCATCAGCATCATCAAGATGCAAGGCTTGGCGTACCAAAGCCTCAGTAACCACCCAAGGTCTCCCATGAACAATAGAAGTCAATGTAGTCACTCTATTAGTTGTTGAGGAACTGACAGTGTTCCAAAACTGCTTAATATGTGTGACTGGAATGAGTGGTGCATGAGAAAGAGCATACCTTAACGGGGATGCATTCAAATACGCCATCATTTGTGTGTATTGAGGAAACAGAGTATCATCAGCTTCAAGATATGCAATCATGTTGTGTTGAGACCTGAACCCCAATTCCAATTCTGATGGTTTAAACTTGGGTGCCATTGATGAAAGCTGTTAATTTTAAGTGAAGAAGATGAAGTTTATAAGAGAAAATTGTGTTAGACAAGAATTATAGATACCCTGTTTAAAAATAGGAGCCAAATTTATAGGAGAAGAAGTTTCATGTGATAGGCCCAAAAATAGGCAAGTATTTTCAAAAATCAATCATGAAAATATTGAAAAAGTTATAAGTTATCTCATGCATTAAATGAAAAGTAACAACTCCCAAAATTACGGCCTAAAAATATGTCAAAAAGTAACAACTGGGTAGGTCCCATTGAGTGTCAACGGTAAAAAATAACCTATCAACGCCCAACGGCTATAATCTTGTCAACGTTTGCCTATAGCCATGTCAGCGTCTAATTTGGTCACAACAACGCTTGGAAAATTCTTGTCAGCGTCCAAAAAAAAAATGTTTAAAAATGAAAAATGACCTTAACAAGTAATTTATCCTAGAGAAGATAACCAAAGGCTGATAGTTATTATAGGGCGGCAAGCACTGTCCAGTTATGCACACTTGCATAAGCAAGATAGACATAACAGTCCTCTAGTGTCCCTTGCTAACCAAAACTCTTAACAACCAAGTTACCTTACAAAATTCCTTGTTACTCCAAGGTAAATCCCATAACAAAATTATTCCCAAGGCTCCCAACAGACCACAACCAATTCTAGGCCAAAAATGTCTTGGCAGCATGCATAGTATATCAACTTTGCATGCTACAGTGCCTCATGATTTAGTAAAACTAACTCATACTCACCTGTGGACACAATCTAGAATTGTGATAAGAGTATCATATGGATACCCAAACATCCTAAAGGTTCCTAAAACCTCCCCTTAAACTATGATACAAAAGTTTGCTAAAATCATGCATGAACATAAAAAATTTATGTCAAGATAGGAATGAAACATTCCAACCATCATCCATAAATAAAAACTTGTCCAAATGCTTCACCATTGATCCATAAGCAACTCTGTATCCAATGGTATACTACTAACACCATCTGCACATTTAGATTGAAAACCACAAAACTAACATTGTTGCTGACAACGCCCCGATAACACATGACAACGTTGAGGGAAGCTTTGTCAGCGTTAGACAATTATATTGCTAACAACATTGCAAAAACACTTATCAGCGTTCAAGCAACCTTTGTCAGTGTTAGAAAAATATAGTGGAAAATCTAAATCATCAATAAGACCAATAACAATGCATCATCATGTACATACTTTTACAAAAAGACTCCAAAACACATATTATGTGAGATTAACCATTCCAATACTTGTTACCAAGTATTGAAATCTCCCAGCATCAAAAGGTTTAGTTAATAAATCTGACACATTTTCCTCAGTGTCAACCCTATCTGGTTGTATTAAACCTTTTTCAAAGCAATCTCTTATAAAATGGTGTCTAATTTCTATGTGTTTAGTTTTAGAATGATGTACAGGATTCTTAATGATGCATAAAGTACTATTATTGTCAACAAATATCTTGGTATGCATGAAATTATACCCATAATCCAACAGCTGGTTCTGAATCCACAAAACTTGGCCACAACAAGCAGCTGCAGCCACATACTCAGCTTCAGTTGTAGAATTAGCCACCACTGTTTGTTTCTTGCATTGCCAAGAGATCAACCTGCTCCCAAGAAACTGACATCAACTAGTTGTGGATTTCCTATCAAATTTATCACCTCCATAATCACTATCTGAATATGCAATCAGCTCCAATGGTGAATCCTTTGGGTACCACAAACCAAGACCAGGATAGCATCTTAGGTACCTAAAGATCCTCTTCACAGCAT
The DNA here is from genome assembly GCA_025667525.1 of Glebionis coronaria. NCBI lineage: Eukaryota > Viridiplantae > Streptophyta > Magnoliopsida > Asterales > Asteraceae > Glebionis > Glebionis coronaria. The sequence goes on along the minus strand of CM046877.1, from coordinate 124,535,280 downwards.
AAAGGTGACATTCTTTGGGAGTCACTTGATGGCGTGCACAAGCACACACAGCAAACATGATGTCAGGTCTGGAGGCAGTAAGATACATCAATGATCCAATCATGGATCTATAGTGCCTGACATCAACATCTTTCCCATCTCCAATCTTTCCCCAAGGGTATTCTCTATCCATAGGAGTAGTAGCCCTCTTTTCATGTGGAGAAAAGCCAAACTTCTTCAAGATCTCAGCAACATATTTATCCTGGGAGATGAAGATACCATCTTCTTTCTGCTGAACTTGTAAACCAAGAAAGAAGTTCATCTCCCCCATAGCACTCATCTTGAATTTGTCTGTCATAAGCTTGGAGAAATCCTCACTCATCTTTGGATCAGTAGACCCAAAAATGATGTCATCAACATAGACCTGCACAAGCAACACATCCTTGCCTTTCTTCTTTGTAAACAGTGTCTGATCTATGGTGCCCCTCTTGAATCCATTGTCCACCAAATAGGTAGACAAAGTACCATACCATGCTCTTGGGGCTTGATGAAGGCCATACATAGCCTTTTTGACTCTATACACTTTATCTGGATGCTCTGGATCCTCAAAACCAGGAGGTTGCATTACATATACTTCCTCAACAATGGTGCCATAGAGAAAGGCACTCTTAACATCCATTTGATAGACAGTGAAGCCCATGCAGGATGCATAGGCTAGAAAAATCCTTATAGCTTCAATCCTTGCAACTGGTGCAAAGACTTCTTCATAGTTTATCCCCTCCTCTTGTGTATATCCTTGAGCCACTAACCTTGCCTTGTTTCTGACCACAAGTCCTCTTTCATCTCTTTTGTTCCTGAGAACCCATCTTGTCCCTATAGGTCTGACATATCTAGGACAATCAACCAGCTCCCAAACATCCTGAATTGCAAATTGGTGAAGCTCATCCTGCATTGCTTCCACCCAACTTGGTTCTTTGAGAGCATCAGATATTTTCTTGGGTTCCTCTTGTGACAGAAAACAGGCAAACACACATGCTTGCACAAGAGGGGTATCAACCTTCTTGTGTATATTGGCAATAAACCCACCAAGACCTTGATGAGATCTTCTAGTCTGAACTGGAGTCATAACATCACCAATGATCTGGGAAGGGGGGTGATTCTTCATTGTGGAAGTGAGAACTCCTCCTTCAAAAAGTCTGGTGTCCTCAACCTCACGCTCCATGTTGCCAATATCTTCTTCATCAGACTCTCCTTCATCAACGTGAGGATGAACCTCTTCATATAAATTGGAAGGTTCACCTTGTTCAAAATTTGAAGAGAAAAGATGGGCAGAATTGTTGTCAACGCCTGAACCTTGTTTGTCAGCGCTTGGGCTAACAACGCTTGAACTGTTGTTGTCAATGTCTGAGCCATCAACGTCTGAATTGGTCTTGTCAGCGCTAGATTTGCCTTTGTCAGCGCCTGAAGAACCATGCATGTTTGTATCTGGTGGTGCTTGGAAACCACCATTATCTTGTCCAGCAGCAGCAGCAGCAGCAAAAGCATCTGTCCAAATGGGAATGGTAACATATTCTAGGATAGGAGATGTCTTTTCTGCTTGTGATCCAACCTTTTCATGAACCTGAGTACCTGAAACATCAACAACTTGTTCCTCCATAACATTTGAAGTTACCTTCACAATGTCTGGATTAGTGACAGGCATATAATTTAAAGTTCTAGATAAAGGTTCCAAGTCAAACAACCAATTAGGACCACTTTCAGGATCACTAGGCTTATTTTCTAAAAACCTAACATGTACTCTTTCAAGTATACGTTTTTCTTCTTTAAGATAAACCCTATAACCCTTGCTCTGCACTGAATACCCCATGAAGTAACCCTCATCACCTTTTGCACTAAATTTCCCTAAGGCATCACTAGTGTCCAAAACTACTACATGACAACCAAAAGGTCTGAGAAAACCAATATTAGGTTTTCTTCCCTAAAGTAACTCATAAGGTGTTTTGTTCTGAATTTTGTTAACCAATGCTCTATTTTGCACATAGCAAGCTGTATTAACAACCTCAGCCCAAAAGGCTATAGGAAAGTGAGCATCAGCCAACATTGTTCTGGCTGCTTCAATTAGGGTTCTATTTTTCCTCTCAACAACCCCATTTTGTTGTGGGGTTCTAGCAATACTAAATTGCCTAGTAATTCCTTTCCTGGCACAGAAATCATCTAGCTTCTTATTCCTAAATTCTCCACCATTATCACTCCTAAGCATTTTAACCTCATTACCAGACCTCTTCTCAATCTGAGTGATAAAATCAATTAGAACATCAGCTGTGTCACTCTTCATAGCTAGAAAGAATGTCCAAGTAAACCTAGAAAAGTCATCTGTGATAACAAAGCAATATGACTTACCATTCAAACTTTCTATATTGGTTGGACCAAAGAGGTTCATGTGTAGCATATGAAGAGGTCTAGAACTAGTGTGCACCTGTTTGGACTTGAATGAGACCCTGTACTGCTTGCCTTTAAGACATGCAACACAAGAGTGGTCATTATGGAAGGCCTTCTGAGGCAAACCATCAACTAAACCAAGCCTCACAAGTCTATTTATATTTTTAAAATTTATGTGCCCTAGTCTCCTATGCCACAAATTACTCTCATCTACTGAGGCCTTAGCATAAAAACAAGACATATTATTATTCATTTTAATCCCATTCAAATTAACATTATATATGTCCTTATGCCTAGGTGTTCTATACTCAATATATTTCTCATCAGGGATCTTAAAATCCTTGCTTAACACCAAACACTCAGTATCAGAAAAAAGAACCTTATTTTTGTTATCACAAACTTGTGATACACTAAACAGATTGTAATCAAGTTCTTTTACCAGGAAGACATTCTCAAAACGCAAATTCTTGGTGAGAAGGGTTCCTTTGCCTGTGATAGTACCATATCCGCCTCCAAAGTATACCTTATCACCATCTTTAATAGGAGTGAAGTTTGTCAGATAGTCTTCCTTCCCTGTCATGTGCCTTGAGCATCCACTATCCCAATATCCATAATCATTGACCTGTCTTTGAATGCCCTGCACATAAAGAAAACAAATTAGTTTTCTTTGGGAACCCAAGTCTTAAAAGACTTGGATTCATCTGGTTGTTCTATAAGAACAGACTTAGTTCTCACAACAACCCCATTCTCATCCTTCTTAGGATGAAATACCCAGTTAACCCCAATAGGTTTTGTAATGACCTTTGAAATGTAGTTAAATCTATTGCAAGTCATTGAAATCCCATTATCATTAGGGTTTTGATCTTTCTTAGGTCTCCATGTTAAGCTTGAAGTAGCTTTAGACCCCTTACCTTGTGGTTGCAAATATTTAGGTCTGGTCACGTTTCTGTCAACGTTAGAATTTGTCCTGTCAACGCTGAAATTACCCTTGTCAGCGTTGAACCTAGGGTTTGCTACAGAAACCCATTGCCTATTTGACCAGGTGTTTGTCTTTTGAAATGGCCTTTGTCCATGAGTGTTAGACCCTCTAGTAAAGAATGGAGCAGGTCTAATCACTTGTGGACTTTGCTGCACACAAGGTTTGGGTCTGACAACGTTTGACTTCCTAACAACGTTGACTTTTTTCTTGTCAGCGCTGAAATTGTTCCTGTCAGCGCTGGCCTTGGGAGCGTTGACACACTTGTATGCCAAGTATGAAAAGCTATCACAAGAGTAACAAGCTTTTCTAGATACAACTTTAGGTCTAGAAGAAAAGAAGCCCGTTCCTTGATTGTTAACTTGGCTCTTGGGAGACCTAGTATTCCTATACATCTCTGCATATTTAATGGTAGGTCTTCTAACAGTGTTTGAGCCTAGGTCAACAGCGTTACCAGTGATTGGGTTCGTAACCTTAATGGGTGGTGACTCATTAGGACTTTCACATAGCAAGCCACCCTTGACAAATAAAGTAGGGTTAGCCTTCTTCCACTCATTTAGGTCAGTCAGTTTTTGTTGATACTCTTCAACTGGAGTGACAACTCTTGGTGGAGGAATGAATTCCTCCTCTTGGAGCTCTGGCAAACCAGTCCAAGATAAGTCCCTTTGTTGGACACCATAGAAGTCACCAGCTGGTGGTGGAACCAAAGAGTAATCATTCATCCCAATCCCAGTCATGTCCTTAGGATTCCTTTGTTTAGCCACACAGTCTCCTAGGGTTTGGGTGGCTCTATCAAATATTTGAATTTTGAGGCCAACATTATCTTTATTCTTAATGGCCTCATCTAACTTAGCCTGTAACTCACCATTAACCCTTTTCATGATGTTTCTAATATCCATACTAGCCTCTAACTCATGTTTTAAGATATTGATTTTATCTTTTAAGTCAAATTCCATTTTCTTGTATTCAGAAACGGTTTTCTCAGTTTCAGTAAGAGCTAGTTGGTAATTAGACAATTTACATCTTTCAGTACTCATATCATCTAATAATCTTAACACCTCTTTGTTAAGTCTTTCAGTATTTAACCTACAACCTTTGCTACAAAAAGCGTCATCATATACCTCATTATCAGATGAAGAGGAGTGTGCCATGAGAGCATATTCAACATGCTCTTCTTCTTCAATATCAGCAACCAAAGCTTTGTCCTCTTCAACATTCTTAGCCAGATAGCTCAAATCCCATCCCATACCATCAATTCCTTGAACTGCAACCATGGCTTTGGAATCCTGAGCTTTAACAACCTGACTTGAGGGTTTACCAGCATCAGATCTTCTAGGAGATTTGCATTCCCTCATGAAGTGCCCCATACGATGGCAGTTGTAGCATTCAACTTTGGATTTGTCAAATCCAGCTGTGTCTTTAGCATTGAAGGTCATTTTCTTCTTAAACCTTTTGTTCCACCTGTTTGCTCTTATACTAGCAAGAGCCATGTTCCACTTGATGTCCATCTCTTCCAAGTGCTCATCACTTATCTGCTCAAGGTCCTCATATGTAATCACTGAACCATTGGGCAAAGAAGCAATGTAAGCACAAACAGTATCCAAATCTAAACCAGCAGGTTTAACTCTTGGGGAATCACTCTTGAATGTGTCAGCGTCTGAATAGGAGGCGTTGACAGGACTTGTTCCAGTGCTAACATATGATGATCCAGTAACTGGATGCATGTAAGAGTCCTTCTGATTGAATTGACCTTTACTATGAGAGAAGAAGGCCATGTTGCTGTTGGTAGACTTGCTTCCATGCTCTAAAAGAGTTTCATCTTCCAACAGCCTTAGTTTGTTGTAGATGTCATCAAACGAGGAGCTCTTGTAAGTATTGTTGGCAAGAATACATCTTGCCTCAATCTTCCATGCCTCACCAAGACTTTTAAGAAAGGTAGCATTAATATCAACATCACCAACTTGTGTCCCCATGAAGGACAACTTGCTTGTAATGTCAAGCAATCTGCTTCTCACACTACTCAGTTTCTCATTGGGTTGAGCTTTGAAGACAGCATAATCATGCAGAAGTTGCTTTTTCTTTTCTTCCTTAGTGTCTGCATTGCCACCATATGCAACTTCAAGAGCTTCCCAAAGATCCTTAGCAGATTCATAGCCTCTATATTTATGCTGGTTTTCTTGTCCCAAAGAGACTTTCAGAATATTTAGGGCTTTCATGTCAACCCTTTTCTTTGCAATGTCATCAGCAGCCACAGCTCTACCATCTCCAGGTTTTTCTCTCTTATCCTCTTCAGGACATCCAGCAACAGCTGTTCTTTGAGCAATTGCATTAAGAATCTTTTGAGCCTTATTGAATGTGTTTCCATATTCAATAATCTCCCAGAGTGTGTAGTTGTTCAAAGTTGAACTTCCATAAGTCAAAGTTGGTTGCATCAAGCATGGGAATCTTGATGTTTGGTAAAGCTGAGGAGGAGGAGGTTATTGCTTCAGACATGATGTTGTTAGGGTTTCTGAGAAAATTAGGGTTTTGGTGATTTTTAGGGTTCTGGTGTTCTTAAAGATCAAAAGTTCCTCAACAAGCTCTGATACCACTTGTTGATCTCAAACTTAGATCGATTAGCTTTGTGTATACGAGATTAGATCAAGTAATACACGTAGAGAAACCTTTGTATATGCTTATGAATCTAAGTGTTATGTGGAATTTAACACTTAAACAAGAACACACAATGATATAAACAAACTTTCACTTTGATTATCAATATCAAACTTGCTTACAATGAAAGTAGTTTACGAATGAAAACTTATATCAAACATTAACCTAAAGGTCTTCTTTTATAGACATAAGAAGCCTTGTACAATAATCTACGTATCAGCTTTTCTAGGTAAAGATAAATATAGAAAATACATTGTTGTTCCTATCTTTACAAGAACTATTCTAGAATATAATAAACGCGTAGAGTATATCTTCCTATCAGTGCTTGTCTTCAATGTGTCAACGCTTGACTTTATCTTGTCAACGCTTGAGCTGTCAGCGCTTTTTTGTTCCTGTCAACGCTTGGTTTACTCTTGTCAGCGCTCAAGTGATCTGGCCTTAATTTATTCCCAACAGTTTTTCCTTATGGGACCATCGAGCTAGCTCAAAATGATGGCCCCAATTTCAAGGTGAATGGACATAGGTTGAAGCACTACTTTGGCGGGGAAGTTCCATCCTTGAACTACCTTGACCAAATCACCTTTCCCAATGATAATTAGTATTAAGGGGATCGAGTCGAGCTCATGACTCGGTAATAAAAAACGAGGTGCCTCGTGGGGGAGTCCCATGCTTATCCTATGTACATATTATCGCTTTCTAATGTAGTAACGTGTGGGGATTTGTGCCCTTCCAACCTTTGTTCCATGGTTGTTTGTGAATTGTGGTTTTTAGATGATCATGATCTTCACGATTGGAGCCTCTCGTGTTCGTTTTATGGGAGCACTCGATCGTTTGCTTTGAAGACTTTCTCAATATCCATGATATATCCTTTGATGTTCTAACCTTAGTTTTTAGCACACTTCATAAACGGCTTTAAATTTAACGGTTACACCCTTTCCATGCTTAGGCATTCGACTACGTCTCTAGTATGGGGGTGTTTAAACCCCTAGACTCAAAACATTGAGGACAATGTTTAACTTTAGTATGGGGGGGGGGGGGTGAATAGATACTTGCCTTGCCAAACCTTCACGCTTTCCAAAGTTTATCTTTTTGTTTATCGTTTTGATGCAAGATAAGGCTAAAAATGGCCAAATTTTAAAATTTTCTCATGTTTTATAAGTGTTTAAGACACGAATGTAGATTTTCCGATGGCGAGAATAAGAGTAATTTTTGAATCGACCGTGCGTGTTGAGCACTTAGCTTTGATTCCTTAACTTCACATTAGGCTAAGTCTCTTAAATGAGGACGAGAAATGATAGGGTTAATTATAAGTTACTATGTTAAACGTAGAGTACTCGTATTCTTTCAAAAACTCATGTGTTCTCGTTGTTTGCTTATTCTCCTTTCGCTTGTAAATATTTTTTGCTTAGTAAATATTGACTTAGCGGTTTAGTCTTGATTGTTGGGTTTCTAGTCTTTTCTAGTAGCTTCCGTGTAATTAAATTGGGAAGACATTAAGGTATCGCCAGCATCACGGTTTTGAAGTATTGGCAACCTGAATAATCAAAAGCTTCACCCAATAATAAGATTTCAAGTGCTCACCTAAATCAAGCAAACAATTTGAAGCCCACAAGGCCGAAAAATCTATGCAAAATTGAAAGTGAATCAAGCCTTAATCTTTGAAGCTTTAAAGATCCAAAATTCGCTTTAGCGTGAGGATATACGTCTTTGGCTAATAAAACCACTGATGAGGTAGATAATAAAAGGCAAGACAAGACCGAAGTCATAATAAAAGCTTCATGGCGAAGTTGAATAAAAGATGGAGGTAAACCAATGATAATAAGGCCCTTCCGTTAGGGGGCATATAAAAGTCTTTGTACTAAGTCTCATGTTCAAAACCGTTATAAAACCGTGTTTATCGATCCTTCTTGTTGACTTAATTTTTTGACATCGTTGTCTATTAGGAGGGGTTATTGATTTGATGGTATTGGTTACACCGTTAGGACTCTATTTTTAGACCTAAATCTCTATTATCGCATAAGTCAAACAATGTATCCTCGTGAAACATTCAAGACATAATAAAATATAAGAGATACAACTTAGGATAATGGGAGGATAAGTACGCAATTAGGGCATATGAGTAGTGTTAGCATTACTAACTTATAATGACAATGATCTCGTTGCACGCTTAGCATGGAATTGGGGTGAAAATCGAGGACGACGAAATTATTTCTAACGAAGCATTCACGTGTTCTTGTTCTATGAACCTAAACGTCCCATTTTGCGATAAAATCATACATTATGTCTAAAATGCAAGTAGTAGTAATAGTAGTATAGCTAGTTTATCATTCAATAAAAGTGAATAAAAATGAATTTTGGAGGTGCTACGATACTTTATTCTAGCATTGCGTGAGGGCACGACAATGGTTTAGTATATGGGAGTGATGAGACTGCTTTTATACATAGTCTCATCGTCCAAAAAGGGCTTTAAATGCATAAAATATCATGAAAATTACCCAATATGTGCTTGTGTTTGTTGCTTGTGTATTTTAGGTACGGATATTAAGAAAATGACAAAAGATCAAGAGAATCATGCAAAAACGAACACAGGAAACGAAGCCGCACATTAAACCAAGCCCTAATGAAGATTTTCCAAAGAAAACCCTTGAAGATTTGAAGATTTATGAAGAAGGGTCCTCCAATATTGAAGAATTGACACTTTATACCCTTGTATCTTCATAATTACAAGATTGGTCTGTAAAGTTTGTCAATATTGCAAAAAGGGCCCTCCACTTTGAAGAATTGGCAATTTTAGTCCCTCAACAAAACTAAAATGTCAATATTAGTCCTTCTCAAAGTCAAATATACCAAGAAGAACTTCAAGTTACAAGATTTACAAATTTGGTCCTTTGAAAATGTCAAAATTACCAAAAGGACCCTTAACTTTGAAGAAATGGCAAAAATGGTCCCTCATTAATCATGACTTGGAAATTCTAGTCCTCCAAAATGTCAATTATACAAGTCAAGACCATAATCCTTGAAGAAAATACCAAATCAGTCCTTCAAGAATCAAGAATTGGCAAGAAATACCCTTGAATTCACTTTACAAAACTTTTTGGGGCAAAAGTGTGAAAAGAGGAACTTCAATAACAAAGGAAATGAAGTTTGGCCGGATTTATTTACAAATGAAAGGAGTATAAGAGATGGTGGACTATTCTTGGCAGACAACATAAGTAACCTTAACCAGTGTCATGGTGACACGTGCCCCACTCAACAAAATCCACCAATCACAACACACCCTGGCTCCACATCACCAATCCACTCACCAAAGCCGTAACTAACTAATTATTTATTAGTTAATTAGGCGCTAAACACCCAGTATAAACAAGAATAAAGATCAAATGCTTGTTCTTGGTGTTCATAAGCAGATTTGTGGATTTACTTAATACTTGAAATTAGCCCTTAATCTCTTCCAGATTTAAGATTAAGGGACTAATAATCTTAACCCAACCTTCAAACAGCTTGCCACATCACCACATTGTCACATGTTTCCCCCTGCTTTTCACCCTTTGAAAAAGACACCAAAATAGTGGCCCTCATCCAACGTCCCACAACATAGCTTGGAAGCTAAGCATTATTTGGACCCTTTGATCAACTTTTTACATTGCCAGCTCCACAAACAAACAAGAATCAGTCACATGATCCTCAAAGTTCAAAACCCTACAAGGGGAATTTCTGGGACTTCACAGCAATTAGGGTTACGTTTTTTAGCTTGCAATACTTCATTGTAGCCTATATAAGGCATAGGACCATTTACATTTCAGTTTGCTCTTGAATTTTCCTTTGTTCAAAGTTCTATAAATCCATATTCAGTTTAATGAAATGAGTTTGAATCTTTGAAGAAAAGTCAAGTGACATTGTTGTTTACTGCTTGTTATCGTTCTTAGTTTGTTAATCTTGAATCTCAAAACCTGTTTTTAAGGAGTGTGCAAAAGTTTGCACATTTTCCTTCAAGCTTGATATTTTGCTAAGTTTCTTGGTACACCTTGGAATTCTTGGGCTATAAAGCTGATCATAGCATCCTGATATTGAGTTATCAAGGTGTGGTGAAGCCTATAACTTGGGGATAATCAAGTGTGGGGTACAAGAGTTGCATTAATCAAGGCTTTTTAACCTTTCTATTTTTGATATATTGCTTCTAATCTTGTTGAATCTTAGCAGGCTTTATTGTGGAAGCTTGTGCTTGTTCTTGCTAGCACATAAGAGCAAAATTCGTGGATGTGGATGTACATCCATGAGGTTTGCATACTTAATCTCAAAATCTGATAAAATATTTGATATTTGTGATATGTGTGTGTTGCTTGTGTTCTTGTGAAATTTGTGGCTTCATCTTGTTCTAATCTGCATATCTCATCTGTTATTGTGTTAATTTGAGCTTGGGTAACCTTGGAATGCACTTTTGATTTGAAAATCTTGATTTGAAAAGTTAAAAGGGTGTTTGGGATTACTAGTTTTGAATCATAGTGTGTTATTTTGTGGGTGGAAGTTTGTGTTATTGCTTTGTATCTGCTATACACTTGTTTGAGTGCTATTTGCTACAAGTTTTTGGGTTTAACACCTCAAATCAAAGATTGTGCTATAAATTGCTTGTTTTGACTGTTTTTTACCTAAGACTTTGGGAACACCTAGAGTGTATGCATGCTTAGGGCTAAAAAGTGTTTAAACATAGTTCTTATAACCTGTTAACAAGATTTGGGTGTTTGAATTTGGCTTGGTGGTCAATTGCATCAGCAAGTGTTCATAAATGCATGTTCATAGTTCATCAGTAACTTTTAGTGCTTGAATCTTGACCTATACTTTGAATCAGTGTATGAAACCTGTTTAGACTTGTTTATTTAAGTTTATTATTGCTTGTGTATGCATTTGGTGAAGTTTGGTTGGCTGAATTGTGCTATAAGTGCTTATTGAACCATAATTGCTTATTTGTTCATGTCTGTGCTAGATCTGGTGATGTTTTGATTAAACTGTACTAATTGGCTGTTAGTGATTGTGATTTCTTTGTTGTATTTAACCCCTCTTGATCCACTGATCAATTGGGTGCCTTTGTGTAACTTGAATCTCCAAAAAAGTCACTAAAGACAAATAGTCAAACAAGTCAAGCAGTGGAAACTTTTCCCACTGCTCAGACCCCAAAACTAGCCCCTGCTAGTGTTAATTTGCATTTAGCTTATTAATAAGCCATATTGGCTTATCCAGATCTGCAACAACTTACTTTTTGTGATCAATATTCATCATTTGACCCATTTGTTTGAACTGGAGCTTATTAGACTTTGACTTTGACTTTTTGCTAGAAAACTCTTAAAGTTGACTTTTAAAGAAGTGCTTATTTGCTTATCCCAGCTTATTGAGTGAACTTATTTGAAAACTTTTTGTTGATTAAGCTTAGTTAAGTCATTTAAAAGCTTTTGAAACTTGAATCAGCTCTTGGGGTGGCCTAGAACTCTAAAACGACTATTTTGTCGTTTTGTGTAGATTGCTTATTGCATTTTCAGGCTTATTCCTTGGAATTTTTTTAAATTTCTTTTTATAGAAGTCTTAAGCAACTCAAAAGAAGCTTGTGTGTCTAATTTGAGCTTATGGCATCAACTTATAGCTTAATGGGCCAAAAAGCCCATTAAGAATAAGCTGTTTGATATAAGCCAGCTTATTTCACATTTTCAGCTTTTGGGCCTTTGCAAAATTGTGTTTAGAATCAAATTTTGAGTCAGATAGGAGCTTTTGGGCTTAATTGGACAACATTTTGCTTATTGGGCCTATTTGAGCCCATTAAGGGTACTGTTTGGACTTTTGGCCCATTTGAAGGCCCATTAGGGGTATTTTTGTAATTTCAAGTTCATTTTCTGTTTATTTAGGTTAAATTAAGCTAGTTTGCAAGTTTTTAGAATTTTTTATAAATTTTGGATTTTTAATATTATTTTATTATTATTTTATTATTAAAAATTAAAATTTAGATTTTTCAAGTTTTTACATTTTTTTTAGGTTAAATACATTAAGTTATGAATTTTAAAATTTTTAGAATATTTTTATTGTCATTAGATCAATTTTTATGATTATTTTAATTTTAAATAGTTTTTAATTGTTTTTAAATAGTTTTTATTAATATTAAAATTTTCACAAATAGTTTTAAATTAAGTTATGTCATTTTAGAGGTTTACAAAGTGATAAATCTAATTTTGGAATTTTTGTTAATTAAATTTATTTTTAGGGCTTTAATTAGCATTAAAAAATCATTATTTAATTAAATAAAAGGTTTGGGTGATTTTTGATTTTTTTTAAACTCTAATCACATTTTTCAGGATTTATTGCAATTTTCTAGGAATTTTTAGGGTAAATTTTTAATTTTGTCACTTTTTTACGGTTTTACGTGCACGACCTTTTCGTCTTAGTTTAAATCGTCATCGTAACCGTCATTCTCTTCTTACCTCATTTCTATTTTCTTTTCTCATAATCATATAATCACAAAGTTAATCATCTCTCTACACAACACACTAGCCTCCTTGAGAACGATCCCCACTTTGGGTCATTTGTGCACGGTTTTCCTAAACCGTCGTACTTACCCTAATTACACTTTGTTTTCCTAAACAAGGTTGTAAAACTCAACAATCACAAAACCAAGGAAACTTTAATCAAGATTAAAGCGGATTTTCAAATGATTTTCAAAAATAAATGGAATCAAATGATGTTAATATGAAAAGATTAGAGGGTCAAATTGGTACTTTGAAAAACGAATTTTTCGACCCTTTGAAAGGGAAAAATAATAAAATTGAGCAAAGTCAAAGTGAAATTAAAAACATGTTTGCGGCTATTATGAACAAACCGTCGATTCGTCTTCTAGTGCTTTACCTAGTAACACCGTAACAAACCCGAAGGAACATGTGAAAGCCACCACGTCTCATGGAAAAGGTCGTGTGATTACCCCAAACCTTGATAACCTCAAAGTTGTGCATTCATCTCTACCCTCGACTTCTAAAACGTCTTCATGTTCAAAAGTCGAGGGAAAGAAGGTGGTGACCACGGAAAAGAGTGCACATCCTCGTGTACCTAAAATTCCATCCACCATTCTTAAAGAGAGTTTCATTGACCTAACCGAAGTTACCCTCGAAGAAACTTGTGCTTTGATTCTTCTACGAAAAGCTAAAAGGCATATGCCGAGAAAGGAAGAAGATCTGGGCCAATTTCTTTTACTTTGTGATTTTCCCGAGATTGAGGGATGTATAGCCCTTGCCGATTAAGGTGCTAGCATCAATCTCATGCCTCTTTCTCTTTAAAAATTGATGAAATTGCCTAATCTTATCCCTACCAACATGATAATCGAGCTAGCCAATTATACTCCACTTACACCAATTGGTATAGCCGAGGCCGTTTATGTTAAGATTGGAAAGTTCACTTTTCCCGCGGACTTCATCATTTCTGACTACGAGTGTGACCCCAAATGCCCTATCATTTTAGGTAGACCATTTTTATCGACCGCTCTTGTTTTAATCGACGTTTTTGGGGGGAAATTGACTATGAGATTTGGGAGGATAGGATCGAATTTTTTGTGAGTAAATCCCATGATCAAAATAATCAAAGCAAAACCGAGGTTCCACAAACTAATACTTGTAAAGCATTTTTTATTTAGCGGAAAACAAACGACTTGATGAATGTTTTGAAAGGATTAAATTGAATGGTTTTCAAGATGGAGATTTTAATGATCGAGAATACGTTTACTTAAATGAAAAAGATACACGTAAATGTATGGATGACTCTTTTTGGGATTTATTCGGCGAATCAAGTGACCAATAATACTTGTTTTTTTAGCCTTGTATCAAAATTCGTAGTCCCAAGTCTTTTCGAATTGAAAACCGGTCTTAAGTGCGACTCAATCGTCTTTTGGTGAATCAAGAGAATGGTTTGGTTTGTTTGTTTTAAACTATTAGCAAGTAATTAAAGTGTCGTTGAGTAAAATGGAAGAATAAAGATTAAAGCTAGAATGACGAGTAAAAATAAATGCTTGTAAACTTAAAGGTAACAATGGAAAAGTACTAGCACACCAAATAAAATTAACACTTAGAGAATTTTCTAAAAATAAGAACTTAGTTGAAAAGTACTAAAAGAAAGTAAGATCGGAATGCACCAAAATAGCTCAATCGGAATAAGCTAAAACAAACCCAGATCGGAATGTATTCCGATCTGGTGGTCGGAATATGGGACGGGGACAAATCGGAATATCACCAAAGGGGTCAATCGGAATGTTACTAATGGGTGCCAATCGGAATAACAATCAAAGAAGATGGATCGGAATGATGATGATGCTCAAATCGGAATGTGGGAAAAGGAACAAATCGGAATAACCCTAAAATCAGGCCAATCGGAATACTAAACAGAATCTCGCAATCGGAATGTTCAATTAGACTCCCGCCGGAATGTGTCAAAATGGCCAGATCGGAAAATGGGAAACCCTTTTCCGATTGATCAATCGGAAAGGGTGGTCTGGTGGGCTGCTCGGAATGAGTCAATCGGAAAGGGGTTTTAACCCTTTCCGAAATTGATGGAGATTCGGTTAAAGCCAAGAAATAAGCTATAATGGAGAGCTTATTCCTAAAACTAAACGAATCACTAATGAACCGGATCAAATAAGCACTTATCAACTTATCTAACCCGAAAATGAGCAACTTTTTGGATCAAACAATAAAAACATAAACTTTTTAAGAAAACTTTTTATGAAGTAAATAAGCTAATCGTAAAAATAAGCCAATAAGCACAAAAGTCTTAAAGCTTAATCAAATGAAAACTTAAGTAATGATCAAAAGATTAACTTTTAAGCACGAAATCATTAAGAACAACACGGATCTATTGATAATCGCACCAAAATCAATTTAAATCAAAGAAAAGTAGAATGAGATTAAGGATTTAAAGCTTAAAATAGAACTTTGATTAATAAAAATAAGCAATACAAAGGTGTTTAATCTTGAAAGATTAAGAGAAAAGATGAAATTTAGTGAGAGAAAGTTTAAGACTTTCTCTCTCTAAAAACTAGAGAAAATGAAAAAGTGAAAACTAACTAAAACTATCTAACCACCCTCCTAATGACTATTAGGAGGGTATTTATAGGGAAGGTGGAAGGAGTGCATGTGTTGCATCTTCTTTCTTGCTTTCTTCACGTTTTCTCGACTCGACTTTAATTCTTTGTCTTTGTCGTCTCGGGATTTGAACTTGTCTTTTAATTTTCTTCTTCTATTAGACTTAAGTTCTTCGACTTCGTTAAACTTCCGCCTTTAGACTTTTTCTTCGATAAATCTTCAGAATAGGCCTTGGACTTCCGTTCTTTTCGCACTCTTGATCTTTTGACTTCGTCTTTTCCCGTTTTCTTCGATAAAAGCCCGTGAAAAGCCGTGTTTTCTTCCTTTTTCATATTTTGGTCCTAAAACACAATAAAAACACAAACCACGCATATTCCGACTTTTACGACATAAATCACACGTTTTGGTCTTGTTATTATTGGAAATAAGTGGTAAAAGGATAAGTGTTTTCACACTTATTAAATCCCCTACACTTGACCATTGCAATGCCCTCATGCAATGCATTAATTTTAAAGCACGGTTTACATTTTCCATTATAAATAACCCACCTTGGCCTTTATTAAATACTAAACATAAAAAGATAGAACAAGTAAAGAAATTAAAAACTTACATTGGGTTTTGGCAGCCATGAACGTTTATCATCCTCAAGTTTCACGTTCCTCATACCAAGCTTAAAAACGAGATCATTGTTATTATAAGCTAGCAAACTAACACGAACTCATGTGGGCCAATTACTCACTTAGACTCCCTTATTCCTATGTGTATCTCTTATATTTTATTTTTGTCTTGAATGATCACGAGGATGCATTGTTTGACTTATTTCGATAGCTATTTAGTCCGAAAATAAGGTGAACGATTTAATCAATAGTTAGCTAAAGGACCAAATCTTTTAAAACTGCTTCTCGGGACCTCATAAAGTTCATATCTTGGCATAACTCGCTTCACGATTTGAGACCTTTCTCGGACCGATATTTGGCAGCGACTTCATACTTCGAATCTTTGAGAGACGTTCTTGAAATAATGGTCTTCTCTTCATAATAGGATCTTCTTCACTTGAAGTTTTGAGAGATTCTTCGTCTTTGGACCACGGCTTCTTCATTTTTCTCCAATCTTTATTTGGACTTTGATATACAACGATCCGCCTCCTTTTAGGACTTGGATCTATTTATCCTCATACCTTGTTAGGGTCTTTTCGGATAGACTTCTCCATGACTCTTGGGGAGTTCTCGCTTTTCGTCGTGTGTCTTGATCCTTCATATTGATTTTCGATAAATGATTCTTCACATCACTTTTGGATCTTTGGCAACAAAATGTAGTCCTCATGCCTTGTTAGGGCCTTTTTGGACTCACCAATCTTCGCATCCCGCTTCAATAAGTTATGCCTTGGCTATGAACTCTAATCCGTGCCGAGCAACTTTTAAACGATCTGGGGCTAGAAGCTAAGTAACCTTTTAAATCGTACAATCTTATTTAATGCAGATAAATTTATTAACAAGCGGAGGGAGAATAGGCTTATAATTAACTCACATAATTTCACGAAAGAATACCGAACTTATAATTGACTCTATCATCTCTCGTTCTCCACAGTTCAAAATCTCAAGGAATGAGACTCGTGGATGCTTAGCCTATTAAATCAAAGTTTTGGGTTTTCGAGTCGCCTATAGGATTTTGCAAATTCTTGGACTTTTTTCAAGTTTAGAAATCGCATTTTAAAGTTCCCTTGATAAACGACTCTCTAGGACCAATTATAGGAACTTGCGAAAAGTTCTTGTTCTTAACCCGTGAGAGTTAAGACTTTCGCGTTTAATAGCTCCCTATATAAATGAAAGTCCCTAATCAATGTAAGAAACCCTAATCTTAACTTAATCAACACAAGGTATTACTTTTCAAACGTAATCTTATTATTGTATAATAAAGAATTACAAGTGTTATGGATAACACCGTTTGATGACAATGTGTTGTGCACACTTTGAACAACAATAAACCTTAACTTATGAATACAGTCGTAGCTGTTTGATTCACTAAGTTATACGCACTAATGTTCTTAATATCTCAAAGTGTTAAACATTAATGCATGGATACACATCCTATTTATAGTGTTACGAGTTTGACTTAAACAGTACTTGATGTCGACTACACAAGCTTTTACAAGTTCCCACATCAGTCACATGATGTCCTTCTATTCTTGGTAGTCTTCCATTATGCTTTAAGGAACAGTTGTCAAAAACAGTTTCCTTATTCTTCATATTCTCGAACACACAAATGGCATGTCCAAAGTGTGCTGAGAGTTATCAGGGTATTGCCACCCCTGTTAACTCTCAACCCCTCAGAGTCCCTAATACATCTTGGCTGTTATCCATCACAGCCAAGGAGTATGTCTTCAGGTAATCTTCGACTTCTCTGACAATGTCTCTGACATGGACTCCTCTGAGGTTGCTCACAGAGACTTGGATCTCTGTGAGTCTTGCGAAACTTGCCTGCCTCCTAGGCACAGGCAAGGGACTATCTATCAGCCTAATTATGTTTAAATCAATGATCAGGGAATCTAACAAGTTTAGATTCCCAACAATCTCCCCCTATTTAAACATAAATAATGCTAGATCTAACTAAGTTAAGGTAAGTGAGTTTAACAGCTTCTTCTTACACATAACAGATCTAAACAAACATACGTCATGATTTTATTAAGACTTAAAGAAAATTACAAGTTCATTACATAAGTAAAATAAAAGATGAAGGTAAAAAGGGCTGACACCATCTTCAATAGTCATCATTTTTTATTCTTTCTTCAGCTTCGGCCACATCTAATCTGTTATCAATTTCATCCTGCAAAGTCTTTGCAAACTTCTTGGAATACTCTGTGTTGATCTTGAGACACTTCTTGTGACAGAGTAGCTGAATAGTTGAAGCCAGGCACAACTCATCTTCCCTCTGAAAAGCATACTGGCAAGCCTTGTTCATAAATGCCATTCCTCTTTCAGGCACTGAGTATGTCTGACCATCAACAGGGCCACCAATACCATTTGGAAGGATCAAATCCCTGTGCATACCATCCACACGAACATCTTCAGTAACAAAAGTTTCATCAACAATTTGTGAAATTCTTCTTCTTTTGTTTCCTGTCTTTGGGGGTTCTTGTTCGAAAAGCTGTGGTGGGGGATCAATCTTGAGTTTGGCAGCTGTTTCCTTGATCCAGTTAAACTTAGCCTTAAGAGTTTTAAGTAGAAGGAAATTTGCCTGTCCAGACTTTTTGGCAGCTAAGGCTTCGAGTTCAAACCATTCTGATAACCCAAGTGTCTTTAACCTGAAGTTGTCAAACACATCCATATTCCTCTGTTGGTTTTCCCTCCATAAGATCATCTGTGGGGTGTTTGTGGATTTGTGAATGGTGTATTTAAACTTGGTTATCTTGCCAGCAGCATACCTGTTGTTCACGCAGGCATCATAGTCAGCTTTGACTTTCTTTAAGGCCTCAACGCGTTTTAGTTCCATTTCCCTCAACCTTTGTTTTTGTTTTTCCCTTTTAGGTGGTGTCATCTTCCTCAGAGTAGCTTCATTTAATTCTTTGGCTGTCTTGAGCTCATTTAGTCTTTTGAATTCTTCAGCCTGTTGCTCTATTTCTTCAGGAGTTAAAGGACTCTCATCGGAAGGTGTAAAGGTTGAAAAGTGGGAAAGGTCTGTGGTGGATCCTCCTGTCTCTAGCATCGCAGCTATCTTCTTAAGTTTGGTGTCAGTATCAACCAAAACTATCTCCTTCCCTTTCTTCGAGACAGAGGACTCCACACTTATGTTTTTCAAATCATCAGCTCTTTTGAGAAACGCTGTCTGAGCCTGAGTTTGAATAGATTTTAGGAGAGAGCTCACAGTGACTTTTAGTTTCTTGGCCGCTGGCTCATCCTCATCCTCAGGCTTGCTGATGTTAACTAAGATCATGGATTTAGATGAGTCAGCTCCATCTTGTGTTTGTTGCTCCCCCTGAGTATCATCCTCATCATCAGGTACTATAACTGGTGTGATGACTTGTAGAGGAACATGTGTGGTTGAGGGATTGGCTGATGATGAGCCTTGTTCAGCAGATGCAAGGCTGAGTGTAGTATTCTTCTCCCCCTCACGTTCATCCTTACTTCCCTGATGTTTGGATGAACGTGCCTGAAAACGGCTTGCAATCTGCTCCACAGAGGCAGTAATACTTGTGATTTTGCAACCAAAAGTGTCAAAGTTCAAGTTCGTTATAGTTCCGAATCTTTTCGAATTGAAAACCGGTCTTAAGTGCGACTCAATCGTCTTTTGGTGAATCAAGAGAATGGTTTGGTTTGTTTGTTTTAAACTACTAGCAAATAACTAAAGTGTCGTTGAGTAAATTTGAAACTTGGACAAAATTAAAATTAAAGTTAATTAAGAAAATACTTGAAACTTAAAACTTTGAAGAACTTAAAAACTTAAAAACTTAATCAATCGGAATAAAGCAATTCATGTCCATCGGAATACACCAAAATTGCAATCATCGGAATATAACTAACATTAACCATTGGAATAGTCAAGATCAATACTATCGCAATGAACATCTATCGGAAAGCCACTATCGCAACAATCCAGATCGGAATGATGTAAAGTGCTACTGTCGCAATGCCTATCTATCGGAATGATGCTATCGAAAAATGGGCAGCACTTCGTCTTGACCAAGGCCTTAAGACCCGTCGGAATATGCGATCGCAATAAGCGATCGCAACCCAGATCGGAATAAGGGGATTAAGCAACCGATCGCAAAGTAAAACCCTAATGGGTTATTGCGATCAAAAACCAAAGCTATCGCAATGTGGAGTAACCGTCGGAATGAGCACAAAACCCTAGTTTTGCGATGGAAGGCAACAGTTCCGAAATTGGTGGAAGAGTGAATCTCAAAAAGCAAATGCAATAAGCTAGTCTCACCGGAACTTAATCACAAAAGAAGAACTTAAATTTGAAAACTATTCAAGGTATGAAATCAAAAACTTTATAAAAGATACTTTTAAAATGCCTAACACCTTTATAAAATCCGAAAATCAATAAGCTAAAACTCGAATAAGCCAATAGGCATTACAAGCTTATGTCCTAAACGCGAAAGAACTTATGTGTAAACAAAGAAGATCAATCCTTCAACCACGAAATCATAAAATCATACGAATGAAATATGATATTCGGATCAAAAGTAAAATAAATCAAGAAGTGAAGAATGAGAATAAGGATCAAAAGCTTAAATTAGAACTTTGATTAATGAAATAAGCAATACAAAAAGTGTTTAATCTTGAAAGATTAAAAGAAAAAGATGAACTAGTGAGAGAAAGTTTAAGACTTTCTCTCTCTAAAAACTAGAAAGAAAACTAAGAAATAAAAACTAGCTAACCCCCTCCTAATGTGATTAGGAGGGTATTTATAGGGGAGTGGGAGGCATGTGTGGTGCTTTCTTCTTTCTTTTTCTTCTCGACTCGATTTTAATTCTTCGTCTTTGTAGTCTCGGGATTTGAACTTGTCTTTTAATTTTCTTCTTCTTAAGTTCTTCGACTTCATTAAACTTCCGTCTTTAGACTTGTTCTTCGATAAATCTCCAGAATAGGTCTTGGACATCCGTTCTTTAAGCACTCTTGATCTTTTGACTTCGTCTTTTCCCGTTTTCTTCGATAAAAGCCCGTGAAAGCCCGTGTTTTCTTCCTTTTTCATCTTTTGGTCCTAAAACACAATAAAAACACAAACCACGCATAATTCCGACTTTTACGACATAAATCACACGTTTTGGTCTTGTTATTATTGGAAATAAGTGGTAAAAGGATAAGTGTTTTCACACTTATTAAATCCCCTACACTTGACCATTGCAATGCCCTCATGCAATGCATTAATTTTAAGCACGTTTTACATTCTCCATCATAAATAACCCATCTTGGCCTTTATTAAATACTAAACGTAAAAGATAGAAATAGGTAAAGAAATTAAAAACTTACATTGGGTTTTGGCGGCCATGAACGTTTATCATCCTCAAGTTTCACGTTCCCCATACCAAGCTTAGAAACGAGATCATTGTTATTATAAGTTAGCAAACTATCACGAACTCATGTGGGCCAATTATTCACTTAGACTCCCTTATTCCTAGGTGTATCTCTTATATTTTATTTTTGTCTTGAATGATCACGAGGATGCATTGTTTGACTTATTTCGATAGTTATTTTAGTCCGAAAATAAGGTGAACAATTTAATCAATAGTTAGCTAAAGGACCAAATCTTTTAAAACTGCTTCTTGGGATATCAGAAAGTTCATATCTTGGCATAACTTGGTTCGCGATTTGAGACCTTTCTCGTGCCGATATTTGACAGCGACTTCATACTTCGAATCTTCGAGAGACGTTTTTGAAATAATGGTCTTCTCTTCATAATAGGAATTTCTTCACTTGAAGTTTTTGAGAGATTCTTCATCTTTGGACCACGACTTCTTCATTTTTCTCCAATCTTTATTTTGGACTTTGATATACAACGATCCGCCTCCTTTTAGGACTTGGATCTATTTATCCTCATACCTTGTTAGGGTCTTTTCGGATAGACTTCTCCATGACTTTTGGGGAGTTCTTGCTTTTCGTCGTGTGTCTCGATCCTTCATATTGATTTTTGATAAATGATTCTTCACATCACTTTTGGATCTTTAGCAACAAAATGTAGCCCTCATGCCTTGTTAGGGCCTTTTCGGACTCGCCAATCTTCGCGCCCCGCTTCATAAGTTATGCCTTGGCTATGAACTCTCGTCATTACCGAGCAACTTTTAAACGATCTGGGCTAGAAGCTAAGTAACTTTTCAAATCGTACAACCTTACTTATTAGCAGATTAATTTATTAACAAGCGGAGGGAGAATAGGCTCATAATTAACTCACATAAATTCACGAAAGAATACAGAACTTATAATTGACTCTATCATCTCTCGTTCTCCACAGTTTAAAATCTCAAGTAATGAGACTCGTGGATGCTTAGCCTATTAAATCAAAGTTTTGGGTTTTCGAGTCGCCTATAGGATCTTGCAAATTCTTAGACTTTTTCAAGTTTAGAAATCGCATTTTAAAGTTCCCTTGATAAACGACTCTCTAGGATCAATTATAGGAACTTGCGAAAAGTTCTTGTTCTTAACCCGTGAGAGTTAAGACTTTCACGTTTTATAGCTCCCTATATAAAAGCCTAGCAAAACTTGACTTAAACACGTTAAGGATACTAGCTAGAGTAAACTTAGGCAAGTAAACTCGGGTTGAGTCAAAATGTTCACGACTACGAAAAATCTAAAACCATTATATTAAAAATTTATTCTAGTAAAGGAAACGTAACAAAGGCAAATACAACTATACAACTAGGCCAAAATAGATTAAAAATTTTGAAAAATGTCGAAAAATCAAATTTTCCGGTTAAAATGAGGGCAAATACATGGAAAAGACCACTTACTTCGATAGAAGTCCCCCCTACACTTGAGATAAACATTGTCCTCAATGTTTAAGCATGTGGGAGTAAACTCCCCTACACTTAGGACATTGTGCACTTTGTTTAAATCTGGCTAAGGAAAGGACAACTAAAGTGAATTCAATGTGAACATATAGAATATGAAATATTGAATCACAAGAGTTTAGGATAGAACCGGGAAGATGGGAAACACGGTATCACGGTTCGTCAAAAGTCATCAAGATGCTCTCTGAAGCTTTAATCCCTGCACAGCACAAGAAACAAGACAACAAACATATGCGGGGCTCCCCCTCCACTTATTAGGAAAGCAGTAAAGGGTAGAACACGGGTTGCCTCCCGAGAAGCGCTTGTTTTTGTTCACCGAGTCATGAGCCTGACTCGACCCAATTTTAGTTCATGGGGAACGTGGTGAGGGATGGAATCATCTCCTGAGAAATGTCCTCACCAAAATACAGCTTCAAACGCTGGCCATTCACCTTGAAATTGGGCCCATTCGGCTGAGAAAGCTCAATGGTCCCATACGGAAAAACCTTGGTGACGGTGAATGGACCAGTCCAGCGGCTCTTCAACTTGCCAGAGAAGATCTTCAACCGAGAGTTAAAGAGTAAGACTTGATCACCAACGTGGAACTCTCGGTTCTTGATTTTAGCATCGTGGATAATCTTCGTCTTCTCCTTGTAGATCAGCGAGTTCTCATAAGCTGCATTCCTTAGTTCATTTAGCTCGTTGAGTTGAACCTTGCGATGATCACCGGCTTTGATGATGTCGAAGTTAGCCCACTTCAAGGCCCAGTGCGCCTTATGTTCCAGCTCGATGGGTAGGTGGCAGGCTTTCCCGTACACAAGACGAAAGGGTGTACAACCAATCGGGGTCTTGTAAGCAGTACGGAAAGCCCACAGAGCATCATCTAACTTATCGGCCCACGCGGCACGATGCTCTCCCACAGTATGCTCCAAAATTCTCTTCAAGCCACGATTGGAAATTTCGGCTTGCCCATTGGTTTGGGGATGATAGGCGGTGGAAAGACGGTGATTGACACCATACTTTGCCATGACTCGTGCAAATTGATCGTTGCAAAAATGAGTCCCGCGGTCACTGATGATAGCACGAGGAACGCCAAATCGAGCAAAAAGCTGCTTCAAAAAGTTCACAACCACCCTCGCATCATTCGTAGGAAGAGCCTTAGCTTCAACCCATTTAGAGACGTAGTCGACGGCGACGAGGATGTACTTGTTCCCTTTGGATGATGGAAATGGCCCCATAAAGTCGATGCCCCATACATCAAAGATTTCACATTCCTGTATGAAATTTTGAGGCATCTCATCCTTATGTGTGATCTTGCCTTGACGTTGGCAAGCATCACAATGCTTAACCATTTCGTGCGCGTCACGATAAATGGTGGGCCAGTAGAATCCAGAATCAAACACTTTCTTAGCAGTGTAGTTGGGACCAAAGTGACCACCGGTGGGTCCTTTGTGGCAAGCTTGGAGGATGTCAAAAGCTGCCGGTCCGTCAACACATCGACGAATAATCAGATCAGCACACTGTTTGAATAGATAAGGGTCATCCCAAAAGTAAGTCTTAACATCGTTCAAGAACTTCTTCTTTTGTTGGGATGTTAACCCTTGGATGAGAATACCACCCGCTAAGTAGTTTGCAATGTCTGCAAACCACGGGGTGCCATCGAGATTGAGATTTAAAGACATTAGAGTCTCCAGGGGGAAAGAGTCATTGATCTCTTTGTTCGGATGATCCCCATGATATGGATCCTCAAGTCGACTCAGATGATCCGCGGCCAGGTTTTCGGCTCCCTTCTTGTCACGAATTTCAATGTTGAATTCTTGAAGGAGCAAAACCCAGCGAAGAAGTCTTGGCTTAGAATCGTTCTTAGTCATCAAGTACTTCAAGGCGGAATGGTCCGTGTATACGATGGTGGTGGATAAAACAAGATAGGGGCGAAATTTCTCAAAAGCATAGACAACAGCTAAAAGCTCTTTTTCGGTTGTCGTATAATGCAATTGAGCCCCCGTCATTGTTTTGCTAGCATAGTGGATTGGTTGGAAGTGTTTATTCACTCTTTGGCCCAAAACCGCACCGATAGCAAAGTCGCTAGCATCGCACATCAATTCAAAGGGCAGCTCCCAATTAGGGGTAACCAAGACCGGTGTCTTAGTGAGCTTATCCTTGAGAAGATTGAAGGCTTCGAGACACTCTTTAGAAAAGATAAAAGGAGTATCTTTTTCTAAGAGGTGGGTCATCGGGCGAGCGATTTTAGAGAAATCCTGAATGAATCTACGATAGAAGCCCGCATGACCCAGAAAGCTTCTCACACCCTTCACGGTTGAAGGTGGAGGTAATTTGGCTATGACATCTACTTTAGCACGGTCAACTTCAAGACCGGCTTTAGAGATTTTGTGTCCTAGCACAATGCCTTCTTTTACCATAAAATGGCATTTTTCCCAATTCAGAACAAGGCGAGTGTCTTCGCACCGCTTAAGCATACGTTCCAAGTTGGCAAGGCAAGTAGAGAAGGAATCCCCGAAGACCGAGAAATCATCCATGAAGACTTCCATGGTTTGCTCAACCATGTCATGGAAGATAGCCAACATGCACCTTTGGAAAGTCCCGGGGGCATTGCATAAGCCAAAAGGCATTCGTTTATAAGCAAAGGTGCCATAGGGACAAGTGAATGTTGTCTTCTCTTGATCTTGGGGATCGATGGGTATTTGAAAATAACCCGAGAAACCATCCAAAAAGCAGTAATATTCATTACCAGCTAAGCGTTCAAGCATTTGGTCCATAAAAGGTAGAGGGAAATGATCCTTTCTCGTGGCATCATTGAGTTTGCGGTAGTCTATACAAACTCTCCACCCAGTAACGAGACGGGTAGGAATTAACTCGTTGTTTGCATTGGGCACAACGGTGATTCCGCCTTTCTTAGGCACACAATGGACTGGACTAACCCACGGTGAATCCGAAATAGGGTAAATCATACCCGCATCAAGAAGTTTGATAACTTCTTTTTTAATGACTTCATGGATTTTAGGATTCACCCTTCGTTGACTTTGAATTGTGGGCTTAAAATCGTCCTCCATGAGAATTTTATGTGTGCAGAAATGAGGATCAATTCCACGGATGTCCGAGATTTTCCAAGCGATAGCTCTTTTATGCTTCTTCAATACAGCGACAAGTCGTTCTTTTTCGTCTTCGTTCAGGTCCTTTGCGATGATGACCGGTAGCTTCTTGTCGTCTTCCAGGAAAACGTACTCGAGATGAGGAGGTAGGTCCTTAATCTCAAGAGTAGGAGGATCCTCAGTAGATGGTGAAACTAACGATGAATCATCATTAGTCACCTCTTTAGGAGCAGGAGGAGAGAATGGGTCCTCATTGAGAAGTCTCTCAATAGTACTAATGTCTTCATCCCAATTTGTGGACAAATTATCATACTGAATATCGAGAGGACCCAAGCTAGCTTCGAAGTCATCCAAATCACTTTCTCCAAAAGGAGTCAATGCTGGGGCAATTGAGGCAACGGTCTCAACATTGGGTAGAGAAGAAAGAGTACTTTTGAAAGCATCATGAAAATGTTCTTCACAAGCCTCATCGAGAACGTCAATAGCATTTACATTCTCATACGAATAAGGTTGCTTAGAAATCTTACCCATGTTGAAGACAATTTGATCGTCACCAACTCTCATGATTATTTCGCCTTCGGCTACATCAATAAGAGTGCGACCGGTCCTCAGAAATGGACGTCCAACGATTAATGGAACACGGGGATCCATCTCGTAATCAACGACGACAAAATCCGCCGGGAAGGTGAATTTATCGACGCCAACAAAGACATCTTCGGCTATCCCCACTGGATAAGCAACCGTACGGTTGGCTAATTCTAAAGTCATTTTGGTGGGGACTAGCTCGGGGAGAGATAATTGCTTCCAAACACTTAAAGGCATTAAGTTTATACTGGCACCTAGATCGGCTAGGGCCATGCAATTCTCTACTCCCGGGAAGTTGCAAGGAATCAAGAAGCGACCCGGATCACCAAGTTTGGTGGGCAATTGCCTTAAAAGCACTGCGGAGCAGTTCTCATTAAGGTGGGTCTGAGCAATGTCAAGAAGCTTTTCTTTATCACTTAAAAGATCTTTAAACATCTTAGCGTATTTGGGCATGTGAGCGAGAGCCTCGGCAAAGGAGATGTTAAAATTCAGTTGTTTAAACATTTTAAGAAAGTTTGAAACTTGAATATCATCCTTGCTCTTTTGCTTCTCTTTCCTCAACCTTGAAGGATAAGGTATATTAGATGAAGAAGAAGGCTTTAGGGGAATAGGGTCACTCACAACCACGGGTGGTGGGGAAATGGGGATAGAAGGTGAAGGAGGTGGGGAAATTTGCTCTTTTTCCTTGTTCACAATCACGGGTGGAGGTGTAGGAAGCTCGGGTTCCATATAACCTTTTCCACTACGAGTGGTGATTGCTTCATCTCCCCTCTCGGATTTGTAACGGTATTACTTGGAAGAGTACCCGAAGCAGAGGGTTGATTACTTTGGATGAGCGAACCAATCATATCACGAAGATGAAGAGCTTGATTGTTAAAAGAGTTTTGCATGTTTACATTCATTGTATCATTGTGTTTGGCCATATCATTCCTTAGCTCGGCTCGAATATCGTTCCCTTGCTTTGCCATTTCTCCCTTCAAGTTGCGGACTTGACTCTGAAGATTCATCACCAACTCCCGATTAGTCTTCATGAATGTCTCGACTTCTGGATTCACTGCCATCGGTTGATTGATAGGTGGAGCCTGGTAAGCTTGAGAATTTCCTTGAGTTGGGTATGGGTTTCTTTGGGATTGATACTGATTGTTTGCACGAGGTTGGGATTGATTGTAGCTTTGTTGTTGGTTTTGGTTTGCAGGAGGGAAACCGGGAGGAGCAAGATAATTGTTGGAACGATAACTTAGCAAGCCACGGTCTCCTTGCGGGCGAGCTTGATAGCCTCCCGTGGGATAAGTGCCGTAAGCTGCGTTAACGTCTTCAGAATAATTGCCGTGAGTAGAAGGACATTCATTATAAGAGTGAGGGCCACCACATGTGTCACAAGAAATAGTAACAGCTTTAGCTTGTTGAAAGTGGTTTGTGGCCATGGCCATGAAATTCTTGTTCATTTCAGCGAGTTGGCGAGAAATTTCAGACATTTCAGGATTGGAGGAAGAAGAAGAAACATTGACTCTCGAGTTAGATCTTGAGGATGCGGATGAATCCCAATTCTTGTGGTGAGTAGTCATGTTTTCGATCAACTCTCGACACTCCTCCGGTCTCCTTTTCATAAAAGTACCACCGGCGGCGGCATTGATCGTGTCACGATCACGAAAAGTGAGACCATTGTAGAAGGTGTCAATGAGAGTGACAGGAAGCATATTGTGATTAGGACAGCGGTCGATCAAATCATTGTAACGTTCCCAAGCATCGAAAAGCGATTCATCATTCTCTTGCATAAATCCACTGATTTGGTTACGAAGGCTAGTGACCATGGATGGGGGAAAGTAGCGCGATAAAAAGCGTTGAGTCATGTCGTTCCACGTATGAATAGAATTCTTAGGAAGACGGTCAAACCATTTTTCGGCATGGTGAGAAAGTGAGTGTGGAAAAAGTTGAAGTCGAAGGTCATCCATAGAAACACCGGGGCACTTCATGCTTTGGGTAATGGTAATGAATTTGTCGAGGTGTTTGTTGGCATCATCATCCGGAATTCCACGAAACGGGTTCGTTTGCACTTGTTGTATCATATGATGCTTCAACGAAAACTCCTGAGCCGTGACGTGCATTGGCGCAATCGGGCCTCCACGTCCATTCATGGTGGGTTGGCACAATTCCTCCATGGTTCGTAAATCAGGTAGAAGGACATTGTTGTTGTTGTTGTTGTTGTTGTTGTTATTCAAATTATTTTGAGGTGGGTGATTATTGTTGTTGTTAACACCAGCCATATCTAAATCTTCACGATTCTCGGGCTCAGAATAGTTTGTAGATCTAGTACGCATACACCTGCAGAGGAAAAATATACACAAGGAATATCTATATAATATTTTTGGTTTTTATAGGTTTTTTTAATGTTTTTGTATTTTTGAAAAGTTTTATAATTTTTATGGATTTTTGAAATTGTTTGAAGCGAGGAAAATAACGTTCAAAGAACGGATCCCAAAATTCAATGCGTCTCTCACTAGAAACCGTTTATCTTAACGAAAAGAGCCGGCAGCGGCGCCATTTAATACTTGTGATTTTGCAACCAAAAGTGTCAAAGTTCAAGTTCGTTATAGTTCCGAATCTTTTCGAATTGAAAACCGGTCTTAAGTGCGACTCAATCGTCTTTTGGTGAATCAAGAGAATGGTTTGGTTTGTTTGTTTTAAACTACTAGCAAATAACTAAAGTGTCGTTGAGTAAATTTGAAACTTGGACAAAATTAAAATTAAAGTTAATTAAGAAAATACTTGAAACTTAAAACTTTGAAGAACTTAAAAACTTAAAAACTTAATCAATCGGAATAAAGCAATTCATGTCCATCGGAATACACCAAAATTGCAATCATCGGAATATAACTAACATTAACCATTGGAATAGTCAAGATCAATACTATCGCAATGAACATCTATCGGAAAGCCACTATCGCAACAATCCAGATCGGAATGATGTAAAGTGCTACTGTCGCAATGCCTATCTATCGGAATGATGCTATCGAAAAATGGGCAGCACTTCGTCTTGACCAAGGCCTTAAGACCCGTCAGAATATGCGATCGCAATAAGCGATCGCAACCCAGATCGGAATAAGGGGATTAAGCAACCGATCGCAAAGTAAAACCCTAATGGGTTATTGCGATCAAAAACCAAAGCTATCGCAATTTGGAGTAACCGTCGGAATGAGCACAAAACCCTAGTTTTGCGATGGAAGGCAACAGTTCCGAAATTGGTGGAAGAGTGAATCTCAAAAAGCAAATGCAATAAGCTAGTCTCACCGGAACTTAATCACAAAAGAAGAACTTAAATTTGAAAACTATTCAAGGTATGAAATCAAAAACTTTATAAAAGATACTTTTAAAATGCCTAACACCTTTATAAAATCCGAAAATCAATAAGCTAAAACTCGAATAAGCCAATAGGCATTACAAGCTTATGTCCTAAACGCGAAAGAACTTATGTGTAAACAAAGAAGATCAATCCTTCAACCACGAAATCATAAAATCATACGAATGAAATATGATATTCGGATCAAAAGTAAAATAAATCAAGAAGTGAAGAATGAGAATAAGGATCAAAAGCTTAAATTAGAACTTTGATTAATGAAATAAGCAATACAAAAAGTGTTTAATCTTGAAAGATTAAAAGAAAAAGATGAACTAGTGAGAGAAAGTTTAAGACTTTCTCTCTCTAAAAACTAGAAAGAAAACTAAGAAATAAAAACTAGCTAACCCCCTCCTAATGTGATTAGGAGGGTATTTATAGGGGAGTGGGAGGCATGTGTGGTGCTTTCTTCTTTCTTTTTCTTCTCGACTCGATTTTAATTCTTCGTCTTTGTAGTCTCGGGATTTGAACTTGTCTTTTAATTTTCTTCTTCTTAAGTTCTTCGACTTCATTAAACTTCCGTCTTTAGACTTGTTCTTCGATAAATCTCCAGAATAGGTCTTGGACATCCGTTCTTTAAGCACTCTTGATCTTTTGACTTCGTCTTTTCCCGTTTTCTTCGATAAAAGCCCGTGAAAGCCCGTGTTTTCTTCCTTTTTCATCTTTTGGTCCTAAAACACAATAAAAACACAAACCACGCATAATTCCGACTTTTACGACATAAATCACACGTTTTGGTCTTGTTATTATTGGAAATAAGTGGTAAAAGGATAAGTGTTTTCACACTTATTAGGCAGCCATGGCACGTTGTCTCTTTCTCGAAGCCCTGGCAATCTTCAACAAGAGGTTGGCATTGGCATTAGTATTTGCCTGAACACGCCTGACAATAAAGCCAGCATGGTTGTATTGCCTGTTGCGAACCGCATTGAAGTGCCTGTTCAAGGTGTTTTCTTGTGCATGGAACATAGCAGGGACAACTGAGTCAATGGCATCCTTGATTCGTGTTGAGAGATGACTGAGTCCCTGGGCCACACCTTTTCTTGCACCCTCCTGAATTGGCTCAGTGACAGCCTCAGTCATAGCCTTCTTTATGATGCCTGGAAATGTGACAGTAAAATTGTGCATCTCTGACTTGATCACATCCAGCTTCCTTGATAAGCGCTCAATATCAGATTGATGATGTACGGGCTGAAGATTCTTGATATTGAGGCTTTGCTGAGCAAAATCATCCCCCCTTGGAATTAAGTCAAAGTTAGTCTGGGCTGGATGATCAAACATGAGGAATTCGGCTGTTGGATCATATGTTGGTGTTTGAAAGACTGTTGTTGCAGATGTAGCAGAGTTTGGAGTGTCAACAGCTTCCTTGAGAGGAGAAGTCTTGTCATCTTCTTTAGGAGGAGAGGCTGACAGCTAGTCATCCTCATCTTCTTCATCCTCTTCATCAAACATTCCCTCAGGGAATTCATCTTCAGGCATGGGCTCAAATTCAGAGACATAATCTTCTACTGAGAGCATTTCTTCATCAACATTTAACACAAGCTCTTCAGTATTGAGTTTATCCTGAGTCATTGTTTCAGCCTCCTTTTCGTGTACCTGAGATTTTTTGACTGGCTGTACAATTTTAGTCTGCAAGTTTGTTGTAATTAGTAACAGGGAAAAAATATAAGGTGAATGGTCGCCATTTCGCTGTCCCAGAGAGGCTGAGGGTGATTACTCAGCCACTCCAAAGGATAAATCCTTGGGATTCTTTTAAGTGTGAATGAAGTGTGGTTAATGGTCGCCATTCGCTGCCCCTAGGAAAGCTGAGTGTGATTATTCAGCCTCCCCAAAAAGGTAAAAAACCTTTGGGACTCTTTTGATTGTGAAACATATGTTGTTTAATGATCGCCAGTCGCTGCCCCTAGGAAAGCTGAGTGTGATTATTCAGCCCCCCCAAAAGGTAAAACCTTTGGGACTCTTTTAAGAGTGAAACATATGTTGTTGTAGGTCGCCTGTTACGCTGCCCCTAGGAAAGCTGAGGGTGATGATTCAGCTCCCCCTGAAAGGATAAATCCTTTGGGACTCTTTTAAGGAGGGAACCAAGAGGCTGTGTGAAGTACAGCTGATCAAGGTTGAGACATTAATGTATTCAGGTTGTTGTTAGCCTGAATACTGTCTAGAGGTTTCAGGGTCATCGGGGTGCTTTATAAACACAAATGAATCATTCCCTGGTGCAAAGACAGGGTGTACAGAAGTCTTAAAGTATTCTAAGTGTAATGACAGACTTCTATGGGTCGAGGATTACCCTAACTTCACCACTCTCTCCTA
The DNA here is from genome assembly GCA_025667525.1 of Glebionis coronaria. NCBI lineage: Eukaryota > Viridiplantae > Streptophyta > Magnoliopsida > Asterales > Asteraceae > Glebionis > Glebionis coronaria. Next base: position 124,503,251 of record CM046877.1, on the reverse strand, counting down.
TAGACAAATAAGAGTGGTTGCTTGTAGACCTCTAAAAATGTACACTGATTACCTGTGAGATATCAGCTTGGTTTGGCTGGTTTCCTGTTGTCTCTGTTGACCTAGAGACACTAGACGCCTGTTGTTTGTCAGCCAAAGATTCTGAATCCACAAGAGTATCTGGACCAGAGGCGGTGTCAATCTTCTTTTCCTTGGCCTTACTAACAGCTTTGGAGTGGGAAGAAGAGGGGATTTTCTTCTTCTTTGGCTGTTGGCCAGATGAAGCCTTGGACTTAGTAGTGTGCTGCCCAGAGGTCAAAGACATAGACTTGCCAACGACACTAGAAGTATTCACCTTCTCAGAGGAAGGGAGCAAGGGCTTCTCAGCGTTAGGTACCTGGTTGGCCACGTTCAGCATGTGGGCGGTGACAGGGGTATCCTCAGCTCCTATCTCCTTGTAGATGGCGCCTGTGATGCGATAGGGCTTAAGAGCTGTCAAGGCCTTGTTGTGATAATTCTCTCCCAGCAAGCTCTCAAAGATCAGGGACAGGTAGCGCACATAACAGATGTTCTTTTCCCTGACCTGATTCCTTCCCTTCAGTTGTTCTACCAGGTTTGAGAAAAGGATGCTTCCAAAGTCGACATCAGCTCCCCAGATTAATCCATACGAAATAGCCTGATGATTGGACGACATCTGATCCTGTGATCCCTGCATTCCACCCAGGGACTTCACAATGTGGGTGAAGAGGACACGCCACATAGGAGTGAAATACTTAATCTTCAGAGGGGCTTTGGCGAGGACTTCAGCTGGTGTAAGGGCAGGATTAACATCATGGCAAGGTTTTAGTGTGGCCAGGGCTTCCTTGACAGCCTTTTTGTCAACAGTCTTCAAGCATTCATCTCCATGTTTTAGTCCGGCCACACTAGAAAAGTCTTTAAGGGAAAAACAAAAGGATGTTCATTGCATGAGAGGCTAAATGTAATGGTGTCTTCTACTACTTCAGCAGAATACCAGAATTCCCTAAGGTATTCTTGGTAAAATGTGGATGGAGATTTGGTGAAGGCTTCATTTAGGTCACAATTCTGCATGAAATTTACCAGATCTGAATAGGTGCTGTTTGGTGCCTTAATCCATCCAATGGCGTTGTTGGAGGCGATGATGCTCTCGTTGATCTCGAAGTTCACATTGGAGGCTTTTGGTACGGGAAACACCATTGATTTAAGGTTGAAGGAGAATGAAAATGGCGGATGGTTGAGAGAGATAAGAGTTTAGAGAGAGAAGTTGATTTTAGAATGGTGGTGGGTGAGAAGAGAAAGAAGACAATATATATTCAAACTTAAGTGAATAGTTATTCAACCGTATTAAATGCAAGGGCGAAAATGACTGCTCAAGTGGGTCCCCTTGACCTTTCAAAAATTTTGTCTCCTCGTTATCCGAAAAAATAAATGATTAAATATGTGAGAATGTTTTTTGCATTTACTTGGAAAGTAACTACCTAGTTTCATGTGAAAAACATTTAATAAAACATTTAATATAGAATCAATCATTTAATGAACACATTTAATATCAAGCCACAGGCTTTGAGATATTGAGCATCCCTAGCTCAGCAACTAGCCTGTTGAACGAAGGTTCAGCCAAAGGCTTTGTAAAGATATCAGCTAGTTGCAGCTCTGTGGGAACAAAATGCAGCTCAATATCTCCCTTCATTATATGATCCCTGATAAAATGATACCTGATATCAATGTGTTTGGTACGAGAGTGAAGAACAGGGTTGTTGGATATGGCAATGGCGCTGGTGTTGTCACAAAAGATTGGCACTTTGTCATACAAGATTTCATAGTCAGCCAATTGGCTTTTCATCCAGAGCACCTGAGCACAACAGCTGGCTGCAGCGACATATTCTGCTTCAGCTGAAGACATAGCCACAGAGTTTTACTTCTTAGCACTCCATCCAACCAATTTTCCTCCTAGGATTTGACAGTGATTATAGTAAAATACACCTTTTAGGAAAAAGGCGTAAAAGCGGTAGGTATTGAACAAATGACTTTAGGAAAAATCAAGTGTTAATGACCCAAATTAAGTTCGTTTCCCAAGGAGGTATATGTGTGTGACTAAGATGTACAAGATTTGAGATTAATATTTGGTTTAGAAGGGGATTAGAAGAGAAAATGACGAAGTCGTAAAAATAAAAATTAACTAAAAATCACTATTAGAAAGTTAAGACGTAGAACCTAAAAAAAAATACCAAAAATAAAATAAATTCTAAAAATTACCAAAAATTCACAAAAAATCAAAATTAATAAACTAAGAGTTTACCAATTATCAAAACTTTTTCAAACCTTTTAAATAATTAAATATTCAATTTTTAAATGCTAATTAAAGCCCTAAAAATCAAATAAATTATCAAAAAGCCCAAATAAAGATTTTTCAATTGATAAACCTCTAAAATGACCTAAAAAGATTAAAAACTATTTTTAGAAATTTTAAAACTAATAAAAACTATTTAAAATGATTTAAAAACTATTGAAACTTAAAATAATTATAAAAATTAATCTATAAGTGATAAAATTATTCTAAAAGTTGCTAAATTCCTATTTCAATGTATTTAACCTAAGAAAAATGTAAAAAGTTGGAAAAAGTGAAATGTGGAAAATAATAATAAAATAATAATAAAATAATATTAAAAATCCAAAAATTATAAAAAATTCTAAAAACTTGCAAACTAGTTTATTTTAACCTAAATAATCAGAAAATGAAAGTGAAATTACCAGAATACCCCTAATGGGCCCTCAAATGGGCCAAATCCAAAAACAGTCAACCTAAAAGTCAAACGCTGACAAGTTATAGTCAGGCACTGATAAGTTGAAATCAAACGCTGACAGGAACAAAGTAGGCGCTGACAGACTTAATGAAGTGTAAAAACTTGTTTTTCACCCTGCTGATCAAGGTTTGAGTGCAAACCTTGTGAATCAAAGCTTACCAGTTGGGTAAACTTGATGTGTTTTGGCACAAATAAGCAAATAAGCCAGTGAGCTTATAAGCTATGAACAAAGCAGTCCAAATAGCCAAATATCCTCACAAGCAGCAAACAAATAAGAACCAAGCAGCAATACAACAATCCTAATGCTAGAAATAACAATGCAACAAGAATTAAACACTGAATCAAAGAAAATAACAAGATCAAAGCTTAAAAAGTTACTGATGAACAAAGAACATATGCAGAAACAAGTTGCTGGTATACTTGACACTTAATCCAATTTCAAGCCTCAAATCCTTCTACCCTGGTGTGATTAGCTATGATTTAGCACTTGTTACCCTTAACCTATGTCTAGATCTAGGTGTCCTCAAAATCCTAGCCAATTTTACCAAGTTATGAAGATTTTGGAGCCAATCTATGAATCAATGTGTTTAAGCACACTAAACTTGCAAACAGATGCACAAATACTCCCAAATAACAGGTACCAATACTTGCATACAACACACAAGCACTCAACAAACGCTGACAAGTTTAAATCAAACGCTGACAGGAACAAATCAGACGTTGACAGACTTATGCAGTAATCCCAAACAACCCTTAATTAAGCACTAATCATACAAACTTCTGATTTTAACTAATAACCTACTGATTATAATGATCAAAAACACTTAAACAATAGCAAATAACACAATCAAACTCAAAAATCACCAGCACAAACACCAATACTCAAAATCAAAGCACCAAATCAAAAACAGTCATAAACATGAAAATTTTTTAGGGGAATCTTAACAAGGGATTATACCTGCCTTCCACAACATCCTAGGAAGGCCAACAATGCTCCTTGGACCTTGTTCAACAACTAGAACAAGACCAAGGTACTTCAATGAAGATGATGCAAACTGCCTTGGTTGATGGTTCAAAGTAGAACCTCAAGGACTTTATATCTTCAACACAAACAGCAAACAACTCAACCAAGGGCTGTAATCCCTTCACAAGCTTGGTGTCAACAAGCTTGTAAGAGCTTATAGCTAATGGTCAAGGGTTAGTACACAAAATAACCAAAACAGAACCTAGGATTTCAAGGTTTACAAACCTTAAAAACCTTATGAAACAAGACGTGCCTTAACCACAAGATTAAGGTAGGCCTTCACAATCAAATGGAACTCAGAATTAGGCTACTCAAACACCAAACTTTTAACTAAATCAAAAAGAGATTTCAAATTTCAGAAATTCAAATTTTATTTAACTGAAAAAGGAATTACAAAGATTGATAGCCTAAAACTGGAACAAAAGCTCTCTCACATGTTGAGGAGTCTTTTTATAGGCAAATGCCTGTGCTACACTGTTCATAAACCCTAGATGTGAAATTCCCTATTTGTCCTTAAGTCCTTCTAGACGAATCCTTGGTGTGAGCTGTTTAAAATGATCCTGGATGTTCATTTCAGCTTTGGAATGAAGCAAACGTTGTCAGCTGTTGATTTTGACACGTCACATGACTTGGAGGCTAAGTTGCTTGCTGATTGGTGGAAAGGGTATTGGGGTGGGGTCCATAGTGAGTGGAGATGAGGGTTTTCTGTGTGGGATAGGTTCCTGCATGTGTGAATCAAACGTGTGCCTGGGTAATTTCATTTTACCCTTTGTTTTAAGTTGTGTAAAACCTGGGCTGTAAAGGTGAATAGTTGTCCTTTTGATCCGTTTTTGGTGGAGTGGAGTTGTTTGGCGCGTGTTTGTGTGTTTAAATGTTTCAGTTGCACAAGTTTAGCCCTCCTCTTTCCTTTCTTTTGTCACTTGGATATAAACTTCTATCAGCGCCCATTTCCTTTGTATCAACGTTTCACAGCTTGGCAATTTTGGCACAAAACTTTATAAAAAGTGTTTCAAGGGTTATATTTGCCATTTTGAGGTATTTCAAGGACTGATCTTGGACATTGTTGATCTTCAAAGGTCTTCATTGTAACTTTGACTTTATGAGGGACCATTGTTGGCAATTTTGATTTGTTGAGGGACTATTCTTGCCATTTCTTCAAAGTTGAAGGACCTTTTGTGTAATTTTGACAAACTTAAGGGACCAAACTTGTAATTATGAATATACAAGGGTTTTAAGTGTCATTTCTTCAATAAATGAGGATCAATCTTGTTTGTCTTCAAGTCTTCAAGGTATTTTGTTGAGGATTCCATGATTAGGGCCCGGTTCTTTGTACGGCTTCGTTTCTCATGTCCGTTTTTCCTTGTAACTTGTGATCTTTTGTCTTTTTCACGATATCCATACCTAAAATACACAAGTAAACAAACACAAGCATATATATGGTATTTTATGACATTTTTATGCATTTAAAGCCCGAAAAGAACGATGAGATCATGTATAAATGCCATCTCATCACTCCCCCATACTAAGCCATTGCCGTGCCCTCACGCAATGCTAGAATAAAGTATCTAAGCATCACCAAAGTTCAATTTTATTAACCTTTATTGAAGAGTAAAAGACTTGCAACATACTACGATGATGTGTAAAGACATAATGTATGATTTTCATCACAAAAAGTGACTTTTAGGGTCAAAGAATAGAAACAAATTAATGTTCCTTAGAGTAAACTTCGTCATCCTTGATTGTCATACATTCCATGCTAAGTGCAAAAACAAGATCATTGTTGGTACAAGTCATAATGCTAACACTACTCATACGTCCAAATTGTGTAATACTTTTTCTCCCCGCAATCCTAGTTATTATAAAAGGAAATGGGTTACTAGCATTTTTTATCTATTTGTCATGGATCACAAGTGATTCATATTGACTTATTTGAGTAGTTATTAGTCCGAAAGCAAAGTAGCACGATTTGATCAATAGTTAGCCGAAGGACAAAATCTTTTAAAACGGCTTCTCGTGTATCTCCTTAAGTTCATATCTTGGCATAACTCGTTTCACGATTTGAGACCTTTCTCGGACCGATATTTGGCATGTACTTCATACTTCAAATCTTGGGAAGACGTTCTTGAAATTATGGTCTTCTCTTCATATTTTGGAATTTCTTCACTTGACGTTTTTGAGAAATTCTTCATATAGGACCACGACTTCATCATTTTTCTTCAATCTTTACTTTGGATTTTGATATACAACGATCCGCATCCTTTTCGGACTTGGATATATTTATCCTCATACCTTGTTAGGGTCTTTTTGGATAGACTTTCTCCATTCTTTAGGGGAGTAATTGCTTCTCGTCGTGTGTCTCGATCCTTCATATTGATTTAGGAGTAATGATACTTCACATCATCTTTGGATCTTTAGCAAAAATAGAGCTCCTCATGCCTTGTTAGGGCCTTTTTGGATAATCGCCAATCTTCGCGTCCCGCTTCAATAAGTTATGCCTTGGCTATGAACTCTATTCAACCCCGAGCAACTTTTAAACGATCTTGCGCTAGAGGCTAAGTAACCTTTCAAATCGTACGACCTTACTTATTGCAATTATGATTTATTCCTAATGCATTGATCTTATGGGAAGAAAAAGCCACAATTAAAAACATATGAGTTTTTGAAAGAACACTTTCATGTTCTACGTTTAGCATGATCACTTGTCTAACTCTATCATTTCTCGTTCTTCACTATATAAAGACCTCTAATTAAAGAGACTCGTGAATACTTAGCCATGCAAGTCAAAATTAAGCCAAATTTGGATTGGCTTTCATTAAGACTATATCAAATCAAAATTTTGGGTTTTCAAGCCACCTATAGGATCTTGCACTTTCTTGGACTTTTTCAAGTTTAGAGAATGCGTTTTAAAGTTCCCTTGATAAGTGACTTTCTAGAATCAATTATAGGAACTTGCGAAAAGTTCTTGTTCTTAACCCGTATGAATTAAGACTTTCGCATTTTAAAGCTCCCTATATAAAAGTCTAGCAAAACTTGAATTGAGCGAGTTAAGGAATGTAAATGGCTCCAAATGCCCATCAAGTCAAAAATTAACTCTTATTCTACCCAACGGAAAATATACATTCGTGTCTTAAAAACACTTATGAAAACTAGGAAAAATTTTAAAATTTGGCCATTTTAGCCTTATTAGCAAAACAAAACATTGAAAGTTGGAAAGCGTGAGGGTGTAGCAAAGCAAGTACCTATTCACCCCCCCCCCCCCCCCATACTAAAAGTAAACATTGTCCTCAATGTTTCGAGTCTAAAGGTGGAGCACCCCCATACTAGAGACGAAGAGTCGAATGCTTAGGATCTAGCATGGAAAGGGTGATCAACAATATATCTAAAGCCGTTTATTAAGTATGCTAAAAGATAATTGTTAGAACAATAAAGGATATGTCATGGAATCGTGAAAAACTTCTTCAAACGAACGATGGAGGCTCACGTAAACGAACACGAGAGTCTTCAATCGTAGACGATGATGATGATCTAGATAACACAATCACAAACAATCACGAGACAACGAGTTGAAAGGGTACAAATCCCCTTATTAGTGAATAGTGAGCATAAAGATAAGCATGGGATCTCCCCCACGAGGCACCTCGTTTTTGATTACCGAGTCATGAGCTTGACTCGATCCCCTTAAAATGTGAACATTTAGGGAAAATCATGGTATGGTCAAAGGGGCTTACATGATAAACAAGGCCCAAAAAGCAACCGGTAAAAAGGACTAAGTCCTTAAATGATGCAAAATACCGGGGTCGAAAATGGCGTTCTCGTTTTCATTGGAAAAATAATTTAACGCCACTTCAACATGTGCCATAAACTCAAAGAGTTTGAAGAAAAGAGATGAGAAGTAGAAGGGTGGGACAATTGGTAAGACAAACGTTTGAGCTACTCGAGGTAGACTCGCACCAAGCAAATAGATATAGTTTCCATTTATTGCATCGGTGGAAGACCGAGATTTCCCTTTATATGAAATTCCGGGATCGAATATCTCGTCCTCGGTGGTCAAGGATGAGGGAACATAAGGGGCTTCCCCCATACTAAAACCACACAAAGCATCGTCAAAAGGAGTAGACGAGCTTGTAGCACTCAAAACACGTGGTGATGACGGAGTTAGATTTGTAGAAAAATCTTTTAAATCACATTTAAGATCTTTTTCTTTGTTATCTTTTAAACTCTCCTTATGAAAATACTTTTTGATTATGTCGAAAATATTTGGTGTTTCTAAGACGATGTTAGTCACACTAAAAATTCTCACATTTTGAAACCGTTTTGGTTTTGGTGGTGGCAAGTTCTCGAAACGTTTATCGACGAAGAAAACCTCCCCATCGGGGTCTACATATTCATCATCCGAAAGATCTTTCGTAGAAACCGGAAATTTATCAACACTTTTCAAGAATGAATGTTCGAGGTGAGGTGAAGGATTTTTCGATTCAAGTATTGATGGTTTCTTCTTTGTAGGTTTTACACTCATAACCTCCACCGGCGGAGGAAATGGTAAATTGTTTTTGGCGACATTTCCTAAAACTCTTGGTGAAAATTCTTTGCAAACGACATTGGTTGAATCACCATGGTTTAAAGTAGCAATAGAATAGACATGAGAAAGATTGGAGTTTTGTGTTGCATTGATGACAAGTTCTTCTTCATTGAAACGAAGGGTGATTTTTCGAGCATGAACATCGATAAGTGCTCTTGATGTATCCAAAAATGAACGACCCAAAATGAGAGGAACTTTTCGATCGATAGGAATGTCTACAACGATAAAGTCAACGGGATAGTAAAACTTTCCGACTTTAACGAAAACGTCCTCGGCTACTCCACATGCTAAAATCGTAGAATGATCGGCCATCTCGATAGACATGTTCGAAGGAGTAAGAGCCGGAAGTGAAAGTGATTTGAAAATCTCGAGAGGCATCAAATTAATACTAGCACCAAGATCGGCCAAGGCGTAGCATTCCCCCATATCTTGAATTGCACACGGAATCAAAAATTTACCGGGATCACCGACTTTTTGTGGTATGCGGCTAAGAAAAACCGATGAACAACTAGACGATTGTTGTAACTTCTCTTTGTTGTTAAGCATACTTTTGAAGTTTGCGGCGAATCGAGGCATCATGATAAGAGCGTCGGCAAAACTTATGTTAAAATGCAAATCACGAAACATTTTCATAAATAGCTCAAATTGATAATTGTTCCGTTCTTGTGCCTTCTCTTTGTTACGTCTCGAAGGGTAGGGTAAAGGTGGTGTGGGTTGGTCATTAGGCAACGGCCTTGGAAACTCGGGTTCCATGATTGGTATTGGTTCAACCGTAGGTGTGGTTTGAGCGGTACTTCGTGGGATTGTAATGTGCTCCTTTTCGACCATCACCTCGGGTTCTTTCTCGATTTCCTTTTCCGTAGAAGTATTTGGACGAGAGATTGGTTCCTTGAAAGTTTTACCACTTCGTGTAGCAACAACCTTCAATTCTCCCCTCGGGTTGTTAATGGTATCACTAGGAAGACCACCCGAGGAAGAGGGCTTACACATGATTGCTTCAAACATCTTAGCCATTCGGTCTTCAAACTTAGATTGCCTAGCATCCGCTTTTAATAACTCTTGCTTAATCTCATGTTGTCCTAATTCCATCTTTTGTTGGTTTTGTTGAAGACGTTGGACATTTCCTTCCATTTTGTTTGCATGAGTTTTAAGTTCATTAGCAAGTTCATTTTTAAGCTCGTTTTTCAACTCGGATCTTAAGCTAATCATCTCACGTTGCATGTTATCAAATTTAGCATCATTTGCTTTTGCATAATCCAAAAATTCTCCTTGCAAATTTTTAGTGTGAGCATTTTGAAAACCTTGTGTAGTGTTTTGAAAATCACGGTTTTGGTTTTGATTAGAGATTTGTCCATTCCCACTTTGATAATTCCCTTTGTTGTAATTGCGTGTGTTGCCTTGGTAATTACCTTGGTTGTTGTTTCGATAATTGTTAGCATTTTGATTGGGTGGAGCTTGATTTTGGCGGGAACCTTGACCGATTTGGTTATAAGTTCCCGTGGCTACATAAGCATTCGAAGTGTTACCATCCGCGGTAATGCACTCGGAAAGATCATGAGCTCCCCCACAAGATAAACAACTCTTAGCAACCGCTTTAACCGAAGCGGAATTGGAAGCTTCTTGAGCCTTCCAATGGGACATTAGATTAGCAAATCTATCAAAAAACCGATTTTCCTCATTAGCTTCATCATGTAAGGCGTTAATGCTACGAGACGATTGTGACGAAGATGACGAACCCATATTGGCAACACTCGGTGTGTTACGAGGGTTATAAACCTTAGATCTATTTTCAATGATTTGTAAAGCCTCATTTGTCGTCTTGCACAAAAAATTACCACCCGCGGCGGCGTTCAAATAATCTCGTTCATGATCATTAAGCCCATTATAAAAAGTATCCACTTGATGCAATTCCGTAAAGTCATGGTGTGGACATTCATGTAACATCTCTTTAAATCGTTCCCATGCCATTGAAAAACTTTCATTATTACGTTGCACAAATCATGAAATCTCATTTTTTAAGTGTGTTGTTTTAGATGGCGGAAAAAACTTGTTCACAAACTTAGAAACGAGATCGGCCCATGTCAAAATCGAATTTGGCGGTTCTTTCTCGAGCCAAATTTTTGCGGGTCCATCCAACGAGTATGGAAACAACATCATCTTAATGGCGTCATGTGGAACATCCTTAAATTTGCTAGTGGCGGTGAGACGGTTGAAATTCCTAATGTGGTAATGCGGGTTGTCTTTCTCGTGACCTCTAAACTTATTTGCTTGCAACATAGACATTAAACCCGTCTTAATCTCGAAATTCTCCGCAAGAATGGCGGGAATCACAATAGCCTCTCCAAAACCCTCGGTGGGTGCTTGTAGCAACTCCATCATAGTACGATTAGCCATGACGACTTCTTGTTCTACAATAGGTTCAACAATTGGAGGTTCTTCTTCAATCAACGATCCTTGATTTGCTTGCTTTTGAAGACGTTTACGAGCTCGTTTTGCTTGATTACGAGTGATCATAAACTTCACGAAGAATGGGAGGTGAGCAAAGAAGATTCTTTTTGGTTGTTTTGTGAATTTTCAATTTTTTTGTGTTTTTGATGATATTTAATTTTTTTGGATTTTGGTGTATCTTCGTAGACAACAATCTACAAAATCTCTCCTCGAATCAAACTCTTGATTAAAGAAGCCTCAGAAGAATGAAAACGATCACGTGGAGTGAACGTCTTCGAATGACTTTAGAACTTTGGTGAAAACCAAATTGTTCAAGAGGGTTTAATCACAAAGAAACCAAGCAAATATAGTATACGTAATAATACTTTGGGCGGCAAAACCCTCGATTAGCTTTCAATCTCAAAATACTCACAAGCAAGCAGGGAAACGAGGCGGCGCGAAGCACTTAAGAGCCTTTTTCCTTAGGGTATATTTTATAATACCCGCCTTATACCCACCTTATAGTTTGTATTTTTCAAAATCGAGCTTCACGAAAGTATTTATCTATTTTTGCCTTTTTCTTTTTGTTTGAGATTCGAATACAATAATTGAGTGATGAAATCCCAATTAAGGTTGTGTTTTCACACTTTTGGAGATATTGTTTATTGGTTGTGATACTTAATACAATATAGTAATAATATTTGTACAAGAAAAACCAAGAAACCCGATAATACGTATTAGTAGAGTTCTACTAATACAAATACTATTTGGTTAATATTAAAAACAACAATGCAAATTAATCACGACACACCTCCCCGGCAGCGACGCCAAAGTGATTATAGTAAAATACACCTTTTAGGAAAAAGGCGTAAAAGCGGTAGGTATTGAACAAATGACTTTAGGAAAAATCAAGTGTTAATGACCCAAATTAAGTTCGTTTCCCAAGGAGGTATATGTGTGTGACTAAGATGTACAAGATTTGAGATTAATATTTGGTTTAGAAGGGGATTAGAAGAGAAAATGACGAAGTCGTAAAAATAAAAATTAACTAAAAATCACTATTAGAAAGTTAAGACGTAGAACCTAAAAAAAAATCACCAAAAATAAAATAAATTCTAAAAATTACCAAAAATTCACCAAAAATCAAAATTAATAAACTAAGAGTTTACCAATTATCAAAACTTTTTCAAACCTTTTAAATAATTAAATATTCAATTTTTAAATGCTAATTAAAGCCCTAAAAATCAAATAAATTATAAAAAAGCCCAAATAAAGATTTTTCAATTGATAAACCTCTAAAATGACCTAAAAAGATTAAAAACTATTTTTAGAAATTTTAAAACTAATAAAAACTATTTAAAATGATTTAAAAACTATTGAAACTTAAAATAATTATAAAAATTAATCTATAAGTGATAAAATTATTCTAAAAGTTGCTAAATTCCTATTTCAATGTATTTAACCTAAGAAAAATGTAAAAAGTTGGAAAAAGTGAAATGTGGAAAATAATAATAAAATAATAATAAAATAATATTAAAAATCCAAAAATTATAAAAAATTCTAAAAACTTGCAAACTAGTTTATTTTAACCTAAATAATCAGAAAATGAAAGTGAAATTACCAGAATACCCCTAATGGGCCCTCAAATGGGCCAAATCCAAAAACAGTCAACCTAAAAGTCAAACGCTGACAAGTTATAGTCAGGCGCTGATAAGTTGAAATCAAACGCTGACAGGAACAAAGTAGGCGCTGACAGACTTAATGAAGTGTAAAAACTTGTTTTTCACCCTGCTGATCAAGGTTTGAGTACAAACCTTGTGAATCAAAGCTTACCAGTTGGGTAAACTTGATGTGTTTTGGCACAAATAAGCAAATAAGCCAGTGAGCTTATAAGCTATGAACAAAGCAGTCCAAATAGCCAAATATCCTCACAAGCAGCAAACAAATAAGAACCAAGCAGCAATACAACAATCCTAATGCTAGAAATAACAATGCAACAAGAATTAAACACTGAATCAAAGAAAATAACAAGATCAAAGCTTAAAAAGTTACTGATGAACAAAGAACATATGCAGAAACAAGTTGCTGGTATACTTGACACTTAATCCAATTTCAAGCCTCAAATCCTTCTACCCTGGTGTGATTAGCTATGATTTAGCACTTGTTACCCTTAACCTATGTCTAGATCTAGGTGTCCTCAAAATCCTAGCCAATTTTACCAAGTTATGAAGATTTTAGAGCCAATCTATGAATCAATGTGTTTAAGCACACTAAACTTGCAAACAGATGCACAAATACTCCCAAATAACAGGTACCAATACTTGCATACAACACACAAGCACTCAACAAACGCTGACAAGTTTAAATCAAACGCTGACAGGAACAAATCAGACGTTGACAGACTTATGCAGTAATCCCAAACAACCCTTAATCAAGCACTAATCATACAAACTTCTGATTTTAACTAATAACCTACTGATTTTAATGATCAAAAACACTTAAACAATAGCAAATAACACAATCAAACTCAAAAATCACCAGCACAAACACCAATACTCAAAATCAAAGCACCAAATCAAAAACAGTCATAAACATGAAAATTTTTTAGGGGAATCTTAACAAGGGATTATACCTGCCTTCCACAACATCCTAGGAAGGCCAGCAATGCTCCTTGGACCTTGTTCAACAACTAGAACAAGACCAAGGTACTTCAATGAAGATGATGCAAACTGCCTTGGTTGATGGTTCAAAGTAGAACCTCAAGGACTTTATATCTTCAACACAAACAGCAAACAACTCAACCAAGGGCTGTAATCCCTTCACAAGCTTGGTGTCAACAAGCTTGTAAGAGCTTATAGCTAATGGTCAAGGGTTAGTACACAAAATAACCAAAACAGAACCTAGGATTTCAAGGTTTACAAACCTTAAAAACCTTATGAAACAAGACGTGCCTTAACCACAAGATTAAGGTAGGCCTTCACAATCAAATGGAACTCAGAATTAGGCTACTCAAACACCAAACTTTTAACTAAATCAAAAAGAGATTTCAAATTTCAGAAATTCAAATTTTATTTAACTTAAAAAGGAATTACAAAGATTGATAGCCTAAAACTGGAACAAAAGCTCTCTCACATGTTGAGGAGTCTTTTTATAGGCAAATGCCTGTGCTACATTGTTCATAAACCCTAGATGTGAAATTCCCTATTTGTCCTTAAGTCCTTCTAGACGAATCCTTGGTATGAGCTGTTTAAAATGATCCTGGATGTTCATTTCAGCTTTGGAATGAAGCAAACATTGTCAGCTGTTGATTTTGACACGTCACATGACTTGGAGGCTAAGTTGCTTGCTGATTGGTGGAAAGGGTATTGGGGTGGGGTCCATAGTGAGTGGAGATGAGGGTTTTGTGTGTGGGATAGGTTCCTGCATGTGTGAATCAAACGTGTGCCTGGGTAATTTCATTTTACCCTTTGTTTTAAGTTGTGTAAAACCTGGGCTGTAAAGGTGAATAGTTGTCCTTTTGATCCGTTTTTGGTGGAGTGGAGTTGTTTGGCGCGTGTTTGTGTGTTTAAATGTTTCAGTTGCACAAGTTTAGCCCTCCTCTTTCCTTTCTTTTGTCACTTGGATATAAACTTCTATCAGCGCCCATTTCCTTTGTATCAACGTTTCACAGCTTGGCAATTTTGGCACAAAACTTTATAAAAAGTGTTTCAAGGGTTATATTTGCCATTTTGAGGTATTTCAAGGACTGATCTTGGACATTGTTGATCTTCAAAGGTCTTCATTGTAACTTTGACTTTATGAGGGACCATTGTTGGCAATTTTGATTTGTTGAGGGACTATTCTTGCCATTTCTTCAAAGTTGAAGGACCTTTTGTGTAATTTTGACAAACTTAAGGGACCAAACTTGTAATTATGAATATACAAGGGTTTTAAGTGTCATTTCTTCAATAAATGAGGATCAATCTTGTTTGTCTTCAAGTCTTCAAGGTATTTTGTTGAGGATTCCATGATTAGGGCCCGGTTCTTTGTACGGCTTCGTTTCTCGTGTCCGGTTTTTCCTTGTAACTTGTGATCTTTTGTCTTTTTCACGATATCCATACCTAAAATACACAAGTAAACAAACACAAGCATATATATGGTATTTTATGACATTTTTATGCATTTAAAGCCCGAAAAGAACGATGAGATCATGTATAAATGCCATCTCATCAACAGCTGCCTGAAGTACTTTTCCTGTCAATACAGCATCCAGCATAATCTGAATCTGAATAGGCCTTGAGATCAAATCCTGATTCCTTTGGATACCATAGACCTAGGGATGGTGTTCCTTTGAGATACCTGAAAATTCTCTTAACAGCCACTAGATGGGATTCTTTTGGGTTAGCTTGGTACCTTGCACAGAGACATGTGGAGAATTGGATATCTGGACGACTGGCTGTTAGATACATCAGTGACCCAATCATGCCTCTATATAAAGTCTCATTGACAGAGACCCCTGACTCATCAGGGCCTAAGTTGTTGGGTGGAAGCATGGGGCATTTCATTGATGCACAATCAGCTAAGTCATAATTTTTAAGTAAATCCTTAACATACTTTTCTTGACAAATAGAAATTCCCTTAGGACATTGTTTAATTTGAAAGCCCAAAAAGTAAGTTAATTCACCCATCATACTCATCTCATATTTCTTGGTCAATAATTTAGCAAAACGTTTACTAAGATTGACATTTGTTGACCCAAAGATGATATCATCCACATAAATCTGCACAATGATGAAATCACTCTTGTCCTTGAAGGTAAAGAGTGTTTTATCAATAGAACCCCTGATAAATTTATTTTCAGATAAGAAATTTGAAAGAGTTTCATACCATGCTCTTGGAGCTTGTTTCAAACCACACATTGCTTTGTGAAGTCTGTACACATGGTTGGGAAACTCGCTGTTCTCAAATCCTTCAGGTTGTGCAACATAGACTTCCTCAGCCAAATCACCATTGAGGAAGGCACTCTTTACATCCATCTGATACACTGTGATGTTCATATAGGCAGCATAAGCAAGGAAGATTCTGATGGCCTCAAGTCTAGAAACAGGTGCAAAAGTTTCATCATAATCAATTCCTTCAGTCTGAGAGAACCCCTGTGCTACCAGTCTTGCCTTGTTCCTGATGATGTTCCCAATTTCATCCATCTTATTTCTATAGATCCATCTAGTGCCTGTGATATTCTTTCCAGGTGGAGCTGGCACTAGTGTCCATACTTTGTTCCTTTTGAACTGATTGATTTCTTCTTGCATAGCAGCTACCCATCCTTCTTCTACCAGAGCCTCAGCTACTCTTTTAGGTTCAATTTGTGAAAGAAATTCAGCAAATAGACATTCATTGGCTAAGGCTGACTCAGAGTCTTGGATTCGCTGTCTGGTTGTGACCCCTACATTTGGTTCCCCAATAATGTTGACAAGAAGAATGTGTTGATCTCTTGACCACTTATTTTGAGGAGCTGGGGATTCAAGAACAGAGGTACTTGAGGGCACAGCTGGTACAATTTGAGTCTCATCCTGCTGACTAGGAGGGCTTTCTTCAAAGACTACTTCAGTGTCAGAGTCTTCTTCAGCCATTTCAAGGGAAGCTATTTCATTATCAACAGGAGGATCTTCAGAGATTTGAAGAATTGGTGAGTCATCAATATCATGAGAAGGACCATCAGAGATTTGAGGTTCTTCTTCATCAAGTTCCTGAGAGGTAGGAACTTCTATGTTGTGAGTAGACAGAGGGTCAAAAGCAGGAACATAAGGAGTGAGAGTGTTGGAGTGGTGATGACATGTAGGTCTGGGTTCAGTGAACTCATCACTTGGGAAAGAAATATTTTCATTAAAATCTACTTCATCACCCTCTGTTCCTGTCCTCTGTATGACTTCATCATCTTCATTGAATCTGACATGGAAAGTTTCTTCTACTTCTTGTCTTCTGATGTTGAATACTCTGAAGGCTTTGGCTGTTGGAGAGTATCCCAAAAAGAATCCATCATCAGCTTTTTCATCAAACTTTCTAAGTTTATCCCTGTAGTTATAAATAAACACAGGGCATCCAAACACATGAAAATAGCTGACGTCTGGAGATCTTTTTCTGAAAACTTCATAGGAGGTTTTGCCATGTCTTTTGACAATGATTGATCTGTTTTGAGTGTAGCAGGCAGTGTGTACAGCTTCTCCCCAAAATTGCTTTGGTAAGGCTGCACCATTTAACATAGTTCTTGCTGCTTCAATCAGAGTCCTGTTTCTTCTTTCAGCCACACCATTTTGTTCAGGAGTGCCAGTTGAAGAGAAGTTCTGAGAAATCCCTTTTTCATCACAAAATGATTCAAGTTGATGATTCTTGAATTCTGTACCATTATCACTTCTTAGAGCTTTGACTCTAACATCATTCATATTTTCAACCTGTCTGATGAAGGACATGATGGTATCAGCTGCATCACTTTTCCTTCTGAGGAAGAACACCCATGTATATCTTGAAAATTCATCAACTATGACCAAGGTGTATTTGTTGTGATTAATGGTTTGAGGTTTGACAGGCCCAAACAAGTCCATGTGAAGGAGATGTAAGCACTTTTCAATGGAGAATGATTGCCTAGTCTTGAATGAAGACCTGTGATGTTTTCCTTTGACACAGGCAGAACAAGTTTTGTCTTTGGAAAACATTACTGAAGTTAGACCAGCAACCAATTTTTGAGTGGCTATCTTATTGATGTTCTTGAAGTTGAGATGAGACAGTCTTTTGTGCCACAGCCAGTTGACACTTTCAGAGGCTTTGGCAAGAAAACAATTTGAACTGTCTTCAGAGCACACAGCCATGTTGATGACATAAACATCTCTCCTTCTAGGTGCAACCAGCACAACATCATTATTTTTGTTGAATATGGTTCCCTGAGTCTTAGTAAACAAAACCTTATAGTCAGCATCACATAATTGGCTGATGCTAATAAGATTGTGTTTAAGACCATTCACATATGCAACCCTGGTAAATGTGATCCCATTGCAATTTACTGAGCCATATCCTTCTGTGTCACCTGAAGAGTTATCTCCAAACACCACTTTGGGACCTGGCTCCTTTGAGTATCTGTGCAGGTATTGTTGAATCCCTGTCATGTGTCTAGAACAGCCACTATCTAGATACCATACCGATTCCTTGAGATATTTCTGCACAGATACATAGAAACAGATTAGTTCCTATGGTGAACCCACTTTCCAGTGGGTTCCCTGAATTGCTTGTTAGCAACTCTTGTGTTCTTGAAAAACTTTTGGCGTTGGGATGGACAGTTCATTGTTTCATGGTTATAACTCCCACAGATATCACACCCAGGGAAGTCACCACACTCGTCTGAGTGATGGTCTGTGAACCCACAGAATTTACAGGGAGGATAAGATTTGTAATTTCCCTGTTGTCTTTTGGAACTTTGTGGTCTGTCCCTAGAGGGTGTCTGAGCTCTTTTAGCTGCCATGTGTCTGTCATGGTCTAAGGTCGAATGGTGAGAATTTTTACAAACATTGCAATAAGGTTTGATTAACCTTTCTCCTTTGGGTTCACCTAGGACTGACTTAGGTTCATGAGAAGTAGAGAATTCAGCGGAAGGCTTAATGTGTTGTTTCAAGAGTTCTACTTCTTTCATAAGAGACAACAGGCGATCTTCAGTGGTGGGGTCAACCTTATTCACAGCTTTAGTAGTAACAGGCTTAAAAGCTACTTGTTTACCAGTTTGTTTAGCAGGCACACGAAAAACTTTGGCTGGAGGATTCTCAATATCTGTCCTAAGTTCGTCCTTAGCAGATCTAGAAGAACTGCTAGGTTCAACTCCAGAGAGTTTGGGCAAAGGTGGTAGCTCAGCCACATCTTCAGAGACAGGGTCATTAGTCAAAGAGGTATCTAACATATGAATAGTCTCTGTAGATTTAAAGACAATGTCTTTGGGTTTGGTGAGAATCCTCAGCTTTTTATTCTTAGCAGTTATATCCCTGTTTAAGTCAGCAGGCACTTCATCCTTAAGCAATTCATCAATAGTAAACCTAGCACACAGCCATTTTTCAATAATCTTGTTCAATTCAGTGACTTGATCATTTAAAGCTATGTTTTTCAAGGTTAATCTAGCTAATTCATTTTGCAGGGATATTTTCTCTAAGTTAACCCGCCTGAGAGTTTCACATTCAGCCTTAGCATTTAACATTTCAGTTTTAACAGAGTGAAACTTATCAAGTAGGTTCTTTCTTTGTTCCTCAACAAAGTGCAAATCAACAATGGTGTAATCAAGGACATGCTTACGTTCATCACTATCAGACATAGATAAAAGCCTGTGTACCTTTTTCATTGTGATGTCAACCCATTGTCCTGATCTTGCATCACATTTTCCAACAGCTGGTTCATCCTCAGCTATCGCCATAAAAGCTCTGACTCTTGTGGTGTCTTCTTCATCTGAAGTCAATGGTTCATCATTCCAATCATAAGTTTCAGCAACCAACCCTTTCTCTGTCTTTTTCTCACCACCTTTCTTTTTGGACATAGCTTCAATCTTCAAGTTCATTTGTTCTAACTCAGCTTTAAGTGCCTTGTACTTATTTTTGTAATCTTTCTTCTCAGTGTCTGAAGAATTGGATTGAGATGAGTTGTTATGTTGTTTGAACTTGTAGGGTTTGGATGAAGATGATGGATAAGAGGGTGAGGATGTCTTGGTGGAAGGACACTCTTTTTGAAAATGTCCAAGCTTTCCACAGGCAAAACATGTTTCTTTTGACCTGTCAGTTGGTTTGCTAGCTGATCCTACTCTTCCAGATCTTTTGTAGTATCTTCTTTGGTTGGCTAGCAGTGCTCTTTCATGGAATTCTGCATTGAGGTCTGACAAGAACTCTTGGCTGCTACGGGTATCTTCTTCAATATCAGAATCGCTGTCAAGAGGATGTGTTGCAGAGATCAAAGCTTTGGAAGATGCTCCTTGGACTACAAATCTTTCAGTCTCTGATTTGTAGATAGTATCGATCAGCCCTTCTTCATAATTGTACTTACCATAGAGCTGAGCAAGGGTATCATTTTTGATTGAGTTGTTAGCTCTCTGAGTCTGATTCATGCTCAGCCACTTTCTTGGAAGGCTGTTGACAAAAGTAGCATTGATCTCAGCTTGACCAATAGTGACATCATTCATAGCGAGATCATTTAGAAGAATCTTCAGCCTAGTATAGGTTTGCTGAACCTTTTCACCTTCAAGTGACTTAAAGGCATTAAACTGAAGTCTGAGTGCCTGAATCTTTGTCTCTCTTGTTTCAGAGGGTCCTTCATGGCCAAGAATGAGGTCTGTCCACATTTGTTTAGCTGTGGGACACTGAATGACAGACTTCATGATATGCTTGGGAAGACAGGAAATTATGATGCTTTTGAGACGTTTATCTTGGTTTGCTAATTTCCTATCAGCTGCGGTCCATTGTTTGACAGGCTTGGGAAGAGGGTTTTCTTCAGTAGAAGTAAGCGCCATGGGAATATATGGACCATTTTCTAAAATTTCTAAGAGAAAAGGTTCAAGTCCATCAAGGTATACAAGAAATTGACTCTTCCAACTGGCAAAGTCTTCTTCATCAAAGACTGGTACACTGGTTACGTGTGATCCACCTCTTGAGTCAAGAAGTTGGGGTAGATCATCGTCATTTGCTGGAGGGTTAAGTCTTGGTGAAGATGGGTTTGTGGAAGGTGATTGTGGGCTAGAAGTTTCTGGCATGGTGGATCTTGATTATAAAACTGAGAACGATGTTTCTTGAAGGTTTTAATATCAAACACCGCTCTGATACCAATTGAAAGTCCCTAATCAATGCAAGAAACCCTAATCTTAACTTAATCAACACAAGGTATTACTTTTCAAACGTAATCTTATTATTGTATAATAAAGAATTACAAGTGTTATGGATAACACCGTTTGATGACAATGTGTTGTGCACACTTTGAACAACAATAAACCTTAACTTATGAATACAGTCGTAGCTGTTTGATTCACTAAGTTATACGCACTAATGTTCTTAATATCTCAAAGTGTTAAACATTAATGCATGGATACACATCCTATTTATAGTGTTACGAGTTTGACTTAAACAGTACTTGATGTCGACTACACAAGCTTTTACAAGTTCCCACATCAGTCACATGATGTCCTTCTATTCTTGGTAGTCTTCCATTATGCTTTAAGGAACAGTTGTCAAAAACAGTTTCCTTATTCTTCATATTCTCGAACACACAAATGGCATGTCCAAAGTGTGCTGAGAGTTATCAGGGTATTGCCACCCCTGTTAACTCTCAACCCCTCAGAGTCCCTAATACATCTTGGCTGTTATCCATCACAGCCAAGGAGTATGTCTTCAGGTAATCTTCGACTTCCCTGACAATGTCTCTGACATGGACTCCTCTGAGGTTGCTCACAGAGACTTGGATCTCTGTGAGTCTTGCGAAACTTGCCTGCCTCCTAGGCACAGGCAAGGGACTATCTATCAGCCTAATTATGTTTAAATCAATGATCAGGGAATCTAACAAGTTTAGATTCCCAACAATAAAAGCCTAGCAAAACTTGACTTAAACACGTTAAGGATACTAGCTAGAGTAAACTTAGGTAAGTAAACTCGGGTTGAGTCAAAATGTTCACGACTAAGAAAAATTTAAAACCACTTTATTGAAAAAATATTCTAGCAATGGAAGAAACTAAACATGATAAAAGAAAATTCAATTATACAACTAGGCCAAAATAGATTAAAAATTTTGAAAAATGTCGAAAAATCAAATTTTCCGGTTAAAATGAGGGCAAATTCATGGAAAAGACCACTTACTTCGATAGAAGTCCCCCTACACTTAAGATAAACATTGTCCTCAATGTTTAAGTATATGGGAGTAAACTCCCCTACACTTAGGACATTGTGCACTTTGTTTAAATCTTGCTAAGGAAAGGACAACTAAAGTGAATTCAATGTGAACATATAAAATATGAAATATTGAATCACAAGAGTTTAGGATAGAACCGGGAAGATGGGAAACACGGTATCACGGTTCGTCAAAAGTCATCAAGGTGGATCTTTGAAGCTTTAATCCCTGCACAGCACAAGAAACAAGACAACAAACACATACGGGGCTCCCCCTACACTTATTATGAAAGCAGTAAAGGATAGATCACGGGTTGCCTCCCGAGAAGCGCTTGTTTTTGTTCACCGAGTCACGAGCCTGACTCGACCCAATTTTAGTTCATGGGGAACGTGGTGAGGGATGGAATCATCTCTTGAGAGATGTCCTCACCAAAGTACAGCTTCAGACGCTGGCCATTCACCTTGAAAGTGGGCCCATTCGGCTGAGAAAGCTCAATGGTCCCATAAGGAAAGACTTTGGCGACGGTGAATGGACCAGACCAGTGGCTCTTCAACTTTCCAGAGAAGATCTTCAACCGAGAGTTAAAGAGTAAGACTTGATCACCAACGTGGAACTCTCGGTTCTTGATTTTTGCGTCATGAATGATCTTCGTCTTCTCCTTGTAGATCAACGAGTTCTCATAAGCTTCATTCCTTAGTTCATTTAGCTCGTTGAGTTGAATCTTGCGATGGTCACCGGCTTTGTTGATGTCGAAGTTAGCCCACTTCAAGGCCCAGTGCGCCTTATGTTCCAGCTCGATTGGGAGGTGGCAGGCTTTCCCGTACACAAGACGATAAGGTGTACAACCGATCGGGGTCTTGTAAGCAGTACGGAAAGCCCACAGAGCATCATCTAACTTATCGGCCCACGCGGCGCGATGCTCTCCTACAGTACGCTCCAAAATTCTCTTCAAGCCACAGTTGGATATCTCGGCTTGCCCATTGGTTTGGGGATGATAAGCGGTGGAAAGACGGTGAGTGACACCATACTTAGCCATGACTCTTACAAATTGACCGTTGCAAAAATGAGTCCCGCGGTCACTGATAATAGCACGAGGAACGCCAAATCGAGCGAAAAGCTGCTTCAAAAAGTTCACAACTACCCTCGCATCATTCGTAGGAAGAGCCTTAGCTTCAACCCATTTAGAAACGTAGTCGACGGCGACGAGGATGTACTTGTTCCCTTTGGAGGATGGAAATGGCCCCATAAAGTCGATGCCCCATACATCAAAGATTTCACATTCTTGTATGAAATTTTGAGGCATCTCATCCTTATGTGTGATCTTGCCTTGGCGTTGGCAAGCATCACAATGCTTAACCATTTCGTGAGCGTCACGATAAATGGTGGGCCAATAGAATCCAGAATCAAACACTTTCTTAGCGGTGTAGTTGGGACCAAAGTGACCACCGGTTGGTCCTTTGTGGCAAGCTTGGAGAATATCAAAAGTTGCCGGTCCGTCAACACATCGACGAATGATCAGATTAGCACATTGTTTGAATAGAAAAGGGTCATCCCAAAAATACGTCTTAACATCATTTAAGAACTTCTTCTTTTGTTGGGAAGTTAACCCTTGGATGAGAATACCACCCGCTAAGTAGTTTGCAATGTCCGCAAACCACGGGGTACCATCAAGATTGAGATTTATAGACATTAAGGTCTCAAGGGGGAAAGAGTCATTGATCTCTTTGTTCGGATGATCCCCTTGGTATGGATCCTCAAGTCGACTCAGATGATCCGCGGCCAGGTTTTCAGCTCCCTTCTTGTCATGAATTTCAATGTTGAATTCTTGAAGGAGTAAAACCCAGCGAAGAAGTCTTGGCTTAGAATCATGCTTAGTCATCAAGTACTTCAACGCGGAGTGGTCCGTGTATACGATGGTGGGAGATAAAACAAGATAGGGGCGAAATTTCTCAAAAGCATAGACAACAGCTAAAAGCTCTTTTTCGGTTGTCGTATAATGCAATTGAGCCCCCGTCATTGTTTTGCTAGCGTAGTGGATTGGTTGGAAGTGTTTATTCACTCGTTGGCCCAAAACCGCACCAATAGCAAAGTCGCTAGCATCGCACATCAATTCAAAAGGCAGCTCCCAATTAGGGGTAACCAAGACCGGTGCCTTAGTTAGCTTATCCTTTAGAAAATTGAAGGCTTCGAGACACTCTGTAGAAAAGATAAAAGGAGTATCTTTTTCCAAGAGGTGGGTCATCGGGCGAGCGATTTTAGAGAAATCCTGAATGAATCGACGATAGAAGCCCGCATGACCCATAAAACTTCTCACACCCTTCACGGTTGAAGGTGGAGGTAATTTGGCTATGACATCTACTTTAGCACGGTCGACTTCAAGACCGGCTTTAGAGATTTTGTGTCCTAGCACAATGCCTTCTTTTACCATAAAATGGCATTTTTCCCAATTCAGAACAAGGCGAGTGTCTTCGCACCGCTTAAGCATACGTTCCAAATTGGCAAGGCAAGAAGAGAAGGAATCCCCGAAGACCGAGAAATCATCCATGAAGACTTCCATGGTTTGCTCAACCATGTCATGGAAGATTGCCAACATGCACCTTTGGAAAGTCCCGGGGGCATTGCATAAGCCAAAAGGCATTCGTTTATAAGCAAATGTGTCATAGGGACAAGTGAATGTTGTCTTCTCTTGATCTTGGGGATCGATGGGTA
Organism: Glebionis coronaria; assembly: GCA_025667525.1. Taxonomy (NCBI): domain Eukaryota; kingdom Viridiplantae; phylum Streptophyta; class Magnoliopsida; order Asterales; family Asteraceae; genus Glebionis; species Glebionis coronaria. The sequence continues at coordinate 124,478,842 of CM046877.1, read as the reverse complement.
TTTGAAAATAACCTGAGAAACCATCAAGAAAGCAGTAATATTCATTACCCGCTAAACGTTCAAGCATTTGGTCCATAAAAGGTAGAGGGAAATGATCCTTTCTTGTGGCATCATTGAGTTTGCGGTAGTCTATACAAACTCTCCACCTAGTAACGAGACGGGTAGGAATCAACTCGTTGTTTGCATTGGGCACAACGGTGATACCGCCTTTCTTAGGCACACAATGGACTGGACTAACCCATGGTGAATCCGAAATAGGGTAAATCATACCCGCATCAAGAAGTTTGATAACCTCTTTTTTGATGACTTCATGGATTTTAGGATTCACCCTTCGTTGGCTTTGAATTGTGGGCTTAAAGTCGTCCTCCATGAGAATTTTATGTGTGCAAAAGTGAGGATCAATTCCACGGATGTCGGAGATTTTCCAAGCGATAGCTCTTTTATGCTTCTTCAACACGACGACAAGTCGGGCTTTTTCGTCTTCTTTCAGATCCTTCGCGATGATGACCGGTAACTTCTCGTTGTCTTCCAGGAAAACGTACTCAAGATGAGGAGGTAGGTCCTTAAGCTCGAGAGTGGGAGGATCCTCAATAGATGGTGAAACTAACGATGGATCATCATTAGTCACCTCTTTAGGAGCAGGAGGAGAAAATGGGTCCTCATTGAGAAGTCTCTCAATAGTGCGAATATCTTCATCCCAATTGGTGGACAAATTATCATATTTAATATCAAGAGGACCCAGGCTAGCTTCGAAATCATCCAAGTCACTTTCTCCAAAAGGAGTCAATGCTGGAGCAATTGAGGCAACGGTCTCAACATTGGGTAGAGAAGAGAGAGTACTTTTGCAAGCATCATGAAAATGTTCTTCACAAGCCTCATCGAGAACATCAATAGCATTAACACTCTCATATGAATAAGGTTGCTTAGAAATCTTACCCATGTTGAAGACAATTTTATCGTCACCAACTCTCATGATTATTTCGCCCGCGGCTACATCAATGAGAGTGCGACCGATCCTCAGGAATGGACGTCCAACGATTAATGGAACACGAGGATCCATCTCGTAGTCAACGACAAAAAATCCGCCGGGAAGGTGAATTTGTCAACGCCAACAAAGACATCTTCGGCTATCCCCACTGGATAAGCAACCGTACGGTTGGCTAATTCCAAAGTCATTTTGGTGGGGACTAGCTCGGGGAGAGATAATTGCTTCCAAACACTTAAAGGCATTAAGTTTATACTGGCACCTAGATCGGCTAGGGCCATGCAATTCTCTACTCCCGGGAAGTTGCAAGGAATCAAGAAGCGACCCGGATCACCAAGTTTGGTGGGCAATTTCCTTAAGAGAACTGCGGAGCAGTTCTCATTAAGTTGGGTCTGAGCAATGTCAAGAAGCTTTTTCTTATCACTTAGAAGATCTTTAAACATCTTAGCGTATTTGGGCATGTGAGCGAGAGCCTCGGCAAAGGAGATGTTAAAATTCAATTGTTTAAACATTTTTAGAAAGTTTGAAACCTGAATATCATCCTTGCTCTTTTGCTTCTCTTTCCTCAACCTTGAAGGATAAGGTATATTGGATGAAGAAGAAGGCTTTAAGGGAATAGGATCACTCACAACCACGGGTGGTGGGGAAATGGGGATAGAAGGTGAAGGAGGTGGGGAAAGTTGCTCTTTTTCCTTGTTCACAATCACGGGTGGAGGTGAAGGAAGCTCGGGTTCCATATAACCTTTTCCACTACGAGTGGTGATTGCTTTCATCTCCCCTCTTGGATTCACAACGGTATTACTCGGAAGAGTACCCGAAGAAGAGAATTGATTACCTTGGATGAGCGAACCAATCATATCACGAAGGTGAACCGCTTGATTATTAAAAGAGTTTTGCATGTTTGCATTAATTTCATTGCTGTGTTTTGCCATGTCATTCCTTAGCTCGGCTCGAATATTGTTCCCTTGTTTTGCCATTTCGCCCTTCAAGTTGCGGACTTGACTCTGAAGATTCGTCACAGTCTCCCGATTAGTCTTCATGAATGTCTCGACATCTGGACTCACTGCCATCGGTTGATTGAGAGGTGGAGCTTGGTAAGCTTGAGAATTTCCTTGAGGTGGGTATGGGTTTCGTTGGGATTGATATTGATTGTTTGCACGAGGTTGGGATTGGTTGTAGCTTTGTTGTTGGTTTTGGTTTGCAGGAGGGAAACCGGGAGGAGCAAGATAATTGGTGGAACGATAACTTAGCAAGCCACGGTCTCCTTGCGGGCGGGCTTGATAGCCTCCCGTGGGATAAGTGCCGTAAGCTGCGTTAACGTTTTCAGAAAAATTGGCTTGGGTAGAAGGACAATCATTGTAAGAATGAGGACCACCACACGTGTCACAAGAAATAGCAACGGCTTTAGCTTGTTGAAAGTTGTTTGTGGCTATGGACATGAAATCTTTGTGCATATTCGCGATTTGTCGGGAAAGTTCGGATATCTCGGGATTGGAAGTAGTAGAAGAAACATTGACTCTCGAGTTAGATCTTGAGGATGCGGATGAATCCCAATTCTTGTGGTGAGTAGTCATGTTTTCAATCAACTCTCGACACTCCTGCGGTCTCCTTTTCATAAAAGTACCACCGGCGGCGACATTGATCGTGTCACGATCACGAAAAGTGAGACCATTGTAGAAGGTGTCAATGAGAGTGACGGGGAGCATATTGTGATTTGGACAGCGGTCGATCAAATCATTGTACCGTTCCCAAGCATCGAAAAGCGATTCATCATTCTCTTGCATGAATCCACTGATTTGGTTACGAAGGCTAGTGACCATGGATGGGGGAAATTAGCGCGATAAAAAGCGTTGAGTCATGTCATTCCACGTATGAATAGAATTCTTAGGAAGACAGTCAAACCATTTTTCGGCATGGTGAGAAAGCGAGTGGGGAAAGAGTTGAAGGCGAAGGTCATCCATAGAAACACCGGAGCACTTCATGCTTTGGGTCATGGTAATGAATTTGTCGAGGTGTTTGTTGGCATCATCATCCGGAATTCCACGAAATGGGTTAGTTTGCACTTGCTGGATCATGTGATGCTTCAACGAAAACTCCTGAGCCGTGACGTGCATTGGCGCAATCGGGCCTCCGCGTCCGTTCATGGTGGGTTGGCACAATTCCTCCATAGTCCGTAAATCAGGTGGGTGGACATTGTTGTTGTTGTTGTTATTATTCAAATTGGGTAGAGGTGGGTTATTATTGTTGTTATTAACACCAGCCATATCTAAATCTTCACGAGTCTCGGGCTCAGAATAGTTCGAAGATCTAGTACGCATACACCTGCAGAAGAAAAATATACACAGAGAAAATATCTATATAATCTTTTTGGTGCAAAACCTTTTGAAAAGAATTGCTTTTTAATGATTTTTTAATGTTTTTGTATTTTTGAAGAGTTTTATATTTTTTATGGATTTTTGAAAATTTTTAAAGCAAGGAAAATAACGTTCAAAGAACGGATCCCAAAATTCAATGCGTCTCTCACTAAAAATCGTTAATCGTAACGAAAAGAGCCGGCAGCGGCGCCATTTAATACTTGTTTTTTTAGCCTTGTATCAAAATTCGTAGTCCCAAGTCTTTTCGAATTGAAAACCGGTCTTAAGTGCGACTCAATCGTCTTTTGGTGAATCAAGAGAATGGTTTGGTTTGTTTGTTTTAAACTATTAGCAAGTAATTAAAGTGTCGTTGAGTAAAATGGAAGAATAAAGATTAAAGCTAGAATGACGAGTAAAAATAAATGCTTGTAAACTTAAAGGTAACAATGGAAAAGTACTAGCACACCAAATAAAATTAACACTTAGAGAATTTTCTAAAAATAAGAACTTAGTTGAAAAGTACTAAAAGAAAGTAAGATCGGAATGCACCAAAACAACTCAATCGGAATAAGCTATAACAAACCCAGATCGGAATGTATTCCGATCTGGTGGTTGGAATATGGGACGGGGACAAATCGGAATATCACCAAAGGGGTCAATCGGAATGTTACTAATGGGTGCCAATCGGAATAACAATCAAAGAAGATGGATCGGAATGATGATGATGCTCAAATCGGAATGTGGGAAAAGGAACAAATCGGAATAACCCTAAAATCAGGCCAATCGGAATACTAAACAGAATCTCGCAATCGGAATGTTCAATTAGACTCCCGTCAGAATGTGTCAAAATGGCCAGATCGGAAAATGGGAAACCCTTTTCCGATTGATCAATCGGAAAGGGTGGTCTGGTGGGCTGCTCGGAATGAGTCAATCGGAAAGGGGTTTTAACCCTTTCCGAAATTGATGGAGATTCGGTTAAAGCCAAGAAATAAGCTATAATGGAGAGCTTATTCCTAAAACTAAACGAATAACTAATGAACCGGATCAAATAAGCACTTATCAACTTATCTAACCCGAAAATGAGCAACTTTTTGGATCAAACAATAAAAACATAAACTTTTTAAGAAAACTTTTTATGAAGTATATAAGCTAATCATAAAAATAAGCCAATAAGCACAAAGGTCTTAAAGCTTAATCAAATGAAAACTTAAGTAATGATCAAAAGATTAACTTTTAAGCACGAAATCATTAAGAACAACACGGATCTATTGATAATCGCACCAAAATCAATCTTAAATCAAAGAAAAGTAGAATGAGATTAAGGATTTAAACCTTAAAATAGAACTTTGATTAATAAAAATAAGCAATACAAAGGTGTTTAATCTTGAAAGATTAAGAGAAAAGATGAAATTTAGTGAGAGAAAGTTTAAGACTTTCTCTCTCTAAAACTAGAGAAAATGAAAAAGTGAAAACTAACTAAAACTATCTAACCACCCTCCTAATGACTATTAGGAGGGTATTTATAGGGAAGGTGGAAGGAGTGCATGTGTTGCATCTTCTTTCTTGCTTTCTTCACGTTTTCTCGACTCGACTTTAATTCTTTGTCTTTGTCGTCTCAGGATTTGAACTTGTCTTTTAATTTTCTTCTTCTATTAGACTTAAGTTCTTCGACTTCGTTAAACTTCCTCCTTTAGACTTTTTCTTCGATAAATCTTCAGAATAGGCCTTGGACTTCCGTTCTTTTCGCACTCTTGATCTTTTGACTTCGTCTTTTCCCGTTTTCTTCGATAAAAGCCCGTGAAAACCCGTGTTTTCTTCCTTTTTCATATTTTGGTCCTAAAACACAATAAAAACACAAACCACGCATAATTCCGACTTTTACGACATAAATCACACGTTTTGGTCTTGTTATTATTGGAAATAAGTGGTAAAAGGATAAGTGTTTTCACACTTATTAACCAACCAATTCCAGAGGAAATCGTTAGTTCCATCATGAGAATGACCAATATGGACTCGTTATCACCACCCTCGAAGGACCATGACTTTAAGGCATCAACTTCTAATCCAAATGAAGTGCCTTCGACTCCTAGCCCCAAACCACTTAAGGCTAAGGATGCCACACATATCGAGGCAAATTTGCCCATCATCGAAAAGTCTCCTAAGCTTAGTCCTTTGACTTATAAGACTACGGTTTTGACTTTTGAGAAATCTTCTCAAGAGGGTGCTCACAATGACTCTTTCTTTGATCCCTATGGTGATTTTGCCGAGATTGATCACATACTTTGTAATCCACAAGCCATTTTTGAGGATTCACCCAAAAAGAACTCTTTGTGTAGAAAGTATGATGATTTTGAGTTTGACCCCGAGATCGAGCAACAATTCGGAAGAGAACTTTCTCGTATTGACCAAGTTTCCATAAGTGAGGATCATGAAGTTATCGATCTCGAAGCCGAAATTGAAGAGTTGGAATGTTTTTGTAAAACCCGCATTAAAATACCATGAACAGTAAAAATAAACAGTGAATACATGAAAATACGATAAAATTTAAACTTTCCATTTATAATAATTTCATGTATCACGATATTAAATAACATGTACATACGTATATATTATAAATGTGTTTACGATCACGATAATTAAATGCACGATAAATAAAACACGAACGATCACGTAAATACTTAACTTAACAAAAGCTACGGGTTTTCCCTTGTGGGCTTATAGGGCCACGGCTAAGAGAGCCAGAAAGAAAGGGAGTGGGCCTTTTGGCCCATGACCCATAACCAACCCATGTTTAAGGAAAAACACAGGAAACCCTTATACATATTTTAGGTTAACAAAAAAAAGGAACCCTTGCTCCTCTCTCCCTCTTTCCGCCGACTGTTCATCACCAAAGGGGGTGTTCGGGACGATTTTGTTCTTTGATTTTCGCGTGTACGTGTTCGTGATCATAAACCTTTCTCTTTCACGTGGTCGGTATAATCAAAACCCATTACTTTTTAATTCTTTTTATGAATTCATGTTATTAATCTTATAAACAAACAAGGAAAACATGAGAGGATTAATTAAAAACATGATTTAAGGGTGTTTGGTGTTTTTTTTGGTTCGGTCGAGACCCATAACCGAGAGCAAAAGCTCTCGGCGTGGCTGCAGCACCACCGAGACCATATAAGGTCTCGGCTTGGTTTGTTTTGCTCGGACACACGACAAGGGACCCCGACGTGAGTCGGGTATGATTGATGTTTGGTTTTGGTTTGATAATCGTGTCAAACGAGACCAATAGGGTCTCGGTGGGACTTAGAGTGAAAACAGTGGGAAGCCGACAAAAAACAGGGGAACCGACACTCAGCCGGTGTGAACAGGGCTCGGCAGCGGCTAGCTGTGGCTTGGCAGTGGGTAAAATGGCTCTGACAGTGGCAACCGGCTAGGCCGGGTAGCCACTGTCAAGGGGTGTTTTTCTCGTCTTATTTATAGAACACGGGTCGGGCTCGGGTTAATTTTAAATCTCGGGTTCGGGAAAGTATTAAAATCAGAAAAATATATTAAATTATTTTCTAGACTATTTAATTTAATTAAATGCATGACTTAGGTTTAAATATTAAATTAATATTTCATGTATAACCTAAGTATTTTACTTAGTTAATTTAATTAAAACATGTTATTTTTAATTAAATTCTTATAATGTATAGTTTATTAAATTAACCAAGTTAATTATGTAATAAGCTATAATACTTGAACCATGACTTGTGTTTTACTAAATAAACTTTACTTGACATTAATAATCCAACTTATTTCTAATTATGGAAACATACTATTTTGGAAACTTTCTATTTATAGAAACTTACTATTTATGGAAACCTGCTATTTTTAGAAAGTTACTTAGTATTACAATACGAGTATTATATTACCATACTACATGAATAATAAACAACGGAATACAAGAATAACTACAGATTAATACCTTAAACAGTTAAAACATGACATAACATGAATAATAAGCTAAGAACACTCAGAACCAGTAAAACACATGTAATTCAGACAACTCATACATGTCCCTATTCTTATGTAGTATTATCCATCAAGGGGGAGTAGGTTCTTCAGCGTTTTCGTTAGCTTCTAATGGACACAAGGTATGGATTTTCCGTCCTTCAGTAAGGACAATCTTTTCCTTTATTAGGATTTCCCGTATGTAGCCAACTGTTTTCCCAGTAGCATAGACTTAAATGCTTATGTTTTATTAGTTACTAATATGTTGGTTTTAGCTATGTCTATGTGTACTCAATCGTTCTTGGTATCAATTAGAATTGATCATGGTTTATGGTGGAATTATTGGTGTTGGTCACTAAAAGGGGGAGCTTGATTATCTAAGTCTACAAATAACATAAACGTAAAAGCTATTAAAAATAAAGAAGAATATCTAACCTCGATTGCTCAATCAGAGTGAATGCTGCAAAATAGAACTTGGTGAAATAAACTTTCCAACCTAATTCGGGAAACAAATCCAACTTCTAATTCGGAATACAACTTGGAACATAATTCTGAATCCGTATTCACCATATAATTCGGGATAACCAACCAACACCTAATTCGGAATGAAGAATCCTACAGCCAATTTGGAATCCATGCTTCTGATGTAGTTCGGAATAAGCAAATCTTGGACCTAATTCGGAATAACGATCCAATAACTAATTCGGAATCCACATCTTCCGCCTAGTTCGGAATGTTGATGCTGTTAGTAATTCGGAATGTGGGATTTGAATCTAGTTCGGAATGCTGATTATGCACACAATTCGGGAAACCGAACTCACATATAATTCGGAATCCACCTCCACAAGTAGTTCGCAATCCTGGTTGTCCAACACCTAATTCGGGATGTTGGATACTCACCCTAGTTTGGAATGAGTGGTCTTGTACTTAATTCGGGAAAACCATCTCACACCTAATTCGGGAAACAAAGCGTGCATATAATTCGGGAAATGAGATTGTTTTGGAGGGAAAATGAATTAAGTCGGAATAAAGGTTTGTATGTAAGTCGGGATAAAGAGGTTTTGCAAATAAGTCGGAATAATGTGGAATTTGACTCAGTTCGGGAAAAGAGGGTTTTAAGAATCCGAACTTAACCAAAATAAGCAAAACTAAATAAGCACTTAACCAAAACTTAAACTAAATCAATTTTTAGAAAAAGCTAATAAGACACAATTTAAAAACTTTTAAAAACACTAAATAAGCAAAAATTGAAATCAACTTTTTATAAAAATATTAAACTACCAAAATCAACTTATTTAAAAACTAATAAACATAAAGATTAGGCAATAAGCACAATAATCTAAAAACTTTAAACACACCAACTCAATAAGCACAATCCAATAAGCAAACCAATCACACAATCAACAAGATGAAATCAACTACATGATTAATTAAGCAAAAACAATAGATTATAATTAAGAAAGGTAGAATGAGAATTTATTAAAAAGCTTGATTATATTAAAGATTAAGATCAAAGATTACAAAGTGAAAGATTAAAAAGCTTGAAAGAAACTAGAGACAAGAAAAATAAAAACACACTTAATTACCTAAAAATTAAAGACTAAAAATAACTAACTCCTCTAATGATTATTAGAAAACTATATATAGGGGAGATGGAAGGTGCTTGTTTCTTCCTCATTTCTTCTTGTCTTCTCGTCTTTCTCGACTTTGTCTCGGGATTAGTCGAATGATAACTTGAACTCGTCTTCTATTTTTCTTCTTTTAGTAGACTTGGTTCTTCGACTTCGTTAAACTTCCATCTTTAGACTTTTTCTTCGATAAATCTTCAGAATAGGCCTTTGACTTCCGTTCTTCTTGCACTTTTGACCTTTTGACTTCGTCTTTTGTCTTTTTTTCTTCGATAAAAGCCCGTGTAATAAGTGAAAAATCATTCTTTGAATTATGTCTAATCGAATTGATTACCGGTTAAAAGTGTGACTCAGTTGTTCTTGGTGAAAAAGGAATAGATTTGGTTGCTTAAAATAAAGTTGCAAACTTTAACGTAAATGGTAAAGTAAATAAAGCTAAAAGTAATTAAAAAGTAAATGGTTAAAAATTAAGACTTTAAAAGTAAATTAATTAAATGAAGAGAAATTTAACTTTGACAAAATATAAATTTGAAAACTTTAATAAAAATGCAGACTTGAAAATAAAATTAAGGTAAAGCAATTAAAATAACACTTAATAAAATGGCGAGAAAAAAAATATGGAATTAAAACTATACTAAAAACAAGAACTAAGACCTAAGTCTGGAAAACCAAATTTCAAACCTAATTCGGAATCTGAAAGCCCAACCTAATTCGGGAAACTTAAGATCTAACTTAATTCGGAATGCAAAGTTCCTAACCTAATTCGGCACGCAAAAGGGAACCTAATTCAGAGTCTGACAACGCAATCTAGTTCGGAATATGCTCATCCCAACCTAATTCGGAATACAAATCTCGTGTGCAATCCGGAATCCGCATCTAACATATAATTCGGAATGTAGACATTACATGTAATTCGGAATCTGCTATTTTTACCTAATTCGGAATCCACCACAATAGGCCTAATTAGGAATGAGAGTGAAGGAGCTAATCCGGAATAAACCCATGCAGAACCTAGTTCGGATTGTACTTTCTATACCCAGTTCGAAATCCATGATGTTACACTCAATTCGGAATGCAAATCATGAAACTAATTCGAAATGTGGCCTCACATGTAATTCGGGAAACTGATGTTACAATTAGTTCGGGAAAAGGGGAAATTAGACTTAATTCAGGAAAATGGAAATGCAAGTAGTTCGGAATAAGCTGATCCTACACCTAATTCTGAATATTAGGGTTTAACATTAATCCGAATTAAATTTTTTTTTAAGCAAAACTAGGAAATTAAGCTAAAACCAAATAAGCACTTATCTAAAAACTTAACCAAAATGATTCTAAGAAAAAGCAAATAAGCCAAAATTTAAAAACTTTTAAAAACACTAAATAATCAAAATATTTAAAATCAACTTTTTATAAAATAACTTTTAAAAACACTTAACTAAAATTAAGAAAAGCACACAATAAGCTATAAGAACAAAAAGCTAACACAATCAAACACATAAAAACATAACAAACAATCAAATAAGCATGACAATAAGCAAATAAGCATAAAGATTAAATCAAGACAAGAAAGGTAGAATGAGAGATTAGTTAAAAACTTGATTAAAATTAAAGATTCAACAACAAAAATTAAAAACTTACATGGAAATAACTTGAAATTAAAGACAATAAAGTAAATTGACAATATGAAAGTGCATGAAAATAAAGTGGAAAGACTAATGTGTCAAATTAGCTAACACCTCCTAATGTGTCATTAGGAGGGTATTTATAGGAGGATTAACATGTGTTGATGATTTCTTCTTTCTTCTCGTCTTTTCGTCTTTTAAATTCTTCGACTTTCTCGACGTTGTCTTGGGATTTGTCGATATAAATTGAACTCGTCTTATAATTTCTTCATTTATTAGACTTGAGTTCTTCGACTTCATTAAACTTCCGTCTTTAGACTTTTTCTTTGATAAATCTTCAGAATTGGCCTTGGACTTCCGTTCTTTTTGCACTCTTGATCTTTTGACTTCGTCTTTTGTCATTTTCTTCGATAAAAGCCCGTGAAAGCCCATGTTTTCTTCCCTTTTTACATTTTGGTCCTAAAACACAATAAAAACACAAACCACGCATAATTCCGAGATTTACGACATTAAATACACGTTTGGCTTGGTTATTATTGTAATTAAGTGGTAAAAGGATAAGTGTTTTCACACTTATTAAATCCCCTACACTTGACCATTGCAATGCCCTCATGCAATGCATTATTTACAAAGCAAGGTTTACATTTTCTATCATAATTAACCTACATTGGCCTTAATACAAGGTTTTTACCAAGTATAAAAATTTGTTCGTCTCGATTCAATTCGAATTGATCTCCGGTTAAATGTGTGACTCAGTCGTTCTTGGTGGAAAATAAAATGTCGTTGATTATCTATAACTAATTAAAAAGTAAATGCGAAAAGTAAAAAAGAATAAATTAAAGACGAATGACAAATGATAAAGAAACAATTAATAAAAGTAAAAGCGAAAATAAAAAAATAAAAATAAACTTTTCGAACTAAAAATAAAACTTACTTAAATAAAAATGAAAGAAATTGGATTATAAAACTATTTTAAAAAGAAACGAAACAAATAATAAAAACGTAAATTTAAACAAAACAATTAATAAAAATAAATCTAAAAGACGAAATTAACTATCGACTCGAAAATAAAGTTTACTAAATGAAAAAGGAGAGAATAAAACTAAAATGGTACTTTAAAGCTAAACGAGGGAAAACCTAAAGTGGGTACTAAATAAAAGATAAAACTTGAACTTTACGAAAAAATATTAATTTTAAAATAGACGAAAAATTCAACTAAAAATACGTAACTTTCAAAATTAAAATCGGAACAACTTTCAGATAAAACTAAACAATTATGGAACAATACTAATAACTAATCAAGCAAGCAGGCTAGCTGCTGGAAGCAGCCAACCACACAGCTTAATTTTGGCGCGAAACTAAGTAAGCAGCCAAGCACTCATGAAAATAAATCGTTTCTTCGGAAAAAAATAATTTCGGAAAGTGCTACAGTGGTTTTCAGAGATTATTTCGGAATAAAGTGTTTTTCGGAAAAAAGTTAGGAATATCAGTTATTTCGCAATACCAATTTCTTCGGAAAAATAGTTTTTCGCAAAAACAACTTATTCGGAAAATTGATTTTTCGGAATAATGACTTTTCACAACTTTCTTCGGAATATGAAACCCTAATCCGAAAACAATAAAACATATACAGACTATTAAAAAGCAGAAAAATAAGCTACAAATAAGCTAAAATCAAATAAGCAAATAACCAAAACTTAATCTAAAACACTTTTAAGAAAAACTAATTCAACCACAAATCAAAAACTTGAAAAATACTAATTAATCTAAAAATTAAAAATCAACTTTTTATAAAATAAACTAATAAGCACTTATCTAAAAACTTAACCAAATTGATTTTTAGAAAAAGCTAATAAGCCAAAATTTAAAAACTTTTAAAAACACTAAATAATAAAAATATTTAAAAACAACTTTTTATAAAAATTAACTAGTAAGCACTTAATTAAAAATAAGAAAATTAACACAATAAGCACTAAAACACTATAAGCTATAAAAATCAAACACATAAAAATCAATAAGCACAATCAATCAAAAACATCAATCAAACAAGAACATGATTAATTAAACTACATGATTATCAAAATCAACACAAGATTAATAATAAAGAAAGGAAGAATGAGAATGATTAATTGAAAAGCTTGATTAAGATTAAGATTAAGATCTAATACAAGATTAATGAAAAAGTTTAAAACATTAAAGAAAAGCTAGAGAGAAAGTAATTAATCTACTCCTAATACTAAAACTAATCTACTCCTAATTTTCTAACCACCTCCTAACGACACATTAGGAGGGTATTTATAGGAGGAGTAAATTGTTGGTGCTTTCTTCCTTCTTTCTTCTTGTCTCGACTCGATTTAAATTCTTTGTCTTTCTCGACGTCGTCTCGAGATTTGTCGATATAATTTGAACTCGTCTTATAATTTTCTTGTTTTATTAGGCTTGGTTCTTCGACTTCATTAAACTTCCGTCTCTAGACTTTTTCTTCGATAAATCTTCAGAATAGGCCTTGGACTTCCGTTCTTTTTGCACTCTTGATCTTTTGACTTCGTCTTTTCTCGTTTTCTTCGATAAAAGCCCGTGTTTTCTTCCTTTTTCATCTTTTGGTCCTAAAACACAATAAAAACACAAACCACGCATAATTCTGACATTTACGACATAAAATACACGTTTTGGCTTGGTTATTATTATAATTAAGTGGTAAAAGGATGAGTGTTTTCACACCTATCAAATCCCCTACACTTGACCATTGCAATGCCCTCATGCAATGCATTAGTTACAAAGCAAGATTTACATTTTCCATCATAATCAATCCACCTTGGCCTTTATTAAAGAGATAGAAAATTTAAAGGAAGAAAACAAGTAAAAAGATCAAAAACTAACCTTAGGGTTTTGGAATATCATGAATGATTATCACCCTCAAGTTTCGCGTTCCCCAAACCAAGCTTAAAAACGAGATCATTGTTATTATAAGTTAGCAAACTAACACAAACTCATGTGGCCCAATTATTCACTTAGACTCCCTTATTCCTAGGTGTATCTCTTATATTTTATTGTTGTCTTAAATGATCACGAGGATGCATTTTTGACTTATTACGATAGTTATTAGGCTGAAAATAAAGTAGGATGATTTAATCAATAGTTAGCTAAAGGACAAAATCTTTTAAAACTGCTTCTCGGGACCTCATAAAGTTCATATCTTGGCATAACTTCACATCACTTCGGATCTTTAGCAACAAAATGTAGCCCTCATGTCTTGTTAGGACCTTTTCGGACTCGCCAATCTTCGCATCCCGCTTCAATAAGTTATGCCTTGGCTATAAACTCTAATTAATATCGAGCAACTTTTAAACGATCTTGGGCTAGAAGCTAAGTAACTTTTCAAATCGTACAACCTTATTTATTACAAATAAATTATTAACAAGCGATAGGAGAAAAAGCTTATAATCAACTCACATAAATTCACGAAAGAATACCAAACTTATAATTGACTCTATCATTTCTCGTTCTCCACAATTTAAAATCTCAAGGAATGAGACTCGTGGATGCTTAGCCTATTAAATCAAAGTTTTGGGTTTTCGAGTCATCTATAGGATCTTGCAAATTCTTAGACTTTTTCAAGTTTAGAATTCGCATTTTAAAGTTCCCTTGATAAAGGACTCTCTAGGATCAATTATAGGAACTTGCGAAATGTTCTTGTTCTTAACCCGTGAGAGTTAAGACTTTCGCGTTTTAAAGTTCCCTATATAAAAGCCTAGCAAAACTTGACTTAAACACGTTAAGGATACTAGCTAGAGTAAACTTGGATAAGTAAACTCGGGTTGAGTCAAAAGATTCACAACGTTTGAAAATTAAAACCACTTTATTAAAAAAATTATTTTAGCAAGGAAAGTAAATAACGATAACAAAGGAAAATACTACTAAACTACTACGCCAAAATAGATTAAAAATTTTGAAAAATGTCGAAAAAATCAATTTCTCGGTTAAAATGAGGACAAATACAAGGAAAAGCCCACTTAACTTCGATAGAAGTCCCCCTACACTTAATATAAACATTGTCCTTAATGTTTTAGCATGTGGGAGTAAACTCCCCTACACTTAGGACATTGTGCACGTTGTTTAAATCTTGATAAGGAAGAGACAAGTAAAGTGATTCCTATTTTAATATTGAAAAATATAAAATAGTGAATCAAAAGAGTTTAGGATAGAACCAGGAAGACGGGTACACGGAATCACAGGTCGTCAAAAGTCATTAAGAATGAATCTTTGAAAGCTCGAATCCCTGCACATGATAAGAAAGAAAATAACAAACACATACTAGGGCCTCCCCCTACACTTATTAGAAACAACAGAATAAAAGGATAGATAATTGGGTTGCCTCCCAAAAAGCGCTTGTTTTTGTTCACCGAGTCACGAGCCTGACTCGTCCCCGAATTAAATGGTCCATGAGGAAGCCTCAAATTTAATACCGGGATCCAAGACCTTGTCCTCGTTCCCGGAGGAAAATACAACAGGAGAGGCCGGAGGATAAGTCTTGAAGGGTAGAAAAGTCCTCTCAACATACGAAAAGTATGTGAGGGTGTGAAACACGGGCGGTGGGGTGGGTAAAGTAAGCAAATTGTCATCCCCTAAAGACAATTGATGCTTAGACAACAGCAAAGCCGTAAGGTTATCTATCATATAATAATCAATGTCACCTCCCGGGTCAAAGCACTCATCCTCCATAATGGTTTCTAAAGGAGTGGATGAAAGGTGCTCGGGATTGGGACTTGGGATAATATCTTCAAGTTGCAAATTATCAAAAAGGATATCCTCCTCCGTCTCATCATCATCAATACCCGGAGGTATTGAGTGAATGTCGATTTCTTCCAGCAATGGGTCATTATACTCAACGGGTGTAATAGACGGAGGTAAAGATTCTTTAATAGGAGGAGAATTCAACGATTCAATTTGAGATATAAGAAGATGAACTTTCAGTAATTGGTTGCGAAGAATAACGTCTTCCACCTCATCTACAAGACCAAGTTCAGGGGTGAACTTCTCATAAGTCGGAGAGAATAAATCAACATCGCCTTCATCGCCCGGAGGAGAAGGAGAAATTTCAAAAGTGAAATTCTCATAGCATGGAGAAGAATCATCATCATTAAGAGCGACCTCTTCCGTAAGCTCCTCAAAAGTTAGCACATCACAAACCTCATCAAAGAATTTATCAAGACCAAAATCACTAATCTCACTCGATGTATCACAATCCTTAGATGTATTAGGGATATCAAGAGTAGGAGTAGTAATCTCAGAAGATGGGTTGAGATTGTAGATATCATCCTCGTCATCATCATCATAATAGACTGGACCATTCCAGTTAGGAGTTATATAGTCGACTAACTCCTCCTTGATAACCTCCACATCTTTAAGAAGCTCATGAAGCAATTTTTGTTAATCATCTCCCCGAGTATGTTTAATTAAACCCATTCTATCCCACGCTGTAAGTAAACATTTTGGTGTAGAAAAGAAGGGAAAACGACCAAATTGGCTCAAAAAGGTGTAGGTGGATTTCAAAATTTGGTCAACATCAAGCAAAGGTTGCCTTTGCTGATGTAAGTTAGCTCGGATTTGAGCTAAACCTTCTAGAAGGTCATTCAAAGTAGTGAGTTGTTGGTCAAGACTAATTCCCTGAGAGGATTGATGATTGAGGGTGTGATGTGGGGGCTCAAAATTATACAAACCGGAATCATAGCACGGAATTGGCTCAAAGATATTCATCGGTTGACAAGAAGAAGCATCGTGAGGGCCCCCACAAATATTGCAATACGGGTATTGAGGAAAACCCGATGCATTTTGAGGATAAGGATTGTCATATACGGGAAAGGGTGAGAAAGTATTGTAAGAGGAGAAGTACGAATTTGTTGAATTGCAAAATGGACAAAATCCAAATTGTGTATTGTCGATATCAGAGCCGCACCGCTCACAAATACACCAATGACATGTTTGATAACCATGCCATGGTCTCCCACACCGTACGCAAGACGAATCCATGAAGAATAATAGATAAGCAAGAAGAATATTTTTGGCGCAAAACTTGTGAAAAAGAAATGCTTTTATGATTTTTCAAATGTTTTTGGGATTTTTGAAATTTTTTTATTTTTTAGGATTTTTGAAAAAAAATTTTGGCAAGAAAAATAACGTTCAAAAGTGAACGGATCCCAAAATCCAACGCGTCTCTCACTAAAAACCGTTAATCTTCACGAAAAGAGCCGGCAGCGGCGCCATTTAATACAAGGTTTTTACCAAGTATAAAAATTTGTTCGTCTCGATTTACTTCGAATTGATCTCCGGTTAAATGTGTGACTCAGTCGTTCTTGGTGGAAAATAAAATGACGTTGATTATCTATAACTAATTAAAAAGTAAATGCGAAAAGTAAAAAGAATAAACTAAAGACGAATGACAAATGATAAAGAAACAATTAATAAAAGTAAAAGCGAAAATAAAAAAATAAAAATAAACTTTTCGAATTAAAAATAAAACTTACTTAAATAAAAATGAAAGAAATTGGATTATAAAACTATTTTAAAAAGAAACGAAACAAATAATAAAAACGTAAATTTAAACAAAACAATTAATAAAAATAAATCTAAAAGACGAAATCAACTATCGACTCGAAAATAAAGTTTACTAAATGAAAAAGGAGAGAATAAAATTAAAATAGTACTTTAAAGCTAAACGAGGAAAAACCTAAAGCGGGTACTAAATAAAGGATAAAACTTGAACTTTACGAAAAAATATTAATTTTAAAAATAGTCGAAAAATTCAACTAAAAATACGTAACTTTCAAAATTAAAATCGGAACAACTTTCAGATAAAACTAAACAATTACGGAACATTACTAATAACTAATCAAGCAAGCAGGCTAGCTGCTGGAAGCAGCCAACCACACAGCTGGCGCGAAACTAAGTAAGAAACCAAGCACTCATAACAATTCTCTTCGCATGCTACAGTGTATTTCGGAAAAAAATTCGGAATAAATCGTTTCTTCGGAAAAAAATAATTTCGGAAAGTGCTACAGTGGTTTTCTGAGATTATTTCGGAATAAAGTGTTTTTCGGAAAAAAGTTAGGAATATCAGTTATTTCGCAATACCAATTTCTTCGGAAAAATAGTTTTTTCGCAAAGACAACTTCTTCGGAAAATTGATTTTTTCGGAATAATGACTTTTCACAACTTTCTTCGGAATATTAAACCCTAATCCGAAAACAATAAAACATATACAATACTATTAAAAAGCAGAAAAATAAGCTACAAATAAGCTAAAATCAAATAAGCAAATAACCAAAACTTAATCTAAAACACTTTCAAGAAAAACTAATTCAACCACAAATCAAAAACTTGAAAAATACTAATAAATCTAAAAATTAAAAATCAACTTTTTATAAAATAAACTAATAAGCACTTATCTAAAAACTTAACCAAATTGATTTTTAGAAAAAGCTAATAAGCCAAAATTTAAAAACTTTAAAAAACACTAAATAATAAAAATATTTAAAAACAACTTTTTATAAAAATTAACTAATAAGCACTTAATTAAAAATAAGAAAATTAACACAATAAGCACTAAAACACTATAAGCTATAAAAATCAAACACATAAAAATCAATAAGCACAATCAATCAAAAACATCAATCAAACAAGAACATGATTAATTAAACTACATGATTATCAAAATCAACACAAGATTAATAATAAAGAAAGGAAGAATGAGAATGATTAATTGAAAAATTGATGAAGATTAAGATTAAGATCTAATACAAGATTAATGAAAAAAATTAAAACATTAAAGAAAAGCTAGAGAGAGAAAGTAATTAATCTACTCCTAATCCTAAAACTAATCTACTCCTAATTTTCTAACCACCTCCTAATGACACATTAGGAGGGTATTTATAGGCGGAGTAAATTGTTGGTTCTTTCTTCCTTCTTTCTTCTTGTCTCGACTCGATTTAAATTCTTTGTCTTTCTCGACATCGTCTCGGGATTTGTCGATATAATTTGAACTCGTCTTATAATTTTCTTCTTTAATTAGACTTGGTTCTTCGACTTCATTAAACTTCCGTCTTTAGACTTTTTCTTCGATAAATCTTCAGAATAGGCCTTGGACTTCCGTTCTTTTTGCACTCTTGATCTTTTGACTTCGTCTTTTCTCGTTTTCTTCGATAAAAGCCCGTATTTTGTTCCTTTTTCATCTTTTGGTCCTAAAACACAATAAAAACACAAACCACACATAATTCCGACATTTACGACATAAAATACACGTTTTGGCTTGGTTATTATTATAATTAAGTGGTAAAAAGATGGGTGTTTTCACACCTATCAGGCCTTTATTTGAACACAAGATATTAAGGAAACATAAAAAGATAGAAGATAACAAAATATTTGAAGGAAGAAAACAAGTAAAGAGATCGAAGAATTACATTAGGGCTTTGGATGTCATGAATGTTTATCACCCTCAAGTTTCACGTTCCCTTACCAAGCTTAAAAACGAGATCATTGTTATTATAAGTTAGTAAACTAACACAAACTCATGTGGCCCAGTTATTCACTTAGACTCCCTTATTCCTAGGTGTATCTCTTATATTTTATTGTTGTCTTGAATGATCACGAGGATGCATTGTTGACTTATTTCGATAGCTTATTTAGGCTGAAAATAAAGTAGGACGATTTAATCAATAGTTATCTAAATGACAAAATATTTTAAAATTGCTTCTCGGGACCTCATAAAGTTCATATCTTGGCATAACTCGTTTCACGATTTGAGACCTTTCTCGGACCGATATTTGGTAGTGACTTCATACTTCGAATCTTGAGAGACGTTCTTGAAATAATGGTCTTCTCTTCATAATAGGAATTTCTTCACTTGAAGTTTTTGAGTGATTCTTCATATTTGGACCACGACTTCTTCATTTTTCTCCAATCTTTATATTGGATTTTGATATACAACGATCCGCCTCCTTTTAGTACTTGGATCTATTTATCCTCATACCTTGTTAGGGCCTTTTTGGATAGACTTCTCCATGATCTTTAGGGGAGTATTTGCTTTTCGTCGTGTGTCTCGATCCTTCATATTGATTTTTGATAAATGATTCTTCACATCACTTTGGATCTTTAGCAACAAAATGTAGCCCTTATGCCTTGTTAGGGCCTTTTCGGACTCGCCAATCTTCGCATCCCGCGTCAATAAGTTATGCATTGGCTATGAACTTTAATTAATACCGAGCAACTTTTAAACGATCTTGTGCTAGAAGCTAAGTAACTTTTCAAATCGTATGACCATACTTATTGTAATTAAATTTATTAGCAAGCGATGGGAGAAAAAGTTCATAATTAACTCACATAAATTCATGAAAGAATACCAAACTTATAATTGACTCTATCATCTCTCGTTCTCCACAATTTAAAATATCCCGGAATGAGACTCGTGGATGCTTAGCCTATTAAATCAAAGTTTCGGGTTTGCAAGTCATCTATAGGATCTTGCAATTTCTTAGACTTTTTCAAGTTTTAGAATTATCATTTTAAAGTTCCCTTGGTAAACGACTTTCTAGGATCAATTATTGGAACTTGCGAAAAGTTCTCGTTCTTAACCCTTAAGAGTTAAGACTTTCGCGTTTTAAAGTTCCCTATATAAAAGCCTAGCAAAACTTGACTGTTGGAAATACGTTTAACGTATTAAGAAGGATCGGTCACTCCAACGATAGTCCATGTAATAGCTCGTAGTTTAGTTAACTTTCTTTATTTATCAAACAAGTCCAAGCCTAGCCTACAACATGTGTAGGCCGGCCCAAACATGTAAGCCCAAGCCAATTACAAGGCTTGGGTATATAAACCCTCTCCTTAGATAGAGAGGGTGTGTGGTTTCATAATTTACACATAGTTCTCTCAACTTTCTCTCTCTATCTTTGTGTGAAATCCACCATCTCTCTATCTCTTTCTCTCTCTAAAAGATAAGCAAGATTTAAATTTCTACAAATGGTATCAGAGCTTGGGATGAAATATAGGTTGGTTTTCGTGTTGTGTAGGCTTTCTTAAGCATATCGTAGGATTTTGAGTTTTCTTTGCCGAAATCATCAAAAATTTTCGTGTTTGTTAGTGTTCTAAAGTCGAATACAGTCTTTAATCGTGTCGTAGTATCTTGGATATCTTGGTTTTTGGCTAAAACTCAAGTTTTTTGGATCGAAAGTTGCAAAATTTCTTGTTTCTCATCATTCCGAAATTCTTGCAAGGTTTCCATCGGAAAGTACAACGTGAGGGTTGTCTGATCGCAATAACCTATTGGTTCCACTTTGCGATCATTGGAGTTAAACACCTTATTCAGACGTGACATTCCGATCTAGCATTGCGATCTGGGATTCCGACGGCTTTAAGGATTCTTGTGACGTCACCCTGTCCATTTTATTTTAGCAACATTCCGATCTGGACATTCCGATCTGGATATTCCGATCTGGACATTCCGATCTTGACATTAAGATAGTGTGACATTCCGATCTGGACATTCCGATAGTGACATTCCGATAGAGACATTCTGATCTGGACATCAAGATTGTGTGACATTCCGATCTGGCATTCCGATCTAGACATTCCGATCTGGCATTCCGATCTAGACATTCCGACAATCCAAAAATTATTCCGATCTGGCATTCCGATCTAGACATTCAGATCTGGCATTCCGATCTAGACATTCCGATCTGGCATTCCGATCTGGACATTAAGATTGTGTGACATTCCGATCGTGTGTAATTTTGACTTGGAATTTTTGGTTTATCGAGAACATATTTAAGGGGATTTTAACATTGTTTCTCGATTTTAACTCACAACAACACAAAAATACTTAACCTTATTTCATTGTTCGTTCAACTTTGTAAATCTTAACTTATTGAAATGGAGTACACATCTCTTACGGATAAGTCCATCCTCTCGGGTAGGGATAATCATCCACCAATGTTGGAGAAGTCTATGTACGAGGATTGGACTTCCCGAATGGAACTTTACATGTTGAACAAAGAGAATGAACATCTCATTTGGGCATCGGTGCTCAATGGACCATTAGATTATGGTACAGTGACGGAAGGTACGACTACTCGTCCTCGCACAACGGGTGAGTTGACTGGAGATATGAAGATTCAAGACAAATGTTATAAGTATGCTACCAACATCATTCTCCAAGCCCTTCCTCCAGATGTCTACAAACTCGTCAGCAAACATAAAGTTGCCAAAGAGTCATGGGATAGAATTCGGGTTCTAATGCAAGGCACCTCGTTAACTAAACAAGAACGAGAGTGTAAGCTTTATGATACTTTTGATAAGTTTGCCTATGTGCCAGGGGAGACTCTCAATGTTTACTATCTAAGATTTACCCTATTGTTGAATGAGCTTAATATCTATGGCATGGCAATCCCTACCTTTCAATTGAACACCAAGTATTTGAACACTCTTCCTCCAGAAAGGAAAAAATACGTGACGGATGTTAAATTGGCTAAGGACTTGCATAACACCAATGTGGATCAACTTCAAGCTTTTCTTCAACAAAACGAATGCCATGTGATCGAGGCTCGGTTGTCTACACCTCAAGTTCACGATCCACTTGCAATGTATGCTTCTCAACAAAACATGGCTTATACTTATCAGCAACCATCATACTTGCAGCAGACACCACCACACAACTATCAGCAACCACAACAACCATCTTATCAACCACTAATGATGCCACAGCAAGCATATCAACAAAGTGTTCATCAACAATCTTTTCCACAACAACCACCATATCAGACATCACCATCACAAGCCAACACTTCTCCATTGGGCTATACACCTCAGCAAGGATATTTTCCAATAGAAGCACAACCAGCACAAGCTTTCTACTCTAATGAACTTTCACCAATCCAAGCACCAGTCTTTACCGCAAATGATACGCCAGCTGATGTACTAAACCATCTCACCGCCTACTTGTCAAAACTTGTTGCAACTAGAGGATTTCCACCAACAAACAATCAGCTCCGCACCTCATCAAATCCTCGACAACAAGCCACTGTTCAAGATGGTCAAGTGACGATGCAACCTATTCAGGGAAGGCAAAATTCATATGGACCTCCTACAAGGACTGGGAACAATCAAGCTGTGAATTCTCAAGCTAGTAAAAATGGGAGTCCTATTGGTCCTAAGAGGGTTGTGACTTGCTACAATTGCCAAGGACAAGGTCATATGGCTAGGGAATGCACTCAGCCGAAAAGGAGGAGGGATGATGCATGGTTTCGTGAGAAGATGTATTTGGTCGATGCTCAGTCTAAGGGGAAGATTTTGGATTCAGAGGAGTTAGCATTTCTTGCAGACCCAGGGGCAGCAGATACTGAAGGCATTGTAGTCGTTTCCACTTCTAATGCAGCTTATCAAGCAGATGATCTTGACGCATATGATTCAGATTGTGATGACATTCACTCTGCCCAAGCTGCTCTCGTTGCTAATCTCTCTCACTACGGTTCTGATGTCATCAGTGAGGTACCAACCACATCGAATAATATTGATGATAACCAACATCAAGTTGGGCATGAAAATAACAACCTCGAAAAGCATTCGGGAACTAGTAATTCAAATGATGTGGTACCCAAACCTACACATTTGAGTGAACCTCAACCAAATGCTATGACGGGTATGGAATCTTATGCTCAACATGATTTGGTCATGGTGCCTAAACATATTATTGATCAAATGCATATGGCAGTCAGACAATCCGTAGATACAAATTCCACCCTAACTGCTGAGCTTGCGTTGCATAAAGAAAAGGTCAAAACTTTTGAAATGGTCCCTCAAGCAGAGAAAATAACATGTTCTAAATTTGACCAATTTTGTTTTGAGAAGATTGAACACTTGAAAGAAATAGAATCATTAAAAGCTAATCTTTCTAATGAATTAAAAGAAAAGTAGTCGGTTGTCAATGATTTTCAGAAACTTAAAATGGATTTCGAAACTCTCGAGTCTAAAAAGGTTGAATCAGAAATTAATGCTACCAAACTTCTTAAATTCAAGGAACAACAGCTTTTAAAACAATACGCTTCCACAGAAAAGGTTCATCTTTTAACTAAATCATTTAAAGAACTCGAACTTAAATGTCTTCAAGATTTACCACCTAATCCCGATTATGCAAAACAAGCTCAGGAATATATTCTCGGTCTTTATGATATGACCATAATTGGCAAATCGAAAGAAGCACCTTTTGTTCGTAGTACTGAGGAGACACAATCACTTGCGGATGAAACTCATTCTAAAATGCTTTCAAAATTCCATACAATTGATTATGATCAACATAATAAAGATCAATTTTCTAAAAAGACCCGCATTCGCTTACAAAAGGAATTAGCTGAATTGACAGTTCTTGTGCCCCAAAGTTTGTCAAATCAAAACCTTCCTAGTACGTCTTCTACACTTGTCAAAACGGATTTAACGAAGTTAATTCCACCGGTAAGTAAGGCGTCCGTTAACTTAAATGCGGTACACCAACACTTAGCCGATTTTGACAAGGTCATTTTGGAATGTACGACGGCTTCGGCCATAACGGAAGGTGAATGGAACTTTGAGCACACTAGAGCTGCGTTCCGAAATGAAATTGTTCCGTTTGTAGACAATGTTAAGGCTTGTCTTAGTAATCTTGATCAAGATTTGCTTTTGGAAATAGAAGAAGTTAGACGTGTTTTCAATGAAATGAATGATGCTTATGAAAACAGTTTACTTGAAATAGAACGGGGTTCACGCCATAATGATCTGCTTCTGAATCAAGTGATGTCTCATGATATAGTTTCTGTCTGTGTGAATACAAGTGTTGATAATGATTCTATTGTGTATAATGTTGAATCTGTGGATAATGTGGTAGATAGTACTTGTCACGAATCTGACGCTGAATTTTTAAAGCTTCAAGATTCATATTCTTCGCTTTCAAAACATTTTAATGAGATTCAAACACATTGTATTTCACTTGAATGCAAGCAACAATTTATTCAAGAAATCTTTGAAACGTCATTCGAAGGTGTTAATATCGATGATGCAAACTTTGAAAAGAATTTTCGATTGAATTTACAATCAAAACAGCGTCAGCCAAGTGACAAGGTTGCTCAATCTTTCCCGATAGACATAGAGAAATCTAAGGAGCTTAACTGTGTGAACGTACTTGAGGCCGCTGAGAATTTTAAACTTGATCTAGATAATCGAGTTTCCAAGATTTTGTCCAAAGTTGATAACCTAAACAGAAAGATACACGACTCTTCGATTCAGTAAAGTCCGCATGTGTTGATAACACTGCACAGAATCAATCCTTGATTGAACAATTGAATCGAAAGTCGGTGGAAATATCTGATTTGAGGGAACAAATTTTTGATAAAAATATGGTCTTGGCTGAGTTAAAGGAAACACTTCGTACTCTAAAAGGTAAGAATGTTGTGGATAATGCAGCCACTATCTCAGCATCGTCCTCTAGTGCAATCAAAAGGAACCTTATAGCCATCACACCACTTAACAAGGGCCCTAGGACCAACCCATCTCAAACTTTGGTCACTAAAGATAAGGCGGAATCAAAACCAGCTTCTAATATTCCCGTGTTTCCTTCTACAGGAGTAAGCACCATTACTAAGGCTCAAAGATCTAAGCTTAAGAGAAACAAGAAGAATGATAGGATCTTGTCCCCATCTAGTAGTCAAGTGAAGAAGAAAGTAGAAGCCCGTCCTAGGAATGTTATTTCTATTTTGAATAAAAAGAATCATGTAGCTAAACCTAAAGGCTCTGCGGTTGTGCAGCGTTCTAAGCCTACTGTGAATTCTAATTTGAAATGTTGGAATTGCAATGAATGTATGTTTTCTAGTCGTCATGATTCTTGCCTTATTGACCATGTGAATGAGATGTATGCCCGGAAAATGGATTAGAATGGAAACCGACTGGGAAAGTATTAACCCAAGTTGGTTGGATGTGGCGCCCCACTGGTAGAACTTTCACTATAGTAGGAAATCGTGCCCTTTAACTAGGATCACTCCCACTAAAGCGAAGAAAGCATGCCCTTTAACTAGGAGTACCAAGGCTACCAAAACACAAGCGTGTCCTTTAACTAGGAACACTGACACTACTGTAGGAACCAAGTGCCCTTTAAATAGGTCTACTCCCACTGTAGTGCTCGCGAATAATCCAAAACCTAAGAAAGTTGGAACAGTCAAACCTGTTAGCGCTAAAACTCACATTAGAAAACGCAAGAAATCTAAGGGTCTCAAAAATGTTAGCAATTCTGATAATTCTATATCTGTATCTGCTAACACTCTGGAACCAATAGTTTCCAATGCATTGTCTACTGTTGTTATTGAAAACAGGTGGTCCAAATTGTTCTCTCGTATTTGGACTCTGGTTGCTCCAAGCATATGACCGGAGATCGCTCTCAGCTCAGAAATTTCGTCAGCAAGTTTCTTGGTACGGTTCGATTTGGAAATGATCATATTGCAAAGATAATGGGTTACGGTAAATATCATATTGGGAATGTTATAATTTCGAGAGTGTATTATGTGGAGGGTCTCGGTCACAACTTATTTTCTGTGGGACAATTTTGTGATGCAAACCTAGAAGTTGCTTTTCGAGAGCATACCTGCTTCATTCGTAATTTGGAAGGGGTAGATTTATTGAAAGGTACTCGAGGGAATAATTTGTATACTTTGTCTCTACAAGACATGATGGCCGCTTCTCCCGTATGTCTTCTCTCCAAAGCATCAAAGACTAAGTCATGGTTATGGCATCGACGGTTATCTCATCTTAACTTTGACGCTATTAATCACTTGGAGAAAAACGAACTTGTTCGTGGTCTTCCTAAACTATCATTTCACAAGGATCATTTGTGTTCCGCGTGCACAATGGGGAAAAGCACTAAGAAATCATACAAACCCAAGATGGAAGACACCAGCCAAGAGAAACTTTATCTATTGCATATGGATCTTTGTGGGCCAATGCGTGTTGAAAGTCTTAGTGGCAAAAAGTACATCCTCGTCATTGTCGATGATTACTCTCGGTTTACATGGGTGAAATTTCTTAAAGCAAAAAATGAGGCACCTAAATTCATCATCGGATTTCTCAAGATGATTCAAGTGCGTCTCAACACTACTGTCCGACGCATTCGTACAGATAATGGAACCAAATTTGTGAACCAAATTTTGCGTGATTATTATGAAGAAGTTGTCATTTCTCATGAAACATCCGTTGCTCACACTCCACAACAAAATGGTGTCGTTGAAAGGCGAAATCGCACACTTATGGAAGCTGCTCGAACGATGTTAATTTACGCAAAGGCTCCATTGTTTTTATGGGCAGAAGCAGTATCTACAGCAGTGTACACCCAAAACCGGTCACTAATTCGTAAACACCATGGTAAAACACCTTATGAGCTTCTCCATGGAAAAGTACCAGATTTATCATATCTTCATGTATTTGGTTCTCTTTGCTATCCAAATAATGATGGTGACAATTTGGGAAAACTTCAACCAAAGGCTGATATTGGTATTTTCATTGGTTACGCACCTGCAAAGAAGGCATACCGAATCTACAACCGTAACTCTTGCAAGATCCTCAAAACTATGAATGTTGATTTTGATGAGCTGACAGCTATGGCTTCTGAGCAAAGCAGCTCTGAACCCGCACTTCATGAAATGGGACCCAGTAATATTAGTTCTGGTCTTGTACCAAACAACCCTACTTCATCATCATTTACACCACCTACTAGGAAGGAATGGGATATCTTGTTTCAACCGTTCTTTGATGAATTCTTTACTCCTCCAATTATTGTTGCTCCAGAACCTGAGGTAATAGCTCTGGTAACCGAAGTTGTCGCTCCAGCAACCGAAGCACAATCAGATACGTCTGCACCTACAATTGGTCAAGATATACCATCAACGAGTAATTCTCAACCAACACCCGAACCAACTACCCATGTCATGCCTACTGATGATGAAGAGGACGATGATGATCACGATTTGGAATTCGCTCAAATGCGTGAACTTCCATTCTTTGGTGTACCAATTCCCGACCCTAATCAAGCCGGGTCATCCACCTCAGAGGAAGCTCCTTCTACCGTTTACTCCAATCCACGGATTCGTGAACATGACAGCAAGTGGACAAAGGATCATCCTATAGATTCTATTATTGGTGACCCTAATCGTCCGGTATCCACACGAAGTCAGTTACAAGAAAGTGCAATGTTTTGTCACTTTGATGCTTTTCTCACTGAAGTTGAACCTAAGACATGGCAACAAGCTTTTACTCAATCATGTTGGATAGAAGCTATGCAAGAAGAACTTAATGAATTTATACGTCTTGAAGTATGGGAACTTGTCCCATGCCCGGATCAAGTGTAGTTACTCACTTTGAAATAGGTTTACAAGGTGAAACTCGACGAGTTAGGCGGAATATTGAAGAACAAAGCTCGTCTAGTAGCTCGTGGATACAAGAAATTATTGGGCATCGACTTTATGGAATCCTTTGCACCTGTTTCCCGTTTGGAAGCTATTCGACTATTCCTCGCTTATGCAGCCCACATGAATATGATCGTCTATCAGATGGATGTAAAGACGACATTTCTGAATGGTGAAATCAAGGAAGAAGTCTATGTTCAACAGCCGGATGGTTTTGTGAATCCTAAATATCCTAATCATGTGTACAAGCTTAAGAAGGCTCTCTATGGGTTGAAGCAAGCTCCTCGCGCATGGTATGATCTATTGTCAGAATTCCTCATTACGCAATGCTTCGCTAAAGGCAAGGTGGATCCCACGTTGTTCATTCAAAAACGAGGTAAAGATATGATTATGGTACAAATATATGTTGATGATATTATATTTGCAGCCTCGACCCAAACTTTATCCGACGAATTTGGGAAACTCATGTCTTCCAAGTTTAAGATGTCAATGATGGGCAAGGTATCATTCTTCTTAGGTCTTCAAATATCTCAGAGTCCCAGAGGCATCTTTATGAATCAATCCAAGTATGCCCTTGAATCGCTTAAGAAATATAAGATGGAATCTTGCGACCCTATGGATACTCCAATGGTGGAAAAATCTAAGCTTGATGCAGATCCACATGGAGTTGCCGTTGATCCGACACTTTATCGTGGAATGATCGGTACTCTTCTGTATATCACAGCTAGTCGACCTGATCTTCAGTTTGCTATATGTATGTGTGCTCGGTATCAAACTCGACCTACTGAGTTACACTTGGCCACTGTGAAACGGATCTTTCGATATCTTAAAGGAACCATTAATCGGGGACTTTGGTATTCGAAGGACTCTTCGATTGCACTTACAGCATATGCAGATGCGGATCACGCGGGTTGTCAAGACACAAGGCGTAGCACGAGTGGAACTTTGCAACTACTAGGAGATCGACTAATCAGTTGGGCATCGAAAAGGCAGAAAAGCGCTGCAATTTCAAGTACGGAAGCAGAATACATAGCTATGTCCGGTTGCTGTGCTCAAATTCTGTGGATGAGATCGCAATTAACCGACTATGGTCTAGGTTTCAACAAAATTCCGATGTACTGCGACAACAAGAGTGCAATTGCCTTATGCTGCAACAATGTTCAATTCTCCCGGTCGAAGCATATCGACATTCGGTACCATTTCATCAAGGAGAAAGTGGAAAATGGAGTGATCGAGCTTTACTTTGTCCGATCTGAGTATCAATTGGAGGATATTTTCACGAAGGCTTTAGATCGCGCTCGAATTGAATTTTTGGCCGAAAAGCTAGGAATGAGAACCTTCTCGCCTGAGACTCTAAAGGAATTGGCAGATGAAGCAAAAGAATAGTGATGGTAAACTATTCTCCGTATCCTTGGTGATCATCTGTATATATTGTTTATATTTTTATCCACAAAAGCAAAATACAAAAATATAAAACCCTATAAAAACCATAAAAATTGAAAAATTCATAAAAATCCAAAAATATTTTTACTTTATTTTTCAAAGGCATGTCTTTTGGTACGATAATATTTACAGCTTTAGAAATGTTGATTAATATTGACACGGCGCCATAAATAGAGTTCGTACAAAAGTTGTAAATATTTCATAAAACATGCCTAAATGGCTTGTAGTTATTTCTGACTGCAACCCGGTTTTCACATTAAAGTCAAGTATTTCTTATGAAAGCTTTGGCTCACAACGGGAATTAATTTTCTCGGGCAAGGTTTACTTTAAAACCTTGTAAGGGATCTAGTTTACTTTATAACTTGGTCTAACACAAATCTATGTACGTTTCAGTGCATTTATTTGTTAAAACAAGAGAAGTCTTGTTTTTATGAAGCTATCATCTCTACAACCATAGCAATCTACAATTGGTATCTACATACTCGACGATGCGACTACTAAACCGACGACTACAGCTCTTTCGATAGAACACGGGTCAACAATTCAGGGGGAGCAACTGTCAAGCATTCAGAATCTTCGATGCCGAAAGTGCCAAGTTCACAAGTTGGTGTCAAGACAACAATACCAATCGTACACGTGGTGTCAAGAGATGACTTCAGACGTGACGAGGCGACCAACATATGCTGACAAGAACCATTTGATCTTATCATATGATGTTCTCATCTATCAGGTCCAACCTTGTCAATTCTTTTTAATATGGTGAATATGTGATCATGCTACAATTCGATACCATATCTCATACATTTGGTATCATGAAGATTAAAATGGACTTGCATTATTCTTCCCAAAACCTTTGTTAAAACTTCATTAAATCAATTGATATTAAAAACATCGATTGGGTTAATATTTTTAATATGGGGGAGAAAATGTGATTTAATATGGGATATTATCACAAATAGTTTGACTTAATGTGCTGTCTCATCCCGACATGTGCGAAATGTTTTCGAATATCGTGGCATATGTTAAGGGGGAGCAAAACGTATTTGCATATAAAAATGGATTTTCATGGTGACATATACTTACCTGAAACCTATTTATTTCACGACGATGAAGATTGTGGTGACATAAGGATGGTAGGATAGGTTAAGTCCTATGATTCTTCCAGAACCGAAGGAATCTTCCCAAGGACATTCCATAGCTAGAAATAGTAGTCCTTAGTAAAGTTGGAGAAGGATTGTGAACGTAGCTGAATGCCGACCAAGTACTTAAGTTAGCACTGGAACAATCACAACAAGGTGCTAGTTATGACGTATTGGTAAGCATTGAAGGGGTTGAAGAATGAAAAAGAATTGTAAAGATAAAGGGTGTAAAGAAAGAAGCCCTCCTTACAACCTTAGGCAGAAACCGGGTCAATACATATGCTATTGAGATCATTTTTAATGATGCTTGATATTGAAGATAAGACATCATAGACCCAGTGATGCAATGCACAACCCATCCCAGCTAACTCAAATATCTCTTAAAAGATATTTGTTTTAATCACACAGAGACAACACGTTATCTATCGATTTATTCCCTCCGAATAAATTGGTATTGAAAAGGTGGCACTCCTCTCCAGCCTCCGATCGCTAAAATTCAAAATGCACGATCGAGTCTAGAGCCATTTGAGATCATCAAATATCTCATTAGGACACACTTTCATATTTCCTTGCTTCTTCACACACTGTGAAAAGTAAGAAAGATTTTAAGAGTCCTACGCAAAATCTTCATGATCTTGCCTGAACATCCGAGTAATACGAGAGTATTTACAATGAAGATGGAAATCCTTCTTGAGCGAATATCAAAAAGCTCATGGTAGGTGACTTGTGCGATTCTTTATGAATCAAGCTTGTGATAACTGGAAAGCAACAGTGGTTTAATTCTCAAATGAATTTAAACACGTTCCAGGCCTCTACGCAATATCTTAGTGATCTTGCCAGAACACTCAGAGTGATACCTTAGTATTCACAGTGATGAGTGGAAATCCTTCTAGTGTTAACCTTAAACAGTACTTGGTAGGTAACTTTCAAGATTCTATACGAATCAAGCTCGTGACAACTGGAAAGCAACGATGGTGCGGTTCTTAATTGAATTTCACTTGTTCCAGGAACATGAATTGACGGCTTCAAATCATGCGGATATTATTATCCAAATGATTCACTCTTTATGTTTGCAGTCAGCTTTGGACGGTCGAATAAAGAGAACGGGTTTACCCGCGAAACCCTGTCAGGAAGTTACTTAATTGAAACTATCTGTCACGGGTACGATATCTAATATCGTCCAACGGTCTTCACCGACCGGAGGTAAAATGCTACCGATTTAGAATGAAATGTTCAAAGCCATTTTGTTCGTGTCTACTTATGTTGCGGCATTTGAAGACGGTGGCGTTGCGGAATCCAAGAAGAAGTCTTCCCCGCATGCTTATACTTTATGCACTTAATACCTCATCTAATTCAAGAAAGCCTAAAAGTTAAGTCTTCCGCTGTATCGAACTCTGAAGCTTTCAAGAATTACAAAGGTATAAGTATGTGGGACGTGAGGTCACGAAGAGGCGAAGATCACAAGTGATGGATGCACGAGATCAATGCAAGAGATTAATGCTCAAAGATTGATATCAATGATCACATCAGCATGTTCACCAGAAAAGAGAAAGAAAAGAAAGACGAAGACTACGAGCTCAAGACAAGCATAGTATGCTAGGTTTATTTCATTATTGTAACTCGGGTAACGCCCTTGTTTGGAGTGACCTCCCTTAGGGGGAGATTGTTGGAAATACGTTTTACGTATTAAGAAGGATCGGTCACTCCAACGATAGTCCATGTAATAGCTCGTAGTTTAGTTAACTTTCTTTATTTATCAAACAAGTCCAAGCCTAGCCTACAACATGTGTAGGCCGGCCCAAACATGTAAGCCCAAGCCAATTACAAGGCTTGGGTATATAAACCCTCTCCTTAGATAGAGAGGGTGTGTGGTTTCATAATTTACACATAGTTCTCTCAACTTTCTCTCTCTAGTTTTGTGTGAAATCCACCATCTCTCTATCTTTTTCTCTCTCTAAAAACATAAGCAAGATTTACATTTCTACATTGACTTAAACACGTTAAGGATACTAGCTAGAGTAAACTTAGATAAGTGAACTCGGGTTGAGTCAAAAGATCCATGACGGGCCTAATATATCAAAGACATCTAAACTTATTAAAACCATTTTATTGAAATTTATTCTAATGAAAGAAAATAACGATAACAAAGGAAAATACTAATAGGCCAAAATAGATCAAAAATTTTGAAAAATGTCGAAAAATCAATTTTCCGGTCAAAATGATGACAAATACATGGAAAAGCCCACTTAACTTCGATAGAAGTCCCCCTACACTTGATATAAACATTGTCCTCAATGTTTAAGCATGTGGGAGTAAACACTGCTACAAAAAAGTCCATGGAGAGTGGTCCAAAAAGGCTATGGAAACTGGTTTTGTAGGACGTCTCTATGTGGAGGATCTCCTTGCTCGACACATAAAGAGACTGGTTTTTAAACCAGTCTCTATTAAAAGAATCGACACTGGTTATCTTCATAAAAACAAGTCTCTTTAGAGATTGGTCTCCATACTAATCTCCAGAAAGCAGTTTTTTTAAGAGCATCTAACCAGTCTTTTTATGGAGTAAAAAAATGTGTTTTTTTCTAAAAACCAGTTTCTTTTTAATTAATATTTTAAAAAAAAATTTGGAATTTTTATTAAATTACAAATTTTACAAATTTAACCCTCTACAATGAAATAATATAAATACAAGAATTCTATAAAAAAAATAAATTAAAGGACTTTAATTGTCATAAATAACAAATGTATGTAAATAAAAACAATTTTATTAATTGGAAGGATTAAAATTGTCAAATACATATTTCAAATCAAATTTGTTTTTATTTAACTTGTCGCCACAATGTAAACCAAGCTCCAACAATCGCGTTCAACTCTTTCTTATTCAACGACGCTCGTTATTCCACGGTACCTACAAGTAATTTAATCAAATTAACACAATAAGCTAGATAAAAGAAATAAAGGAATCTATAAGAGTATAATCAATGAAAATACTAGTTTTAATTTGAAGGTTGAAATTAGTACTACTAGGTCTAAATAACAATACTTAGAATTACAATTGGATTCTCTCTCTTTTGTGACATGGAGTATTAATGTATTATACTATTAATCAAACAGAACCAATAAGAAAACCATACTTGTAAGAGCGCACTAACTTCCACAACAAGAAAGCACACAAAATCCCATTTGTTTTTCTGTATCAAAGACGCACAGTATTTTATCACAAGTAGGTCAATAAGAACAGCAAAATAATCAGTGTATGGAATTCTTTGAAGTAGAGAGCAAAGCAACTTAAAAACAAACCTTCCCGATGCAATTAGATACCCAAGGGCAGTGATGGTCAAATTGTTCCACACAACGCTCACAGGTAGAACAATGCTTTGTACGAAGAGGTCGAACAATCTAAACATCAAAAAACAATTAAGATGGTAAGAATATCAATACAGAAAGTGGATGTTGCAACTTTGACGCGTTTAACTATGAACACGTTTATTTAGGCTATCTAATATCTTCAACGAGCTAAGACAGTAAAACAAAAAATAAGCTTAAAATGCAATGTGACAAATGGATCAAAAGATTGTAACTTTATTAAGGTTCTGAGGTCTTTTGACACAGTAATTGATTATCTATGGTATTAGAATTTGGGACAAAAAGTCGACACTACCAGAACATACGTGTTTATCCAATCCCATATTGAACCCTTTACCCAACTCACCCATTTTGCCACCTCTAACAGAATGTAATGGAAGTCGCCTTGAATCAGTGCAACACAATTACCAAAGATAAATGATATGCATGACACTTACCTTACAAGTTGCACATAGTTGAGTCCAGTTATAGCAAAGCAGGGTCACGAATCTCAATCTTTAATAATGGCTCCTTCTCAATACAAAAACTATGATTTTCCGTAACTGACTGGAGAGTATACTTGTTTTCGTACACAAGAAAAATATTCATACGGGAAGAAATTGCAACAGAGTAAATCTTCCAGGGACAAAAGGTATGCAGTTGAGTTAGGAAGGTAATACACGACTTACATCATCTTTTGAGTCGTTTGAATCATTCCTGTTGGC
This sequence comes from Glebionis coronaria, assembly GCA_025667525.1. NCBI lineage: Eukaryota > Viridiplantae > Streptophyta > Magnoliopsida > Asterales > Asteraceae > Glebionis > Glebionis coronaria. The sequence continues at coordinate 124,444,158 of CM046877.1, read as the reverse complement.
TTTAATGAAACCGGGATTCTTCCTACAAAAACCACAAAAGGCCACCAACAGGTCAAGTTTGACAAATATCGACGTGGGCTATTTAAACACGTATTAAATCGTATAATTGTTTTTATAGTTATCGCGATAATTATAGTTTTCGACGTATTTATTTAACCAATCATACCACCATTTTAATCCCTTATTATAATCAATAAAATTAGATAAGTTTATTAGCCGATCTTAGACCACAACCTACCATGAATTCAAATCGTGCCCGGCAGTCAAATCCCTCGACGACGTGTCCAAACGCACCCTTAGGGCTTGCTGCCCAAACCGAACACCCCCTTAGCAGCCTCCTGCTAAACCAACGCACCCCTATTTCGTTCTGCAATCCCAAACGCACCCTTATATTCCTTCAGCAAACCCAAATGCCCATGCTGGCTGTTATACTCAGAAACAAACACCCCTGGTGGGCTGTTATACCCAGAAACAAACACCCCTGCTGGGTTGTTATAATCAGAAACAAACACCCCTGCTGGGCTGTTATAGCCAGAAACAAACACCCCTGGTGGGCTGTTATACTCAGAAACAAACACCCCTGCTGGGCTGTTATACCCAGAAACAAACACCCCTGGTGGGCTGTTATACTCAGAAACAAACACCCCTGCTGGGCTGTTATAGCCAGAAACAAACACCCCTGCTGGGCTGTTATAGCCAGAAACAAACACCCCTGATGGGCTGTTATAGCCAGAAACAAACACCCCTGATGGGCTGTTATATCCAGAAACAAACACCCTTGCTGGTGGTTGCTGGAATAGAGCGACGAGTGGCAGACGGCCAGAACGATGGTGGCAAATCACCACTGTCGTGGTGGTGCTGCTGGTGATGTATGCCACGGCGACAGCTCTCTGTGGTGGTGGTGGTTGTGTGATGGTGATATAGATCTCAATGGTGTGTGACGGAAGTGGCTGTATATGGTGGCAGCAGCTGTATGGTGGTTATGATCGGGGGTGTAAAGTGACAGTGGATGACGGCCATTTGTGGTGGCGGTGGTGGTCATATATATATGATGGATTTGCTGTGGTGGAGTGACGAAGGCGACCGGAAATGGTGTGGTTTGCCGGAAAACGTTTATATAACAGATCGGGTATTGGATTAGATAGATCGGGTTGTAGGGAGTAATTTTAGTGCTCGCCTGAAAGTTGATCGGAAATATTTTCCGATGGTGGCTGGTGGCCGGAATTATGGAGATAAGGAAGAGAGATATAATTTTTATTAGGGTTTTGTGTGTGTGTAGGAGATGAAGTCAAAATGAGAAAAATAATATAGTTCTCTATTTATACTAAATTATAAATGTAAGCTTTGGATAGTTCAGGGTCAAAAATGTAACTTTTCTTATAACTATCGTTAGTTAATGGTTCGGGCTCGTTTGAACTCGATAAAATTTGATTCGTTTTACGAAATTCGAGGCATCGATCTTAAAACGATTTTTACAATAAAGTAGAGTATTTATTCGACTATTTTTCGAAATCGTCTATCGTTTTCATTTAAATAGTTACTGATTATCGTTATCGTGAATAGTTTGCCTTTAAAGAAAATATAAGTTAAATTTGATTGTTCCCGTTTTCAACGTACATTATTAAAACTAAAATAAAAGTATCGGATATTCTAATAAGTCTTTTTATCAAATATCTCTGAATAATTAAATATAAATTTGATTTTTATCGTGTCAGTTCTCATATTTTGCGCAGTCTTTTACAATATGTAAAATAAGCTCTCGTTTTCGAATCAAATAACTTTGATATCTCTCGAAAATGAATTTCGATTAATAAATAATATAATTTATTATTAATTAAAGCCTGGAAAATTTTCGGTTGTGACAATTACATTATACGGATCTTACGATCCGGATCCTACTTTATGATATCTATCTTGTAAAGACGAAAACGATCATAAGTAAGATACCGATCTTGAAAACCTTGATATTTATGTTGATATTGCTCGGTTCAGTTCGGTTTCGGGATAAAACCAAGTAAAATACCCAGTGGTCGAACTCGGTGACTCGATCGGGTTGACTTTTTGGTGATCTCGTGAACCGGTTACTCGACCGTGTTGAGCCGATGGTCGATCCCGTGAACCGATGATTTTGACCATGTTGACCCGGAGGTCGAACCGTGGTTTGGTGGCTCGTATCATAGGCAGCGATACCCTATCGAATCATATCGTGTGCAACGATACCCTATCGACTAATATCATGTGCAACGATACCCTATCAAATCATATCGTGTGCAAAGATACCCTATCGACTCATATCGTGTGCAACGATGCCTTTGACTCATAGCGTGTGCAACGATACCCTATCGACTCATATCGTGAGCAACGATACCATATCGGCTCATATCGTGTGCAAAGATACCCTATTGACTCTTACCGTGTCCAACGATGAGGAGGATGATTTTGGTGATGAGGTCGTAGAAGTTATTTATCTTAGTTCAGGCGAATCTGATGTTGAACACGATACCTGTATATGATATATATATAGTACGTACATATGCCGGTTCATATACAAGTTTTACACAATTTATGATTCTTAATTTTTTATGTATTAATGGTCCTTATACTTTAATCACATATATACTTTATAAAGTCTAAAAACGTAATATGTTATAAAAACAAGTATGTACCGTTTAGTCCTTATAATTTTAAGTTTAAAAAAAAATTAACCACAATCTATTAAAATAAAACAAGACTGGTTTTTTAAAAACCAATGTCTTAAAATGTGTAAAAACACTGTTTTTTTAATAAAAAATGGTGTCCATAAAACAAACACATAGAGACATGTTGTTATGTAAAAACCAGTGTCTTTACTTTTATAAAAAAGACTGGTTGCATCTTAAAAACCGGTTTCTTTAGAATTCACATTATGAAGGCTGGTTTTTTTCAAGAAAACCAGTTTCCATGCATTCCTTTCCCACCATTTTTGGTCATAGAGACATGTTTTTTCATAACCAGTCTTTTTAAGGGGGTCTCTTTAGCGTTTTGTGTAGTAGTGAAACTCCCCTACACTTAGGACATTGTGCACGTTGTTTAAATCTTGCTAAGGAAGAGACAACTAAAGTGATTCCTATTTTAATATTTGAAGAATATAAAATAGTGAATCAAAAGAGTTTAGGATAGAACCGGGAAGACGGGAACACGGAATCACGGGTCGTCAAAAATAATCAAGAATAAATATTTGAAAGCTCGAATCCCTGCTAATGTATGAATTTTTCAATTCTTTTTATTTCTATTTATCGTTCCTTAAATCGATTCGAATTGATTTCCCATTTAACGTGGATTAATTGTTCTTGGTAAAAATACTTTGTTTAGTATTTAAAAACTAAAAACTATTTAAAATAATTAAAAACTAATTAATCTAATTGATAAGAAAATATTTAATTAAAACTACTTTTAAACTATTAAAAATTCTAATTAAACAAAACTTAACAAAACTATTAAAGACTAATTTAAACTTATTTAAAATAAAACTATTTGAAAACTAATTTAAATTTAAAACTTAAAACTAAATTTTACTCTAATTAATTTTTAACTAAAACTTTTAATTTAAATGAAATCTATTTAAAACTAAATTTTAAATAAAACTAAATAAATTAAAACTAATTTATAAAAGCAATTTAAAATTTATAAAAGTAATTAAAATATTTTTTTTATATTTTTTTAAGACTGTATAAAAGAAAACTTATAATTAAAACTAACCAAAACTTGTATTTAAACTATTTAATTAAAACTGACAGTTATTTTAATACCTATATTAATTAAAAAGATTATATTTAAACACAAAAAGAGGGTCTAGACTAAATGGTAAAGACGTTGGACTATTGAACTGGTGGTCGCGGGTTCGAGTCTAGCTGGAGACAAATTTTTGCTATATTGTTTTTTTTTTGGAATGTATGAAACAAACAGACCAAGTGGATCCGTTGCTTTTCGCAGCAATATCAGCAAAACAATAAACCCAAATAAGCATATACAGCTTAAACAGGAAATAAGCAAATCCAATCTAAAACTAAGCAAATCTAAACTTAAAACTTACAAAATCAAATAAGCTAAAAGGACCTTAAAGGGATAATAAGCAAGCAGACTACCAAATCAGCAAAGAAACAATTCTAAACTTAACTAAATCTAATAAGCTAAACAAAGTTAAAAAGAAAATAAGCAAAACTATCTGAACAAATCAAATAAGAAAATTTAATACTGAAAATAAGCAATAGAGACCAAATAATCAGCAAACCATTAAATTGGATATACTAGATACCAAACTAACACAGTAAACAGACAATTCTAATAATTAAATCAAAGATAACAACAACTATTTAAACCAGAAATCAGATTAAAACTTGAAATAACTAAGCAGTTCTAAACATCAAATCAATTCAACCAGTGAAAACAACTAAACATTAAGCAGATAACAAATTATTACAAATAAACTAAAACTTGTAAAATAAAAAGAGATCAAACCTGATGACGATAACCGTTGCGACGAAGGAAGGCGCTGAACCCCCTTTTAATCTAAACCAAAACCGACACCTTAACCATCAACACCATCACTCGATTCACAATCATCTATTCATGAACCACGAACCAGTTCTTCTAATCGAACCAGTTTTAATTTAAAACTTCCAGTGGGGAAGTTTTTTCTACCAAGATTTATTTAATATTATTTAATCAAAAACATATAAAAAAGATAAATAGCAGGAAACTTTAAATAATTAAAGAGACAATTTTAAACCAAAAAGAAATTTTATTAATAACTGAAATTTGATTACAATTACTGAAAAGAAAATTACAATTTAAATCTAATCTATTTTTGCATAAATAAAAATAAAATAAAAATGGCACCCATGATTACACATTTGATGGGGGTTTTATAGGGAAACCCTAACTTCCTTCTTGATGAAGCTTGGTGATCACGGAGAAAGATCACAACCGCTCTTTTCTCTTCTCTTTCTTCATTTCTTGATCAAACGGTTGTCAATCACCCTGGGGTCACATGGATTAAAGGCTGAGGTGTCTTGATTTAATTGGAGAAGTGGTTGTGGTGATTTGTTACAACCAATTAGGAAAGGGGATTTAAGCCACGTAGATGAGGACCACATCATGCTTCGCCGAAAAACTTGGGGGATTTAATTCCCCTACGTGTGAATCACACGAATCAGGCAAAACCCCTAATTTTTTTGATGTAATTTACTGATTAGGGTTAAGGGAAGTGGTGTCTGTTTATTTGGGAGAGAGATAAAAGTGGGTGAAATGCATAGGTTGTAACGTCAAGAAGTTTGTGAGGGTTGACCAAAGTGAACCGAATTTTTCACTTTTTATGTATTTATCCATCGTCCAATGTTTATTAGCAAAAATAGGCTTTGGCCTATGCTGAGATACTCCCATCCGTCTCAAATATTTGATATGGGCTTGGGCCCAAGTTAACTTGTAATATTTACTCCATCCGTATAAACATTGTATTTTTGGGCCTAATGGGCCTTTGGTAAAGGATAAATATCTTGGATTCCTTATTGGGCTTTTGGGCCCAATACCCAAATGTGGGACCCACTAGGCCCATTAACCTTTAAAATATTAAATCCTCTAAAAACGACTTGTCATTTGGCTTCTCGATCTTTCTTCAAACTCTTTGTCGATTTTGCCGGTTTCCGTGATCTTCGGTACACTTTTGGTTCTTTGACTTTGTCTTTGTCTCTTTCTTGGACTTTTCTTCAACATTTGACCGTGAACTCCCGTGTTTTCTTTCCTTTTGATCTTTTGTACCTATTTCACACAAAAACATAAAACCACGCGTAATTCCGACTTTTACGATATTAAACACATGATTAGGTCTTGTTTTTCCTTGATTTTAGTGGCAAAAGGATAAGTGTTTACACACTTATTAAATCCCCTACACTTGACCATTGCAATGACCCCTGCAATGCATAATTTTAAAGCATAAAGTTACATTTTCCTCATAATTAATCCATCCTGGCCTTTATTAAGATATACTATTACTACTACGATGAAAAGATAAAAACTTTAAAGGAGACAAAAGTTATAACAATTTGTTAACTTGGAAATTATTTGACGGAAGAAACTCGTAAAGAAATCTAAGGCTTAAATTAGGGCTTTGGTGTTATGAATATCAATCACCCTCAAGTTTCACTTCCCCCATACCAAGCTTAAAAACGAGATCATTGTTTACCATAAGTTCTTAGGTTAAAACCACTTATATAAGATAATTGTGTAATACTCTTTCTCCAATTCCTAAGTTGTATCTCTTGCTTTTAAGGATTGTCATTCACCCGTAGGCTCATTTGACTTATTTGATAATTATTAGTCCAAAAATGAAGGCAAAACGGTGCAAACCCGACACTCAAAACCTAACCTCGTCCTAAAAAACGTTGTCACTAAAATAAGCCCACATCAAGGATGATTTAACACGATTTGGGGAATAAATTCCCGGATCAAAAATTTGGCTAATAGTAATACTTATTAATTATTCCTCCAAAGTCATGTAGACTTTATGTGGAGTTTAGCAAATTCACATCATATACCCTTAGGCTCTTTAAGATGTAAAATGCTCCTCATCTATTGTCCACACCCTAAGGCTCCTTGAACGATAAACAAGGGAATTGATTTTTGATCAATTTTTATTCAACACTTACCATGCCATACACCCTAAGTCTCTAATGACAAGGTTCGTGCTACATGCCCCACACCCTAAGGCTCCTTGAGGTCATGTTTTAATCTTATTCTTTCTTATTTATGATATATATAGTAGGCCAAATTCCGCGGTCCCATGGTGTGGAAACCTCCTACTTAGTGGTTATGAGCCACCTTAGTCGAAAGTCCACAACGCTGGCACCCTCAATGTGTTCATGCTTTAATTACAAGGAGATAAAAGATTTGGCTAAGAGCTAAGATATCGAATCTACACCGCAAAAATCCTCATTTATTAAGCAATTAAATATACAAACGGGAAGAAAGAGCCACAAAAACTCATATAATCAAGAATTAACCCTTAAACTTATTATCAACTCTATCATCTCTCGTTCTCCACAATTTAAAATCTCAAGGAATGAGACTCGTGGATGCTTAGCCTAATAAACCAATTAAGGTCCATATGGTTAAGGATACTAGCTAGAGTAAACTTGGATAAGTAAACTCGGGTTGAGTCAAAATATTCACGACGGGCCTAATATATCAAAGATATCTAAACTTGTTAAAACTATTTTATTCATTTATTTATTTTTTTGACTTTATTCTTGAAATGGAAAATATAAATACGATGCGATGACAAAAGGAAAGAAAATAAATAGAAATACTACTAGGCCAAAACAGATCAAAAATTTGAAAAACGTTGAAAAATTTTAATTTTCCGGTTAAATAAGGTCAAATTCATGGAAAAGCCCACTAAAAATCGATAGAAGTCCCCCTACACTTAATATAAACATTTTCCTCGATGTTTAAGCATGTGGGAGAATAAACTCCTCTACGCTAAGGACATTGAGTACGTTGTTTAAATCAAGCTAAGGAAGAGACAACTAAAGTGATTACATTTATTCGTCTTATTTATATACATGTATGAATCACAATAGCAAAAACTTATCGAAGAAACCGGGTACACGGGAACACGGGATCACGGGTCTCGTCAAAAACACCAAAAGTGGATCATTAAAGCACACGTCCCTGCACAACATCACAACACAAAGAACCTACTCGGCTCCCCCTACACTTATTGGTGGAAATGGGTGAAGGTGAAAAAGGGTGGAAAGGATGGAAAAGGTAAAAATCTAACCTAGTTATACGATGCTTGATTTATTTATCACTAGTCTCTAGCTCGACTCGATTTCCCGAATGTCATCATTCAGATGGGAAAATCATGGGAAAATCGAGATTTCCAAGGGAGGAAAATCTCTCCATGATAAAGGATGAATCACACTCACATAAAGAATACCCCAAAAAAATCCACCCAGGTCAAACACATAATTTCCATCATGAAAGGAAATAAACCCCGAGGTGGTAAAATCACATAAGGCAAAGTAAAGTGGGGTACCCTTAGTCAAAAATTTCTTACGCGGAAAGGTGTTATGGTGATATGGCAATGATAGCACGAAAGTCTCTATTCCGGGATCAAACACCTATTCCTTAACGGGAAAATAGCAAGAGGTGTTGACATTAAAGCTCAAAATATCCTCATAATCCAAAGTGGGAAAGTCGTCCTCTTCCAAACTTGATGTGAAAACATAAGTATCATCGGAGTCATAGGAAAACTCATCCCCGTGAGGAAAATAGGTATTTAGAAAGATATCTAAATCCTCCTCAAATGGAATATCCTCTAAAGGAGGAATGATCTCTAAGAGTGGAGGATCCTCCTCAAAAGTCATGACTTCTAAAATTGGAGTATAAAAGTCAAAAGGAGTCTCCATGGAAGAATCACTCATAGAGATATGAGGTGCATTAAGATCATGGGGTGGGTCATCAAAGTTAATGAGATCACTTAAAGAAGTGTCATCATCGTAAGTATCAAAGATTGGTGGATCAAAAATAGGTGGGTCAAAAGTGGGTGGGTCAAAAGATGGGTCGTCTAAACCGAAGATAGTATGATCACTTAAAGAAGTGTCTTCACTATAAGTATCGTAAATAGGAGTTTAAAAAAATTGAGGCTCTAAGGGAAGGGATGAAGTTATCACAAAATCATTTTGATTAGACGTTTTAATTCCAAAAGGATTAATAAAAATCTCTTCATTATCATAATTAAGAACATCAATCATATTGACCGACTCTTTTCCATTTGATTTAGTTGTGATTTTTCCCATTTTAAAAACTTGTTGTTCATCCCTAACCCTAAGAATTAACTCCCCTTCGGCTACATCAACTAAAGCTCTTCCGGATCGTAAGAATGGTCTACCAAGTATTAACGGAATACGAGGATCCATCTCATAGCCGACAACGACAAAGTCCACGGGAAAAGTAAATGTACCAACTCGAACAAAAACGTCTTCGGCAATACCATCGGGGTATGCGAGAGTTCTATTAGCTAAGTCGAGAGTCATGCGAGTCGGTACAAGGTCGGGTAATGATAATTGTTTCCATACCGAGAGTGGCATAAGATTGATGCTAGCGCCAAGATCCGCTAAAGCCATAAAATCATCAATTTGAGGAAACGAGCAAGGTAACATGAATCGTCAAGGATCTCCTAGCATTTCGGGAAGCTCTTTGAGAAGAATCGCAGAACAATTCTCATTTAAACGAGTATTAACGAGCTCAACCTTTTTTTCCTTCTTATTGAGCAAATCTTTGAACATTTTCACAAATTTAGGCATTTGAGCAAGTGCTTCAATAAGGCTAATGTTAACATTCACGTTGGAAATCATTTTCAAAAAGTTGGAAACATGAATGTCATCTTTGGTGAGCACTTTAGCCTTGTCCAACCTAGAGGGATAAGGGATATTGGCCTTGGAAGTTGAAGGTTGAGAAGGAGAAGGACTCGCTTCTTGAACAACCTTATGGTTAGGCTCATTAGGCAATGGAGCACTAGTACTAGGAGTGGTAGTGGGAGGAATCACCGAAGGGGGAGTAGGATTACTCATTATGAAATCCGGGCCTTGTCTCTCCTTTATGGGCGAAGAGATGGAAGGACCAACTAAAGTGGCTCCACTTCGAGTAGTGATAGCACTCACATTAGCACGAGGGTTAATCTGGTATTAGAAGGTAAGGCTCCTTGGGGTCTAAGGGCTTGCAACATTTGTACGAACTTCCTATCGGTGGACTCTTGCATTTGTTTCATAGTTCTCTCATGTTCGGTCAACTTTTGTAGAACCAAGTCCATTTGAGGATTATGCATGTTCATTTGATTATACCCTTGATTGTTAAACCCTTGATTTTGAAATTGATTAGGATTTTGAAAGCCTTGATTTTGAGTATTAAACCCTTGGTTTTGCCTTTGAAAATTCCCTTGATTATTACCAATTTAAGGACCTTGGTTCCTATTTTGGTATTGGGTATTTTGGGCAGGTAGGGGTGGTCTTTGTGGAGCTACAAAACCCGGGGGAGCCAAATAGTTAGTACTCTTATAAGTCAAATGGTTAACATCAACATTTGGTTTAAAGTGAACCCTTTCATTTGGATTGGTGTTATAAGCATAAACTTGTTGTTGTTGATTGTAAACCTTGTCACAATTATAATATGAATGTGGTCCACCACAAATATCACACGTTTCACAAGTCTCTTCTAAGGCATTTACTTGACCATTGATGGCTTTGGTATTGTTAGCGGTTTGTAGATCAATTGATTCAACAAGCGAAGTAAGCTTATCAATTCTCTTGTCACTCTCACTAGAACTAGCACTTGCCATAGTATCCCTAACACTCTTGGTTTGTACTTTTGCCTTGTTTTCAATTATTGCCCAAGCCTCGTTCATGGATTTCACAAGAATATTGCCCCCCGCGGCACTATTAAGTGAGTCTTGGTCATTAAGAGTTAAACCATTGTAAAACGTATTGATTTGATGCACTTTAGTGAAACCATGTTGTTGACAGTAGGATATGTAAATCTTGCTTATGTTTTAGAGAGAGAAAGAGATAGAGAGATGGTGAGAACACACACACTTAGAGAGAGAAAGTGAAAGAAAAACACTTTTCAACTATGTGTAAAATGAAGAACCACACTACCCTCTCCATCAAAGGAGAGGGTTTATATACCCAAGCCTTTGTCATGGGCTTGGGCTTACATTTAGGCCGGCCTACACATGTTGTAGGCTAGGCTTTGGTTTGTTTGTTAAATAGAGATAAGTAACTAAACTACGAGCTATTACATGGACTATTGTTGGAGTGACCGATCCTTCTTAATACGTAAAACGTATTTCCAACAATCTCCCCCTAAGGGAGGTCACTCCAAACAAGGGCATTACCTAAGTTACAATAATAAAATAAACCTAGCATACTATGCTTGTCTTGAGCTCGTAGTCTTCGTCTTTCTTTTCTTTTTCTTTCCAGGTGAACATGCTGATGTGATCATTGATATCAATCTTGAGCATTAATCTCTTTCCTTGATCTTATGTATCCATCACTTGTGATCTTCGCCTCTTCGTGACCTCACGTCCCAAATACTTATACCTTTGTAATTCTTGAAAGCTTCAGAGTTCGATACAGCGGAAGACTTAACTTTTAGGCTTTCTTGAATTAGATGAGGTATTAAGTGCATAAAGTATAAGCATGCGGGGACGACTTCTTCTTAGATCCCGCAACGCCACCGTCTTCAAATGCCGCAACATAAGTAGACACGAACGAAATGGCTTTGAACATTTCATTCTAATTCGGTAGCATTTTACCTCCGGTCGGTGAAGACCGTTGGACGATATAAAATTTCGTACTCGTGGCAGGTAGATTTAATTGAAAATCTCCTTGACAAGATTTCGTGGGTAAACCCGTTCTCTTTACTCGATCGTCCAAAGCTGACTGCGAACGTAAAGAGTGAATCATTTGGATAATAATATCCGCATGATTTGAAGCCATCAATTCATGTTCCTGGAACAAGTGAAATTCAATTAAGAACCGCACCATCGTTGCTTTCCAGTTGTCACGAGCTTGATTCGTATAGAATCTTGCAAGTTACCTACCAAGTGTTGTTTGAGGTTAACACTAGAAGGATTTCCACTCATCATTGTGAACACTAAGGTATCACTCTGAGTGTTCTGGCAATATCACTAAGATATTACGTTGAGGCCTGGAACGTGTTTAAATTCATTTAAGAATAAACCACTGTTGCTTTCCAGTTATCACAAGTTTGATTCATACAGAATCGCACAAGTCACCTACCATGAGCTTTTTGATGTTCGCTCAAGAAGGATTTCCATCTTCATTGTAAATACTTTCGTATTACTCGGATGTTCAGGCAAGATCATGAAGATTTTGCGTAGGACTCTTAAGATCTTTCGTACTTTTCACAGTGTGTGAAGAAGCAAGGAAATATGAAAGTGTGTCCTAATGAGATATTTGATGATCTCAAATGGCTCTAGACTCAATCGTGCATTTTGGATTTTTAGTGATCGGAGGCTGGAGAGGAGTGCCACCTTTTCAATACCAATTTATTCGGAGTGAATAAATCAATAGATAATGTGTTGTCTCCGTGTGATTAAAACAAATACCTTTTGAGAGATATTTGAGTTAGCTGGGATGGGTTGTGCATTGCATCACTGGGTCCATGATGTCTATCTTCAATATCAAGAATCATTAAAAATGATCTCAATAGCATATGTATTGACCCGGTTTCTGCCTAAAGTTGTAAGGAGGGCTTCTTTCTTTACACCCTTTATCTTTACAATTCTTTTTCATTCTTCAACCCATTCAATGCTTACCAATACGTCATAACTAGCACCTTGTTGTGATTGTTCCAGTGCTAACTTAAGTACTTGGTCAGCATTCAGCTACATTCACAATCTTTCTCCATCTTTCCTAAGGACTACTATTTCTAGCTATGGAATGTCCTTGGGAAGATTCCTCCGGTTCTGGAAGAATCATAGGACTTAACCTATCCTACCATCCTTATGTCACCACAATCTTCATCGTCGTGAAATAAATAGGTTTTGGGTAAGTATAAATCACCATGAAATCCATTTTTGATATGCAAATCCATTTTGCTCCCCCTTAACATATGCCACGATATTCGAAAACATTTCGCACATGTCGGGATGAGCCAGCACATTAAGTCAAACCATTTGTGATAATATCCCATATTAAATCACATTTTCTCCCCCATATTAAAAATATTAACCCAATCGATTATCAATTGATTTAATGAAGTTTTAACAAAAGTTTTGGGAAGAAAAATGCAAGTCCATTTTATCTTCATGATTCCAAATGTATGAAATATGATACCGATTTGTAACATGATCACATATGCACCATATTAGAAAAAAAAATGACAAGGTTGGACCTGATTGATGAGAACATCATATGATAAGATCAAAAAGGTTCTTGTCAGCATAAGTTGGTCGCCTCATCACGTCTGAAGTCATCTCTTGACACCACGTGTACGATTGGTATTGTTGTCTTGACACCAACTTGTGAACTAGGCACGTTCGGCATCGAAGATTCTGAATGCTTGACAATTGCTCCCCCTCAATTGTTGACCCGTGTTCTACTGAAAGATCTGTAGTCGTCGGTTGAGTAGTCGCATCGTCGAGGATGTAGATACCAATTGTAGATTGCTATGGTTGTAGAGATGATAGCTTCATAAAACAAGACTTCTCGTGTTTTAATAAATAAATGCACTGAAACGTACATATATTTGTGTTAGACCAAGTTATAAATTAAACTTGATCCCTTACAAGGTTTTAAAGTAAACCTTGCCCGAGAAAATTAATTCCCGTTATGAGCCAAAGCTTTCATAAGAAATACTTGACTTTAATGTGAAAACCGGGTTGCAGTCAGAAATAACCACAAGCCATATAGGCATGTTTTATGAAATATTTACAACTTTTGTACGAAATCTATTTATGGTGCCGTGTCAATATTAATCAACATTTCTAAGGCCGTAAATATTATCGTACCAAAATACATGCCTTTGAAAAATAAAGTAAAAATATTTTTGGATTTTTATGAATTTTTCAATTTTTATGGTTTTTATATGGTTTTATATTTTTGTATTTTGCTTTTGTGGATAAAAATATAAATAATATATACAAATGATCACCAAGGATACGGAGAATAGTTTACCATCACTATTCTTTCGCTTCATCTGCCAATTCCTTTGGAGTCTCAGGCGAGAGGGTTCTCATTCCTAGCTTGTCGGCCAAAAATTCAATTCGAGCGCGATCTAAAGCCTTCGTGAAAATATCCGCCAATTGATACTCAGATCGGACAAAGTAAAGCTCGATTACTCCATTTTCCACTTGCTCCTTGATGAAGAGGTAGCGAATGTCAATGTGCTTCGACCGGGAGAATTGAACGTTGTTGCAGCATAAGGCAATTACACTCTTGTTGTCACAGTACATCGGAATTTTATTGAAACCTAGACCATAGTCGGTTAATTGCGATCTCATCCAAAGAATTTGAGCACAACAACCGGACATAGCTATGTATTCTGCTTCCATACTTGAAATTGCAGCGCTTTTCTGCCTTTTCGATGCCCAACTGATTAATCGATCTCCTAGTAGTTGCAATGTTCCACTCGTGCTACGCCTTGTATCTTGACAACCCGCGTGATCCGCATCTGCATATGCCATTAGTGCAATAGAAGAGTCCTTTGAATACCAAAGTCCCCGATTAATGGTTCTTTTAAGATATCGAAAGATCCTTTTAACAGTAGCTAAGTGTAACTCAGTAGGCCTAGTTTGATACCTAGCACACATACATATAGCAAACTGAAGATCAGGTCGACTGGCTGTGATATACAAAAGAGTACCAATCGTTCCACGATAAAGTGTCGGATCAACGGCAAATCCATGTGGATCTGCATCAAGCTTAGATTTTTCCACCATTGGAGTATCCACAGGGTCGCAAGATTCCATCTTATATTTGTTTAGCGATTCAAGGGCATACTTGGATTGATTGATAAAGATGCCTCTGGGACTCTGAGATATCTGAAGACCTAAGAAGAATGATACCTTGCCCATCATTGACATCTTAAACTTGGAAGACATGAGTGTCCCAAACTCATCCGATAAGGTTAGGGTCGAGGCTGCAAATATAATATCATCAACATATATTTGTACCATAATCATATCTTTACCTCGTTTCTGAATGAACAGCGTGGGATCCACCTTGCCTTTAGCGAAGCCTTGCGTAATGAGGAATTGTGACAATAGATCATACCATGCGCGAGGAGCTTGCTTCAACCCATAGATAGCCTTCTTAAGCTTGTACACATGATTAGGATATTTAGGATTCACAAAACCATCCGGCTGTTGTACATAGACCTCTTCCTTGATTTCACCATTCAGAAATGCCGTCTTCACATCCATCTGATAGACGATCATATTCATATGGGCTGCATGAGCTAGGAATAGTCGAATAGCTTCCAAACGGGCAACAGGCGCAAAGGATTCCATAAAGTCGATGCCTAATAATTTCTTGTATCCACGAGCTACTAGTCTAGCTTTGTTCTTTAATATTCCGCCTAACTCGTCGAGTTTCACCTTGTAAACCCATTTCAAAGTGAGTAACTGCACTTGATCCGGACATGGGACAAGTTCCCAAACTTCAAGACGTATGAATTCGTTAAGTTCTTCTTGCATAGCTTCTATCCAACAGGATTGAGTAAAAGCTTGTTGCCATGTCTTAGGTTCAACTTCAGTAAGAAAAGCATCAAAATGACAAAACATTGCATTTTCTTGTAGCTGACTTCGTGTGGATACCGGACGATTATGTCACCAATAATAGAATCTATAGGATGATCCTTTGTCCACTTGCTGTCATGTTCACGAATCCATGGATTGGAGTAAACTGTAGTTGGAGCTTCCTCTGAGGTGGACGACCCAGCTAGATTAGGGTCGGGAATTGGTACACCAAAGAATGGAAGTTCACGCATTTGAGCGAATTCCAAATCATGATCATCATCATCCTCTTCATCATCAATAGGCATGACATGGGTAGTTGTTACATGTGTTGGTTGAAAATTACTCGTTGAAGGTATATCTTGACCAATTGTAGGTGCGGATGTGTCTGATTGTGCAACGGTTGCTGGAGCGACAACTTCGGTTACCGGAGCTATTACTTCAGTTTCTGGAGCCACGATACTTGGAGGTGTAAAGAATTCATCAAAGAACGGTTGAAACAACGTATCCCATTTAGTCCTAGAAGGTGGTGTAAATGATGATGAAGTAGGGTTGTTTTGGGACAAGACCAGAACTAATGTTACTGGGTCCCATTTCATGAAGTGCGGGTTCAGAGCTGCTTTGCTCAGAAGCCATTGCTGTCAGCTCATCAAAGTCAACATTCATAGTTTCGAGGATCTTGCGAGAGTTACGGTTGTAGATTCGGTATGCCTTCTTTGCGGGGGCGTAACCAATGAAAATACCAATATCAGCCTTTGGTTGAAGTGTTCCCAAATTGTCACCATCATTATTTGGATAGCAAATAGAACCAAATACATGAAGATATGATAAATCTGGTACTTTTCCATGGAGAAGCTCATAAGGTGTTTTACCATGGCGTTTACGAATTAGTGACCGGTCTTGGGTGTACACTGCTGTAGATACTGCTTCTGCCCATAAAAACAATGGAGCCTTTGCGTAAATTAACATCGTTCGAGCAACTTCCATAAGTGTGCGATTTCGCCTTTCAACGACACCGTTTTGTTGTGGAGTGCGTGCAACGGATGTTTCATGAGATATGCCAACTTCTTCATAATAATCACGCAAGATTTGATTCACAAATTCGGTTCCATTATCTGTACGAATGCGTCGGACAGTAGTGTTAAGACGCACTTGAATCATCTTGAGAAATCCGATGATGAATTTAGGTGCCTTATTTTTTGTTTTAAGAAATTTCACCCATGTAAACCGAGAGTAATCATCGACAATGACGAGGATGTACTTTTTACCACTAAGACTTTCAACACGCATTGGCCCACAAAGATCCATATGCAACAGATAAAGTTTCTCTTGGTTGGTGTCTTCCGTCTTGGGTTTGTAAGATTTCTTAGTGCTTTTCCCCATTGTACACGCGGAACACAAATGATCCTTGTGAAATGAAAGTTTAGGAAGACCACGAACAAGTTCGTTTTTCGCCAAATGATTAATAGCGTCAAAGTTAAGATGAGATAACCGTCGATGCCATAACCATGACTTAGTCTTCGAAGCTTTGGAGAGAAGACATACGGGAGAAGCGGCCATCATGTCTTGTAGAGACAAAGTATACAAATTATTCCCTCGAGTACCTTTCAATAAATCAACCCCTTCCAAATTACGAATGAAGCAGGTATGCTCTCGAAAAGCAACTTCTAGGTTTGCATCATAAAATTGTCCCAAAGAAAATAAGTTGTGACCAAGACCTTCCACATAATACACTCTTGAAATTATAACATTCCCAATATGATATTCACCATAACCCATTATCTTTGCAATATGATCATTTCAAAATCTAACCGTACCAAGAAACTTGCTGACGAAATTTTTGAGCTGAGAGCGATCTCCGGTCATATGCTTGGAGCAACCAGAGTCCAATTACCAGAGAACAATTTGGACCACCTGTTTTCAATAACAACAGTAGACAATGCATTGGAAACTATTGGTTCCTGAGTGTTAGCAGATACAGATATAAGATTATCAGAATTGCTAACATGTTTGTGACCCTTAGATTTCCTGCGTTTTCTAATGTGAGTTTTAGCACTAACAGGTTTTACAGTTCCAACTTTCTTAGGTTTTGGATTATTCGCGGGCACTACAGTAGGAGTAGACCTATTTAAAGGGCACTTGTTTCCTATAGTAGTGTCGGTGTTCCTAGTTAAAGGACACGCTTGTGTTTTGGTAGCCTTGGTACTCCTAGTTAAAGGGCACGCTTTCTTCGCTGTAGTGGGAGTGATCCTAGTTAAAGGGCACGTATTTCCTACTATAGTGAAAGTTCTACCAGTGGGGCGCCACATCCAACCAACTTGGGTTAACACTTTCCCAGTCGGTTTCCATTCTAATCCATTTTTCCGGGCATACATCTCATTCACATGGTCAATAAGGCAAGAATCATGACGACTAGAAAACATACATTCATTGCAATTCCAACATTTCAAATTAGAATTCACACTAGGCTTAGAATGCTGCACAATCGTAGAGCCTTTAGGTTTAGCTACATGATTCTTTTTATTCAAAACAGAAATAACATTCCTAGGATGGGCTTCTACTTTCTTCTTCACTTGACTACTAGATGGGGGCAAGATCCTATCTTTCTTCTTGTTTCTTTTAAGCTTAGATCTTTGAGTCTTAGTAGTGGTGCTTACTCCTGTAGAAGGCAACACGGGCATATTAGAAGCTGGTTTTGATTCCGCCTTATCTTTAGTGACCAAAGTTTGAGATGGTTTAGTCCTAGGGCCCTTATTAAATGGTATGACGGCTATAAGGTTCCTTTTGATTGCACTAGAGGACGATGTTGAGACAGTGGCTGTGTTATCCACAAAATTCTTACCTTTTAGAGTACGAAGTGTTTCCTTTAACTCAGCCAAGACCAGATTTTTATCACAAATTTGTTCCCTCAAATCAGATATTTCCACCGACTTTCGATTCAATTGTTCAATCAAGGATTGATTCTGTGCAGTGGTATTAGCACATGCGGGCTTTACTGAATCAAAGAGTCGTGTATCTTTCTGTTTTAAGTTATCAACTTTGGACAAAATCTTGGAAACTCGATTATCTAGATCAAGTTTAAATTTCATCCAGTACTGTTCATCCGATACTGTTCATCGAAGTTACTGTTCATCGAAAACACTGTTCATCCGAATAAAAATAATAAAAAAAAAAATTTATTTTTTTTTTTTGTTTTTATTTTCGATTTGCTATGGCATCGAGCACTAACGATCGAGATGCATTATCCATGCTCTTGCATAAGGGTACGGTGGTCGAATATGAAAATGAGTTTGTGATGCTTGCAAATCGGGCAACGGGGATCTCTGAAGATTTACTTCAATGTTATTATACATCTGGGCTTAAACCGGCTTTACAATGTGCACTCTTAAGGTCAAGGCCTACAAATTTAAAAGAAACCTTTTCCTTAGCCCGTACAATGGAGGCTCGTTTTGAAGCGATTGCGAAGAATAATCTTAGCATTGAAGAAAAATTAGATGTCGTTTTATCATGGCCAAATGAAGCGCAACCTATTATTGGTGAACCGCAACTAATCATTCATGAATCACAGCCAGTCATTCGTGAATCACAGTCGGTCATTGGTGAATCGCAACTTGTTGTTTGTGAATCGCAGCCTGCAATTTATGAATTGCATCCCGTTGTTGATAAATCACAATCTATTGGTGAATCGCGACCTAACAAGGGCACATGGTTTGTTCCTTCTGAATGGAAGGAGTACACAACAGGAATTCATCCGCTATCACTACTCGAGCCGGAGAACAAGTTGAAAGGGAGATTTCAAATGTTTAGGAACGGTTTCAAAATTTGGGATCCCGGAATCACAAGCTTTTCAAGACATCACCTTGAGGGCAAGGTGAATTCGAAGGAGTGAGGAATGTTACGACAAGAATATCTTCTATTTTTAGGAAATATGTTTATGTTTTATGTTTATCTGTTTAGTATCTTTTATGTTTATCATTTATCTTTGTGTTTATCACACAACTAGTATTTAAAGTTTCATAATGTAATCATATTATAAATAAATCAAGTTTAAAGAAATAAACAATGTCTAGTCTTCTCATCTCAAGTTCTTAAGGAGCCAGCACACGCTAAAAGTGGTGCCCTATCCCGATACAACCCGCGAGGGTCGTATCAAAATTTCTCAGCGGCCTCAAGTACGTTCACACAGTTAAGCTCCTTAGATTTCTCTATTTCTATCGGCAAAGATTTAGCAACATTGTCACTTGGCTGACGCTGTTTTGATTGTAAATTCAATCGAAAATTCTTTTCAAAGTTTGCATCATCGATATTAACACCTTCGAATGACGTTTCAAATATTTCTTGAATAAATTGTTGCTTGCATTAAAGCGAAATACAATGTGTTTGAATCTCATCAAAACATTTTGAAAGCGGAGAATATGAATCTTGAAGCTTTAAAAATTCAACGTCAGATTCGTGACAAGTACTATCTACCACATTATCCACAGATTCAACATTATGCACAATAGAATCATTATCAACACTTTTATTCACACAGACAGAGACTATATCATGAGACATCACTTGCTTCAGAAGCTGATCATTTTAACATGAAACCCGTTCTATTTCAAGTAAACTGTTTTCATAAGCATCATCCATTTCATTGAAAACACGTCTAACTTCTTCGATTTCCAAAAGCAAATCTTGATCAAGAGTACTAAGACAAGCTTTAACATTCTTTACAAACGGAACAATTTCGTCACGAAACGCAGCTCTAGTGTGCTCAAAGTTCCATTCACCTTCCGTTATGGCCGAAGCCGTCGTACGTTCCAAAATGACCTTGTCAAAATCGGCTAATTGTTGGTGTACCGCATTTAAGTTAACGGACGCCTTACTTACCGGTGGAATTAACTTCGTTAAATCTGTTTTGACAAGTGTAGGAGACGTACTAGGAGGGTTTTCATTTGACAAACTTTGGGGCACAAGAACTGTCAATTCAGCTAATTCCTTTTTTAAGCGAATGCGGGTCTTTTTAGAAAATTGATCTTTGTTATGTTGATCATAATCAATTGTATGGAATGTTGAAAGCATTTTAGAATGAGTTTCATCCGCAAGTGACTATGTCTCCTCAGTTCTACGAACAAAAGGTGCTTCTTTTGATTTGCCAATTATGGTCATATCATAAAGACCGGGAATATGTTCCTGAGCTTGTTTTGCATAACCAGGATTAGGCGGTAAATCTTGAAGACGCTTAAGTTCGAGTTCTTTAAATGATTTAGTTAAAAGATTAACCTTTTCTGTGGAAGCATATTGTTTTAAAAGCTGTTGTTCCTTGAATTTAAGAAGTTTGGTAGCATTAATTTCTGATTCAACCTTTTTAGATTCGAGAGTTTCGAAATCCATTTTAAGTTTCTGAAAATCATTGGCAACCGATTCTTTTGCTTTTAATTCATTGGAAAGGTTAGATTTTAATGATTCTCTTTCTTTCAAGTGTTCAATCTTTTCAAAACGAAATTGGTCAAATTCAGAACATGTTATTTTCTCTGCCTGAGGGACCATTTCAAAAGCTTTGACCTTTTCTTTATGCAACGCAAGCTTAGCAGTTAGGGTGAAATTGGTATCTACGGATTGTCTGAGGGACATATGCATTTGATCAATAATATGTTTAGGTACCATGACCAAATCATGTTGAGCATAAGATTCCATACCCGTCGTAGCATTTGGTTGAGGTTCACTCAAATGTGTAGGATTGGGTATCACATCATTTGAGTTACTAGTCCCCGAATGCTGTTCGAGGTTGTCATTTTCATGCCCAACTTGATGTTGGTTATCATCAATATTATTAGATGTGGTTGGTACCACACTGACAACATCAGAACCGTAGTGAGAGAGATTAGCGACAAGAGCAGCTTGGGCAGAGTGAATGTCATCACAATCTGAATCATATGCGTCAAGATCATCTGCTTGATAAGCTGCATTAGAAGTAGAAACGACTACAATGCCTTCAGTATCTGCTGCCCATGGGTCTGCAAGAAATGTTAACTCCTCTGAATCCAAAATCTTCCCCTTAGACTGAGCATCAACCAAATACATCTTCTCACGAAACCATGCATCATCCCTCCTCCTTTTCGACTGAGTGCATTCCCTAGCCATATGACCTTTTCCTCGGAAATTGTAGCAAGTCACAACCTTTTTAGGACCAATATGACTCCCATTTCCACTAGCTTGAGAATTCACAGCTTAATTGTTCCCAGTCCTTGTAGGAGGTCCATATGAATTTTGCCTTCCCTGAATAGGTTGCACCGTCACTTGACCATCTTGAACAGTAGCTTGTTGTCGAGGATTTGAAGAGGTGAGGAGCTGATTGTTTGTTGGTGGAAATCCTCTAGTTGCAACAAGTTTTGACAAGTATGCAGTGAGATGGTTTAGAACATCAGCTGGCGTATCATTTGGAGTAAAGACCGGTGCTTGGATTGGTGGAAGTTCATTAGAGTAGAAGGCTTGTGCTGGTTGTGCTTCAATAGGAAAGTATCCTTGCTGAGGAGTATAGCCCATTGGAGAAGTGTTGGCTTGTGATGGTGATGTCTGATATGGTAGTTGCTGCAAAAAAGATTGTTGATGAACACCTTGTTGAAATGCTTGTTGTGGCATCATTGGTGGTTGATAAGATGGTTGCTGATAGGTGTGTTGTGGTGGCTGCTGTAAGTATGATGGTTGTTGATAAGTATAAGCCATGTTTTGTTGAGAAGCATACATTGCAAGTGGATCATGAACTTGAGGTGTAGACAACCGATCCTCGATCACATGGCATTCGTGTTGTTGAAGAAAAGCTTGAAGTTGATCCACATTGGTGTTATGCAAGTCCTTAGCCAATTTAACATCCGTCACGTATTTTTTCCATTCTGAAGGAAGAGTGTTCAAATACTTGGTGTTCAATTGAAAGGTAGGAATTTTCATGCCATAGATATTGAGCTCATTCAACAATAGGGTAAATCTCAGATAGTAGTCATTGAGAGTCTCCCCTGGCACATAGGCAAACTTATCAAAAGTATCATAAAGCTTACACTCTCGTTCTTGTTTAGTTAACGAGGTGCCTTGCATGAGAACACGAATTCTATCCCAGAACTCTTTGGAAACTTTATGTTTGCTGACGAGTTTGTATACATCTGGAGGAAGGGCTTGGAGAATGATGCTTGTACCATACTTATCACATTTGTCTTGAATCTTCATATCTCCAGTCAATTCACCCGTTGTGCGAGGATGAGTAGTTGTACCTTCCGTCACTGTACCATAATCTAATGGTCCATTGAGCACCGATGCCCAAACGAGATGTCCATTCTCCTTGTTCAACATATAAAGTTCCATTTGGGAAGCCCATTCCTCATACATAGTCTTCACCAACATTGGTAGACGATTATCCGTACCCGAGAGGATGGACTTATCCGTAAGAGATGTGTACTCCATTTCGATAAGTTAAGATTTACAAACGTTGATCGATCAATGAGAGAAAGTAAATGTGTTTGTTGTTGTGAGTTGAAGTCGAGAAACAGTGTTAAAATCCCCTAAAATATGTTCTCGATAAACCAAAAATTCCAAGTCAAAATTACACACGATTCGAAATTTTTTTGGAATAATATTTGATTATCGGAATGTTGATCGGAAAAAAGATCGGAAAGCTGATCGGAATGTCCTATCAGAATGTACCTAATCGGAATACCCTTAATCGGAATACCCTTAATCGGAATACCCTAATCGGAATACCCTGTCGGAATAAACACTATCTGAATACCCTTAATCGGAATACCCTTGTCGGAATAAACACTATCGGAATACCCTGATCGGAAAATCAAATCGGAATGTCCTTATAGGAATGCACCAAATCGGAATATCAAATCGGAATACCAAATCAGAATACCTGATCGGAATGTACCAGAGTCGGAATCCCTAAACCCTATTCCGATTACACTGATCGGAAAACCCTTTGCCGATGACCTGATCGGAAAAAATCCCACTTTTCTCGGACAAAACTCAACCAATTCGTGATTTTAAGCCAAAAAATGATCAAAACACCCAAAAATTTTGTGTTTTTAGCCAAAGTAACTATACCAAATCCCTACCACAGCTATGTAGAAGATTTGTATCAAGAAAAAACCATAAAAAAACACAAAAAAATTTTTGGACGTGTGTTTAAATGGGTCAAAAGGCTGCAAAGATCAAGAACACAAACACATAAACAATACAATCATCCCATGGCTCTTGATACCATTTGTAGGATATGTAAATCTTGCTTATGTTTTAGAGAGAGAAAGAGATAGAGAGATGGTGAGAACACACACACTTAGAGAGAGAAAGTGAAAGAAAACACTTTTCAACTATGTGTAAAATGAAGAACCACACTACCCTCTCCATCAAAGGAGAGGGTTTATATACCCAAGCCTTTGTCATGGGCTTGGGCTTACATTTGGGCCGGCTTACACATGTTGTAGGCTAGGCTTTGGTTTGTTTGTTAAATAAAGATAAGTAACTAAACTACGAGCTATTACATGGACTATTGTTGGAGTGACCGATCCTTCTTAATACGTAAAACGTATTTCCAACATTGACATTTTCTTAAAAGCTCCTTAAAACGATCCCAAGACTCACTAAACGTTTCCCCATATTGTTGTTCAAAGGTAATGATGTCATTCCTTAAAGATGTGGTCCGTGATGGTGGGAAAAAGTAGTTAATGAACTTGGTCTCTAAGTCAATCCATGTGGTAATACTTTGGGGTGGTTCCTTATCAAGCCAAATCCGGGCTTGTCCTTCGAGGGAAAAAGGAAAGAGTTGTAAACGAATAGCCTCTTGTGGCACCCCATTGTATTTGACGGTGTTTGCCAATTGTATGAAATGTTTGATATGAGCGTGTGGGTCATCATTAGTACGGCCTAAAAATGGTGTAGCGGAAACCATTTGAATTAAACCCGTTTTTAGTTCAAAATTATTCGCTCCAATATCCGGCACCACAATTGCGTGATCGTTTCCTTCAACGTGAGATTGTAGAATCTCAATCATTGATCGATTATCCATTGCCATCGTGTTGTTCAAAGCTCGATTCTCGGGATCGGCTTGATTGACGGTCTTTTTGTTTTTCTTCTTCTTCTTTTTGGAAGAATTAGAAGTATTTGGTACACCAATCGGTATGTATGTACGTGCGCGAGTGCGCATACAATTAAAATCAAGGAATAAGGTAGGAGACCTCGGTCGACTTTGAGAGGAAAGGGATTATCCCTCTCGAGGTGCATTATTAAAAAGCTACAAAAAATATATACGTAATACTACTTGAGTTGGCAAACCAATAATCGGTCGTCCCTCTCAATATACGCACAAGCAAGCGGGGAAACGAGGTGGCACAAAGCACTTAAAAACCTTTTTCCTTAGACGGCCTTTTATAGCGCGTCGCCTTATACCCACCTTATAGTTTGTATAAATCGAGTTCAAACTTCTTACTAGTATTTATCTATTTTGCCTTTATTTTCGTTTAGGATTCGAATACAATAGCTAGGTGATGAAATCCCAACTAAGGTCTTATTTGGAACTAGGTAAATTGATTGTTCTACGTAATATAATATAGTAAAAGAAAAATATTTTTGTATTTTTTAGAAAAATATATATGCACAATAAAAATCGAAAGAAATCGAAATAAGAAAAGTAACAATAATACGTAATATTTTTGGTGTAATATTTTAGGAAAAGTATTACTTTTGGATTTTTTAATTTTTTTTGGTGCAAATCTTAGGAATGAATTTGCTTTTGATGATTTTTTAATTTTTTTGTATTTTTATCTTTTTGATTTTTTATGTTTTTGATTTTGTAGCAAGAAAAATAACGTTCAAAAATTGAACGGATCCCAAAATCCAAATTGTCTAACGAAATCTTCAATCGTAACGAGCGAAGCGGTAGCGGCGCTAATTTAATGTATGAATTTTTCAATTCTTCTTATTTCTATTTATCGTTCCTCAGATCGACTCGAATTGATTTCCAATTTAACGTGGATTAATTGTTCTTGGTAAAAATACTTTGTTTAGTAATTACAAACTAAAAACTATTTAAAATAATTAAAAACTAATTAATCTAATTGATAAGAAAATATTTAATTAAAACTACTTTTAAACTATTAAAAATTCTAATTGAACAAAATTTAACAAAACTATTAAAGACTAATTTTAACTTATTTAAAATAAAACTATTTGAAAACTAATTTAAATTTAAAACTTAAAACTAAATTTTACTCTAATTAATTTTTAACTAAAACTTTTAATTTAAATGAAATCTATTTAAAACTAAATTTTAAATAAAACTAATTTATAAAAGAAATTTAAAATTTATAAAAGAAATTTAAAATTTATAAAAGTAATTAAAATATTTTATTTTTTTATATTTTTTTTAAAACTATATAAAAGAAAACTTATAACTAAAACTAACTAAAACTTGTATTTAAACTATTTAATTAAAACTGACAGTTATTTTAATACCTATATTAATTAAAAAGATTATAACTAAACACAAAAGAGGGTCTAGACAAGGTGGTAAAGACGTTGGACTATTGAACTGGTGGTCGCGGGTTCGAGTCTAGCTGGAGACAATTTTTTGCTATATTGTTTATTTTTATTTGGAATGTATGAAACAAACAGACCAAGTGGATCTGTTTCTTTTCGCAGCAATATCAGCAAAATAATAAAACCCAAATAAGCATATACAGCTTAAACAAGAAATAAGCAAATCCAATCTAAAACTAAGCAAATCTAAACTGAAAACTTACCAAATCAAATAAGCTAAAAGGACCTTAAAGGGATAATAAGCAAGCAGACTACCAAATCAGCAAAGAAACAATTCTAAACTTAACTAAATCTAATAAGCTAAACAAAGTTAAACAGAAAATAAGCAAAACTATCTGAACAAATCAAATAAGCAAATTTAATATTGAAAATAAGCAATAGAGACCAAATAATTAGCAAACCATTAAATTGGATATATTAGATACCTAACTAACGCAGTAATCAAACAATTCTAATAATTAAATCAAAGATAACAGCAACTATTTAAACCAGAAATCAGATTAAAACTTAAAATAAAAAGAAATAACTAAGCAGTTCTAAACATCAAATCAATTCAACCAGTGATGCCAACTAAACATTAAGCAGATAACAAATTATAACAAATAAACTAAAACTTGTAAAATAAAAAGAGATCAAACCTGATGACGATAACCGTTGCGACGAAGGAAGGCACTGAACCCCCTTTTAATCTAAACCGAAACCAACACCTTAACCATCAATACCATCACTCGATTCACACTCATCTATTCATGAACCACGAACCAGTTCTTCTAATCGAACCAGTTTTAATTTAAAACTTCATGTGGGGAAGTTTTTCTACCAAGATTTATTTAATATTATTTAATCAAAAACAGATAAAAAAGATAAATAGCAGGAAACTTTAAATAATTAAAGAGACAATATTAAACCAAAAAGAAATTTTATTAATAACTTAAATTTGATTACAATTACTGAAAAGAAAATTACAATTTAAATCTAATCTATTTTTGCATAAATAAAAATAAAATAAAAAATGGCACCCATGATTACACATTTGATGGGGGGTTTTATAGGGAAACCCTAACTTCCTTCTTGATGAAGCTTGGTGATCACAAAGAAAGATCACAGTCGCTCTTTTCTCTTCTCTTTCTTCATTTCTTGATCAAACGGTTGTCAATCACCCTGGGGTCACATGGATTGCCAGCATGGCGATTTTTGTGTTTGTTGTGTTTGTTGAAGGCTGAGGTGTCTTGATTTAATTGGAGAAGTGGTTGTGGTGATCTGTTACAACCAATCAGGAAAGGGGATTTAAGCCACCTAGATGAGGACCACATCATGCTTCGCCGAAAAACTTGGGGGATTTAATTCCCCTACGTGTGAATCACACGAATCAGGCAAAACCCCCAATTTTTTTTGATGTAATTTACTGATTAGGGTTAAGGGAAGTGGTGTCTGTTTATTTGGGAGAGAGATAAAAGTGGGTGAAGTGCATAGGTTGTAACGTCAAGAAGTTTGTGAGGGTTGACCAAAGTGAAACGAATTTTTCACTTTTTATGTATTTATCCATCGTCCAATGTCTATTAGCAAAAATAGGCCTTGGCCTATGCTGAAATACTCCCATCCGTCTCAAATATGTGATATGGGTTGGGCCCAAGTTAACTTGTAATATTTACTCCATCCGTATAAACATTGTATTTTTGGGCCTAATGGGCCATTGGTAAAAGATAAATATCATGGATTCCTTATTGGGCGTTTGGGCCCAATACCCAAATGTGGGACCCACTAGGCCCATTAACCTTTAAAATATTAAATCCTCTAAAAACGACTTGTCATTTGGCTTCTCGATCTTTCTTCAAACTCTGTGTCGATTTTGACGGTTTTCGTGATCTTCGGTACACTTTTGGTTCTTTGACTTTGTCTTTGTCTCTTTCTTGGACTTTTCTTCAACATTTGACCTGAACTCCCGTGTTTTCTTTCCTTTTGATCTTTTGTACCTATTTCACATAAAAACACAAAACCACGCGTAATTCCGACTTTTACGATATTAAACACATGATTAGGTCTTGTTTTTCCTTCATTTTAGTGGCAAAAGGATAAGTGTTTACACTTATTATAAAAACGGATAAAAAGGATAGATAATCGGGTTGCCTCCCGAGAAGCGCTTGTTTTTGTTCACCGAGTCGTGAGCCTGACTCGACCTTAATTAGAATGCTAAGAACCTTGAAGAACATCCACCGGGGTCAAATACATGGTTTTCGTCCATCAAATAGCACGGGATTAAGGTGAACAAGACAAGCCAAAGAAGAGTAGGCAAGGTTCCCTTAAGCATTTTTTGAGCACGGTGGTAGAAAGTATGATGAAGTGCAAGCATATCTCTATTGTTTCCAAAAATCTTTCCTTTTATTTCATCAGATGGATACTGAGATGTCTTAAAAACCGTGATACCCGGATCGAACACCTTTTCCTTTCGGGGGAAATAAGACTCAGGCTCAGTAGAATTTGAAGAAGATCCGCTCATAAATCGCACAATCTCATCCTTAGAAGGTGGATAAAGAGGTGCTAAGACATAGGTACTACGAATATTGGTGTCTTCCGGTTTCTTTTCCTTTGAAACGGGTTTCTTAATATCCGAAGGAGGATAAAGACCATAATCAAAGTCCAAAGGAGGAGAATCATTCTCATTGGGGATATAAGTATTAAGAAAAGTAGCAAAATCTTCCTCAAATGAGTAATCATCCAAAGTAGGATCAAGCATTATTGGCGGAGGATCTTCATCAAAAGTAGGAACAAGGTCATCATGTGAAGAATCACTCGAAAGAGTATCAACATCATCCAAATCATCATATGTTGGCATGTCTTTATATTCTGAAGCAAAATTATCATAATCATCCACATCAGAACTAGAATCATCATCATAAATTGGTGGAGCATCATATATTGGTGGGGCATCCAAATTGGAGAGAGGATCTTCAGAGTCTTCCACATTTTCTAGAAAAAGTGGATTATCATATATAGGCTCGAAAAGAGGGTTGTTGTAGACGACAAAATCATCAATCTTTGTACTTTCACAAGTAGTTGTATCAAGCTCGTCTTGAAGCACATCAATCATATTCGCCGATTCTCTTCCATTTGATTTGTTTGTGATCTTCCCCATTTTAAACACTTGTTGATCATTCCCGACCCTTAAGATTAGTTCACCTTCGACAACATCGACTAAAGTTTTTACGGTTCTTAAGAATGGCCGACCAAGTATTAACAGAATACGAGGGTCCATTTTATAATCAACAACAACAAAATCGACCGGAAAAGTGAAGGTACCAACTTTAACAAACACATCTTCGGCAATACCAACGGGGTAAGCGAGAGTTCGATTTGCTAACTCTAGAGTCATCTTTGTTGGTGTAAGATCGGGTAATGATAACTTTTTCCAAACACTTAATGGCATCAAATTTATACTTGCCCCGATATCGGCTAAGGCAGTAAATTCTTCGGTTTGGTTAAAAGTATATGGTAGCACAAAATGACCAGGATCTCCAAGTTTTTCTGGAAGTCTTTTAAGAAGGACTGCAGAACAATTCTAATTTAATCGAGTATTAACAAACTCGGCCATCTTCTCCTTCTTATTAAGAAATTCCTTGAATGCTTTCACAAATTTCGGTATTTGGACAAGTGCTTCAACGAGGCTAATGTTAAAGTTCATTTGGGAGATCATTTTCATAAAAGAAGTGACTTGAGCATCCTTTTTAGTGAGCAATTTGCACTTGTCTAACCGAGAAGGATAAGGGATATTGGGTTTAGGTGGTGTAGGTGTAGAAGGTTAAGGTTGAGATGTTGAAAGTTTAGAAGTAGTAGGTTTAGAGGTGGAAGGTGGGGTTGGTGAAGGGTTTTTCTTGGGTACTTCTTCATTATGAGGTGGAGACAGTAATGGAGAACTAATACTAGGCGTAGAAGTAAGAGGAATAAATGGGGGTGGAGGAGGTGTAGATTGAGTAACTGGGGGAGGGGTAGAAGGTCCTACAAGAGTTGCTCCACTGCGTGTAGTAATAGCACTCACATTCGCTCTTGGGTTGGTGACGGTATTTGATGGGAGAGAGCCCAAGTAGAGGTTTGAGTGGTTTGGAAGAAACTAGCCATAGTATTCCGCAAATCATTCGTTTGATTTCTCAAAGAGGTTTGCATATCATGTCTAAGCTCGGTTCGAATATCATTCCCTTGTTTAGCTATATCACCTTTCAAGTTGATGATTTGTCTTTGAAGATTCTTAACTACCTCTCCTTGGGTTCTTATGAAAGTTTCAACATCATGATTATAAGTTGTGGGTGGAGTGATGGGTGGTGCTTGTTGAACGGGTGGTTGATATGGAGTAGAAGCTCAAAGTGGGTTTGGATTTCTTCTATTGAAGTTGTTTGGGTTGTGGTTTTGAGGAGAAAAACCGGGTGAAAGAAAGTTGTTGGAACGGTAACTTAGCAAGTTACGATCACCTTGAGCTCGGGCTTGATAGCTTTCCGTTGAATAGTTACCATGAGCCGCATACACATTTTCCGGATTGTCATAACTAGAAGGACAACCAGTGTATGAATGAGGACCGCCGCAAGTCTCACAAGAAAGTGCTACAGCTGTAACTTGTTGTAGTTGATTCGTAGCCATGAGTTGGATATTTTTGTTCATTTCGGCCATCATGCGGGTGAGTTCGGTCATCTCGAGGTTTGATGAAGTAGAAGAAACATTGACTCTCGGGTTATTCCTTGAAGATGCGGATGAATCCCAATTTTTGTGATGAGTAGTCATGTTCTCTATAAGCTCTCTACACTCCTCGGATCTTCTTTTCATAAATGTGCCACCGGCGTCTGCATTAATCGTATCACGATCACGAAAAGTTAAACTGTTGTATAAAGTATCAATTAAGGTGACGGGGAGCATATTGTGACTAGGACATCGATCGATCAAAACATTATAACGTTCCCAAGCATCAAAAAGTGATTCATCAGGTTTTTGTGTGAAACCACTGATTTGATTCCGAAGGCTCGTGACCATGGATGGTGGAAAGTAGCGCGACAAAAATCGTTGAGTCATCTCATCCCATGTATGAATTGAATTCTTCGGAAGACGATCAAACCATTTTTCGGCATGGTGGGATAAGGTGTGTGGAAATAGGTGAAGGCGAAGAAAATCCATGGTAACACCGGGCAATTTCATGCTTTGAGTGACGGTTATTAATTTATCGAGATGTTTGTTGGCATCATCATCCGACAATCCGCGAAATGGACAAGTATTTTGAACTTGTTGGATCATGTGATGCTTCAGCGAAAACTCTGGAGCCGTGATTTGCATCGGCGCAATCGGTCCTCCTCGTTCATTCATTGTTGGTTGACAAAGCTTCTCCATCGTTCGAAGATCTGGTTGAGGGTCATGGTTGTTATTATTCATGTTGGGGTGAGGTGGGTTATTATTGTTGTGTACACCGGTCATGTCTAAGTCTTCAAGAGTCTCGGGCTCAGAATAAGACGATGAGCGAGTAAGCATACACCTGCAAAAGAAAAAGATAACAAAGAAATAGATAAAATATATTTACTATAAAAATAAAATCTTTTTGGTGCAAAACTTTTGAAAAAGAAATGCTTTTTATGAGTTTTTTAATGTTTTTGGATTTTTGAAATTTTTAATTTTTATGGATTTTTTTTAATTTTTTTTTTTAGCAAGAAAAATAACGTTCACGAGTGAACAGATCCAAAAATCTAACGCGTCTCTCACAGAAAACCGTTAATCTTTACGAAAAGAGCCGGCTGTGGCGTCATTTTAATAAGTGAAAAATCGTTCTTTGAATTATGTCTAATCGAATTGATTACCGGTTAAAAGTGTGACTCAGTTGTTCTTGGTGAAAAAGGAATAGATTTGGTTGCTTAAAATAAAGATGCAAACTTTAACGTAAATGGTAAAGTAAATAAAGCTAAAAGTAATTAAAAAGTAAATGGTGAAAAATTAAGACTTTAAAAGTAAATTAATTAAATGACGAGAAATTTAACTTTGACAAAATATAAATTTGAAAACTTTAATAAAAATACAGACTTGAAAATAAAATTAAGGGAAAGCAATTAAAATAACAATTAATAAAATGGCGGGAAAAAATAAGGAATTAAAACTATACTAAAAACAAGAACTAAGACCTAAGTCGGGAAAACCAAATTTCAAACCTAATTCGGAATCTGAAAGCCCAACCTAATTCGGGAAACTTAAGATCTAACTTAATTCGGAATGCAAAGTTCCTAACCTAATTTGGAATGCAAAAGGGAACCTAATTCGGAATCTGACAACACAATCTAGTTCGGAATATGCTCATCCCAACCTAATTCGGAATACAAATCTCGTGTGCAATCCAGAATCCGCATCTAACATATAATTCGGAATGTAGACATTACATGTAATTCGGAATCTGCTGTTTTTACCTAATTCGAAATCCACCACTATAGACCTAATTTGGAATGAGAGTGAAGGAGCTAATCCGGAATAAAACCATGCAGAACCTAGTTCGGATTGTACTTTCTATACCCAGTTCGGAATCCATGATGTTACACTCAATTCGGAATGCGAATCATGAAACTAATTCGGAATGTGGCCTTACATGTAATTCGGGAAACTGATGTTACCATTAGTTCGGGAAAAGGGGAAATTAGACTTAATTCAGTAAAATGGAAATGCAAGTAGTTCGGAATAAGCTGATCCTACACCTAATTCTGAATATTAGGGTTTAACAGTAATCTGAATTAAAAACAATTTTAAGCAAAACTCAGAAATTAAGCTAAAACCAAATAAGCACTTATCTAAAAACTTAACCAAGATGATTCTAAGAAAAAGCAAATAAGCCAAAATTTAAAAACTTTTAAAACACTAAATAATCAAAATATTTAAAATCAACTTTTTGTAAAATAACTTTTGAAAA
This sequence comes from Glebionis coronaria, assembly GCA_025667525.1. Taxonomy (NCBI): domain Eukaryota; kingdom Viridiplantae; phylum Streptophyta; class Magnoliopsida; order Asterales; family Asteraceae; genus Glebionis; species Glebionis coronaria. The sequence continues at coordinate 124,411,375 of CM046877.1, read as the reverse complement.
CACTTAACTAAAATTAAGAAAAGCACACAATAAGCTATAAGAACAAAAAGCTAACACAATCAAACACATAAAACATAACAAACAATCAAATTAGCATGACAATAAGCAAATAAGCATAAAGATTAAATCAAGACAAGAAAGGTAGAATGAGAGATTAATTAAAAACTTGATTAAAATTAAAGATTCAACAAAAAAAATTAAAAAACTTACTTGGAAATAACTTGAATTTAAAGACAATAAAGTAAATTGACAATATGAAAGTGCATGAAAATAAAGTGGAAAGACTAATGTGTCAATTTAGCTAACACCTCCTAATGTGTCATTAGGAGGGTATTTATTGGAGGATTAACATGTGTTGATGCTTTCTTCTTTCTTCTCGTCTTTTCGTCTTTTAAATTCTTCGACTTTCTTGACGTTGTCTTGGGATTTGTCAATATAAATTGAAATCGTCTTATAATTTCTTCATTTATTAGACTTTAGTTCTTCGACTTCATAAAACTTCTGTCTTTATACTTTTTCTTCGATAAATCTTCAGAATAGGCCTTGGACTTCCGTTCTTTTTGCACTCTTGATCTTTTGACTTTGTCTTTTGTCTTTTTCTTCGATAAAAGCCCTTGAAAGCCCAAGTTTTCTTCCCTTTTCACATTTTGGTCCTAAAACACAATAAAAACACAAACCACGCATAATTCCGACATTTACGACATTAAATATACGTTTTGGCTTGGTTATTATTATAATTAAGTGGTAAAAGGATAAGTGTTTTCACACTTATTAAAGTGAAAGCCCGTGTTTTCTTCCTTTTTCATCTTTCGGCCCTAAAACACAACAAACACAAACCACGCATAATTCCGACTTTTAGGACATAAAATACACGTTTTGGTCTTGTTTTTATTATAATTAAGTGGAAAAAGGATAAGTGTTTTCACACTTATAAATCCCCTACACTTGACCATTGCAATGCCCTCATGCAATGCATTAATTTCAAAGCACGTTTTACATTTTTCATCACAATTAATCCACCTTGGCCTTTATTAGATACTAAGCACTTAAAGAAACCAAAAAGACTAGAAGATTACAAAATGAAAGAAGGAAGAACAAGTAAAGAGATCGAAGACTTACATTAGGGCTTTGGTTCTCATGAATGTTTATCACCCTCAAGTTTCACGTTCCCCACACCAAGCTTATAAACGAGATCATTGGTATTATAAGTTAGTAAACTAACACAAACTCATGTGTCCCAATTATTTACTTAGACTCCCTTATTCCTAGGTGTATCTCTTATATATTATGATTGTCTTGAATGATCACGAGGATGGATTGTTTGACTTATTTTGATACTTTATTTAGACCAAAAATAAAATAAGACGATTTAATCAATAGTTAGCTAAAGGACAAAATATTTTAAAACTGCTTCTCGGGACCTCATAAAGTTCATATCTTGGCATAACTTGCTTCACAATTTGAGACCTTTCTCGGACCGATATTTGGCAGTGACTTCATACTTCGAATCTTGAGAGGCGTTCTTGAAATAATGGTCTTCTCTTCATAATAGGAATTTCTTCACTTGAAGTTTTTGAGAGATTCTTCATACTTGGACCACGGCTTCTTCATTTTTCTCCAATCTTTATTTTGGATTTTGATATACAACGATCCGCCTCTTTTTAGGACTTGGATCTATTTATCCTCATACCTTGCTAGGGTCTTTTCGGATAGACTTCTCCATGATCTTTAAGGGAGTATTTGCTTTTCATCGTGTGTCTCGATCCTTCATATTGGTTTTTGATAAATGATTCTTCACATCACTTGGGATCTTTAGCAACAAAATGTAGCCCTCATGCCTTGTTAGGGCCTTTTCAGACTCACCAATCTTCTCATCCTGCTTCAATAAGTTATACCTTGGTTATGAACTCTAATTAATACCGAGCAACTTTTAAACGATCTTGTGCTAGAAGCTATGTAACTTTTTAAATCGTACGACCTTACTTATTGCAAATATAATAATTAACAAGCGATAGGAGAAAAAGCTCATAATCAACTCACATAAATTCATGAAAGTATACCAAATTTATAATTGACTCTATCATCTCTCGTTCTCCACAATTTAAAATCTCAAGGAATGAGACTCATGGATGCTTAGCCAATTAAATCAAAGTTTTGGGTTTTCAAGTCATCTATAGGATCTTGCATCTTCTTATACTTTTTTAAGTTTAGAATTTTCATTTTAAAGTTCCCTTGATAAAAGACTTTCTAGGATCAATTATAGGAACTTGCGAAAAGTTCTTGTTCTTAACCCGTAAAAGTTAAGACTTTCGCGTTTTAAAGTTTCCTATATAAAAGCCTAGCAAAACTTGACTTAAACACATTAAGGATACTAGCTAGAGTAAACTTAGATAAGTAAACTCGGGTTGAGTCAAAATATTCATGACGTTTGAAAAATTACATCCACTTTATTAAAATTGTATTCTAGCAAAGAAAGTAAATAACGATAAAAAAAGGGAAATACTACTATACTACTAGGCCAAAATAGATTAAAAATTTTAAAAAATGTCGAAAAATCAAATTTTCCGGTTAAAATGAGGACAAATTAATGGAAAAGCCCACTTACTTCGATAGAAGTCCCCCTACACTTGATATAAACATTGTCCTCAATGTTTAAGCATGTGGGAATAAACTCTCCTACACTTAGAACATTGTGCACGTTGTTTAAATCTCGCTAAGGAAAGGACAACGTTAGTGATTTCAATGTGAACATATAAGATATGAATTGAATCACGACAGTTTAGGATAGAACCGGGAAGATGGGTACACGGGGTCACGGGTCGTCAAATATCATCAAAAGTGCTCTTTGAACCTTTAATCCCTGCACATCATAAGAAACAAGACAACAAACCCTATGTAGCTCCCCCTACACTTATTATAATAACGGGTAAAAAGGATAGATCAACGGGGTGCCTCCCGAGAAGCGCTTGTTTTTGTTAACCGAGTCACGAGCCTGACTCGAGCCAGAACTAAATCAAGGTAAACGTGGTGAGGGGTAGAGTCATCTCATGAGAGATGTCCTCACCAAAGTACAACTTAACACGCTGGACATTCACTTTAAAATTAGGCCCCTTTGGTTGAGAAAGCTCAATGGTGCAATAAGGGAAGACTTTGGCGACGGTGAATGGACCAGACCAACGGCTCTTAAGCTTGCCCGAAAAAATTTTCAACCGAGAGTTAAAGAGTAAAACTTGATCACCTATGTGAAACTCTCGGTTATTAATCCTAGAATCATGAATGAGCTTGGTTTTCTCCTTATAGATCAATGAATTCTCATAAGCTTCATTCCTCAGTTCATTAAGCTCGTTGAGTTGGATCTTCCTAAGATCGCCAGCTTTGTTGATATCAAAATTAGCCCACTTCAAGGCCCAATAAGCCTTATGCTCTAACTCAATAGGGAGGTGGCATGCCTTCCCGTACACAAGACGATATGGAGTGCAACCAATAGGTGTCTTATATGCGGTATGGAAAGCCCACAAAGCATCATCTAACTTATCGGCCCATGAGGCACGATGCTTTCCCACAGTACGCTCTAAGATTCTCTTAAGACCATGGTTTGAAATCTCAGCTTGACCATTTGTTTGTGGATGATATGCGGTGGAAAGACGGTGATTGACACCACACTTAGCCATGACTCGAGCAAATTGATCGTTGCAAAAATGAGTCCCGCGATCACTGATGATAGCACGAGGAACACCGAATCGAGCAAATAGTTGCTTTAGAAAGTTCACAACCACCCTCGCATCGTTAGTAGGTAAAGCTTTTGTTTCAACCCATTTGGTTACGTAGTCAACGGCTACGAGGATATACTTGTTCCCTTTGGATGATGTAAATGGCCCCATAAAGTCGATGCCCCATACGTCAAAGATTTCACATTCTTGTATGAAATTTTGAGGCATCTCATCTTTATGTGTGATCTTGCCTTGTCTTTGGCAAGCATCACAATGTTTAACCATTTCATGAGCGTCATGATAAATGGCGGGCCAATAAAATCCAGAGTCAAAAACTTTCTTCGCGTTTAATTAGGACCAAAGTGACCACCGGTAGGTCCTTTATGGCAAGCTTCTAGGATTAATAAGGCTACCGGCCCATCAACACACCGATGAATGACAAGATCCGCACATTGTTTGAAAAGGTAAGGGTCGTCCAAAAAATAGTGCTTAATGTCCTTATTGAACTTTTTCTTTTGTTGGGACGTTAACCCTTCCATGAGAATTCCACCCGCCAAATAGTTTGCAATGTCCACAAACCATGGGGTTTCGTCAAGATTGGATTGAATGGACATCAAGGCTTCAAGGGGAAAAGAGTCATTAATCTCTTGATTTGGGAGATCCCCTTGATAAGGATCCTCGAGTCTACTAAGATGATCCGCGGCTAGGTTTTCTGCTCCCTTCTTATCACGAATTTCGATTTTAAATTCTTGTAGGAACAAACCCCAACGAAGAAGTATTGGCTTGGAATCTTGTTTAGTTAACAAGTACTTCAACGCGGAATGATCGGTATAGACAATGGTGGTAAGAAAGGACAAGATAGGGGCGAAATTTTTCAAAAGCATACACTACAGCTAAAAGATCTTTTTCGGTAGTGGTATAATGCAATTGAGCCCCTGTCATTGTCTTGCTAGCGCAATGGATTGGTTGGAAATGTTTGTTCACTCTTTGTCCCAAAACCGCTCCAATAGCAAAGTCACTAGCATCACACATCAATTCAAAAGGTAACTCCCATTTAGGGGTAACCAAGACCGGTGCCTTAGTTAATTTATCCTTAAGAAGACTGAAAGATTCGAGACACTCTTTAGAAACGATAAAAGGAGTATCTTTTTCCAAGAGGTGGGTCATCGGGTGAGCGATCTTAGAAAAATCTTGAATGAATCGACGATAGAAGCCCGCATGACCAAGGAAACTTCTCACACCCTTCACGGTTGAAGGTGGAGGTAATTTAGCAATCACATCGACTTTAGGATGGTCAACTTCAATACTGGCTTTGGAAATTTTATGACTAAGGACAATACCTTCTTCTACCATGAAATGGCATTTTCCCAATTAAGAACGAGACGAGGGTCTTCACACCGTTTGAGCATACATTCTAAATTGGCAAGGCAAGTAGAGAAAGAATCACCATAGACCGAGAAATCATCCATAAAGACATCCATAGTTTCTTCAACCATGTTATGGAATATAGCCATCATACACCTTTGGAAAGTCCTAAGAGCATTGCATAAGCCGAAATGCATTCTTTTGTAAGCAAATGTTACATAAGGACAAGTGAATGTGGTTTTCTCTTGGTCTTTTGGATCGATGGGAATTTGAAAATACCCGGAGAAACCGTCTAAGAAGCAATAGTAGTCATTACCCGCTAAACGCTCGAGCATTTGATCCATGAAAGGAAGAGGTAAATGATCCTTACGAGTGGCATCATTGAGCTTGTGATAATCTATGCAAACTCGCCAACCCGTGACAAGTCGAGTAGGAATCAACTCGTTGTTTTCATTGGGAACAACAGTTATTCCGCCTTTCTTAGGCACACGATGGACACGACTAACCCATGGCGAATCCGAAATAGGGTAAATCATTCCGGCACCTAGAAGTTTGATAACTTCTTTCTTGATGACGCCATGAATTTTTGGATTAACCCTTCTTTGGCTTTGGATTGTAGGTTTAAAGTCATTTTCCATGAGAATTTTATGAGTACAAAAGTTAGGATCAATTCCGCGGATTTCGGAAATTTTCCAAGCAATTTCTTTCTTATGATTCTTCAGCACATCGATAAGTCGAGATTTTTCATCCTCTTTCAAGTCCTTTGCAATGATGACGGGTAACTTCTTATTGTCTTCAAGGAAAACGTATTCGAGATGAGACGGTAAATCCTTAAGCTCTAAATCCGGTAGATTTTCGATGGAAGGTTTAGTCAAATTCGGATCATCAATTGTAACATCCTTCGGAGTAGGTGGAGAAATATGGTCCTCATTGAGAAGTTTCTCAATGGTACGAATGTCTTCTTCCCAATCGGTGGGAGAATCGTCATATTTTAAATCCACATCCCCTAAAGTTGCTTCAAATTCTTTCAAAAGGAAATCAAATACTCCAAATGGAGTTAGTGAGGGAGCAATAGAGGCAACGGTCTCAACAATGGGTAGAGAAGAAAAACCACTTTTACAAGCGTCTTTGAAATGTTCTTCACAAGTACGTCAATGAAATTAACGCTCTCGTGATCATAAGGTTGCTTAGAAAGTTTACCCATGTTGAAGACGATTTTGTCGTCACCAACTCTCATGATTAATTCGCCCGCGGCTACATCAATGAGAGTGCGACCGGTCCTCAAGAATGGACGTCCAACGATTAATGGAACACGGGGGTCCATCTCGTGGTCAACGACCACAAAATCCGCCGGAAAGGTGAATTTGTCGACACCGACGAAGACATCTTCGGCTATCCCCACCGGATAAGAAACCGTACAGTTAGCTAACTCCAATGTCATTCGTGTGGGGACTAGCTCGGGTAGAGATAACTGTTTCCAAACACTTAAAGGCATTAAGTTGATACTAGCACCTAGATCGGCTAGGGCCATACAATTCTCTACTCTGGGGAAGTTGCAAGGAATGAGAAAGTGACCCGGATCATCAAGTTTGGTTGGTAATTTCCTTAATAGAACCACGGAGCAATTCTCATTTAGTTGGGTCTGAGCAATATCAAGAAGCTTTTCCTTATCACTAAGAAGATCCTTAAACATTTTAGCATATTTCGGCATGTGAGAGAGAGCCTCGGCAAAGGAGATGTTGAAATTCAATTGTTTAAACATTTTAAGAAAGTTCGAAACTTGAATATCATCCTTGTTCTTAAACTTCTCTTTACTCAACCTTGAAGGGTAAGGTATATCGGGTTAAGACGAAGACTTTGGAATGGAATTCTCACTCACATCCTTGGGTGGTGGAGGGTAGAAATAGAAAGTGGAGGAATTGGTGAAGGGAGCTCGTTTTCCTTTGTCACAATCACCGGTGTAGGTGTAGGAATCTCGGGTTCCTTTAAACCTTTTCCACTTCGGGTGGTGATTGCTTTCATCTCCCTTCTTGGATTGGTAACGATGTTACTCGGAAGAGAACCCGAGGCAGAGGGTTGACTACTTGGGAAGAAACTAGCCATCATATCCCTTAAGTCATTCGTTTGACTACTTAAAGAGTTTCGCATATCTTTCCTAAGCTCGGCTCGAAGATCATTCCCTTGTTTCGCCATATCTCCTTCCAAGTTGATGATTTGACTCTGAAGATTCTTCACCTGCGCATCATTAGTCCTCATGTACGTTTCAACCTCTTGATGGTTTGCCGTGGGTTGGTTGGGATGGGGAACTTGGTAAGCGGGTGGTTGATAAGTGGTTTGTTGATAAACTTGATTATTTCCTTGAGGTGGATATGGGTTTCTTTGGGTTTGAAATTGATTCGGAGCTCGAGTTTGGTTTTGATTGTTGCGATTAAAGTTGGTTTGGTTTGAGGAAGAAAACCGGGTGGTGAAAGGTAGTTGTTTGAACGATAACTTAGCAAATTGTGGTCACCTTGACGAGCTTGATAGACTCCCGTGTAAAAGTTACCGTTAGCCGCATACACGTTTTCCGGATTTTCATGAGTAGAAGGACAATCGGTATATGAATGAGAACCCCCGCAAATCTCACAAGAAGTTGCTACAGCTTTAGCTTGTTGAAATTGGTTCGTAGCCATTGGTAAGAAGTTTTTATTCACTCGGCTATTTGGCGGGTAAGTTCGGTTATCTCGGGGTTTGATGAAGTAGAAGAAACATTAGCCCTCGGGGTATTTCTTAAAGATGGAGATGAATCCCAATTTTTGTGGTGAGTGGTCATGTTCTCTATAAGCTCTCTACACTCCTCAGGTCTTCTCTTCATGAATGTACCACCAGCGACAACATTAATCGTATCACGATCACGAAAAGTTAAATCATTATAGAAAGTATTAATCAAAGTAACGGGGAGCATATTATGGTTCGGAAAATGGTTGATCAAGAAATTATAACATTCCCAAGCATCAAAAAGCGACTCATCGGTTTCTTGAGTGAAACCACTGATTTGATTGCGAAGACTAGTGACCATGGATGGTGGAAAGTAGCGCGACAAAATTTTTTGAGTCATTTCGTCCCATGTATGAATTGAGTTTTTGGGAAGACGATCAAACCATTTTTTGGCATGGTGGGATAAAGCGTGTGGAAAGAGGTAAAGGCGAAGAAAATCCATGGAAACACCGAGTAATTTCATGCTTTGAGTGACGATTATGAATTTATCAAGATGTTTGTTGGCATTATCATCCGGTAATCCGCGAAATGGACAAGCGTTTTGAACTTGTTGGATCATGTGATGCTTCAACGAAAATTCGGGAGCCGTGATTTGCATCGGCGCAATCGGTCCTCCTCGTCCGTTCATGGTTGGTTGACAAAGCTCCTCCATCGTTCGAAGGTCGGGTGGAGGGACATGGTTGTTGTTGTTGTTATTATTCAAATGGGGGTGAGGGGGGTTGTTATTATTATTATGCACACTAGTCATATCTAAGTCTCTAAGAGTCTCGGGCTCAGAATAAGACGTAGATCGAGTACGCAAACACTAAAATGAAATACAATATTTTTGGTTTTTTATCTTTTTTTTGTATTTTTGAAAATTTTATATATATTTTAGGATTTTTGAAAATTTTTGTGCTTGAAAATAACGTTCCCAAAAGAACGGATCCCAAAATCCAATTTTTCTCACTAAAAATCGTAAATTTTTGCGAAAAGAGCCAGCAGCGGCGCCATTTGATATGTTGGTTTTATCTATGTCTATGTGTACTTAATCGTTCTTGGTATCAATTCGAATTGATCACGGTTTATGGTAGAATTATTGGTGTTGGTCACTAAAAGGGGGAGCTTGATTATCTAAGTCTACAAATAACATAAACGTAAAAGCTATTAAAATAAAGAAGAATATCTAACCTCGATTGCTCAATCAGAGTGAATGCTGCAAAATAGAACTTGGTGAAATAAACTTTCCAACCTAATTTGGGAAACAAATCCAACTTCTAATTCGGAATACAACTTGGAAGATAATTCTGAATCCGTATTCACCATATAATTCGGGATAACCAACCAGCACCTAATTCGTAATGAATAATCCTACATCTAATTTGGAATCCATGCTTCAGATGTAGTTCGGAATAAGCAAATCTTGGACCTAATTCGGAATAATGATCCAATAACTAATTCGGAATCCACATCTCCCACCTAGTTCGGAATGTTGATGCTGTTAGTAATTCGGAATGTGGGAACTGTATCTAGTTCGGAATGCTGATGATGCACACAATTCGGGAAACAGAACTCACATATAATTCGAAATCCACCTCCACAAGTAGTTCGGAATCCTAGTTGTCCAACACCTAATTCGGGATGTTGGATCCTCACCCTAGTTCGGAATGAGTGGTCTTGTACTTAATTTGGGAAAACCATCTCACACCTAATTCCGGAAACAAAGCGTGCATATAAATCGGGATGTGGAAGTTTGTAAGTAATTCGGGAAATGAGCTTGTTTTGGAGGGAAAATGAATTAAGTCGGAATAAAGTTTGTATGTAAGTCGGGAAAAATAGGTTTTGCAAATAAGTCGGAATAATGTGGAATTTGACTAAGTTCGGGAAAAGAGGGTTTTAAGAATCCGAACTTAACTAAAATAAGCAAAACTAAATAAGCACTTAACCAAAACTAAAACTAAATCAATTTTTAGAAAAAGCTAATAAGACACAATTTAAAAAATTTTAAAAACACTAAATAAGCAAAAATTGAAATCAGCTTTTTATAAAAATATTGAACTACCAAAATCAACTTATTTAAAAACTCATAAACATAAAGATTAGGCAATAAGCACAATAATCTAAAAACTTTAAACACACCAACTCAATAAGCACAATCCAATAAGCAAACCAATCACACAATCTACAAGATGAAATCAACTCCATGATTAATTAAGCAAAAACAATAGATTATAATTAAGAAAGGTAGAATGAGAATTTATTAAAAAGCTTGATTATATTAAAGATTAAGATCAAAGATTACAAAGTGAAAGATTAAAAAGCTTGAAAGAAACTAGACAGAAGAAAAATAAAAACACACTTAATTACCTAAAAATTAAAGACTAAAAACTAACTAACTCCTCTAATGATTATTAGAAAACTATATATAGGGGAGGTGGAAGGTGCTTGTTTCTTCCTCTTTTCTTCTTGTCTTCTCGTCTTTCTCGACTTTGTCTCGGGATTAGTCGAATGATAACTTGAACTCGTCTTCTATTTTTCTTCTTTTAGTACACTTGGTTCTTCGACTTCGTTAAACTTCCATCTTTAGACTTTTTCTTCGATAAATCTTCAGAATAGTCCTTTGACTTTCGTTCTTCTTGCACTTTTGACCTTTTGACTTCGTCTTTTGTCTTTTTCTTCGATAAAAGCCCGTGAAAGCCCTTGTTTTCTTCCTTTTTCATCTTTCGGCCCTAAAACACAATAAAAACACAAACACACATAATTCCGACTTTTACGACATAAAATACACGTTTTGGTCTTGTTTTTATTATAATTAAGTGGAAAAAGGATAAGTGTTTTCACACTTATTAGTTACCTTAACCATATACATTCATGCTAGTTTCACCTAGTTATGGAGGTACCATAACCATAACACTAGAGGCACTAGTGTTATGACTTCACCACGGCGGAGTGATAGCTCGTGGTGTCCCTTCAGCTTATTTGGCCTTTATCATTATATTATCATGTGGGGCGTATGGGTGCATCCTAGTTACAGTGTCAGTCAGGATTTCATGGTGAATGTGGTATGTTCCTTGCATCCTTCACAAGGAGATGATCCCTCCTACCCGTTACCATATTGTTAGACTTACTTTTTGGTAAGCTGGCACCTTTCACGTGAGTTGGATTAGATATACATCATTTACTAAATGCAGGGACTTATTATGTAAAGGTTGTATAGTCTAAGTTAGTTAGGCCTATAAATACCCCCATGACTCTCCATGGGGGTGTGGAAGTTTAGTCATATTTTTCATTTTGTATTGTCTCACTTGAAATAATACACACTTTCCTTTCACCTCTCTCTAACTTTCTCTCACTAGAACTAATCATGTCCATCATGTTCTTTGATCATCCCCAACCCCCCCCCCCCCCCGATCTTAGGTGCCTTATTGATGATTGTCAATTGATATCAGAGCTAACCGGGGGTGTTTTATATCCGTGTGTTTACGTTGTGATTTCAGATTCGTGATGTTATCGGGTTCATGGTTCGTACCATTCTGGGTCATGGTTAGTATCTTCGTGTCTTGGTATTATATGTTATTAGCAATTCATGTCTTGATTTTTTAATCTATCCATGTCTAGCAATTTTTGTACGATATTGTTTCATCATCTTGTGTCTATTATTCCTATCTTAGCCTCGTGATACATTTTTTTTCCATTTTTTAACCCTGTTTTTGTGTCATACATTCTGCATCTGTTATGAGTGGGGAAAAGGATAAAATTATGGTCCAACCATTTTTTTCGGGGCTTCAAAAAACTTGGTCAAAAACCTTTCATGATGGCTTATTACGATGGGATTCTCAAGTTCATTCCGATGGCTACTTTGATCGCATTGACTGCGATGGCCACCTTGATCGCATTGACTGACTGCGATGGCCACCTTGATCGCATTGACTGCGATGGCTACTTTAATCGCATTGACTGTGATGGTTACTTTGATCGCATTGACTGCGATGGCTATAATGCGATGACTCACTTCGATGAGTTTATTGCGATGGGCTCGTTGCAATGAGTTCATTTTGATGAGCTCGTTGCGATGACTCAGTGCGATGGCTGGTGTTTTGACTCATTAAGATGAAAGACACAGACATGTTGCGATGGGTTACATTGAGTGGGATGGTTTCATTAATCATTGCGATGGAAAAAATTTTTTGACTCATTGCGATGAAAATATACTATCTCTTTGCAATGGACAGACACTGTTGACTTTATGATGGGTGTTTGGTTTTTATGAAAACTATTACGATGGGGGTTTATATCATCTAATATATCAAATCAGATTTAGACTCGAGTTTTTTTTCTTACAAACCATCAATTTACCCTCATCTCACTGTGATGCAAACCCATCTATCTGCTATGATTAAAAAATCAGATTTGGACTCTTATCAATCAAGCATAAATGAAACCGTAATCAACAGACATGTAACCCATCTTTATCAGGACCATTAACTGTTAATCCAAACCAATTTTCATATCAAAACCGACTCATACTCTCATTTTTTTACATCAAATCTCAACCTTTGACCTCCACAAATCCTCAACTATCCTAACCCTTCGTCACCTAACCCAACACCTAGACTCGATCTAACAGACTGAACACACTAAGTTAAATGAGACCTCAGTTTTTGTTAAACGTTTTTCCCCAATCTTTAAAAAATATTTTTTTGCCTTTAACAATTTATCATCACAGATCTTTGATTCGTTTGTATCTCAAATCGACATGCAACAAATCATTAACTTACCCGAGACCCTTCATTGGATCTTGAAGCAAGTGCCTCGATTTTAACACCAAACGAATCAAACAACTAAGGATACATCTGAGTTTCGAGACCATTACTTACCCATCCGTGTGATTAAAGGACAAAGTAAGGGATTTTTTTATCTCTTGAGACCATGTACTTTAATCACATCGAATGTGATTTGGTGTTTGTGTATAAGTTTGGTGTGTGTGGGGTGGTTTATGAGATGTTGATGGATTTGCTGTTGATATGGTGTTTTGGGAGATAGAACTGGCGGTATAAACAAGGTGGAAAAAGGGGCCGGATTTTACTAGGTAAATGTGTTTTGGGTTATAAACTATGAGTAAATTTATGGTTACCAGGTATTTATCCCCACTCGTTGCTTTTTGGACCGGGTATAGAATGCCAATATGGGCCGAATAAATAGGTTTCTAATGGGGCTTGGTTTGGAAAATAAGTTAGTTACTCATGTTTGTTAAATTTTGGCTTTGATTTGAGATGATGTTCGTAATATGGGCCAAGTACACGAATTGTTTCACACATGGTTTGCTAAATTGGTGTGATGTCCCGTGTATTTTGTCATATGGTGATGGTGATTCAAACATCAGTTGACGGGCCAATCACTACATTTATCGAAGGCATTTTGTGAGCCGATTAATTTTTGCAATCGTATTCGGGATGACCGTATTTATATCCGAATATTGCAAAATTAATCATGTCGGTTTTGAGTTAGGGGTTATTGGATTGAGCCAGGTATTTCGAAAAAAACCAAGTAGTAAAATTGTTGTCGTGTTAAATGCTTATGGGACAGAATTTTATTATTTTGGCAGGCCGTTTTAACTGTGACATTTAAGGCCGGGTATCCGTTTTCGATCATATCACTTCTTCACGAAGTACAAGAACAACAAACACAACAAACACAACAAACACGATACATTACACTAAAACGATCCTTATCAAAAATTCACCTATATTCCTAATGGCTATTACGGTTTATGTGATTACGAAGATGATTCGATGCTACTTATTTGAGGTTGAAGTGAGATTCTTCAGAGGCGTTCTTATTTTATCTTTAAAGGAGTACTTAAGACTTTATAAGATAACTTGTTCGAGAATATACGGTTATGAATAAGACTTGAAGTATCTAGTTTCCATTGTCAAAGGGAGGATGGACGACGACATGGATAACTATCATTTTTTGGGAGCTTCGTTGCGGTTCTCAGTGTCACACGCACTTGCAGTTGTGGATTTCTTCAAGAGATGTAGTACCTTTTCTTATATCGCCTGTTTTGGTATAGGGTACTTTAGAGAATTTGTACCTTTTTAATACCGCCTTTTGGTATAGGGTACGTTTAAGACTTCTTTGCATCGCTCTTCATTCTACAATAGTTCAAGCTTAAGTTCAAGTTTGGGGAATTCTACTTCAGTTTCAAGTTTGGATTATCGGGTTATCTTCATCAGTGGTCACTATCAATAGCCAACAGTTGATAAGGGGATTCAGTTCGGGGTGATCTTGAGAGAATTTTGTTTAGAGAGATATTGTTGACATCTTCTCACATAGTAATGGTTACTAGGTAAGCGGGTCTAGTTGGCATACCACGTACACACATGAAGGATGATTCTCTTAATAGGTATCATCCTGGAGGGTGAAATGTGTACATGCAGGGTCACTTGACTTTGGTGTTATTGTTTCTACATAAATGGATAAGTTGACTACATTCGGGACTTAATTGACTTTGATGTGGCAACTTTTTATCATCACTGTCCTGTCAGGAGAAATGTGCATTTCCGAGACTTAATTTACTTTGGTGCTACAATTTGACTTCATGTTCGGGATAGAGTGTGTACTTCTGGTATTCTATCATAGAATCAAGACTGGGATTGCTTCTATTTGTGAGAAAATGTTGATGACGTTATCACCTCTCATAGATTTCCTCTGAAGGATCTGTTTGGGAGGGAGCAGTCTTTACTGCTTGTTTTATGAAAGGCCTTCTAGTTGGGAGGGAGTAAAACTCAACTAGATCCTACAAAGCTGAAGAAATAGAGCTAGAGTATTCAAGAAGATGAAGGTCGCTGAAGACTGTCTCAAGGAATGCTGGAATTCAAGCTTATCATTTTTCTTTATTTTTTCTTGTAGGAAACATTGTAACCAACTCACGTGAGTCACCATCTTGGATGGAGATTGTTAGACTTACTTTTTGGTAAGCTGGCGCCTTTCACGTGAGTTGGATTAGATATACATCATTTACTAAACGCAGGGACTTATTATGTAAAGGTTGTATAGTCTAAGTTAGTTAGGCCTATAAATACCCCCATGACTCTCCATGGGGGTGTGGAAGTTTTTTCATTTTTTCCTTTGTTTTCTTTCACTTGAAATAAAACACACAACATTCCTTCACCTCTCTCTAACTTTCTCTCACTAGAACTAATCATGTCCATCATGTTCTTTGATCATCCCCGACCCCCCGATCTTAGGTGCCTTTTTTATGCTTGTCACATATTAATTAGAGGCATCCCCTCTAATTGCATGATGAGATCACCCCTCCAAGTATTCATGCACGTTGTTAACCTCATGACCTATATTGGCTTTTGGTATATTAAACTAATACAGATTTTCATAAGTAACATAAGCTATGTTTTCAAAACTAAAACCAGTAAACATGACATATAGCTAGGTTCCCCAGGACTTATTCATTTCCGCTGCCTTTCATGCTTTATATGCTCTTTTATGCTTTCATTACTCTATGTTCCATGCTTTATTGTATATCCGTGCATTGGGCGTTATGCTCAGCCGTTTTCCATTTCCATGTTCCCAAACGGCAGGTACCCAAAGTCGCAAGTAGGATCTCAAGAGTATGTGCATTCGGATGGAAGCTATTCATCCTTCTATATCTTATGCATTTATCATACTTTATCTTACTTTATTTCATGTTGGACATTGTTTAGTCCTTTTTCTTTACAGTCATTATACTTGCTTGTGTTGAGTTACTTGGACTACCGATGTTTGTTTTTGATATTTCCATATATGGTCATGAATGTTTAGACATTTACCTTGCATGCTTTGATGACACGCCATATATTACTGTGATATTCCATTTTAACAAATAGGGTGTTATAATTATGGTATTAGAGCCAAGGTTTCGACCTGTAGCTCTGTAAAACATGACTTGTGACTTACGGGTAGTCACCAGCGTCTTCCTAGAACTGACAGTTGGTTTTCATATGTTCATTTCATTTTCATTTCATGTATTCATTTCATGCATTTCATCTCATTGTCGCAAGAATTTTGACTAAGTAATGGTTGGTACATGACTGGCACTATTTAGTCGCATGTGGTTTTATCGAAACATTTTGTTTGTTTAGTGGACCGACCAATAGGCGTCCACACTTGCCTTTTGTTTTGTGAACCGACCCATAGGCGTTCACTCATGGACATATCATCATATTTAAATTGATTATGCATTTTAAAACTGTTTTATGCATCATAAATAAACTCATGTTTTATACATTGTTCATGCATTTTATATTCATGTCATATTTTATCAGACTTATTATTTATGTTGCATTTTGTTTTAAACTGTCAGATGGTGAACACACGCAATGCTCAAGAATTGGCTGCAGCTGTCAATGCAGCTTTACAAGCCATCCTTCCCCAACTTCGCAATGAAATCAGGGATGAAGTTCATGCTTAAATTCAAGCCCAAGGCGTTCAATTTGGCCCTCATCCTCAGAACAACAACAACTATCCACCTCCACCGCCTGTTACTCTTATGACTTGGTTGGAGCGATTCAACAAACAGAGACCCCGTTCGTTTGAGCAGACTGACAGCCGCAACGAGGTTGAAGCTTGGATTTCTCATATTGAGAAGATATTTGATGCGATGGGTTGTGACGGTGTCTTCAAGGCAAGACTGGCTTGCTATAAGTTTGAAGGTGATGTGCTACAGTGATGGAAGTCAGTCAAGCAGTCCAACGGTGGTGATAATTGGGTGGCACTGTTGACATGGGACCAGTTTAAGGAGCTCTACTTAATCAGTACTTCCCACATGATGAGAAGGAGAAGCTTAAGAGGGATTATCATAATATCCGACAGGTTGCTGGGGAGAACAGCAACGAATTTAGGCAGAGGTTTCTCCGTTTGGCTGGATTCTTAGGAGCAGTAGCTGTTACTGCTGAGGAGCAAGCTGATAAGTTTTGCTGGTCTCTTCGCACTTCATTTACCAACAGTTTGGTTTGTGCTACGTTCACTACAGTGGCACAGGTGGCCGATGCAGCCCGAAAGCTTGAGATGCTTCAGGAACGAGAGGAGTTTGGTGATGATCGATCAGAGAAGAGGTATCTTCAATCACTAATTGTAAACCATTCATCTCTTTCAGTATTTTCATTTTATATCATCCTCTGTTCAACTTTATATTTCAGACAAAAGACTGACGGCCGAAAACCAGCGGTCCCTCAGCAGCAATCATCTAAGGGAAACAGTCAGACCAACGACCGTTCTGGTTCAGATAGGCGTGATGGTAATGATAATTACCGTAACAATGCCAATAACTCGAACAACAGCAGGTCCCTACATTTACCTTCTTTCATGTTAAACTATCTTATGTTATGGTATTCTGACACTCCAGCGACTCATATCCAGGAACAATAACAACGACAGGGATCAGGATTGTAGAGGTTCACAGTCTAACCGTTCTACTTCATCTGGTAACTATTAAACCTTCTATGTAATCATGCTTATGTTCCATGATCATGTCTGTTAATACAAAGCAATGCCTAAAAACATTGTTAGTACTAATTAATCTTTTTAGTTTTGATCACGACAAATTACAAAGACATTTATTGTCAAACACAATCATAAAACGAATTATCTAACAAACACTATCATCAAGGTTATAATCATTACACTAACATATCTTTATCATGCTTAGTGATCATAAAAGTGATTAGACTTAAAACTCACTTTTGTCAAATGTAACAAAAGATTTTAATAAACTTTATTTTTAAGAAAATGTTTATTAAAATGAAAATGTAAATTTGAATATGGCATATTCCAAATGCCATAAAAATATCCTTTGAAGGTTTAAACAGCCTCAGATATTTCAAATTCACTAAAAGACAAAAAGGAGCGGAGTCTAGTACCCGTGGTTCCTTAAGTGCCTACGCGGTTCCCTATCGAAAAGGAACCATCTGGGTAGATAAGGAACCGCCCCAGATAGCCGTTGGCATTTGTATCCTATAAATATTGGATTAAATCTGCATTCTCATCAACCCTTTTTGGATATCTCTTTCAGCCTTCTTTTCCTATCTAATCCTAGTCATTTTAAATGATCACTTAATGTGTTAAGTATGTTTACTCATGATTATCCTCTTGATCTCCTTCTTTACCTTGTCCAAAGAGAAATCACTCACACACTTGTGATGTGATTAAAGATGAAGCATTGATGAAGATCACCTTCTCCTAAAGATCTAGTCATGTTCATCATTTGTTTATTTGTGTCTTATGTAGATCCAATGTATTTGTGAATACTTGGACTAGTTGTGTTCATCCAAGCTATATGTGAATACTTGGATTAGAGTTGTGTAAATCCATTGCACATGTGTGTGCTTGGATTTGTGTTGTGTAGATCCAAGCTACATGTTTGTACTTGGATATGCTTAGTTGAGTTGTAATTAGTTGTGTTTGTTCTCACTAAACTATAAAGTGATGTGGTTGTGTCTTGTGAGTTCTCACTAAACTATAAAGTGATATGTAGTTGTGTTGTGTGAAGTTCTCACTTAGCTTCAAAGTGAAGAGTCGTGAAGATTGGTTCTAGCTTTGGATTAGAACTCAACATCTAGCCTTGTGTCGGAAAATGGTGAAGTAGGCAACGTTGTGAAGATTGGTTCTAGCTTTGGATTAGAACTCGACATCTAGCCTTGTGTCATAATATGGTGAAGTGGGCGACGTTGTGTAGATTGGTCCTAGCTAAGATTAGGTCTCGACATTTAGCTAAGTGTCGGAAAATAATGTAAGCGACGTTGTAAGGTTTTCTCCGCCAAGAAGGGAGGTTGTGGATATAGTGGAAATCTTGAGTAAGGTGTACTCGAGGAGTGGAGTAGGAACGAGGATAGAGCCTTCATATGAGTGTAATTACTCATATCATTTATATCACAAAACGTATTTAAAATGCATAAAACATATGAATATAGCCTTGTATGTGCATTGTTTTCTTGTTTCATGTATGTAGGTACCAAGTTCACAAAAACCGGAAAAAATCGACATGAGTTTGAAGGTTTTATCAAGAGCCAAAAGTCGGGTTAGTTTTATTCGCGGATTGATCAAAAGATTATTGGGCCTTGGTGGGACCCACTTGAGCCTAATGGGCCTGAAAGACCATATAAAGTTCTGAAGTTGTTTTGGTTAATTGTTATTTACAAAGGACCAAACAAAAGCCCAAAAAGAAAAAGTATGGGACGGCCAAGTTTATACTTTTATCAAAAGTTGGGTCCAAAAGCCCAAAAGAGAGGAATTAACAACGGATGGAGTTTATAACATGTGGTCAACATTTTCAGTCAAAGCCCATTTAAAAATAGACGGTGGAAAGTTTATATAAACTTTCCTTTGGTCAACACAATCGGTCAAAACAACAAATGAATAAATAAAAAGAATAAGCGAGAGAGGAAAAAGAAAGGGGATGTATCTGGTATCAAAAAGGGGGAAAGGGAAGTCGGTTTTCAAGAACCCTAATTCCAGGGGAGGAAGATGCTTAGTACTATGTGCCTACATGGTATCTAATTCGTCATCAAAAGCCCCTGATTGGTCAATCCCCTGACACATCAGCTTTCAAGAAGCACAAATCCATGCCGCGCTGGCGATCTGTGTGCACAAGGATGATTCTACACCGTAGGATTGAAACAAACATGAAAGAGAGTGCGGGATAGTCATCCAAGGGCTCAAAATCGTCTTCATCAACCACCCCAACCCTCTCGTTCGAGTATAACCCCCCCCCCCCTCAGATTCTGTAATTTTTATCCCTTTTCTTTCTTAATGTTATGATGGTAATTTGTTGTTAGATTTGTAGTTTCTTTTTTAAAATATTGTAATGATATTTTGATTTAATAAAACTTCAGTTTTAATTTTTAAATCTAGCATTTAATTTTTCATTTTAACTGTTTACATTCTAATCTATAAATATTGTTATAATTGTGAATCATTCGAATAAGCTTAAATAATAGCTATTGTGAGTGATTGAGTTAGAATAAGGGAAATATGTTTATCCCCAATGGATGAACATTAAAATATAGATGCGTGTTTGATATTTTGTCTTAGAAAGAAATTTATGTGGTTAAAGAGCTGTTATAAGCTGGTGGTCTTATTGTTTGGCATCGTTTTAGATAAGGCAGCTCAGCGTTGACCCTTCGACATCAATGAATCAACTATCTTCAATTGGTTAAACGCGTTTCATTTTCTGAAACATTAGAATAATATTTACTAGTTATATATTTGAAGAGTGATTCTGCTTGTTTTTAGTTTAAATTTGTCATTATCGTGATTATGAATTAGATCTGTGAGTGTGGTACCTGTATAGTTTTGTTTGTTTTCGTATCTGTTTTATCTAATTGTTGTGAGTTTCATTAATGTCTAATTGGCTTGCTGATATAGGAACAACGTTTGAGTATGATTTGTTGGAATAAGGATCTGCTTATTTGCTTAATTGTTAGTGGAATCTGTTTAGTAATCTAATCGTAAGTTGCTAAATCTTGGTATCGATGCATTTTTTTTTGCTGCCTGCATTGCTGCTTGAATAGAGGCTGATTGGGACTTTTGCTAGTGATTTTTGTATACGTAATCTGCTGCTACCTTGTTATTTTGGTTGTGCGTTATCTGTAACTACTTGTAGCTCGTTTGGTGTTCTGGACTGTGTTGGCTATAGTGATCATAATAACTGTTGAATTCGTTATTGACATTGTTGTTAGATTATTACGTGTTCTTTGACTTTGCGTTAACTTGCTGATTCATTTCAATTCCTCTTTGCTGAGATAGTTACAGTATGAGTCCTTGTTGCGTTAGCAGTCACTGAATAGTTTGTTGATGTGAATTGAGATCTGAGTTTGAGTTTATAAACTTTATTAGCTTGGTCATTTTTATGGGTTAACTCATTGTTATTCATTAGTTAAACGTAGTAAGGATTACGGTGTATTTTTGTTTTGTCAAACTTCCTTGTATCTCTGAATCAGTGCTGCGTAAGTCTTTGTCGTTGTTGTTATTTCATTGCTGTGATTTACTTGCTGCAAACTAAGTCATTGTTAAGTCATTATTGATGTTGCTTATCGAATCGTGCTTAGCTGAATCTTTATGCTTCCACGTTGTGAATTGTGAAGAAATGTTATAGTTATAATATGTTTTGGTGGCTGTAACGGTTCTAAACCTGCTGGTCTAGTCTTCTTTTTCATATGATTGCTGCTATTTTAAAATGTTATTCGTTATTGCTGCTTTATTTTTATTATGATTAATCTTGATTTAGCTGTTGAAATGTCTGCTTGTGTGGCCGTTATTTAATCTTGTAGCTTTGTTTAAAAAGATATTTTGCTGCCTTGTTAGATTGATTTGGTAGCTGTCTTTAAACTCGTTTACTGTTGTATTTGGGGGTTGTAGCTTTTTAAAATTGTTGTTGTTGAGTTGAGATTTCATTTCCTTGTTGGTGTTATGTTTCATAAGTAAAAAAAATTAATATAAAAATTTTTTCACTAGCAGTTCTCAAACTCGAGACCTGCCCTTCACCTGTACAACGTGCTTACCAACTGAGCTGTTGTGCCTTTTGTTTATTTACAGCTTTAAGATTTTATTTAAACGTTTGTTTACTGTAATATCATTTTAGTTTTAAACGTTTTTCATAATTCTTAGTTTTAAAGTTTATAAGAAAAATAAGTACAATTACTTTATTAATAAATTTGTTTATATAAATTAGAAAATTTATTAGTTTAAATAAATATAAAGTAAAAAAAAGAAATTAAAAAAAGATATATAAAAATAATATAGTTTAAATTTGTCTTATAGATTTAATTTAGCGATTCATGCACTTTTACTAAAAAACGTAGGACTTTTAGATAAAAACCGAAACCAATTCAAGTTAATTGTCCAAATTAAAACGAAAGTTTCAAATTCACAATTTCTTCGTGTACAACAAACCGGGATCACTCTCGTGTTTAATTAATCCGTCTTTAGCGAATTTTAAACTATTACTTTTTCCTAAATGTAATTTTCTTAATTTTCTCAATAACGTATTACATTAAAATACACCGACGCGTTTCCCACACATCAAAAATTTTGTTTCGAGTGTGCGCGGATCAAGTGATTCGTAGGTGTGTGTTTGGCAAAGAAGCTAAAGATATTCTTAAATCTTGTCATGAAGGACCCATCGGGGGACATCATGGTGCCAACTCCACCGCGAAAAAAGTCTTTGATGCTGGTTTCTTTTGGCCTTCCATATATCGAGATGCCCAAGACTTTATCAAGACTTGTGATGCTTGTCAACGTTAAGGAAAGAATTCACAAAGGGATGAAATGCCCCAAAACATAATCCAAGTTTGTGAAATCTTTGGCGTATGGGGAATCGATTTTATGGGGCCATTTCCATCATCAAAAGGAAATAAGTATATTCTCGTAGTCGTGGATTATTTGTCGAAATGGGTTGAAGCTAAGGCTTTGCCTACTAATGATGCTCGAGTTGTGGTGAAATTTTTGAAACAACTCTTTGCTATGTTTGGAACTTCGCCGGCTATAATAAGTGATCGAGGGACCCATTTTTGTAATGAACAATTTGAAAAAGTTCTAAAGAAATATGGTGTCACTCATCGACTTTTGACAGCTTATCACCCTCAAACGAGTGGTCAAGTGGAGTTTTCAAACTGTGCTCTTAAGTGGATTTTGGAGCGTTCTATTGGAGAAAATCGCACTTCATGGTCGGATAAATTGGACGATGCATTGTAGGCTTTCCGTACGGCCAATAAGATTCCCATTGGCTGTAAACCATTTAGGTTGGTCTACGGGAAGGCATGCCACTTGCCAATTGACTTCGAACATAAGGCGTATTGGGCTCTAAAGCATTGTAACTTCGATTTAAGGACCGCGGGTGATCAACGCAAGGTTCAAATAAATGAACTAAGTGAATTAAGGGATCAAGCTTATGAGAACTCTTTGATCTATAAAGAGAAGACTAAGTGGATTCATGACTCTAAGATCAAAAACCGCATTTTCAATGTTGGTGTTCAAGTCCTCTTATTCAACTCTAGACTTAAGATTTACTCGGGCAAGCTTAAGTCCCATTGGTCAGGACCATTCACCATTTAACAAGTATTCCCTTATGGCACCATTGAGCTAGCTCAAAAAGACGGGCCTAACTTTAAGGTGATTGGTCATCGAGTGAGGCATTACGTTTGAGGGGACATACCTACGGAGGTTGTCCTGGATCTCCAAACTTTCCCTAAGGACCAATGAATGCGGGGATCGAGTCGAGCTCATGACTCGGTTACCAAAAACGGTGGTGCCTTATGGAGTATTTCCATACATTTTATCTTATTTCTATTTTCTAACACTAATAATGGCTTGATCTTTTCAAGTTTGTGCTCGTGTTTTGTTGTGATATGAATCTTAGGTATGACCCTAATCATTGAAGACTCTCATGTTTGGTTTTTGCCCGGTCCACTCGAGCTTCCATACATTGATTGTCAAATGGGGAATTCGTTATCCTTTGATTTTTATCGACTAACATTTTATCTTAAAGCATAATTAATAAACGGCTTATAGATTTGCGTACTCTTACCATGTTAGGACTATTGCATTCGACTCTTCGTGTTCTAGCAAGGGGGTGTTACTCTTGAGCTAGGAAACATTGAGGACAATGTTTGGTTTTAGCATGGGGTAGTCAATCGATATAATCGCTTGCACTTGCTTTTGTCGTGTTCTTACGTAATCGTTTTTCTCATTTTTCATAAAAATTTTAATTTTTAGTGAACTTTTGTGTTTGATACTAAAGAAAATAAGTGTTTTTGACACAAATGTAGGCTTTCCGTTGGTGAAAATAAGAATAGTTTTTGACTCGATTAGTTTTCACCTTAGCTCATTCCTTAACTTTATTAAATCAAGTTTTGCTAGACTTTTATATAGGGAACTTTAAAATGCGAAAGTCTTAACTCGAAAGGGTTTAAGAACAAGAACTTTTCGCAAGCTCCTATAATTGATCCTAGAAAGTCATTTATCAAGGGAACTTTAAAACGCAAATTCTAAACTTGAAAAAAGTCTAAGAAAATGCAAGATCCTATAGATGACTTGAAAAACCAAAACTTTGATTTAATATGGTCTTAATTTAGACTTGCAACGCTAAGTATCCATTAGTCTCACATCTTTGAGATTTTACAATATGGAGAACAAGAGATGATAGAGTTGATCATAAGTTTTGAGGTTAAGTCTTCCTTATATAAGTTTTTTTTGTGTGGCTCTTTCTCCTCGTATTTATTTTTCACGCTTGAATATTTAATTGTTTAATAAATGAAGTTTTTAGCGGTTTGGGTTCAATATCTTAGCTCTTAACTCCTTCTTTTTCTTCGCTTGTAATTAAAGTGAGAACACATTGAGGGTGTCAGCGTCATGGACTTTTTGATCATGGGATTCCAGAATTTGGCCTACTATATGTATCATAAATAAAGAAGAATAAATAAAAACATGTTCTCTATGAGCCTTCGGGTGGGAGTCATGTAGCACTAGCCTTGTCATTAGAGCCTTAGGGTGTACGGCATGGTGAAGTGTTTAATAAAAATTGCTTCATCATTATTTCAATGAGCCTTAGGGTGTGAAGTGATGGTGAATGTCAATTCCCTTGTTTATGTCCAAGGAGCCTTAGGGCGCGGATCATATATAAGGAGCACTTTTACATCTTAAAGAGCCTCAAGGTATATGAGATAAATGTTGCTAAGTACATTAATAAAGTCAAATAGACTTTGGAGGAATTATTGTTGCTTAAGTAGTCCTATTAGCCAAATTTCGGATCCGGGAATTCATTCCTAAAATCATTTTAAGTTATTTTATATGTGGGCTTTCTTTAGTGACAATGGTTTTTAAGGATGAGGTTAGGTTTTAACTATTGGGTTTACACCGTTTTTTCCTTCATTTTTGGACTAATAATTATTAAATAAGTCAAATGATCCTATGAGTGATTGACAATTTTTAAAATCTAGAGATACAACTAGGAATAAAGGATATTGAGTTTAACACAAATTACTTGTATAAGTGGTCTTAACATTGGAACTTATGATTTACAATGATCTTGTTTTTTTTAAACTTGGCATGGAAAGAGTGAATAGTCAAGGAAGATGAATCTATTCTAGTTTTATGATCCTAAAAGTTATTTTTCAATAATGAAAGCAATACATTATGGCTTTGTCTAAATAAAGTGTCAAAAGTTGAATAAAAGTGTAGTTAGTAGCTTTATTTTATCATTGCGCGAGGACACGGCAATTGCTTAGCAAGGAGAAGTTTGATATGAGTGTAATTACTCATATCATTTATATCACAAAACGGATTTAAAATGCATAAAACATATGAATATAGCATTGTATGTGCATTGTTTTCTTGTTTCATGTGTGTAGGTACCAAGTTCACAAAAACCATAAAAAATCAACATGAGTTTGAAGGTTTTATCAAGAGCCAAAAGTCGGGTTTGTTTTATTTGCGGAGTGATCAAAAGATTATTGGGCCTTGGTGGGACCACTTAAGCCTAATGGGCCTGAAAGCCCATATAAAGTTATGAAGTTGTTTTAGTTAAGTGTTATTTACAAAGGCCCAAACAAAGGCCCAAAAAGAAGAAGTATGGGATGGCCAAGTTTATACTTTTATCAAAAGTTTGGTCCAAAAGCCCAAAAGAGAGGAATTAGCAACGGATGGAGTTTATAACATGTGACCAATATTTTCAGTCAAAGCCCATGTAAAAAATAGACGGTGGAAAGTTTATATAAACTTTCCTTTGGTCAACACAGTCGGTCAAAACAACAAAGGAATAAATAAAAAGAATAAACGAGAGACGAAAAAGAAAGGGGATGTATCTGGTATCAAAAAGAGGGAAAGGGAAGTCGGTTTTCAAGAACCCTAATTCCAGGGGAGGAAGATGCTTACTACTATGTGCCTACATGGCATCTAATTCGCCATCAAAATCCCCTGATTGGTCAATCCCCTGACACATCAGCTTTCAAGAAGCACAAATCCATGCCACGCTGGCGATCTGTGTGCACAAGGATGATTCTACACCGTAGGATTGAAACAAATAGGAAAGAGAGTGCGGGATACTCATCCAAGGGCTTAAAATCGTCTTCATCAACCACCCCAACCCTCTCGTTCAACTATAAAACCCCCCCTCATATTCTGTAAATTTTTATCCCTTTTCTTTCTTAATGTTATAATGGTAATTTGTAGTTAGATTTGTAGTTTCTTTTTAAAAATATTGTAATGATATTTTGATTTAATAAAATTTCAGTTTTAATTTTTAAATCTCTCGTTTAATTTTTCATTTTAACTGTTTACATTCTAATCTATAGATATTGTTATAATTATGAATCATTCGAATAAGCTTAAATAATAGCTATTGTGAGTGATTGAGTTAGAATAAGGGAAATATGTTTATCCCAAATGGATGAACATTAAAATATAGATGCGTGTTCAAGATTTTGTCTTAGAAAGAAATTGATGTGGTTAAAGAGCTGTTATAAGGTTGTAGTCTTATTGTTTGGCATCATTTTAGATAAGGCAGCTCAGCACTGAGCCTTCGACATCAACGGATCAACTATCTTCAATTAATTAAGCGCGTTTCGTTTTCTGAAATATTAGAATATTATTTACTAGTTATATATTTGAAGTGTGATTCTGCTTGTTTTTAGTTTAAATTTTTCATTATCGTGATTATGAATTAGATCTGTGAGTGTGATACCTGTATAGTTTTGTTTGTTTTCCTATCTGTTTTATCTAATTGCTGTGAGTTTCATTAATGTCTAACTGGCTTGCTGATATAGGAACAACGTTTGAGTATGATTTGTTAGAATAAGGATCTACTTATTTGCTCAACTGTTAGTGGAATCTGTTTAGTAATCTAATCGTAAGTTGCTAAATCTTGGTATCGATGCGTTCGTTTTTGCTGCCTCCATTGCTGCTCGAATAGAAGCTGATTGGGACTTTTGCTAGTGATTTTTGTATACGTAATCTGTTGCTACCTTGTTATTTTGGTTGTGCGTTATTTGTAACTAGTTGTAGCTCGTTTGGTGTTCTGGACTGTGTTGGCTATAGTGATCATAATAGCTGCTGAATTCGTTATTGATATTGTTGTTAGATTGTTACATGTTCTTTGACTTTGCGTTAACTTGCTGATTCATTTCAATTCTCCTTTGCTGAGACAGTTATAGTATGGGTCCTTGTTGCGTTAGCAGTCACTGAATAGTTTGTTGATGTGAATTGAGATCTGAGTTTGAGTTTATAAACTTTATTAGCTTGGTCATTTTTATGGGTTAACTCATTGTTATTCATCAGTTAAGCGTAGTAAGAATTACGGTGTATTTTTGTTTTGTCAAACTGCCTTGTATGTCTGAATGAGTGTTGCATAAGTCTTTGCTGCTGTTGTTCTTTCATTGTTGTGATTTATTTGCTGCAAACTAAGTCATAGTTTTATAAGTCATCATTGATGTTGCTTATCGAATCGTGCTTAGCTGAATCTTTTTGCTTCCACGTTCTGAATTGTAAAGAAATGTTATAGTTATAATATGTTTTGGTGGTTGTAACGGTTCTAAACATGCTGGTCTAGTCTTCTTTTTCATATGATTGTTGCTATTTTAAAATTTTATGCGTTATTGCTGCTTTATTTTTATTATGATTAATCTTGATTTAGCTGTTGAAATGTCTGCTTATGTGGCCGTTATTTAATCTTGTAGCTTTGTTTAAAAAGATATTTTGTTGCCTTGTTATATTTATTTGGTAGTTGTATTTAAACTCGTTTACTGCTGTATTTGGGGGCTGTAGATTTTTAAAATTGTTGTTGTTGAGTTGAGATTTCATTTCCTTGTTGCTGTTATGTTTCATAAGTAAAAAAAAATTAATATCAAAAATTTGTCAGTAGCAGGTCTCGAACTCGAGACCTGCCCTTCACCTGTACAAGGTGCTTACCAACTGAGATGTTGTGCCTTTTGTTTATTTACAGCTTTAAGATTTGATTTAAACATTTGTTTACTGTAATATCATTTTAGTTTTAAACGTTTTTCATAATTCTTAGTTTTAAAGTTTATAAAAAATATATATACAATTACTTTATTAATAAATTTGTTTATATAAATTAAAATTTTTATTAGTTTAAATAAATATAAAGTAAAAAAAGATATATAAAAATAATATAGTTTAAATTTGTCTTATAGATTTAATTTAGCGATTCATGCACTTTTACTAAAAACGTAGGGCTTTTAAATAAAACCGAAACCAATTCAAGTTAATTGTCCAAATTAAAATGAAAGTTTCAAATTCACAATTTCTTCGTGTACAACGAACCGGGATCACTCTCGTGTTTAATTAATCCGTCTTTAGCGAATTTTAGACTATTACTTTTTCCTAATGGTAATTTTCTTAATTTTCTCTATAACGTATTACATTAAAATACACCGACACGTTTCCCACACATCAAGCCTCGTTGCCGAACCACTATAAATCTTGGTGTCTTCCTACTAGGTTGTTTCTTTCCTTACTCATTACTTACATTCATTATCATTATGCTTACTACATATTGTTAATGGATTAGAATTGAACCTAATCATTATGCAACTAGCTTTCAAGTAAAAGATAGTTTTGTGCACTCACCTAATTGAAAGGAATTCTAATTAGGAGATAAACTGATGAGATACTATTCAACCCCCCGTTCTAGTTTGGTATCAAAGCGATGGTGACACAAGATCTTTTGAAGTATATTGTACTTTAAAACATGGATCGATCTATTTTCCACAAATTAGAAGGTTAAGTTATACTTAAGTTTTTCTTTGGTCAAAACTATTTTTTGTTGAAAATAAGCCTTTTAAATTGTTAATATTACATCTTATTTAGATTAGTAGTATTAATGCATTCTATTGATTGTGGATTGAGTTACTTACACTTGTAGAAGACTCATTTTCTTTGATTTCCAACATCATTGAATGATGATATCAAGATTGGTAGGAGTGATATTAATCCTTGAAGACTTAGTAGTCACTATTAGTCATAGTTGGGCTTTGCATTGATTCCTTGAAAGCTCGTAATGCAATTTTTGGCCAAGGTACGCTTTCGTTCTTCCACACGCCCTATTGATCATTCTTTTTATCATTAATTGACTATATGCTTGTTTTTGGCATCATTGCCTTGACATTTATTTATGGTTTGTGATTCTTTCCTTTTTCCCTCTCAAACCTTCATTGCTTGGATACTTGACTCACTATGGAGATGTAGGGTGAGCTAGTAGAAGCTTAAAGTATCAAACATGATTTCCATGGTTTGCACCCTTACAGTTAGTAGGCCCAATATCATGTGTAACTTGTGCAATTAAGCTCATCTCTAGGATGATTAGTGAATCCCTTGAGATACCAAACTAATTCATTAAGTTGTAGGTGGATTTTACACATTTGGAATTGAAACATCCCAAGGATATTGTTATTGTTAATTCTAGTAATAATTGTCCGATCATGTGGGAGAGAAAGTGAATCTGTACCTTGCTCATGTTTTGAAATAGAAAAAGACTACTCTTGAAAATGATTTTATTTTATGCATCAAATATGTTTGGTACAATTCATTACCAAAGCCGTTTAGACTTTCGTTAGAAAGGCACGTCTTAAACCACTATATATGACACAAGCTCTTCACCTCCTCTATTTGAAGAATGTCATTTGTCTCTTGAGAAATATTCTTGGTCTTGATTCACTTCCCTTGACTCCTCTCCCCTTTGCTTCTTTGCTAAGAGTAGTCGTTTGTCCGTTTCGGTTTTTTGCTATCTCGATTTAACTCGTAATCCTTCAATAAAGCATTATTACCTAGTGTCGTGGTGATCCAATGATATCCTAAAAGGTTTAAGATATATTTTTAAGTATTTTAAAAATTTTGGTTTTCAAAAATTCATTGTTTTCCTTTGATAAAAACTGCCTCTGTAGGCGGTTCTTTATCTCTCGCGGTTCAAACACGCGGTTCTCTATCGATAAGGAACCGCGTGCAGGAACTTTGTCAGAGCGCCAGTTTTTATAAAATACCCTTTTTCAAACAAACCCTTCTCTTTCTTCTTTCTCATAG
This sequence comes from Glebionis coronaria, assembly GCA_025667525.1. Classification (NCBI taxonomy): domain Eukaryota; kingdom Viridiplantae; phylum Streptophyta; class Magnoliopsida; order Asterales; family Asteraceae; genus Glebionis; species Glebionis coronaria. The sequence continues at coordinate 124,381,481 of CM046877.1, read as the reverse complement.
CCGACAGGTTTTTTTTATTTTTCCACCATTGTTGAAGCTTCAAAAACCTTCAATCACTCAAACTAATTGATTCCAAGTTGTGGGTTTCACTCATCCTTCATTAAACATCAATTAATTGTAAGTATTCTCATTCAATTTTATCTATTTTGCTCTAGGGTTCATCCTTTCATAATTGGGGTTTTTAAAATTGAAATTGAATTAGAACCTCGATTGGAATATGGGTTGACATAGTTATTTTACTATGATTCCTTAAGTTCATATTCATTAAGATTTCACTAAAAACCACTTATAGAACAATCCGAATATTGACTAATGTTTTGGTTAATTGATGGAATTGAGATGAACCCATGAACAAATGGGTAATTGCATTGTTAATGCCTGCCTAAAATCTTTGTTTTGAAAAACCAATGTTCTAGTTCATTGTTGATTCTACATAGTTTATATGTTTTGGTCAATGATGAAATGGGTACATTGAGAACATGAGAATGACAAGGATTAATCCTTTGTTTGTCAAGCAGTTGATGAAACACATTCTCATCTTTTGATTTTTGATTTTTTTGCATATGAGTGATTGGAGAAATATTTCTTGTCTATTGTATTTAGGTACAAATCATGCCTTCAAGATATCAAAAAAATATCACCAAGACACTAGACAATATATGCCTAACCTTGCCGACTTTTGTCACTTAACTCAACTTGCCAACACCTATCGTTCCCTTCAAACCCGTTGTTTCCACGAGGGTAGAGTTTTTCAAGAGGACATTAGGAATTATGCTTACATAAAGTCTATGTTTGAACAAATTGGGTTCGATTGTTTGTTATACATAGAAGAAGACATTTACCCCCAATTCCTCTTGGAGTTCTTTAGCACTTATTCTCTCATTATATAAAATGGTAGAATATTTGATAGGTTCATCTTGAATGGTCAACTCATTCAATACTCTCTCGAGGCCTTTGGTCAAATTCTTGGTGTGCCATTTGAGGGCACTTGTCGGTTCACGGATAAATGGAATCTTGAAGCTCTCCTTGAGTCCAAGGATTGTCCTCCAAATGACCACTTGGAAGTTGACCTTGACTTCATCCTTGACATCATTTCCAAAGTGCATAATAGAACCGTTGTAAGAAGGGTTCATTCTAAAAGACGTTCGGTGAAACGTCATGAGGTTCTCTTAAGCTACCTTAATGATGATATGGTCCAATGGGCTAACATCCTTAGGGAAAATGTATTTTGTCTTGGTGGTAATCGGGATCATGTTCCGGTATGTTTAGTGCATATGATATTTTGCATCTTTACTGAAACCAAGTACAATTTAGCATATTTTATCACTCGACGGATCAATTATGCTATCTCCAAGCCTAAAACAAACCTCCCTTATGCCATGCACCTTACTCGCCTCTTAAAAAGGGTTGTTCGTGACTTTCCTTATCTTAATCTTTCTCGCTTTCAATCGGTTCAAAGGGTAATGTTGCCTATTCAAGAGGTATATGAAAGAAATCCTAGAAGTGATAGAGGTTCAAGAAAAGCCAACCAACAAGAGTCCGATGATGAGGACACTTCTATGCCAACAGTGATGGTGATGGCATAGGTACAAGTGCTCATTTCGACTCTTCGAGTAACTCCCACCCCTCCACTAACTCATTCATGGACGGGTTAGAAGACCTTTCTCCTCCTCCTCATCATGCTACTAGTGAAATTCCGGAGAACCTTAGTCTTGAGGATGTCTATCGGTCAAATCTTAGAACATAAGGTGAGTTACATGATCATCGAGTTGAGTCAAGATGTGGATTCAAGTACTTGGGGAAATTGATCAAAGGACTTGGCAAGAAGAAGAGATGATGACTTGGATTAGATTAATGATGAACATGTTGTTAGACATGCTTTATGGTGTTGAATTTTTTGTGTGTATTAAATATTACTACCTGTTTTTTATTACTAACTATTTTAATCCTTAATAAACTATGTAGTCGATCTTTCAATTTACATAGCTTTGTGCATATTATGTGTTTGTTAGCTTCCTAGATTTTGATTTATAGTTAACTTTGGCTTGCTATTTACTTGTGTGAAATCTGGGCTGACCAAAGTTTGAGGAAGTGCAAATTTTTGACACCACTGGCCGCGGTTCCTTATCGAACTCGTGGTTCCTTAGCGATAAAGAACCGCGGACCTACATAAGGAACCGCCTGTCCCTGTTTCGAAGGAATCTTTGCTTTACATTGTTTTCCTTAATCTGTGTAAAACTTTGATAATTTTTTTGCAAAAACCTGCACTTTCCTAAACTAGGGTACCTAATTTTATTATTCACCTAAAATGATTTTAACCCATTACTAGTTTGGATCATTCCCTTCTCTTCTTAAACCCTCTCTTGTTGATTGTGTCTTCATCCCTTCAACTCTTCTCCAAACCTTAACACTCAACCATGGTGTCTACTAGAACATCCACTTCTTCACAAACTTCCTCGTCCAAAAGAAGCCTCAAAATTAAGATTAAGATACCTAACATTGGTTCTTCGTCTTTTCACACTCCCAAAAATGAGATCTATCTGATTCTCATTTCTTCTCCACCTTCACCACCCCTTTCTCCATGCAATACAAACTCAACCCATGGTACTAACTATTTACATGGTTCCACCTCCTCTTCATTCCAATCAAGAATGAATGAGCTTTCTTCACCTTTCACCCCTAGTCCTCCTTTGGATGGGATTTCTCAACCACAACCTCTACAAAGCATTCCCTTTGTACTTGAGCCTTTGGTTACCTCTCCTTTCACTCCACCAAATTCTCCCATCTCACCCTTGGACATTATGCCTCCACCACCTCCACCACCCTCAAACACTAATGCTCCTATTTTGGGCATTCCTATTCCCCACTTCATGGGTGATCCTTACTTCTTTGGGTTCCTTAAATCTCATGGTGTAAATTGCCCATGTTGTCTCTATAATAACTACATCATTCAAAACCTAAGGTTGGAGATGCTTGGTCTTCTTAGAAGGTTGCATGATTTCTTGCTTGAATTGTTCTCCATGCCTCCTGCTAGGAGATGAATAATGGTTTTCAAAATAAAATGTTTTTTAAAGAAGTTCCAGCCAAAGAGATCTATGAATTCAAGACCTAGTTTTAGCTATCTTTGTAGTATTTAATTATCTTTTTATTTCTTGTATTTCCTTTCTTTTCCCTCATGATTTTCTCATGTGAATGATTTATGGATTTAGTTTTTATGTGTTTTAATCTATTTGATCATATTAAACAACTTCAACTTATTTAAAATTGAACCTAAATTTATCACAACCTCTTAAAAAACTTGACTTAAAATTTGACCAAAATGTTATCTAAATATTTTGTCACCCTTTGTTAAGAAATTATTTGTGAATGTGTTGCTTTTATGCAATCCTACCATACTCTAGTGCTAAAAGAGGTAAAAATCCAAGATTTACAAAATTTTGAAAAAGTATTATTTTTCTCCAAAACTTTTGAAAATCAAGGTTTGTTGTCCACTGGACGCGGCTCCTTAGCCCCCAGGCGGCTCCATATTGATATGGAACCGCGGGCTATATCAAGGAACCGGGTACAGTAAAGCCGTTCTTGGCTTATTTTTGGTCTTTCTTCTTTGACCATTGTCTTGGTTAAGATTCTTTGTTTACCCAATTTGGCTAAACATTTCCTAAAAACTTTCTTTTTCATTTTAAATATTTGCCTTGTCTATTTTCTTTACATTCTTCTCTTTTGGGAGATCTTTCATTCATCCCTCATAATGCCTAATTCTTTCTTTCCTAACCTTGACATTTCTTTGTCACAAACTTCTCAACCTAAAGCTTCTTCTTCTAAGCTTTCAAAGAAACCGAAAATCTCGGTTAAACCCGTTTGGATAAAAAAGGACAAGAATCCTGATGATTCTTCTTCTCCAAAATCCTCCAAGAATTCCTCTTTCTCTCCGATTTAATATTAGAATGAGACTTACTCTATAAATCCAATTACCGGAGAAAAGGAAATTCTTCCACCACCACCAAAACCTTTCAACTCTCCTCGAATCAATGACCTATTTTCTTTCCCTAATCTCACTAGGCATTGTGAAAACATCTCTTATCCATTATCTCCCGCTCCACCAACTTTAAATTTTGATGGACCTCCCTCATCTAACGACTTTGTTTTGCATCATGGTTCCTCGTGTGCTTGTTGTCGTTTTCAATAAATGGAACTTGCTCATGTCTATGACAAGCTAAATTTCCTTGAATTCCTCCTAACTCGACCTCCTCTCAAAGTTTTTGTTCCCGTGAACAAAACTTCGAATGACGCTTCGTCGTCTTTCTTTTCCAACTAAGGCACATTCTGTACTTTATTTGTTTGAGTCAATAAAACTTAAGCAATCTTGGAAGATTATCACTATTAGAGTAGTTTATGCTTTATGGTTTATTTTCCATATTTTTGCTTTAAATATTCATATTGTGTGTATGAATATTTCTCTTGTATGTTATTTCATATTTGTGTAATATGAATGTTATGTGTGTTATCTTTCCCACTAATTCTATTTCACACATTTGTTAAAGAGTTGATCATGGTTAAAACTTAAAATTAATTATGGGTGATTCCATAAATTCTAGATTTTAACCCGTTGACACCTTAAATCATCTTTGATTGGTTTGCATGTTTCGTTTCTCCCTTTATTCCACCAATTGAACTATGATGTTGTCAATACATACTCTTTGGACATACTTAGCAAATGCTTGCTTCTAATTTGATATTTCTATTCCTTCTCCCTCTCAAGTTAGTTAGTAGGTAGTGTACATACATACATTGGTGTTTCTTTTCTTTCTTCTAACCTTTGTGTAGCATGCCACCTTAGCTCATTTACTTGGTGCCCCAAGCAAGGGGGAGTAAGCACCAAGGGGGAGCTACTAGCAAAAGTCCGGTTCTTTTCTTCTTCAAAGACTTGTGCTAACCTTTTTACTTTGACAAAGGGGGAGAAATGATAGTGATAAACTCGTTAATAATTTGAATAAACTTGTATTATACGTAAATGAGTATATAGTTTGTCGTAATCAAAAAAGGGAGATTGTTAATGCAAAGCAATGCCTAAAAACATTGTTAGTACTAATTAATCTTTTTTAGTTTTGATCACGACAAATTACAAAGACATTTATTGTCAAACACAATCATAAAACGAATTATCTAACAAACACTATCATCAAGGTAATAATCATTACACTAACATATCTTAATCATGCTTAGTGATCATAAAAGTGATTAGCCTAAAAACTCACTTTTGTCAAATGTAACAAAAGATTTTTAATAAACTTTATTTTTAAGAAAATGTTTTATTAAAATGAAAATGTAAATTTAAATATGGCATATTCCAAATGCCATAAGAATATCCTTTGAAGGTTTAAACAGCCTCAGATATTTCAAATTCACTAAAGGACAAAAAGGAGCGGAGTCTAGTACCCGCAGTTTCTTAAGTGCCTACGCGGTTCCCTATCGATAAAGAACCGCCTGGGTAGATAAGGAACCGCCCCTAGATAGCCATTGGCATTTGTCTTATATAAATAGTGGATAAAATCTGCATTCTCATCAACCCTTTTTGGACATCTCTTTCAGCCTTCTTTCTCCTATCTAATCCTAGTCATTTGTAAATGATCACTTAATGTGTTAAGTATGTTTACTCATGATTATCCTCTTGATCTCCTTCTTTACCTTGTCCAAAGAGAAGATCACTCACACACTTGTGATGTGATTAAAGATGAAGCATTGATGACGATCACCTTCTCATAAAGATCTAGTCATGTTCATCATTTGTTTATTTGTGTCTTGTGTAGGTCCAATGTATTTGTGAATACTTGGACTAGTTATGTTTATCCAAGCTATATGTGAATACTTGGATTAGAGTTGTGTAAATCTATTGCACATATGTGTGCATGGATTTGTGTTGTGTAGATCCAAGCTACATGTGTGTACTTGGATATGTTTAGTTGAGTTGTAATTAGTTGTGTTAGTTCTCACTAAACTATAAAGTGATGTGGTTGTGTCTTGTGAGTTCTCACTAAGCTATAAAGTGATATGCAGTTGTGTTGTGTGAAGTTCTCACTTAGCTTCAAAGTGAAGAGTCATGAAGATTGGTTCTAGCTTTGGATTAGAACTCGACATCTAGCCTTGTGTTAGAAAATGGTAAAGTAGGCAACGTTGTGAAGATTGGTTCTAGCTTTGGATTAAAACTCGACATCTAGCCTTGTGCCATAAAATGGTGAAGTGGGCGACGTTGGGTAGATTGGTCCTAGCTAAGATTAGGTCTCGACATTTAGCTTAGTGTCGGAAAATAATGTAAGTGACGTTGTAAGGTTTTCTCCGCCAACAAGGGAGCTTGTGGATATAGTGTAAATCTCGAGTAAGGTGTACTCGAGGAGTGGAGTAGGAACGAGGATAGAGCCTCGTTGCCGAACCACTATAAATCTTGGTGTCTTCTTACTAGGTTGTTTCTTTCCTTACTCATTACTTACATTCATTATCATTATACTTACTACAAATTATTAATGCATTAGAATTGAACATAAACATTATGCAACTAGCTTTCAAGTAAAAGATAGTTTTGTGCACTTACCTAATTAAAAGGAATTTTAATTAGGAGATAAACCAATGAGAAACTATTCAACCCCCCCCCCCCCCTTCTAGTTTATACAATGTCTCATGCATGTAATCCTGAAACAGTCTCTCAGCTAGCTAGGATGCCTACTGGAGGATTCACGCATCCTATCTGCCCTACTTGTTCGCGCAGACATTCTGGTGTTTGTCCCCGAGGTACTGGTGGTTGTTTCAAGTGTGGCCAGCAAGGCCATCAAAAGAAGGAGTATCGCCAAGGTGAGATAGAAGGCACCTCTGCACATGCCGACTCCAAACCACCTCCTACTTCTGGTCGCGTGTTCACTACTACTAGAGACCAGGCAAACAAGACTTCAGGTACCATCACCGGGAATCTCTTTATGAATGGTTTGGCAACATGTTTTCTGTTTGATACTGGAGCGACTCATTCAGTCATATCCACTACTTTTGTTGTACGTGTTAGGATTTCCCCGATGCCATTAGACAATGCCTTAAGCATTTCCACGCCACTTAGCGACTCTGTACGAATCACCCAGGTGTACATAGATATTCCCCTAGAATTTGATGATAAATTTCGCAAATTTGACGCACTTCCTTTGGACATGTGCAATTTTGATTTGATATTGGGCATGGGCTGGTTATCCAAACAACAGGCTACGATAGACTGCCACACTTATCAAGTTATCTTTGGTGATGTTAAATCTCCAGAGTACATACACTACGGTTTTCTGCCAGGGAGGTCGGTACAAATTATTTCATCCATGGAGGCACGTGCATTCCTAACACACGGCTGTCAGGGCTTTATAGCCAATATTCATGGCATTACTACTGAGTCTCCATCGATCCAAGATCAGCCTATTGTGTCAGAATTTCCTGACGTATTTCCTGAGGAACTTCCGGGCATACCACATGTTCGTGAAGTCGAGTTTGGAATTGAGCTCATCCTAGGTGCATAGCCAATTTCCAAGGCTCCTTACCGCATGACACGTATCGAACTTAAAGAATTAATAGATCAGCTACAAGAACTTATGGAACGAGGTTTCATCCGTCCCAATGCATCACCATGGGGTGCACCGGTACTTTTCGGGAAGAAGAAAGACGGCAGCATGCGTTTGTGTTATAGACTATCGTGAGTTGAACAAGATCGCGATCATGAATCGTTATCCTTTGTCGCGTATTGATGACCTTTTCGATCAACTTCAGTGCGCCAAGTATTTCTCCAAGATCGATCTGAGGTCCGGCTACCATCAGTTACGGGTTAAAGAGCATGATGTTTCTAAGACTGCTTTCTGTACACGTTATGGGAACTACGAGTTTGTAGTCATGCCATTCAGAGTTACAAATGCTTCAGCAGTCTTCATGGATTTGATGAGCCGTGTCTTCCATGAGTTTCTGGATAAGTTCGTTATCATTTTCATTGATGACATCTTGATTTTCTCCAAATCCAAGGAGGTACATGAGGAACACCTTCGTACAGACTTGCAGATTCTTCGTTAGAAGCAACTGGATGCCAAGTTCTCCAAGTGTGAGTTCTGGTTAAGCAAGGTGGCATTTCTGGGCCATATTGTATCTGCAGAGGGGATCACCATGGATCCTGCAAAGGTTGAAGCTATCACTAAATGGCCGAGACCTACATCTACAATAGAGGTCAGAAGTTTTCTGGGTTTAGCTGGATACTAACGCAGGTTTGTAGAGAACTTTTCGCGGTTAGCCTTACCTTTGACTATGCTAATGAAAAGGAGAGAAATTCGTCTGGGCAGAAGAACGAGAGAAGAGCTTTGAAGATCTTAAGCAGAAGTTAGTGACTAAACCTATTCTTACTCTCCCATTTGGCTCAGGTGGATTTCAGATATATAGTGACGCTTTAGAAAAGGGTTTAGGCTGCGTTCTCATGCAACATGGAAAGGTTATTGCATACGTAACATGGCAGCTTAAACCTTATGAAGAAAACTATCCTACTCACGATTTGGAGCTTGCAGCAGTTGTTTTCGCGCTGAAGATCTGGAGGCATTATTTGTACGGTGAATCATGTGACATCTTCACATATCACAAGAGTCTCAAGTACATATTCACCCAAAAGGAACTAAACATGAGACAGAGAATATGGTTAGAGCTACTGAAGGATTACGATACCAACATTATGTACCATCCTGGTAAGGCGAATGTGGTGGCAGATGCTCTAAGCAGGAGGTCGGGTATCATTGCTGGCATTTGGATTGAAAAGGAGATCATCTGTGACCTAGATATGACTAATATTGAGTTTTGTGTACGAGGACAGCATGGTTACTGGGAAAATCTTAGAGTGGAACCAAACTTACATTCTAGGATCAAGGAAGCTCAGAAGGACGATGGTGAGATTTGGGCTATCATTCAGAACCTTGATCAGCAGACAGAGTTTCGTGTTGATGATGACGGTATCTTATGGAAGGGCACTAGACTGGTTGTTCCTAACGACTCTACACTCAGGGAAGCTGTGCTGACTGAAGCTCACAGCTCTCCATTTACCATACATCAAGCAACATTTTTGGTGAAGTGGTATGAAGCAGGATGTTGCCACCTTCATTTCTAAATGTATGATCTGCCAGCAGGTTAAGATCGAACACCAGAGAGCTAGTGGGTTACTGCAACCACTGGATATTCCAGAATGGAAGTGGGAAAAAATCTCCATGGATTTTGTTACTGGTCTTCCGTGACTCAGTGGAAACACGACGCCATCTGGGTTATTATGGATAGATTGACCAAATCTGCTCTTTTTCTACCAATCCGCAAGGAGCATCCGGTCAGCAAATTGGCAGACACTTTCCAGAAGGAGATCATCAGACTGCATGGGGTACTCCATCAGAAATCATCTCTAACAGAGATCCACGTTTCACCTCACGGTTTTGGCAGAGTCTGCAGAAAGCTTGGGCACCAGTCTTAAGCTCAGAAATGCCTTTCCTCCACAGACCGACGGACAGTCAGAGCGTACCATTCAGACGTTGGAGGACATGCTGCAGGCGTGTGCTCTTGAATGGACAGGAAGCTGGGATGATTATATCTATCTAGTGGAGTTTGCATACAACAACAGTTGGCACGCTAGCATCGAGTGTGCACCGTTCGAAATGTTGTATGGTAGGAAGTGTCGCGCCCCAATCTGCCGGGATCAGGTGGGCGAACGAATGATTGAGGGTCTAGATATGATTGAGTTGACCAATGAGAAGGTCGTTGTCGCTAAGGCGAAGCTTCAGGAAGCTCGTGCTCGTCAGAAGAGCTATGCTGATAAACGTCGTAGAGATGTATCTTTCAAAGTAGGTGATCACGTTTTCCTCAAGGTATCACCTACACGGGGTGTTAAACGTTTTGGAATAAAAGGGAAGCCCAGTCCTCGCTTCATCGGACCCTTCGACATCATAGAACGCGTTGGTGAAGTGTCATATCGTTTAGCGTTACCACCTCAGCTATCACACGTTCACAACGTGTTCCATGTGTCCTTACTCAGAGGATACAACTATCATCCAATTCATGTTGTTCAGTATCCGCTTGATCAGATTCGAGAGGATCTTTCCTATGTCGAAGAACCCGAGAGAGTTCTTGAACGAAAAGATCGTGTCATGCGGAGGAAGACGATCCCTTTCGTCAAAATCCTCTGGAGGGATCATCCTGAGCGGGAAGCCACTTGGGAGACGGAGGAGTCTATACGGGCTTTTTACCCTTATTTCTAGTTCTTATTCGGGTATGTTTCTTTCAGTTTATGTTTTCTCCAATTCGAGGACGAATTGTTCTTTTAGAGGGGAAGAGTTGTAAAACCCGCATTAAAATACCATGAACAATAAACATGAACAGTGAATACATGAAAATATGATAAAATTTAAACTTTCCATTTATAATATATTTCATGTGTCACGATATTATTTTACATGTATGTACGTATATATTATAAATGTGTTTACGATCACGATAATTAAATGCACGATAAATAAAGCACGAGCGATCACGTAAATATTTAACTTAACAAAATCTACGGGGTTTTCCCTTACGGGCTTATAGGGTCGCGGCTAAGAGAGCAAGAAAGAAAAGGAGTGGGCCTTTTGGCCCATGACCCATAACCAAACCATGTTTATGGAAAAACACAGGAAACCTTTATTCATATTTTAGGTTAACAAAAAAATAAGGAACCCTTGCTCCTCTCTCCCTCTTTCGGCCGGCTGTTCATCACCAAAGGGGGTGTTCGGGACAATTTTGTTCTTTGATTTTCGCATGTACGTGTTCGTGATCATAAACCTTTCTCTTCCACGTGTTCGCTATAATTAAAACCCTTTTCTTTTTAATTCTTTTTATGAATTCATGTTATTAATCTTATAAACAAACAAGGAAAACATGAGGGGATTAATTAAAAACATGATTTAAGGGTGTTTGGCGTTTGTTTGGTTCGGCCGAGACCCACAACCGAGAGCAAAAGCTCTCGGCATGGCTGCAGCACCACCACCGAGACCATATAAGGTGTCGGCTTGGTTTTTTTTACTCGAACGCATGACAGTGGACCCCGACGTGAGCCGGCGTATGGTTGATGTTGGGTTTTGGTTTGATAATAGTGTCGACCGAGACCAATAGGGTCTCGGGGGGGACTTAAAGTGAAAACAGTGGGAAGCCGACAGAAAATAGGAGGAACCGGCACTCAGTCGGTGTGAACCGGGCTCGACAGCGGCTAGCCGTGGCTCGGCAGTGGGTAAAATGGCTCGGACAGTGGCAACCAGCTAGGCCAGGTAGCCACTGTCAAGGGGTGTTTGTCTCGGCTTATTTATACAACACGGGTTCGGGCTCGGGTTAATTTTAAATCACGGGTTCGGGTTCGGGAAAGTATTAAAATCAGAAAAATATATTTAATTAAATTATTTTCTAGACTATTTAATTTATTTAAATGCATGACTTAGGTTTAAATATTAAATTAATATTTCATGTATAACCTAAGTATTTTACTTAGTTAATTGAATAAAAACATGTTAGTAAATTCTTATAATGTATAGTTTATTAAATTAACCAAGTTAATTATGTAATAAGATATAATACTTGAACCATGACTTATGTTTTACTAAATAAACTTTACTTGACATTAATAATCAAACTTATTTCTAATTATGAAAACTTATTATTTTTAGAAAATTTCTATTATAGAAACTTAATGTTTTTGGAAACCTACTATTTTTAGAAAGTTACGTAGTATTACAATACAAGTATTATAATATCATACTACATGAATAATAAACAACATAATACAAGAATAACTATAGATTAACACCTTAAACAGTTAAACCATGACAGTTGGCTGCTGGCACAACAGGGTGGTGCCTTACCGCACCGCATAACATGAATAATAAGCTAAGAACACTTAGAACCAGTAAAACACATGTAATTCAGAAAACTCATACATGTCCCTATTCTTATTTAGTATTATTCGTCAAGGCGGAGTAGGTTCTTCAGCGTTTCCGTTAGCTTCTACTGGACACAAGGTACGGATTTTCCGTCCTTCTGTAAGGACAATCTTTTCCTTTATTAGGATTTCCCGTATGCAACCAACTGTTTTCCTAGTAGTACAGACTTAAATGCTTATGTTTTATTAGTTACCTTAGCCATATACATGCATGCCAGTTTCACCTGGTTATGGAGGTACCATAACCATAACACTAGAGGCACTAGTGTTATGACTTCACCACAGCGGAGTGATAGCTCGTGGCGTCCTTTTCAGTTTATTAGGCCTTTATTATTATATTATCATGTGGGGCGGATGGGTGCATCCTAGTTATAGTGTTAGTCAGGATTTCATGGTGAATGTGGTGTGTGCCTTGCATCCTTCACAAGGAGCTAATCCATCCTACCCATTACCATATTAATTAGAGGCATCCCATCTAATTGCATGACGAGGTCACCCTTCCAAGTTTTGATGCACGTTGTTGACCTCATGACCTATATTGGATTTTGGTATATTAAACTAATACAGATTTTCATAAGTAACATAGTCTATGTTTTCAGAACTAAAACCAGTAAACATGACATACAGCTAGGTGTCCCAGGACTTATTCATTTCCGCTTCCTTTCATGCTTTATATGCTTTTTTATGCTTTGATTACTCTGTGTTCCATGCTTTATTGTATACCCGTGCACTAGGCGTTATGCTCAGCCATGTTCTATTTCCATGTTCCCAAACGGCAGGTACCCAAGGTCGCAAGTAGGATCTCAAGAGTATGTGCATTCGGATGGAAGCTATCCAGCCTATTATATCTTATGCATTTATCATACTTTATCTTACTTTAATTCATGTTGGACATTGTTTAGTCCTTTTTCTTTACAGTACTTATACTTGTTTGTGTTGAGTTACTTGGACTACCGATGTTTGTTTCCGGTATTTCCATTTATGGTCATGAATGTTTAGACATTTACCTTGCATGCTTTGATGCACGCCATATTTTACAGTGATATTACATTTTAACAAATAGGGTGTTAAAGTCTTCTTCAAAATGACGAACCAACTCACGTGACAAAAAATCCCATTCTCGAGGAGTTACCTAATTAACACTCCTCAAATGAGAACGTCTTTAACCACATTCGTGAGGATTTAAGTTATCAACAATCCACACAAAAGAATTATGGTTTTGTGCTTGATCGTGATCTCTTCGAGACAGTTTCAAAAATCATTAAAGAGGGGAACAAAAAATCTTGGTTTGACAAGCCTATCTATGATGACCATTTATACAAGGTTTTAAAATGTTAAATGAGATTAATGAGCCTTTGTTCATTCCGTCATAACCGCGTGTACTGAGTGCTACCACCCGTCTACTCCTTTTAACGATGGTGTGTGTAGATTTAGTGTGGGGGAAATCCCTTATGTTTCCTCACATTTCTCCACCGAGGACGATATATTTGATCCTGAAATTGCTTGTAAAGGGAAATCTCGATCTTCCACCGATGCAATAAATAGAAAACTTATTCATTTGCTTGGTGTGAGTCTACCTCGAGTAGCTCAATTTGTTTGCCCACCAAATGTCCCAACCTTCTCTTCTTTATCTATTTTCTTTAAACCCTTTGGGTTTTTGCTTGGAGTAGCGTTGTTTTGTTTATCTTCCGAAAACGAAGATGCTATCTTCGACCCCAGTATATGTATATCGAGTTTTTAAGTACTCCACATACTTTTTGGGCCTTGTTTATCATGTAAGACCTACCAAAATGACCATAACATGATAATCCTTAAATGATCACATTTATGGGGATTCGAGTCGAGCTCTTGATTCAGTTATCAAAAACGAGGTGCCTCGTGGGGAAATCCCATGCTTATCCTTGTTAATATTATCGCTTTCTAATATAATTAATGTGAGGAGACTTGTGCTCTTCCAACCTTTGTTCCGTGGTTGTTTGTCATTGTGATTAATTAGGATTATCGTCATCATTAAAGGCTCTCGTGTTCGTTTTAAGTATCACTCGCTTCGATTGTTTGCTTTGATGATTCTGATATCCGATGATATCCTTTTACGTTCTAACATTTATCTTTTAGCACAATTCATAAACGGCTTTTAGATTATTCGTTATACCCCTTCCATGCTCGAGATTAAGCATTCGACTTTTCGTCTCTAGTATGAGGACATTTCACCCTTAGACTCCAAACACTAAGGACAATGTTTAGTTTTAGTATGGGGGAGGGGGTGAATAGGTACTTTACTTTGCTTACGTCATCACACAATCCAATTTTCATCTTTTTTGTTGCAAAATAAGGCTAAAAATGGCAATATTTTAAATTTTTTCTCGTTTTTATAATTGTTTAAGACACGAATGTAGGTTTTCCGTTGGTGAGAATTAGAGTAATTTTTTACTCGACTGTGCATGTTGAGCACTTAGCTTCGTTCCTTAACTACATTAGGCTAAGTCTCATTAAAATTGAGGACGAGAAATGATAGCGTTAATTATAAGTGACTATGCTAAATGTAGAGTACTCGTTCTTTCAAAAACTCTTGTGTTTTAATTATTTGATTTTTCTCCCAACGCATTAATTTAATAAATCGTTAATAAATATTGACTTAGCGGTTTAATCTCTATTATTGGTTTTAACTAATTCTAGTAGTTTCTATGTAATTAAATTCGGAAAACATTTAAGTTTCACCAGCGTCACGGATTTGAAGTATTGGAAAACCGAATAATCGAAAGCTTCCCCAATAGTAATTTCTATGAACCTCTCCACCTAAATCAAGCAAAAGTTAGAAGCTCACAAGGCTGAAAAAACTATGCAAAATTTAAAGTTAATGTCTTATAACTTGAAGATTTAAAGATCCAAAATACGTTTCGACGTGAGGTTATACGTCTTCGTCATAATAAACACCTCATGCGAGGTTCAATAAAAGACAAGGCAAGACCAAAGTCATAATAAAAGCTCCATGGCGGAGTTGAATAAAAGATGGAGGTAAACCATGATAATCAAAGCCACCGATGATGAGACGGGTCATAAAATTTATGGTAATAAGTCAAATGGTCAAATCTGTTGTAAAACCGTGTTTATTGAATCTTATTTGTTAACTTAAAATTTTGGCATTGTTATCTATTAGGAAAGATTACTAATTTAATGATTTTGTTTACACCGTTATGACTCTATTTTTGGACCTAACCTCTATTTACGCATAAGTAAAAAATGTATCATCATGATCATTAAGACATAAATAAAATATAAGAGATAAATTTTAGGAATAAGGGAGTCTAAGTACGTGATTAAGGCATATGAGTAGTGTTAGCATTACTAACTTATAATGACAATGATTTCGTTTCACACTTAGCATGGAATTAAGTGAAAATTAAGAACGCCGAAATTATCTCTATAAGGCATTCACGTGTTCTTATTATATGAACCTAAAAGTCTTATTTTGCGATGAAAACGATACATTATGTCTAAAACGCATTTAGTAGTTAATTTAAATTTACGTTTCAATAAATATTGAATAAAAATGAATTTTGGAAGTGCTATGATACATAATTCTAGCATTGGGTGCGGGCGCGACAATATTTTAGTATAGGGGAGTGATGAGACCACAATTATACATGGTCTTATTGCTTAAATCGGGCTTAAAATATGTAAAAAATATCATAAAAACTATGCAAAACCCTTTGTATTTGTTCATTGTGTGTTTGTAGGTTTGGATATCGTGAAATTGCCAAAAGATCACAAGATTCAAGCAAAAACGAACACGAGAAATGAAGCCGCATTAAGAACCGGACCCGAGCATTGATTTTCCAAGAAAGTGCTTGAAGTTTGAATAAAATACAAGAATGGTACCTCAAGTTTAAAGACTTGTCACTTTAGACCCTTGAAAATCTCATAAATACAAGATTGGTCCATAAAGTTTCAAGATATTACATAATTTAGCCCTTGAAGATCGGTCAAAATGCATTTTGAGTCCTTATTACAAGTTATAAAGAAGAAAGGGACTATAATTGCTAATAGAGCAAAGTTATTATTAAGGTAATTTCCCCATAATCTGTTGCAAAGTGGAAAGGAATAAACTGCCAAGTTTCTCAAAGTGTAGGGGTCATTTTTGTACAAACCTAAACCCATTTATCCACCAACCCATCCATAACTCAACACAAGCCCACAACCATTAACCTTACCCACACCCATTACCCTTTTTACCCCGACCCAACATTAGTATTAATAACTTTTCAAAAACATTTTAATATTAATACAAGTGGGTGATAAACACCTACTACCTCCGTCCCATATTAATAGTCCATATTACTATTTTGGGAAGTCTCAAATTAATAGTCCAGTACAAAAATAAATAAGAAATGTAGATTAAGTTTACCATATTACCCTCACTTGAGGGTATTATTACAAACAATAAAGAAGTTGTAAATTAAATGGTTAAGGACAAAATTGTCATTGTGTAAAAAGTAAGAGAGAGAAAGCTTAAAAGTGATGTTTTTATTAATATGCGTGTTTTTGGTCGGTGGACTATTAATATGAGACGGAGGGAGTACTATCTACACCAAATTAATCAAACCACCCCTTTTATCATAAAGCCTAAAATCCCCAAATCCCCCAAACCATTAAATTAAACCCTAATCACCTCTAGATGTATGATTAACCGTCCCCTAACCAAAACCTAACCCTCACTTTCCTTCCCAACATACTCATGTGACGGGTATATAAGCTAAAGTCGGATTGTGACTTAAAGCTTTGTTCCGAGTTTTTTAATAAATTTTTATCTAATGAATATTTAGAGTATTGTTTAAAAACCTTGCAAGTTAAATGATTTCCATTTAAATTTATTTGTTCTTTTGATTTAGTGCAATTTGTTCTTAATCTATCCATCAAAAGGTTTTTACAAGTTTTGTTAAAAATCTCTTTGATATCCATAAGGTTATAAGCGTGAACTGACAATTCAAGGTTATAAGTTGAGGTTATAAGTGTATGTTACCTTTCTTGGTTACCTTTTATATTGCAAAAATATTTAATCCTAAGTTATCTTTTGAAGAAATCTGTTGTTTTTTTTTGTGTTTGACCTTACTGTTGAGTTGGCTTATGAGCTTAGATTTGCCTTTTCTTTGTTGTGCAGGTGAAAGAAATCCTGTGGTAGTTTTACGTTGATTTATAGTTTATTTGATTATTTTACAAGATTTTGTTGCATAAGCTTACAAACAGCAGGCTCATAATCTCTTGTCACTTGAAAAGCTTGTGCCTAGGGCACATCAGCTAAAAATTTAAGGGGTGTGGATGTACACCTCTGAATGTAAGGCTTTGAGAACCCTTTTTCAAGTTTTCTTCCATGAAAGGTGTTTATGTGGACTTTTTGTTTATGAGCTAATAGCTTTGGAGTTTAATGCTTATTTCTTGCTTAATTTAAGTGTTAGATCATGTGTTAGTCATTTATGTTGCCTGTTCATTGGTTAAACTTCATCTTTGTTTAAAAATAATCTGTTAAGTTAGTTAAAGGGGTGTTTAGGACTGTCTGGTTAAGGATTTGGGTGACACAAATTTGTACAGTCAACTCTATACACACTTTTGGTTAGGTTAGATGCTCGTGAATCTGTGTTTTGTTGTAAAATTATAGTGAAGAATTTAATTTTGCAAAAATTCAAGTTTTCTGGTCTTTTGGTCCAATTTCACATGCTTTGTAGTTGTATGGAATTAGTGTAAGTTGTTCTTGTGGTGTTCTTGTGTCTGGCATGCCCAAAATTGAGTGTTTGTTTACTGATATAAACCTTCTCTTGTGCTATCTGAGCTAGACATTAGGTCAATTACATCAGTCACTTTCATCTGCTCAATTTTATGTGTAAAGGTTTGAAATCTAAAATACAGTTAGATTAAGGCTTAAGTTCATCTGTTTAAAAGTGCTTTAGTGTTTAGTTAATCTTGTGATAAGTTGAGAACAGTTAAAAATTGGACAGTATGCACAAAACACTACTAGAAAAACATAAGCTCAGACAAGATATACTAGGCTTATTTTGTGCACTAAAACACTACTAGAAAAACATAAGCTTAGACAAGATTTACTTAGCTAATCAACTTATCTATCTGCTTTTCTAGGCTTATTGTGTGCTTGTTATTGCTATTTCTGCTTATATGTCACCTTCTCACCAACCAAACGTTGGTGAGGTTGAGTCTGCTCAAAGAAAAAAAAACCAATGCTAGCATGGCTCGAACCTGCGACCTGCTGAACAGGAGTAACAAGCTGTACCATTGTGCTAGTTGGTTATTATTGTCAAGCTTTGCCCCGTTTTCCCTTTATACTCTTTTTGTTTTCCCTTTGCAAATATAAGCCGTTGCTTATTTACCTCTTTCTGGCTTATTTAGATAGCTTATCACTTTTTGCTTATTGTTCCCTAGTTTTTATTCACATTTAGGATTTTTCAGAATTTGTTTGGGATTTTTCCCCTTTTGTTTATAATTTTTTAACCTTTATTTTATTTTCTGTTTTAAAGAAATTCAATTAAAATAATTATTTTTTTTTAATTTTTGAAAAATACTTTTTAGCTTTAGATAAATATAACTGAGGTTTATAATTAAAAAAAATCTTTGTTTGGATTTTTCTTAATTATTCTGAATTTTAAGTTTTAACTAGATTTTAAAATTATGTAATAAATAATTAAAAAGTTTTCAGGAAGTTTTGTTAATTTTCCAACCTTAATTAAATTTTTAGGATTTATTTGCAATTTTTAATAATTTTTTAGATTAAATTTATTTTTTCGTCTCGATTCACGTGAAAACGTGTATTCGTCGAAGTTTAATTTTAGTGTCATCCGTCTTTATTTTTCGCTCTTTTCTCTCACCAGAAACGATACTAATCCAAAAACGTTTTTAACTTGGCTCACATAATCACACTTCCTTAGAGAACGAACTCATTGTCGGATTTTACATTTTCTTAAACGTGATTTCTAATACTTTCCGTTTTTACGTTTTTTCCCTAAAAAGTGTAATTTTACCACAATCATTAACACTTGCGGAAATTAAACGTTTTAATAAAAGTGTATTCATTTAATCACAGTCGAGACAGTTTATATAGTTAGGTCATTTAACGGGTCAAATATCCTATATTTTATTTAAAATATCTTAAATAATTAAACTAAATAAAATTAATAAATTTATTAAATGTTAACAAAATTTGGAACATGTTTCCTTTTGGGAAACACAAATTATAAATGGATGCAGTAAGAACGAATTTATGGTTGTGGACCAAACTAAAAATACCGCTAGATAGTTAGCCAGGTGGTCTATAAGTAGGTGTTTTATGTTTTATAAATCGAGGTCGTTTAATAGGTTAAAATCGTGTTCGAAGTAAGGGTCGTGAAATCATTTTAAAAGAAAAGAGTTTAATGGGTCACTTTCGATCTTGTCTACGGTTTTCGATAAAAAGTTTTGGGTCGAACATAAAGAATGCACATGTAGATGGCATGGCCGTCAACAACTTCCGTCATTTAACCGTCTCATGACAAAGTCGTTTTAAGGGTTAAAATGGGTCGTAAAAGGTCGTATAGCAACCCTCAAATAACTTGCATTTTTCGACCACAAAAAGTCATGTTCGGTATTTTTCGGCAACTAATATCTAACTCGTTCTTAACCGATTTGAGTGATTTGAGTTTATGTGAGTTCTTTGCCACCTCATCTACCGTTTTCCCCCAAAAAACTCGTGGGCAATCATTTCTAGGTGGTTTGTTTAGGTGTCTAAAGATAAGGTTTCGCAACTATGTATTATATACTTGTTTATACACTCCCACCAATTAGTGTGACTCGCCTAACAAGTTTCTATTGTAAAACAAACCCACGAATGTATGTAATCTGACAAACTATCACAACTCATAAGTAAAGCCCAACCCGTTCATCATTACAATCGTTTTGTACTTCCTTCGGAAAGAACAATAGGCTAAACAAAAATACATGTTTAGTTTTTATCAAAGTTTCAAGCACATAACATGAGTGAAAGATGCATATGATATAACAACAACAAAAGTAATGGAAACCAATGTTAGGTAAAACCATAGTTCTAAATAGCTCGCTATAGCCCGCCTTAAGGCGCGCTAAAGCTTGAGGCGTGGCCTCCACGCTACGTAATAGGTTAAGGCACGCTACGACATTAGGTTCGATGATTTTTAAATTTAACTCTAAAAAATGAATATTGTCACATGTAACTAGAGTTTTCTAGCCTTAATTATTATGTACAACACTTATAATGAACTTAGGATAAATACAATATTGAAATATGATAAAACAAGTAAATATTTTATATGTTGTGCCGCAATAAGCCACGCTATAGAAACACTAAAGCTTCGCTTTAGCCGCTAAAGCGTGTAGCTTGGACATGGCGCTACGCCACGTCTTACGCTATCTATAACCATGAGTAAAACTCACACAATAGGAGTAGCAGGTGGAGTGTCATGAGAGGGGCCAGTAGATGATTCGTCTAAACCAAATGAGCAAGAAGCTATCGACTACTCAATCCAAAACCAACGATATTCTAGTTTCCTTATACACTTACTTAGAGGTGGTAAAACAGGCGGGCGGGCGGGCACGGGCAAAAGGAAAAACGGGCACGGGCTAAAACGGACACGGGCAAAACGGACGATTTTAAAAATTTAGTTTAAACGGGCGTCGGTTAAATGGACGAAGGCCAAACGGGCGCGGGCCAAACGAGCATAAGGCAAACGAGCAAAATAAAGGATATTGCAATTTAAGACCAATTATTCAAATTTAGTTTATTTTGTTATTAATTTACGTTTTCGTCAGTAAATTTACGTTTTCGTCAATAAATTTACGCTTTCGTCAGTAAATTATGTTTCCGTCAGTAAATTTACTTTTTCGTCAGTATTTTTACGTTTTGTCAGTGCTTTTAAGTTTTCATTAGTATTTTTCCGTTTTCATATGAAAATTTCCGTTTTCGTCAGTAAATTTCGGTTTTCGTCAGTAAATTTCCGTTTTCGTCAGAATATTTACATTTTCGTCTGTAAACTAATGTTTTCGTCAGTAAACTAATGTTTTCGTCAGTAAACTTACGTTTTTCGTCAGTTATTTTACGTTTTGGTCAGTAAACTTTAGTTTTGCCATTAAACTTACGTTTTCTTCTGTAAACTTACGTTTTCGTCACTGTACTTAAGTTTTTGTCTGTAAACTTACGTTTTCGTCACTAAACTTACGTTTTCGCCAGTAAACTTACGTTTTCGTCAGTAAATTTAAGTTTTCGTCAGTAAACTTAAGTTTTCGTCTAGTAAACTTACGTTTTCGTCAGTAAAGTTATGTTTTCGTCAGTAAATTTATGTTTTCGTCAGTAAACTAATGTTTTCGTCAGTAAACTAATATTTTGTCAGTAAACTTACGTTTTCGTCTGTAAACTTACGTTTTGGTCAGTAAATTTACGTTTTCGTCAGTAAACTTACGTTTTCATCAGTAAACTTAGGTTTTAGTCAGTAAACTTACGTTTTCGTCAGTAAACTTACGTTATCGTCAGTAAACTTACGTTTTCATAAGGAAAATTACGTTCTCGTCAGTAAATTTACGTTTTTGGCAGTATTTTTTCTTTTTCGGCAGTATTTTTACGTTTTTGTAAGTATTTTATGTTTTCGTCGGTAAACTTTTCATTTTCGTCAGAAGTTTTACATTTTCGTCAGTAAAGTAATGTTTTCGTCAGTAAACTAACGTTTTCGATAGTAAACTTACTTTTCGTCAGTATTTTTACGCTTAGGTCAATAAACTTACTTTTTTTGGTAAAAATAAACTTACGTTTTCGTCAGTAAACTTACGTTTTCGTCAGTATACTTAAGTTTCCTAGTAAACTTACGTTTTCGTCAGTAAAGTTACGTTTTCGTCAGTAAATTTACATTTTCGTCAGTAAACTTAAGTTTTCGTCAGTAAACTTACGTTTTCATCAGTAAAGTTATGTTTTCGTTAGTAAATTTACGTTTTTGTCAGTACACTAACGTTTTCGTCAGTAAACTTACATTTTCTTCAGTAACTTACGTTTTCGTCTGTAAACTTATAGTAAACTTACGTATTCGACAGTAAACTTACGTTTTCATTAGTAAACTTACGTTTTCGTCAGTAAACTTAGGTTTTTGTCAGTATACTTACGTTTTCGTTAGGAAACTTACGTTCTCGTCAGTAAATTTATATTTTCGGCAGTATTTTTACATTTTCGGTAGTACTTTTACGTTTAGTCAGTATTTTATGTTTTTGTCGGTAAACTTACGTTTTCTTCAGTAAACTTACGTTTTCCAGTAAATTTACGATTACGTCAGTATATTTACGTTTTCGTAAGTATTTTTACGTTTTCGTTATTAAACTAAAGTTTCGTCAGTAAACTAACGTTTTTGAAAGCAAACTAACTTTTTCTTCAGTAAACTAACATTTTCGTCAGTAAACTAACGTTTTCATCAGTAAACTAACGTTTTCGTCAATATTTTTACGTTTTGGGCAGTAAAATTACGTTTTCGTCAGCAAACTTACGTTTTCGTCAGTAAACTTAATTTTTCGTCAGTAAACTTACGTTTTCGTCAATGAAGTTACGTTTTCGTTAGTAAATTTACGTTTTCGTTAGTAAATTTACGTTTTCGTCAACAAAGTAACGTTTTCGTCAATAAAATTACGTTTTCGTCAGTAAAATTACGTTTTCATCAGTAAATTTACGTTTTCGTCATTAAACTTACGTTTTCGTCAGTAAACTTATGTTTTCGTCTGTAAACTTATGTTTTGGTCAGTAAACTTACGTTTTCGTCAGGAAACTTACGTTTTCGTAAGTAAATTTACGTTTTCGGCAATGTTTTTACGTTTTCGTCTGTATTTTACGTTTTCGTCAGTAAACTTATGTTTTTTTCAGTAAACTTACGTTATCACATAAAAAATTGAAGAAAACGTAAAAATACTGACGAAAACGTAAATTTAAACGTTAGTTTACTGACGAAAACGTAAAAATACTTACGAGAACATAAGTTTACTGACGAATACGTAAATTTACTGACGAAAACGTATGTTAACTGACGAAAACGTAAATAAGGACGAAAACGTAAGTTAACTGACGAAAACCTAAGTTTACTGACGAAGACGTTAAACTGACGTAAACGTAAGTTTACTGACGAAAACGTAAATTTACTGACGAAAACGTAAATTTACTAAAGAAAACGTTAACTAATAAACGTAAGTTTACTGCCAAAACGTAAGTTTGCTGATAAAAACGTAAGTTTATTGACAAAAACGTAAGTTTAATGACGCAAACGTAAATTTACTGACGTAAACGTAAATTTATTGACGATAACGTAAAAAACTGACAAAAACGTAAAAATACAGATGAAAACGTAAAGACGAAAACGTAAATTTACTGACGAAAACGTAAGTTTACCGACGAAAATGTAAAAATACTGACGAAAACGTAAAAAAACTTACAAAACCTAAGCTTACTGACGAAAACCTAAAAAACCGCCGAAAACGTAAAAATACTGACGAAAACGTAAACTTACTGACGAAAACGTAAGTTTACTGACGAAAACGTAAAAATACTGACGAAAACGTAAAAATGCTTACAAAAACCTATGTTTACTTACGAAAACGTAAATTTAGTGACGAAAACGTAAAAATATTAACGAAAATGTAAGTTTGCTGACGAAAACCTAAGTTTACTGACGAAAACCTAAATTTACTGACGAAAACATAAGTTCACTGACGAAAACGTAAATTAAAACGTAAGTTTACTGACGAAAACGTAAGTTTACTGACGCAAACGTAAGTTTAATGACCCAAACGTAAGTTTAATGACGCAAATGTAAATTTACTGACGAAAACGTAAATTTACTGATGTAACATCCCGTCTACTCAGACCACAATATTGTCCGCTTTTCCCGTAGGCTCACAACTTTGCTTTGTAGCCCTCATGTGAGTACTTCCCGATCGGTCACCCAAGCTAGTACTACTCTCACATGAGCAGACTTAACTACACAGTTCATAAGAACCCCACTTGCAGTAGACCAGAAAATGCGTTGTGTCATAGTAAGGCGAATGTTATCTTATGAACCAAGATCTCTCCTGGCCATAGCCGATGAGGGATTTGCCTAGGGTGTCACAATCACCCCCCCCTTAGGGACTCATCTTCCTTCATGAGGTTTGCCCACCATCCCAAACGGCTTAGGAGTGGCTCTAATACCACCTGTAGCATCGTGTCTACTCAGACCACAATATTGTCCGCTTTGCCCGTAGGCTCACGACTTTGCTTTGTAGCCCTTATGTGAGTACTTCCCGACCGGTCACCCAAGCCAGTACTACTCTCACATGAGCACACTTAGTGCCAAAAAATGTCCATTTGTTTACAACTAGTGCCAAAAAGTGCTCATTAGTTTACAACTAGTGCTTTACAACTAGTGCCAAAAGGCGCCCATTAGATTACAACTAGTGCCAAAAAGTGCCCATTAGTTGATATTGACGGGCTAAAAGGTGCCTCCTAACTTTACCACTAGTGCCAAAAAGTGCCCATTATTTACATACGGGCAAGATTTGCCACCTCTACACTTACTGAACCAAAACCACACTCTAAACTAATACCGCGAACACCAAATGAGGACCATGCCTTACAAAGCGTCATGTCCCTCGTGATCACCAACGAACCAAAGAAAGGGTTTCTCGTTTGTTTGTTGACATCGAACAACAGGATGAAGAAATGATAATTGCGACTCTTCTTGTACTCCTTATACACTCGTGATCATCACCATCGAACGCCATAGCAAATGTTAGGATGCTTGTATTTGTTGAACAGAAAGGAAAAGGTACCAATTTGTTGTTGTTTCTTGTGTGATCTCACGACTAAAAGCAAAAGGATCCAGAGAGAAAAAAAGGAAAGGAACAATGGGTTGTATGCGTATGTATGTATTATTACAACTGGTATTTCCCATAATCGTTCATGCACATCCGTTCCAAATATATAATACATCGAGTGCTAAATAGGCCACATACCTAATATAAATATAATGGCTAAAGATATAATATAACGCTAATACTCCCCCCAGTTGGAACGGGGGGCCTTCAAACGTTCAAACTAGAGCGAAAATCAAGAAATAAATTACTCGAAAGCCCTTTGGTGAAGATATCTGCATATTGAAACCGGGATAGAACACGAAGTTCACGAACCTGACCGGAAGCAACATAATCTCGGACAAAGTGGATATCAATCTCAATGTGATTAGTGCGTTGAGTTGAACAGGGTTGGTCGATAGATACACATCACTGACATTATCACAGTAAAAAGAGTAGCTGTGGTAAGGGGAGGATGAAGCTCGAGCAATAGATTCTGAAGCCATGCAGTCTCAACCACAACATTTGCAACACCATGATATTCCGCAGCGGCACTTGACCGCGACAAAGTAACCTGTCGTTTGGCAGACCATGACAAAAGATTATCACCAAGGAATACACAATACCCTAAAGTGGATCTGCGGGTGAGAAGGCAACTAGCCCAGTCAGCATCAGTATAAATAGTTAGTCGAGTAGTCGAGGAAACATGAACTTGGAGGCTATGATCAAGGGTGCCACGAACGTAGTGCAAAATGCATTTCAAAGCAGTAAAAGGAGGATCACGAGGGTCATGCATGTAAAGGCATATTTATTGCACACCATAAGATATATCCGGTCGAGTAAAAGGCAAATATTGAAAAGTACCTACAAGACTGCAATATAATGTAGGATCACTAA
The DNA here is from genome assembly GCA_025667525.1 of Glebionis coronaria. Lineage (NCBI taxonomy): Eukaryota > Viridiplantae > Streptophyta > Magnoliopsida > Asterales > Asteraceae > Glebionis > Glebionis coronaria. The sequence continues at coordinate 124,355,728 of CM046877.1, read as the reverse complement.
CGGGGTCACCATCTGAACCAAGCTTGGACTCAGTATACACAAGGGTCCGACATGGATTACAATGGTGCATGTGGGCTCGTTCTAGAATTTCTTCTACAAATTTAAACTGTGACAAGAATAGTCCAGATGTAGATCGTTGTGTAGAGATACCCAAAAATTAATTGAGAGAGCCAAGATCAGTCATTGCAAACTCACCGTGAAGTAAAGCAATAATACGTTGTAGAAGAGCAGACGAAGCAATGAGTACAATGTCATCCACATATAATAAGAGATATGCAACATCAAAACCGAGATGAAAGACAAACAAGGACGTATCGGTTTTACTATGCTGAAAAACAGCACGTGTAACAAATCCAGCAAACCGTTGAAACCATGCACGTGGGGCTTGCTTGAGCCTATATAATGAACGCTGCAAATGACAAACATAATCTGGGTTAGTAGAATCAACAAACCCCGGTACCTGATGCATATAGGCTGTCTCCGACAGATGTTCATGAAGAAAAGCGTTCTTCACATCAAGTTGGTGAATAGGCCAATCACGGGATACTGCAAGGATCAACACCGTACGAATCGTGGCTGGTTTAACAACCAGACTAAAAGTCTCATCACAATCAATCCCCTGTTGTTGAATACGGCCATTTGCAACCAACCTAGATTTATACGTGCTTAAAGAACCATCTAAATTAAACTTATGCCTGAAAAGCCACATAGAACGAACAACATTAACATTAGCTAGACGAGGCACAAGAGCCAATGTTCTGTTAGAAATCAAAGCATTATATTTATCTACCATAACATTATGCCAATGTGGGTTACGAAGAGCATGTAAGTGAGAGCGTGGAATTGGTGACGTGGTAGTGACATGACAGTTCATACGCGTGAGATGTTTGGATATTCCAGCCTTTGCACGAGTGACCATAGGATACAAATTGGCAGTGGGCATATTTTCATTAGGTAACTTATTTGGTGGAATGGGTGGGCTGTTAGGTGTATGTGGGCTGTTAGGTGTGTTTGGGCTATGAGGCGAGGTAGTTGGGCTGGATGTGAGAACCCGTATTTTTCCGGTATTATTTTATTCTTTTATTCATGTTTCTTGAATTTTCCAACGTGCTACATTTTCTTGATTCTTTATACTAAATCCTCATCTTCATAATTTTAATGAATTATATTTTTCTGATTATTGATAATACTTTATTCGGAGTTATAAAATTTCTTATTTTATTTTTCCATATTTATTTAAATCAAATTTTTTGATTTAAAAGCACCCATGTGCATTTTACAAAAGTTTACTCAAATCAACGAGTAATGAGAACTACTAGTGATCGCGATACCGACGGATGCCCTATATTTTACGTTTCATTGACAATTGTTTCGATGTTTGACGTTTTTGATGTTTTCTTTTTAATTACGTGTTAAGTCGTGTCAGGAAACCATATTATCATATTTTTGATGCATTTTAACTTTTGAAAAAGTATTTTTACGAAACCTGAGTCCCGTAAATATTTTCAAAATTGACTAATAGTCATTTTCTACCCATTAAAATATTTAATTGCATTTTAGTCCAAAGGATTGCAAATTGGCAAAACTAGCCCTCCACCCCACTATATTAAAAATTTCACCAACTTTTATCTCATTTATTCATACAAAAAAACACACACTAAGAAATTTTCTCTCCCTCCCCTCTTTTTCTTTCTATAACGTCAGCCACAATAAGAAAAAGAACACCAAAATTTTGATTCTGAGTTTCTTTTAGTTAAATCTAATTCAAGACCCATTCTAGAAATCAAAAGGTGATACTTTTGGTACCAATTTTACCCACATGCATTGAGTTTTAATTTTTTATGAGCAAGGATTGGTGAAATGTTTTAAAGATCATGCATGTGATGATCTTCATATGATTATCTTGTTTTGATAATGAAAAGTTTGAATTTTTGATTTTGATTTTGTTATATGTAACATGCAAGTTATTAGGATGGTTGAAAATTGATTAGGATGATGTTTAGTCAATATTAGGAGTGGGAGATTTTTAAAATGAGTCAAAATGATGGTTTAATGTGATTTTCAAAGGTGTATTTTTGACCAACAGGTTTAGGAGTGTTTTTCGTGGGTCAAAGTTTGAGTAAGTATTAATATGATAGGATATAGTTGTATTTGTTGTCGAGACGCTCGTTTTGGTATAAATTAGAGCTTCTAACTCAAAACGAGGAGGAAGTTACACTAGTTTGAATATTCGTGTACCGGGAGGCGAGTATGGACACAACACGAAATGGTTGTCGATATTTGGTCAAATCTCAGGGACTATAGAATGAGTTTCAAAAATGTTCAAGGGCTGACTCAGGCCCTAAACTTAGCATTTTGAGTCTATTTTCAAAGTCAATGGTCGGATTTGCAAATGGTAAAGGTTATGATGGTCAAAATGGTTTCACGCGTCAAGTGTTCAAATCTGTCCCGTTTTTCAAGTTTAGAAATGTGTTGAGCAGGTGGTTCTAAAATGTAAATCTTTCGATGAAATTTGAACTGAGTTTTATTCAGGTTATGATTGAGTTTTTCACCAAGTTTCATAAAAATCCGAGTTTTCTAAGTATGGGAAAACAGCGGGTACATTTGGTATGTACCGGCTGAGTGCTTTCGGGAGCATTTTCTTAATGACGTAGTCTTGTAAATATGTCTAGTAGTATCACTTGTGTGGTTTGATATTGTGTATATACTATGGTTGTGAGTTTATTCAGTTGATTCTACTAAGTATGAGTTTATACTTGAGTATACTAATAAAGTGCGCGTCTTATTTGTTAGGTTGCGGCTTTCGTGTTTTAAAGGGCATCCATATCGTCGGTGATCGTCTTACCGCTACTTTTTCTACTCAGCTTCTGAGTTTTGTGATTCCCTTACCTCGTGGCTAAGGTAAGTTCATAACCCCTTTTTACTACTTGCACATTGTTTCTAAACGCGGGGTGAGATTTTACATGGTGGAACACATTCATTTAAAACATGTATGCTATCCATAACTTGTATGTTATCCAGAACTTATATGCTATCCAGAACTTGTATGCTTTCCAACAGTTTTCATTGGTATTATTGCTTTTAGTCAATAGCCTCTAAGTTTCCTCTCTTGATCATGAACTGTTAATTTACTTGTGTTGCTAAGCGCGAATGTTATGAGTGGTCCATCAGGATTGGTTGTCCCCGTCCCATGTTGCGGTTGATTAACCATTGACGCACTTAACATTTGATTTGTTACTTGAGTATTAGGGCTGAAAATTCCCTAGAGGAACTTACATTGATTTTAAGCTTCGGTTCATGAACTAAATAGCAATAATAACGGTTTCGGACTATGGTTAATGTACATAACCATTTTCCCTATTTCTTGTTTTACAAATGAATGCTTGTGTTCCACTGTTGGAAATACGTTTTACGTATTAGAAAGGATCGGTCACTCCAACAATAGTCTAAGTAGTAGCTCGTAGTTTAGTTATCATATTATTAAACAAACAAGGCCAAGCCAAGCCTACAACATGTGTAGGTCGGCGGCCCAATGTAAGCCCAAGCCCATCTCATGGGCTTGGGTATATAAACCCTATCCTTAGTTGGAGAGGGTGTTGGTTCACATAATTTACACATAGTGAAAAGTGTGTTTTTCTACACTTTCTCTCTCTAAGTGTGTGTATTCTTACCATCTCTCTATCTATTTCTCTCTCTAGATTATACATAGATTTACAATATCCTACAAATGGTATCAAGAGCCATGAGATGATTGTATTGTTTATGTGTTTGTGTTCTTGATTTTTTTTACCTACTTTGATCTATTTCATTCGTACCAATTTTTTTTTGTGTTTTTATGGTTTAATCTTGATACAAATCATCTACATACTTGCGATAGTGATTTGGTATTCTTACTTTGGTTAAAAGCACAAAATTTTTGGGTGTTTGATTTATTTTTTTAGCTAAAAATCTCAACTTTGTTGTGTACTATCCGAGAACAGTGGTACTTGTGCTCACGTATTTTGATCGCAAAAACCCAAGGGTTTCTACATTACGATCATGTATTGCGATCAACTTTGCGATCACATATTGCGATCAACATTGCGATCACATATTGCAATCAACATTGCGATCAACATTGCGATCACATATTGCGATCAACATTGCGATCACATATTGCGATCAACATTGCGATCACATATTGCGATCAACATTGCGATCACATATTGTGATCAACATTGCGATCACATTGCGATCAGTATTGCGATCACATTGCGATAACTATTGCGATAACATTGCGATATTGCGATAAGTATTAGGATCACATTCTGATAAGACATTCCGATCACATTGCGATACAGTGACAAGTATTCCAAAAATTTTCAAAAACGTGTTTTTGAAAATTTTTAACCGTGTGTAATTTTGTCTTGGAATTTTTGGTTTATCGAGAACAATTATTTGGGGATTTCAACATTATTTCTCGAATTCAACACACAACAACAAACACATTTACTTTCTCTCATTGTTCGATCAACGTTTGTAAATCTTAACATATCGAAATGGAGTACACATCTCTTACGGATAAGTCCATCCTCTCGGGTACGGATAATCATCCACCAATGTTGGTGAACACTATGTACGAGGATTGGACTTCTCGAATGGAACTTTACATGTTGAACAAAGAGAATGGACATCTCATTTGGGCATCAGTACTTAATGGACCTGTAGATTATGGTATAGTGACGGAAGGTGCAGTTACTCGTCCTCGCACAACGGGTGAATTGACCGGAGATATGAAGATTCAAGACAAATGTGATAAACAAGCAACAAACATCATTCTCCAAGCCCTTCCTCCAGATGTCTACAAACTCGTCAGCTAACATAAAGTTGCCAAAGAGTTATGGGATAGAATTCGTGTTCTAATGCAAGGCACCTCGTTAACTAAACAAGAACGAGAGTGTAAGCTTTATGATACTTTTGATAAGTTTGCCTATGTCCCCGGGGAGACTCTCAATGATTACTATTTGAGATTTACTCTATTGTTGAATGAGCTCAATATCTATGGCATTGCAATTCCTACGTTTCAATTAAACACCAAGTATTTGAACACCCTTCCATCTGAATGGCGTAAGTACGTGACGGCTGTTAAATTGGCTAAGGACTTGCATAAAACCAATGTGGATCAACTTCAAGCTTTTCTTCAACAACATGAATGCCATGTGATCGAGGCTCAGTTGTCAACACCACAAGTTCGTGATCCACTTTCCATGTATGCTTCTCAACAAATGAACCCCCCCCCCCCCCCCAACAAAACATGGCTTACACTTATCAACAACCATCATACTTGTAGCAGCCACAACCACACACCTATCAGCAACCACAACAACCATCCAATCAACCACTAATGATGCAACAGCAAGCATTTCAACAAAGTGTTCTTCAACAGCCTTATCCACAGCAATCAACACATCAGTCATCACCATCACAAGCTATCACTTCTTCAATGGGCTATACTCCTCAGCAAGGATATTTTCCATTTGAAGCACCACCAGCACAAGCCTTCTACTCCAATGAAGTTCCACCAATTCAAGCACCGGTCTTTACTCCAAATTATAAACCTACTGATGTCTTAAACCATCTCACTGCCTACTTGTCAAAACTTGTTGCAACTAGAGGATTTCCACCAACGAACAATCAGCTCCGCACTTCTTTAAATCCTCGACAACAAGCCACTATTCAAGATGGTCAAGTAACGGTGCAAACCATTCAGGAAAGATAAAATTCATATGGACCTTCTACAAGGACCGTGAACACTCAAGCTATGAATTCTAGAGCTAGTGGTATTGGAATAACTATTGGTCCTCAAAAGGTTGTGACTTGCTACAATTGCCGAGGACAAGGTCATATGGCTAGGGAATGCACTCAGCCGAAAAGGAGAAGGGATGCAACGTGGTTTTGTGAGAAGATGTATTTGGTCGATGCTTAATCAAACGGAAAGATCTTGGATTCAGAGGAATTAGCATTTCTTACAGACCGAGGGGCAACAGATAATGAAGAAATTGCAGTCGTCTCTACTTCAAATGCCGCATATCAAGCAGATGATCTTGACGGTATGATTCGGATTGTGATCACATTCACTCAGCCCAAGCTGCACTCATTGCTAATCTCTGTCACTACGGTTCTGATGTCGTCAGTGAGGTACCAACCATATCTAATAATGTTCATGATAATCCACATCATGTTGAGCATGAAAATGACAACGTCGAACAACATTCGGGAACTAGTAACTCAAATGATGTGGTATCCAATCCAACACATTTGAGTGAACCTCAACCAAATGCTACGACGGGTATGGAATCTTATGATCAACGTGATCTGGTAATGGTGCCTAAACATATTATTGATAACATGAATGTGGCTGCTCGACAAACCGTAAATATGAATGCCAACCTAACCGCTAAGCTTGCACTGTATAAGGAAAAGGTCAAAACATTTGAAATGGTCCCTCAAGCGGAAAAAATAACTTATTCTCAATTTGACCAATTTCATTTTGAAAAGATTGAACGCTTAAAAAAATAGAATCATTAAAAGCTAATCTTTCCAATGAATTAAAAGAAAAAGAGTCGGTTGTCAATGATTTTCAAAAACTTAAAATGGATTTCGAAACTCTCGAGTCTAAAAAGTTTGAATCGGAAATTAATGCTACCAAACTTCTGAAATTTAAATAACTACAGCTTTTAAAACAATACGCTTCTACAGAAAAGGTTCATCTTTTAACTAAATCGTTTAAAGAACTCGAACTTAAGCGTCTTCAAGATTTACCACCTAATCCTGGTTATGAAAAACAAGCTCAGAAATATATTCCTTGTCTTTATGATGTGACCCTAATTGGCAAATCAAAAGAAGCACCTTATGTTCGTAGTACTGAGGAGACAATGCCACTTGCGGAAGAAACTCGATCTAAAATGCTTTCAAAATTCCATAAGATTGATTATGATAAGCATAATAAAGATCAATTTTCTAAAAAGACTCGTATTCGCTTACAAAAGGATTTAGCTCAATTATCAGCTTTTGTGTCCCAAATTTTGTCAACGGAAAACCTTCCTAGTACGTCTCCTACACTTGTCAAAAAGGATTTAACTAAGTTAATTCCACCGGTAAGTAAGGTGTCAGATAGCTTAAATGCGGTGCACCACCACTTTGCCGATTTTGACAAGGTCATTACGCAACGTATGACGACTACGGCCATAACGGAAGGTGAATGGAATTTTGAGCACACTAGAGCTACGTTTCGAGACGAAATTGTTCCGTTTGTAAAAAATGTTAAAGCTTGTCTTAGAAATATTGATCAAGATTTTCTTTTGGAAATAGAAGAAGTTAGACGTGTTTTCAATGAAATAGATGATGCTTATGAAAACAATTTACTTGAAATAGAACGAGTTTCACGCCAAAATGATCAGCTTCTGAAGCAAGTGATGTCTCATGATATTGTTTATGTCTGTGTGAATAAAAGTGTTGATAATGATTCTAATGTTCATAATGTTGAATCTGTGGATAATGTGGTAGATAGTACTTGTCACAAATCTGACGCTGAATTTTTAAAGCTTCAAGATTCTTATACTTCGCTTTCAAAACGTTTTGATGAGATTCAAAAACATTGTATTTCGTTTGAATGTACACAACAATTTCTTCAAGAGCTTTTTGAAACGTCATTCGAAGGTATTAATATAGATGATTCAATTTTTCAAAAGAATTTTCTATTGAATTTACAATCAAAACAGCATCAGTCGAGTGACAAGGCTGCTAAATCATTGCTGATAGACATAGAGAAATCTAAGGAGATTAACTATGTGAACGTACTTGAGGCTGCTGAGAATTTTAAACTTGATCTAGATAATTGAGTTTCCAAGATTTTGTCCAAAGTTGATAACTTAAAACAGAAAAATACACAACTCTTCGATTCAGTAAAGCCCGCATGTGCTAACACCACTACACAGAATCAATCATTGATTGAACGATTGAATCGAATGTCGATGGAAAAATCTGATTAGAGGGAACAAATTTGTGATAAAAATCTTGCTTTGACTGAGTTAATGGAAACACAAAAAGGTAAGAATGTTGTGGATAACGCAACCATTGTCTCAGCATCGTCCTCTAGTGCAATAAAAAAGAACCTCATCGCCGTCACACCACTTAACAAGGGCCCTAGGACTAAACCATATCAAACATTGGTCACTAAAGATAAGGCAAAATCAAAATCAGCTTCTAATATTCCCGTGTTGCCTTCTACAGGAGTAAGCACCACTACTAAGGCTCAAAGATCTAAGCTTAAAAGAAACAAGAAGAATGATATGATCTTGCCCCCATCTAGTAGTCAAGTGAAGAAGAAAGTAGAAGCCCATCCTAGGAATGTTATTTCTGTTTTGAATAAAAAGAATCATGTAGCTAAACTTAAAGGCTCTGCGGTTGTGCAGCATTCTAAGCCTACTATGAATTCTAATCTGAAATGTTGGAAATGCAATGAATGTATGTTTTCTAGTCGTCATGATTCTTGCCTTATTGACCATGTGAATGAGATGAGTGCCCGGAAAAATGGTTTAGAATGGAAACCGACTGGGAAAGTGTTAACCCAAGTTGGTTGGATGTGGCGCCCCACTGGTAGAACTTTCACTATAGTAGGAAATGCGTGCCCTTTAACTAGGGTCACTCCCACTAAAGCGAAGAAAGCATGCCCTTTAATTAGGAGTACCAAGGCTATCAAAACACAAGCATGTCCTTTAACTAGGAACACCAACACTACTGTAGGAACCAAGTGCCCTTTAAATAGGTCTACTCCCACTGTAGTGCCTGCTAATACTCCAAAACCTCAGAAAGTTGGACCAATAAAACCTGTTAGTGGTAAAACTCACATTAGAAAACGTAGGAAATCTAAGGGTCACACAAATGTTAGCGATTATGATAATATTATATATGTATCTGATAACACTCTGGAACCAATAGTTTCTAATGCATTGTCTACTGTTGTTACTGAAAACAGGTGGTCCAAATTGTTCTCTAGTATTTGGACTCTGGTTGCTCCAAGCATATGACCGGAGATCTCTCTCAGCTCAGAAATTTCGTCAGCAAGTTTCTTGGTACGGTTCAATTTTGAAATGATCATATTGCAAGATAATGGGTTACGGTGAATATCATATGGGGAATGTTATAATTTCAAGAGTGTATTATGTGGAAGGTCTCGGTCACAATTATTTTCTGTGGGACAATTTTGTGATGCAAACCTTAAAGTTGCTTTTCGAGAGCATACCTGCTTCATTCGTAATTTGGAAGGGGTTGATTTATAGAAAGATACTCGAGGGAATAATTTGTACACTTTGTCTCTACAAGATATTGTAACACCCCATTTTGGAAATGGAAATATCATAGTAATTATGGCGTGTCATCAAAGCATACAAGGTAAAATGTTTAAACATTACTTGACCATAAAAAGGAAAATAAAATACCAGAATCAAACATCGGTAGTCCAAAAGTAAAGCTCCTCACACACAAACATAGTATAATAAAGGAAAGGACTAAACAATGTTCAAAGCATAAGTATCAAAAGAAAGGAAATGCATAATGTAAAGAAGGCTAGACAGCTTCCAGTCCATATGCACGTACTCTTAGTGTCTATGAGTGTCCCTGAGTACCTGCCGTTTTGGGAACATAGAAAAGGAAAACGGCTGAGCAAATACGCTCAGTGCATGGATGTACAATAAAGCATGAATAGGATAGCATATAACATAATAACAGCGGAAGAAAACTAAGTCCCGAGTAACCTGGTTAAGTCTTAATAAAACTGGTTTATAGTTTGAAAGTCTTATGTTTATCTTATAAAAACTGTTTGTCATATTTTACCATTAGCCAATATAGGTCATGAAAATCAACAGTGCATGAATAATTGGAGGGGTGACCTCATCATGCAAATTAGAGGGGCTGCCTCTAATTTAATATACTGGTTTATGGGTAGGAGGGATCAGCTCCTTGTGAAGGATGCAAGGCACACACCACATTCACCATGTTATCCTGAATAAAAACATGTAACTAGGATGCACCCATACGCCCCACATGATAAATATAAATAAATGGCCAAGAGCTGAAGGGACACCACGAGCAATCACTCCGCCGTGGTGAAGTCATAACATCAGTGCCTCTAATGTTATGGTTATGGTACTTCCATAACTAGGTGAAACTGGTCATGCATGTATATGGCTATAGGTAATCTTAATTAAACATAAGCAATCAAACTCATAACTTATACTACGGGAAAACAGTTGGCTGCATACGGGGAATCCTAATAAGGAAAGAATGTCCATACTGAAAGGACGGGAATCCGTACCTTATGTCCAGTGAACGAGAAAGACGAACTGCGAGAATCCTACTTCCGAATCACTAGTGCTACATAAATACGTACATGAATAAGTATCTCCTTACTAAATACATAGCTGGTTTTATGTCATGTCTTAGCTTATTTTATGTGTTCTTACTATGTTTTACTTTTTTAAAGCCTTAAACTGTATTAAATCTTATATTCTGTTTAATCTGATTAAGTATTTCTGGTATTTCATGTGTTATTATACTTACTGTGTAATAATAAGTAACTTTCCAAAAATAGCAGGTTTCCTAAAATAGAAAGTTTCCAAAATAGAAAGTTTCAAAAAATAGAAAGTTACCAAAAATAGAAAGTTTCCAAAAATAGAAAGTTTCCAAAAATAGAAAGTTTCCAAAAATAGATTTACTGCTTAAAATAGATAAGTTTCTAAAAATAGAAATTTTCCATAAATAGATTTGCTGCCTTAATTAAATAAGTTTCCATAAATAGATTTGCTGCCTTAAATAAATAAGTTTCTAAAAATAGATGGTTTCTATAAATAGATTAGCTGCCTTATTTAATTAAGTTTCTAAAAATAGAAAGTTTCCATAATAATAATAAGCTGGTTAAATAAGCTAAGTATATAAGCCTAAGTGTTTTTCATGATTATTTTCTAAGTCATATGGTATATTGTATAGTTTAATAATTATTTCATGTAATTTAATTAAACTATAGGTTATAATATTTAATTAAAGTATAACATGTTTTTAGTTAAATAAGTTAACTACTTAGGTTAAAATATGTATTATTATATATTAATAATATAACCTAAGTCATGTTAATTAATTAATTATATCCATGGTTTAAATAATTAATTAATTATAAGTCTTAAATATATAAATACTTAGGTTAAAATAATTTCATGATTATTAATAATTAAATAACCTAAGTCATGTTATTAAATTAATCACATCTTTTATTAATTTAATTTTAACATAAGTTCATAACATAAAAAAAACTAACATATACCATGAACCGGATCTAGGCTAAAAACATGAACCGGACATGAATCGACACCGTACCCGAACCAACTCGGGGTACCCCGTGTTTCCCCTTGCTGCCGTGGGACCCACACGCACCAACCAAAACCATATGGTCTTGGTGGTGGTCGGCTTGGCAAGCCGAGACCCCTTTTGGGTTCGGTGAAGCCGGCGGCCAAAGCAAACACCCCTTAAAACGACCCTTTGATTTAATTAATCACCAAAACATGTTAGATCTATGATTAATTATTATGTTTTTATAAAAACTTCACATGTTCATAATTAATAAAAAGATTAAATTAAAAGAAAAGGTTTAAAAAGGTTTTACCGAATTCGTGGATCAAGAGAACGAAGAACAAACACGATCAATCACCAATTCTTCAAGATCAAAGATCATCAAATCACCTTGTATGGTGATTTATTGGTGGCGGCACAAAGAACAAGGAAAAGAGGGTTTTAGGTTTTTCTTAAAATCTTCTGTAAGTTATTTTTGAGTAGTAAAAATAAACATAACCCCCTTTAGTAAATTTGACAATGGGCTTTGCCCATTGCCCTTGTTTGGCCGCGGGTAGGGACCCCACATGGGGTTCCCGTACCTTTTTCCGTGTCTCGATATTTTGTTACTCGTTTGTGTTTATTTATGTTCGTGTTTTAAATGTTCTCGTTACGTAAATACCGTGATCTAATATATTTAATTACGCTCGTAATAAATATATATACATAATTAATAATTGTTCGTGTTTTAATTACGTTCATGATTTCATGATCGCATGTTCGTGATTAATTATTGTTAAATAATTATTACGTGATCGTGCATATAAAATACTTATCTAACACGTACGTAATACGTAAACTCCTAACACGTAATCGTAATCATGCTATATTAGGAAAGTTTTAACTAGTACGTACGATCCTAAGGGTACTATGCATTGTAAAAGCATGCGGGTTTTACAACACTTCCCCCCTAAAAAGAATAATTCGTCCCCGAATTATAGATAAAGTAAACTGGAAAAGAAGAACATACCCGAATTCAAAATATGAAATGAGGGTAAGAAGCCCGGATAGACTCCTCCGTTTCCCAAGTGGCTTCCCGCTCGGTATGATCCCTCTATAGAATTTTGACGAATGGAATCGTCTTCTTTCTCATGACTCGTTCTTGTCTGTCAAGAACTCGTTCGGGTTCTTCTATAAAAGTGAGATCTTCACGTATTTGTTCCAGTGGATACTGAACCATGTGAAGGGGATGATATTGGTACCCTCTGAGTAAGGACACATGAAACACATTGTGCGCATGCGAAAGCTGCGGAGGTAGCGCCAATCGGTAAGATACTTCACCGACTCGTTCAATGATATCAAACGTCCGATGAAACGAGGACTGAGCTTCCCTTTAATCCCGAAGCGTCTAACACCACGTGCCGGCGAAACCTTAAGGAAGACGTGATCTCCTACGTTAAAGTGTAAATCCCTACGATGCTTATCGGCGTAACTCTTCTGACGTGACCGTGCTTCCTGAATCTTCTGCTTAGATACTGCGATCTTCTCATTTGTCATCTCTATGATTTCCGGTCCTTCAAGTGTTCGCTCGCCAACCTGATCCCAGCAGATTGGGGCACGACACTTTCTGCCATACAACATCTCAAATGGAGCACATTTGATGCTTGCGTGCCAGCTGTTGTTGTATGCAAACTCCACCAAACAGATGTATTCGTCCCAATCACCCGTCCATTCCAACGCACATGACCTCAACATATCTTCCAATGTCTGAATGGTTCGCTCCAACTGTCCGTCTGTTTGAGGATGAAAAGCCGTGCTCAGCTTAAGTTGTGTACCCTAAGCTTTCTGCAGACTTTTCCAAAAGCGCGAAGTGAAACGAGGATCTCTGTCTGAGACGATGCTGGATGGTGCACCGTGGAGTCTCATGATCTCTCGTTTGTACGTATCTGCGAGTTTACTTACCGGATCTTCCTTGCGGATCGGTAAGAAATGAGCTGATTTGGTAAGTCGATCAACGATAACCCAAATTGCATCGTGCTTCCTTTTGGTAGGCGGAAGACCGGTAACAAAATCCATGGTGATTTTGTCCCACTTCCACTCTGGAATATCTAACGGTTGAAGGAGACCGCCAGATCGCTGATGCTCGATCTTAACCTGCTGACAGGTAAGACATTTGGAGACGTAAGTGGCCACATCCTGTTTCATACCACTCCACCAAAAGTACTGTTTTATGTCATGGTACATCTTAGTCGAACCAGGATGTATTGAGAATGGGGAGCTATGAGCTTCAGCTAACAAAGCTTCCCGGAGTTCTTGGTTATCAGGAACACAAAGTCTAGTGCCCTGCCATACGATACCATTTGCATCTACTCTGAATTCTGTCCGCTTCTCCAAATTCTGTACTATCGCCCAGATTTCTCCGTCATCCTTCTGAGCTTCCTTGATCTTAGATAGTAACTCGGGTTCTACTCTAAGATTAGCCCAGTAACCGTGCTGTCCACATACCATGATCTCGATGTCTAGTCGCTCCAAGTCTCTGATGATTTCCTCTTCGACATTGATGCCGTTGATCATTCCGGACTTCCTGCTAAGAGCATCTGCTACTACATTTGCCTTTCTGGGATGATACTGTAGATTAATGTCATAATCCTTCAACAGCTCTAACCATCTCCTTTGCCTCATGTTCAATTCACGCTGAGTGAAGATATACTTCAAGCTCTTGTGGTCCGTGAAAATGTCACATGATTCTCCATATAAGTAGTGTCTCCATATCTTTAATGCAAACACGACTGCAGCAAGTTCCAGATCGTGCGTGGGGTAATTTTCTTCATAAGGCTTAAGTTGCCGTGAAGCGTACGCGATCACTTTCCCATGTTGCATGAAAACACAGCCAAGTCCCTTCCCTGATGCATCGCTGTAGATTTGAAATCCACCCGTACCAGATGGTAGAGTAAGAATAGGTGCAGATACTAGCTTCTGCTTCAGGTCTTCAAAGCTCTTATCTCGATCTTCAGTCCAGACGAATTTCTCCCCTTTCCGCATCAGTTTGGTCAATGGCTGTTCTAGGCGGGAAAAGTTCTCCACGAACCTACGGTAATAGCCAACTAAGCCTAAGAAACTGTGGACTTCTGTCGCTGATGTCGGCCTTGGCCAGTTAGTAATGGCCTCAACCTTCGCTGGATCCATAGTGATTCCTTCTGCTGATACAGTGTGACCTAAGAATGCCACCTTGTCTAACCAGAACTCACACTTGGAGAATTTAGCATACAGCTGCTTCTGGCGAAGAATCTGTAGTAATGTACGAAGATGGTCTTCGTGTTCCTCCTTGGACTTTGAGAAAATCAGAATGTCATCGATGAAGACAATGACGAACTTGTCCAGAAGTTCATGGAAGATTCTGTTCATCAAATCCATGAACACTGCTGGAGCATTTGTCAGGCCAAAAGGCATAACTCCAAACTCGTAGTGGCCATAGCGGGTACGGAAGGCAGTCTTAGCGATGTCCTGCTCCTTGACCCGTAGCTGATGATAGCCTGACCTAAGGTCGATCTTGGAGAAGTGTTTGGCCACTTGGATTTGGTCAAACAGATCGTCAATGCGTGGCAGTGGATACCTATTCCGAATGGTAATCTTGTTGAGCTCGCGATAGTCTATGCAAAGACGCATACTGCCGTCCTTCTTCTTAACAAACAAGACCGGTGCGCCCCCATGGAGATGCGCTTGGTCGAATGAAACCTCGTTCAAGAAGTTCCTGCAGTTGATCCTTCAGCTCCTTCAGCTCTATGGGAGCCATGCGATAAGGAGCCTTGGAGATTGGTTCAACTCCTGGAATTAGCTCGATACTGAATTCCACTTCTCGTGCAGGTGGTATGCTCGGAAGTTCTGCTAGAAACACGTCTTGGAATTCCGACACTATTGGTTGATCCTGAATCGATGGAGATTCAGCATCCATGTCGTGAGCCGTAGCTAGATAACCCTCGCAGCCATGTAACAGTAGTGCACGCGCTTGCAGGGTGGATATGACTTGTACAGACCGTCCGGGTATGAACCCATTATGAATGTACTCTGGTGCATTGACATCACCGAAGATAACTCGATATGAATGGCAGTCTATGGTAGCATGATACTTGGATAGCCAATCCATGCCCAAAATCATGTCGAAGTCATTCATGTCCAGCGGAAGTGCGTCGACAGGTCGAACCTTATCATCAAATTCTAGGGGAAGACTCTTGTATACATGGGTGATTAATACAGAGTCTCTCAAAGGCGTGGAAATAGTAAGCCTATTTTCTAGTGGCAAGGGAGGCATCCTAATGTTCTTAGCATAAGCAGTAGAAATAACCGAGTGAGTAGCACCCGTATCGAAAAGAACACATGCAGCGCGACCATACATATACAAGATTCCAGTGACGGTACCTGTAGACTTGTTGGCCTGGTCTCGAGATGTCGTGTAGATACGCCCGACAGTAGGAGGCGGCTTGGTATCAGCATGTCCCGATGTACCCTCCATCTCGCCCTTACGGCAATCCTTCATAATATGGACAGGAAGACCACACTTGAAGCACGCATCAGTATTACGACGACATGGTCCTGGGTGCCTACGGTGGCAAGTAGAGCAAAGAGGATGAGTGTATCCTCCAGCAGGTGCTCTGGCTGGCTGAGGACCTGATAAAACATTTTACATAAGACATGATAGTTGGGTACAAAGGACGAAGCGGAAAATCGTAAGATTGAATACCAGTGATATCTGGACGGCTAGGCTGCGAACCTCTCTGGTTCTGGTCCCTACCGTTTCCATGGTTCCTGGTAGAAGTTTGCTAAAGTGTCAGAATATGAGTTATAACATAAAACATAAGGAATTTCGTAAGTATTAGGACCTGCTGTTGTTGGAGTGCCCGGCGTTGTTACGGTAATTGTCATTACCGCCACGCCTATCCGTAGCAGAACGGTCGTTAGTCTGACCGTTTCCCTTGGGCTGATGAGGCTGCTGCTGAGTAGCCGGCTGAGACCGGTCCCCAGTTTTCTGCCTGGAAGATACATTTAAGAGATGAATAATTGACATATGGAAAGTATACGGATTGGTCACCGCTTGAATACGAATGTTTACCTCTTGTCGGGTCTTTCAGCTTCCCCGAACTCATCCCTCTCCTGCAGCATCTCCAGTTTACATGCTGCATCGGCCACTTGTGCTACAGTGTTGAACGTAGCATACACCAGATTGTTTGCGACCGATGTGCGAAGAGCCCATCTAAAGTGATGTGCCTGCTCTTCAGGAGTACCTGCTGCCGCACCAAGGAAACCAACCAAGCGAAGAAAGCGCTGCATAAACTCGTTGCTATTATCCCTAGCTCTCTGTCGGATCCCATGGTACTCTCTCTTGAGCTTGTCCCGCTCAGCCTTGGGAAAGAACTGCTCCATCACCCTGTCCTTGAACTGAGCCCAAGTCAAACCAGCAACCCACTCATCACCACCTTCAGATTACATCAATGCTAACCACCAGTTGAGTACATCGCCTTCGAACCGATAGCATGCCAACCTCGCCTTGTATGCGGGGTCACAGCCCATAGCGTTGAAAATCTTCTCGATGTGAGCCAACCAGCTTTCAGCATCGCTGGGGCTATCAGTCTTCTCAAAAGCTCGAGGGCGGAGCTTGTTGAATCTCTCCAGCCATACTGCTAATGTCACTGGAGGAGGAGGATAAGGTGGCTGATTGTGCTGCTGATTGTTGGCAGCTTGAACTTCAGCCCGGATGTCATTGCTCAGTTGAGAAGCAAGGCTTGCATGGCAGCCTGAATTGCAGCATTGAGCTGCTCCTGTTCGCGTGTGAGAACCATCTGACAGTATAACATAAAACATATGATTAAACAGTTCAAAACATAAAATATAAATATATACATGAAAAAAATTTATACTAAAATTGCACGAGAAAAATTTTATGCAAGAATTTTTTTTTTGTATGAATGCATGATGCAGTTTTATGAAAACGTTTGTATGCTCGAGAGTGAACGCCTCTGGTCAGTTCACCCAAAACAAAAGACATAGCGAGGGGACGCCTATGGGTCGGTCCCAAATCTAAAAGTTTCGATAAAACACATGCGACTAAATAGGGCCATTCCTGTACCGACCATTACTTAGTCAAAAACCCTGCAACAATGACATGTATATGTATGCTTAAAAATGATAAATGCATGAAAACAACTGTCAGTTCTAGGAAGACCGTAGTGACTACCCACTAATCACAGGTCATATTTGAGAGCCTACAGGTCGAAGCCTTGGCTCTGATACCATAATTGTAACACCTCATTTTGGAAATGGAAATATCACAGTAATTATGGCGTGTCATCAAAGCATACAAGGTAAAATGTCTAAACATTACTTGACCATAAAAAGGAAAATACCGGAATCAAACATCGGTAGTCCAAAAGTAAAGCTCATCACACACAAACATAGTATAATAAAGGAAAAGACTAAACAATGTCCAAAGCATAAGTATCAAAAGAAAGGAAATGCATAATGTAAAGAAGGCTAGACAGCTTCCAGTCCATATGCACGTACTCTTAGTGTCTACGAGCGTCCCTGAGTACCTGCCGTTTTGGGAACATAGAAAAGGAAAACGGCTGAGCAAATACGCTCAGTGCACGGATGTACAATAAAGCATGAATAGGATATCATATAACATAATAACAGCGGAAGAAAACTAAGTCCCGAGTAACCTGGTTAAGTCTTAATAAAACTGGTTTATAGTTTGAAAGTCTTATGTTTATCTTATAAAAACTGTTTGTCATATTTTACCATTAGCCAATATAGGTCATGAAAATCCACCGTGCATGAATAATTGGAGGGGTGACCTCATCATGCAAATTAGAGGGGCTGCCTCTAATTTAATATATTGGTTTATGGGTAGGAGGGATCAGCTCCTTGTGAAGGATGTAAGGCACACACCACATTCACCATATAATCCTGAATAAAAACATGTAACTAGGATGCACCCATACGCCCCACATGATAAATAATAATAAATGGCCAAAAGCTGAAGGGACGCCACGAGCAATCACTCCGTCGTGGTGAAGTCATAACATCAGTGCCTCTAATGTTATGGTTATGGTACCTCCATAACTAGGTGAAACTGGTCATGCATGTATATGGCTATAAGTAATCTTAATTAAACATAAGCAATCAAACTCATAACTTATACTACGGGAAAACAGTTGGCTGCATACGGGGAATCCTAATAAGGAAAGAATGTCCATACTGAAAGGACGGGAATCCGTACCTTATGTCCAGTGAACGAGAAAGACGAACTGCGAGAATCCTACTTCCGAATCACTAGTGCTACATAAATACGTTCATGAATAAGTATATGCTTACTAAATACATAGCTGGTTTTATGTCATGTCTTAGCTTATTTTATGTGTTCTTACTATGTTTTACTGTTTTAAAGCCTTAAACTGTATTAAATCTTATATTCTGTTTAATCTGATTAAGTATTTCTGGTATTTCATGTGTTATTATACTTACTGTGTAATAATAAGTAACTTTCCAAAAATAGCAGGTTTCCTAAAATAGAAAGTTTCCAAAAATAGAAAGTTTCCAAAAATAGAAAGTTACCAAAAATAGAAAGTTTCCAAAAATAGAAAGTTTCCAAAAATAGAAAGTTTCCAAAAATAGAAAGTTTCCAAAAATAGATTTACTGCTTAAAATAGATAAGTTTCTAAAAATAGAAAGTTTCCATAAATAGATTTGCTGCATTAATTAAATAAGTTTCCATAAATAGATTTGCTGCCTTAAATAAATAAGTTTCTAAAAATAGCTGGTTTCCATAAATAGATTAGCTGCCTTATTTAATTAAGTTTCTAAAAATAGAAAGTTTCCATAATTAGAAATAAGCTGGTTAAATAAGCTAAGTATATAAGCCTAAGTGTTTTTCATGATTATTTTCTAAGTCATATGGTATATTGTATAGTTTAATAATTATTTCATGTAATTTAATTAAACTATAGGTTATAATATTTAATTAAAGTATAACATGTTTTTAATTAAATAAGTTAACTACTTAGGTTAAAATATGTATTATTATATATTAATAATATAACCTAGGTCATGTTAATTAATTAATTATATCCATGGTTTTAAAATAATTAATTAATTATAAGTCTTAAATATATAAATAGTTAGGTTAAAATAATTTCATGATTATTAATAATTAAATAACCTAAGTCATGTTATTAAATTAATCACATCTTTTATTAATTTAATTTTAACATAAGTTCATAACATAAAAAAAACTAACATATACCATGAACCGGATCTAGGCTAAAAACATGAACCGGACATGAATCGACACCGTACCCCGAACCAACTCGGGGTACCCCGTGTTTCCCCTTGTTGCCGTGGGACCCACACGCACCAACCAAGACCATATGGTCTTGGTGGTGGTCGGCTTGGCAAGCCGAGATCCCTTTTGGGTTCGGTGAAGCCGGCGGCCAAAGCGAACACCCCTTAAAACGACCCTTTGATTTAATTAATCACTAAAACATGTTAGATCTATGATTAATTATTATGTTTTTATAAAAACATCACATGTTCATAATTAATAAAAAGATTAAATTAAAAGAAAAGGTTTAAAAAGGTTTTACCGAATTCGTGGATCAAGAGAACGAAGAACAAACACGTTCAATCACCAATTCTTCAAGATCAAAGATCAACAAATCGCCTTGTATGGTGATTTATGGGTGGCAGCACAAAGAACAAGGAAAAGAGGGTTTTAGGTTTTGCTTAAAATCTTCGGTAAGTTATTTTTTAGTAGTAAAAATAAACATAACTCCCTTTAGTAAATTTGACAATGGGCTTGGCCCATTGCCCTTGTTTGGCCGCGGGTAGGGACCCCACATGGGGTTCCCGTACCTTTTTCCGTGTCTCGATATTTAGTTACTCGTTTGTGTTTATTTATGTTCGTGTTTTAAATGTTCTCGTTACGTAAATACCGTGATCTAATATATTTAATTACGCTCGTAATAAATATATTTACGTAATTAATAATAGTTCGTGTTTTAATTACGTTCATGATTTCATGATCGCATGTTCGTGATTAATTATTGTTAAATAATTATTACGTGATCGTGCATATAAAATACTTATCTAACACGTACGTAATACGTAAACTCCTAACACGTAATCGTAATCATGCTATATTAGGAAAGTTTTAACTAGTACGTACGATCCTAAGGGTACTATGCATGGTAAAAGCATGCGGGTTTTACAGATATGATGGCCGCTTCTCTCGTATGTCTTCTCTCCAAAGCATCGAAGACTAAGTCATGGTTATGGCATCGACGGTTATCTCATCTTAACTTTGACGCTATTACTCATTTGGCCAAAAACGAACTTGTTTGTGGTCTTCCTAAACTTACATTTCACAAGGACCATTTGTGTTCCGCGTGTACAATGGGGAAAAGCACTGATTGAGTCGTTTTCGTACTCCCGAAAGGTTATCGTAGTTCCAGTGAAGTGTGAATGAAAATTCGCGTTTATATCTCAAGTTTGATGCTCGAATAAAAAGGTTTTGAGTTTGATATCTATAACTACAAATTTTAACGACTAAAAATTAAAATATATAAAAGCGATAAGAACAAAAATTGAACTACAATTATAAAGCGAGAAATATCTAAAATAATAATAATGACAATAAGGATTCTAAACTAAACAACTATAATCAAAACTACTCGAATGATGACATTAAAGCTAAACAAGAACAAGGCAATAATAAAATAATCATATAAAAGCTATTGAAACTAAGATAAAAGAAACGATCCCGTATGACGAACCGGATACGCCGAGCTAACATAAAGCATAAAACGTTAACGACAATTAAGATAAACGATATTTTTAACTAATTATAAAAACTATTTTTATTAAAAATCTAAATTTATAAGACAATTTTCTAAAGTACCATAGTTTTAATAAACTAATTTAAAACATTAAAAAAACAGATTTAAAACTGATTAATTCTATTTACTAAAATTTATTTTAGAAAAATATTTATATTTAACTCAAGTTTATTAATATTATTTTAAGGACACTACTACTACTACTAATTTGCAATAGCACAATTGATAAAATGGAACTAGTGACATCAACAGGTCATAGGTTCCTATTAGTACTACGTGTTATTTGTTTTTATTCTTATTGCATACTCATTTTAAGAAAACTATTATAGTGACCTTGTACCTATAAAAGAAACTGTATAACCAAACTCCATAGGGTTTTATAACTTCTACAAGAAATAACCAAACAAGCCTTATAAAAGCTAAAGGACGAAGCTTGTTCAATCAACAAATTAAAAGCAAAGCTCATATCAACGTCGAACACAAGCCACTCCCAATCACATAACCGCAAACAATAATCATCTACACATCAACAATTACCGAGCAAGAATCAAAACCGAATTCAAAAATATTTCCCGTCATCAAGCCGAAACTCAAAAATCAGCAACCGATTCTAAACACGAATCCCACTTAATCTTCGAGTACAATAATCGAGTTACATAAACCGACGTGTGAATACTTTTGAATCTAAACAAAAGAGGAAAACTAAAACATCACCTGAACATCAAATGGATTTCATAACCTAATTAAAAACACAAATCCGAATCTGCAGAAAATAATCTTCATTTAAACGAAAACTGAATCTTTATAAAGCTTAACATCAAATACAAACTTTTAAAAAAAAATTAAAGCTGCGAATGGATTTAATAAAGCTACCCTAATATTAATCTAATCTAAGAACAAAAGAAAAAAAAATAAAGATAGAAAAATAAAAACTGAAAAGGTGCGTATGAATTGTAGATCCTCCAAAAATGAGATCTCCATCTCATATGTAATAAACGTAAGGATAGATAAGGTTGTGATGGGCTCATGGGCTTTCCAAATTCGGGCCTTTTCTTATTATTTTCTTCTTAATGGACTTTGTTCCATACTGGGCCTGTGTGGCTGTTGGGCTTGATTTGGTTATGGCCAGCAGCTTGTATGTAGTATAATAATGGGCCGGTTCGACCCATTTAAATGGTGTCGGGCCGGCCCAATAAAATATGAAGGCACCGTCAAACTCGATTTTCGCGCTCTTTCCATTTCTCGTGCTCGTTTTTGCTCTTTTTCTTCGTTTAGCTCATTCTCTTTAATATTCATACCTACAATAATAAATAGCAAATATAAACGATATATGCATAAAAAATACATTTTTGCTATTTATTATACGAAAAATGAAGGGAAATTCTCACTAAATGCATGAATAATTACGTGTTTAACACACCCCTACACTAGAAGTAAAATCATCATCGAGATCAAAAAGAGGATTAGAGAAAGGCAAAGATTCATCTCCAAAAATGTCGGTGGGGGGTAATGAATCATCACTAGAAAGAGATTCACACTCACTATCACTATCGGAAGCAACCGTAGGCTCACTCTGGATTAGAATAATAATCTCATCACAAGGAATAGTGATAAGACCCTCATCCCGCAAAATGAGAGGCATCGGTCTCTGTAGTGGAAGAATCGAGAATAGGAGTGGTAGTCTCACATAATGGATTGAGATCGTAAATATTATCCTCGTCATCATCATAACAATAAGGAATCATACGAGGCGTAGAGGTATAAGCACTAAGATTAGATACTTGCTCTTGTCGCTGTCGCTTTTCCTCCTCCCATGTTTCTTTTAGTCGAATTACACCGTCATGAAGTTTCAAAAGAAGTGCTTGTGTTACGTCATTCGGATTCAAAGAAGGTTGATGATCGAGGGTGTATTGTGGGGGCTCAAAATTATGAAAACTGGAATTATAGCACATATTAGGCTCATAATAATTCATCGGTTGACAAGAAAAAGTGTCATGAGGGCCCCCACAATTGTTGCAACACGAGTATTGAGAAAAACCCGGTGCATTTTGCGGATACGGATCGTCATATATGGAAGAGGGTGAGATAGTGTCATTAGAGGTGAAGTATGAATTGATCGAAATGAACAATGCCCAAATTCGTAATTAGGGATATCAATTCCGCACCGCTCGCATGAACACCAATGACATGATTGACTACCATACGATGGTCTCTAACTCCCATACATCAAGTCGGATGAATTGATTGAGCTCTTCTTGCATAGACTCAATCCATGATGCATCGGTCATTGCTTCTCTAACACTTGCTGGTTCCATTGTGCTTTACTGATAGTGCATAGATACACATATCACCGTCGGTACACAACTAGTTTCGTGCTGAGACTGTTTGTGAGAGATTGCCAATCACTTGAACCAAAGGATGATTCTTAGTCCATTTGTGTTCATGTGGAAGTGTATGAGAAACTTGATGCGACCTCGACGGATCCACATATGTTGTTGAAGACTGAGTAGTACTTGTGGAAGCCGCAAATGGATTAACAAACTTATGTTCGTTAAGCATCGCATTAATTGCATTTTTCAGAAACTATTTCATTCTGAAGATGAACATGATTAGGAATCTGCTGAGAATGTTGTTGAGTTGCGTCAGCAGTCGGAGAAGTGGTTGGAATGTTTGGAGTCAATATGGTTGAGGTTGACGTAGATGGTGCACAAACGGATGTCGTTGGTGTAGATGCAATTGGAGGTTCTGGAACTACCGTAGCAGGTGCAGCCGGGGCATTTTGAGGAACACCAAATGACGAAGGACCCTCCATATATTCATCATAAATTGGCCCAAATAAAACTTCCAAGTCACGTTCCAAAGGTTGTAACTAGGAGATTGCTAACGGTGCAAATTGAAGCGCGAGTCCTGAACTTACGTGTCCAGAAGTCTGACCTTGAAGCTCAGGATGTGAACTTCTATGTTGAGAGGCCATACCCGAGAGTTCATCAAAGGTAACATTCATAGTCTCTATTACGTTTCTTTTCCTTCGATTATAAACCCTGTAAGCACAAGTAGTTGAAGAATAACCAATGAAAAAGCCAATATCACCTCTAGGTTCAAGTCTACCGATATCTTCACGATCATTCTTTGGATAACATAATGCACCGAAAACATGTAGAAATGAAATACCTGGTTTTCTTCCATTAATGATCTCATAAGGTGTTTTTTTGAATCGGGTGTGAATAATGGAGCGGTTTTGAGTATAACATGCAGTTGCAATAGCGTCGGCCCAAAGGAATAACGGTGCACCGGAGGAGAGAAGCGTCGTCCGAGCAGCTTCAACTAACGTACGATTCCTCCGTTCCACAACCCCATTCTGCTCTGGAGTTCTTACAACCAAAGTTTGATGAGAGATCCCAACTTCTTCAAAATAAGCTTTCAGTTGCTGATTGGTGAATTTTGTGCTGTTATCCGTTCTCACAATAATAACAGGGGCTTGCTGTAGAACTGATGTTTTCTTCAAGAAGTTAATAATTACACCAGGGGCTTCATCTTTTGATGCAAGAAAATGAACCCATGTCTAACGAGAATAATCATCCACAATCACTAGGACATACCGCTTGTAGGTCCATAATTTCTTAGGATTAAACAATGTTTGATTTACCTATTCAGATGGATGGAAGTGGAAGATGAACTAGAGAGATAAAGGAGGGAAGGAGGGAGAGGTAGAGAGAGAAAGTGAGTTTGATAAATAAAAGTGTAAATGACAAATGAACAACCCCTCCTAACATGCCAGGAGGGGGTATATATAGCCCACCTTACATGTGGGCTATATGGGCTATAATGAATCACGAGCCCAATATCATTGGAGTGACCGATCCTTTCTAAATACGTAAAAACGTATTTCAAACAATCTCCCCCAAAGGGAGGTCACTCCAAGTTACAATATCCTAAATAGTCTATAGCTCGTGATCTATGCTAATAATGATGTGACCGAGACTTTCCTTGGAAAAGCGTATTTCCAACAATCTCCCCCAAAGGGAGGTCACACCATTTTACAAAATCTTAAACCTAGCATACTATGCTTGAGTCTTCGATCTTGTTCTTGTGAATAGGCTGATGAGATCTTTGACTTTGGTCTTGAGCATGTGTCCTTCCTTTGACCTTGTGCATTCATTACTTGTGATATTTGCCTACTCGTGACTTCATGTTCCACATACGTATACTTTTATAAATTCTTGAAAGCTTCAGAGTTTGACACAGCGGAAGACTTGACTTTTAGACTTTCTTGATATTGATGAAGTATTAAGTGCATATAGTATTAGCATGTGGTGACGACTTCTTCTGGATTGTACACCGCAATGCCACCTTCTTGTTATGCTGCATAAGACAATTAGCAACAAAACATATACACGGATGAAATGGCCTTGAACATTTCATTCTAATTCGGTGGCATTTTAGCTCCGGTCGGTGAAGACCGTTGAACGATATAAAAAATATCGTACTTGTGACAGGTAGTTTCAATTAAGAACCTCCTTGACAAGATTTCGCGGGTAAACCCGTTCTCTTTATTCGACCGTCCAAAGTTGACTGTGAACATAAAGAGTGAATCATTTGGATAAAAATATCCGCATGATTTGAAGCCGTCACTTCATGTTCCTGGAACAAGTGAAATTCAATTAAGAACCGCACCATCGTTGCTTTCAAGTTGTCACGAGCTTGATTCATATAGAATCTTGCAAGTTACCTACCAAGTGCTGTTTGGGGTTAACACTAGAAGGATTTCCACTCATCACTGTGAACACTAAGGTATCACTCTGAGTGTTATGGCAAGATCACTAAGATATTGCGTAGAGGCCTGGAACGTGTTTAAATTCATTTAAGAATTAAACCACTGTTGCTTTCCAGTTATCACATGTTTGATTCATAAAGAATCGCACAAGTCACCTACCATGAGCTTTTTGATATTCTCTCAAGAAGGATTTCCATCTTCATTGTAAATACTTTCGTATTACTCGGATGTTCAGGCAAGATCATGAAGATTTTACGTAGGACTCTTAAGATCTTTCTTACTTTTCACAGTGTGTGAGGAAGCAAGGAAATATGAAAGTGTGTCCTAATGAGATATTTGATGATCTCCAATGGCTCTAGACTCAATCGTGCATTTTGGATTTTTAGTGATCGGAGGCTGGAGAGGAGTGCCACCATTTCAATACAAATTTATTCGGAGTGAATAAATCAATAGATAATGTGTTGTCTCTGTGTGATTAAAACAAATATCTTTTAAGAGATATTTGAGTAAGCTGGGATGGGTTGTGCCTTGCATCACTGGGTCCATGATGTCTGTCTTCAATATTAAGAATCATTAAACAATGATATTAATAGCATATGTATTGACCCGGTTTCTGCCTAAGGTTGTAAAGAGGGCTTCTTTCTTTACACCCTTTATCTTTACAATTCTTTTTCATTCTTCAACCCTTTGATGCTTACCAATAACTCATAACTAGCACCTTGTTGTGATTGTTCCAGTGCTAACTTAAGTACTTGGTCGGCATTCAGCTACGTTCACAATCTTTCTCCATCTTTCCTAAGGACTACTATTTCTAGCTATGGAATGTCCTTGGGAAGATTCCTCCGGTTCTAGAGGAATCATTGGACTTTAACCTATCCTACCATCCTTATGTCACCACAATCTTCACCATCATGAATAGAGATGTTTTGGGTAAGTGTATGTCACCATGAAATCCATTTTGAAGTGCAAATCCATTTTGCCCCCCCTTAACATATGCCACGATATCCGAAAGCATTTCACACATGTCGGGATGAGCTAGCATGATAAGTCAAACCATTTGTGATTAATCATTTCCCATATTAAATCACATTTTCTCCCCCATATTAAAAATATTAACCCAATCGATGTTTTTAATATCAATTGATTTAATAGCATTTTAAGAAAATTTGGGAAGAAAAAAAATGAAAATCCAATTATCTTCATGAATTACACAAGCTCCCCCTCAAATTAATGAGGGTGTACTTGAAACATAAATTAAATACTTTTTAAACATAAGTGTAAGGTATTTATCACGTGCAAAGATCATATATGATAATGAATTCACAATATTAGCAATTTACGAGGTTGGACCTGAATGATGGAGAACATCATATGAGAGAATCACATGTTTCTTATTCACGAATGTTGGTCGCCTCGTCACGTCTGAAGTTATCTCTTGACTCTATGTGTATGATTGATATCATTGTCTTGACACCAATATGTGAATCTTGGCACTTTCAGCATCAAAGATTCTAAATGCTGGACAATTGCTCCCCCTCAATTGTTGACCCGTGTTATATTGAAAGAGCTATAGTCGCCGTTTGAGTAGTCGCATCGTAGAGTATGTAGATATCAATTGTAAATTGATACAGTTGGTGGAGATGATAACTTCATAAAAACAAGATTTCTCTTGTTTTAACAAATAAATGCACTGACACGTACATAAATTTGTGTTAGATTGTGTTATTACGTAAACACAATCCCTTACATGGTTATATAGTAAACCATTCCCGAGAAAATTAATTCTTGTTGTTGAGTCAAAGCTTTCCGGTGAAATGCTTGACTTGAGTATGAAAAGCGGGTTACTATCTGAAATAATAGCAAACCATTTTGAACATGTTTTAAAACATTTGAACTTCTGCTCGAACTTTATTTACAACCCCGTGTCATTATTGAATGACATTTCTAGTATCGTAAATATTATCGATTCCAGAAGACGTGCTCTTTTTATCAAAACATATTTGAACACACAATTTTGAAAGATTTAGAAAAACCTTTTGAGAAATTCTCGAAAAATTGTGTTCACTATTTTGAAAAAAACCAATTACTTGAGCTTAAGATGTTGAATATCTTACAAAACGAGCTCAAGTCCGAGAAGTTGTAAACTTCCCGTTGTTAAGGATAAGTTTATCATCGACGATAAACTTTCCTTTTAACTGAAGAACGAGTTCTAAGCTGACATTTACTTAGAAGTCGTGTTCATGAGCTTGAAAACTTTGAATGTTTTAACGGAAAGCTCATGACTGAGAAAGATGAATTTCTCGTTATGAGGAAAAGTTCTCTTATTTAAAAGATACACTTTCCTTTCTGAGCTTAAAACTTGGAATGTTTTAATACAAGCTCATGACCGAGAAAATTTAATTTCCCGTTACGAGGATAAGCTATCTTTAAAGATAAGCTTTCCTAAAATTGAAGTCCGAGTTACAGTCTGATATTTAACTATAAGTCATTCTGCATGAGCTTAAAAACTTCGAATGTTTTTATTATTAGCTCATGCCCGAGAAAAATTAATTTCTCGTTGTAAGGATAAGTTTATCATCGGCGATAAACTTTCCTTTTAATTGAAGAACGAGTTCTAAGTTGACATTTACTTAGAATTCGTTTTCATTAGCTTGAAAAACTTTTGAATATTTTAACGTAAAGCTCATGACCGAGAAAGTTGAATTTCTCGTTATGAGGAAAAGTTCTCTTATTTAAAAGATACACTTTCCTTTCTAAGCTTAAAACTTCGAATGTTTTAATACAAGCTCATGACCGAGAAAGATGAATTTCTCGTTATGAGGATAAGTTATCATAAAAAGATAATCTTTCCTCTATGTAAAGTTCGGGTCACAACCTGTCATTTAACTGCGAGCCAATGTGCATGAGCTTAAAAACTTGGAATGTTTTTAATATAAGCCCATGCCCGAGAAAAATTAATTTCTCGTTGTGAGGATAAGTTTATCATCGGCGATAAACTTTCCTTTCTATGAAGAGCGGGTTACAGACTGTGATCCGACTGTAAGCCATATACACGAGCTTAAAACCATTGAATAGTTTTAACGGAAGCTCGTGTCCGAGAAAATTTAATTTCTCGTTTTGAGGGTAAGTTATCGTTGCGAGATAAACTTCCCTTTCTTTGATGAACGAGTTACAGTCTGTTATGTGACTGCAAGTCATGATGGTAAGCTTAACCATGAATCCTCTGAGACGCTTGTTTCTCTGATATCTGCTTCTTCAGCAACCAAACTCTGAGAGTATCCTTTGTTGAACGGTATACAATGATTGGACCGCTTCGTTCTCGTTGAACATCAACTTGGGTACCTGCAATCTCATTAGGAGTTTGTATGATTTTACATGGGTTAGAGATCTCTATTTTAGAACCGTGTGGGATTTCATAGTTGGCTTTACTTGTGCCAGAGGCGGCCTGAATAGATGATTCACTTGTCTTAGTTGGCAAACGTTTCCTTTTATAGAAAACCTTCAGTTTAGGCTTAAGTGATGTATCATCTTTATCAATTTCCTCCCTAGTAGTCTTAGTAGAATCGGATACTATCCTAGTTAAAGGGCACTCTTTTCCTACAAGAGTGAAAGATCTACCAGTGGGGCGTGAAACTTTACCCATGGGTTTGATTTTATCTATCCAGTGGGTTTTAAGTCTAGCACGGGAGTTCACCTCAACAAGTAATTTCTTGATACAAGAATCATGATTTGCCGTAAAGACACATTTTCTACATGTTTTACAAGTAGCATATTTAATATCTGAGTAATTCCTAGATGAGTGATTGATTCTCCTAGGAGATGACATGCTACGGTTAGCAGTGTTGGGTAATCCAGAAGGCATCTGACTAGGTTTGACATTGCTATCTCTTACTTGTGTCTTTTGAATAGCTTCCCTTTGACCAAAATCATGGCGCACATCATTTGAACTAGTTCTAGACATGTTCTTTGAACTATTCTTAGAGAAACTAGAAGCAATCATGTGATTAGGTCTTGCTAAAGCTGATTTAGTCACATTAGACCTAGTTGGTGGAGTGACTGTTCTAGAAAAATGAACCAGGTCAACTTGGGAGGCAAACCGCGGTCTCGAGGATTGTGATCGCTCGGATCTAAATGCAGTAGGTTGTCTGACAGTCGATTGTCTGACGAACTGATTTGTAGGCGGTTTCCCCAAGATTGATGGTTTTTCAAGCTTAGTGTCCATACTAGGTCCTCTATTTTTCCTTAACTCATTTTTCAACGCAGCTATATCAAACACCTTTTCCTGAACTTGGGCCTTTAAAGTCTCATTCTCTTTGAGCAATTGTTCTTGGGATGCCAACTTAGATTCTAGCAACTGAATTTGCTTCAAAACATTATCCTTTTCAGCTTTAGAATCTAAAACTTTTTGATCCAATTTTCTTTCAAGAACAATGTTTGACTTTTCAAGTTTTTCAAAATATGTTTCAAATTTGTCTGTTTTCTTATAAAATTCAAGTTTGGCATCCTCAAGATCTTTTGATTGTTGAGCTACAATCGATTCGAGCTCTCTAATCTTGGAATCAGAAACTATCAATGAAGCAGTTAAAAGACAATTATCATGATGTTTCGCATTTTGAACACTTTCTCCCCCATTATGACTCACATCGGATGAATCAGAAGTGGTATTACTATCACTCTTTTCCATCCCATGTTTGTCATAATTAGGTTCAGAATGCTCAATATGCGACATTTCATCAGTATATACACCATAAACAACATTACATTGTACCATGTTCGCAGGCTCTTCGTCATAAACGGGTAAGGTGTCATTAAAAGAGATCTCGTGAACATTCCCGGACGTACTACTGGTATCATGTTGTCCTCCTGATTCCGTTCTCTTGCCATCGTTAGGCTCCAAGTTGTCAATCGTATGACCATTCTCCTCTTGCATCTGCATCATAGATTCTTGCACTCCATTATCATACGCTTGCTGAAGTCGATATCTTTCATAAATCAAAGACGATACCGATGCCATGAGTTTCAATATTGTACCACGGAAATCTCGAAGCTCGGTATGGGTATCTCGAAGAAATGATTGGCTAATCACGAAACTTTCAGGCGTGATGATGTTGAATTGGAGGAAAGGCGTGAGTTGTGTCACAAGAGCCTTATATGCAAGCACCGATGCAGAGTGATTAAATATTTTATTGTGGAGTTGCTCGGAGAGTTGGTTCAAAGTGAGGAATATTGAGTCGATAAATATGTAACGATCTTGACCAAAGAGTGTCACAAATTCGCTCCTTCCTTGAAGCCGTGAAAGAATAACTAGATGATACTAAAGCATTCGAAATTAAGTTATACCACTTTCTCTATCGTTGGCTTGCACTTGATGCAATTCTCCCTCTTGAAACGTCGAAGTAAACAATTCCATTGAAGATTTGATGAAAAAATGAAAGAAAAATTCTTGGTCCAATTAATATCTCTAGTTCTTTGTAAACTCAAAAAGAAAATAAGAAAAAAAATCAACCTTCACTTTGCTTTAAAACGTTTGTGCAAAAATTCAATTTTTATGTTCACTTTATCTTTGCTTTGTAAACATTTGCTTTAAAACATTTATTTAAAAAGATGAGTCCATTAAAAAAATCAAGCACTAAAATGTTAATAAAAACGTGTCACTAATCTAACACTTGTCTAACACAAATTTCAAGTGGTGAATTATAAAAACACAAAAGTTGACAAACAAGTCTAACACCCCTAAAAAATCGCAACCTTTCCGTCCCTTTTATCTCTCTCTCTCTCTCCTCAATATAACGAAATAATAAAAAAATGATCTGCTCTTGGTTCTTGTTTACTCCGTCCCACTTGCATCTAATGCTACCAAGATCACATCTTATATCTTTCTTCTCAAACATGGCCTACTACTTTCTTGTTTCCACCGCCTCTAGTCAAACACTCAGCCCCTTTTATCTCTCTCTTAAGCACACAGATAACAAAAAAACACTCAGCCACCAAACTCACTGAATCTCACAAACTCACCGAATCTTTAAACGAAATCAAAAAAACAAAAAAATCTAACCCAATCAAAATAAATCAGCCGTATTTATTAGATTCACAGACACTCACAAAGCTACATGCACGAATGAATTGAGATTCATCTTCATGGCCTTCGAAAACAAAGAAGGTCTCGGGTAAGTATTTTTGTTTGTGTTATAGATCGATGATAGTGTTAGAGATAAACTGAGATCGAGTCGTTTTTAGATTCGAGTGTTGGTTGTCAGGTTTAGATTGGTATTAAAAATATGTTGGTTTAAAGTTTTTGGTTTGGGAAGTCAAAAGATCTGGTGTTTTTGGTGTGAAGATCTGTAGGGGATTTTGAGTTGGTTTGAGTCTAGGAGTTTGAGTCTAGGAGTCTGAGTCTAGGAGTCTGAGTTTGGTGTGACGAGTCGAGTCGAGGGTGAGGGTGTGGTGATGGGGTCGAAAGGTGTTGCTGAAATTGGTTTGGTCAGAGTCGTTTTGGATTGAGTTTGGGTGCCGTTATGTTTGAATGAGTTAGGGGGGTCTTATCCGGAATATAAGCAAATTCTTATCCGAAATTTTTTCAAAAGCTTATCAGGAATAAATTCCTTTTTCTTATCCGGAATAATATACCTAAATCTTATCCGGAATAAATTCCTTTTGCTTATCCGGAATAATATACCTAAAGCTTATCCGGAAAACGAATTCTACTCTTATCCGGAAAACCTCTTCGAATTCTTATCCGAAAAACCTCTTCTATGCTTATCCGGAAAAAAGCCTCTTCGAACGCTTATCCGGAAAAACCTCTTCGAACGCTTATCCGGAAAAATTCTTTCAATATTGATACTAGATCTGATAAAAAGATGATAAAGACTAGAAAAAGGTGATCGAGACAAAAAGACTGATACCAAAAATTGAACCAAGAAACAAAAACGACTGTTTGAAAGGTTTGAGATAGAGAGAGAAAATCCATTTGGACAAAATTTTTTGATAGAAACAATAAAAAAAACTGATAAAAAATGTGCCAAAAGATGAGACAAAAGATGATAGAAAATTGATTACCAAAATGATATTGAGATTTGATAAAGAAAACTGATTACCAAAATTTAGAGAAATTTAGAAAAATTGATGAAGTATGATAAAAAAATTGATAGATAAAAGGATGATAAAAAACGAGAAAAAATTAGAAGAGAAAATATTTTTACCACCAAATCAAAAGATAAAAAAATACGTAAATCCTAAGAATCAACCAAAGCTCTTGATACCAATTTATTCCATAGTTTCTTAGGATTGTGCAAGTTATGATTTATCTATTGAGATAGATGGATATGGAAGGAGGAAGAAGATGAACTAGAGAGAGAAAGGAGAGGAGAAGGAGAGGTAGAGAGAGAAAGATGTGTTTATTGAATGGAAGTGTAAATGACAAATGAACAACCCCTCCTAACATGCTAGGACGGGGTATATATAGCCCACCCTACATGTGGGCTATATTGGCTATAATGAATCACGGGCCCATTATCATTGGAGTGACCGATCCTTTCTAGATACGTAAAAACGTATTTCCAACACCGCTTTCCATTAATGCTTTTGATT
Source organism: Glebionis coronaria (assembly GCA_025667525.1). Lineage (NCBI taxonomy): Eukaryota > Viridiplantae > Streptophyta > Magnoliopsida > Asterales > Asteraceae > Glebionis > Glebionis coronaria. The sequence continues at coordinate 124,322,119 of CM046877.1, read as the reverse complement.
CTCATTGGGCCACACAAATCCATATGAAGGAGATGCAACCTATTCGTCGAATTTGGAACAAGTTTGGGTTTGTGAGGCTTCTTCTTGCTTTTACCTTGCTCACATGATGGAAAAAGATGGTCTTTAGTATATTTGAACTTTGGAAGACCGGTAACGAGATCATCTTTTGCAAGTTAGGTGATGGCATCGAAATTGAGATGAGATAACCTTTGATGCCATAACCATGACTTTGTTGAAGTGGCCTGGGCCATGAGATAAATTGGAGATGCAGCAGACATTTGAAAAAGATCAATGGTGTAAAGGTTGGTGGTACGATTTCCTTTCAGCAGATCAATTCCTTCAAGATCCCTAACAAAGCATGTATGACTTCTGAAGGCTACCTCAAAATCTGAATCACAGAATTGCCCAACCGAGAACAAATTGTATCCCAAGACATCAACAAAAGATACTCTGGTGATGATTATATTTCCCCAATGAAGATCACCATAGCCTAGAATTGCAGCAACATGATCATTTCCAAATCGAACAGTTCCCATAAAACGCCATACAAAGTTCTTGAGAAGGCTTCGATTCCTAGTCATATGTTTGGAACAGCCAGAGTCTACGCACCAGAGACAAATTTCAACAGCCTGCCAATGATAAGAAAAGAAAAAAATTTGGCAGCCGATGAATTAGGTTCCTGTAGGGTTAGATGATAATTAATCCTTATCACATACCGACATTTTATTGTCAGTATGAGAACTACTAATGCCGACAATTTTGCCATTACAGTCAAAATTTCTACCAGTAGGCAACCATTTAGAGGTGAATCTAGGGTTATTAGGCTTAGCAAGACTTCCTGTGGATCCTACGTGCGTACTTTTTGGAACATAAATTTTAGCCTTAAGAGTGCTATGTTTTTCACTGATTAAGAGCTTGTCAATTCGAGTATAACCACCATAATTCAAACCATTCATAGTCAAACCACAATCAACATGACTAAAAGTAAATAGCACAAATAACTTCAGATTTTTCATTCCGAATAGCAAGTTTAAAGTCATTACATTCAGAAGAATTAAGTTTCTGATTATGAATAAAAAACGGTAAATTCCTACGGTGTTCTTCTACTTCCATATTATTATCCTTGGGACGACTACTTCTAGAGGAAAAAGGGACCCTATCATTCCTTGTATTGCGCGTAGGCTATGGCCTTCTGCTCTTAGTGTAGTTGTTCATTCCTGTAGAAAAAGACACACGCTTGTTAGAATTAGCATTTTTTAAATCTATGACTTGTGGTTGAGCGATAGTGGTCGGTTTTTTCCTAACGCTCGCTTTACGTTTGTTGCTAGGCACAGACATATCTACCCTAGTTTGAGAGAAAGGTCTAACACGAAACATTCTTGGGGCAATAACAGCAGCTTTCATTCCAGCAGCCTTGGGAAACGGTGTTACAGCAATACGAGTGGGTCCTGAGGTTGCTGGTTTCTGGATCATCGTATCCACAATCGAGCTAGGCTCAGAAGTCTTATCTTTTAACAAGGCCTTTAACTTACAGTCCTCACAGATTTTATCAATAAGTTTCTGATAGACAGACTTACTTTGTTCAACACCCCACATATATGAAACAACAACAGATTCTAAATCTGCAATCTTAGCCTTAAGCTTCTAAGCATTTCCATCACTGGCACTCTCTAACCCTGAAGAGGCCAAATTATTTTTCTTAATCCCTCCTAACTGAGCTTGCAACCGTGTGATAGTTTTTTGCATTTCATTGTAGGCTTTATCATACGAAATTTTGTCATATTTGCATTCATCACATTTTTTGACAAATTTATTCCAAAGATCGGTAAATTCTTTGTCCTTTTTAATGACAACAGATTCCATTTTCTCTTTCATACGTTCAATATCAATTTGGAGGGTTTCGTGATTCCACACAGAGGTATCTAACGCAACGGGGCTACTATCAACACTATCAGGTGCTTTAGAGAGGCGTTCAAGAACGTTTTCCAAAACTTTGATTTTATCAAGATATTCATCAGCCTCCTTCGCCAAAGATTTAAAGTATTCAACAAAGTTGGCTAATTCTTTTAGAAAAATGTTTTCCAAATTGCTTATCCGAGCATCAACTTGATTAATAATCGGGTTAATATCATTTTGAAGAATTTTCTGGACATCAATCTGAACAGGTGATTGATATGAGCAAAATCTCATATCAATTAATCAACAAATCACCCTAAAACACATAGAAAATACCTAACTTTTGTGCTATAAAGCAGTATTATGTGGTACGTTTTGTGTTCGTGCTTAAATAGGTAACAAGGATACAATTTTAAGCAAACAAAAGGAAATCAAGCTCATTTATGATGAAAAGACAAGAGAAGGATCAAAGATGACAAGCCATTTGAAGATGAAGGACCTATCTTGATAATATTCAAAAGTTGAGGGACTTAAATGCAAAGTTTGGAAAAAGTCAAGATTAAAGTCAAACTTGGTCAAACTTCAAGTCAAACAAGTCAATGGGCTTAAATAGTCAAGAATACAAGTCAAAGGACCTAAATTGCCAAAAGAATGAAGAAAGGATCTCAATTTAATAAACTGCCAAAGTGAGAGAATGAAATTTTCAAAAACACATCAAGTATTGTTTCAATCCGTGTGCTTACAATGTGGACCAATGAGAGGGCTAGAAAGTAGTGTTTTGGATTGCCAAACAAGCAGCCAGCTGGCCACTCACATTTTAAACAAATCAGATAGTGGGGCGCATTTATTCTTCATTAACCAATCACAAATAGCCACACAATATTCATTTTATCCAATAACGGATAATGATCCGTGTGAGAGGCCAGGATCCAATGAAATGATGACACGTGTCATCTTCTCCAAGAACGAGCCTAGAATCGAAGATGAGCTACAAGGCATTTCAAGATATACTTTCTACATGAAAAAGACTCAGAATGAGAAGACGAATTCAACTACACCACTTAATTAGACTAAAGATCAACGGATTTAAAAACCCCTTTTGTGTTCTTGATGAAGAATCTGCAATTCACTAGAAGAAGCCACCTGGCATTCTCCTATTGGTCATGACACGTCACAATCTCCAACAACTCATCATCAAACCTCTATAAATAGTAGTAGGACCTTCATTTTTCATTGTGTAGTTAAAGTGTGAAAACACACACACTTTATAATTTCTCTCATAGTTTGTTAGAAATTATTAACTAAACTCAAGAGCCTGACAAACTCTTGAGTTGGTTATTTAGTTAGAAAGTTGTAACCACCTTTTGCAACTACCTTTCTTCTATCAATAAAATTTCACTAAATTCTCATTCAAATCTTCTTACATTCTACTGCATACTTAGGCATATTGTTGTTGCTTTCTTCTATTGATCAAACTAGATCAATAGAAGCTTTGTGGATGATTTTGGAAGCTTTTTAGTACTCAGTTCAAGTTCTAGTTCCAGTTTTAGCAAATTGTAGTTGTTTGGGTTGATTTGAGCAGAAGTAGATTTTGGAGGTGATAAATTGGGTTAATGGTGGTGTATTGGTGGTGTTCTTGCTGATCTTAGTTGGCTCAGTTCCATACTACTCCATCAACAGAGGCTTCACAGCTAATAGGCACTTTTTCTTGTTAAAATTCCTCTAAAATGAACTTTGCATGCTAAAATTCCTAGTGTAAAGCTTATCTGCTGTTATGATCATGTGTTTATATTTGTTCTAGCATAATTGAGTTGGATTGATAGTCTTTGAGTGATTTTGTAGATTGAATCTTAGTTTACTTGATTTTCAGCTTTGTTTTTCATCAGTAATTGGTCTTTAGTTTCATTTTGCAGTCAAGTGTGTTTACTAGCTTAATTTCAGTCTTAATACATCTCCTTTTCTCATCTAAACATATCCTGATTAGAGTCATAACCTGATTCACATTTGTGCTTAAGGTTCTTTTGAAAAAGTCTTGTTCAGATTAATAAAGTAGTGTTTGGATTTGATTGATTTTGATAATTCAAGTATGTTAAAACTGGTGATTCTTGTTCATTTATATATAGTAGCATTGTGTGATCAGTTTTGGTTCATTTTATAGTCATTACATCAGTCAAAAAGGCAATTGGTTAGAAAAAGTATGGGTCAAGTTTTGTCATCAGTTTCACCAGTTAACTAGCAAGATTCAATCCAGTGCAAGGTTCTCATTTCTTAATCATTTTTCCTAAAACTTGTTTCTACTTGTTGTCCAACATCCAAAGTGTAAGTCTGTTAAAGGAATTTCTATAGTTTGCTACTTTGAGTGTGAAATTAGCTTTTTAATAAGCTCTATACCAATTACAAGTTTCTGAGATAAAAGCTTGACTGTTCTCTTGAATCTCCATTTCTACTTCATAAATGTGCTCATTTTCCTTCACAAACCTTGTTACAAACATGTCATGAGTGACTTTTGAAGTTTTCAGCTTTTTGAAAAATCTGGTCAACGTTGGTCAAATAAGCACTTTTGAGCTTAAATTTAGTTTCCAGCTTATCTAGTTAATCATTTTCAAATTGGAAAGACATTCCATACTCTTTGTAAGCTGTTTAACAAGATTGATCATTAAAATCAAGTTGTGGAAGTCTGGATTACTTGTTTGCTTATTCTTGGCTTATGAGAATAAGCTATCTTGTGATTTTTGAGCTTTTAAGCTTTTTCCTTGTGCTTGTCTAGCTAAAATTCAAATTTAAGCTTTTTGAAACAAACTTGAGCTTATTTGGTCCAGTAATGAGCTTATACGAGCTTATTCAGTTGATTTGCCCGTTTTTGGAAAACTTTACAAGTTAATTGCAGTTTGGTCCTTGAATTTTCTAATTGTGTTAATCGGTTGCTAATCATTCAAGGTTTTAGGGTTTGCAAGTTGTTAGTCCCTATATTTTAAAGTTGGTTAGTAAGTTTGTTAAATTGGTTAAGAGTAGTTACAAGTTTGTTAGAATTTACACTTTTGGTCCTTTAAGTTTTACTTTACAATTCAGTCCTTTAACTTTCATTTATCTTAGTTTTCAAGCCCTTTTACTTTCATGTATTTACAATTTGGACTTTTGTGAATATTACTTGGTATTTGCAAAGTGTTTTACGGATACGTAGCTTAATATTTTTCACTCTTTTTACGTGTTGATTGAAATAGACATAGACTTCCAAATACCCTAACAACCAAGAACAATTAAAGACTTGAGATTTTTAGGACTTTCAATTTGTCAAGAGTCGAGAGAAAACGAACTTCAAAATATTCAATTTCAAATGGCGTCGCTGCCGGTTCATGACATTACGAGAGACTATTGATTGACGGTTTTCATTGGCTTTTTGGATCCGTTCACCCCGTGAACGTTATTTTTACGTATCATCAATCAAAAACATAAAAAAAATCAAAAATATAAAAATATAAAAAACTAAAAAATAACAAAAACAATTCTTTTCCTAAAGAATTAACCAAAAAAATAAAAAATTCAAAAAGCAATCTTTTTCCTAAGAGATTGCAACCAAAAATATATATTATTGGATTTCATCGGTACGTACATATAGTATTTTCTTTAAAACTGATGAGACTGCTTTTATACATAGTCTCATCGTCCAAAAGGGGCTTTAAATGCATTAAATATCATCAAAAATACCAAATATATGCTTGTGTTTGTTACTTGTGTATTTTGGGTACGGATATTGAGAAAATGACAAAAGATCACAAGAAACATGCAAAAAGGAACATGGGAAACAAAGCCGCACAATGAACCAAGCCCTAATGAAGATTTTCCAAGAAAAACCCTTGAAGAATTGAAGATTATGCAAGAAGGGTCCTCCAATATTGAAGAATTGACACTTTAACACCTTTTATATTCATAATTACAAGTTTGGTCCTTAAAGTTAGTCAAATTTACAAAAGGGCCCTCCACTTTGAAGAATTGGAAAGAATGGTCCCTCCTAAATTAAGACTTGTCAATATTAGTCCTCCAAAAAGTCAATCATACAAGTCAAGACCATTATCTATGAAGAAAATGCCAAAACAACCCTTCAAGAATCAACAAATGGCAAGAAATACCCCTGAAAATACTTTGGAAAAGTATTTGGGGAAAAAGTGTGAAAAAGAGAACTTGGCTAACAAAGGAAAACGGATTTTGGTATATTAAACTTCAAATGAAAGAAAGAAGAAAAGAGAGGGACTGAAATGGGCAGACACAAGAACTTACCTAGACCTATGGCAGCCTGCCACGTACCCCACTCACCTCCCACAACCAATCAGAATCCACCCTTCTTCCACCTCACCATCCACTCACACCTGCCTTAACTAACTTAATTTATTAAGTTTAATTAGGGCGCTAAACATCTTTTTAAACCAAAAACAAGATTAAACCACCTGTTCTTCATGTTCTTGAGAAAATTGGGCATTCCTTAATTACTTGTAATTAAGCCATAACCTTTTCCAGATTTATGATTAATGGTGTCTAATCATAACCCAATCCTTAAACAAGCCACCTCATCACTCACAAGGTCACATGAAAGGTGCCCTGCACACGGTTTTAGGGAAAATGCCAAATTTTTCCAGGGAATCAACACACCTTGTTTAGCTTTGTTCCTAAGCATCAATATGGACCCTTGGATGCAATTGCAACCTGCCAACTCATACAAGAGGCCAAAAATTAGTCACATGATTCCAAGATATTCAAAATCGACAAGGGAAAAATGGGGACTTCATCAACTAGGGTTTATACATTTTTATGCTTTCTAGATGAACATTGTAGCCTATAAAAGGCATAGGACTCTTTCATTTTCAGTTGCTCTTGGTTTTTCCTTTGTTCACTTTTCTGTAAATCCTTGCTCTTGATTAATGAGAAGTGTTTGAATTTGAGAAGAAAACCCAAGTGCCAATCTTTATATCTGCTTGTTATTGTTTAATGTTAACTAATCTTGAATCTCAAAACGTGTTTTCAAACCTTGTGCAAGAAATTGCACAAGAACACAAAATTTGATATTTTGCTAAGTCTTGGTTTAAACCTTGGAATTCTTGGGCTATAAGTGGATCATAGCATCCTGATATTGTGTTATCAAGGTGTTGTGAGGCTTATAACTTGGGGATAATCAAGTGTGGGAACAAGGTTGCATCAATCAAATTTATTTTCAAAAGTTGTCACCTTTCTGTTTTTGATTTTATTGTTCTAACCTTGTTGAATCTTAGCAGCTTGTTTAAGGAAGCTTGTGCCTTGTTTTGCTAGGCGCATCAGCTCTAAAATTCTTGAGTGTGGATGTACATTCATGAGGTTTGAGTTCTTGAACCCAAAAATCTTAAAAGTACTTGATTTTTATGATTTTGTATTCTGCTTGTGTTCTTGTTGTTTTTATGGTTTAATCTTGCTTGATACTGAATAATACATCTGTTATTGTGTTTGATTGGGCTTGGGTAACATTGAATAACACTTATACTTGCTTAATCTTGAATTGAAAAAGATAAGGGGTGTTTGGGTTAACTTGTTTAAGATCATAACTTGTTATTGTGTTATTGGAAGTTGTTTGTTTGAGTTTGTATATGCTATTCACTTGGTTGAGTGCTCATTGCTGCAAGTTATTGGACTTTAAACATCAAATCTAAGATTGTGCTATAAAACTTGAAGTCTGCTTGTTTTGACCTAAGAACTTGGTAACACTTAGTTTGTATGCATGCTTAGGAGTAACAAGTGATTAAACATAGTTTGTATAACCTGACTAAGAGATTTGTGTGTTTGAATTTGCATGTGTGGTCAAGTATATCAGCAAGTGTTCATAAATGCATGTTCTTAGTTCATCAGTAACTTTTTTGTGCTTGAATCTTGATCTAGACCTTGAACCATTGCATGAAACCTGTTTAAATTTGTTCATTTGAATTTATTATAGCTTGTGTATGCATTTGGTGAAGTTTGGCTGGCTGATTTTTGCTAAAACTGCTTATTGAGTGTAAACTGCTTATTGTTCAAGTCTGTATCTGATCTAGTGCTTAATTGAATTAACTGTATCATTTGGCTGATTGGAAGTGTGATTTCTTTGTTGTTCTTGACTCCTTGTGATCCACTGATTACAAGGGTGCCTTGTTTGTAATTTGAATCCACAAAAAAGTCATATAAGACAAAAAGTCAAAAAGGTCAAGCAGGGGGAAAAGTTCCCACTGCTCAACCTCCAAAACTAGCCCCTGCTAGTGTAAATCTTCAAACAACTTATTCATAAGCCATATTGGCTTATCCAGACTTGCAACAACTTAATTTTTGTGATAGATCTTCCTCATTTGACCCATTTAATTGATATGGAGCTTATTAGACTTTGACTTTGACTTTTTACTAGAAAACTCATTAAGTTGACTTTTAAACAAGTGCTTATCTGTTTATTTTGGATTATTGCTTGTGCTTATTTGAAAACTTTTTGATTATTTTGCTTAATTAAGTCATTTAAAAGCTTTTGAAAGTTGAATCAGCACTTGAAGTGGTCTAGAACTCAAAAACAACTATTTTTTCATTTTGTGAAGAGAGTCTTGGCTTATTTCAGGCTTATTTCTTGTGCTTTTTCCAATTTTCTTTTTACAGATCTCTTAAGTAACTCAAAAGAAGCTTGTGTGTCAAATTTGAGCTTATGGCATCAGCTTATAGCTTAATGGGCCAAAAAGCCCATTAAGAATAAGCTGCTTTGAAATAAGCTAGCTTAAACACATTTTCAGCTTTTGGGCCTTCTGATTTTTGTTCTTAAAATCAACTTTTAAGTCAGATAGGAGATTTTGGGCTTATTTGGACAATATTTTTCTTATTGGGCCTATTTCAAGCCCATTAAGGGACTGTTTGGACTTTTAGCCCATTTTAAGGCCCAATAGGGGTATTTTGTAATTTCAACTTCATTTCTGTGTTATTTAGGTTAAAATAAACTAGTTTGCAACTTTTTAGAGTTTTTTTTTATAAATTTTGGATTTTTATTAATACTTTATTATTAAAAATTAAAATTTAGATTTTTCAATGTTTTTCATTTTTCTTAAATCAAATACATTAAGTTAGGAATTTTACATTTTTTAGAATATTTTTATTGACATTAGATTAATTTTTAGAATTATTTTTTGTTTTAATTGTTTTTAAATAGTTTAATTATATTTAAAATTTTCAAAAATAGTTATAAATTTAGTTTTGGTATTTTAGAGGATTACAAGTGAAAAAATCTCATTTTGGGCTTTTTGTTAATTAAATTGATTTTTTGGCTTTAATTAGCATTAAAAAATTATTATTTAATTAAATAAAAGTTTTGAGTGATTTTTGATTTTTTGTAAACTCTAATTACATTTTTTTAGGATTTATTGCAATTTTCTAGGAATTTTTAGGGAAAAACTTTAATTTTGTCACTTTTTACGGTTTTACGTGCACGACTATTCGTCTTAGTTTAATTCATAATCGTAACCGTCATTCTCTTCTAATCTCTTTTCTTCTTTTCATTTCTCATAAATATAATCACAAATCATTAATCATCTCTCTACACAACACACTTGTCTCCTTGAGAACGATCCCCACTTTTGGGTCATTAGTGCTTGGTTTTCCTAAACCAACACTTAATACTTGCCCTAATTACGCTCTTTTTCCTAAAAGACGTATTTTTACAACTATCATTTTGGCGCCGCTGCCGGGGAGGCGTGTTGTGTTTTGATTTGGACAATTGTTGTTTTTATATAGCCATAATAGCTAATTGTATTAGTAGCACTCTACTAATACGTATTATCGGTTTATCGTTTTTGTGTGAATACTATTACTATATTGTATACGTAGAACAATAAATTCACAAGTACTCCAAAAGTGTGAAAACATAACCTTGATTGGGAGGTCATTACTCAATCATTGTATTCGAATCTCAAACAAGAAAGAAAAGGCAATATAGATAAATACTTTCGTGAAGCTTAATTTTGAAAAACACAAACTATAAGGTGGGTATAAGGCGGGTATTATAAAATATACCCTAAGGAAAAAGGCTCTTAAGTGCTTCGCGCCGCCTCGTTTCCCCGCTTGCTTGTGAGTGTTTAGATAAAAAGGGTTAATCGAGGGTTTGCCAACCAAAGTATTATCTAAGTATCAAAAATATTTTCTTGGTTTCATTTGATTAAACCCTCTTGAACGTTTTGGTGTTCCACCAACGTTCTAATGTAATCGAAGGCGTTCACTTCACGTGATCGTTTTCATTCCTTGAGGCTTCTTTAATCAAGAGATTTGATTAAGGAGGAGATTTGTAGATTTTTGTCTACCTAATACAATCACAAAAAAAGTAAAAACAATCAAAAACCACAAAAAATTGGAAAAATTAAAAACACCAAAAAGAATCTTCTCCCTACGTTGTACGTGATGTTTATGCTTACTCGTAATCAAGCAAGACGTGCACGTAAACGAAAAAAACGAAAGGAGTCAACACCTACTCCAAATCTTTCTAGTGAGGAGTCTCCTATTGACGAACCTATCGTAGAAGAAGAACCAACCATGGCGAATCGTACTATGATGGAGTTACTTCAAGCACCCACCGAGAGTTATGGAGAGGCTATTGTGATTCTCGCTATCCTTGCGGAGATTTTTGAAGTGAAAACGGGTTTGTTGTCGATGATCCAAAACAACAAATTCCGTGGTGATGAAAAGGACAACCCGCACAACCATATCCGCCTATTCAATCGTCTTACCGCCACTTGCAAATTTAAGGATGTTGCTAATGACTCGATTAAGATGATGCTGTTGGGAATAAAATTAGCTAAGTCACTGGAACGCTGACAAGAGGAAATTGGACGCTGACAAGAGTAAACGAGGGGCTGACAGAGAAGACGCTGATAAGAATTATCAAGGCGTTGACAAGAAGAATCTTAAGACAAAGACAAGGACTAAATCTGCCAATGATGAGTTCTTAAAGCTGGTGAACAAAATATGAAGATAAAAATTCAGAATATATTCTTAATGTTTAAAAAGATTTAGTCAATAAGTTATGTTTAGCTTATGTCTCTTCCTAAAATAGTTTATCTTAGCTTTTTGTACAAGGCTCCTTAAACCTATAAAAGGAGACCTTAGGGTTAGACATAAAACACATATGATATACACCCCTTCCACATATCTCATAACACTTTGATTGTAATAATCATTGATATTATTAATCAAAGTGAAAGTTCTGTTTACTTTGTTTTGTTCTTTGTTCTAAGTGTTAAATTCCGCATAACACTTAGATTGTTCAATACAACAAAGTTTCTCTACGTATTATACTTGATTCAATCTCGGTAATACAAAGCTAAATCGATCTATGTTTGGGATCAACAAGTGGTATCAGAGCTTGTTGAGAAACTTTGATTTGAAGAACGAAATCCAATATCGTGAGGTGAACCAGGCTAAGGAAGAAGGTGAAGAAGAATCTGATGATGTTTTCAGTCAAGGCCAAGTCTACTTCAAGTTCTAACTCATCTTCGTCATCTAATAATGAGGTATGTGATGACTCTTCTTGTAGGTTAAATACTGAAAGACTTAATAAAGAGGTTTTAAGACTGTTATCAGATGTGAGTACTGAAAGATGCAAGTTGTCTAACTATCAACTTGCTCTTACTCAAACTGAAAAGACTGTAGCTGAGTATAAGAAAATGGAGCTTGACCTAAAAGATCAAATAAATATCTTAAAACATGATTTAAATGCTAGTACTGATATTAGAAACATCATAGAGAGGGTCAATGCTGAACTACATGTTAAGTTAGATGAGGCTATCAAGAATAAGGATAATGTAGATCTTAAAATTCAGAGATTTGATAAAGCCTCACAAACCCTAGAAAAGTGTGTCAGTGAACAAAGAGACTCTAGGGATATGTCTGGGATTGGGTTGAAAGAATATGTTGCCGTTCCACCACCTGCTGGGAACTTCTATGGTGTCCATAGAAAGGATCTCTCTTGGACTGGTATTCTAGAAATCCAAGAAGAGGAATTTATTCCTCCACCTAGAGTCCTTTCTCCAGTTGAGGAATATCAACAAAAGGTTATTGACCTAGACGAGTGAAAGAAGGCTAACCCTACTTTGTTTGTTAAGGGTGGGATGCTTAGTGAGACTCCATTTGTGCCTACACCCGTTAAGAGTCCAGTAGTATCTACCCCTATCACTGTGACCAATCCCATCACTAGAAAAGCTGTTAATCTTGGCCCCCCAATTAAGAAACAACCTAGGGTTAAATACGCTGAAATGTATAGGAAAACTAGGTCACTCAAAAGCCAAGCAAGTGTTAATGGGACGGGGTTTTATCAATCTAAGCCTAAGTTTGTGTCCAAAAAGGCTTGTTACTCATGTGGGAGCTTTTCACATTTGGCCTATAATTGTGTCAGTGGATACAATTCATTTGCTGACAATAGGTCATCCAATGTCAACCATAGACCTTTTGTCCACACTAGACCACAGGCTACTAGACCAGCTCCTTTCTTCTCTATGGCAGCTAATACCCATGGACAAAGGTCCTTTCAAAATACCAACACTTGTTCAAACAGGCAGTATGTTCCTATAGCAAACCCTAATCTGGGCGCTGACAAGAACAAATTCAGCGCTGACAAGAACAAATTCATCGCTGACAGGAACAAATTGAACGCTGATAGGAACAAATGCAGCGCTGACAGCTCCAAGTTTGGTATGAGACCTTATTTTAGACCATATAAACAAAGATACTTGGTTAATAAGGGTCAAGGGTCTAAGGCATCATCCCACTTAACATGGAAACCTAAACAAGAGAAAAACTTCAATTTTAATGGTATTTCAATGAGTTGCAATAGATTTAAATATCTTGAGAAGGTCATTACTAGACTCATTGGAACAAATTGGGTGATTAGGTCCCAAAGGGATGAACATGAATTTGTGGTAAAGAATAAGTCCACTCTAGTTGAACAACTAGACAGATCCAAGTCTAACAAGGCTTGGATCTCCAAAGAAAACTAATTTGTTTTCTTTTTGAAGCATCCTATCCAAAAGCAGGTTAATGATCAAGGATATTGGGATAGTGGATGCTCAAGGAACATGCATTGTTGGTCTTTCCACTGTTATTATTTTTATCCACTGACATGTTATCTCTACCCATTATTGTGGGAAAGGGTAGCCTATGTTGGTATGTTTTTGTGGTTTTTGTCTAACTATGCAGGAAAATGGAGCTACATTTGGATGGATACAGAATTGAAAACTTTTATTTATGATGGTTGGAGTGTTTACATTCCTATCTTGAGATAAAATTTTGCTTCTTCACATATAATGATTTGTATGCTTTTGTTAAGGGGAGGTAAACCTCTAGGTTTTTGGGTACTCTTAGAGCACTCTTGCACAATTCTAGATTGTGTCCACTGGTGATTAAGTGTTAGGAATCATGAAGGCTTTTCTTTTTAAGAATTGTTGGAATTTCTATCTCTTGAGGCACTGTAGCATGCACGTAATTTATTTTTCATGCATGCTGCCAAGACTTTTGACCTAGAATTGGGTGTGGTCGTATGGGTGACTTGGGGTAGATATATTTTTGGGCTTACTTGGGGAGTTGCAAAGGTTTTATATGAGTTAACTTTCTCTTTGGGGAATTTGTGAACAAAGGACTCTAGAGTTCATGTGTGTCTATCATGCTTTTGCATGAGTGTATGCATGAACAGTGTTTGTCATTCTTGCTTATTAGAGACTAGTTAATTTCCTTAGGATTATTACCTTTGTTTGTGTTTTAACTAAGGTTTTATGCATTCTCAAGTACATTTTATGCTATGCCATCTTAGCTGATGTCATTTTTAAACTTCTTTATAGACCCAAAACCTTTCATCACCCTTACATTTTTCAAATTTTTTGGATATCTGGATGCCTAATGATCATTGAGATGTTTTTCCTAGTGATTAACATCGAGTAGCAGCAGAGATCACTTTCACAAGGGTGTATAGTGTTATGGAGATGGCTGAGACTATTGGCACTAGATTTAATGCAGGTCAAGTCAGTCTTATCATCAGTAAGTCCATCCCTATGTCCTATGAATCAACATTGAGGATTCATTTCCCGAATGTGGATGAGGACAGTATGAAACCTTTGACATTAATGGAATTGACGAAAACCTGTATTAGCTTGTAAAAGCATAATAAAGAAATGGTACAAATTGTCAAGGATCACTACTTTAACCTGATAGACTTGTTGTTTTGGAAGCTGATGCAAGGAGGATGTTCTTAGTTCTGTCCTTGTATATTGATCTTGGAGAGGAGTCTTAAAAAGGGGAGGAGCAATCGAATTTGAGTGACAAACGTAATCAAGAAAGCTCCAAAGACACTACAGGTACTGAAGATGATTAAGACCAAGTGAAAGCTGACTATACAAGGGATTTGAGTGATTGACTTTTCGAGATTTATTATTACTCAAATTCAGGGATAAGTATGTTTGTAAGAATCCTCTCTATATGTTTTATTTTATTCAGAAACTTGATTACTAGAGTAGATATCAAGTTGAGGGGAGGATTGTTGGGAATAAAATTAGCTAAGTCAATGGAACGCTGACAAGAGGAAATTAGACGCTGACAAGAGTAAACGAGGCGCTGACAGATGAGACGTTGATAAGAATTATCAAGGCGTTGACAAGAAGAATCTTAAGACAAAGACAAGGACTAAATATGCCAATGATGAGTTCTTCAAGCTGGTGGACAAAATATGAAGATAAAAATTCAGAATATATTCTTAATGTTTAAAAAGATTTAGTCAATAAGTTATGTTTATCTTATGTCTCTTCCTAAAATAGTTTATCTTAGCTTTTTGTACAAGGCTCCTTAAACCTATAAAAGGAGACCTTAGGGTTAGACATAAAACACATCTGATATATACCTCTTCCACATATCTCATAACACTTTCATTGTAATCATTCATTGATATTATTAATCAAAGTGAAAGTTCTGTTTACTTTGTTTTGTTCTTTGTTCTAAGTGTTAAATTCCGCATAACACTTAGATTGTTCAATACAACAAAGTTTCTCTACGTATTATACTTGATTCAATCTCGGTAATACAAAGCTAAATCGATCTATGTTTGGGATCAACATATGCTTTTTCCGTATTCCTTAGCGGGGCCCGCTAAAATTTGGTTAGAGAAAGAGACACCCACTTCTATATTGACGTGGAAGGATCTCGTTTCTAAGTTTGTGAACCAACTTTTTTCCGCCCTCTAAGACTACGAATTTGAAAAACGAGATTTCAAAATTTTCACAAGAATTTAATGAGAGTTTTTCAATGGCTTGGAATAGGTTTAAGGAAATGTTACATGAGTGTCCTCATCACGGTTTTTCCGACTTGCATCAAATTGACACGTTTTACAATGGATTAAATGATCATGAAAGGGATTATCTTAATGCCGCAGCGGGTGGTAATTTTTTGTGTAAAACGGTTGAGGAAGCGTTGTTGATAATTGAGAATAGATCTAAGGTGTATAGTCCTCGTAACACATCGAGTGTTCGTAAGGCTTCGTCTTCGGCTTCACCTTCTTTGTCCAATACCATCGATGCTTGCCAAATTGAGGCGAACTTGGAAAACAAAATCTTTGATAAGCTTAAAGGTCTTTTAATTGAATTCAAAGTTGGAGAACAAAGTGCTCCCGCTACGGCTAAAGCGGTTGTGGTTTCATGTATGTATTGTGGTGGAGGTCATGATTTCTCCGAGTGCATTACCAACGGTGGTAACACTTCGAGTGCCTACGCGGCCACGGGAACTTACAACCAAAACGGTCAAGTTACCCGCTCCAATCATTTGACTCCACCGGGTTTTGCTCCCAATCAAAATGCTAACAACAACTATCGAAACAACCAAGTTGGTTTTAAAAACAATCCCAATAAATACAAAAATATTTTTGATATATTATTATATGTAGATAGGTATACGTATACGAACAATCAATACACATATCTCCATAAGTATTACTTTTGCAATACGCCGTGTTAGGGAGCGTTCCGGTCCTTGACACGTGTATCGATCAAATTTAATTAAACAAGAATAAATAAATACTTCCAATAGTCAAGAATTCGAAGAATACAAACTACAAAGTGAATAGAAAGGCGACGTGCTATAAAATGTCGTCTAAGGGTTAATAGGTACTTAAGTGCTTCGCGCCACCTAACCCCCCGTTCACTAGCGAGTATTCTAAGAAGGAAGGCTTGATTGGGGGTCTTGCACCCAAGTAGTACTTACGTATATTATACTTTCTTATAGATATTTTATATTGAATCTCGAAGAGGATAATCCCTTCCTTTTCAAAGTCGAACGAGAGCTTCTCTCTCACTCTTTGATTTGAGTTACATGCTCACCCGCGGGCGTGCACAAATACCATTTGGTGTACAACCCCTTCCTCCCAAAAGGAAGAAAAAGAGAAAGAGTAAAAACACCACCGTCCATCAAGCCGATCCCGAGAATCGTGCTTTGATTCACACACAAGAAGAAGCCATGGCTGGCGTTGATAATCGATCTTTGATGGAGCACTTGTAGTCTAATGTGCAAGGATATGCCGATGCTATTAAGATACCCGAGATTCCCGCAAACACCTTTGAGCTTAAGACATCTATGAGTAACTTGGTTTCAAACACACCATTTTTTGGGAGATCTAATGATAATCCACATGATCACCTTAAGAAGTTTCTTGCTCTTTGCAACACCATTAAGTACAATGGAGTTCCCCATGATGCCATTAAGTTGATATTAATACAATTTTCACTAGAGGGCAATGCCAAGTATTGGCTAGATACACAACCACCCGAGAGCATTACTACTTGGGATGATTTCACTAAGAAGTTTTTGAACAAGTTCTTTCCCCCATCTAAGACCACGGCTTTGAGGAACCTAATTATTGGATTTCAACAAAAACCTAGCCAAACCTTTAGTGATGCATTAGAGGAGTTCAAGGAGTTATTGAGGAAATGCCCAAATCATGGATTCAATGAGGTTCACCAAATCAACACTTTCTATAATGGATTAAGACCACACCACCAAGATTCACTCAACTCTTCCGCGGGTGGAAATATTCTTTCTAAATCCATTCAAGAAGCTTGGGACATTATTGAGACCAAATCAATGGTGCAAACTAACACACAATTTTGATGAAAGGGTTCATGTTGTGCAAGATAGTTCTCAAACACCTTGTGATAACCAATTCCTCAAGAGTCACCAAGAGATACTCAAAACAATGGAAAGGAATCAAGAGATGAATCTTAAGTCAAATCAAGAATTAATACAAACCCTTAAGGGCCTTTCCTTGAACAATTCCACCAATGATGTGCATGCTATTGCTCATTCATTTGAGACTTGTGGAGGTCCCCATTCCTATCAACAATGTGACAAAGTTCAAGGTTATCAAGTTGAGTGTTATGCTTACCAAGAAGAACATAGAGAACATTTCAAACCCAACATCAATCAAAACAATCTTTCTCACAAGTCACAAAACTACCTTGCTCCACCCGGATTCCCACCCCATCCACCCACCCATACTCAACCCAATTCCCCTCAATTGTTACAAAGGAACCAAGGGCCAAGGCCACAATACCAAGGGAACAATTATAAAGCACCCAACAATTTTCACAATCAAGGAAATAACTTTCATCCACCCAATCAAGGATTTAATCCACCACTCCCACCCTTCCCAAATCAAGGATACCCTCAAGTTCAAAATCAAGGATATGGGCCACATGATAATAATGAGTATGTTGAGAGGAGAATTCGTGAAAGTGAAAAGAGAATGCAAGAGAAAATGAGAATGATAAAAGAGGAATCTACCAAGAGGATTTTTATGACATTTAATCAAAGACCACAAGGGGCTTTACCCTCTAACACACAAACAAACCCGAGGGCCGATGTCAATGCTATCACAACAAGAAGTGGAAAGAAAACTCATGATCCTTCACCACCCAAACCTACTTTGGTAAAGCATACTATGATTCCATCTTGTGATAAGCCTTCTACATCTAGTTCACCATCCTCAAGTTCTACCACTTCCACACCTACACCTTCTCAACCTATACCCACTTCTCTTTTACCTTCCATACCTACTCATGAAGAAACCAACAAATAAAATCTTTTCATCAACCACTCAACCACAACCAAAACCAAGTCTCCTTTACCCATCAAGATTGAGAAAGGAAAAGCTTAAGAACAAGGATGATATACAAGTCTTAAATTTTTTGAGGATGTTCAAGCAAATTAACATAAACATTTCCTTTGCGGAAGCCTTAGCCAATATGCCTAAGTTTGCTAAGATGATCAAGGACTTACTTTCTAACAAGGAGAAATTGGTGGATTTGCCTAATGCTTCCTTAAATGAAAATTGCTCCGCGGTTTTCCTTAAGAAGTTGCCTACTAAGCTTGGAGATCCGGGGAGGTTTTTGATTCCTTGCAATTTCCCGGGGGTGGAATGGCATTAGCGGATTTAGGGGCAAGAATAAATCTCATGCCATTATCGGTTTGGAAAAGACTTTCACTTCTCGAGCTCACTCCTACTAAGATGACTCTTGAGTTGGCCAACCGTACTATAGCTTATCCGGTGGGAATTGCGGAGGATGTTTTTGTTATGGTTGATAGATTTACCTTTCCCGTGGATTTTGTGGTGGTTGATTATGATATGGATCCAAGAGTTCCTTTGATTGTTGGTAGGCCATTTTTGAGAACGGGTCAGACTCTTATAGATGTGGCAGAAGGAGAACTTACAATGACAGTAGGAGATGAGAGAGTTGTGTTTAACATGGGCAAGTTGTCAAAGAAGTTTAATGAGCCCGAAACGGTGAAGCATATTGATGTTGTGAATGAGGAGGAAACTCAAAATGATATCCTTGATGAAGTTTTTAATGAATATTTTTATGAAGCTTGCTCAAGTGGAGATTATGACCTTCCTTATGTTGAGACCATTGCTTACATTACCTCATCCTTGGATTTTCATGAACCTCGCTAGCTTAACTTTGGTGATTTTATGATTCATTCCAATCCTCTCTTTGAAACATCATATGATAACCCATTTTTCCACCATGATGAAGACATCAATGAGGATTTTAGTGATGAAGAATCTCTTCTTTGTGATACGCCAACATATGATGATTATAGTGATGATGAGCTCTCCACTTGTGACTCTCCATTCATTGATGATCACACTTCCTTAGGTTTTGAGGAATCACCAATCTTTGATAGACCAATTTATGATGTTTATGGTGATGAGGAGGACTCTATCATGGATGAGAGTGATGAGTTTTTAGAGGTTGATATACCTTTTGAGTACACTCATGGTTATATTGATGAGGAGGGGGACATACTCTTTCTAGAATCTCTATTTCATGAAGACCCTTTACCTTCTTCCTTGTCCACCTCAACCTTTCAAAGTGATAAAGGAAAACAAGTCATGATGGTTCCTTCCAAGAGCTTGTTGTTACTCATTACTCCACAACCTTTCTCTCACTATGTGATCTACAAGGAGAATTTTCTAAGGCAACCACCACTTGTTGTTTTCCCATCAAGGAACATATTTTTGATCCTGATATAGAGCTTGCTAAACCATCTCAGTATCTGCTTGATGCAACAAAAGGAAAACTTGTGACAGATTTTAGAGTATCACCTTATCATCTTTTGAAGAACATATGGGCAACCATTTTGGAGAACAACACCTCACTCTCTTCACCATTGCTTGGGAAGTTAGATGTTGGATTGTGTTATAAGTGGGATGGTAATTATGTATTTGATCCGGGGGGGATATTTATGGAGTTTTGATAATTGAAAATTTGCTTTACCTCATCATGGAGATTTTTCTTAAAAAGGGCAAAATTATTACTCTCCATGATAGGTTTTAGACACTTTTAAGTGTGGGATGAGTCGAGCTAGAGACTCCATAAATCAAGCTTGAATAACTAGGTTTAGAGTTTCTAGACTTAGAGTGTTGTAAGTTAGAAATAAGGATGTAGAGTTGATGAGAAGTGTAGGGGAGACCTTCTTTTTGTCTTCATGTTGTTTGTAGGGTTGCTCACTCATCACGTGCTTTGGCGCTTATGGAGGAGGCCCTTGTATCCGGTTCACTTCGTTACTATTGTGATTTTTAATAGACACATTGTGCTTAAAAATGAATTCACTATAGTTGATCTTTCCTTAGCTTGGGTTAAGCAAAGTCTATCCATTGTCATAAGTGTAGGGGACGTTTATACTTCCATGCTCTTAAATATTAAGGACAATGTTTAGCTTAAGTGTAGGGGGGTCTTCTATCGAAGTGACCTTACCTAGACTTTGTCATTGACCTTCATGATAACTTGGAAATTAATTTTTCATACATTTTTCAAATTTTTGTTCTACTTTGGCCACCAAAAATATGCATTCATAATTTTTTCATTAAACATTTTTCATTTGCATAACACATTTGCGTTGTATATATTTCTTCTTTTGTTCTTTATAAAAATTGAAAAAGGAAAAAAAAATATAATAAGGATATGGTTTAACAAGTTTAGACTTCTTTGAAATATTAGGCCCGCCATGGATACTTTGACTCAACTCGAGTTTGCTTATCCAAGCATTCTCTAGCTAGTATCCTTAAACATGTAGTTCTTCATTGGTCTATTAGGCTAAGCATCTACGACTCTCATTATTTGAGATTTTAAATTTGTGGAGAATGGGAGATGATAGAGTTGAAGCAAGTATAAAAGGGCTAGATAAACTTCATGATAATTACTTGTGGCTAAAACCCTTCTTTTTCTTTGCCTCTATTTTCTTCGCATGTATATATGTTAATAAATAATCAAGAACAGTTTTAATTGGTTTGTAGTCTCTTATGCATTTTTGACTAATCATTCATGGTTGGTATAAGTATGTCTTAAGATTCTAAGTTAGAACGTTTAATGTGTACTAGACTTATGTCATGCTTAATACTTAGCGGGTGTTTTTCCTTTTATTCTTTTCAACTTTCTTTGTGAGGAATAAAGAAAAATAAGAGCGGCTTATGAAAAAAAATGAGTGGCTAGAAAAAAAAGAAAAAGAAAAGAAAAAATAATAATTATACAAGACTCCCAAGAGGGGCAGTGAAGTGTTAATTATAGTAACTATTAGATTCCAATATTACCTTGACGGGTTGCGGGGATTTAGTAGTTGCTCCAATCCAATATTACCTTGACGGGTTGCGGGATTGAAGATCCAAAGTCACAAAAAAGCGGCAGATATAAATTATTGCGTGAGTTTTATTTTTCTTTCCTTAGCGAGTGTGTAGCTACTTATTAATGCATGTCATGAGGATTTGACACATAAGGCGAATAACTTATTACTCTTGAAATGGACTTATATTAATTGTGAGCGGTTTTTTAAGTAATGGATGAGAGGATTACTTAGGATTAAAACCGTGCTTCCTTATTTTTGGATTTTACATTTCTTATATTTCACGCTTCAAATAATGACAAATTTGCCCAAAAGCAATTTGCTCAAATAATAACCGGTTCCACATTTAATTGTCATGAATAAGTTGATGCACTTTTTACTTGTGAATACAATGATCCCATTTTTAAGCTTGGTATGGGGAAAGTGAAACTTGAGGGTGATAAGTGTCTAATAACTAGTTATGAAAGTTCGTTAATTCCAGTCTTTTCGAATTGATTACTAGTAGAAAGTGCGACTCAGTCGTTCTTGGTGGAAAATAAAAAGGTTTGATTATCTATTTTAATCTAAAAGTGAAAATGTCGTTGAGTAAATAAGTAAAAATGAAAGCTTGAAAATATTTAGACTAAAATTAAAGACTTTAAAAATTGAAAAGTAAATGATTAAAACTTATAAAAATGTAAACTCTAAAGATTGAACTAAAACAAGACAAGTTAAAATAATTCTAAGTAAAAAAGCGGGAAAAATAAAATTAAAAATTAAAAACTAGAGATAACGAACCCTTATCCGGAATCCGAACCATGTAGCTTATCCGGAATTAATATGAAACCCACTATCCGGAATCGGAGTTAATTCACTTATCCGGAATCTTTGTTTGGAGCCTTATCCGGAATACTTCTCTTGAGGTTTATCCGGAATCCGCAACAAATGCTTATCCGGAATCCTTAAAATACACTATCCGGAATATGTTGATTCGATCCCTTATCCGGAATCAGGTTTTTGCAGTTTATCCGGAAACGGACTTTCGGTGCTTATCCGGAATTCGTCTTCGGGAGCTTATTCGCAATATGTTCTTCTTAGGCTTATCCGGAAATGATCTCCATTTCTTTATCCGGAATGTAATTTCAGGAAGCTTATCCGGAATCTTTTTGGTACTCTTATCCGGAATGTTCAAAATGAGCTATATCCGGAATACACTTAAGGTGACTATTCGGAATACTAGAAATGTGAGACTATCCGGAATGTAGAAATGAGCAATATCCGGAATTTTTAACTTGGCTATATCCGGAATAAACAAAAACGTACCCTAATCCGGAATGAGGGAAAATGGGCTATTCGGAATCTTAACTTGTGAGCTTATACGGGAAAACAGGGTTTAAGAAACCCAGATAAAGACTAAATTAAGCAAATAAGCAAATCTAAAATAAGCACTTACCAAAACTTAAACCAAAAAGAGTTTTAAGAAAACTAATAAGCCACAATTTAAAAACATATAAAAACACTAATTAATCTAAATATTAAAAATCAACTTTTTATCAAAATATTAAACTTAACAGAATCAACTTATTTTAAGAACTATTAATCATAAAAATTAAGAAAATAAGCGCTTTTAATCTAAAACTTTTAAAATCACCAATTCAATAAGCACAATCAAATAAGATACACAATCAAATCATCAGCACAATTAAATGAACTACATGATTATCAAGATTAAAAAGATTAAGAAATATAGAATGAGAATTAAGAAATAAGCTTGATTTGATTAAAGATTAAGATCAAAATATTACAAGATTAATGTTTGATAAACTTGAAAAACTAGAGAGAATGAAATTAAAAACACACTTAAAATAAAAACTAAAAATTAACTACAAACTAACACCCTCCTAATGACATATTAGGAGGGTATTTATAGGAGGTGGGGAGGTTAAGTGTTTATGCTTCCTTCTTTCTTTCTTCTTTTCTCGACTCGATTTAATTTCTTTGTCTTTCTCGACGTCGTCTCGGGATTTGTCGATATAAGTTGAACTTGTCTTATAATTTTCTTCTATAATTAGACTTCTTCGACTTCATTCAACTTCCGTCTTTAGACGTTTTCTTCGATAAATCTTCAGAATAGGCCTTGGACTTCCGTTCTTTATGCACTCTCGATCTTTTGACTTCGTCTTTTGTCTTTTTCTTTGATAAAAACCTATGATAGCCCGTGTTTTCTTCCTTTTTCATATTTTTATCCTGAAACACAATAAAAATACAAACCACGCTTAATTCCGACTTTTACGATATAAAATACACGTTTTGGTCTTGTTATTATTGGAAATAAGTGGTAAAAGCATAAGTGTTTTCACACTTATTAAATCCCCTACACTTGCCATTGCAATGCCCTCATGCAATGCATTAATTTCAATGCACGGTTTACATTTTTCATCATAAATAACCCACCTTGGCCTTTATTAAATACTAAACACTGAGGAAACTAAAAAAACAAAACAAGTAAGAAATCAAAGACTTACATTGGGGTTTTAGCTGTCATGAATGCTTATCATCCTCAAGTTTCACGTTCCCCATACCAAGCTTAAAAACGAGATCATTGTTATTATAAGTTAGCAAACTAACACGAACTCATGTGGCCCAATTATTTACTTAGACTCCCTTATTCCTAGGTGTATCTCTTATATTTTATTGATGTCTTGAATGATCACGAGGATGCATGACTTATTTTGATAGTTTATTAAGGCCGAAAATAAAGTGGGACGATTTAATCAATAGTTAGCTAAAGGACAAAATCTTTTAAAACTGCTTCTCGGGACCTTATAAAGTTCATATCTTGGCATAACTCGCTTCACAATTTGAGACCTTTCTCGGACCGATATTTGGCAGCGACTTCATACTTCAAATCTTGAGAGACGTTCTTGAAATTATGGTCTTCTCTTCATAATAGGAATTTCTTCACTTGAAGTTTTGAGAGATTCTTCATACTTGGACCACGACTTCTTCATTTTTCTCCAATCTTTATTTTGGACTTTGATATACAACGATCCGCCTCCTTTTAGGACTTGGATCTATTTATCATCATACCTTGTTAGGGCCTTTTTGAATATACTTCTCCATGATTTTAAGGGGAGTTGTTGCTTTTCGTCGTGTGTCTCGATCCTTCATATTGATTTTTGATAAATGATTCTTGACATCACTTTTGGATCTTTAGCAACAAAATGTAGCCCTCATGTCTTGTTAGGACCTTTTTGGACTCGCCAATCTTCGCATCCCGCTTCAATAAGTTATGGCTTGGCTATGAACTCTAATTAATACCGAGCAACTTTTAAACGATCTTGTGCTAGCAGCTAAGTAACTTTTCAAATCGTACAACCTTATTTATTGCAATTAAATTTATTAGCAAGCGATGGGAGAAAAAGCTTATAATCAACTCATATAAATTCATGAAAGAATACCAAACTTATAATTGACTCTATCATCTCTCGTTCTCCACAATTTAAAATCTCAAGGAATGAGACTCGTGGATGCTTAGCCAATTAAATCAAAGTTTTGGGTTTGCGAGTCATCTATAGGATCTTGCAAACTCTAAGACTTTTTCAAGTTTAGAATTCGCATTTTAAAGTTCCCTTGATAAACGACACTCTAGGATCAATTATAGGAACTTGCGAAAAGTTCTTGTCCTTAACCCGTGAGAGTTAAGACTTTCACGTTTTAAAGTTCCCTATATAAATGCCTAGCAAAACTTGACTTAAACACGTTAAGGATACTAGCTAGAGTAAACTTAGATAAGTAAACTCGGGTTGAGTCAGAATATTCACGACATTGAAAAATTTAATACCTTTTTATTGAAAAAAAATTCTAGCAAAGAAAGTAAATAACGATAGCAAAGGAAAATTACAATGCCAAAATAGGTTAAAAATTTTGAAAAATGTCGAAAAATCAGATTTTCCGGTTAAAATGAGGACAATTTCATGGAAAAGCCCACTTACTTCGATAGAAGTCCCCCCTACACTTGATATAAACATTGTCCTCAATGTTTAAGCATGTGGGAGTAAACTCCCCTACACTTAGGAAATTGTGCACGTTGTTTAAATCTTGCTAAGGAAAGGACAACTATAGTGATTTCAATGTGAACATATAAGATATGAAATATTGAATCAAAACAGTTTAGGATAGAACCGGGAACACGTGAACACGGGATCACGGTTCATCAAAAGTCATCGAGAATGGATCTTTGACGCTTTAATCCCTGCACATTAGAAGAAACAAGACAACAAACACATACGGAGCTCTCCCCTACACTTATTATGAAAACGGTAAAGGATAGATCAACGGGTTGCCTCCCGAGAAGCGCTTGTTTTTGTTATCCGAGTCACGAGCCTGACTCGACCCAGAACTAATTCAAAGGAAACATGGTGAGGGATGGAATCATCTCATGAGAGATGTCCTCACCAAAGTACAACTTCACGCGCTGGCCATTCACTTTAAAATTAGGCCCATTTGGCTGAGAAAGCTCAATGGTGCCATATGGGAAGATTTTGGCGACGGTGAATGGACCAGACCAACGGCTCTTCAACTTGCCCGAGAATATCTTCAACCGAGAGTTAAAGAGTAAAACTTGATCACCAACGTAGAACTCTCGGTTCTTAATTCTTGCATCATGAATGATCTTGGTCTTCTCCTTGTAAATCAATGAGTTCTCATAAGCTTCAATCCTCAGTTCATTTAGCTCGTTGAGTTGAATCTTCCGAAGATCACCGGCTTTGTTGATGTCAAAATTGGCCCACTTCAAGGCCCAGTACGCCTTATGTTCCAGCTCAATAGGGAGGTGGCATGCTTTCCCATATACAAGACGATATGGAGTGCAACCAATCGGCGTCTTATATGCGGTATGGAAAGCCCACAAAGTATCATCTAACTTATCGGCCCACGAGGCACGATGCTCTCCCACAGTACGCTCAAGAATTCTCTTCAATCCACGATTAGAAATCTCGGCTTGACCATTTGTTTGAGGATGATAAGCGGTGGAAAGACGGTGATTGACACCGTACTTAGCCATGACTCGAGCAAATTGATCATTGCAAAAACGAGTCCCACGGTCACTGATTATAGCACGAGGAACACCGAATAGAGCAAAAAGCTGCTTCAAAAGGTTCACAAACCACCCTCGCATCGTTCGTAGGGAGAGCCTTAGCTTCAAGCCATTTAGATACCTAGTCAACGGCTACGAGGATGTACTTGTTCCCTTTAGATGATGGAAATGTCCCCATAAAGTTGATACCCCATATATCAAAGATTTCACATTCTTGTATGAAATTTTAAGGCATCTCATCTTTATGTGTTATCTTGCCTTGGCGTTGGCAAGCATCACAATGTTTAACCATTTCATGAGTGTCATGATAAATGGTGGGCCAATAAAATCCAGAGTCGAATACTTTCTTCGCGGTGTAATTAGGACCAAAGTGTCCACCGGTGGGTCCTTTGTGGCAAGCTTCTAGGATTAGTAACGTTGTCGGCCCATCAACACATCGACGAATAACAAGATCCGCACATTGTTTGAAAAGGTAAGGGTCGTCCCAAAAATAGTGTTCAATGTCTTTAAAGAACTTTTTATTTTGTTGAGACGTTAACCCTTCCTTGAGAATTCCACCCGCTAAGTAGTTTGCAATGTCCGCAAACCACGGGGTGTCATCAAGATTGGAATTGATAGACATTAAGGCCTCAAGCGGAAAAGAGTCGTTGATCTCTTGATTCGGATGATCCCCTTGATAAGGATCCTCAAGTCTACTTAGATGATCCGCGGCTAGGTTTTCGGCTCCCTTCTTGTCACGAATTTTGATTTTAAATTCTTGAAGGAGCAAAACCCAACGAAGAAGTCTTGTCTCAGAATCTTGCTTAGTTAACAAGTACTTCAACGCGGAATGATCGGTGTACACGATTGTGGTGGAAAGAACAAGATAGGGGTGAAACTTCTCAAAAGCATACACTATAGCTAAAAGCTCTTTTTCGGTAGTGGTATAATGCAATTGAGCCCCCGTCATTGTCTTGCTAGCATAATAGATTGGTTGGAAGTGTTTGTTCACTCTTTGGCCCAAAACCGCTCCAATAGCAAAGTCGCTAGCATCACACATCAATTCAAAAGGTAGCTCCCAATTAGGGGTAACCAAGACCGGTGCCTTAGTTAGCTTATCCTTAAGAAGATTGAAGGAGTCAATACACTCTTTAGAAAAGATAAAAGGAGTATCTTTTTCTAAGAGGTGGGTCATCGGGCGAGCGATTTTAGAAATATCTTGAATGAATCGACGATAGAAGCCCGCATGACCAAGGAAACTTCTCATACCCTTAACGGTTGAAGGTGGAGGTAAATTTGCTATGACATCAACTTTAGCACGGTCCACTTCAAGACAGGCTTTTGAGATTTTATGTCCAAGCACAATGCCTTGTTTTACCATAAAATGGCATTTTTCCCAATTTAGAACAAGGCGAGTGTCTTCGCACCGCTTAAGCATGCGTTCTAAATTGGCAAGGCAAGAAGAGAAGGAGTCACCATAGATCGAGAAATCATCCATGAAGACTTCCATAGTTTCTTCAACCATGTCAGGGAGGATAGCCATCATACACCTTTGGAAAGTCCCAGGAGCATTGCATAAGCCGAAAGGCATTCTTTTGTAAGCAAATGTTCCATAAGGACAAGTGAATGAGGTTTTCTCTTGGTCTTTAGGATCGATGGGAATTTGAAAATACCTGGAGAAACCGCCTAAGAAGCAATAATAGTCATTACCTGCTAGACGTTCAAGCATTTGGTCCATAAACGGAAGGGGAAAATGATCCTTTCTCGTAGCATCATTGAGTTTGCGATAATCTATACAAACTCTCCACCCTGTAACGAGACGAGTAGGAATCAACTCATTGTTTTCATTGGGCACAACGGTGATTCCGCCTTTCTTAGGCACACAATGGACCAGACTAACCCATGGTGAATCCGAGATAGGGTAGATCAATCCCGCATCAAGAAGTTTGATAACCTCTTTTTTTGATAACGTCATGGATCTTGGGATTCACCCTTCTTTGGCTTTGAATAGTGGGTTTAAAGTCGTCCTCCATGAGAATTTTATGTGTGCAAAAGTGAGGATCAATTCCATGAATATCGGAGATTTTCCAAGCAATCGCTTGCTTATGATTCTTCAGCACGGCGATAAGTCGAGATTTTTCGTCTTCTTTCAAATCCTTGGCGATGATGACGGGTAACTTCTTATTGTCTTCAAGGAAAACGTACTCGAGATGAGACGGTAGGTCCTTAAGCTCTAAATCCGGAGGATTTTCGATGGAAGGCGTAGTCAAATTTGGATCATCGATAGAGATTTCCTTAGGAGATGGTGGAAAAATATGGTCCTCATTGAGAAGTTTCTCAATGGTACGAATGTCTTCATCCCAATTGGAGGGAGAATCGTCATATTGTAAGTCCACATCTCCCAAAGTTGCTTCAAATTCTTTCAAAATTAACTCACTTTCTCCAAATGGAGTTAGTGAGGGAGCAATGGAGGCAACGGTCTCAACAATGGGAAGAGAAGAAGAACCACTTTTACAAGCGTTTTGAAATTTTCTTCACAAGCCTCATCAAGAACGTCAATGAAATTAACACTCTCGTTTTCAGAAGGCTGCTTAGAAAGTTTACCCATGTTGAAGACGATTTTATCGTCACCAACTCTCATGATTAATTCGCCCGTGGATACATCAATGAGAGTGCGACCGGTCCTCAAGAATGGACGTCCAACGATTAATGGAACACGGGGGTCCATCTCGTAGTCAACAACAACAAAATCCGCCGGAAAGGTGAATTTGTCGACACCGACGAAGACATCTTTGGCTATCCCCACCGCATAAACAACCGTACGGTTAGCTAATTCCAAAGTCATTCGTGTGGGGACTAGCTCGGGTAGAGACAATTGTTTACAAACGCTTAAAGGCATTAAGTTTATACTAGCACCTAGATCGGCTAGGGCCATACAATTCTCTACCCCGAGGAAGTTGCAAGGAATGAGAAAACGACCCGGATCACCAAGTTTGGTTGGTAATTTCCTTAAGAGCACTACGGAGCAATTCTCGTTAAGTTGGGTCTGAGAAATATCAAGAAGTTTCTCCTTATCACTTAGAAGATCTTTAAACATTTTAGCATATTTCGGCATGTGAGCGAGAGCGTAAGCAAAGGAGATATTGAAATTCAGTTGTTTAAACATTTTAAGAAAGTTAGAAACCTGAATATCATCCTTGTTCTTCAACTTCTCTTTCCTCAACCTTGAAGCATAAGGTATATTGTGTTGAGATGAAGGCTTTGGAATGGAATTCTCACTCACATCCTTGGGTGGTGGAGGGGTGGAAGTAGAAGGTGGAGGAATTGGAGATGTAGAAGTTGGAGGAATAAGAGAAGTATAAGGTGGAGGAATAGGAGAAGGGGACTCGTTTTCCTTTGTCACAATCACTGGTGTAGGTGTAGGAAGCTCGGGTTCCTTTAAACCTTTTCCACTGCGAGTGGTGATTGCTTTCATCTCCCCTCTGGGATTAGCAACGGTGTTACTCGGAAGAGAACCCAAACCAGAGGCTTGATTACTTTGGAAGAAACTAGCCATCATATCCCTTAAGTCATTCGTTTGACTGCTCAAAGAGTCTCGCATATATGATCGAAGATCATTACCTTGTTTCACCATATCTCCTTTCAAGTTGGCCATTTGCCGCTGAAGATTCCGCACTATCGCATCATTAGTCCTCATGTAAGTTTCAACCTCGTGATTAAATATGGTGGGTTGGTTGGGAGGAAGAGCATGGTAGGCAGGTGGTTGATAAGCGGGTTGTTGGTAAACTTGGTTGTTTCCTTGAGGTGGATATGGGTTTCTTTGGGTTTGATATTGATTTGGAGCTCGAGGTTGGTTTTGATTGTTGCGATTGAGATTGTTTGGGTTTTGAGGTGGAAAATCGGGTGGTGAAAGGAAGTTGTTTGAACGATAACTGAGCAAATTGCGGTCACCTTGAGGTCGTGCTTGATAGCCTCCCGTGGAATAGTTACCGTTGGTGGCATACACATTTTCCGAATTGTCATGAGTCGAAGGACAATCGGTGTATGAATGAGATCCCCCGCATATTTCACAAGACTGACTCATAGCATTAACTTGTGCATTGATGGCTTTGGTATTGTTAGCGGTTTGGAGAGCAAGTGTTTCAACAAGCAAAGTAAGCTTATCAATTCTCTTGTCGCTCTCACTAGTGCTAGCACTAGCCACATTAGTCCGAACACTCTTGGTTTGCACTCTAGACTTACTCTCAATAATATCCCATGCGGCATTAGACGACTTAACCAAAATATTACCCCCCGAGGCACTATTTAGTGAATGTTGGTCATTCATGCTTAAACCATTGTAAAAAGTATTAATTTGATGTACTTTTGTTAAACCATGTTGTGGACACGTTCTAAAAAGTTCCTTAAAACGGTCCCAAGATTCACTAAATGTCTCACCGTACTTTTGTTCAAAAGTAATGATTTCATTCCGCAAAGCGGTAGTACGTGAGGGTGGGAAAAAGTAGTTGATTAATTTAGTCTCTAAATCCGTCCATGTAAGAATACTTTGTGGCGGTTCTTTATCAAGCCAATGCCCGGCTTGTCCCTCTAAGGAGAAAGGAAAAAGTTGCAAGCGAATTACCTCTTGTGAAACCCCATTATACTTGACCGTATTAGTGAGTTGAAGAAACCTTTTGATATGGCCGTGAGGATCATCAAGTGTACGCCCCAAGAATGGTTGAGCAGAGACCATTTGAATGAAACCGGATTTGAGCTCAAAGTTGTTGGCTCCAATCTTGGGTATAACAATAGCGTCGGTGTTGCCCTCTACTTGCAATTGCAAAAGCTCGATCATTGGTTGATTGTCCATGGTGAGAATAGGTGGAGTAATGACTTCGGCTTGAGCTACTTTCTTCTTACGAGCACGAGTACGCATACACCCCTACAAAAGGAAAAGAAAAATAGACAAGAAATATTTTTGGTTTTTTTATGTTTTTTTATTTTTTGGATTTTTGAAAATTTTTAATTTTTATGGATTTTTGAAAATTTAAGCAAGAAAAATAACGTTAAAAAATGAACGGATCCCAAAATCCAACGCGTCTCTCACTAAAAACCGTTAATCTTAACGAAAAGAGCCGGCAGCGGCGCCATTTAATAACTAGATTTTAACTAGTTATGAAAGTTCGTTAATTCCAGTCTTTTTGAAATGATTATTAGTAGAAAGTGCGACTCAGTCGTTCTTGCTGGAAAATAAAAAGGTTTGATTATCTATTTTAATCTAAAAGTGAAAATGTCGTTGAGTAAATAAGTAAAAATGGAAGCTTGAAAATATTTAGACTAAAATTAAAGACTTTAAAAATTGAAAAGTAAATGATTAAAACTTATAAAAATGTAAACTTTAAAGATTGAACTAAAACAAGACAAGTTAAAATAATTCTAAGTAAAAAGGAGGGAAAAATAAAATTTGAAATTAAAAACTAGAGATAACGAACCCTTATCCGGAATCCGAACCATGTAGCTTATCCGGAATCAATATGAAACCCACCATCCGGAATCTGAGTTAAGTCACTTATCCGGAATCTTTGTTTGGAGCCTTATCCGGAATACTTATCTTGAGGTTTATCCGGAATCCGCAACAAATGCTTATCCGGAATCCTTAAAATACACTATCCGGAATATGTTGATTCGATCCCTTATTCGGAATCAGGTTTCTACAGCTTATCCGGAAACGGACTTTCGGTGCTTATCAAGAATTCGTCTTCGGGAGCTTATCCGCAATATGTTCTTCTTAGGCTTATCCGGAAATAATCTCCTTTTCTTTATCCGGAATGTAATTTAAGGAAGCTTATCCGGAATCTTTTTGTACTCTTATCCCGAATGTTCAAAATGAGCTACATCCGGAATACACTTAAGGTGACTATCCGGAATACTAGAAATGTGAGACTATCCGGAATGTAGAAATGAGCAATATCCGGAATTTTTAACTTGGCTATATCCGGAATAAACAAAAACATACCCTAATCCGGAATGAGGGAAAATGGGCTATTCGGAATCTTAACTTGTGAGCTTATACGGGAAAACAAGGTTTAAGAAACCCGGATAAAGACTAAATTAAGCAAATAAGCAAATATAAAATAAGCACTTACCAAAACTTAAACCAAAAAGATTTTTAAGAAAACTAATAAGCCACAATTTAAAAACTTATAAAAACACTAATTAATCTAAATATTAAAAATCAACTTTTTATCAAAATATTAAACTTAACAAAATCAACTTATTTTAAGAACTATTAATCATAAAAATTAAGAAATAAGCACTTTTAATCTAAAACTTTTAAAATCACCAATTCAATAAGCACAATCAAATCATCAACACAATTAATTGAACTACATGATTATCAAGATTTAAAAGATTAAGAAAGGTAGAATGAGAATTAAGAAATAAGCTTGATTTGATTAAAGATTAAGATCAAAAGATTACAAGATTAATGTTTGATAAACTTGAAAAACTAGAGAGAAGGAAATTAAAAACACACTTAAAATAAAAACTAAAATTTAACTACAAACTAACACCCTCCTAATGACATATTAGGAGGGTATTTATAGGAGGTGGGGAGGTTAAGTGTTTATGCTTCCTTCTTTCTTTCTTCTTATCTCGACTCGATTTAATTTCTTTGTTTTTCTCGACGTCGTCTCGGGATTTGTCGATATAAGTTGAACTTGTCTTATAATTTTCTTCTATAATTAGACTTGAGTTCTTCGACTTCATTAAACTTCCGTCTTTAGACTTTTTCTTCGATAAATCTTCAGAATAGGCCTTGGACTTCCGTTTTTTTATGCACTCTCGATCTTTTGACTTCGTCTTTTGTCTTTTTCGTCGATAAAAACCCGTGATAGCCCGTGTTTTCTTCCTTTTTCATATTTTTATCCTGAAACACAATAAAAACACAAACCACGCATAATTCCGACTTTTACGACATAAAATACACGTTTGGTCTTGTTATTATTGGAAATAAGTGGTAAAAGGATAAGTGTTTTCACACTTATTAGTGTCCATGGTACCAAAGCCCTAATCTAAGTCATTGATTTCTTTATGAGTTTTTCCATCAAAACCATTTATGAGAAATCAAAAATATATAAATATAATTGTTCTTCTTTGCATTGCATTGTATAAAATCAAAATCATGCATAATATAGTTTAGAGTAGTGTAAAGGCATTCCATATTGGCCAAGGTGGATTAATTCTGAGAAACATGTAAATTTTTGCTTTAAAATATAGCATTGCATGAGGTCATGGCAATGTTCACGTGTAGGGGATTTGATATGAGCAAAATCTCATATCAATTAATCAACAAATCACCCTAAAACACATAGAAAATACCTAACTTTTGTGCTATATAGCAGTATTATGTGGTATGTTTTGTGTTTGTGCTTAAATAGGTAACAAGGATACAATTTCAAGCAAACAAGAGGAAATCAAGCTCATTTATGATGAAAAGACAAGAGAAGGATCAAAGATGACAAGCCATTTGAAGATGAAGGACCTATCTTGATAATATTCAAAAGTTGAGAGACTTAAATGCAAAGTTTGGAAAAATAAAGATTAAAGTCAAACTTGGTCAAAATTCAAGTCAAACAAGTCAATGGGCTTAAATAGTCAAGAATACAAGTCAAAGGACCTAAATTTCCAAAAGAATGAAGAAAGGAGCTCAATTTAATAAACTGCCAAAGTGAGGGACTGAAATTTTCAAAAACACATCAAGTTTGGTTTCAATGCGTGTGCTTACAATGTGGACCAATGAAAGGGCTAGAAAGTAGTGTTTTGGATTGCCAAACAAGCAGCCAGCTGGCCACTCACATTTAATAAACAAGTCAGATAGTGGGGCACATTTATTATTCATTAACCAATCACAAACAGTCACTCAATATTCATTTTATCCAATAACGGATAATGATCCGTGTGAGAGGCCAGGATCCAATGAAATGATGACACGTGTCATCTTCTCAAAGAACGAGCCCAGAATCGAAGATGAGCTACAAGGCATTTCAAGATATACTTTCTACATGAAAAAGACTCAGAATGAGAAGACAAATTCAACTACACCACTTAATTAGACTGAAGATCAACGGATTTAAAAACCCCTTTTGTGTTCTTGATAAAGAATCTGCAATTCACCAGAAGAAGCCACTTGGCATTCTCCTATTGGTCATGACACGTCACAATCTCCCACAACTCATCATCAAACCTCTATAAATAGCAGTATGACCTTCATTTTTCATTGTGTAGTTAAAGTGTGAAAACAAACACACTTTATAATTTCTCTCATAGTTTGTTAGAAATTAGTAACTAAACTCAAG
Source organism: Glebionis coronaria (assembly GCA_025667525.1). Lineage (NCBI taxonomy): Eukaryota > Viridiplantae > Streptophyta > Magnoliopsida > Asterales > Asteraceae > Glebionis > Glebionis coronaria. The sequence continues at coordinate 124,287,673 of CM046877.1, read as the reverse complement.
AGCCTGACAAACTCTTGAGTTGGTTAGTTACTTAGACAGTTGTAACCACCTTTTGTAACTACCTTTCTACTATCAATAAAATTTCACTAAATTCTCATTCAAATCTTCTTACATTCTATTGCATACTTAGCCATACTATTGTTGCTTTCTTCTATTGATCAAACAAGATCAATAGAAGCTTTGTGGATGATTTTGGAAGATTTTTAGTACTCAGTTTAAGTTCTCGTTCCAGTTTTAGCAAATTGTAGCTGTTTGGGTTGATTTGTGTAGAAGTAGATTTTTGAGGTGATAAATTGGGTTAATGGTGGTGTATTGGTGGTGTTCTTGCATATCTTAGTTGGCTCAGCGCCATACTACTCCATCAACGAAGGCTTCACAGCTAAAAGGCACTTTTTCTTGTTAAAATTCCTCTAAAATGAACTTTGCATGCTAAAATTCCTAGTGTAAAGCTTATCTGCTGTTATGATCATGTGTTTATTTTTGTTCTAGCATAAATTTGTTGGATTGATAGTCTTTGAGTGATTTTATATTTTTAATCTTAGTTTAGTGGATTTTCAGCTTTGTTTTTCATCAGTAATTGGTCTTTAGTTTCATTTTGCAGTCAAGTGTGTTTACTAGCTTAATTTCAGTCTTAATACATCTCATTTTGTCATCTAAACATATGCTGATTAGAGTCATAACCTGATTCACATTTGTGCTTAAAGTTCTTTTGAAAAAGTCTTGTTCAGATTAATAAAGTAGTGTTTGGATTTGATTGATTTTGATAATTCAAGTCTGTTAAAATTGGTGATTCTTGTTCATTTACATCTAGTAGCATTGTGTGATCAGTTTTGGTTCATTTTATAGGTCATTACATCATTCAAAAAGGCAATTGGTTAGGAAAAAGTATGGGTCAAGTTTTGTCATCAGTTTAACCAGTTAACTGGAAAGATTCAATCCATTGCCAAGTTCTCATTTCATAATCATTTTGCCTAAAACTTATTTATACTTTTTGTCCAACATCCAGGTTGACATACATAAACATCTTCTTTTAACAGCCCATGCAAGAAAGCCGTCTTCACGTCCATTCGATACAAAGTGAACGATTTGTGTGCAGCGTATGCCAAGAAAATCCTAATAGCTTCCATCCGAGCAACCGAGGCGAAGGATTATTCGAAATAAATTCCCTCCTTTTGTTTATAACCTCTCACAACTAACCGAGTCTTGTTCCTAATGACCGTTTGCTCTTCATCCATCTTGTTTTTGAATAACCATTTCAGGGTAAGGGGATCAATATTGTCTTGGCGTGGTACTAACTCCCATACATCAAGCCGGATGAATAGTTTGAGCTCTTCTTGCATAGACTCAATCCATGATGCATCGGTCATTGCTTCTTTAACAGTTGCTGGTTCCATTGTGCTGACTGATAGTGCATAGATACACATATCACCATCCGTCGCAGCTAATTTCGTGTTGAGACTGGTCGTGAGAGATTGCCAATCACTTAAACCAAAGCATGATTCTTAGTGCATTTGTGTTCATGTGGAAGTGTATTAGAAACTTGATGCGAGCTCGACGGATCCACATATGGTGTTGAAGACTGTGTAGTACTTGTGGAAGCCGCAAATGGATTAACAAACTCATGTTCATTGAGCATCGCATTAATTGCATTTTCAGAAACTATTTCATTCTGAACATGAACATGATTAGGAATTTGCTGAGAATGTTTTTGAGTTGCGTCAGGAGTCGGAGAAGTGGTTGGAATGTTTGGAGTCAATATGATTGAGGTTGACGTAGATGGTGCAAAAACGGATGTCGTTGGTGTAGATGCAATTGGAAGTTCTGGAACTACCGTAGAAAGTGCAGCCGGGGCATTTTGAGGAACACCAAATGACGAAGGACCCTCCATATATTCATCATAAATTGGCCCAAATAAAACTACCAAGTCACGTTCCGAAGGTTGTAACAAGGAGATTGCTAACGGTGCAAATTGAAGCGCGAGTCCTGAACTTACGTGTCCAGAAGTCTGACATTGAAGCTCAGGATGTAAACTTCTATGTTGAGAGGCCATAGCCGAGAGTTCATCAAAGATAATATTCATAGTCTCCATTACCTTTCTTGTCCTTAGATTATAAACCCTGTAAGCACAAGCAGTTGAAGAATAACCAATGAAAAAGCCAATATCACCTTTAGGTTCAAGTTTACCGATATCTTCACGATCATTCTTTGGATAACATAATGCACCGAAAACATGTAGAAATGAAATACCTGGGTTTTCTTCCATTAATGATCTCATAAGGTGTTTTGTTGAATCGGGTGTGAATAATGGAGCGGTTTTGAGTATAACATGTAGTTGCTATAGTGTCGGCCCAAAGGAATAACGGTGCACTAGAGGAGAGAAGCATCGTCCGAGCAGCTTCAACTAACGTACGATTCCTCCGTTCCACAACTCCATTCTGCTCTGGAGTTCTTACAGCTGAAGTTTGATGAGAGATCCCAACTTCTTCACAATAAGCTTTCAGTTGCTGATTGGTGAATTCAGTGCCGTTATTCGTTCTCACAATAACGACAGGGGCTTGCTGTAGAACTGATGTTTTCTTTAAGAAGTTAATAATTACACCAGGGGCTTCATATTTTGATGCAAGAAAATGAACCCATATGTAATGAGAATAATCATCCACAACCACTAGGACATACCGCTTTCCATTAATGCTTTTGATTCTCATTGGGCCACACAAATCCATATGAAGGAAATGCAACCTATTCGCCGAATTTGGAACAGGTTTGGGTTTGTGAGGCTTCTTCTTGCTTTTACCTTGCTCACATGATGGAAAAAGATGGTCTTTAGTATATTTGAACTTTGGAAGACCGGTAACGAGATCATCTTTTGCAAGTTGGGTGATGGCATCGAAATTGAGATGAGATAACCTTTGATGCCATAACCATGACTTTGTTGAAGTGGCCCGGGCCATGAGACAAATTGGAGATGCAGCAGACATTTGAAAAAGATCAATGGTGTAAAGGTTGGTGGTACGATTTCCTTTCAGCAGATCAATTCCTTCAAGATCCCTAATAAAGCATGTATGACTTCTGAAGGCTACCTCCAAATCTGAATCACAGAATTGCCCAACCGAGAACAAATTGTGTCCCAAGCCATCAACAAAAGATACTCTGGTGATGATTATATTTCCCCAATGAAGATCACCATAGCCTAGAATTGCAGCAACATGATCATTTCCAAATCGAACAGTTCCCATAAAACGGCATACAAAGTTCTTGAGAAGGCTTCATTTCCCAGTCATATGTTTAGAACAGCCAGAGTCCACGCATCAGAGATAAATTTCAACAGCCTGCCAATGATAAGAGAAGAAAAAAATTTGGCAGCCGATGAAATAGGTTCCTGAAGGGTTAGATGATAATTAAGCCTTATCACATACCGACATTTCACTGTCAGTATGAGAACTACTAATGCCGACAATTTTGCCATTACAGTCAAAATTTCTACCAGTAGGCAACCATTTAGAGGTGAATCTAGGGTTATTAGGCTTAGCAAGACTTTCTGTGGATCCTACGTACGTACTTTTTGGAACATACATTTTAGCCTTAGGAGTGCTATGTTTTTCACTGATTGAGAGCTTGTCAATTCGAGTATAACCACCATAATTAAAACCATTCATAGTCAAACCACAATCATCATGACTAAAATTAAAGAAACATTTATTACATTTAGCACAAATAACTTCAGATTTTTCATTCCGAATAGCAAGTTTAAAGTCATTACATTCAGAAGAATTAAGTTTCTGATTATGAATAAAAAAACTATAAATTCCTACGGTTTTCTTCTACTTCTACATTATTAGCCTTGGGACGACTACTTCTAGAGGCAAAAGAGACCCTATCATTCCTTGTATTACTCGTAGGTTATGGCCTTCTGCGCTTAGTGTAGTTGTTCATTCCTGTAGAAAAAGACACACGCTTGTTAGAATTAGCATTTTTTAAATCAGTGACTTATGGTTGAGCGATAGTGGTCGGTTTTGTCCTAACGCTCGCTTTACGTTGGTTGCTAGGCACAGAGATATCTACCCTACTTTGAGAGAAAGGTCTAACGCGAAACATTCCTGGGGCAATAACATCAGCTTTCATTCCAGCAGCCTTGGGAACGGTGTTACAGCAATATGAGTGGGTCTTGAGGTTGCTGGTTTCTGGATCATCGTATCCACAATCGAGCTAGGCTCAGAAGTCTTATCTTTTAACAAGGCCTTTAACTTACAGTCCTCACAGATTTTATCAATATGTTTCTGATAGACAGACTTACTTTGTTCAACAGCCCACATATATGAAACAACAACAGATTCTAAATCTGCAATCTTAGCCTTTAGCTTCTAAGCATTTCCATCACTAGCACTCTCTAACCCTGAAGAGGCCAAATTCTTTTCCTTAATCCCTCTTAACTGAGCCTGCAACCGTGTGATAGTTTGTTGCATTTCATTGTATGTTTTGTGTCGGTATGTTTGTTGCAACCGTGTGATAGTTTGTTGCATTTCATTGTATTGTTGTGATGAATAGGCCAAATTCTTTTCCTTAGTGCTGGTATGTTTTGTGTTTGTGCTTAAATAGGTAACAAGGATACAATTTCAAGCAAACAAGAGGAAATCAAGCTCATTTATGATGAAAAGACAAGAGAAGGATCAAAGATGACAAGCCATTTGAAGATGAAGGACCTATCTTGATAATATTCAAAAGTTGAGGGACTTAAATGCAAAGTTTGGAAAAAGTCAAGATTAAAGTCAAACTTGGTCAAACTTCAAGTCAAACAAGTCCATGGGCTTTACGTTGGTTGCTAGGCACAGAGATATCTACCCTAGTTTGAGAGAAAGGTCTAATGCGAAACATTCCTGGGGTAATAACAACAGCTTTCATTCCAGCAGACTTGGGAAACGGTGTTACAGCAATACGAGTGGGTCCTGAGGTTGCTGGTTTCTGGATCATCGTATCCACAATCGAGCTAGGCTTAGAAGTCTTATCTTTTAACAAGGCCTTTAACTTACGGTCCTCACAGATTTTATCAATAAGTTTCTGATAGACAGACTTACTTTGTTCAACAGCCCACATATATGAAACAACAACAGATTCTAAATCTGCAATCTTAGCCTTAAGCTTCTAAGCATTTCCATCACTGACACTCTCTAACCCTGAAGAGGCCAAATTCTTTTCCTTAATCCCTCCTAGCTGAGCCTACAACCGTGTGATAGTTTGTTGCATTTCATTGTATGTTTTGTGCCGGTATGTTTGTTGCAACCGTGTGATAGTTTGTTGCATTTCATTGTATTGTTGTGATGAAGAGGCCAAATTCTTTTCCTTAGTGCTGGTATGTTTTGTGTTTGTGCTTAAATAGGTAACAAGGATACAATTTCAAGCAAACAAGAGGAAATCAAGCTCATTTATGATGAAAAGACAAGAGAAGGATCAAAGATGACAAGCCATTTGGAGATGAAGGACCTATCTTGATAATATTCAGAAGTTGAGGGACTTAAATGCAAAGTTTGGAAAAAGTTAAGATTAAAGTCAAACTTGGTCAAACTTCAAGTCAAACAAGTCCATGGGCTTTACGTTGGTTGCTAGGCACAGAGATATCTACCCTAGTTTGAGAGAAATGTCTAATGCGAAACATTCATGGGGCAATAACAACAGCTTTCATTCCAGCAGCCTTGGGAAACGGTGTTACAGCAATACGAGTGGGTCCTGAGGTTGCTGGTTTCTGGATCATCGTATCCACAATCGAGCTAGGCTTAGAAGTCTTATCTTTTAACAAGGCCTTTAACTTACGGTCCTCACAGATTTTATCAATAAGTTTCTGATAGACAGACTTACTTTGTTCAACAGCCCACATATATGAAACAACAACAGATTCTAAATCTGCAATCTTAGCCTTAAGCTTCTAAGCATTTCCATCACTGACACTCTCTAACCCTTAAGAGGCCAAATTCTTTTCCTTAATCCCTCCTAGCTGAGCCTACAACCGTGTGATAGTTTGTTGCATTTCATTGTATGTTTTGTGCTGGTATGTTTGTTGCAACCGTGTGATAGTTTGTTGCATTTCATTGTATTGTTGTGATGAAGAGGCCAAATTCTTTTCCTTAGTGCTGGTATGTTTTGTGTTTGTGCTTAAATAGGTAACAAGGATACAATTTCAAGCAAACAAGAGGAAATCAAGCTCATTTATGATGAAAAGACAAGAGAAGGATCAAAGATGACAAGCCATTTGAAGATGAAGGACCTATCTTGATAATATTCAAAAGTTGAGGGACTTAAATACAAAGTTTGGAAAAAGTCAAGATTAAAGTCAAACTTGGTCAAACTTCAAGTCAAACAAGTCAATGGGCTTAAATAGTCAAGAATACAAGTCAAAGGACCTAAATTACCAAAAGAATGAAGAAAGGAGCTCAATTTAAGAAACTATCAAAGTGAGGGACTGAAATTGTCAAAAACACATCAAGTTTGGTTTCCATCCATGTGCTTACAATGTGGGCCAATGAGAGGGCTAGAAAGTAGTGTTTTGGATTGCCAAACAAGCAGCCAGCTGGCCACTCAAATTTAATAAAATCAGATAGTGGGGCGCATTTATTCTTCATTAACCAATCACAAACAGCCACTCAATATTCATTTTATCCAATAACGAATAATGATTCGTGTGAGAGGGCAGGATCCAATGAAATGATGACACGTGTCATCTTCTCCAAGAACGAGCCCAGAATCGAAGATGAGCTACAAGGCATTTCAAGATATACTTTTTAAATGAAAAAGACTCAGAATGAGAAGACGAATTCAACTACACCACTTAATTAGACTGAAGATCAATGGATTTAAAAACCCCTTTTGTGTTCTTGATGAAGAATCTGCAATTCACTAGAAGAAGCCACCTGACATTCTCCTATTGGTCATGACACGTCATAATCTCCAACAACTCATCATCAAACCTCTAGAAATAGCAGTAGGACCTTCATTTTTCATTGTGTAGTTAAAGTGTGAAAACACACACACTTTATAATTTCTCTCATAGTTTGTTAGAAATTAGTAATTAAACTCAAGAGCCTGACAAACTCTTGAGTTGGTTAGTTAGTTAGACAGTTGTAACCACCTTTTGTAACTACCTTTCTACTATCAATAAAATTTCACTAAATTCTCATTCAAATCTTCTTATATTCGATTGCATACTTAGCCATACTGTTGTTACTTTCTTCTATTGATCAAACTAGATCAATAGAAGCTTTGTGGATGATTTTGGAAGCTTTTTAGTACTCAGTTCAAGTTCTCGTTCCAGTTTTAGCAAATTGTAGCTGTTTGGGTTGATTTGAGCAGAAGTAGATTTTGGAGGTGATAAATTGGGTGAATGGTGGTGTATTGGTGGTGTTCTTGCAGATCTTAGTTGGCTCAGCGCCATACTACTCCATCAACGGAGGCTTCACAACTAAAAGGCACTTTTTCTTGTTAAAATTCCTCTAAAATGAACTTTGCATGCTAAAATTCCTAGTGTAAAGCTTATCTGCTATTATGATCATGTGTTTAGATTTGTTCTACCATAAATGAGTTGGATTGATAGTCTTTGAGTGATTTTGTAGATTGAATCTTAGTTTACTTGATTTTTAGCTTTGTTTTTCATCAGTAATCGGTCTTTAGTTTCATTTTTCAGTCAAGTGTGTTTACTAGCTTAATTTCAGTCTTAATACATCTCATTTTGACATCTAAACATATCCTGATTAGAGTCATAACCTGACTCACATTTGTGCTTAAAGTTCTTTTGAAAAAGTCTTGTTCAGATTAGTAAAGTAGTGTTTGGATTTGATTGATTTTGATAATTCAAATTTGTTAAAATTGGTGATTCTTGTTCATTTACATCTAGTAGCATTGTGTGATCAGTTTTGGTTCATTTTATAGTCATTACATTAGTCAAAAAGGCAATTGGATAGGAAAAAGTATGGGTCAAGTTTTGTCATCAGTTTCACCAGTTAACTAGCAAGATTCAATCCATTGCCAAGTTCTCATTTCTTAATCATTTTGACTAAAACTTGTTTCTACTTGTTGTCCAACATCCAAAGTGTAAGTCTGTTAAAGGAAATTCTACAGTTTGCTACTTTGAGTGTAAAATTAGCTTTTTAATAAGCTCTATACCAATTGCAAGTTTCTTAGATAAAAGCTTGACTGTTTTCTTGAATCTCCATTTCTACTTCATAAATGTGCTCATGTTCTTTCACAAACCTTGTTACAAACATTTCATGAGTGAGTTTTGAAGTTTTTAGCTTTTTGAAAAATCTAGTCAACGTTGGTCAAATAAGCACTTTTGAACTTAAATTCAGTTTCCAGCTTATCTAGTTAATCATTTTCAAATTAGAAAGACATTCCATACTCTTTGTAAGTTGTTTAACAAGATTGATCATTAAAATTAAGTTGTAGAAGTCTGGATTACTTGTTTTCTTATTCTTGGCTTATGAGAATAAGTTATCTTGTGATTTTTGAGCTTTTAAGCTTTTTCCTTGTGCTTGTCTAGCTAAAATTCAATTTTAAGCTTTTTGACACAAACTAGAGCTTATTTGGTCCAGTAATGAGCTTATACGATCTTATTCATCTCGTTTGCCCGTTTTTGGAAAACTTTACAAGTTAATTGCAGTTTGGTCCTTGAATTTTCTAATTGTTTAATCTGTTGCTAATCTTTCAAGGTTTTAGGGTTTGCAAGTTGTTAGTCCCTATATTTTCAGTCTTTGTTAAAGTTGGTTAGTAAGTTTCTTAAAGTGGTTAAGAGTAGTTACAAGTTTGTTAGAATATACACTTTTGGTCCTTTAAGTTTCTGAACTTTACAATTTAGTCCTTTAACTTTCATTTAGCTTACTTTTCAAGCACTTTTAGTTTCATGTATTTACAATTTTGATATTTGTGAATATTACTTGGTATTTGCAAAGTGTTTTATGGATACGTAGCTTAATATTTTTCACTCTTTTTACGTGTTGATTGAAATAGACATAGACTTCCAAATACCCTAACAACCAAGAATAATTAAAGACTTGAGATGTTTAGGACTTTCAATTTGTCAAGAGTCGAGAGAAAACGAACTTCAAAATACTCAATTTAAGTGATATAAAATTTCCTCTAGTGATTTTGGAATTAACAACACGTTTAAGTATGACAAAGTTATCTATTAGCTCGTTTAGAAATCGGCGTGTGATACTCGATTAAGGAGGGTCATCAGACAATTCCTCACTTGGTAGCAAAAGCATTTCAGTACTTGTTTTAGACCGAACAAAAATTGTTGGAGGATTAACTTTCGGATAATAAACGGGTGTGACTTCTTTATTAAGATTTTGCGTTCTTAAACGACTCTCTTCGGCCAGTTCAAGAGTTTCTTCCGAATCAGGCACACTAGGAGGACCATGCTCATCAGACAAGAGCACACTACCATTATATAGAGTTTGATTTGTGGCCTGAACTTGCTTAAGATATCCGGGATTAGGAGGAAGAGGACAACCTAAAGCCAATTTGTATCGAGTGTAATTTATCTCATTCACTTTTGGTGCGAGCATATTTATCATCTGCATAGTTTGGCCACGTTTTACTAAAAGGTTGTCTAATTCTCTAATCCTAACCTGAGCTTTGCAAAAATCCTCAAGAAGCCCATCTTCTCAAATTTTGAAATCATGTTTCAGCTTTTTTCGTTCTTCTTTTAAATCCAAAATAATAGATTTTTAAGTTGAAAGCTGTTTATTAAGAGAGGTGATTTCATCATTCAATTCGCTTATCTTTTTATCACTACTTAAGTGTAAGGCATTTAATTTCTTAGTTGTGCAAATTTCTTGATAAACCGATGTAGCATGAGCTTGTTCAAGTTCTTTAATTTTAGCCTGATGAATTTCAAAACTTTTCTCCCATTCCTTATATCCCGCAAGCTCAGTGGTCAATTTGGTATTAGTTTCTCTAAAGTTATTATTAACCACTGTAGCATGGTCAACATCCTTAGCAAGCTTATCAAATAGATATTTATAATACGCATGTGTCGCATCAGGAAGGGTTGTAGGCTGAGCAACTTGATCCACACTAAGGTCCACACTAGGCTCATTCAAAATAATATTACTATTATTCGTTTAATCCCCGTATGTCTTAATGTAGGGCTCAAGCATCTCAGTATACTCTTCCTCCTGATTAGACATACTATATATATCATTATCATCGAAACTTGGGTGTACCTCAGAGTGACCGTCTGAATCATAAACGGGAGCTCTGTCAACATGCATTCCTGAGGTAGATGCTTGCTGTAAGTTTCCCTTCAAGATCTAGTTGGCATTCACCTCTTCTTCCTCATCATATTCTGCAGCAGAAGCCATAAGATCAAATTCCTCAACTTGAAGTGGAATCCCTGCCTCTTCCTTTTGTGCTATGAGAAGCTGAGTCCGAAGATAAGCAGCATCCCTCTTCTTTTTTGTTGTGCAATCTCGAGCTACCAAATCCCCTACACTTGTAGCACTGAACCTGACGATTGTTGTTTCCATTTCCCGTACCAGTATTCTCAGCCCTTGCAGCCACAATGTTTCCTATCTGATTACCAACCGCTGGCACAACTATTAACCCATTCTGATTACCCGCATTCAGAACACTCGTATTCTGACCACGGATTTGTCCATACTAATTTCCTGTATTCCCAACAGTTTGCCCAGATTTTGACCATATTGTATCCCTGTATTCCCTGCAACTACCAATTGGCGATCTTGATTCGCATTAATGAAAGGTTGAGCAATCTGCCTATTTCTAGTGTTCGAGGAGATTCTCCGATTGTTGTTGGTGGGGTTAATGGTAAATTTGAATACCTTTGCGAGAAGTGCAAGACCAGTATTAATCGCATGAGTAGGATCGGTGATGTCATCAAAACAGGCAATGGGTTGTTGTAAGTAGTTCACAGCAGCAGGAAGTTGATATCCATAAGAGGTGAGTTGTTGTTGTTGTTGTAGCAGGAAGTTACTTGATGAGGGTTGATGGTAAGGTACCATAGGGTATGACATAGATGATGGAGAGTTTGCCATAAAAGCCAATAGATCTTGTGTCTTGGCACGTCATTCCGTCCTAACTTCGTTAGCTTCATCTTGATTCATCTTCAAATAATCATATACTTGAGTGTAGTCCACGACATGAAGATCCTTGGTTTGATTGACAAGAGTGACATATCGTGACCATTCAGAAGGAAGATTATCAAGAAATTTGATGTTGGCAGCAATTTGTGCAGGTCATGTTTTTTCTTCTAAGATGATTCATGAGGGTTGAAAACCGATGATAGTAAGGTTTAATTTGTTCCCCTTCAGTAGACGTAGATTTCTCCCATTCACGAAGCAACTTAGTTTCCTTTTCTTGTAAACCTATTTCACTCCCCTTCATCATTTTCTGGATCCTAAGCCACATCTCGTGTGCGGTTTCACAACTATCGACAGCAGCATAAACATTTTCAGGAAGTCCCATGAGAATGACTTGAATTACTTGATCATCGGCGTCGAGTTGTTTGGATTCAGCTTCACTTAATTCTTCATCCGTTTGCTCATGACTAGAGTCAGCCACTGGGTTAGCATTCGTAGGGTTCCCATGTACAAGAATTGTTCTTCTAACATACGGACCTTTTTGAATCGAGTTGACAATCAATTTTCCCAAAGGTTTACATTTTGTAGAACGAAGGAGACGACTAGCCCATGTAGTGTAATTCTCCTTGGTGAGCATGGGTGGACACGTCTCAGTACCCACAACATAAATATCTTGTTGAGACGTCATCATAGAAGTCGTGTGAAAAACAGGATCTCAATTTGTAGAAAGTAGAGTGTTGTAGATAAAATCCCTTAAATTTGATTAAATCCCCTTAAAAATATGCTCTCCAGAAACCAAAAATTCCAAGGCCAAAAACACTCGAATAACATGATGAAGATTAAACCAAAAAAGAAAGATTAGATTAAGATGAAGAAAAGAAAAATACAAAGTGTTGGTGTTTTCCTAGTGTGAGAAACAAACACACATTCTCTCTCTAAAACTATAAAATAGAAAGCACACACACAAATGAGATGGTGGAGGCCTTTTATACTAAGTGAGAAATGTTTAGGAGGCCTTCCTCATTTGTGTGTTCGGGACTAAATCCCGTTACCTAAACAATAGAAACTAAAAACTCTCGACATCATTAAATAAAATTTTTCACGAGCTTCGCAACGATATATTATATGACCATCACTTTAATTACTTCTAACAATCTCCCCCCTAAGGGGTGGTCATGTAATATGTGACTTCACTTCTTTATTGTTGCAGACTTTGAAGCTAGATGTCTTGAGAATTTCTTTATAGTTCCTTTCATGACTTGTGATCTTGGATCTTTGATCTTTGCCTTGACTTGATCTTGAAACTTTGCCAGCTCGTGTTCTTGTGTCTTTCCCCACATACTCATGTTTTGTGTTGTCTTGAAAGCTTGTTAACAATCTCCCTTGATTATCAGAGTAGCGGAAGTCTTTGTCTTTAGATGTTCTTGAGCTTTCTTCGTTTACTTGAGTATGTGGTCTTGAATCAAGACTCTTGAGATTACGCCACCGATCGCATTCTTCCGGTTTCCCGTTATACAGTACGAATATTGTACCTGTGATTAGGTAAGTTCAAAGAACTTCCTTGATAGGGTTTTCGGCTGTGGTAGCCGTTCTCAATACTTGAATATATCAAAAGATAATTCATAGTAAGGAGTGAATCATGCAGTTCCATTCTGCTGATTAAGTCGTCAATTCAACTTCCTGGAACAAGTTTGAATAAATTAAGAGTCAAACCATCGTTGCTTTCCAGTTGACACAAGTTTGATTCATATAGAATCGCACAAGTTACCTACCGCAGTGCTGTTTGATGATGACACTGGAAGGATTTCCATTCGTCACTGTAAATACTGAAAAGTACTACTCTGAATGTTCTGGAAAGATCATAAAGATATTGCGTAGAGACCTGGAACAAGTTTGAATCAAAGCAGAATCAAACCACTGTTGCTTTCCAGTTAGCATATGTTTAATTCAAGTGAATCTTACATATGACCTACCGCATTGCTATTAGATGTTACCACTAGAAGGATTTCCATTCATCACTGTGAATACTAGAGAGTATCACTCTGAATGTTCTAGCAATACCACAAGGGTAGAGCGTAGGACTCTGTAAATTATTGCTTGTGTTCTAAAGATGAACAACAATTGATATATGGAATAAGTGTCCTAATGAGATTTTTTGATGAATCTCGTTGGCTCTAAACTCTATAAGTGCACATTTATTTGGTGATCGGAGGCTGGAGCAAACTGCCACCTTTTTAATATCTACTATCTCGGAGTGAGAAAGTTGATAGAAATGAGTTGAACTCCGTGACAATAAAACAAACTTCTTTTGAGAGAATCTTGAGTAGTCTAGGAAGGGTTGTGCTTTGCATCACTGGTCCATCATGCTTTGTCTTTAATACCAAAAATCATCAACGTGATTCTGATAGTAGATGTATTGACCCGGTTTCTGTCTAAGTTGTATGGAGGGCTATTTATTTTCACCCTTTATTCTTACATTTCTTTTGCATTATTTAACCCCTTCAATGCTTACCAAGACGTCATAAGTAGCACCTTGTTGTGATTGTTCCAGTGCTAGCTTAAGTCATTAGTCGGCATTATTCCCGTACACTCAACTACTCCATCATTCCTAAGGACTTCTAAGTTCTAATGGATTTTCTATGGGAAGATCCCTCCGGTTCTTGTTGGATCATAGGACGAATACCTAACCACCTTTTGACACCAAAATCGTTGTGAAAAACTTTGTTGAAGTTATAGATATCGTAACCAGAAAAACTTTCTAAATCACCAAAATCGCTCCCCCTACACATGTGCATCAAAATGAGAAAGAATTTAAGTAAACGTTTTGCACATGTTAGGACGGGAAAGCCTTTATCTCAAAGATCGTTGCGGTTCTCAGTGTCACACGCACTTGCAGTTATGGATATCTTTAAGAGGTGTAGTACCTTTTCTTATACCGCATGTTTAGGTATTTGGTACTTGAAAAATCCTTGGTTTTACCTTTTGGACACGTCATCAGTTTTACTCTTATTACTACTCATCCTATAATATTTTTACCAACGACTTTTACAAACGAGATCACAACATAGTAAATATTATTTATTTACTTATATTACTTAAAAACTTGAACCATTAGAGCTATCCTTTTTTATTTTAATATCCTTAGACACATTTTATGTGCATAAAATTATTACATGACGATCCAAAATTTTACGCACTAAAACTATATACAATATTTTTAAACGTAAACTAAAAGTATAATTAACCAATACAAACTCGACTCGATAAAATATTCTGGAACACCTTGACCATTTATTTCATGTAAAAAATAAATCAAACTAACAAAATAATGTATACTACTTTCTATCTAGCTAAACTTTAAAATAAACATTTCTTTGGATCCTTTTTATTTACACATGGGGTATTCCACAAATCATACTTCCAAATCTAACTAGATATACTTAAGATTTACCAAATCCTACATTATACTTACTAGATCTCCCTTTTCTCTTTCACTCGTGTATAACGTCATCACCACAATTCCAAATCTCACACTTCCTTTGGTAAGCATTTTCACACGTCTCATATATAGTACCAAAAGAAGATATCTCAAGATCTTCATGTACCTCTCCTCCCACAATATTAGAACACATCACCCACAAAATAAATTCTAAGATCCTAGAAATCTAGAAAATATCTTCCCTCCTTCTACCCTAGATGTGTATAACGCACACTCACAAACACAAATAACTTCCATTCTCTTTCTCTCGGCTATATATACCAAGGCCAACAATGGCTCCTAATCTTAACACTTCCCTATGTATATTATCCCTTCCCCCTGTTATAAAAACATGAAGGAGATTCCCTCCTCTCCTAAAAACACATAAACACTCCTTGGGTTTCATGTTGAGAACGCAACACACTACGCCCCCTTATTGTTTCGATGCTCGAAGTAGTTGATTGATCTCGTTTGGGTTTGGACGTCGGAGTTGGTGTCATGAAGTGGCATACGAACAAAATCTATTTGGTTCCGAACCACACTCGCGGCCCTCCTTCGTTGTGAGTTTGCACTCCCTGTTTATTCTTCATAACATGCATATTCATTTTAGTCTTCCTTAAGTTTGTAAACATGTATTTTATTCGCCTACTTTCGTTTCGAAGGAAACATATGGGAATTATAAACAGTTAATATAGGTTAGATATTTAGAATTTATACTTCGTGAACATGCTCGAAACCATACCTTTAGACATGTAAACGAACCACATAGAAATGAGTGCCCATAAGTTTTATGGGGGGGAAATGGTTGATGAGCTAGCTAAGAATCCATAGTAACTCGAATCACTTAAATTGGTTAAGAAACGAGCTAGATATTAATCGCCAACAATGCCGAATGAGACTTAGTGTAATCGAAAATATAACTTTGTTTAAGTACTTCAACACGACCTTTTACGACCTACTTTTGACCCTCTAAACGACCTTCCCCCAAGTTGAGTAAACTACGAAAGTTGTAGACGGCCATGCCGTCTACATCAGCCTATTTTTAGTTCAAACCAAAGATCTTTATCAAAAACCGTAGAAGAGATCGAAAGTGACTCGTCAAACACTTTTCTTTAAAAAAGCTCACAACACCTACTTCGAACATGATTTTACCCCCATCAAATGACCTCGATTTATAAAACTAAACATACAGGCCTCTAGACGACTTGACTAGCTTTCTAACGATGCTTTTAGTTTGCATCGCGAAACACTTAGGAACTTGTTATTTACAAACACAATGACAAGCATCATATAGAACTTGCCACCATTATTTTAAAGTTACCACTGCTAGTTGTGAACTTGCCACTGTTGTCATTTGAATGAAACGATATACGTATTCTATTAACTCTTCATTTATTACACTTGTTCCCTGTTTCCCCTACACCAACATCCTTTTCTCATGTTTCCCCAACACCAACATGTTTAGTTACCTTAAAAGAACCATGTTTCACTTTATAAAACTATTTTAAATTAAATATTTAGTTTAAATATATTTAGGATATTTGACGCGTTAAATGACCCAACTATATAAACTGGCCCGACAATAAAATATTTAGTATTTCTAAATATATCCCGAACCAAATGATGACACTTTTATTAACTCGTTAAACCTTCGCAAGTGTCGAAAACCATCGAGTTATCTACATAAACTCAAACACATACTAGGGGATTATATACAACGTATATTATTATTACGATAACTTTTATAAGTTAGAACATTACAATAACGGAAACTTAATAAATATGTAATCATGCATTTTCATCAGTTACATTTATCTGTGCATTTTATTGTGCATTTACTGAGTCACACATAAATTACTTAGGTAATTTTACTGATTCGTGATCATACCATACCAGCATACCCAGTGACATACTACTACTAGTTTATCATTCAGGTGAGTTCATGGCCCCGTCTTTTACTGTTTTATAATTGGGGGAAAAACATACTTAGTTATTGTATATGTAAACACTTACAGGCAACACCTTATTTATTGCCTATTGTTTGCCCGATTCTTGTGGACTGTAATAGTTGATAGTGTAGCGCGAAATGTTATAAATAGATCTATTTGGGTATTGACAACACCCGGCCTGCGTGAGTAGCTATGACGATCCGCTTAGGCCAATCAACAGGTTTATTTCATTGTCGGACTGGAGGGACACACATCAGGGATGATCCACATAGGCCTCTGAGACACATGTCTAGCTTCTATTACAGGGCAATAGGAACTACTATAGTATGTAGCTTGGTGCTCTACTATCTTCGTGGTGTTTTGCATATCAGTACTTTTAATTATTAACTAAACATGTGAATTCACCAACCTCGTGTTGACCCTCACATTTTACTTTATATGTTTTCTTAGGAAAGTAAACAGGTTCATGTGCATTGGATTCCAGCATCATAGGAAGCATCATGTTTACCATCGGGCTGGGATATTTCTACAAATATAATAAATGTTGATTTCAAGACAATTTACTTAATTTGCATAATTAAATTCATGTAATATGTTTTAATGACATTTGATGATCATTGCTCTATATATTGTATGCTATCGATCCACCAAGTAACACCCCAAGTACTATTTCGCTGCATTCTGACCACTTTGGGGGTGTTACAGATATGGTATCAGACGGATAGTTATAGAGAACCAGATGAAAAAAACTTAAAATTTTTAGATAATAAAAATTTAAACTACACTATAACTGAATTTAAAAATCGATTTCAAGAAAAATCGATTTTTGGGGACCCTCATAGTTAGGCATACATCATATAGAGCATACATATTATGTGAACTAACTATGCACTGATTTATATCTGTCAGGTATTAAATCTCATAAGCATCTACATAAATTTTAACCTACACTGTTAAAAGACATTTTCAGCATTGCATGCAAACTTTAAATTATTTCCGCTGCCATAAGTATTAAAAGTCTAACCTTGGTTCTAAAGTATAAATACCTTTATGAAACTTTTAAAATATATTTTTAGACCTTATTTGGATCATAAACATGCCATGTTAGTAGGGAGCTTTATACTAAAGATGTTCCATCTCGATATTACGTTTTGACTGAGTGGTTGGGTTTACGATTTAAAGTGTTCTCGCTCCTCAAACGTTTATAAAATGGCTTCTAAAGAACGATGACCCGAACAATGAATTGTTGAAAAATATTTGACAATCCTAACTAGATTTTGTGCATCTATGAAAATCTTAATAAATCTGGGGAAATCTAACTAGATTTTAATAAATCCTTAAAAATCTAACGAGATTTTAGCAAATCTTTGAGAATCATAACTAGATTTTGTAAATCTTTGGAAATCTAACCAAATCTTTATAAATCCTTGGAAAATCTAAATAAATTTCAATAAATCTTGAAAAATCTAACTAGATTTTATAAATCTTGAGAAATCTTATTCGAACTAACTCTTTGGAAATCTTATCTACTCTTTGGAAATTTTTATCTGGTCTTTGGAAATCTAATAAAATCATTTAGTATCTAACAAAAACTTAACAAATCTCATACTAAATTTTTAACTAGTATTACTAGCTAGGTTGTAAAATTACTCTCTACGTTTTTTAAACATTGCATAATGTATTACCACCTTTGCATGAAAATTTTTATACTATCATATCCATCATGCATGAGCATTCATTAATTTTGATCACTAGAACTTTGAACATTATAACATATCTGTGAGTATTCGAACACTTGGCCAACAGAACTTTGAACAATAAATTATGATTGTGAGTATTCAATCATGGGATCAAAAGAACATCACGTATGATTACATTTTTATGAGCATACAAACATACAATTAATCATTGAACATTACGTATGACTACATCTTTATGAGCATACAAAAAATACAATTGATCGTTTTTGGGACTATTAAGTCACCAGGATCACATGAGCATCTACATACATCATTTTAGATTTTATAAAATCTAAAACCATGATCACAAGTATTTAAGTTTACCAAGTACCTAAACTCACTACAAAATAAATATACACATACCCTCTTTATACTATAAGTAATAATATGAGCCAACGAAAGCCACCTTTTTGCATTCCAACTTCACACTTATCAATTTTAATACATTTTAATAAGTGTCATACATCTTATCCTACTAAACAATACGTTTTATATTTACTACTTATACCTTCACCACAAAACCTAAACCTTAACCAAATCACCTTAGATTTGAACATCTACCTACGTAACACAACTTATTCACGA
The DNA here is from genome assembly GCA_025667525.1 of Glebionis coronaria. Classification (NCBI taxonomy): domain Eukaryota; kingdom Viridiplantae; phylum Streptophyta; class Magnoliopsida; order Asterales; family Asteraceae; genus Glebionis; species Glebionis coronaria. The sequence continues at coordinate 124,268,835 of CM046877.1, read as the reverse complement.
CTCATACGATTTGCTTTTGGTAATTTCATGTGGTAATATTCAATGTTGCAAAAATCGTAAATCGCTAGTTGGTCGGTCGACCTCCTTGTAACTTGTAATCGTCCTCGGCGGGATTAATCGGTGATTGATCGAATTGGTATTTAAAGAAATTTTTTGGTATTTTCGGCATGTTTTGAATATTTCTAATGAGTTTTAGGTATTTTCGGCAATATTATTCTAAATATACAACTCATCATACATATAAATAGTTACTATAAGTGATAAACCTATGTTTACAGTGAGTTTTCGGTATTTTCGACCAAATTTGAAGGTTTTCGGAAAGTTTGACCTCCCTTGATCGTCGTTGACCATAGTTGACCGTCATTAATCGCATTTTCATTAATCGGCAAGGTTGAGGGCCTTGTAGCTATTAATCGGTAATTAATCGCCCTTGTATACCTTGTTTTGCAACATTGGTATTATTCGGAAAATTTGTATGTTTAAATGATGCGGTGGGACCCAAGTCAAGCTACTTATGACTCTATATTTAGAGGACATTTAAATATGGAACATAAGTCTCTTGACTATAAGTTAATTATGATTTCGTCTTTAGATGGAATAGGATGTCTAAAGGTGAAATCATAAGCCATTGGACCAGAAGTTGATTTATAAATTCGTATTAAGGTGGAATGGGACGCCCGAAGACGAAAGTTATAAATAAACAGGCTGTAAAGTCTCTTAGTAATATTTACTTTCTTACTTATTATATTTGTTTTAAATGATAAGCCTTGTCGTGAATATTTAAGTAGGAGGGACTATGAAATCTTTATTGAAATAAATTAGGACGCTTTTTCGTTTGAATAAAGAAATCATAGGTCACCGAACCATGAAGTTATAAATTTTTACTTTACGTGGATAAGGACACTTATCAATGTAAATAAAAATTTATAAACAAGTGGGCTTAAATGCATTCGACGTGACTCATTATTGATATTATTTTATTAATCCAGCTATGGAGTGTATTCCTTTTTGAGCTCATGATTCCTCCAAATATATCTTATCATTATTACGTCCTTATCTAGAAGCCTAATAAAGATTCGTGTTCATTTCTCTTGGATCATAGCATTGTGCTAACGATTCTCGGCTTATTTTAACCCAACATCACATAGGCTTAATTAAGCTTAATAGACTTAAAAGTCTCATGAGGAACTATTAAAACATTAAGCATGCCTTATCTATGTATACCAATGCTCAATAAGGCCAATGAAGCGCATATAAATAGAACCAAGACTTAAAACAATCTTGCCATAGTTTAACCAACCCTGTAAACTTATTGGAACTCGAATATGATTTAATAAAACTTTACTAGTTCTTCTGGGCTAAACTTGATTTTAGAACTATCAGGAACTTGTTTTGTCATCTTTCAAACATATTTCAAGCCCTAGGATAATAAGACAAGAGTTGTAGAACTCTAAGGACTAAACATGGATTTCAACGAACCTAAAAGAAGCCCTAGTTGACTTAACGCGGATTAAAAACCCTAGGGGTTGATTTTGCCACTTTTGAAACTAAATTTGAGCCCTAAGTTATTTTCATTGGAAACTATTCATGCCCTAAGGGCCACATTACAAAAATAGAAGGACCAAATGTGTAAATTATCAAAACATAAAAGACAAGTTACTCTGTGCATTACAATTTACTCATCGGAGGCATACGATCAATAATTGTATTCTAAATACCCCCTATGAGTCTAAACTTGAGTTCACAAGATTACAAGTTCGAGAAAAAGTGTCCTCACTTGTTCCCTGGACGAGTAACTTCATCTTAATCTTTGAGGACAAAGCAAAAATAACGGGTAGGTGCTATAAAACCCGTGGTTTTACCTTTCTAACACGTCACCGATTTTACTCTTACTACTACTCAGCCTATAATATTTTTACCAACGACTTTTACAAACGAGATCACAACATAGTAAATATTATTAATTTACTTATATTACTAAAAACTTGATATTTTAACCATTAGAGCTATCTTTTTTTATTTTAATATCCTTAGACACATTTTATGTGCATAAAATTATTACTAATTGATAATGACGATCCAAAATTTTACGCACTAAAACTATATACAATAATTTTTAAACGTTAACTTTTAGTACAATTAACCAATACAAACTCGACTCGATAAAATATTTTGGACCACCTTGACCATTTATTTCATGTACAAAATAAATCCAACTAACCAAAATAATGTATACTACTTTCTATCTAGATAAACTTTAAAATAAACATTTCTTTGTATCCTTTTTATTTACACATGGGGTATTACACAAATCATAGTTCCAAATCTAACTAGATATACTTAAGATTTACCAAATCCTACATTATACTTACTAGATCTCCCTTTTCTCTTTCACTCGTGTATAATTTCATCACCACAATTCCAAATCTCACACTTCCTTTGGTAAGCATTTTCACGCGTCTCATATATAGTACCAAAAGAAAATACCTCAAGATCTTCATGTACCTCTCCTCCCACAATATTAGAACACATCACCCACAAAATAAATTCTAAGATCCTAACAATCTAGCAAAGATCTTCCCTCCTTCTACCCTAGACGTGTATAACACACACTCCACAAACACAAATCACTTCCATTATCTTTCTCTCGGCTATATATACCAACGCCAACAATGGCTCCTAATGTTAACACTTCCCTATGTATATACTCCTTCCACCCCCTGTTATAAAAACACGAAGGAGATTCCCTCCTCTCCAAAAAACACATAAACACACCTCTGTTTCATGTTGAGAATGCAACACATACGCCCCCTTATTGTTTCGATGCTCGAAGTAGTTGATTGAACTCGTTTGGGTTTGGACGTCGGAGTTGGTGTCATGAAGTGGCATACGAACAAAATTTGTTTGGTTCCGAAGACACTCGCGTCCCTCCTTCGTTGTGAGTTTTCACTCCTTTTTTATTCTTCATAAAATGCATATTCATTTTATTCTTCCTTAAGTTTGTAAACATGTATTCTATACGCCTACTATTCTTTTCGAAGTGGGAATTATAAACAGCTAACATTGGTTAGATATTTAGAATTTATACTTCATAAACATGCTCGAAACCATACCTTTAGACCTGTAAACGAACCACATAGAAATGGGTGCCCACAACTTTTATGGGGGAAAATGGTAGACGATCTAGCTAAGAATCCATAGTAACATGAATCGCTTAAATTGGTTAAGAAACGAGCTAGATATTAATCGCCGAAAAATCCGAATGAGACTTAGTGTAATCAAAGATATAACTTACTTTAAGTACTTTAATACGACCTTTTACGACCTACTTTTGACCCTCCAAACGACCTTGCCCAAGTCGAGTAAACAACGAAAGTTGTAGACGGCCATTCCGTCTACACGAGCCTATTTTTAGTTCAAACCAAAGATCTTTATCAAAAACCGTAGACGAGATAGAAAGTGACTCGTCAAACACTTTTCTTTAAAATAGTTCACAACACCTACTTCGAACATGATTTTACCCCCATCAAATGATCTCGATTTATAAAACTAAACATACGGGCCTCTAGACTACTCGACTAGCTTTCTAACGATGCTTTTAGTTTGCTTCACGAGTCACTTAGGAACTCGTTATTTACAAACACAATGACAAGTATCATATAGAACTTTCCACCGTTACCTTAAAGTTACCAGTGCTAGTTGTGAACTTGCCACTGTTGTCATTTGAATGAAACGATATACGTATTTGGTTAACTCTTCATTTATTACACTTGTTCCGTGTTTCCCCTACATCAACATCCTTGTCTCATATTTCCCCAACACCAACATGTTTAGTTACCTTAAAAGAAACATGTTTTACTTTTTAAAACTATTTTAAATTAAAAAATTTATTTAAATATATTTAGGATATTTGACCCGTTAAATGACACAACTAAATAAACTGGCCCGACAACAAAATACTTAGTATTTCTAAATATATCCTGATTTAAATGATGACACTTTTATTAACACGTTAAACCTTTGCAAGCGTCAAAAACCATCGAGTTATCTACATAAACTCAAACACATACTAGGGGATTATATACAACGTATATTATTATTACGATAACTTGTTATAAGTTAGAACATTATGATAATTGAAACTTAATAAATCTGTGATCATGCATTTTCATAGTTACATTTATCTGTGCATTTTATTGTGCATTTACTGAGTCACACATAAATTACTTAGGTAATTTTATTGCTTCATGATCATACCATACCAGCATACCTAGTGACATACTACTACTGCTTTATCATTGAGGTGAGTTCATGGCCCCATCTTTTATTGTTTTATAATTGGGGGAGAAAACATACTTAATTATTGTATATGTAAACACTTACAGGCAACAACTTATTTACTTCCTATTGTGTAGAAACTAGAAGGGGGGTTGAATAGTTTCTCTTTGGTTTGTCTCCTAGTTAAAATTCCTTTCAATTAGGTGAGTGTCAAAACCATATTTTACTTGAAATCTAGTTGCATAATGATTAGGTTCAGTTCTAATGCATTATCAATGATGAGTAGTAAGTGTAATGATGATGAAGGTAAGTAAAGAGTAAAGAAAGAAATAACCTAGTAGGAAGACACCAAGATTTATAGTGGTTCAGCATAGAGGCTCTATCCTCGTTCCTACTTCACTCCCCGAGTACACCTACTCGAGATTTCCATTATATACACAAGCTTTAACACCCCCAAATTTACACGCAGCGAAATATATCTTTGGGTGCTAAACAATGGTATAAAAACACACAATTTATAAAGAACGACTCGAAAAGAGACGTTTCAAATTTATCGTTCCTAAAACATTCATCAGAGTAGCGTAGTCCCAAGTAATCGTTACCAAAAGATAAGTTAAAACAACATATTAGTTTGTTTTAAAAATGGTACGATAAATAAAATCAAAGAGTTTGAACAACAAAAGCAGTGCACAACTTCATTCCCGTGACCTCCAAGCTTCCACTTCTTGATTACCTGAAATACATGTGAGTAAAACAATCAGCAAAAATGTCGAGTGAATCTATAGGTTTATGTAATCAATTTGAACACAAGCAAACATTATAAGTTTGTGGCATGCATAATAAGCATCGAATAATAATTTGCATCAACAATGATAATTGTATATAGAATAAGTTGCAATAAGCTCATGGAACCGAGCCCTTAGACACTCCCTTTAGAGGTCTGATAAGACAGGAGATTTATTAATTGTCGGTTACCTCCAGATTATTGGTACATTGCCGTATACCTGATTTCTCAATACAATATGTTAAACAGTGTGGAGGTCGGGCCTAAGCTTCTGTGACAAGTCCACACAAACTGAACCGGGGCGGCTTCCCCCATAGATCTATTAATTGTACTAGCGGCTAGCCCATCATAAGCTAGTTAACGGTCCATAATTGAGGCTTTAACAATGGCAATCACTTAATGCAATTTAAAGGCAACCACGGGTCCATTCAAAGAGGGACAAGCATACAATAAAAGACTTGTGTTCTAAGTTTATAAAACATGTATTCCCCCTCGCGGGTTGAAAATCATTTAATAACTAGTATAAAGCGAGGCTATAGGCTCACCTGAGCCAATAGTGGTAATAAGACGATCGCTGACGATAGATGATGCCTTTCAAACACGAGAACCGCAACCTATCAAATTAAGTGCGTTCATTAATAATAGACTTGAGAAATAAACCATACATAAGAATATAAAACTCGACTCATAAAATCACGACAAACTCGAGAGAAAACGATACAAGTGATACTATTACTCTCTCCTATATATTCATTTTATTATTCTATGCCTTTAATAAAAATCTGTTGGAACATACCGAATGTCTAAGCCATTTTCCCATACTTAGACACATCAAAATTTCATGATACTACTCAGAGAACTTACTTACTATATGTAGAAAGTCCTCCCAAGGGCCCATCAAAAGATTTTACTTCTAAAGTTCCCTGCCCGACACATCTTTTATTTACAAAATCCGGACAGTTTAGCGACCTTGACTTACGAAACCATTTTGACCATTCTAAACAACTCCATTTAGAAAACCGACACTTGATTCTAAAAATAGACTCAAAATAATAAACTTTGAGCCTGAGAACAGCCCTTGAATCATTTTGAAACTCATTTTATAGTCCCCGAGATTCGATCCAAATATTGACAAAAAATTTCGGATTGTGTCAACACTCGTCTCCCGGTACACGAAAATCAAACTAGTGTATCTTCCACCTCGTTTGGAGTTGGAAGGCCTACTTTATATCAAATCGAAGCTAATGAAATTCTCTACAACATAGTCCCATCATATCATCCTATATTCAGACTTAAGACCCTCGAAAATGGCCTCAAACCTACTGCCCAAAATCACGTTTCAAAATCTCCCACAAAATCATGTTTTTGATCAAAACCAACAACTTTTATCATCAACCTAAGCCCCTAATATCATCATAAACCAATCCTAACACTTGTATCATCATCAAAATCAAAAAACCAAAAATTAAAAATAAGTTTTTAGTGAAAAACTAGCATAAACATCATTTGATGATTACTACTAACACATGCATGATCATTTTTACAAAAATTTTAAATCTTTCAACCACAAAAACTAACAAATCCATGGATACAATATAAAATCAATATAATAAGATGATCATACAACTATATAAATAATCAAAATTCATAAAATTAAAAAGTATGATGCATGTATGAAATTTTTATACCAAATTGATCCTCTTGAAATTTTTAGGATGGGTCTTGATTTAATTTTGGAAGAATCAAGCTTAAAATCAACAAAATGTGAAGGTTTTTGGGGTTAGGGGTGTACGGCCAAAAGGAAGGGAAGAAGAAAGATGGTGGTTTTGATTTAATGAATTTTTAAATGAAAAGAGATAGTGGAAATTATATATATATAGTGTAAGGTTAGGGTAGTTTTTGCCAATTTATGATAGTTTTGGTCCAAAATGTAATAAAATACTTTAAAAGGATAGAAAATGTAAATTATAAATTTGTAAATATTTACGAGACTCGGTTTTCGTAAAAATAGTTTTTAAAAGTTTAAACGCACACGAAAAATAATAATATAACGACTCGATACGTAATTAAAACGATATCATCGAAAGTATTAATTATCGAAACGATCGATAATAAAATATTAAAATTTTGGCATCCGTCGGTATCACGATCACTAGTAGTCCTCGTTACTCGTCAAAATATTAAAATATAATATTCAATATCGGTTTCAACTTAAACCGTTAAGCATAATAGTATTTAACGTTATAAAATACTTCAAAATAATTGAAAATAGAATTAAATTATGACCTTATTTTTACGGGTTTTACATCCTCACCACCTTAAGGGAGCGACGTCCCGGCGCTCAACTGTCCTCATACTCGAGTTGTTCACTAACCGGAAGGATGAGGGCATTCCTTATAAAGAAGTCCTCACGTTCCCTCGTGAATCTCGATACACGATCTCCATTGGTTCTTTTACAAAACGCAACTTGTCGACAAGTTGTATCTCACCAAAAAGGAATAAATAAATCCTTATCCACCGGTCACCCGTCAAGCTCGACACATGAAAATTTTACGAATCACACGAAGCTCATTCGACGACAAGAATAGATGAATGGATTTTCGGGTAAGTCCAGTTAAAAGGAATGTTGCAATTTAAAGGATATCCACTTGCCGGATAGCCATGGACACACATCAAAAAGAACTAACAAGAAAATACATTTTCGTCATCGGAGGGTGCTCACACGCGGGTCCCTACTCAAAAGATAATACAAAGACACCATCTCACTTTCGCCAACGCGCATTAAAGTCTCAATAAACATCGTCGTTGAAAGTCAAAAAGATATTACATAATATGTGTTCTACATGATCGGACGTCATCGGATGATGCCGTCTCAAGTTCTCACACCTTACGATCATTTGACTAGATCACACACCATATAAGTACATAAAAAGAAAAGGGCGAACATAAACATCGATTATAGCTCTCCACCGTTAATCATCGAGAAAACCTTGAACGAACCCTTGATAATAACCACTTGATCTCCAGAGTCTTTCCACTTACGGTGTCGGCTTCAACATACTCCTCGAGGTTGTAACGAATTTATTAACTCCATTCATTAAGAGATTCGGTCTTTAATCATTCCACAAGTACACGCATAAATCCTGGTGACACTTATCGTTTCTTCTTATACACTGCTTCCCGAGATTCATTTTAAACTCGGAATAAAATAGTGATCTTCAATACGAGGAACAGAACGAGATAAAAATGAATTCAATAAACGCATAAACAGACAAGATGTGGTAAAATGATTTAAGGTTGACGATCGACGAGGGATCTCGACTCATCTAACCGTAAAACATAATAATTCACAATACTAGAAAAATGAGAGCGAAGAATGAATTAAATATTAACATTAAAATAACGTTTGTCACAATTATCCGTCCCGGATTTGGTATTACCTTAAAATTCAATTGAGGTACTTTCTTGATAAGGATGATATATCAAAAATAGAAGTTAAATAGCTTCATAATTTATTTTGGTCGTCTTAAGAAGCTTTGAAAGAATGACATCAATTTATTAATTAAACTCGTATTGATGGTTACATTCAGAAAATATAATTTCCAAATTAAATCATTATTAGGAGTATAAATTAAACTGGTAATTTCATTACATTAAAAGTAAAGTATGATAAGTCAATTAGTTCAAAAGATAGAGCATAATTTTATTTTAAACATTAGCTTTAGTTATACAAAATATGATGTATAAATTTGACCTTTTACTTGTGATGGTTATTTCGATAATTGAAAATCATTGGAAAAATGTTTAAAAAGTTCGATGAAAATTTTATAATACGTTGTAGAAATACATAAAGGTGTTTATTATTTCAAAATAAACATGGGATATATTCGGGTTTCGAAATGTGATAAGATAACAAACGAATACGAATGGGAATAATGGTCAAAAATTAGTACGAAATTCGCGGTACAAAAGAGAACGAAGCAAATGTCGTATGAATTCTTAAAGAGAATAATAAAATAAAGGCGTTCATGGTAAGACAACAAGAAATAATAGTTTAAACAAGTTGTCAATTTTGTTAGTGCGGTCTGTAGTTCACCAACATCAGCTCGTTAACTTAGCGGTGGTCGATACATGATCGGAAATAAGATCCATACATAAATTTTAATAAAAGAAAATTCCTAATAATCACTTATAATTAAAATAAATCAAATGAACGATGTTAGTGTTTAAAGAGAGAAGTCAAAGCACGGTTCACAAGAGTGGATTTGTAGACAAACGAGAGTGACAGATGTCATCCCGGATATATGGAAATCACTCTAGTGATAATTCATTATTCACGTGCGGAGACATTCCAAAGATCTACCCAGTCGCATAAAGAAGATTGGACGAGAAGGAAGGATAAAACATCGAGACTTTCAAGTCATTTATCAACAGTCAGTAATTAGACGAACGGTAAAAAGAAATCAGTTATAAGACAAAATGATGTAACAAGTAGAAAAATGATCGTCGAGTAAAAACGTATTCGTAAGCGCGTAATTCGTTCAAGAAAAAGGTAAGAAAACGTATGCGGATGCATAGAAATTGCGCCACTTGCATAAAATATAAAGGTTTCAAAATTTCTTTTCACTTTATTTCCTTTTATTTATCTTTACCATAAATACAAGTAAAAAGTTTATTATTATCAAGATTTTTAAGGTGACTACCATTCAGCCTAGCATGGCTCCTTCTAAATTAGACATAGGTGAGCAGGCCATGTATAATTTAGGGCTAGCAATGTAGTGCTTCATTTCGTCGAAGAGTATTACGTTTCTTATGTTTATATATAAACCATGCTATTTGTAAAATGGAATTTAAAAATAGTTTATAAATTTATAGGATACAAGTAATTTGTGAGATACTCAATAAGTAACTTTTAATGTTACGAAAAGTATTTTATAAGACCAAAGTAAAAACAATTGGTGAAAATAATCGTAAAACAATATCAGATTTATTTATAAGGTGACATTATGACAACGTATAAAGTAGCGAAAGTTTTGCAAAAAGTGGCAAATAGTAGCTCATAAAACAACCAGTGAAATAGTTACAAATTGTTAAGGTTTCAAAAGGTTATAAGGTTTAGACGGAAACGCCATGAGACACGTGATGAGAATATCGACGAAGAATGTGAAGGCAAAACTTCAAAACTCAACCCAAATCAGTTGAAGGTTAGAAGAAAATAAAAATAAAATAACATCGAATGACAAATGAGTCATATATATAAAACGAATAAATGAATCCATATGTGTATTCTATGTAAGATACTCGACACAACATGCTTTTAAGAAAGTATGTTATTCATTTTCAAATTACACCATTAATCCGGTAATTGTTAATCCTGTAATGTTTCTATTTTTAAATATTTTCACATGCAACTAGTATTCGTTAGTTGTAAAATAATATTCGTTAAAATTTTACAATCTCAAATGAAAGCAAAACTGTTGAGAAACGTTTAAAACTCATGTTCTGAATTTTTTTATCAGATTTAACTTTTAAATATGAGCCGATTAATTGACCCGATAAACGACATCTCCAAAACTCGGAGTCTAAAGCATTTTGATGCAAAACGACGTTTCAGACGACTTTCTAGTTTTACCCGAGACCTGAAACCCCAATAATAAATGACTAAAATACCCCTGCAAGTTCTCTACAAGTTTGACTATTTTATTTTAAAAACGCAGGTTTTACTTTTAAGTTTTGACATGTTTATACACCCCCTGCAGTTTCTCCATTGAACATATTTTTCGACACTTCCTAGCGGTTCAAAATATATATATATACACACATGTCTTGTGGATTTTACAAGAATAAAAAATAAATCTCATAATGAGCATCAAATAAAAATATAGCATAATGAATGACATAAGATGCTTCAAGGTATTCAACACGAAATTTAGGAAGCAAAACAGTGAATGACGTTACCAAGATATAAGCGAACAATACACTTCGAAGTCGATACATATAAATGTCAACGAATTAAATCTTCGCATGCCGTGTAAAACGGTGATAAAAATCAACAATATATTAAGAAAAACCGTGATATTATTCAACACGATTATAGGAAGTGTTTAAAATGTGTGACTCACACGATAGCGGTTAGTCTATTCCAATGACACATTGAGCTACACAATGGTCTAGAGACTACGTTTCAAGACGCCCAAGCACAAACAGCCAGAAGACGATTTGGATATCTATATAGATATCCCAAAGGGTTAAACAATGAACATAGCACACGCAGATGAAGGTATGTAAGGTCATAATATAAAATTTTGAAATAAAAGCAATTTAAATACTTCAAAAATAAATACAGAAAGATCTTGAAAATTCATTGTATTTATTTAAGTTAATCATTAATAAATGATAAACTTTTATCGAAAAGTTTAACGACATAAATATATATGGATAAAGAGATCCTAGATATAAATATATATCCACAAATGGATCATAGTATTTATTTATAAATACTTGCCAATAAGGTATGCGTAATAACGTATACTAAAATTATAATCTCAGAAGTAGCTTGAACCTGAAGTCACGCGAAGTCATGTGCACCGACTCTTTGAAAAATAAAAACTGACAATTATAGTTTAGGTTTTTAAAATAAAGACCTAGTTCTCTATAACTCATGGCTCTGGTACCAATCTTTAACACCCCCAAATTTACACGCAGCGGAATATATCTTTGGGGGCTAAACAATCGTATAAAAACACACAATTTATAAAGAACGATTCGAAAAGAGACGTTTCAAATTTATCGTTCCTAAAACATTCACCAGCGTAGCGTAGCCCCAAGTAATCGTTACCAAAAGATAAGTTAAAACAATATATTAGTTTGTTTTAAAAATGGAACGATAAATAAATCAAAGAGTTTGAACAACAAAAGCAGTGCACAACTTCATTCATGTGACCTCCAAGCTTCCACTTTTTGATTACCTGAAATACATGTGAGTAAAACAATTAGCAAAAATGCCGAGTGAATCAATAGGTTTATGTAATCAATTTGAACACAAGCAAAGATTATAAGCTTATGGCATGCATAATAAGCATCGAATAATAATTTGCATCAACAATGATAATTGTATATAGCATAAATTGCAATAAGCTCATGGAACCGAGCCCTTAGACACTCCCTTTAGAGGTCTGATAAGACAGGAGATTTTTTAATTGTCGGTTACCTCCAGATTATTGGTACATTGCCGTATACCTGACTTCTCATAGATCTATTAATTGTACTAGCGGCTAGACACTCCCTTTGGAGGTCGGGCCTAAGCTTCTGTGACGAGTCCACACAAACTGAACCAGGGCGACTTCCCCCATAGATCTATTAATTGTACTAGTGGATAGCCAATCATAAGCTAGTTAACGGTCCATAATTGAGGCTTTAACAATGGCAATCACTTAATGCAATTTAAAGGCAACCACGGGTCCATTCAAAGAGGGACAAGCATACCATAAAAGACTTGTGTTCTAAGTTTATAAAACATGTATTCCCCCTCGTGGGTTTAAAATCATTTAATAACTAGTATAAAGCGAGGCTATAGACTCACCTTAGCCAATAGTGGTAATGAGACGATCGCCTACGATTGATGATGCCTTTCAAACTTGAGAACCGCAACCTCTCAAATGAGGTGCGTTCATTAATAATAGACTCGAGAAATAAACCATACATAAGAATATAAAACTCGACTCATAAAATCACGACAAACTCGAGAGAAAACGATACAAGTGATACTATTATTCTCTCCTATATATTTATTTTATTATTCTTTGCCTTTAATAAAAATCTGCCGGAACATACCGAATGTCCAAGCCGTTTTTCCATACTTAGACACATCAAAATTTCATGATACTACTCAGAGAACTTACTTACTATATGTAGAAAGTCCTACCAAGAGCCCATCAAATGATTTTACTTCTAAAGTTCCCTGCCAGACACATCTTTGATTTACAAAATCCGGACAGTTTAGCGACCTTGACTTACGAAACCATTTTGACCATTCTAAACAACTCCATTTAGAAAACCGAAACTTGATTCTAAAAATAGACTCAAAATACTAAACATTGAGCCTGAGAACAGCCCTTGAATCATTTTGAAACTCATTTTATAGTCCCTGAGATTCGATCCAAATATTGACAACAATTTTCGGATTGTGTCAACACTCGTCTCCCGGTACACGAAAATCAAACTAGTGTATCTTCCACCTCCTTTGGAGTTGGAAGGCCTACTTTATATCAAATCGAAGCTAACGAAATTCTCTACCCATCATATCATCCTATATTCAGACTTAAGACCCTCGAAAATGGCCTCAAACCTACTGCCCAAAATCACCTTTCAAAATCTCCCACAAATTCATGTTTTTTATCAAAACCAACAACTTTTATCATCGACCTAAGCCCCTAATATCATCATAAACCAATCCTAACACTTGTATCATCATCAAAATCAAAAACCCAAAAATTAAAAATAAGTTTTTAGTGAAAAACTAGCATAAACATCATTTGATGATTACTACTAACACATGCATGATCATTTTTACAAAAATTTTAAATCTTTCAACCACAAAAATTAACAAATCCATGGACACAATATAAAATCAATATAATAAGATGATCATACAACTATATAAATAATCAAAATTCATAGAATTAAAAAGTATGATGCATGTATGAAATTTTTATACCAAACTGATCCTCTTGAAATTTCTAGGATGGGTCTTGATTTAGTTTTGGAAGAATCGAGCTTAAAATCAACAAAATGTGAAGGTTTTTGGGGTTAGGGGTGTACGGCCAAAACGAAGGGAAGAAGAAAGATGGTTGTTTTGATTTAATGAATTTTTCAATGAAAAGAGATAGTGGAAATTATATATATAGTGTAAGGTTAGGGTAGTTTTTGCAAATTTGTGATAGTTTTGGTCCAAAATGTAATAAAATAGTTTAAAAGGGTAGAAAATGTAAATTGTAAATTTGTAAATATTTACGAGACTCAGTTTTCATAAAAATACTTTTTAAAAGTTTAAACGCACACGAAAAATAATAATATAACCACTCAATACGTAATTAAAACGATATCATCGAAAGTATTAATTATCGAAACGATCGATAATAAAATATAAAAATTTTGGCATCCGTCGGTATCGCGATCACTAGTAGTCCTCGTTACTCGTCAAAATATTAAAATATAATATTCAATATCAGTTTCAACTTAAACCGTTAAGCATAATAGTTTTTAACGTTATAAAATACTTCAAAATAATTGAAAATAGAATTAAATTATGACCTTATTTTTACGGGTTTTACACAAGCTCCCTTCTTGGCGGAGAAAACCTTACAACGTCGGTTACATTATTTTCCGACACTAAGCTAAATGTAGAGACCTAATCTTAGCTAGGACCAATCTACACAATGTCGCCCACTTCACCATTTTCCGACACAAGGCTAGATGTCGAGTTCTAATCCAAAGCTAGAACCAATCTTCACGACTCTTCACTTTGAAGCTGAGTGAGAACTTCACACAACACAACTACACATCACTTTATAGTTTAGTGAGAACTCACAAGACACAACCACATCACTTTATAGTTTAGTGAGAACTTACACAACTTATTACAACTCAACTAAACATATCCAAGTACACACATGTAACTTGGATCTACACAACACAAATACAAGCACACACATATGAAAAGGATTTACACAACTCTAATCCAAGTATTCGCAATTAGCTTGGATGAACATAACTAGTCGAAGTATTCACAAATACATTGGATCTGTACAAGAAACAAATAAACCAATGATGAACATGACTAGATCTTTAAGAGATGATGATCTTCATCAAGGCTTCATTTTTAATCACATCACAAGTGTGTGAGTGGTCTTCTCTTTGTACAAGGTACAGAAGGAGATCAAGAGGATAATCATAAGTAAACATACTTAACACATTAAGTTATCATTTACATATGATTAGGATTAGAAAGGAGAAAGAAGGCTGAAAGAGATGTCCAAAAGGGGTTATTGAAAATACAGATTTGATCCACTATTTATAGAAGACAAAACCCAACGGCTAGCTGAGGGCAGTTCCTTATCTACCTAGGCAGTTCCTTATCGGTAGAGAACCGCGTAGGCACTTAAGGAACCGCGGAGGTAGACTTCGCTCCTTTTTGTCTTTTAGTGGATTTGAAATATCTGAGATTGTTTAAACCTTCAAAGCATATTCTTATGGCATTTGGAATATGCCATATTCAAATTTACATTTTCATTTTAATAAAACATTTTCTTAAAAATAAAGTTTATTAAAAATATTTTGTCACATTTGACAAAATTGAGTTTTAAGGCTAATCATTTTTATGATCACTAAACATGATTAAGATATGTTAGTGTAATGATTATTACCTCGATGATAATGTTTGTTAGATAATTCGTTTTATGATTGTGTTTGACAATAAATGTCTTTGTAATTTGTCGTTATCAAAACTAAGAAAGATTAGTTATCACTAACAATGTTTTTAGGCATTGCTTTGCATTAACATTCTCCCCTTTTTTATTATGACAAACTCTAAACTCATTTATGTAGAATAAAAAATTATTCGAATTATTAATGAGTTTATCACTATCATTTCTCCCCCTTTGTCGAAGAAAAAAGGTTAGCACAAGTCTTTGAAGAAGAAGAAAAGAACCGGACTTTGCTAGTAGCTCCCCCTTGGTGCTTACTCCCCCATGCTTGGGGCACCAAGTGAATGAGCTAAGGTGACATGCTACACAAAGGTTAGAAGATAGAAAAGGAACACCAATGTATATATTTTCACTACCTACTAACTAACTTGAGAGGGAGGAAGAAAAGAAATCTCAAATTAGAAGTAAGTATTTGCTAAGTATGTCCAAAGAGTATGTGTTGACAACATCAAAGTTCAATTGGTGGAATAAAGGAAGAAAAGAAACATCCAACCAATAAAAAACGATTAAAATGTCAAGGGGTTAAAAATTTAGAATTTATGGAATCACCCATAATCAATTGTAAATTTTAACCATGATCAACTCTTTAACAAATGTTTGAATAAGAAATAGCGGGGGAAAGATAACACACATAACATTTATATTACCAAAATATGAAAGAACATACAAGAGAAATATTCATACACACAATATGAATATTTAAAGCAAAAAATAAGGAAAATACACCACAAAGCATAAACTACTCTAGTAGTGATAATCTCCCAAGATTGCTTAAGTTTTATTGACTCAAACAACTAAAGTAAAAAATGTGCCTTAGTTGGAGAAGAAAGACGACGCAACATCATTCGAAGTTTTGTTCACGGGAACGAAAACTTTGAGAGGAGGTCGAGTGAGGAGGAATTCAAGGAAGTTTAGCTTGTCATAAACATGAGCAAGTTCAATTTGTTGAAACCGACAAAAAACACACGAGGAACCATGATGTAAAACAAAGTTGTTAGATGGGGGAGGTCCATCAAAATGAGAGTTTGGTGGAGAGGGAGATAATGGATAAGAGATGTTTTCACAATGCCTAGTGAGATTTGGGAAATAAGTTAGGTCATTGAGTTGTGGAGAGTTGAAAGGTTTAGGTGGTGGTGGAAGAATTTCCTTTTCTCAGGTAATTGGATTTATAGATTAAGTCTCATTCTAATATTTAATCAAAGAGAAAGAAGAATTCTGTATTTAGGAGAAGAGGAATCATGAGGATTCTTGTTCTTCTTGATCCAAACGGGTCAAACCGAGATTTTCGGTTTCTTTGAAAGCTTAGAAGAAGAAGCTTTAGGTTGAGAAGATTGTGATAAAGATATGACAAGGTTAGGAATGGAAGAGTTAGGCATTATGAGGGATGAAGAGAAGAACTCCGAAAACAGAAGAATTTAAAGAAAGTAGACAAGGCAAAGATTTGAAATGAAAACAAAAGGTTTTAGGGAATGTTTAGCCAAAATGGGTAAACGAAGAATCTTAACCAAGACAGTGGTCAAAGAAGAAAGACCAAAAGTAAGCCAAAAGTGGCTTTGTTGTCTGCGGTTCCTTAAAGGAACCCGCAGTTCCATATCGATATGGATCCGCGCGACTAGCTAAGGAGCCGCGTAAAGTGGACGTTAAACCATGATTTTCAAAGGTTTTGAAGAAAAATAAGACTCTTTCAAAATTTTTTCAAATCTTGGATTTTTAACTCTTTTAGCACTAGAGTATGCTAAGGTTGCATAAAAGCAACATACTCACAAAGAGTGTCTTGACAAAGGGTGACAAAATATTTAGAGAACATTTTGATCCGATTTTAAGTCAAGTTTTAGAGGTTGTGATAGATTTAGGTTCAATTTTAAATAAATTGAAGTTGATTAATGTGACCACATATGTTGAAACACATAAAACTAAATCCATATATTCATGAAAAACTCCTGAAGGAAAGGAGATACAAGAAAAGAAATAACAACTAACTAATACAAAGTTAGCTTAAACTAGTTCTTGATAGCATAGTCTTCTTTGGTTTGACCTTTAAAATACATTTGATTTTCAAAATCATAATTCATCTCCTAGGAGGAGGAGGCATGGAGAACAAGGTAATCAAGAAATCATGCAACCTCCTATGAAGACCAAGCATCTCCAAACTTAGGTTTTGAATGATGTAGTTGTTATAGAGACAACATAGGCAATTAGCACCTTGAGCTTCTAGAAAACCAAAGAAGTAAGGATCACCCATGAAGTGAGAAATAGGAATGGCCAAAATAGGAGCATTAGTGTTTGAGGGAGGAGGAGGTGGTGGAGGCATAGTGTCCAAGGGTGATATGGGTGACATGGGTGAATTTGGTGGAGTAAAAGGAGAGGTAACCAAAGGCTCACAGACAAAGGGAATGCTTTGTAGAGGTTGAGGCTGAGTATTCCCATCCAAGGGAGGACTAGGAGTGAAGGGTGAGGAAAACTCATTCATTCTTGATTGGAATGAGGAAGAGGTAGAACCATGTGAATGGTTAGTACCATGAGTTGAGTTGGTTTTGCATGAAGCAAGGGTGGTGAAGGTGATGAGGAAATGAAAATATGAGAAATCTCATTTTTAGGAGTGTGAAAAGATGAAGAACCAAGTTTAGGTAACTTAATCTTTATCTTAAGGTTTATTTTGGAAGCGGAGGTTTTGGAAGAATTGGATGTTCGAGTAGACGCCATGGTTGTGAGTTTAGGTTTAGAGAAAAGTTGAAGGGATGAAGAACACAATCAACAAGAGAGGGTTTAAGGAATAATCTAAACTAGTAATTGGTTAAAATCATTTTAGGTGAATAATGAAATTAGGTAGCCTAGTTTAGGAAAGTGCAGGATTTTGCAAAAATTTTATCAAAGTTTACACAGATTAAGGAAAACAGTGTAAATCAAAGATTCTGTTGAAACAGTGGATGGAGGTTCCTTATGTAGGGCCGGGGTTTGATATCGATAAAGAACCGCGGGGAGGATAATGAACCGCCACCAGGGGGTTCGAAAAAGTGCACTTCCTGAAACTTTTGTTAGCCCAGTTTTTATACAAAGGTTTATCAAGCCAAAGTGGACTATTAATCAAAATCTAGGAAGCTAACTAACACATAATATGCACAAAGCTATGTAAATCGAAAGACCGATTACATAGGCAATTAGGATAAAAATACTAAGTAATCCAAACACAAAGTATTAGTTAATAAACATAACATCCTAGAAATAAAGAGAAAAAAAGGGAAACAATGTTCAACAATTCAAACATGTTCACAAACATGTTAACCATGATAAACCAAAGCTTCACTTCTTCTTTTTGCCAAGTCCCTTGATCAATTTTGTTATGCTCTTGAACGATCCTCTTGACTCCACTCGATGATCATACAACTCACCTTGGGTTTTAAGATTAGTACGATAGACATCCTCAAGACCAAAGTTCTCCGGAAGTCCACTAGGGGCATAGTGAGGAGGAAGGATTATTTCATCTAACCCGTCCATGAAAGTGTCCATGGATGGGTGGGAGTCACTCGAAGAGCCAACATGAGCACTAGTGCCTACGCCACCACCATCACTTGGTGACATATCAAAGTCCTCATCATCGGACTCTTGTGAATAGGACTTTCTCGAACCTCGATCACTTCTAGGATTTCATGGTTGTACCCTTTGAATAGGTAGCATAACCCGTTTGGCCAAACGAAAGCAAGAAATGTTGATGTCGGGATAATCTTCACCAACCTTTTTAAGAAGGCGAGTAAGGAGCATGGCATAGGGAAGATTTTTTTTGGTTTTGGAAAGAGCATAAGTGATTCATCGAGCGATATAGTATGCGAGATTGTACTTGGAGTTGGTATCGATGCAACATAACATGTGCGCCATACACGCCGGAATATGATCCCGGTTTCCACCAAGACAAAACACATTCTCCCTAAGGATGCTGGCCCATCGGACCATACAATCATTAAGGTCGCTTAAGAGAACCTCATAGCATTTTACCCGACGCTTGTTAGAGTGGAGGCTTCTTACAATGTTTCCACTACGCTCTTTAAAAATGACATCAAGGATGAAGTCAAGGTCAATATCTTCATTTTCATCTGGAGCACAGTCAAAGGGTTCAAGGAGATAATCAACATTCCATTTATCTGTAAATCGACAAGTGCCTCTAAATGGAACACGAAGAGCTTGACCAAAGTCTTCAAGAGAGAGTTTAATGATTCGACCTTCAAGGATGAACCTAACATATACTCTACCGTCATCATAAACGAGAGAATATGTGCTAAAGAACTCCAAGAGAAATTCGGGATATATATATCCTCTTTGATGTCTAACAAACAATCAAACCCGATTTGTCCAAACATCAACTGAGTATATATATAGCCCTCAATATCCTCTTGGACAACTCTATCCTCGTGAAAGCAACGGTTTTGGAGTGAGGAATAGGTGTTTGGAATTTGAGGGGAAGGACACATTTCGGATTGGTTTGGCATATAATGTTTGGTCTATTGGTGATCTTGTTGATATTCCGAAGGCATGATTTAGTACCTAAATAAGCACAAAAATATTTCCTCAATCACTCATTTGTTACATATAAACCAAAAAATCAAAAAGATGATAATGTGTTTCATCAACTTCTTGACAAACAAAGGATTGATCCTTATCATTCTCATGCTCACAATGTACCTAGTTCATCATTGATAATAACATATTAATCATGTAAAATCAACAATGAACTTGAACATTGGTTTTTCAAAACCTGGTTTTTAGGTAAGCATTTACAATGTCATTACTAACTTGTTCATGGGTTCATATCAATTCCATCAATTTTTAACCAAAATTATTTAGTCAAAATTCGGATTGTTCTACAAGTGGGTTTTAGTGAAATCTCAATGAATATGAACCTAAGGAATCATAGCAAGATTACTATGTCAACTCTTATTCCTAGTAAGGTTCTAATTCAATATCAATTTTAAAAATCTCTATTTATGAAGGTATGAACCCTAGGACAAATTAGATGAAATTGAAAGAAATAACTTATAGATTATTGATCTTGGATGAAGGATGAGAGAAACCCACAAATTGGAATCAGTTTATCTTGAGTGATTGAATGTTTTGAAAGATCAACAATGGTGGAAAATGGGGAAACCCGTCGCTATGTTAGAGAAGAGAGAGAAAGAATGTTTGAAAAAAGATTTTTAATAAAAACTGGCACTTTAGTCGCAATCACTTGCCGCGGTTCCTTATTGATATGGAACCGCGCGTTTGAGCCGCGATGATAACAAATCGCCTATAGTGGCGAGTTTTTATCAAGGAAAATCAAAGAATTTTTCAAAACCAATTTTTTCTAATATCCTTAAAATATGTCTTAAGCCTTTAGGAAATCGTTGGACCACCACAACACTAGGTAATAATGCCTTAATGAAGGATTACGAGTTGAATCGAGATAGGAAAAGACCGAAACGGACAAACGACTACTCGTAGCAAAGAAGCAAATAGGAGAGAAGTCAAGAGTGTTGGGAATCTAAACTTGTTAGATTCCCTGTTCATTGATTTAAACATAATTAGGCTGATAGATAGTCCCTTGCCTGTGCCTAGGAGGCAGGCAAGTTTCGCAAGACTCACAGAGATCCAAGTCTCTGTGAGCAACCTCAGAGGAGTCCATGTCAGAGACATTGTCAGGGAAGTCGAAGATTACCTGAAGACATACTCCTTGGCTGTGATGGATAACAGCCAAGATGTATTAGGGACTCTGAGGGGTTGAGAGTTAACAGGGGTGGCAATACCCTGATAACTCTCAGCACACTTTGGACATGCCATTTGTGTGTTCGAGAATATGAAGAATAAGGAAACTGTTTTGGACAACTGTTCCTTAAAGCATAATGGAAGACTACCAAGAATAGAAGGACATCATGTGACTGATGTGGGAACTTGTAAAAGCTTGTGTAGTCGACATCAAGTACTGTTTAAGTCAAACTCGTAACACTATAAATAGGATGTGTATCCTTGCATTAATGTTTAACACTTTGAGATATTAAGAACATTAGTGCGTATAACTTAGTGAATCAAACAGCTACGGCTGTATTCATAAGTTAAGGTTTATTGTTGTTCAAAGTGTGCACAACACATTGTCATCAAACGGTGTTATCCATAACACTTGTAATTCTTTATTATACAATAATAAGATTACGTTTGAAAAGTAATACCTTGTGTTGATTAAGTTAAGATTAGGGTTTCTTGCATTGATTATGTGAGAATGTTTTTCGCATTTACTTGGAAAGTAACTACCTAGTTTCATGTGAAAAACATTTAATAAAACATTTAATATAGAATCAATCATTTAATGAACACATTTAATATCAAGCCACACTAAACCCCTGCCATGATGTTAACCCTGCACTTACGCCAGCTGAGGTCCTCGCCAAAGCCCCTCTGAAGATTAAGTACTTTACTCCTATGTGGCGTGTCCTCTTCACCCACATTGTGAAGTCCCTGGGTGGAATGTAGGGATCACATGATCAGATGTCGTTCAATCATCAGGCTATTGCATATGGACTTATCTGGGGAGCTGATGTCGATTTTGGAAGCATCTTTTTCTCAAACCTGGTAGAACAACTGAAAGGACGGAATCAGGTCAGGGAAAAGAACATCTGTTATGTGCGTTACCTGTCCCTGATCTTTGAGAGTTTGCTGGGAGAGAACTACCATAACAAGGCCTTGACAGCTCTGAAGCCCTATCGCATCACAGGCGCCATCTACAAGGAGATAGGAGCTGAGGATATCCCTGTCACTGCACACATGCTGAACGTGGCCAACCAGGTACCCAACGCTGAGAAGCCCTTGCTCCCTTCCTCTGAGAAGGTGAATACTTCTAGTGTCGCTGGCAAGTCTACGTCTTTGACCTCTGGGCAGCACACTACTAAGTCCAAGGCTTCATCTGGCCAACAGCCAAAGAAGAAGAAAATCCCCTCTTCTTCCCAACCTAAAGCTGTTAGTAAGGCCAAGGAAAAGAAGATTGACACCGCCTCTGGTCCAGATACTCTTGTGGATACAGAATCTTTGGCTGACAAACAACAGGCGTCTAGTGTCTCTAGGTCAGCAGAGACTACAGGAAACCAGCCAAACCAAGCTGATATCTCACAGGTAATCAGTGTACATTTTTAGAGGTTCACAATCAACCACTCTCATTTGTCTGTAGGAGAGAGTGGTGAAGTTAGGGTAATCCTCGACCCATAGAAGTCTGTCATTTCACTTAGAATACTTCAAGACTTCTGTACACTCTGTCTTTGCACCAGGGAGTGATTCATTTGTGTTTATAAAGCACCCCGATGACCCTGAACCCTCTAGACAGTATTCAGGCTAACAACAACCTGAATACATTAATGTCTCAACCTTGATGGCTGTACTTCACACAGCCTCTTGGTTCCCTCATTAAAAGAGTCCCAAAGGATTTATCCTTTCAGGGGGAGCTGAATCATCACCCTCAGCTTTCCTAGGGGCAGCGTAACAAGCGACCTACAACAACATATGTTTCACTCTTAAAAGAGTCCCAAAGGTTTTACCTTTTGGGGGGGCTGAATAATCACACTCAGCTTTCCTAGGGGCAGCGAATGGCGATCATTAAACAACATATGTTTCACAATCAAAAGAGTCCCAAAGGTTTTTACCTTTTGGGGGGGCTGAATAATCACACTCAGCTTTCCTAGGGGCAGCGAATGGCGACCATTAACCACACTTCATTCACACTTAAAAGAATCCCAAGGATTTATCCTTTGGAGTGGCTAAGTAATCACCCTCAGCCTCTCTGGGACAGCGAAATGGCGACCATTCATTTTATATTTTCCCTGTTACTAATTACAACAAACTTGCAGGCTGAAATTGTACAGCCAGTCAAAGAACCTCAGGTACATGAAATGGAGGCTGAAACAATAACTCAGGACATTCCAAATGAAGAAGAACTTGAGCTCAATACTGATGAAGAAATGCTTTCTATAGAAGATTATGTCGCTGAGTTTGAACCCATGCCTGAAGATGAATTCCCTGAGGGAATGTTTGATGAAGAGGAGGAAGAAGATGAGGATGACCAGCTGTCAGCCTCTCCTCCTAAAGAAGATGACAAGACTTCTCCTCTCAAGGAAGCTGTTGACACACAAAACTCTGCTACATCTGCAACAACAGTCTTCCAAAGACCAATATATGATCCAACAGCTGAATTCCTCTTGTTTGATCATCCTACCCAGACTAACTTCGACTTGATTCCAAGGGAGGATGATTTTGCTCAACAAAGCCTCAATATCAAGAATCTTCAGCCTGTACACCATCAGTCTGATATTGAGCGCTTATCAAGGAAGCTGGACGTGATCAAGTCAGAGATGCACAATTTTACTGTCACTTTTCCAGGCATTATAAAGAAGGCTGTGACTGAGGCTGTCACTGAACCTATTCAGGAAGGTGCAAGAAAAGGTGTGTCCTAGGGACTAAGTCATCTCTCGACACGGATCAAGGATGCAATTGACTCTGTTGTCCCAGCCATGTTCCATGAACAAGAAAACAACATGAACAGGCACTTCAATGCGGTTCGCAACAGGCAATACAACCATGCTGGTTTTATTGTCAGGCGTGTTCAAGCTAATACCAATGCCAATGCCAACCTCTTGCTGAAGATTGCCAGGGCTTCGAGGAAGAGACAACGTGCCATGGCTGCCTCTGTGGAGCAGATTGCAAGAAGATTTCAGGCACGTTCATCCAAGCATCAGGGAAGTAAGGATGAACGTGAGGGGGAGAAGACTAATATACTCAGCCTTGCATCTGCTGAACAAGGCTCATCTTCAGCCAATCCCTCAACAACACCTGTTCCTCTTCAAGTCATCACACCAGTTATAGTACCTGATGATGAGGATCAGACTCAGGGGGAGCAACAAACACAAGATGGAGCTGACTCATCTAAATCCATGATCTTAGTTAACATCAGCAAGCCTGAGGATGATGATGAACCAGCAGCCAAGAAACTTAAATTCACTGTGAGCTCCCTACCAAAATCTATTCAAAATCAGGCTCAGACAGCGTTCCTCAAAAGAGCTGATGATTTGAAAAACATAAGTGTGGAGTCCTCTGTCTCAAAGAAAGGTAAAGAGATAGTTTTGGTTGATACTGACACCAAACTTAAGAAGATAGCTGCGATGCTAGAGACAGGAGGATCCACAACAGACCTTTCCCACTTTTCAACCTTTACACCTTCCGATGAGAGTCCTTTAACGCCTGAAGAAATAGAGCAACAGGCTGAAGAATTCAAAAGACTAAATGAGCTCAAGGCAGCCAAAGAATTAAATGAAGCTACTCTGAGGAAGATGACACCACCTGAAAGGGAAAAACAAAAACAAAGGTTGAGGGAAATGGAACTCAAACGCGCTGAGGCCCTAAAGAAAGTCAAAGCTGACTATGATGCCTGCGTGAACAACAGGTATGTTGCTGGCAAGATAACCAAGTTTAGATACACCATTCACAAATCCACAAACACCCCACAGATGATCTTATGGAGGGAAAATCAACAGAGGAATATGGATGTGTTTGACAACTTCAGGTTAAAAACACTTGGGTTATCAGAATGGTTTGAACTTGAAGCCTTAGCTGCCAAAAAGTCTGGACAGGCAAATTTCCTTCTACTTAAAACTCTTAAGGCTAAGTTTAACTGGATCAAGGAAACAGCTGCCAAACTCAAGATTGATCCCCCACCACAGCTTTTCGAACAAGGACCCCCAAAGACAGGCAACAAAAGAAGAAGAATTTCCCAAATCATTGATGAAACTTTTGTTACTGAAGATGTTCGTGTGGATGGCATGCACAGGGATCTGATCCTTCCAAATGGTATCGTTGGCCCTATTGATGGTCAGACATACTCAGTGCCTGAAAGAGGAATGGCATTTATGAACAAGGCCTGCCAATATGCTTTTCAGAGGGAAGATGAGCTTTGCTTGGCTTCAACTATTCAGCTACTCTGTCACAAGAAGTGTCTCAAGATCAACTCAGAGTATTCCAAGAAGTTTGCAAAGACTTTGCAGGATGAAATTGATAACAGATTAGATGTGGCCGAAGCTGAAGAAAGAATAAAAAATGATGACTATTGAAGATAGTGTCAGCCCTTTTACCTTCATCTTTTATTTAACTTATGTAATGAACTTGTAATTTTTTTTAAGTCTTAATAAAATCATGAGGTATGTTTGTTTAGATCTGTTATGTGTAAGAAGAAGCTGTTAAACTCACTTACCTTAACTTAGTTAGATCTAGCACTATTTATGTTTAAATAGGGGGAGATTGTTGGGAATCTAAACTTGTTAGATTCCCTGTTCATTGATTTAAACATAATTAGGCTGATAGATAGTCCCTTGCCTGTGCCTAGGAGGCAGGCAAGTTTCGCAAGACTCACAGAGATCCAAGTCTCTGTGAGCAACCTCAGAGGAGTCCATGTCAGAGACATTGTCAGGGAAGTCGAAGATTACCTGAAGACATACTCCTTGGCTGTGATGGATAACAGCCAAGATGTATTAGGGACTCTGAGGGGTTGAGAGTTAACAGGGGTGGCAATACCCTGATAACTCTCAGCACACTTTGGACATGCCATTTGTGTGTTCGAGAATATAAAGAATAAGGAAACTGTTTTGGACAACTGTTCCTTAAAGCATAATGGAAGACTACCAAGAATAGAAGGACATCATGTGACTGATGTGGGAACTTGTAAAAGCTTGTGTAGTCGACATCAAGTACTGTTTAAGTCAAACTCGTAACACTATAAATAGGATGTGTATCCTTGCATTAATGTTTAACACTTTGAGATATTAAGAACATTAGTGCGTATAACTTAGTGAATCAAATAGCTACGACTGTATTCATAAGTTAAGGTTTATTGTTGTTCAAAGTGTGCACAACACATTGTCATCAAACGGTGTTATCCATAACACTTGTAATTCTTTATTATACAATAATAAGATTACGTTTGAAAAGTAATACCTTATGTTGATTAAGTTAAGATTAGGGTTTCTTGCATTGATTAGGGACTTTCAAAGAGGAGTGAATCAAGACCAAGAACAATACTCAAGAGACAAATGATAATCTTCAAATCGAGGAGACGAAGAGCTTGTGTCATATATAGTGGTTTAAGACGTGCCTTTCCGGCGAAAGTCAAAACAGCTTTGGTAACGAACTATACCAAGAAATTTTGATACATAGAATGTAAAACCCGTATTTAAAAATTAGAATATTAAATACGAGAAAATAAAAACACGAGGATTTAATGAGAGCGTACGAATAAGATTTAAAAAAAAGAAAACGTTATATAGTTTAAAAGGGGGCCTGATTTATAATGTTTAAATAGAAAAAAAATGGGCCTGATTTGTTTTACACATTTCAGTTCCCAAAAAAATGGTACTAGGTTCGGAGATAGGGTAAGCCACGGCAGCAAGAAAAGAAAAAAAAGGGTTTTGATCTAGGTTGGTTCCGGGTTGAGTGTTCATAATCTTCCAATCACGCAAACAAGGTAAACAACCTCTAAATCCTTTCTTTAATTCATGAAAATACATGTATTGGTCAAGAACAAATGTTTTAAATGTTATAAACATGTAATAAATCATGAGAGGGTCGGTTTTGGTGTTGCTTGAAGCCGGCCGAGACATGGTGTTTTGGTGGTTGTTTGTGGCAGCCGAATCAAATGGGAGCAAGGAGATCAGTTTTAAAAAAACAGAAAAAAAAGCTTGATGCCCAACCGAGACATAAGTCTCGGTGGGGTTTGTTTTTGGTAGGCCGAGAGTCAACAGCCCCATTCGGGGTGTGTTTTTTATAGCTTATAAGGTCGGGTCTTTGATTTCTAAAGGGTGCGTTTGGGACTGTTAAAACAGTAAGTATTATTAGAAAATCAGTGGAAGCATTATATAAAATCAGTAGGCAAAGTCTGGACAGAAAAACAACAATTTTAATAAGAAATTAGCGACGCTAATTTTTATGTCGCAGATACGTTTATGACAGTTTCTGTAACAGCTTTTACTCACACTGTTTTTAGTGACTTATATTTCTGTCACTAAATCAAATAGGCAGATTTAATATATATATATATATATATATATATATATATATATATATATATATATATATATATATATATATATATATATATATATATATATATATATATATATATATATATATATATATATATATATATATATATATATATATATATATATATATATATATATATATATATATATATATATATGTTGTTTGTTTTTAGTGCGATCGAGAATGGAGTATCTCGGTAGGCTCGGGATATAGTTAAAATAATAAAAATGAAGATTTTTATATTATACCTTTTGATTACTTGTCTTATAAATGGTTAAATTGTATTTTAAATGAATTTAATTAAAATAGTTTATAATGTTTCAAAGGGTATAATTTAATTATACGAATTAAATTGTTTTAGAAACTTGCTAATTAGAAACCTTACATTTTCTCATTTACTTATTTTATTTCTGAAGTTCTGTACGTATTTTATTGATAAATATTCTCTTAAATTATAATTCATTCTAATATATTAACGACCTACTATTATTACGATACAAACGTATTCTGACGTTAATTAAAATACTATAATAAGTAACTTGTTAAAATGTAAGGTTTCTAATTAGCAAGTTTCTAAAACAGTTTAATTCGTATAGAATAATTATACCCTTTGAAACATTATAAACTATTTTAATTAAATTCATTTAAAATATAATTTAAACATTTATAAGATAAGTAATCAAAAGGTATAATATAAAAATCTTCATTTTTATTATCTTAACTATATCCCGAGCCTACCGAGATACCCCATTCTCGGTCGCACTAAAAACAAACAACATATATATATATATATTAAATCTGCCTATTTGATTTAGTGACAGAAATATAAGTCACTAAAAACAGTGTGACTAAAAGCTGTTACAGAAACTGTCATAAACGAATCTGCGACAAAAATTAGCGTCACTAATCTGTCGCTAATTTCTTATTAAAATTGATGTTTTTCTGTCCAGACTTTGCCTACTGATTTTATATAATGCTTCCACTGATTTTCTAAAAATACTTACTGTTTTAACAGTCCCAAACGCACCCTTTAGAAATCAAAGACCCGACTAGTTTGTTTGGCTATTTTTGGTCGAAAGCAGCTCGTGCCGCCCCTGTGTGGGTTACGGCTGGGCAAAGCATTAGGCCAACGATATTCTAGGTCTGCCTATTGTTTAAACCAAACAGACCCGACCTTATAAGCTATAAAAAAACACACCCCGAATGGGGCTGTTGACTCTCGGCCTGCCAAAAACAAACCCCACCGAGACTTATGTCTCGGTTGGGCATCAAGCTTTCTTTTTTTTTCTTTTTTTTAAAAACTGATCTCCTTGCTCCCATTTGATTCGGCTTCCAAAAACAACCACCGAAACACCATGTCTCGTCCGGCTTCAACCAACACCAAAACCGACCCTCTCATGATTTATTACATGTTTATAACATTTAAAACATTTGTTCTTGACCAATACATGTATTTTCGTGAATTAAAGAAAGGATTTAGAGGTTGTTTACCTTGTTTGCGTGATTGGAAGATTATGAACACTCAACCCGGAACCAACCTAGATCAAAACCCTTTTTTTTTCTTTTCTTGCTGTCGTCGGCTTACCCTAGCTCCCAACCTAGTACCGTTTTTTTTGGAACTGAAATGTGTAAAACAAATCAGGCCCATTTTCTTTCTATTTAAACATTATAAATCAGGCCCCCTTTTTATATAACATTTTCATTTTTTTTAAATCTTATTCGTACGCTCTCATTGAATCCTCGCGTTTTTATTCTCGCGTATTTAATATTCTAATTTTTAAATACGGGTTTTACAATTCTTCCCCTCTAAAAAAAATAATTCGTCCTCGAATTAAGGATGCGATTATGCCGCGGTTTTACAAAAATCAGGTAACTTATTGACGTCTATTATTATTGTAGCTTCTGTGAAAGCCCGAGTAGTATTCGTTTAGTCTTCCATTCAGTCAGTTACTGGACTAGAGGTACGGATTTTCCGTCCTTCAGTAAGGACTTCCTTTCTATGCATGATTAGGATTCCCCGTCTGCAGCCAAATATTTTCCCCAGTATATGTTTTAAGCTTATCAGTAATCATGTTAATAACTAAATAAATTGCCTGAGCTTTATATACAAGCATGATCAGTTTATATACTAGTTACGGAGGTACCATAACCATGACACTTGAGGCACCGGTGTCGTGACTCACATGCAGGAGAGTGATATCCTGCATCGTCCCACTCAGCTCAGCTTGTCCATTTTATCAGTATTATTAGTGGGGCGTATGGATGCATCCTAGGCTTATTAGTTTACAGTTTATCAGGTGAATGTGGTGTGTGCTCTACATCCTTCACATTAGAGTTGATCCCTCCACCCAGCACAGTATTTAGAGGTCACCCCTCTACAGTTATTTAGAGGTCACCCCTCTACAACATGACGAGGTCACCCCTCTATTTATTCATGCAACACTTGTTACAGCACATGACCTATATAAGCTCTTGGCAATTAAAATACAGTAAATGCATGTTTTCAGATTTAACAAATAACAGTTCACTTTTGTTATTTATAAATCAGACTTTACAGATTATACACAGATTTCCGCTGCAACTTTACTTATCATTCTTACAATTTTAGTATTTTATTATATGCTTCATTTCAATACTTTTTATCATGCATTATATCCGTTCACTAAGCGTTATGCTTAGTCGTAGTTCTTCCATGTTCTAACGGCAGGTACACTAGGACACTCTTAAGATTCTGAGAGCATGTGCATTGGATGGAAGCAATCCAGACTTATTTTCTTTATGCACTTCATTTTTATATTGCCTGTTAGACATTGTTCAGTCCTTTCTTTCAGTATTTTACTTTTCATGTTTTAAGCTTATGTTGGATTACCGATGTTTGATTATGGTATTTCCATTATGCTCAGTTAATGTTTTAGGACATTTACCTTATGCTTTGATGACACGCCATAAATACACTTAACGTAAACTTATCAAGTGGGATGTTACAATTATGGTATCAGAGCTATAGGTTCGACCTGTAGGCTCTAAAACTTGACCTGTGACCAGTGGGTAGTCACCAGGATCTTCCCACATTTTGGCGTTGTTATCTTTCATGTTTCTCATGCAATTATCAGTCAGTTTCCTTCAGTTATCAGTCAGTTTTTCTTAAAATTTTGACTAAGTAAAAGGTTGGTACAAGACTGGTCATATTTAGTCGCATGTGCTTTGCTGCAAATTTTGTTGTGGTGAACCGACCCATAGGCGTTCACCCTTTTCCGTTCAGATTTTGTATTGGTAAACCGACCATATGCATTTACCCTTACTCATGATAGTTTCATGTTTTCAGTCAAGTATTACTTGGTGAACCAGCCATAGACGTTCACCATTGTTCAGGTCAAATTTCATGCTATTCAGTCGAAGGTTGTTTTGTGAACCGATTCATAGTTGTTCACCTTTGTCATATCAGGACATTTCATAAATTTTGAAAAGTATGGATTGGACTACAGCCAACCATATTTAGTCCCATATTATAAATTTCTATACATGATAGTTCTCAGAAAATTTTGACAAGCATGGATCGAACCAGAATCGCCCATACTTAGTCATATGTTTTGTTCCTTGAATTCTGTGGATTGAACCATAGCCATCCACATCAGTTGATGTTAAAATTCAGTTGATCATACTCTTATAGACTTTATAACAATCCAGTTCGCACAATCTCAAGTTGATGTCGCTTCCACGCTGTTTCAGTTTCATGTCTCCGTGCGAGGGTTTTATGTTCAGTAGAATGATAAATGTCTCCATGCTAAGACACAAAAAGAATTTCAGTAAAACCTGTTTTCATGATAAATCATGATTGACCTTTATTGATCATGCTTCATGCTGACCACTGTTGAGAATTCGATTATATCATACTTTTTAGCCTCGATACAACTAGCAGTAAGTCGACGCAGGAATTGTCAGCCTATCATGTTACTTATTTCAGATCAATTTACTACCGTTTAAATCAAATTATTTGCTTGCTCATGTCAGACAAGAGACAACAATATCGATCATCCCATACAATTTCCACCAGTGCCATGTACCGTATTCCATATGTACCTCACGTACAGTGTCTCAGTTATACTCCATGTATAGTATTTCATGTGTACTCCTAGTGTCTCAGATATGCTCCATGTGCAGTATTCATTTTGTACTTCATGTACAGTAGTCCAGGTGTACACCAGGTACCCTACTCCATGGATATTGCTAATCGATCCTCAATCATCTCAGGCGTTTCCACTTGTCGATATTCTACCAGGTGCTGATGCTGCTCGTGAGTTGAAGATTTTACCAGATGCTGATGCTGCTAACACTTTGAAGACCTCACAAATGATGATGCTGCTGATACTTTGGGGATCTCTCGAGATGCTGATGTCGTTCATACTATGAAGACTCTGCAGAATAAGGACGAAAACTATAAGTTTAAAATTTATAACAAGAATAAATTCCAACCATCAGACACTACCATTCCATTCCATACTCTTACCTTATCAGCTAGATGTCACACTTCACTCAACTAACTGTTCATTCAGAATAATGGCAACCAGAACCCAACCGGCCACTCAGCAGAATAGTTACATGAATCAAGGTCATGATAATGACCGTCATATTGATAGACAAAGAAGTAGTGACAACCACCGTGCTTATAATTGATCACTCAGTAACCATCGGAACTCCGGAACGGAAGTGCCCAGAAATACAAAAGGTCAGTAGTCTAACCGGTCCGCCAATCCTAGCAGTTACCAAAGTTTTTAGCCTTGTCAGATTCACCCATTAAAATACATGGCCAGACAACAGTCAAGACACAGGTCTCAGGTATCATTCAGAAGACACATGTCAGGACACCAGTAATGGTACACGTCATACGAATATTTTCGCAAAATACGAGTCAGAACTCATAACTCCAGTATGTTTATAAACCAGGCCCTTAGTAATTTAGGGTACCCTTCAGAAAGGGATATACCGTTCTATTATGCCACACATGAAACAGATCATAAAAAAAATCTAGTCACCACCACTAGAGTATTATTCAGGTTAAACATGCAGTATTCATTCTGTGAAGTTACAGATGAACACATTTAGTGAAAATCGCCATGTTCATTTCACGTATTCCCATGATAGCTTTATTTTTAAAACAGGTATTTATCGACCTCCCAGCCAGAAAGGACTCTACAGTACCACCCATGTTTATTAAAGTTCTCCTTTCAGTTAATGACGAGATCCGTCTTACTAAATATTAAATATATTCATTATATTTCTGCCAGAAAAATCAGTACAAATTATTTCTGCCTTACAAGAGCGTGACTTATCAGTCCATAGCTATGAAGACTTTCTAGCCACCAGTTATGATCCACTTCTGAAATTCTTAAATTTATGATCAGCAGATTTCCTTTCTTCAGCATTTCTAGAAGTAATTGAGAAGGTGTTCTAGAAATTCCTTCCTAACCATGAGACAGAATTTAACATTGAGCTTGTCTCAAGAACAGAACCTGCTTTCAAAACTCTTTATTCTAGGTCTTCAGCTAAATTAAAAGAGTTGCAGCAATTGCTACAAGAGTTATCGGAACGAGGTTTTATTCGCCCTAACGCGCGAATAGGAGGTGTACCGTTTTTGTCAATCAGAAAGAAGGCCGGTAACATGAGATCATGTATCGATCACCGAAAAAATTACAAGATCGCCATACATAAACGATACTCATTCCACGAATAGAAGGTTACCTGACCTGCTACGATGTCTTAAATATTTTCCAGAACAATTCGCGACCATGACTCCAGCAGTGGTGAGAGAAGAATATGATGTTTTTCAGATTTCTGTTGAACACGTTATAGTCTCTCTAAAATTTTGACATATACGTTTGAGCTCCTAAATACTTCAGCTATAGTATGAAATTGATGACTAAAATTTTTCCATGAATTCTTAGACAAAATCTTCAGTATATTCACTGATAACATTCTGATCTGCTAAATTCTGGAGAAGAACAAGAGAATCATCTTTTCACGATCCTATAGATTTTATGATAGGAGGAAATTATATACGCAGCTTTCCATATGTGAGTTCCAGGTGAACAAGGTGGCATTTCTGAGCCACCCTATTTTCAGCAGAAGAAATTTCAGACAGTCCTGCGAAGATGAAGGCCATCACCAGATGGTCAAGATCGACGCCTGTGAATAAAAGTACAAAATTTTCTAGAACTCAGTTGACTGATACCGTAGAAATTGCTGATAGTTCCCACGATTAGCCTTCCATGTCTAAGCTTACGCATAAAGGAGAGGACATACACTAAAATTTTGTATCACATAAGATCCTACGCTAGGTGAGATCTAATTTACCGAGTCTCAAAATTCTTTCATGACTATTCATCCAGATTCCACCAGAATGTACCATAATCCTAGACAGAATTTTGATAGAGGCAGTATAACATAAGGATGTAGTTATGCGCATATCTTGATGCCTGACATGCCAGCAGGTTCAAGATAGAACACCGATAGGCTAGTGAGCTATTACAAGCATTAGAAAATTTTGAACAGAAATGAAACAGGATTCCATGGAAGTTGTTATCAGCCACCACATAAGTCAGAAAAGTTTAATCCTATCTAAGTCATTGTCAACCATTTAACCCATCCTACACGTTTTCTTTTATCCGAAAGGATTACGCATTAGTAGATCTGCCGGAAATTCAGCAATAAATCGTAAGATTTCCCAGTAATCCATCAACCATCATATTAGATAGAAAATTTAACATTCACGAGTCATGCTCACGTTCATGTTTACGAATCATGTTACGTTCACATTCACGTTCACGTTTACGTTACCTTCACATTTACGTCTCACGTTCACATTACGATGTTGTTTCAGTTCATGTTTTATGCTATCTCATGATTTAAGCTCACGTTGGCGTTCATAATATTGTTCACGTTCAAGTTCGTGTTCCATCTCGCGATACACGTTTCACAGATTACCGAATACGGTTATGAAAGCTTAAGAAACCAGACTCAAGATTTGCGAAGCTTTTCTATACTCAGGCAGGCGTTTCAGTCTCAGGTCGTATCGTCTGGCACTTTTCCTCAGTCAGCCTACGTTCAGGATATGTCCTATTATCACATTCATGATATATTTCATGCACAGTGTTCCTTTTATGATCATGAACCACGTTCACAATTGCTCACGTAGCACGTTCACAATTATTCACATAGTTCATCCCTATATATTTTCAGCAGCTTACTCAGAGATATAAATGTTATCTTTCTGGATATTTTTACGTACCGCTTCAGGTATAATACATGCTATAGCTTATTCATTCCATCAGATTCAGAAAATCCATCTTAGGTATGGAACCTGAAACTATTCAGCATTCATCAGGACAGGGTCATCAGGACAAATATTTTTTTTATCTTTGAAGGAATCATTTCGAGCGGGAGGCCATTCAAAACGGAGGAGTCCATCCGGACCTCTCATCCTTTTCCTTCAATAAATCCAGTTAAGTTCTTTCAGTAATGTCACGTTTTTACCCTTTCAGCAGCATCATGTTCTGAATCAAGGACGAATTATCCTTCAGCTTATATGTCTTTTCAGCCTTCATGCTCTTTAGTATATATGTCCTTTCAGCTTTTATAACATCTGTAGGATCTGTAAATCTTGCTTATGTTTAGAGAGAGAAAGAGATAGAAATATAGATGATTTCACACACACTTTTAGAGAGATAAATGAAAGGACTAAGTGTAAAAATGTATGAAACCACACCCTCTCCATCTAAGGAGAGGGTTTATATACCCAAGCCTTGTGATGGGCTTGGGCTTACAATATTGGGCTGGCCTACACATGTTGTAGGCTAGGCTTGGCCTTGTTTGTTTAATAAAGATATCTAGACTACGAGCTACTACTTATTATATTGTCGGAGTGACAGAATCTTCCTAAATACGTAAAAACGTATTTCCAACAATCTCCCCCTAAGGGAGGTCACTCCAAACAAGGGCGATACCCAAGTTATAATAATAAAAAAAAACCTAGCATACTATACTTGTCTTGAGCTCGTAGTCTTCGTCTTTCTTTTCTTTTTCTTTTCTGGTGAACATGCTGATGTGATCTTTGATATCAATCTTTAGCATTAATCTCTTTCCTTGATCTTGTACATCCTTTACTTGTGATCTTCGCCTCTTCATGACTTCATATCCCACATACTTATACCTTCGTAATTCTAGAAAGCTTCAGAGTTCGATACAGCGGAAGACTTGACTTTTAGGCTTTCTAGAATTGGATGAAGTATTAAGTGCATAACGTATAAGCATGTGGGGACGACTTCTTCTCAGATTCCGCAACGCGACCGTCTTCAAATTCCGCAACATAAGTAGACACGAACGAAATGGCTTTGAACATTTCATTCTAGTTCGGTAGCATATTACCTCCGGTCGGTGAAGACCGTTGGACGATATAAAATATCGTACTTGTGGCAGGTAGATTTAATTAAAAATCTCCTTGACAAGATTTCGCGGGTAAACCCGTTCTCTTTATTCGACCGTCCAAAGCTGACTGCGAATATAAAGAGTGAATCATTTGGATAGAATTATCCGCATGATTGAAGCCGTCAATTCTGATTCTTGGAACAAGTTTGATTCCTTAAAGAATCACACCATCGTTGCTTTCCAGTTGTCACGAGCTTGATTCATATTGAATCTTGCAAGTTACCTACCAAGTGCTGTTTGAGGTTAACACTAGAAGGATTTACACTCATCACTGTGAACACTAAGGTGTCACTCTGAGTGTTCTGGCAAGATCACTAAGATATTACGTAGAGGCCTGGAACGTGTTTAAATTCAATTAAGAATTAAACAACTGTTGCTTTCCAGTTATCACAAGTTTGATTCATAAAGAATCGCACAATTCACCTACCATGAGCTTTTTGATATTCGCTCAAGAAGGATTTCCATCTTCATTGTAAGTACTTCCGTATTACTCTGATGTTCAGGCAAGATCATGAAGATTTTGCGTAGGAATCTTAAGATCTTTCTTACTTTTCACAGTGTGTGAAGAAGCAAGGAAATATGGAAGTGTGTCCTAATGAGATATTTGATGATCTCAAATGGCTCTAGACTCGATCGTGCATTTTGGATTTTTAGTGATCGGAGGCTGGAGAGGAGTGCCACCTTTTCAATATCAATATATTCGGAGTGAATAAATCGATTATATAATGCGTTATCTCCGTGTGATTAAAACAAATACCTTTTGAGAGATATCTGAGTTAGCTGGAATGGGTTGTACTGGGTCCATGATGTCTATCTTCAATATCGAGCATCATTAAAATGATCTCAATAGCATATGTGTTGACCCAGTTTCTGCCTAAAGTTGTAAGGAGGGCTTATTTCTTTACACCCTTTATCTTTACAATTCTTTTTCATTCTTCAACCCCTTCAATGCTTACCAATACGTCATAACTAGCACCTTGTTGTGATTGTTCCAGTGCTAACTTAAGTACTTGGTCGGCATTCAGCTATGTTCACAATCTTTCTCCATCTTTCTTAAGGACTACTATTTCTAGCTATGGAATGTCCTTGGAAAGATTCCTCCGGTTTAAGAAGAATCATTGGACTTAACCTATCCTACCATCCTTATGTCACCACAATCTTCATCATCGTGAAATAAATGGGTTTGGGTAAGTATATGTCACCATGAAAATCCATGTTGATATCTAAATCCGCTTTGCTCCCCCTTAACATATGCCACGATATTCGAAAACATTTTGCATATGTCGGGATGAGCCAGCACTTTAAGTCAAACCATTTGTGATAATTTCCCATTGTTGGAAATACGTTTTACGTATTAAGAAGGATCGGTCACTCCAACAAATAGTATATGTAATAGCTCGTAGTTTAGTTAACTTAATATTAAACAAACAAGGCCAAGCCAAGCCTACAACATGTGTAGGCCGGCGGCCCAATGCAAGCCCAAGCCCATCATATGGGCTTGGTATATAAACCCTCTCCTTTGATGGAGAGGGTGGTGTGGTTTCATTTTTACACATAGTAAAACATTGGTTTCTCTCTCTAAGTGTGTGTGTAATCCACCATCTCTCTATCTCTTTCTCTCTCTAAAAACATAAGCATATATTTACATTTCTACAAATGGTATCAAGAGCCATGGGATGATTGTTTAGTTCTTGTGTTTGCGTTCTTGATTCTCGCCATTTTTGATCCATTTTCATACGAACCAAATTTTTTTGTGTTTTTATGGGTTAATCTTGATTTACTTCATCTTATTACTTGTTATAGTGATTTGGTATTGTTATTTGGGTTAAAAACACAAAATTTTTTGGTTGTTTGATTCATTTTTTGGCCTAGAATCTTGATTTGTTGGTGTTCGTGTACTGTCCGAGAAACAAGGTAAAAGGGAATCCATAGTACGATCTGAAGTTGCGATTGCATAAACCCTGGGGGTTTCTACTTGCGATCCATCATCACGATCTGGTGTTGCGATCTAACTGCGATCGATAGTGCGATCCAAGTTGCGATCTTGACTTCGATAGCTCACTACGATCCATACTACGATCAAGGTAAGTTTGTTCAGTACGATCTCTCGTTGCGATCCATAGTCCGATCACTTGTTGCGATAAGGGAGTGCGATCAGGGTACGATCGTTGGGTACGATCTGGGAGTCCGATCTAAGTACGATCATCACCACGATCTGAGTACGATCACAACCACGATCTGAATGCGATCACAACCACGATCTGAGTACGATTACAACCACGATCTGAGTGCGATCACAACCACGATCTGAGTACGATCCAACATTGTGTGTAATTTTGACTTGGATTTTTTGGTTTATCGAGGACATATTTTAGGGGATTTTAACATTATTTCTCGGTTTTAACACACTACAACAAACACATTTACTTTCTTTCATTGATCGATCAACTTTGTAAATCTTCACTTATTGAAATGGAGTACACATCTCTTACGGATAAGTCCATCCTCTCGGGTACGGATAATCGTCCACCAATGTTGGTGAAGACTATGTATGAGGAATGGGCTTCCCGAATGGAACTTTATATGTTGAACAAGGAGAATGGACATCTAATTTGGGCATCGGTGCTCAATGGACCATTAGATTATGGTACAGTGATGGAAGGTACGACTACTCGTCCTCGCACAACGGGTGAGTTGACTGGAGATATGAAGATTCAAGATAAATGTGATAAGTATGCTACAAACATCATTCTCCAAGCCCTTCCTCCAGATGTCTACAAACTCGTCAGCAAACATAAAGTTGCCAAAGAGTTATGGGATAGAATTCGTGTTCTAATGCAAGGCACCTCGTTAACTAAACAAGAACGAGAGTGTAAGCTTTATGATACTTTCGATAAGTTTGCCTATGTGCCAGGGGAGACTCTCAATGACTACTATCTGAGATTTACCCTATTGTTGAATGAGCTTAACATCTATGGCATGGCAATTCCTACCTTTCAATTGAACACCAAGTATTTGAACACTCTTCCTCCAGAATGGAAAAAATACGTGACGGATGTTAAATTGGCTAAGGACTTGCATAACACCAATGTGGATCAACTCAAGCTTTTCTTCAACAACACGAATGCCATGTGATCGAGGCTCGCTTGTCTACACCTCAAGTTCATGATCCACTTGCAATGTATGCTTCTCAACAAAACATGGCTTATACTTATCAACAACCATCATACTTGCAGCAGCCACCACCACACATCTATCAGCAACCACAGCAACCATCTTATCAACCACCACTGATGCCACAGCAAGAATATCAACAAAGTGTTCATCAACAATCTTTTCAACAGCAACCACCATATCAAACATCACCATCACAAGCCAACACTTCTCCATTGGGCTATACTCCTCAGCAAGGATATTTTCCAATAGAAGCACAACCAGCACAAGCTTTCTACTCTAATGAACTTCCACCAATCCAAGCACCGGTCTTTACTCCAAATGATACGCCAGCTGATGTTCTAAACCATCTCACCGCCTACTTGTCAAAACTTGTTGCAACTAGAGGATTTCCACCAACAAACAATCAGCTCCGCACCTCATCAAATCCTCGACAACAAGCCACTGTTCAAGATGGTCAAGTGACGGTGCAACCTATTCAGGGAAGGCAAAATTCATATGGACCTCCTACAAGGACTGGGAACAATCAAGCTGTGAATTCTCAAGCTAGTGGAAATGGGAGTCCTATTGGTCCTAAGAAGGTTGTGACTTGCTACAATTGCCGAGGACAAGGTCATATGGCTAGGGAATGCACTCAGCCGAAAAGGAGAAGGGATGATGCATGGTTTCGTGAGAAGATGTATTTGGTTGATGCTCAGTCTAAGGGGAAGATTTTGGATTCAGAGGAGTTGGCATTTCTTGCAGACCCAGGGGCAGCAGATACTGAAGGCATTGCAGTTGTTTCCACTTCTAATGCAGCTTATCAAGCGGACAATCTTGATGCATACGATTCGGATTGTGATGACATTCACTCTGCCCAAGCTGCTCTCGTTGCTAATCTCTCTCACTACGGTTCTGATGTCATCAGTGAGGTACCAACCACATCTAATAATATTGATGATAACCAACATCAAGTTGGGCATGAAAATGACAACCTCGAACAGCATTCGGGAACTAGTAATTCAAATGATGTGGTACCCAATCCAACACATTTGAGTGAACCGCAACCAAATGCTACGACGGGTATGGAATCTTATGCTCAACATGATTTGGTCATGGTGCCTAAACACATTATTGATCAAATGCATATGGCCCTCAGACAATCCGTAGATACGAATTCCACCCTAACTGCTGAGCTTGCGTTGCATAAAGAAAAGATCAAAACTTTTGAAATGGTCCTTCAAGAAGAGAAAATAACATGTTCTGAATTTGACCAATTTCGTTTTGAAAAGATTGAACACTTGAAAGAAATAGAATCATTAAAAGCTAATCTTTCCAATGAATTAAAAGAAAAAGAGTCGGTTGTCAATGATTTTCAGAAACTTAAAATGGATTTCGAAACTCTCGAGTCTAAAAAGGTTGAATCGGAAATTAATGCTACCAAACTTCTTAAATTCAAAGAACAACAGCTTTTAAAACAATACGCTTCCACAGAAAAGGTTCATCGTTTAACTAAATCATTTAAAGAATTCGAACTTAAGCGTCTTCAAGATTTACCACCTAATCCCGGTTATGCAAAACAAGCTCAGGAATATATTCCCGGCCTTTATGATATGACTATAATTGGCAAATCGAAAGAAGCACCTTTTGTTCGTAGTACTGAGGAGACACAATCACTTGGGGATGAAACTCATTCTAAAATGCTTTCAAAATTCCATACAATTGATTATGATCAACATAACAAAGATCAATTTTCGAAAAAGACACGCATTCGCTTACAAAAGGAATTAGCCGAATTAACAATTCTGGTGCCCCAAAGTTTGTCAAATGAAAACCTTCCTAGTACGTCTCCTACACTCGTCAAAAAGGATTTAACGAAGTTAATTCCACCGGTAAGTAAGGCGTCCGTTAACTTAAATACGGTTCACCAACACTTAGCCGATTTTGACAAGGTCATTTTGGAACGTACGACTGCCACGGCCATAACGGAAGGTGAATGGAACTTTGAGCACACTAGAGCTGCGTTTCGAGATGAAATTGTTCCGTTTATAAACAATGTTAAAGCTTGCCTTCGTACTATTGATCAAGATTTGTTTTTGGAAATAGAAGAAGTTAGACGTGTTTTCAATGAAATGGAAGATGCTTATGAAAACAGTTTACTTGAAATAGAACGGGTTTCACGCCATAATGATCTGCTTCTGAATCAAGTGATGTCTCATGATATAGTTTATGTCTGTGTGAATACAAGTGTTGATAATGATTCTATTGCGCATAATGTTGAATCTGTGGATACTGTGGTAGATAGTACTTGTCACGAATCTGACGCTGAATTTTTAAAGCTTCAAGATTCATATTCTTCGCATTCAAAACGTTTTGATGAGATTCAAACACATTGTATTTCGCTTGAATGCAAGCAACAATTTATTCAAGAAATCTTTGAAACGTCATTCGAAGGTGTTAATATCGATGATGCAAATTTTGAAAAGAATTTTCGATTGCATTTACAATCAAAACAGCGTCAGCCAAGTGACAACGTTGCTACATCTTTGCCGATAGAAATAGAGAAATCTAAGGAGCTTAACTGTGTGAACGTACTTGAGGCCGCTGAGAATTTTAAACTTGATCTAGACAATCGAGTTTCCAAGATTTTGTCCAAAATTGATAACTTAAAACAGAAAAATACACGACTCTTCGATTC
This sequence comes from Glebionis coronaria, assembly GCA_025667525.1. Lineage (NCBI taxonomy): Eukaryota > Viridiplantae > Streptophyta > Magnoliopsida > Asterales > Asteraceae > Glebionis > Glebionis coronaria. The sequence goes on along the minus strand of CM046877.1, from coordinate 124,226,861 downwards.
AGTACAGCCCGCATGTGTTGATACCACTGCACAGAATCAATCATTGATTGAACAATTGAATCGAAAGTCGGTGGAAATATCTGATTTGAGGGAACAAATTTGTGATAAGAATCTGGCCTTGGCTGAGTTAAAGGAAACACTTCGAACTCTAAAAGGTAAGAATGTTGTGGATAACGCAGCCACTATCTCAGCATCGTCCTCTAGTGCAATCAAAAGAACCCTTATTGCCGTCACACCACTTAACAAGGGCCCTAGGACTAAACCATCTCAAACTTTGGTCACTCAAGATAAGGCGGAATCAAAACCAGCTTCTAATATTCCCGTGTTGCCTTCTACATGAGTAAGCACCACTACTAAGGCTCAAAGATCTAAGCTTAAAAGAAACAAGAAGAATGATAGGATCTTGCCCCCATCTAGTAGTCAAGTGAAGAAGAAAGTAGAAGCCCATCCTAGGAATGTTATTTCTGTTTTGAATAAAAAGAATCATGTAGCTAAACCTAAAGGCTCTGCGGTTGTGCAGTGTTCTAAGCCTACTGTGAATTCTAATTTGAAATGTTGGAATTGCAATGAATGTATGTTTTCTAGTCGTCATGATTCTTGCCTTATTGACCATGTGAATGAGATGCATGCCCGGAAAAATGGATTAGAATGGAAACCGACTGGGAAAGTGTTAACCCAAGTTGGTTGGATGTGGCGCCCCACAGGTAGAACTTTCACTATAGTAGGAAATATGTGCCCTTTAACTAGGATCACTCCCACTACAGCGAAGAAAGAGTGCCCTTTAACTAGGAGTACCAAGGCTACCAAAACACAAGCGTGTCCTTTAACTAGGAACACCAACACTACTGTAGGAACAAAGTGCCCTTTAAATAGGTCTACTCCCACTGTAGTGCCCGCTAATACTCTAAAACCTCAGAAAATTGGAACAGTAAAACCTGTAAATGCTAAAACTCACATTAGAAAATGCAGGAAATCTAAGGATATCAAAAATGTTAGCAATGCTGATAATTCTATATATGTATCTGCTAACACTCCGGAACCAATAGTTTCTAATGCATTGTCTACTGTTGTTATTGAAAACAGGTGGTCCGAATTGTTCTCTGGTATTTGGACTCTGGTTGCTCCAAGCATATGACCGGAGATCGCTCTCAGCTCAGAAATTTCGTCAGCAAGTTTCTTGGTACGGTTCGATTTGGGAATGATCATATTACAAAGATAATGGGTTATGGTGAATATCATATTGGGAATGTTATAATTTCAAGAGTGTATTACGTGGAAGGTCTTGGTCACAACTTATTTTCTGTGGGACAATTTTGTGATGCAAACCTAGAAGTTGCTTTTCGAGAACATACCTGCTTCATTCGTAATTTGGAAGGGATTGATTTATTGAAAGGTACTCGAGGGAATAATTTGTATACTTTGTCTCTACAAGACATGATGGCCGCTTCTCCCGTATGTCTTCTCTCCAAAGCATCGAAGACTAAGTCATGGTTATGGCATCGACGGTTATCTCATCTTAACTTTGACGCTATTAATCACTTGGCGAAAAACGAACTTGTTCGTGGTCTTCCTAAACTATCATTTCACAAGGATCATTTGTGTTCTGCGTGTACAATGGGGAAAAGCACTAAGAAGTCTTACAAACCCAAGACTGAAGACACCAACCAAGAGAAACTTTATCTGTTGCATATGGATCTTTGTGGGCCAATGCGTGTTGAAAGTCTTAGTGGCAAAAAGTACATCCTCGTCATTGTCGATGATTACTCTCGGTTTACATGGGTGAAATTTCTTAAAGCAAAAAATGAGGCACCTAAATTCATCATCGGTTTTCTCAAGATGATTCACGTGCGTCTCAACACTACTGTCCGGCGCATTCGTACAGATAATGGAACCGAATTTGTGAATCAAATTTTGCGTGATTATTATGAAAAAGTTGGCATATCTCATGAAACATCCGTTGCACGCACTCCACAGCAAAACGGTGTCGTTGAAATGCGAAATCGCACACTTATGGAAGCTGCTCGAACGATGTTAATTTACGCAAAGGCTCCATTATTTTTATGGGCAGAAGCAGTATCTACAGCAGTGTACACCCAAAACCGGTCACTAATTCGTAAACGCCATGGTAAAACACCTTATGAGCTTCTCCATGGAAAAGTACCAGATTTATCATATCTTCATGTATTTGGTTCTCTTTGCTATCCAAATAATGATGGTGACAATTTGGGAAAACTTCAACCAAAGGCCGATATTGGTATTTTCATTGGTTACGCACCCGCAAAGAAGGCATACCGAATCTACAACCGTAACTCTCGCAAGATCATTGAAACTATGAATGTTGATTTTGATGAGCTGACAGCAATGGCTTCTGAGCAAAGCAGCTCTGAACCCGCACTTCATGAAATGGGACCCAGTAATATTAGTTCTGGTCTTGTCCCAAACAACCCTACTTCATCATTTATACCACCTACTAGGACTGAATGGGATACGTTGTTTCAACCGTTCTTTGATGAATTCTTTACTCCTCCAACTATTGTTGCTCCAGAACCTGAGGTAATAGCTCCGGTAACCGAAGTTGTCGCTCCAGCAATCGAAGCACAATCAGATACATCTGCACCTACAATTGGTCAAGATATACCATCTACAATTAATTCTCAACAGACACATGTAACAACTACCCACGTCATGCCTATTGATGATGAAGAGGATGATGATGATCACGATTTGGAATTCGCTCAAATGCGTGAACTTCCATTCTTTGGTGTAACTATTCCCGACCCTAATCAAGCCGGGTCGTCCACCTTAGAGGAAGCTCCTAGTACGGTTTACTCCAATCCACGGATTCGTGAACATGACAGCAAGTGGACAAAGGATCATCCTATAGATTCTATTATTGGTGACCCTAATCGTCCGGTATCCACACGAAGTCAGTTACAAGAAAGTGCAATGTTTTGTCACTTTGATGCTTTTCTCACTGAAGTTGAACCTAAGACATGGCAACAAGCTTTTACTCAATCATGTTGGATAGAAGCTATGCAAGAAGAACTTAATGAATTTATACGTCTTGATGTATGGGAACTTGTCCCATGCCCGGATCAAGTGCAGTTACTCACTTTGAAATGGTTTTACAAGGTGAAACTCGATGAGCTAGGCGGAATATTGAAGAACAAAGCTCGTCTAGTAGCTCGTGGATACAAGCAATTATTGGGCGTCGACTTTATGGAATCCTTTGCACCTGTTGCCCGTTTAGAAGCTATTCGACTATTCCTCGCTTATGCAGCCCATATGAATATGATCGTCTATCAGATGGATGTGAAGACGGCATTTCTTAATGGTGAAATCAAGGAAGAAGTCTATGTTCAACAGCCGGATGGTTTTGTGAATCCTAATTATCCTAATCATGTGTATAAGCTTAAGAAGGCTCTCTATGGGTTGAAGCAAGCTCCTCGCGCATGGTACGATCTATTGTCACAATTCCTCATTACACAAGGCTTCGCAAAAGGCAAGGTGGATCCTACGCTGTTCATTCAGAAACGAGGTAAAGATATGATTATGGTACAAATATATGTTGATGATATTATATTTGCAGCCTCGACCCAAACCTTATCGGATGAGTTTGGGACACTCATGTCTTCCAAGTTTAAGATGTCAATGATGGGCAAGGTATCATTCTTATTAGGTCTTCAGATATCTCAGAGTCCCAGAGGCATATTTATCAATCAATCCAAGTATGCCCTTGAATCTCTTAAGAAGTATAAGATGGAATCTTGCGACCCCGTGGACACTCCAATGGTGGAGAAATCTAAGCTTGATGCAGATCCACATGGAGTTGCAGTTGATCCAACACTTTATCGTGGAATGATCGGTACTCTTCTGTATATCACAACCAATCGACCTGATCTTCAGTTTGCTATATGTATGTGTGCCAGGTATCAAACTAGGCCTACTGAATTACACTTAGCTACTGTTAAAAGGATCTTTCGATATCTTAAAGGAACCATTAATCGGGGACTTTGGTATTCGAAGGACTCTTCTATTGCACTAATGGCATATGCAGATGCGGATCACGCGGGTTGTCAAGATACAAGGCGTAGCACGAGTGGAACTTTGCAACTACTAGGGGATCGACTAATCAGTTGGGCCTCGAAAAGGCAGAAAATCGCTGCAATTTCAAGCACGGAAGCAGAATACATAGCTATGTCCGGTTGTTGTGCTCAAATTCTCTGGCTGAGATCGCAATTAACCGACTATGGTCTAGGTTTCAACAAGATTCCGATGTACTGCGACAACAAAAGTGCAATTGCCTTATGCTGCAACAACGTTCAATTCTCCCGGTCGAAGCATATTGACATTCGCTACCACTTCATCAAGGAGCAAGTAGAAAATGGAGTAATCGAGCTTTACTTTGTCCGTTCTGAGTATCAATTGGCGGATATTTTCACGAAGGCTTTAGATCGCGCTCGAATTGAATTTTTGGCCGACAAGCTCGGAATGAGAACTTTCTCGCCTGAGACTCTAAAGGAACTAGCAGATGAAGCGAAAGAATAGTCTTGGTAAAACTATTCTCCGTATCCTTGGTGATCATTTGTATATATTGTTTATATTTTTATCCTCAAAAGCAAAATACAAAAATATAAAACCATATAAAAACCATAAAAATTGAAAAATCTAGAAAAATCCAAAAATATTTTTACTTTATTTTTTAAAGGCATGTCTTTTGGTACGATAATATTTACGGCCTTAGAAATGTTGATTAATATCGACACGGCGCCATAAATAGAGTTCGTACAAAAGTTGTAAATATTTCATAAAACATGCCTTTATGGCTTGTAGTTGTTTCTGACTGCAACCCGGTTTCCATATTAAAGTCAAGTATTTCTTATGAAAGCTATGGCTCACAACGGGAATTAATTTTCTCGGGCAAGGTTTACTTTAAAACCTTGTAAGGGATCAAGTTTACTTTTAACTTGGTCTAACACAAATATATGTACGCCTCAGTGCATTTATTTGTTAAAACAAGAGAAGTCTTGTTTTTATGAAGCTATCATCTCTACAACCATGCTGTCTACAATTGGTATCTACATACTAGACGATGCGACTACTCAACCGAAGACTACAGCTCTTTCAATAGAACACGGGTCAACAATTGAGGGGGAGCAATTGTCAAGCATTCAGAATCTTCGATGCCGAACGTGCCAAGTTCACAAGTTGGTGTCAAGACAACAATACCAATCGTACATGTGGTGTCGAGAGATGACTTCAGACGTGACGAGGCGACCAACATATGCTGCCAAGAACCTTTTGATCTTATCATATGATGTTCTCATCAATCAGGTCCAACCTTGTCAATTCTTTTCTAATATGGTGAATATGTGATCATGTTACGAATCGGTATCATATCTCATACATTTGATATCGTGAAGATTAAACGGACTTGCATTTTTCTTCCCAAAACCTTTGTTAAAACTTTATTAAATCAATTGATATTAAAAACATCGATTGGGTTAATATTTTTAATATGGGGGAGAAAATGTGATTTAATATGGGATATTATCACAAATGGATTGACTTAATGTGCTGGCTCATCTCTACATATGCGAAATGTTTTCGAATATCGTGGCATATGTTAAGGGGGAGCAAAATGGATTTTCTATATCAAAATGGATTTTCATGGTGACATATACTTACCCAAAACCCATTTAATTCACGACGATGAAGATTGTGGTGACATAAGGATGGTAGGATAGGTTAAGTCCAATGATTCTTCTAGAACCGGAGGAATCTTCCCAAGGACATTCCATAGCTAGAAATAGTAGTCCTTAGGAAAAGATGGAGAAAAGATTGTGAACGTAGCTGAATGCCGACCAAGTACTTAAGTTAGCACTGGAACAATCACAACAAGGTTCTAGTTATGACGTATTGGTAAGCATTGAAGGGGTTGAAGAATGAAAAAGAATTGTAAAGATAAAGGGTGTAAAGAAAGAAGCCCTCCTTACAACTTAGGCAGAAACCGGGTCAACACATATGCTATTGAGATCATTTTAATGATTCTCGATATTGAAGACAGACATCATGGACCCAGTGATGCAATGCACAACCCATCCCAGCTAACTCAGATATCTCTCAAAAGGTATTTGTTTTATTCACACGGAGAAAACGCATTATCTATTGATTTATTCACTCCGAATAAATTGGTATTGAAAAGGTGGCACTCCTCTCCAGCCTCCGATCACAAAAATCCAAAGTGCACGATCGAGTCTAGAGCCATTTGAGATCATCAAATATCTCATTAGGACACACTTTCATATTTCCTTGCTTCTTCACACATTGTGAAAAGTAAGAAAGATTTTAAGAGTCCTACGCAAAATCTTCATGATCTTGCCTGAACATCCGAGTAATACGAAAGTATTTACAATGAAGATGGAAATCCTTCTTGAGCGAACATCAAAAAGCTCATGGTACGTGACTTGTGCGATTCTTTATGAATCAAAGTTGTGATAACTGGAAAGCAACAGCTGTTTAATTCTTAACTGAATTTAAACACGTTCCAGGCCTCTACGCAAAATCTCAGTGATCTTGCCAGAACACTCAGAGTGATACCTTAGTGTTCACAGTGATGAGTGGAAATCCTTCTAGTGTTAACCTCAAACAGCACTTGGTAGGTAACTTGCAAGATTCTATACGAATCAAGCTCGTGACAACTGGAAAGCAACAATGGTGCGGTTCTTAATTGAATTTCACTTGTTCCAGAAACATGAATTGACGGCTTCAAATCATGCGGATAATTTTATCCAAATGATTCACTCTTTATGTTCGCAGTCAGCTTTGGACGGTCGAATAAAGAGAACGGGTTTACCCGCGAAATCCTGTCAGGAAGTTACTTAATTGAAACTATCCGTCACGGGTACGATATCTAATATCGTCCAACGGTCTTCACCGACCGGAGGTAAAATGCTACCGATTTAGAATGAAATGTTCAAAGCCATTTCGTTCGTGTCTACTTATGTTGCGGCATTTGAAGACGGTGGCGTTGCGGAATCCCAGAAGAAGTCATCCCCGCATGCTTATACTTTATGCACTTAATATCTCATCTAATTCAAGAAAGCCTAAAAGTTAAGTCTTCCGCTGTTTCAAACTCTGAAGCTTTCAAGAATTACGAAGGTATAAGTATGTGGGACGTGAGGTCACGAAGAGGCGAAGATCAAAAGTGATGGATGCACGAGATCAAGGCAAGAGATTGATGCTCAAGACTGATATCAAAGATCACATCAGCATGTTCACCAGAAAAAGAAAAGGAAAAGAAAGACGAAGACTACGAGCTCAAGACAAGCATAGTATGCTAGGATTATTTCATTATTGTAACTCGGGTAACGCCCTTGTTTGGAGTGACCTCCCTTAGGGGGAGATTGTTGGAAATACGTTTTACGTATTAAGAAGGATCGGTCACTCCAACAAATAGTATATGTAATAGCTCGTAGTTTAGTTAACTTAATATTAAACAAACAAGGCCAAGCCAAGCCTACAACATGTGTAGGCCGGCGGCCCAATGCAAGCCCAAGCCCATCATATGGGCTTGGTATATAAACCCTCTCCTTTGATGGAGAGGGTGGTGTGGTTTCATTTTTACACATAGTAAAACATTGGTTTCTCTCTCTAAGTGTGTGTGTAATCCACCATCTCTCTATCTCTTTCTCTCTCTAAAAACATAAGCATAGATTTACATTTCTACACCCATATTAAATCACATTTTCTCCCCCATATTAAAAATATTAACCCAATCGATGTTTTTAATATCAATTGATTTAATGAAGTTTTAACGACGGTTTTGGGAAGAAAAATGCAAATCCGTTTTATCTTCATGATACTAAATGTAAGAGATATGATACTGATTTGTATGATCACATATTCACCATATTAGAAAAAAATTGACAATGTTGGACCTGATTGATGAGAACATTATATGAAAAGATCAAATGGTTCTTGTCGGCATATGTTGGTCGCCTCGTCACGTCTGAAGTCATCTCTTAACACCACGTGTACGATTGGTATTGTTGTCTTGACACCAACTTGTGAACTTGGCACTTTCGGCATCAAAGATTCTAAATGCTTGACAATTACTCCCCCTCAATTGTTGACCCGTGTTCTATTGAAAGAGTTGTAGTCGTCCGTTGAGTAGTCGCATCGTCGAGTATGTAGATACCGATTGTAGATAGCTATGGTTGTTGAGATGATAACTTCATGAAAACAAGGCTTCTCTTGTTTTAACAAATAAATGCACTGAATCGTAAATAGATTCGTGTTGACCAAGTTATAAAGTAAACTTGATCCCTTACAAGGTTTTAAAGTAAACCTTGCCCGAGAAAATTAATTCCCGTTGTGAGCCAAAGCTTTCGTAAGAAATACTTGACTTTAATATGAAAAGCGGGTTGCAGTCTGAAATAACTACAAGCCATATGGGCATGTTTTATGAAATATTTACAATTTTGTACGAACTCTATTTATGGCGTTGTGTCTATATTAATCGACATTTCTAAGGCCGTAAATATTATCGTACCAAAAGACATGCCTTTGAAAAATAAAGTAAAAATACTTTTGGATTTTTCTGAATTTTTCAATTTTTATGGTTTTTATATGGTTTTATATTTTTGTATTTTGCTTTTGTGGATAAAAAATATAAACAATATATACAGATGATCACCAAGGATACAGAGAATAGCTTACCATCACTATTCTTTCGCTTCATCTTGTCGGCAAAAAATTCCATTCGAGCGTGATGTAAAGCCTTCGTGAAAATATCCGCCAATTGATACTCAGATCGGACAAAGTAAAGCTCGATTACTCCATTTTCCACTTGCTCCTTGATGAAGTGGTAGCGAATGTCAGTATGCTTCGACAGGGAGAATTGAACGTTGTTGCAGCATAAGGCAATTGCACTTTTGTTATCGCAGTACATCGGAATTTTGTTGAACCCTAGACCATAGTCGGTTAATTGCGATCTCATCCAAAGAATTTGAGCACAGCAACCGGACATAGCTCTGTATTCTGCTTCCGTACTTGAAATTGCAGCGCTTTTCTGCCTTTTCGATGCCCAACTGATTAGTCGATCTCCTAGTAGTTGCAAAGTTCCACTCGTGCTACGCCTTGTATCTTGACAACCCGCGTGATCCGCATCAGCATATGCCATAAGTGCAATCGAAGAGTCCTTCGAATACCAAAGTCCCTGATTAATGGTTCTTTTAAGATATCGAAAGATCCGTTTCACAGTAGCTAAGTGTAACTCAGTAGGCCGAGTATGATACCGAGCACACACATATATAGAAAACTGAAGATCAGGTCGACTAGCTGTGATATACAAAAGGGTACCGATCATTTCACGATAAAGTGTCGGATCAACGAAAATTCCATGTGGATCTGCATCAAGTTTAGTTCGTTCCACCATTGGAGTATCCACGGGGTCGCAAGATTCCATCTTATACTTCTTTAGCGATTCAAGGGCATACTTGGATTGATTGATAAAGATGCCTCTGGGACTCTGAGATATCTGAAGATCTAAGAAGAACGATACCTTGCCCATCATTGACATCTTAAACTTGGAAGACTTGAGTTTCCCACACTCGTCGGATAAGGTTTGGGTCGAGGCTGCAAATATAATATCATCAACATATATTTGTACCATAATCATATCTTTACCTCGTTTCTGAATGAACAGCGTGGGATCCACCTTGCCTTTAGCGAAGCCTTGCGTAACGAGGAATTGTGACAATAGATCATACCATGCGCGTGGAGCTTGCTTCAACCCATAGAGAGACTTCTTAAGCTTGTACACATGATTAGGATATTTAGGATTCACAAAACCATCCGGTTGTTGAACATAGACCTCTTCCTTGATTTCACCATTCAGAAATTTCGTCTTCACATCCATCTGATAGACGATCATATTCATGTGGGCTACATAAGCGAGGAATAGTCTAATGGCTTCCAAACGGGAACCAGGTGCAAAGTATTCCATAAAGTCGATGCCTAATAATTGCTTGTATCCACGAGCTACTAGTCGAGCTTTGTTCTTCAATATTCCGCCTAACTCGTCGAGTTTCACCTTGTAAACCCATTTCAAAGTGAGTAATTGCACTTTATCTGGGCATGGGACAAGTTCCCATATAAATTCATTAAGTTCTTCTTGCATACCTTCTATCCAACAGGATTGAGTAAAAGCTTCTTGCCATGTCTGAGGTTCAACTTCAGTGAGAAAAGCATCAAAATGACAAAACATTGCATTTTCTTGTAGCTGTCTTCGTGTGGATACCGGAAGATTAGGGTCACCAATAATAGAATCTATAGGATGATCCTTTGTCCACTTGCTGTCATGTTCACGAATCCATGGATTGGAGTAGACCGTAGAAGGAGCTTCCTCCGAGGTGGACGACCCAGCTTGATTAGGGTCGGGAATTGGTACACCAAAGAATGGAAGTTCACGCATTTGAGCGAATTCCAAATCGTGATCATCATCATCCTCTTCATCATCAATAGGCATGACATGGGTAGTTGATTCGGGTGTAGGTTGTGAATTACTTGTTGAAGGTGTGTCTTGACCAATTGTAGGTGCAGACGTATCCGATTGTGCTTCGGTTGCGGGAGGGACAACTTCGGTAACCAGAACTATTACCCCAAGTTCTGTAGCAACAATACTTGGAGGAGTAAAGAATTCATCAAAGAACGGTTGAAACAACGTATCCCATTCATTCCTAGAAGGTGGTGTAAATGATGATGAAGTAGGGTTGTTTGGGACAAGACCAGAGCTAATGTTATTGGGTCCCATTTCATGAAGTGCGGGTTCAGAGCTGCTTTGCTCAGAAGCCATTGCTGTCAGCTCATCAAAATCAACATTCATAGTTTCGAGGATCTTACGAGACTTACTATTATAGATTCGGTATGCCTTCTTTGCGGGTGCGTAACCAATGAAAATACCATTATCAGCCTTTGGTTGAAGTTTTCCCAAATTGTCACCATCATTATTTGGATAGCAAAGATAACCAAATACATGAAGATATGATAAATCTGGTACTTTTCCATGGAGAAGCTCATAAGGTGTTTTACCATGGCGTTTACGAATTAGTGACCGGTTTTGGGTGTACACTGTTGTAGATACTGCTTCTGCCCATAAAAACAATGGAGCCTTTGCGTAAATTAACATCGTTCGAGCAGCTTCCATAAGTGTGCGATTTCGCCTTTCAACGACACCGCTTTTTTGTGGAGTGCGTGCAACGGATGTTTCATGAGATATGCCAACTTCTTCATAATAATTACGCAAGATTTGATTCACAAATTCGGTTCCATTGTCTGTACGAATGCGTCAAACAGTAGTGTTGAAACGCACTTGAATCATCTTGAGAAATCCTATGATGAATTTAGGTGCCTCATTTTTTGTTGTAAGAAATTTCACCCATGTAAACCGAGAGTAATCATCGACAATTACGAGGATGTACTTTTTGCCACTAAGACTTTCAACACGCATTGGCCCACAAAGATCCATATGCAACAAATAAAGTTTCTCTTGGTTGGTGTCTTCCGTCTTGGGTTTGTATGCTTTCTTAGTGCTTTTCCCTATTGTACACGCGGAACACAAATGATCCTTGTGAAATGAAAGTTTAGGAAGACCACGAAAAAGTTCGTTTTTCGCCAAGTCATTAATAGCGTCAAAGTTAAGATGAGATAACCGTCGATGCCATAACCATGACTTAGTCTTCGATGCTTTGGAGAGAAGACATACGGGAGAAGCGGCCATCATGTCTTGTAGAGACAAAGTATAAAAATTATTCCCTCGAGTACCTTTCAATAAATCAACCCCTTCCAAATTACGAATGAAGCAGGTATGCTCTCGAAAAGCAACTTCTAGGTTTGCATCACAAAATTGTCATGTTGGGAATAAAATGTAGCCAGTACACTTGAACGCTGACAAGAAGAAAACAAGCGTTGATAAGAAGAAAACAAGCGTTGACAGATCAAGCGTTGACAGAAAGAAGTCAGGCGTTGATAGGTTGAAGTCATGCACTGATAGAAAGATATAGTCTACGCGTATTATGTTTCTAGTTTGTTTCTAGTAAAGATAGGATCAACAATGTGTTTTCTATATTTATCTTTACCTAGAATAGCTGATACCTAGACTCTTGTACAAGGCTTCTTATGTCTATAAAAGAAGACCTTTAGGTTTTGTTTCATATAAGTTTTCATACGCTTAACACTTTCATTTGTAAGCAAGTTTGTTCTAATCAATTAAAGTGAAAGTTTGGTTTACATTATTTGTGTGTTCTTGTTTGAGTATTAATTCCGCATAATACTTAAATTCTTTTATACACAACAAAGTTTCTCTACGTGTTTAACTTGATTTAATCTCGTTTACAGAAGCTGAATCGATCTAAGTTTGGGATCAACAAGTGGTATCAGAGCTTGTTGAGAAACTTTGATCTAAAGAACACAAGAACCCTAAATTACCAAAAGCCCTAATTTTCACAAAACCCTAAAAACATCAAGTCTACCCCAGAAGTAAACTCCTCCTCCTCCTCAAACCACAACATCAAGATTCCCATGCTAGACCCAGACAATTTTGAGCTGTGGAAGTTTAACTTTGAGCAATATCTACAAATCCATGACTACACCCTATGGGAAATTATTGAATATGGAAACACATTCAATAAGGCTCAAAAGATTGCAGATGTCATCGCTCAAAGAACAGTTGTTCAAGGTTCTACTGAAGAGGAACGAAGAGAAAAACCTGAAGATGGTAGAGTTGTCTCAACTGTGGATATAGCAAAGAGAATGGTTGATATGAAAACCCTACGCATTCTGAAACTCTCTTTGGGACAAGAAAATCAGCACAAATACAGAAGCTATGAGTCTGCAAAAGATCTTTGGGCAGCTCTTGAAGTTGCTTATGGTGGTAATGTTGATATTGTGCAAGAGAAAAAGAAGCAACTCTTGCATGAGTATGCTGTTTTTAAGGCTCAACCTAATGAGAAGCTAAGTAGTGTGAGAAGCAGACTGCTGGACATCACAAGTAAGCTATCCTTCATGGGAACAGTGCTTGGTGATGTTGATATTATCTCCACCTTTCTTAAAAGCCTTGGTGACGCATGGAAAATTGAAGCAAGGTCTATAATTGCTAATAACACTCACAAAAGTTCTACTTTTGATGACGTTTACAATAAACTGAGGCTGATAGAGAATGAAACTCTTTTGGATCATGGAAGCAAGTCTACCAATGGAAACATGGCCTTCTTCTCACATAGTGAAGGTCAATTTGATCAAAAGGAGTCATACACGCACACAGTTATTGGATCAACCTGTGTCAACGCTGGATCATATCTTGTCAACGCCTCACATTCAGACGCTGACACATACAAAATTGACTCACCAAGAGTTAAACCTACTGGTATTGATCTAGGTAATGTGTGTGTATACATTGCTTCATTGCCTAATGGTTCAGTGATTACTTATGAGGACCTTGAGCAAATTAGTGATGAGCATTTGGAGGAAATGGACATAAAGTGGAATATGGCTCTTGCAAGTATAAGAGCAAACAGATGGAATAGAAGATTCAAGAAGAAGATGACTTTTAATGCTAAAGACACTGCTGGATTTGATAAATCGAAGGTTGAGTGTTAAAATTGTCATCGTATGGGACACTTCATGAGAGAATGCAGATCTCCAAGAAGATCTGATGCTGGAAAACACTCAAGCCAAATTGTTAAGGCTCAGGATCCCAAGGCCATGGTTGCAATGCAAGAAATTGATGGTGTTGGATGGGATTGGAGCTATTTGGCTAAGGATGAGGAAGAGAATAAAGATTTGGTTGCTGAGATGGAAGAAGAAGAGCATGTTCACTATGCTCTCATGGCACACTCCTCATCTTCATCAGACAATGAGGTATATGATGATGCTTTTTGTAGTAAGGGTTGTCGTCTAAATACTGAAAGACTTAATAAAGAAGTTTTAAGATTGTCAACAGATGTTGGTAATGAGAGATGCAAGTTGTCTAACTATCAACTTGCTCTTACTCAAACTGAAAAGGCTGTAGCTGAGTATAAGAAAATGGAGCTTGACCTAAAAGATAAAATCAATATCTTAAAACATGATTTAAATGCTAGTACTGATATTTGAAACATCATAGAGAGGGTCAATGCTGAATTACAGGCTAAGTTAGATGAGGCTATTAAGAATAAGGATATTGTAGATCTTAAAATTCAGAGATTTGATAAAGCCTCACAAACCCTAGGAGAATGTGTTAGTAAACAAAGGGATTCTAGGGATATGACTGGGATTGAGATGAAAGAGTATGCTGGTGTTCCACCACCTGCTGGGGACTTCTATGGTGTCCAAAGAAAGGACTTATCTTGGACTGGTTTACCAGAACTCCAAGAAGAGGAGTTTATTCCTCCACCAAGAGTTCTTACCCCAGTTGAGGAATATAGGCAGAAGTTGACTTATTTGGACCAATGGAAGAAAGCCAACCCTACCTTGTTTGTTAAGGGTGGCATGCTTAGTGAAAGCCCGAATGAGTATACACCTATCAAAGTAACTAACCCAATCACTGGCTAGACTGTTGACCTGGCTCAAACGTTGTTAGAAAACCTAGTATTAAATATGCAGAAATGTATAGAAAAACTAGGTCACCAAAAAGCCAAGTTAGTGATGATGGAACAAGTTTCTTTTTTTCTAGACCTAGAGTTATGTCTAGAAAAGCCTGTTATACTTGTGGTAGCTTTTCACATTCAGCCTATTAGTGTGTCAATGCTTCCAAGGTCAACGCTGACAAAAAGTCAAACACTGTCAAACCCAAAACTTTTGTTCAACAAAGTCCACAAGTTGTTAGACCAGCCCCATTCTTTACTAAAGGGTCTAATACTTATAGACAAAGACCTTTTCAGAAGACCAATACATGGTCTAATAAACAATGGGTTCCTGTAGCAAACCCTAGGTTCAACGCTGACAAGGGTAATTTCAGCATTGACAAGACCAAATCAAACTCTGACAGAAACGTTGCCAGACCAAATAATGGTAAATATTTGCACCCACAGGGAAAGGGGTCTAAAGCTTCTTCTAGCTTGACATGGAGACCTAAGCAAGATCAAAACCCTAATTCAGATGGGATTTCTATGACCTGTAACAGATTTAATTATATTTCAAAGGTCATCACAAAACCAATTGGGGTTAACTGGGTGTTCAATCCAAAAAGGGATGAACAAGGGGTTGTTATGAGGACTAAGTATGTTCTTGTTAAACAACCAAATGAATCCAGGTCTACTCAGGCTTGGGTTCCCAAAGAAAACTAATTTGTTTTCTTCATGTGCAGGGCATTCAAAAGCAGGTTAATGATTATGGCTATTGGGATAGTGGATGCTCTAGGCACATGACTGGGAAGGAAGATTATCTCACAAACTTCACTCCCATTAAGGATGGTGACAAAGTTTACTTTGGAGGCAGATATGGAACTATCACAGGCAAAGGAACTCTTCTTACCAACAATTTGTGTTTTGAAAACGTGTTTCTGGTAAAAGAACTTGACTACAATCTGTTTAGTGTATCACAAGTTTGTGATAACAAAAATAAGGTTCTTTTTACTAATACTGAATGCTTGGTGTTGAGCAAGGATTTTAAAATACCAGATGAGAAATTCATTGATTATAGAACACCTAGGCATAAGGAAATTTATAATGTGAATCTTAATGGGATTAAGATGAATAATAACTTGTCATGTCTTTATGCTAAGGCTTCAGTTGATGAGAGTAATCTTTGGCATAGGAGATTGGGGCACATTAACTTTAAAAATATAAACAGACTTGTGAGACATGGTTTGGTTGATGGTTTACCTGAAAAGGCTTTCCACAATGACCACTCTTGTGTTGCATGCCTTAAAGGCAAACAACACAAGGTCTCATTTAAGTCTAAACATGTGCACTCTAGTTCTAAACCACTTCACTTGCTACATATGGACCTGTTTGGTCCAACTAATATAGAAAGCTTGAATGGTAAATCTTACTGTTTTGTCATCACTGATGATTTTTCTAGGTTTACTTGGACATTCTTTTTAGCTTTGAAAAGTGACACTGTTGATACTTTAATTAACTTTATTAACCTTGAGAAGAAGACTGGTAATGAAGTTAAAATGCTTATAAGTGATAATGGTAGTGAGTTTAGAAATAAGCTGTTGGATGATTTTTGTGCCAAAAAAGGGATTACTAGACAGTTTAGTGTTGCCAGAACCCCATAGCAAAATAGGGTTGTTGAGAGAAAGAATAGAACCCTCATAGAAGCAGCAAGGACTATGTTGGCTGATGCTCACTTTCCCATTGCTTTTTGGGCTGAGGCTGTGAATACAGCTTGTTATGTTCAGAATAGAGCATTAGTCAACAAGATTCATAACAAAACACCTTATGAGTTACTTTGGGGAAGGAAACCTAATATTGGTTTTCTTAAACCTTTTGGTTGTCATGTAGTTGTATTGGATACTAGTGATGCCTTAGGTAAATTTAGTGCTAAAGGTGATGAAGGCTACTTCATGGGTTATTCAGTGCAGAGTAAAGGATATAGGGTTTACATTAAGAAGGAAAAACGTATACTTGAAAAAGTACATGTTAGGTTTTTAGAAAGTAAACCTAGTGATCCTGAAAGTGGTCCAAATTGGTTATTTGACTTGGAACCTCTATCTAGGACTTTGAATTATATGCTTGTTACTAATCCAAACATTGTGAAGGTAACTTCAAATGTTGTGGAAGAACCAGTTGTTGATGTTTCAGGTACACAGGTTAATAAAGAGGTTGGATCACAAGCAGACAAATCATCACCCATACTTGAGTATGTCACTATCCCCATATAGACAGATGCATTTGCTGTTGTTGCTGCTGCTGGAAAGGAAAATGGTGGTCCCCAATTATCACCAGTTGACAACATGCATGATCTTTCAGGCGCTGACAAAGGAAAATCTGGCGCTGACAAGACAACTTCAGACGTTGATGGCTCAAACGTTGACAGCCATGATCCAGGCGTTGACAGCTCTCTTGACCATATTTTCTCTTCTAATTTTGAACAAGGTGAACCTTCAAACAGAAATGGAGAGGTTCATACAGATATTGATGGAAGAGAGCCTGAAGAAGATATTGCTAACATGGAAGATGAGATTGAAGACAACACACTTTTTGAGGGAGGAGTTCTTACTTCTACATTGAAGGATCACCCATCTTCTCTAATTATTGGCGATGTGATGTCTCTTGTTCAAACTAAAAGATCTCATCAGAGTCTTGGAGGATTTATTGCCAATATTCACAAGAAGGTTGATACCCCTCTTATTCAAGCATGTTTGTTTGCCTGTTTTCTGTCACAACAGGAACCCAAGAAGATTTTTGATGCTCTCAAAGAACCAAGTTGGGTGGAAGCAATGCAGGATGAGCTTCACCAATTTGCTATACAGGATGTGTGGGAGTTGGTTGATTGTCCCAGACATGTCAGACCTATTGGGACAAGATGGGTTCTTAGAAATAAGAAGGATAAAAGAGTCATTGTGGTCAGGAACAAGGCACGTTTAGTGGCTCAAGGATATACACAAGAGGAAGGGATAGACTATGAGGAGGTCTTTGCACCAGTTGCAATGATTGAGGCTATACGGATATTTCTAGCCTATGCTTCCTGCATGGGCTTTACTATCTATCAAATGGATGTGAAGATTGCTTTTCTTTATGGCACAATTGTAGAGGAGGTTTATGTAATGCAGCCTCCTGGTTTTGAAGATTCAGAACATCCAGACAAGGTGTATAGAGTCAAGAAAGATATGTATGGACTTCATCAAGCCCCCAGAGCATGGTATGGCACATTGTCCACCTATCTGGTGGAAAATGGATTCAAAAGGGGCACCATAGACCAGACCTTATTTACAAAGAAGACTGGTAAGGATTTCTTACTTGTCCAGGTTTATGTGGATGATATCATCTTTGGCTCATCAAGCCCAAAGATGAGTGAAGACTTTTCTAAGCTCATGACAGACAAATTCAAGATGAGTGCAATGGGGGAGATAAACTTCTTTCTAGGGTTACAAGTTCAGCAGAAAGAAGATGGTATCTTCATCTCTCAAGATAAATATGTAGCAGAAATCTTGAAGAAGTTTGGCTTTTCTCCACATGAGAAAAGGGCTAGCACTCCTATGGATAGAGAACACCCTTGGGGAAAAGTTGGAGATGGAAAAGATGTGGATATCAGGCACTATAGATCAATGATTGGTTCATTGATGTATCTCACAGCCTCAAGACCTAATATTATGTTTGTTGTGTGTGCATGTGCATGCCATCAAGTGACTCCCAAAGAGTGTTATCTTCATGATGTCAAGAGAATCTTTAGATACCTTAGATATTATCTAGACCTAGGATTATGGTATCCAAAAGATTCACCATTGGAACTTATTGCATATTCAGACAATGATTATGGTGGTAACAAGTTTGATAGAAAATCCACAACTTGTGGATGTCAGTTTCTTGGGAGCAGATTGATCTCTTGGCAATGCAAGAAACAAACAGTGGTGGCCAATTCTACAACTGAAGCAGAATATGTAGCAGCAGCTGCATGTTGTGGACAAGTCTTATGGATTCAGAACCCGCTGTTGGATTATGGGTATAATTTCATGCATACCAAGATTTTTGTAGACAATAACAGTACTTTATGCATTATTAAAAATCATGAACATCACTCTAAAACAAAACACATAGAAATTAGACATCATTTTATAAGAGATTGTTTTGAAAAGGGTTTAATACAACCAGATAGGGTTGACACAAAAGAAAATGTGTCTGATTTATTAACTAAACCTTTTGATACTCGAAGATTTAAATACTTGGTAACAAGTATTGGAATGATCAATCTCACTTAATATGTGTTTTGGGATCTTTTTGTAAAAATATGTACAGGATATGCATTGTTATTGGTCTTTTTGAGATGTTAGATTTTCCACTTTATTTGTCTAACGCTGACAAAGGTTATCTTAACGCTAATAAGTGTTATCGTGACATTGTCAGCAACATGTTAGTTTTGTGGTTTTTGATCTAAGTGTGCATGCGTTGTTAGCATTGTACAATTAGATAAAGAGTTGCTTATGGATCATTGGAGAATCATTGGAGCATGTTTCAATTTATGGATGATGGTTGGAATATTTATATTCCTATCTTGACATATATTTTTATTTACATGCATATTATTTAGAAACTTATGTATCACAGTTTAAGGGGAGGTTTTAGGAACCTTTAGGAATTTTTGGGTATTCTTATAATACTCTTATCACAATTCTAGATTGTGTCCATAGGTGAGTATGAGTTAGTTTTCTATCTCATGAGGCACTGTAGCATGCAAAGTTGATATACTATGCATGCTGCCAAGAACTTTTTGGCCTAGAATTGAATGTGGTCTGTTGGGAGACTTGGGTATGATTTATATTGGGTTTACCTGGGAGTTACAAGGGATTTTATGAGATAACTTAATTGTTAAGAATTTTGGTTAGCAAGGGACACTAGAAGACTGTTATGTCTATCTTGCATAAGCAAGTGTGCATTACTGGACAGTGCTTGCCGCCCCATAATAATTTTCAGTTTATAGGTTATCTTTACTAGGATAAATTACTTTGTTAAGGTCCTTTTTCATTTTTATTACTTTTATTTTTGGACGCTGACAAATATTTTTCCAAGCGTTGTTGTGACCAATTTAGACGTTGACATGGATTTTGCAAATGTTGACAAGAATATAGCCGTTGGGCGTTGATGGGTTATTTTTTACCGTTGACACTCATTGGGACCTACCCAGTTGTTATTTTTGACGAATTTTGGGGCCGCAATTTTGGGAGTAGATAACTCTTAATTAATGCACAAGATAACTTATTTTCTTTTCAACATTTTCATCATTATATTTTGAAAATACTTGCCTCATTTTTGACCAATCACATGTGCCTATCTCTCCTATATATTTGGCTCCTATTTTTAAACAGGGTACTCTCATATTCTTGTCTAACACTTTTTCTCCTATAATTCATCTTTCATCAATCTTTCACAAACAGCTTTCTTCAACAATGGCACCAATGTTTAAACCAAGTGACTTGGTATTGGGATTCAGGAGTCAGCACAATATGATCGCTTATTTGGAGGCTGATGATACTTTGTTTCCACAATACACTCAGATGGTGGCGTATTTGAATGCATCTCCTCTTAGGTATGCACTTTCTCATGCTCCTCTCATCCCTGTCACTCATAGTAAATAGTTTTGGAACATTGTTAGTTCCTCAACGCTTAATAATGTGACTACATTAACAGCTATTGTTCATGGGTGCACTTGGGTGGTTACTGAAGCCTTGGTTCGCCAGGCTTTGCATCTTAATGATGCAGATGGTATAACCACTCTCCCCATTAATGAGATAGAACAAGGACTTCGGGCTTTGGGGTATCCTTTCCCTGTTGAGGGTACTTTAAATAAATATCATAAACAAGAATTTCCCCCAGCCTGGAAGTACCTCATACATGTCATCCTTCAATGTTTGAGTCCCAAATGTACTGCACATAATGAAATTAACAGATCTATTGCTAGTGCAATTTTGTGCATTACAAATGGGCAAAAGTATAATTTTTCAAAACTAATTTTTAATGGCATGTGTAAAAACAAGGGAAATAAGATGACTTTGGCTTATCCCAGATTTTTACAAATAATTTTTGATGACCAAGGGTATTACACAAGGGATCATGATGATTTTTATGAGATCCCTGTGTAAAAGAAAGCTATTTTTAGTAAGATGAACTCACCCCCTCACCGTGACTTACACCTCACTCAAGCTATGCTTGTTGTTATTACGGCATCACAACCTCAACCTGACCCACAACCACAACTTGACCCAATACCAGATCCCTTACCTTCACCTCAACACATGGAACTTGACCAAGAATCCTTCAACGCTGACACATTAAATGTTAGCGTTGACACTAGTAATCCAAACGTTGACACCTTTCCTTCACAGGCCCAAACACCCCTTAACCTTCAAACTACCACTCAATCTACATCATCTTCTACACCCCCTGAATATAGGTTGCAAAAACGCCCAAGGACTACTAGAGTGTTCTCCTCTAGTGGTCCTAGCCATGTTGCAGAGAGAACCACCACCACAAGTGTGGTTGGTGCTATGGATGAGGCTGGGACTATTTGGTACTCGCTTAGATTCAGGCCAAGCCAGTCCTAACATCTTTAAGACCTCATCTATGCCCCCTGACTCTACTTTGGGAGGTCAAATACCCATTCTAGAGGAGGGCAGATTGGAACCTTACACAATGTTGGAATTGACGGCTGTCTGCATTAGCTTGCAAAAGCAAAATGCAGACCTGGTACAAACAGTCAGTACACAAGGCCTTGAACTCAAGCAATTGAGGGAGAGGATTGTTATTTTGTAGGATGCTAACAATAGGCGTGGAATGGAGGAATCTTCCAAATGGGAGGATGAACAAATTCATGTGAGTGACAAAGGCTCACATGATGGAGAATCTTTGGGTGTTGTTGAAGCCCTCAATGAATTGAAGAAGCAACCAGGTTTTGATACATCTTTGGTTACTCCTACAAACTTGAACTTGTCTTTTATAGCTATGATGGAGCAGTTCACAAGAGGCACTGAGACAAGTAAGGTGAGCGTTGACAAGCAAACTTCGGACGTTGACACACCAAGCGCTGACAAGAGTAAGTTGGGCGCTGACACACAGAATTTGAGCGTTGACAGACCTATAGATATGGTTGATGTATTCCAGTCATCAGCTATCATCAAGGATGTGTCTTCACAGGTACCATCATCATCTTTACCCATCATTGATCCATTAGATAAGGGTATAGGAATCATGGTAGAACCAGTAGTTCCAAAGGATGAAACACAAGTAGAGTTTGATTTAAAGTTGGCTGCACAACTTGCGGAACAAAAAATGAAGAGGGTTGGTGAATCACCATTTGTTGTTACTTCTGAGGAACAAGAAGGAAGTGATGAAGGAAGTTCAGATTCAAGTGTGATGATAATTGAACAACCAGAAAGACTTGAATATGGTGATGAATTGGCAAGGGAGAAGCTTAGAGAGTTAAAATTGCAAGTAGACTATGATATGCCAGAAGTTGCTTAGATGTACCATGCTTGGGAGAATAGGATTATGGAGAATCCAGATTTGATAGTTTCAGACCAAATTTGGGGATTGGAGATTCTTCTAAGAGTTCAAAGAGACTGCAAGGTAATTCTGAAGCATAAGGCTAGCAATGTTTTCTCACTACTGAAGAGGGATAGAAGGGAGCTTTACTACATGTTACTCAAATGTCATGGAACATGATGGACCTTTAAGAAATTGCAGGGATTATCCTTTGAAGAATTGGAGTATAAGGCTTATCCCATTTGGGCAAGAGTGCAAGAGATGAACACTATCAGACTTCTTACAAATGAAAGGAAAGAAGAACTTGTAGAGGAGATGGAGATTCAGAAGGCTATGATTGTACCAAGGCCTTTGAAGAAGGGAGTTCCACTTGAGTTCCCTAAATATATGGATAAATTGAATCCCAATGAAGCTGTTCTTAGAAGGAGCATTAAGCTCTCACCCATGGAAGCTTCAGATATGGTACAAGTGTTACCTCTTGATGCCAGGAACCCTATCATTAGCTATGAAGAAGATGCAAGTAGGTTTTGGATGATTGGCAGATATGGGAAAGAGGTACACACTTTTACTACTCTTATGTCTCTCTTTGCAAGTATGGATAGAGAAGACTTGGCAGACCTTTGGAGGTTGTTGATGGCCAAGTATGAGACTGAAGCACCTACTTCAGTCAATGGAATAAAACTTTGGTCAACATTCAAGAGAATGTGTGCACCAGAAGAAGAAGATCCTGTTTCGAAGGATCTTGAGGATGATATCAGTGGACTTCAATGGCGTTTGTATTCAGCTGCTGGTGTGTATTATTTGAGTTCTACAAAGTTTGCTGAGTATCTTCTTGTAGATGCTGAGTATCCCATGTCCAAAGAAGTTTTGGACAAAATGAAGACAACACAGTTGGAGAGTGACTATTCAAGTGACGTGGCCAAAGATTTGATTAGGCATGTTTATTACGAATATGATAAGATTTGTAAGATTCCTCCTAGTTCTTAATTTTTATTCAGAAACTTGATTGCTAGAGTAGATATCAAGTTTAGGGGAGGATTGTTGGGAATAAAATGTAGCCAGTACACTTGAACGCTGACAAGAAGAAAACAATCGTTGATAAGAAGAAAACAAGTGTTGACAGATCAAGCGTTGACAGAAAGAAGTCAAGCGTTGATAGGTTGAAGTCAAGCACTGATAGAAAGATATAGTCTACGCGTATTATGTTTCTAGTTTGTTTCTAGTAAAGATAGGATCAACAATGTATTTTTTATATTTATCTTTACCTAGAATAGTTGATACGTAGACTCTTGTACAAGGCTTCTTATGTCTATAAAAGAAGACCTTTAGGTATTGTTTCATATAAGTTTTCATACGTTTGACACTTTCATTTGTAAGCAAGTTTGTTCTAATCAATCAAAGTGAAAGTTTGGTTTACATTGTTTGTGTGTTCTTGTTTGAGTATTAATTCCGCATAATACTTAAATTGTTTTATACACAACAAAGTTTCTCTACGTGTTTAACTTGATTTAATCTCGTTTACACAAGCTGAATCGATCTAAGTTTGGGATCAACATGTCCCACAGAAAATAAGTTGTGACCGAGACCTTCCACATAATACACTCTTGAAATTATAACATTCCCAATATGATATTCACCATAACCCATTATCTTTTCAATATGATCATTTCCAAATCGAACCGTACCAAGAAACTTGCTGACGAAATTTCTGAGATGAGAGCGATCTCTGGTCATATGCTTGGAGCAACCAGAGTCCAAATACCAGAGAAAAATTTGGACCACCTGTTTTCAACAACAACAGTAGACAATGCAATTGAAACTATTGGTTCCGGAGTGTTAGCAGATACAGATAAAATATTATCAGAATTGCTAACATTTTTGTGACCCTTAGATTTCCTGCGTTTTCTAATGTGAGTTTTAGCACTAACAGGTTTTACTGTTCCAACTTTCTTAGGTTTTGCATTATTCGCGGGCACTACAGTGGGAGTAGACCTATTTAAATGGAACTTGGTTCCTACAGTAATGTCGGTGTTCCTAGTTAAAGGACACACTTGTGTTTTGGTAGCCTTGGTACTCCTAGTTAAAGGGCACGCTTTCTTCGCTTTAGTGGGAGTGATCCTAGTTAAAGGGCACGCATTTCCTACTATAGTGAAAGTTCTACCAGTGGGGCGCCACAACCAACCAACTTGGGTTAACACTTTCCCAGTCGGTTTCCATTCTAATCCATTTTTTCGGGCATTCATCTCATTCACATGGTCAATAAGGCAAGAATCATGACGACTAGAAAACATACATTCATTGCAATTCCAACATTTCAAATTAGAATTCACAGTAGGCTTAGAACACTGCACAATCGCAGAGCCTTTAGGTTTAGCTACATGATTCTTTTTATTCAAAATAGAAACAACATTCCTAGGGTGGGCTTCTACTGTCTTCTTCACTTGACTACTGGATGGGGGCAAGATCCTATCATTCTTCTTGTTTCTTTTAAGCTTAGATCTTTGAGCCTTAGTAGTGGTGCTTACTCCTATAGAAGGAAACACAGGAATATTAGAAGCTGGTTTTGATTCCGCCCTATCTTTAGTGACCAAAGTTTGAGATGGTTTAGTCCTAGGGCCCTTATTAAATGGTGTGACGGCTATAAGGTTCCTTTTGATTGCACTAGAGGACGAAGCTGAGATAGTGGATGCGTTATCCACAACATTCTTACCTTTTAGAGTACGAAATGTTTCCTTTAACTCAGCCAAGGCCAGATTTTTATCACAAATTTGTTCCCTAAAATCAGATATTTCCACCGACTTTCGATTCAATTTTTCAATCAATGATTGATTCTGTGCAGTGGTATTAGCACATGCGGGCTTTACTGAATCGAAGAGTCGTGTATCTTTCTGTTTTAAGTTATCAACTTTGGACAAAATCTTCGAAACTCGATTATCTAGATCACGTTTAAAATTCTCAGCGGCCTCAAGTACGTTCACACAGTTAAGCTCCTTAGATTTCTCTATGTCTATCGGCAAGGATTTAGCAACTTTGTCACTTGGTTGACGCTGTTTTGATTGTAAATTCAATCGAAAATTCTTTTCAAAGTTTGCATCATAGATATTAACACCTTCGAATGACGTTTCAAAGATTTCTTTAATAAATTGTTGCTTGCATTCAAGTGAAATACAAAGTTTTTGAATCTCATCAAAACGTTTTGAAAGCGAAGAATATGAATCTTGAAGCTTTAAAAATTCAGCATCAGATTCGTGACAAATACTATCTACCACATTATCCACAGATTCAGCATTATGCACAATAGAATCATTATTAACACTTTTATTCACATAAAC
Source organism: Glebionis coronaria (assembly GCA_025667525.1). NCBI lineage: Eukaryota > Viridiplantae > Streptophyta > Magnoliopsida > Asterales > Asteraceae > Glebionis > Glebionis coronaria. The sequence continues at coordinate 124,201,345 of CM046877.1, read as the reverse complement.
GAAAACTATATCATGAGACATCACTTTTTCAGAAGCTGATCATTTTGGCATGAAACCCGTTCTATTTCAAGTAAACTGTTTTCATAAGCATCATCCATTTTATTGAAAACACGTTTAACTTCTTCTATTTCCAAACGGAAATCTTGATCAATATTACTAAGACAAGCTTTAACATTCTTTACAAACGGAACAATTTCGTCTCGGAACGCAGCTCTAGTGTGCTCAAAGTTCCATTCACCTTCTGTTATGGCCGTGGCCGTCGTACGTTCCAAAATGACCTTATCAAAATCGAAGTGTTGGTGTACCGCTTTTAAGTTAACGGATGCCTTACTTACCGGTGGAATTAACTTTGTTAAATCCGTTTTGACAAGTGTAGGATACGTACTAGGAGGGTTTTCATTTGACAAACTTTGGGGCATAAGAACTGTTAGTTCAGCTAATTCCTTTTGTAAGCGAATACGTATCTTTTTAGAAAGTTGATCTTAATTATGCTTATCATAATCAGTCGTATGGAATTTTGAAAACATTTTGGAATGAGTTTCTTCCATAAGTGACTGTGTCTCCTTAGAACTACGAACATAAGGTGCTTCATTCGATTTGCCAATTATGGTCATATCATAAAGACATGGAATATATTCCTGAGCTTGTTTTGCATAACCGGGATTAGGTGGTAAATTTTGAAGACGCTTAAGTTCGAGTTCTTTAAATGATTTAGTTAAAAGATGAACCTTTTCTGTGGAAGCGTATTGTTTTAAAAGTTGTTGTTCTTTGAATTTAAGAAGTTTGGTAGCATTAATTTCTGATTCAAACTTTTTAGACTCGAGAGTTTCGAAATCCATTTTAAGTTTCTGAAAATCATTGACAACCGACTCTTTTGCTTTTAATTCATTGGAAAGATTAGCTTTTAATGATTCTATTTCTTTCAAGTGTTCAATCTTTTCAAAACGAAATTGGTCAAATTCAGAACATGTTATTTTCTCTGCTTGAGGGACCATTTCAAAAGTTTTGATCTTTTCTTTATGCAACGTAAGCTCAGCAGTTAGGGTGGAATTCGTATCTACGGATTGTCTGAGAGCCATATGAATTTGATCAATAATATGTTTAGGCACCATGACCAAATCATGTTGAGCATAAGATTCCATACCCGTCGTAGCATTTAGTTGAGGTTCACACAAATGTGTAGGATTGGGTACCACATCATTTGAGTTACTAGTTCCCGAATGCTGTTCGAGGTTGTCATTTTCATGCCCAACTTGATGTGGGTTATCATCATTACCAAGATTGGTTGTGGTGGATACCTCACTAACGACATCAGAACCGTAGTGAGAGAGATTAGCAACGAGAGCAGCTTGGGCAGAGTGAATGTCATCACAATCCAAATCATATGCGTCAAGATCATCTGCTTGATAAGCTGCATTAGAAGTGGAAATGACTGCAATGCCTTCAGTATCTGCTGCCCCTGGGTCTGCAAGAAATGCTAACTCCTCTGAATCCAAAATCTTTCCCTTAGACTGAGCATCAACCAAATACATTTCTCACGAAACCACGCTTCATCCCTTCTCCTTTTCGGCTGAGTGCATTGCCTAGCCATATGACCTTGTCCTCGGCAATTGTAGCAAGTCACAACCTTTTGAGGACCAATGGGGCTTCCATTTCCATTAGCTTGAGAATTCATATCTTGAGCATTCACAGTCCTTCTAGGAGGTCCATATGAATTTTGTCTTCCCGGAATAGGTTGCACTGTTACTTGACCATCTTGAACAGTAGCTTGTTGTCGAGGATTTGAAGAGGTGCGGAGCTGATTGTTTGTTGATGGAAATCCTCTAGTTGCAACAAGTTTTGACAAGTAGGCAGTGAGATGGTTTAGAACATCAGCTGGCGTATCATTTGGAGTAAAGACCGGTGCTTGGATTGGTGGAAGTTCATTAGAATAGAAGGCTTGTGCTGGTTGTGCTTCAATTGGAAAGTATCCTTGCTGAGGAGTATAGCCCATTGGAGAAGTGTTGGCTTGTGATGGTGATGTCTGATATGGTGTTTGCTGTGGAAAGTATCATAAGGGTAAATAAGCTCGGCTTCCTCATCGTCATCAACCTCAACATCTATACCTATATCCTCCTTGACATCCTCGTCGTCAATCTCATCATCTAAATTATCTAATCCAATCTAATCATCATTCTCAATATCAGCATTCTCAATCTCCACATTCTCAATCTCCACATTCTCATTATCCACATTCTCAATCTCCACATTCTCAATCTTCACATTCTCAATATCCACATTCTCAATATCATTCTCTACTAAGTCAACCTGAGGGGCAATCTGATCTCCTAGTCCTAACTCGGGCTCGGGATCCTCAAATGGTTCCTCCTCGTCATCAATATCATAATCTACTAAGTCTAAATAAGGATCATATTCTATATTAGGTTCGGGAATAGCATGGTTTTCTACAGGAATATTAGGGTCAGCCATGACAATCTGCATTTATATATATATCTCGTATTAGGATAACATACTAGTTAAACAATTACATAATGAAATCACGATATATACATATATATAAATTAAATTATATATATTAAAATATATATCTTCTCAATAGGGCTTGTTGGTAACGTCGGAGATCTCTGGCACCGTTATAGTCAAAAGATTTTTCAAATATTTTCTCAAATGTTCATTGTCAAAAGATTTTGAAAAGTTTTGTTCAAAACCTTGGTTTTTAAAATCTTTTGTTCTCTACAACGAGAGCTCTGGTACCAAACTGTAACACTCTCAATTTTCGTATCGGTACAGCGGAAGGGTCTTTCAGAGTGTTACGGGATAGCACAATAACTCCAATCATAGACAACACATAAAAATGGTTGTACAAAGTTTAACAAACATTCATTCGATAAAAAGTTTAAAAGTGTACAACAGGTCCAAAATTATACAGGTCATTAAGTTTACAAAACACAGATCGAATGAACATTTTTAATATTAAGTGTGGGCCATCAGAGTCGATCTCCATCCGGATTACCTTCAAGCACCTGAGATAAAAACATGCAAAAATCATATCAACGAATGCTGAGTGAATTCATAGAGTTTAATGAAAACCGTTATATAAAACAATCATTTACATTCATTTAAAATCAGAACACAAGTATAATATCGGAAGTAAGTCCTCATATTGCTAGTCAGGCAATATATAAATCAAGCATACATCTTAAACCGTCCATGAGACCGTAGTCTCTATATTACCATGATAGGTAATATATTCATCGTTAATAGCGTTGTTATCATATATAGGATACATCGTATTTGAATTTATATATGTTTTATCTAAATTATATAGGTTGTAGGATTATTATTAGCCGCATGACATTGTTACCTTACTATGAAAACAGCGGGCCGCGAACCCAACAAACAATTTGCCCATCTAAGTTAGCGTGTCGTCACAAAAATCACGCTATGGAATCTTCTCATACATAAATTCGATTACCAATCAATGTGGTACGACGGGGATCAACCGTCAAGGCGCGAACTGGGGTGATCGTCCCCAAATAGTACTATTAAATGCATAAGCGTCTACCAAATCCCGGTAGTTCACAATTCATGCTAATGGGACTTTAAGTGACATAACCTAACTACTAATAATCCTTTTAGTCTCGAATATAGGGTCATAGCATCATTCGGGTCCATATCATTAAGCATACAATCAGGACTACTTGTGTTCTATTTTTATCAAAATCTAGCATGTTATCTCCCTCGCGGGTTTACAAATCATTTTATAAAACATTTAAAAGAGTGCGAGGCTATGAACTCACGTTGTTAATGAAAGGCGGATTATCGGCTACGGGCGTGCTTCGGTCACGGAAACCTATATAAATAATAATCGGTCTTAGACTCGGTCCAATGACTTTTATCAAAATAACAATATACATATGATGATTTTGTACATATTATGATGATCAAGTGGGTTTATACATCCTTGTTTACTCATTTTAGCGTTTACGTCTTGGTAACGTCTTACTAGTTCACTAGTTTTACCGATTTTACCTATTTTAAGTCCATTAAGTCTTTTATAATTCTTTAACTTGTTTTTATCCCTTTTATACCTATATTATCAGTATATATACTTTTCATGTTGGGCCCAAATGGGTTAAGCCCAATAAGTTCTTTTTACAAGTTTTTATCTTATTAAGTCCAATTATTAGTCCAATATGTTTAGTTAGCTCGTAAATGTCCGTATTTCTTATAGTTCGGGTTTTATTGGTTTTTACTTGTCTTAGTTACCTATACATCAGTATATGACTTTTAGAAACTTTACATTAGACGGTTTTGGTCGTCTAAGTTTTATTTAGCGAAAAACGTTAATTTTACGGCGATAGCCGAAAAAGTCGTAAAAATCAAGTTTATAGTTTTTATTACTTATAAATATTATTTTACCACCATTTATATAATTTACCCATTTAATTAACCTTTTATACATTTATATAAATAAATTTTATAAGTTAGTGGGTTTATATTTTTACATTTTATACATTATAATGTGAGTGCTTATATAATAATAATAAACATTATTTCCAAAAATCTAATTTTTAACTTCATGTTCACCATTTTTACCATATCTAGAGTTATATAATGACTTAGAAGCTCATTTTTTGATGACATGTTCTTCATAATATGTGCTACATTTAACTTAGTTATAGCTACTGCCCATTTTGAGTTTAAGTTGCCTTAACAGTCCCTACAAAACTGCTTATTTAGATTACACCACCTAACTTGTTTTGATCATATCTCACTCATTACTTTGATTCCATTGCATAGCCAACTCTCACATGTGTATAACATCATCTACTTACTGTAAATGGATCAAACCGTGCAATTTTATCAGTTCATCTTTTAGTTATCTACTGTTTTTACACAGCCAACTAAATAATCAAGATTTTAGCTTCATTTCTTATAGTTATCATCATTTTTAAGCATATTTATCAACACTTGATCCCCACACAACATTTTTATCATCATATATACATCATATACATATACAAAATGAAAGAAAATACATTTGTTCTTTACAAAATAACAAGAGAAAAATGGAGAGGATGATCTTCTTTACCAATCCAAGTGGATTTCTTGTTTTAGGAAGACAAGAACTTAATGAACACAACAAGTATCTCCAAGACCATAAAATATCAAGAACATAGGTTGGAAAATCAGCCCTAGGACACAAGCAAATCACCTCCAAAGTTGTTGATATGGCCACCAAATGATCAAGGCTTCAAGAGAACACCTTAATAGAACTAGTAAACATGTGGTTTATGGCTAGAAAATATCAAATGGGGTGTTTGTTGACTTATTTGGGACGGCACAAGGGATGAAGTTGAGAGAGTTTGATGTTGGTTTTGCATGTGAGAAAGATGGAAATGAAAAACAAGTTGCTAGTTTGGTGGTTAAGTGGAATGTGTTAGCTTAACATGTAAGCATGGCTTACACTTGTGTAAGTTAGCTAAACTTGATGCCACCTAAGTGTTGTGGTGTCAAGTTAGCCGTCCCATACAAGCTAGTGGGGTGGGACAATGTGTTTTGTCCCATCTCACTAGTTTACGGGTATTTCTCGATTCTAGTTTTCTCGATTTGCGTGCCCTCGGGTCGTTTTACGAAAAACGTTTTTATAAATTATGAATCAACGTCACAAAACGAATCCAATAAAAACTGTCTCATCAAAAACGGAGTTCAAAAACGTAAATACGTAATCCTAAGGTTTCCGGTTTAGTCGTAAAAGACGCCAAATTATGCACGTAAGCCCAAATTTAAATCCGTAAATTGTGAGTTCGTCTACCAACACAAAAATAAGTTTCAAAATATTATACGAGAAAATATTTCACTACCTTAAAATGTTAGATTGTTACAGTTTGGACATTGCATAAGTTTTATAAAACTTTTGATAACAATGTACCATGTATTATCCCATTATGGTCATTAAGCACATTAAGCCCATTAGTGACCTATTACAATTTCATTTGACTTTAGATCATTTCGAACCTCAATAATAAACTTCAAACTTATTATTAATCTCATGTCCAATAATGACCCAATAGCCATTATAAGTGTATGTTGGGCTTTTATGGCCCACATACACTTTATACGTATTACGGTTTCTAAAACACCTCATAGCGATGTCAACCTAACATCTTACGTTGGTCGGGTCTAAGGTTTCATATAACTTAATATATAAATAGGTCTTGAATTCTCAATAAGTGGATCCTACCACTTTGGTTTTTATAAAAATGACCAAGTTACATACTTTATGCTTACGGTCCAACTTAACAAATATTATGACATGTCTTGATATTTAACCCCTTATGCCTTATAAACAATTTATTTGTATCGAAGTGATCATAAACTCAGGTACTCTACGGATCTTAAGCCCATATGGCTCCAAATTATATTTAATATAACCTAAATGTCCAATTACAACCTACAGTAGGAGCTGTCATTCGCAGCCAACTTCAGTTCCACGGTTTCGAACGTCATTTTCAAACCGTAATGAACTGGTAAACTATCTGATTAATTCTAGTTATTCATGATTTAATCTACAACTCATAGTTTTACATTTTGTCTTGGTTCTGTAATCTTGTATGACATATCAGTCAGTTAATACAGCACGTTCAGAAAAGACCCCTTTCACTATTTTGGCTATAATTTCCTCTTCGAGAATCGCCACGGGACTAGACACCCGGCGAAAAGATTGATATTTCGATAAAAAAAAACGAGGGATTATAATTTAAAACACGTTAACACATCGTATAAACGAATGACGCCCAAAGGCTAAACGTAAATTATGAAAAATGCTCGTAAAACGAGAAATTAAAATGACGACAACAGAATATATTTCTATGTCATAATGAGAAAATTTACGGTCGATGACGGACATAAACTTGCCAATAAATAATAATTGATACGCACTCGATATGTTAAAGCCTTAACCTTGCCATTTAGTCGAGAAATCAATATTATTCGTCGAACGAACATGAGAAATAAAAGTCGATTAATAAATAGTGGTTCGAATAATAGAATTAGTATTAGAACTCGGTCTAAATGTGTACAAAGAGACACACGTGTCATATAACACCTCTCCATCCATATTAGATCCTAGCAATATGAACAAACTCATTCTTTCCTTTTTGGTTACTTCTTCCGTGAATAAACAACATAAACAACAACCCATACATATCTTTTTCTTATTATTAGTCCATTTCAGCCGTGTAAGATCATATTACAAAGGTCATGATCATTTCAAATCCTAAATAAATTGTTTGCAACAAATAATTAACTATGGTTAAGAGTATTGTTTTTGATGCTATTTCATCATCAAGTAACCATAATCAAGAACCAATTGAAGATTTTTGGGGTTGAGATTTATGGAAGTGTTGCATATGTTATTAAACTTGTGACAACATATATGGGTAGCTTGAATGGTGATTTTTACGCAAGAATTTAGTGGGTAGATTCTAGTAGTCGAATTGGGAGAACTCGTGGTCATTTGATCTTCATCTTTGTAAGGATCATCTTATTCCATTTGATATTTCTATTTCCATTTTAAATAGAAAATATAATAATTTGATTATGTATATTTTCTATATACCCTTTATAAATAAATTATGTAGTAGTTTATTTAGTGGTTATGGACATTGTACATGGTGGTTAGACATTTCAAACAATAGAAAACATGTTTGTCAAGTATATGTTGGGACTGATTTTTGGGCAGGAGTAGAAAAGCTTAATATGGTGAAAAACAGTAGGTACTAAGACTTTTTAATACCATACGCTTATTTTGTGATGATTTGGCCGGGTAGCCCACTCGTGACGACCCCCGATGAATTAGATATGGTCGAAACGGTTAAAAGTGTCAAATCTGAATAGCCTGTATAAATTGACTTAAAACTTATAGATTCGTATAGAATCATTGAAAAAGGTAAAACTATGAGTTGTAGATAAAATCATAAAGAACTATATTCAATCGGATGGTTTATCAGTTCTTTACAGTTTGAAAATGGCGGCCAAAACGATGAAACTGAAGTTGGCTACGAAAAACAGCCAACTCTTCTAAGTGAGAAAATGAGCAATTGAGCTATGATAAGCATATTTTAGGGGTAATTAAACTTATAATGAGTAAATTATATAAGTTAATAATAATGTTAATATAAATAGCTCGCCTAGATGATTTACGGTTCAAGGGATATGATCTATTTAGCAAGACATGTCGGGTAAATTGTAAGAATTGGGTTATACTTAATTAACGTAAAACGTGATGATTCTTATAAACACCAAAATGGACATTAATTATTTATTGATAACTAGAATACCCGAGACCTGACCATCGTGGACATTAAGTTGACATCGTTATGAGGCGTTTTAGAACCCGTAATGCATATAAAGTGGACTTGGGCCACAAAAGCCCAACTTACACTTATAATGGCTATTGCGCCATTATTGGGCCTCAGATTTATAATATGTTCAGAGTTTAATACTGAGATTTAAATGGACTAAAGTCATAATAACTTGTAATGGGACACTAATGGTCTTCAATTGACTTAATGGTCATAATAGGATAAGACGTGAAATTGTTATCAAAAGTCTTATGAAAAGTTTTACGAACTTATAAAATGTCAAAACTTACTAAAGTGAACTATTTACATATATGTATGACTTATGTATAGTCCCGAACCTATGACATGTTTCGTCATTATTAGGTCTCGTTCGGTTATATGCCCATCGTTGGGCATCTCATTCTCGATCAATGAGCGATTGTTATCTTGTGAAGTCGTGTATCGACTATTGGATGTTTGTTCCTCGATAAACGTGTGATGGCTATATCAGGTGAGTGAGCCTCGCTTTTATAGCTTTATATATGTTTATAAACCCGCGAGGGGGAATACATGCTCTTGGTATAAAAATATATGATGTTTATATATATATGGTTTTAAGAGAATACATGTTTATGAATAAACATGTGGTTTACTATATGCTTTGAGCGAATACATGTTGTTGTAAATGAATGGAAGATGTTTGATTAAATTCTTTAGAAAGATGAACACAAGCGTTGATTGTATTTATTGTGAACCGCTATTTGCTAAGTGTTGTATTGCCAAAATTTGAAAGTCCCTAAAACCCATGAACCGTTAACTACCTGTAATGGGTAGGCGCTGGTATAGACGGATGGATCCATCGGGGATGGCCCCCACCTGGGCAGGTCACACCTGTGGGTTGGAGGCTCAGCCAGGTGTGTTGTATTAGAAGTAAGAGGGTATTCAGCAAAATACCTGACTAGGGCATTATTATACTTAAGGCTTCGGTGTCATGGCTTAGTAGAATAGCGTGGACTTTGGGTATTGCATGTGTTGCACTATCGACAGTGGATGAGATTCTTGTGTTCAAAAGCTTTATGGTTTATTTAAAACCCCATTATTGTTTATTAAAGACCTATGAATTCACTCAACCGTTGTATTGACATGTTAGCATGTATTCTCAGGTGTGTAGGTTAAAGAGCAGCTGGAACATGGAGCCACGCAGGATAAAGTAAAGGCAAAACAAACAATTTCCATTTGATACATTTGACGAATCTTTGTTATTTCTTAAGGTTTGTATAAATTTGTGGGACCTCTTTTTTTAGTTAACTCTAATTTAATAAAATTATCGAATGGTTTATTTTATAAAACGTCTCTTTTGAGGTCGTTTTCTATGACTGTGTGTGATGTGCTATGAAGTAACGCCTAATGTTGATATTCCACTGCCTTATGAAATTGGGGATGTTACAGATTAATATCAAAATTTATAAAGGCTCTTAACTCCAGCCCCTAAGCCTCAATAAAAGATGATGTAGATGTCATTTTAATAAGAAAACAATCACAACATCCTTGTAAAACCTTTAGCTTTTAAATCTAGTTGATCCTTGTTTGTAGAGAATGAGAAATGGGTATTTTGAGGGTGTTTTGATTCGGAAATAGTAAGGAGAACAAGAGGTTTGTGTGTGATTTGTTTATTAAATTATGGTAGTGTATTTTTGCAAAATGATGTATAAGAGAAACGTATGTGCCTCTTTCTGACATTAGGACACACCACCCCCCACATGCATGTTTGGTGTTATCTAGTTATTAGTTTCTCCTAATTTGTTAAAGCGGGTATTATCGAAGTCTGATATTTTGATAGTTACGCGATTTGAAAGATACGTTTAAAACACGAAAAATAAACGCTCAATATAAAATAAAAACGTCGACATTCGAAGAACATTAATATTTCGATAAATAAATGTGGCTTATTATTTAGAATATGTTAATAAAATATGTTAACACTTTATATAAACGGACGACGCCTAAGGGTTTAGCGTCAATTACGAAGAATGCTCGTAAAAAGAGAAATTAAAATGATGACAATAGAAAATATTTCTATGTCATAATAAGAATAATTACAGTCGATGACGGACATAAACTTTGCCGATAAATAATAAACAAAACTTATTGGATACGTTAAAGCCTTAACCTTGCCGGTTAGCCGAGAATTCAATATCATACATAAAAATAAACATGCTAATTAATGGTCGGTTTATAAATATTGTTCCAAATAATAGAATTAGTATTAGAACTCGGTCTAAATGTTGATTTTAAAGTTTGGGTTATTACACCTTGCTCCATCGGGTTTCCCATCCCATCCACCCACCCAAACTCAACACAATCCTCCTCAATTGTTACAAATGAACCAAGGGCCAAGGCCACAATTCAAACAAAACAATTTTAGGCCATCAAATACCTTTCAAAATCAAGGAAATAACTTCCAAGGCAACAACCAAGGGTTTTACAATCAACCTTCACCTTTCCAACCCCAAGGTTTTCAAGGGAATATGCCACATGATTATAACACCATTGAGCTTCTTCACAAAATGAATCAAGAGAATGAAAGGAGGTTCCAAGCGAATGAGAAAACAATGAGGGAAATGCATGAGGAAACAAACAAAAAATTTATGATGCTTCTCAGTCAAAGACCACAAGGAGCTTTACCCTCTAACACACAAACAAACCCGAGAGCTAATGTCAATGCTATCACAACAAGAAGTGGGAAGAAAACTCATGATCCTTCACCACCCAAACCTACTTTGGTGAAACATACTATGATTCCATCTTGTGATAAACCTTCTACATCTTCTTCACCACCTCCAAGCTCTACTACTTCATTACCAACACCTTCTCAACCTATACTCACTTCTCCTTTACCTTCCACACCCGTCAATGAAGAACTCAACAAGGAAAATCCTTCATCTACCACTCAACCACAACCAAAACTAAGCCTCCCTTATCCATCAAGATTGAGAAAGGAAAAGCTTAAGAACAAGGATGATATACAAGTCTTAAACTTTTTGAGGATGTTCAACCAACTTAACATAAACATCTCCTTTGTGGAAGTCTTAGCCAATATGCCTAAGTTTGCTAAGATGATCAAGGACTTACTTTCTTACAAGGAGAGATCAGTGGATTTGCCTAATGCTTCCTTGAATGAAAATTGCTTCGCGGTTTTGCTTAAGAAGTTGCCTACTAAGCTTAGAGATCCGGGGAGGTTTCTGATTCCTTGCAATTTCCTGGGGGTGGAAAATTGCATGGCATTAGCGGATTTAGGAGTGAGCATAAATCTCATGCCCTTATCGGTTTGGAAGAGACTTTCACTTCCCGAGCTCACTCCTACTAAGATGACTCTTGAGTTGGCCAACCGTACTATAGCGTATCCGGTGGGAATTGCGGAGGATGTTTTTGTTGGGGTTGATAGATTTACCTTTCCCGCAGGACTTTTGGTGGTTGATTATGATATGGATCCGAGAGTTCCTTTGATTGTTGGTAGGCCATTTTTTATAACGGGTCGAACTCTTATAGATGTGGCGGAAGGTGAACTCACAATGAGGGTAGGAGATGAAAGAGTTGTGTTTAACATGGGAAAGTTGTCAAAGAAGTCTAATGAGCCTAAAACGGTGAAGCATATTGATGTTGTGAATGAAGAGGAAACTCAAGATGATATCCTTGATGAAGTTTGTGATGAATATTTTTATGAAGCTTGCTCAAGTGGAGATTATGATTTACCTCATGTTGAGACTATTGCTTCCATTACTTCATCTTTGGATTTTCATGAACCCCAAGAGCTTAACTTTGGTGATTTTGTGATTTATTCTAATCCTCTCTTTGAAACCTCATATGATAACCCACTTTGGTGATTTTGTGAAGCATATTGATGTTGTGAATGAAGAGGAAACTCAAGATGATATCCTTGATGAAGTTTGTGATGAATATTTTTATGAAGCTTGCTTAAGTGGAGATTATGATTTACCTCATGTTGAGACTATTGCTTCCATTACTTCATCTTTGGATTTTCATGAACCTCAAGAGCTTAACTTTGGTGATTTTGTGATTTATTCCAATCCTCTATTTGAAACCTCATATGATAACCCACTTTTCCACCATGATGAAGACATCAATGAGGATTTTAGTGATGAAGAATCTCTTCTTTGTGATACACCAACGTATGATGATTATAGTGATGATGAGAACTCCACTTGTGACTCTCTATTTGTTGATGATCACAATTCCTTGAGTTTTGAGGAATCACCAATCTTTGATAAACCAATTTATGATGTTTATGGTGATGAGGAGAATGCTATCATGGATGAGAGTGATGAGTTTTTAGAGGTTGATATTCCTTTTGAGTATACTCTTGGTTATATTGATGAGGAGGGGGACATACTCTTTCTAGAATCCCTATTGCATGAAGATCCTTTACCTTCTTCCTTGTCCACCTCAACCTTTCAAAGTGATAAAGGAAAACAAGTCATCATGGTTCCTTTCAAGCGCTTGTTGTTACCCATTACTCCACAACCTTTCTCTCACCATGTGACCTACAAGGGCGAATCTTCTAAGGCAACCAACACTTGTTGTTTTCCCATCAAGGAACAGATTGTTGATCCTGGCATAGAGCTTGCTAAACCATCTCAGTATCCGCCTGATGCAACAAAAGGAAAACTTGTGAAAGATCTGAGAGTATTACCCTATCACCTTTTGAAGAACATATGGGCTACCATTTTGGAGAACACCACCTCACCTTTCACCATTGCTTGGGAAGTTAGTTGTTGAATTGTGTTATAAGTGGGATGGTAATTATGTATTTGATCGGGGGGGGGGGGGATATTTATGGAGCTTTGATAATTGAAAACTTGTTTTACCTCATCATGGAGATTTTTCTTAAAAACGGCAAAATTTTTACTCTCCATGATAGGTTTTAGACACTTTTAAGTGTGGGATGAGTCGGGCTAGAGACTCCTTAAATCAAGCTTGAATAACTAGGTTTTGAGGTTTTAGACTTAGAGTGTTGTAGGTTAGAAATAAGGATGGAGAGTTGATGAGAAGTGTAGGGGAGACCTTCCTCTTGCCTTCATATTGTTTGTAGGGTTGCTCACTCATCACATGCTTTGGAGCTTATGGAGGAGGCCCTTGTATCCGGTTCACTTTGTTACTATTGTGATATTCAAAACAATTGTGCTTAAAATGAATACCCTTTAGTTGTCCCTTTCTTAGCTTGAGTTAAGCAAAGTTATCAATGTCATAAGTGTAGGGGTGTTTACTCCAATACTCTTAAACATTGAGGACAATGTTTATCTTAAGTGTAGGGGAGACTTCTATCGAAGTGACCTTACCTAAACCATTGTCATTAACCTTCATGATAACTTGGAAATTAATTTTTCAAACATTTTTCAAATTTTTGATCTACTTTGGCCACCAAAAATATGCATTCATAATTTTTGCATCAATCATTTTTATTTGCGTAACACATTTGCATTGTATATATTTCTTCTTTTATTTCTCATAAAAATTAAAAAGGAAAAAAAATATAATAAGGATATGGTTTAACAAATTTAGATTTCTTTGACATATTAGGCCCGCCATGGATACTTTGACCCAACCCGAGTTTGCTTATCTAAGCTTACTCTACCTAGTATCCTTAACCATGTAGTCCTTCATTGGTCTATTAGGCTAAGCATCCACCACTCTCATTATTTGAGATTTTAAATTTGTGGAGAATGGGAAATGATAGAGTTGAAGCAAGTATAAAAGGGCTAGATAAACTTCATGACAATTACTTGTGGCTAAACCATTCTCTTCTTTAGCTCTAATTTCTTTGCATGTATATATGTTAATAAATAATCAAGAACGGTTTTAATCGGTTTGTAGTCTCTTATGCATTTTTGACTAATCATTCATGGTTGGTATAAGTACGTCTTAAGTCCTAAGTTAGAACGTTTTATGTGTACTAGACTTATGTCATGCTTAATACTTAGCGGGTGTTTTTCCTTTTGTTCTTTTCAACTTTCTTTGTGAGGAATAAAGAAAAATAAGAGCGGCTTACAAAAAAAATGAGTGGCTAGAAAAAAAAAGAAGAAAAAAAATAATAATTATACAAGACTCCCAAGAGGGGCAGTGAAGTGTTAATTATAGTAACTATTAGATTCCAATATTACCTTGATGGGTTGCGGGGATTTAATAGTTGCTCCAATCCAATATTACCTTGACGGGTTGCGGGATTGAAGATCCAAAGTCTTAAAAAGGCGAAGGATGTAAATTATTGCGTGAGTTTTATATTCCTTTCCTTAGCGAGTGTGTAGCTACTTATTAATGCATCACATGAGGATTTTACACATAAGGCGAATGACTTATTACTCTTGAAACGGACTTATATTAAATGTGAGCGGTTTTTCAAGTAATGGATGAGAGGATTACTTAGGATTAAAATCGTGCTTCCTTATTTTTGGATTTTACACTTCTTATATTTCACGCTTCAAATAATGACAAATTTTCCTTCAAGCAATTTGCTCAAATAATAACCGGTTCCACATTTAATTGTCATGAATAAGTTGATGCACTTGTGAATGCAATGATCTTATTTTTAAGCTTGGTATGGGGAAAGTGAAACTTGAGGGTGATAAGTGTCCATGGTACCAAAGCCCTAATTTAAGTCATTGATTTCTTTATAAGTTTTTCCATCAAAGCCATTTCAAGAAAATCAGAAAAATATAAATATAATTGTTTTCTTTTGCATTGCATTGTACAAAATCAAAATCATGCATCATATAGTGTAGAGTAGTGTAAAAACATTCCATATTGGCCAAGGTGGGTTAATTATGAGGAAAATGTAAAATTGTGCTTTAAAATATAGCATTGCATGAGGTCATGGAAATGTTCAAGTGTAGGGGATTTGATATGAGCAAAATCTCATATCAATTAATCAACAAATCACCCTAAAACACATGGAAAATACCTAACTTTTGTGCTATAAGGCAGAATTATGTGGTGTGTTTTGTGTTTGTGCTTAAATAGGTAACAAGGATACATTTTCAAGCAAACAAGAGGAAATCAAGCTTATTTATGATGAAAAGACAAGAGAAGGATCAAAGATGACAAGTCAATTGAAGATGAAGGACCTATCTTGACAATACTCAAAAGTTAAGGGGCTAAAGTGCAAATTGGATAAAGTTAAGATCAAAGTCAAACATGGTCAAACTTCAAGTCAACCAAGTCAAAGGGATAAAATGAACAAGAATGCAAGTTGAAGGACTAAAATTCCCATTAGAATGAAGATTAGAGCTCATTTGGATTTTCTGACAAAGTATAAGGACTGAATTTGTCAAAAAGGCCTCAAGTTTGTGTTCAATCCGTGTATACTTGCTCTTAGCCAATCAGAATTCAAAGAAAACAAGACATGGATTGCCACATGTGTGGACAGCTCACCAACACATTAAATGAACGAAGCCAAAACAGTGCCTCCCACTATCTATTTCCTTGACCAATTAGACGTCGCCACTCCATAATGCCAATTATCCAAAACGGATAATGATCCGTGTGACATAATTCCACCCAACCACATCATCACACGTGGCATCTTTGTTAGCCCTATATTTTATATAGTCGAACAAGAATGTAATAGGTCATCTCAGTCGTTAAATGGTCTTGTATTGTAATAGGTTAGTCGGGAAAACCGGGCTTGGACTTTAAGCTAATATTGTATAAGTTAGGGGCGTAAGCCCAAAACAAAGCCAAGCCCGGCCCAAGATGAAGCCCACAAAGGCCTTAGGCCGTGGCATATATAACCCTCTTCCACATGTGGAAGAGGGTGTTGGTTCATTTTACTTTCTCTCTCTAGTAAACATAAACCTTTCAAATCTCTCTAGTTTCTCTCTCTACTTTTCTTCTCTTTCTCTCTCTAAATATATCTTCTAAATCTTGTGTTATGGATTGAATGGGAACAACATTTGGTATCAAGAGCCTATAGTGGATAGGTGATTGAAGATTCGTGTGGTGTGTTCTTGATTTTTCGTGGTCATTTTGATCTATATATCACGTCCAAAAAAATTTTCTTGTGTTTTTTATGGTTTTTTCTTGATACAAATCTTCTACATAGTTGTGGTAGAGATTTGGTATTGTTACTTTGGCTAAAAACACAAAACTTTTGGGTGTTATGATCATTTTTTGGCTTAAAATCACGAATTGGTTGAGTTTTGTCCGAGAAAAGGGGGAATTATTCCGATCAGGTCATCAGAAAAGGGCTTACAGTTATTCCGATTGGTGTAGTCGGAATAGGGTTTATACATTCCGATTGGGTATTCCGACAAGACATTCCGATTTGACATTCCGATTGGGTATTCCGATTGGGTATTCCGATAAGACATTCCGATTGGGTCATTCCGATTGGTCATTCCGATTGGTCATTCCGATTTGGTCATTCCGACAGGTTATTCCGATTTGGTCATTCCGATTTGGTCATTCCGATTGGTCATTCCGATTTGTCATTCCGATTTGACATTCCGATTAGGGTATTCCGATCAAGGTCATTCCGACAAGGTTATTCTGATGGGCATTCCGATGGATATTTTGTTTGAGTAATTTTTAGACTTAGCCACTATCTAGACTAGTTTAGGAACATCGTTTACACGAAGATTAAAAAAAAAAAAAAAAAATGAGTTAATTTTTTTAGGTCAAGTAAACTCAAATTTGTTCCCTATTAGTTTTTGGCTATTTCTAACTCAAATTCAAAATTTGGCGATACAAAATTTTTCGGCTTACCGTTTTTTCAGACTGAGGAATTTATTGTCGGACTGAGAAAAAAATTTCTGGAAATTTCGGAATTTCAATTTTAACCACACATCATCAAAACAAATCCACTAAGATCTGCAATTCATTCACAAGTATTCACCATGTCTAACAACAACATCAACATTGCAACTGCTAATCAAATTCGTTTGGAACAAGGTGGCAACGGTAATCCACCTGTGCTCACTGTCGGTTGCTACATTCAATGGAGATCTCGTTTTCTCAGATTTCTCGACGGAAAAGAAAACCGAACTGCTCTTCGTCACTGCCTTGAGAATCCACCTCCAGTTTTTGAATTCAGACCAATTACCACACAGGCAGAGGATGGTACTTCATCAACTATACGAGCTATGGAGGATTTTGACACATGTTCTGCTGAGAAAAAGAAACTCCTCCAAGCTGAAGCTGATGCTGTAAACTTCATACTCACTGGAATTGATAACGATATCTATTCCACAGTTGATGCATGTCCTAATGCTATGGAAATGTGGAATGCAATTCATCGATTGAAGCAAGGTGAGTCGATCAATGTTCAAGATCTCGAGACTAATCTACTTTGGGAGTTTGGAAAATTCACATCTGAAGATGGTGAATCCATTGACTCATATTACTCGAGATTCTACAAAATGATGAATGAGCTTGTCAGAAATCAGTGCACCATCTCCAATCATCATGCCAATGTTCAGTTCTTACTTCAACTCAAACCGGAATGGCAAAGGTTTGTAACTTTGGTCAAA
This sequence comes from Glebionis coronaria, assembly GCA_025667525.1. Classification (NCBI taxonomy): domain Eukaryota; kingdom Viridiplantae; phylum Streptophyta; class Magnoliopsida; order Asterales; family Asteraceae; genus Glebionis; species Glebionis coronaria. Next base: position 124,183,455 of record CM046877.1, on the reverse strand, counting down.
CAAAGGGAGGATATCAAGACTATATCTTACCACAAACTTTATGATATCTTGAAACAACATCAGAATGAAGTGAATGAACTAAGGGCTGAAAAGGCAGAACGGTCTGCTAATTCTATTGCTTTTGTGGCTGCTACTTCAACAAAACCCGTTCCTCGTCAACAACCACCTACTCATTCCTCGAAGTCATCAAGCTCATCCACCAAACCTCTAGCTGCTGCTAAACACAAAGCAAAAGCAATTGTCCCCACTCCACCTCCAAAGTATGACACTGAGTCAGATGGAGATAGTGATGATGAACAAACTTCAAAGGACAAGAAGATTGAAGAACTCATGTCTTTACTCACCACAACTTATAAGAAGATCTACAAACCTACCAACAACAACCTCAGAACATCATCCAATGCAAGATATAAGGAAGTTGATCATGCACCTCGGTATGATCGTGATGCTAGGTATGATAATCAGAGGATGTCGAATCAAGTTGGGGCTAGAGACACTGTAGGCACTCCGGTTGTGCAAAAGACTGGGATTCAATGCTTCAACTGCAAGGGATTTGGGCACATGGCTAGGGAATGCAAGAAGCCAAAACGGGTTAAGGACTCAGGGTATCACAAGGAAAAGATGTTGCTGTGTAAGAAAGAAGAAGCAGGAATTCCACTCACAGCAGATGAAGTTGACTGGCGTGATGACACTGATGATGAAGCCGAGGATCAAGAGTTAGAGGCACATTATGTGTACATGGCAAAGATTCAAGAAGTGATCCCAGAGACTGATGATACTTCTGGACCCATCTATGATTCTGAGCCACTTGAAAAGGTACCATCACATGATAACTATAATGTGTTTGCTAATGAACGGCGTCATCCTGAGCAACCCGAAAGCATCAATGACACATATGTAATGGACACGGAGGATAGCAATATCTCTACGGATTCACAGCATATGTGTAATGATGACGGTAATGCTGCTCAGGATACTGACTCGGATGAGGACCGTGATTTGCTTGCGTCTATAATTGATTCTTTAAAACATGAAATTGAGGAAAACAAAGATGCTAATAAACGTTTGAAGCAAGCAAACACATCCTTAGCCGAGGAGATAGACAGGCTTAAAGAGTGTGATTATGTAAAAGAAGCTGATCGACGAGTTGCAATAGCTAATGGTTTGGTATATGAACGTAAGGTGCTCAACGAACAATATTGTTCTGAAGTAACACACGAAATTCATATGTCAAAACAGAAGATATCGGAACTTGAAGAACAACTGCTGCTACATAAACTCCAAATTACTGAATTAGAGTCGGTTAACAAAGAACAAACTGAGCTTTATAAAACTTGTGAAGAAAAGGATATTGAAAAAATTCTTGCTTTGGAAAAGAGAGTCGACACGTTAAACAACATTGTTTACAAAACAGGTCAGTCTATTCAAACTATGAATATGCTCAATAGAAATATGAAAACGAGTTTTGTCAAGCCTGAATATCACAAGAAAGTTCAAAGTACCAAGCCTGCTCTTTATGATATCGGTTGTTATGTTGATAATCTTGCTCTTATGCTTTCCCCTGACTGCGACGAAATCATTCGTCAACAAGAAGAAAGTCGATCAAACTTAAGTAATTTAATAAACCTTTCTGATTCTAACAATCATATTAAGTTTGTCCCTCAAAAAGAACTTTCAAAAGAACAAAAGATGTATAATAGTGTTCCACCACCAAGTGATGAACCACAAAAGAAAGTTTCTTTAAAAAGGAGTTTCAAAAAGCAATCAATTTTGTTAGAAAAGCGAATTTTGGATGAAAAACGTAAATGGGATGAGAAAAGCAAAAGTGTTCAGCAATTTGAGTTTATAAAACAAGGGGTTTTAAATCTGTACAAAGGTGTCGTCGACTATGAAAAAGTTTCTAGGGATACCATTTGGAATATTAAACCTAACCCACAAGTAGAAGTCGTCATTCAACAATGCATTGTTCCAACCATTGATGATCTTTCAAAAAATGTGGAAATGTTTTATAATGCTCTCATTGAGGAAATGTTAACTGATTTAAGCTATGTCAAATCTCTTGAAGATGAAGTTGATTTTATTCAAATAAAATTAAAGACACAAGAACACCAACTTTCTAACGAAATTGATCGACTTTCTAAGGAATACTTTTATGCTGACCATATGAATGCTATACTTGGTGTGTATACCGATCTTGATCAATATTGTCATGTAGCATGTCTAGCGTCAGAATCGGACGAGAAATGTCGCAATCTTGAAGTAGAGCTTTCAAAACAAATTCAGTCATACAACAAACTTTCGAAAAGCTTTTCTCAACTTGAGAAACACTCCATTTCTCTTGAACTTGCTTTACAAAAAGGTGAAAAATCTCATAATCATAAAAAGTGTCAAGAAATGTCAGCTTCTTCGTTTCGTCTACTAAATGAAAAAGATTTCGAAATAAATGATTTGAAAGCTCAGCTAAAAGAAAGGGACATTGCCATAAGTGAGTTACAGAAACTCACTGAGAAAATGAAAGGAAAGTCTGTTTTGGGTAAACCATCCGCTGTTCGTCAACCGAATGCGGTTAAATGCCCTAAATCATCTATTTTGGGACAATCCCCACAGACTTTGCCTAAGATAGGAAATGATAAGAGCACTAATGTGATAGCACCTGGAATGTATAAGATGAACACTAGGTCCACTCAAACTGGAACTACGCAGTTACCTCAGAATACTAGGAAAACTAATCAACGTGTGTCTTCTTCTACAGGAGTAAATCCCACTACTAGTGTTAGCGGACCACAGCTTAAGAGCACTAGAATTGAAGATAGAGTCATGCCTAACAATAGTCAAGGGAAGAAGAAGGAAGTAGAAGATCACCGTAGGAATTTTAAGTTTTCTAAGAATAAAACGTCTGTAACTGCTTGTAATGACAGTTTAAATGCTAAGACCTCGAATGTTGAAGTTGTTTGTGTTGAATGTGGAAAATGTGTTCGTACTTTCAATCATGATGCTTGTGCTCTTAATCATAATGGCGTGAATACTAGAACTAGGAAGCCTATTCCAGTGCCCACTAGTACTAGAGAACCCACAAGAACTTTGAACCAATCCACTGATCAACCACTTAAGAAACTAAGTGCGTTAGACTCCACTACTCTGCGTAAAAAAACAGATTAAAGAAGCTATATGAGAACATGATTAGGACATGTACACGGGGGTATTCGAGATTTACACCACCCGGATACAAATGGGTACCTAAGTTAACCACTTTAGTGATTGGGTCTAGGAATATCAGCTTGCCTGTAGACTTTGCATCTAGGCCCACTACTATTTTGGAACCCGTTTCTATCAAGGGCTCCTATTTGTCAAATGCTACATTGTCTTCTAATTCTTCTGCAGCTCGTCGAAATCATCCTATTCATAATGGACTCCGGGTGCACAAAGCACATGACGGGCAATCTCAAGCTTCTCATTAACTTCGTGGAGAAGTTTCTGGGTACGGTACGGTTTGGAAATGATCAATTTGCACCGATACTCGGATATGGAGACTTGGTTCAAGGGAATATCACTATAAAACGGGTTTATTACGTCGAGGGACTGAATCACAATTTATTCTCGGTTGGTCAATTTTGTGATGCGGATTTGGAAGTGGCTTTTCGGAAATCTACTTGCTATGTTAGAGACTACGATGGGAATGACCTTCTTACAGGTTCTCGTGGTTCTGATCTCTACACAGTAACTCTTCAAGACACATCTTCAACAAATCCAATTTGCTTAATGGCTAAAGCTTCTTCATCTCAAGCATGGTTATGGCATCAACGATTGTCACATCTCAACTTTGACACCATCAACTTGCTTTCTAAGAATGATATTGTGACCGGTCTTCCTAAGTTGAAATTCGTCAAAGACCATCTTTGTTCTTCTTGTGAGTTGGGGAAAGCAAAACGGAAGTCTTTCAAATCAAAGACTACCCCAAGCTCAAACGGACGATTAGAACTTCTACACATGGATTTATGTGGTCCCATGCGTGTAGAGAGTATTAACGGGAAAAAGTATATTCTCGTGATTGTTGATGATTACTCTAGATACACATGGACTTTCTTCTTAAGGTCCAAACATGAAACACCAGAGGTTCTCAAAAACTTTCTCAAGATGATACAACGAAATCTTCAAGCTCAAGTCTTAACTGTAAGAACGGATAGGGGTACTAAATTTTTGAACAAGAACTTGCAATCTTACTTTCAAGAAGAAGGCATCGAACATCAAACGTCTATTGCTCGAACTCCTGAACAAAACGGCGTTGTCGAAAGACGGAACCGTACTTTGGTTGAGGCTGCTCGAACAATGCTTTCTGCTTCAAAGTTACCGCTATTCTTCTGGGCTGAAGAATTTGCAACTGCCTGTTATACTCAGAATCGTTCTCTCGTCATCCCTAGACATGAAAAGACACCTTACCACATCATCAATGGCAGGAAACCTACTGTAAAATTCTTTCACGTATTTGGATCTTTATGCTACATCCTTAAAGACGGTGAGAATCTCGACAAGATGAAAGAAAAAGGTGATGCATGTATTTTTGGGGGATATGCTACATTGTCGAAAGGATATCGGGTCTATAACAAGAGAACAAAGATTATTGTCGAAACAATTCATGTGAACTTTGACGAATTGCCACTAATGGTACTTGATCACAACAGCTCAAGTCCCGCACCTCAATGTCCAGAAGTGGCACCTACACACAACAGTGTACGTCCCGTGCAAGAATGTCAACAAAGTACTCCTACAGCAGAATCGACGGATACGACACATATGAATGAGTTGGTTGATTTATATGATCCAATGTTTGATGAATATTACTATGGAAACAATCAAGTTGTGTCAAAGCCTTCCGCTGTCAATACTGCTGATGCACCCGCACTAAGTCAACAAGACACAACTGCATCTACTTCAGCAACCGTTGCTCAAGAGACTATTCCATTGGTTACTCAACAAACTCAAGAAACAATCATACAACCAACATCACCAACCGTAAATGTTGAAGGAGGAAACGACAATCAAGCAGTCGATGCACCACCTGACGATGAAGAATTTATCAATCCGTTCGGTACACCGGTACACGAAGTCGGAGAGTCTTCTACTCAACATGTTGATCCGTCCAACATGCATACATTCTACCAACCATATCCATCCACTCACCATTGGACACGTGATCATCCATTGGAGCAAGTCATTGGAAATCCTTCAAAACCGGTTCGAACACGCAGACAACTCGAAACCGATAGCGATGTGTGTATGTATGCACTCACCGTGAGTTCAACTGTACCTACAAACATCAAGCAAGCCATGACTGATCATGCGTGGATTGAATCAATGCAAGACGAAATTCATCAGTTTCAACGCCTAAATGTTTGGGAACTTGTTGACCGACCCTATGAAATGTCAATTTTAGATTTCAAATGGATCTGGAAAAACAAACTGGATGAAGAACAAACCATCATCAAAAACAAATCTCGTCTTGTGGTTAAGGGATACCGTCAACAAAAAGGCATAGATTTCGATGAATCATTCGCTCCAGTTGCTCGTTTGGAAGCAGTCAGGTTATTCCTTGCTTATGCTGCACATAACGGCTTCACGGTTTTTCTGATGGACGTTAAAACTGCTTTTCTCAACGGTCATTTGAAGGAAGAAGTGTATGTGAATCAGCCGGAAGGATTCATCGATCCTCATCATCCTAACAAAGTCTGTCGTCTCAAGAAGGCTGTATATGGACTTAAACAAGCTCCAAGGGCATGGTACGAAGAACTTTCAAACTTCTTGGTGTCCAAAGGATTCTCCAAAGGTTCTATTGATCCTACTCTCTTTACTAATAAATATGGGGATGACATAATGCTGGTGCAAGTTTATGTTGATGACATTATTTTTGGTTCTACGAACCCAAAACTTTAAAAACGTTTTGAAAAATTAATGCACAACAGATTTGAAATGTCAATGATGGGGGAGCTAAAATTCTTTTTAGGCCTCCAGATTCATCAATCCCCACGTGGTATCTTCATTAACCAAGCTAAGTATGCTCAAGAGATACTTAAAAAGCATGGTATGACCTCATGTGCTCGCGTTGGTACACCATTGTCGACCACATCCCTAGACGCTGACTTGTACTCATATCCCGTAGATCAAACGCGATATCGCAGTATGATCGGGTCACTTATGTACCTTACAGCCAGCAGGCCTGATATTCATCATGCCACATGCTATTGTGCACGATATCAAGCCAGACCTACTCAAAAGCACCTCAAAGAGGTTAAACGGATCTTTCGGTACCTTAAGAATACCATTCACATAGGACTCTGGTATCCGAGGGAAACCGGTTTTCATCTAACGGCTTTTTCAGATTCTGATCACGCAGGTTGTCTTGATAGTCGTAAAAGCACTTCTGGTAGCATACAATTTCTAAGGGAAGACAAGCTTGTCAGCTGGTCTTCAAAGAAGCAGGATTGCACTTCGCTCTCATCAGCTGAAGCAGAATATGTGGCTCTATCCGCGTGTTGTGCTCAAGTCCTCTGGATGAGAACTCAACTCACGGATTATGGCTTCCACTTTGACAAAATACCTATGTATTGTGACTCAAAGTCGGCCATAGCTATATCTTGCAATCCGGTTCAGCACTCCCGCACCAAGCACATCGATGTCAGATATCACTTCATGAAGGAACAAGTGGAACGCGGCATCGTGGAATTATACTTTGTCAGAACTGAGTACCAGCTGGCAGACTTGTTTACAAAAGCTCTATCGAAAGATAGGTTTGCGTATCTCGTTGGCCGTCTTGGTATGAAGTATATGACTCCAGAAGACTTGGAGGTTTTGGCAAATGAAGCTTCTTGATATTCTCTCATAATGACTTCTAGGCGCATCACAGCTTAGAACTCGGACCTCAACTAAGGAAAGTTTATCTCGGACGATAACTTATCCTTCTCAACAAGAAATTCATATTTCTCGGTCATGAGCTTCTCATAAAAACATTCAAAGTTTTAAAGTTCATGAAAAACGATTTCTAAGTAAATGTCAGCTTAGAACTCGAACTTCAACTTAAGGAAAGTTTATCACGGATGATAACTTATCCTTCACAATGGGAAATTTATTCTTCTCGGTCATGAGCTAGTCACAAAACAATCAAAGTTTTGAGCTCATGAAAAACGGACCCGAAAGGGGAGTGTACGTTTCAGTGCGCTTTCCCTAATCAATAGAAGAGAAGTCTTCTATCCTGATTATTTTAAAACCGTTGAACACAATTTTTCAAGAATTTCTCAAAAGGTTTTTCTAAATCTTTCAAAATTTTGTGTTCAACACTCCCTTCCTCATAAGTGGTTTTTATATCTCAAAATTGTCATATGTTATTTTGATCAATTTTTGAGGGGGAGCGATTTAAAATTAAGCCTTTTAATGTTGTTGGGTACATCTCTAAAATTGTCATATTTTATGTATTCAACACATTCCGAAAATGATATGAAATTGTCAAATGTAATATATTATATCGGAAATGGCATCTCAACTCCGTACCTCAACATATTTTGTGGTGTCGTTTTTCTAAAATTTTGTCAAATTTTGTCTCAAGACACACATATATTGTTGAGGGGGAGCGACCCGACTGAAAATGTTCCATGATTCATGAGTGCACACATGTTTCTCTCCCGTCGATTTTTCGGAAAATGTCATATTTTAATCAATTGGTATCTCTAATATTATATTTTTATATTAGAGATAGGGGGAGAAAATGTGATTAAAATGTAATATATCGCAACAAGTGATCTTAAAGACTCAAGTGCAACTCTTTCCTTCACATGCCAAACTATTTCGTATATCGATGCATGTGTGTAGGGGGAGCTTTTCGGAAATGTAAAACTTTCAAGTGTTAAAAGTTTTGATTTTTATCAAACACTTTGAATGGTTTTCAATGGTTTATGGTTATGATCTATACCCAAAACAACCTACTATCTACGACGGAACGATGGAGTCAAAAGATGGTTTAGGATAGGAAACTAAGTCCTATGATCCAACCAGAACCGGTGGGATCTACCCAAGGATATTCCATAGCTAGAAATAGTTGTCCTTAGGAAAGATGGAGTGGAATGAAGCTGAATGCGGACCGAGTACTTAAGTTAGCACTGGAACAATCACAACAAGGTGCTAATGATGATGTATTGGTAAGCATTGAAGGAGTTGAATATTCTATGCAACTTAGGTAGAAACCGGGTTAACACATATTTTGAAGACAAGTGTCATGGACCTAGTGATACGATGCACAACCCTTCCCCAGCCATTCGAGTTTCTCTTAAAAGAAACTTGTCTCATTGTCACGGAGATCAACACGTATCTATTGACTTTCTCACTCCGAGTCAGTTAATATTGAAAAGGTGGCAGTCTGCTCCAGCCTCCGAATACCAAAATGCACTTATTGAGTCTAGATCCAAACGAGATCTATCTATCATCTCATTAGGACACAATCGAGTCCTACGCATTATCCTTGTGATATTGCCAGAACATCTGAGTGATACGATTCACAATGAAGATGGAAATCCTGCTTGAGCCAGCATCAAACAAGCTCATGGTAGGTAACTTGTGCGATTCTACACGAATCAAACTTGTGAGAACTGGAAAGCAACTAAGTTTGGATTCTTAATTGATTCAAACTTGATTCCAGGTTTCTTTGCAAAATCCATGTGATCTTGCCAGAACATTCAGAGTGACACTCATTAGTGTTCACAGTGACGAATGGAAATCCTTCCAGTGTCAACATCAAACAGCACTGCGGTAGGTAACTCGCAAGATTCTCTATGAATCAAGCTTGTGACAAACTGGAAAGCAACAATGGTGCGATTCTTTTAGAATCAAACTTGTTCCAGGAAATCTGAATTGACGACTCTAATCAGACGGATAATTTATCCTTATGATTCACTCTTTACGTTCGCAGTCTGCTTTGAGACGGTCGAGTAAAGAGAACTGGCTACTACCGTCGGGAAACCCTGTCAAGGAGGTTCTTAATCGAATCTACCTGATCACAGGTACGGTATTTAATACCGTTTAACGGTCTTCACCGACTGGAGGTAAAACACTACCGAGTTAGGGTGAAATGTTCAAAGCCATTTCATCCGTGTCTATATATGTTGCTGCATATCAAGAAGGTGGCGTAGCTGTGCAACCGATGTCGATTCAGAAGTCACAAGAGCACAAGATGGCGATAATCAAGATACCTAAGAATGTAAGAATGTAATAGGTCATCTTAGTCACAAGGAGTACAGATGAAGATCTCAAGCACTCAAAGTCAAATGACAAAGGCTCAAGATAAAGATCACGAAAGCATAATGGAACAAAGCTGTTACAAACAAGATCAAGACCAAGATACAAGACCAAAGCAGGAAGATCTCCTCTACAAGAATGTATTCACTCAACCATCTTATGCTTTTTAATCATTTTAAGATGACCGATACATTGGGGGAGATTGTTAGCCCTATATTTTATATATTCGAACAAGAATGTAATAGGTCATCTCAGTCGTTAAATGGTCTTGTATTGTAATAGGTTAGTCGGGAAAACCGGGCTTGGACTTTAAGCTAATATTGTATAAGTTAGGGGCGTAAGCCCAAAACAAAGCCAAGCCCGGCCCAAGATGAAGCCCATAATGGCCTTAGGCCGTGGCATATATAACCCTCTTCCACATGTGGAAGAGGGTGTTGGTTCATTTTACTTTCTCTCTCTAGTAAACATAAACCTTCCAAATCTCTCTTGTTTCTCTCTCTACTTTTCTTCTCTTTCTCTCTCTAAATATCTCTTCTAAATCTTGTGTTATGGATTGAATGGGAACAACAATCTTCTTCCCCATACGAGCCCAGAAACGTTTAAGAGCTACACTGTATTTCAGAAGATGATTTATACATGAAAGATGCTCGTTTTCAAGCAAGAAATCTATCCCACGTGCTCAATTAGTCTGAAAGTCAAAACATAAGAAAAGCCCAAATTCAAAGTTCAACGGCTATGAGCAATTAACAGATTTATGACACCTGGCAGCATTTGATTGGTGGCAACACGTCATTCCTCCTCACCTCACTTCATCTCAAGTCTTTAAATAGAGGATTAGGCTCTCATTTGTTTGTAAGTATCTAAGTGTGAAAACACACACACCTTAGATTTCTCTCTCAATCCTGTTATCATTCAGTTAGTTAAACTTCTCTCAAGAGTTTGACACACTCTTGAGAGTTAGATATAGAGTTAGTTAAAGCTGTTGTAACAAATTTCCTTTCATCAATCAATAAAATCCCAAAAATATTCATTTTCTCTTATCATTCTCATTTCATTTACTCAATCCTTCTATCCTGTTGCTATTTGTGATTCCATTTGATCATAACTGATCAATGGAGTTTGTTTGAGAAGTTTTTGGAAGATTACATTCAGTTTCATAGCAAGAGCAGTCTTTTCCAGTTCCTGAGTAGAATTTGTAGCTGATTTGGGTTGATTTTGATCAGACATGGTGATTTGAGGTAGTTGATTGGTTAATGGTGGTTCTGGTGTAGTTCTAGTGCAGATTTGAGTTGGCTTAGTGCCACACTCCTCCATCAAATGAGGCCTTAGCTAAATAGTTTGTTTAATTCTGTTTTTAAATTCCACTCAAATGTTGATTGCCTGCTGAATTCCTAGTGTAAACATACATGCTGGTCTGATCATGTGCTTTGGTTTGATTTAGTGTAATCTTGATAGTTTTGATAGCTTGTTAGTAGTCTTGTAGCCTTAAAACTGTTGTCACTTGATTTTAGCCTTATATTCATCAGTTAAATGCTTTTGAGTGCACTTTGAGTTCAAGACTGTTTACAAATTTGATTTCAGTTTCTTAACTCTTCATTTTACTCATATAACATTTCTTGATATCAGTCTTTGCTTGTTTCATTCTCTTACTCATAATCACTTTGAAAAATTCATATCATAATTGATAAGTAGTGTTTGGATCTGTCAAGTTTGTGTAAGCCAAGTGTGTTAATCTTGATAAAATTTGCTCATTCATATTCAGTAAGTATTTGGTAACAAGAGTAATCAGTTTTGAAGTCAAAATAAAGGTCAAAAAGGCAATTGGCTTGTAAAAGGTTTGGGGCAAGTCTGTGATCATTTGTCATTCAGAAACTAGCTAATTTCAAGTCCATGCCATTTGTTCATTTCTCAACCAATTTTCTTGAAACAAGTTCCTAGTTGTAGCTTAACATCCAAAGTTTAACTGTGTGTAAGGAAATTATACAGTCTTTAGAATTTAGTTAGAAATCAGCTTATTAATAAGACCTTTAGCACACTTAAGTTTCTGTAATCAAGAGTGGAATGTTTTCTTATACAGTCAATTCTACTTCATAAATCTAGCTATTTTCTTTCATAATCTTGTTTAGAAACATGTCCTGAGTGGATTTTGAGCTTTTCAGTTTTTTCACAAATTTGGTCAAACTTGGTCAAATAAGCTACGTTTCAGCTTAAATCCATTTTCCAGCTTATTCTCTTGACTATTTTCAAAAAGAAAAGACATTCCCTACTCTTAATAAGCTGTTTAACAAGATCGAGCTTAAAAATCTGAATGTGCATGTCTCAGTTTTCAGTTAGCTTATTCATGGCTTATTGGTTTGAGCTTATTTGAGTTCTACTTTGTTTCAATCAATTTCCTTGAACGAGCCTAGCTACTTTTCAATTTTAAGACTTTTGAAACTTGTTTGAGATTATTTGGTTCAATAATAAGCTCATACGAGCTTATTCTTTGCAAGTTCCCATTTTTGTTAAATAGTTTCATTTATTTGCAACTTAGTCCTTGTGGATTGTTTCTTTTTACACTTGTTGCTAAACTTGCACCAAATTAGGGTTTGCATTGATCTAGTCCTTTGACTTTCATTTACTTTTCATAAACAGTTAGGTAGTTTGTTAAGTTTGTTAAAATTAGTTATAAGTTTGTTAGATTTACATTTTAGGTCCTTTAACTTTCTAGACTTTACATTTCAAGCTTTGTAGTTTCAATTACTTTACATTTTGAGCACTTTACTTTTATGTTTTTACAATTTGACCTTTTGTGAATAAAAATTTGGTAATTGCTAAGTGTTTTACGGATAAATAGCTTAATATTTTTCACCTTTTTTACTTGTTGTATGAAATAGACATAGAATATCCAAAAAACCCTATCAACCAAGAAAAATCATAAACTTGAGATTTTTAGGACTTTCAGTTGGTCAAGAATCGAGAGAAACGAACTTCAATATACTTAATTTTAAGGCTCTATCCTCGTTCCTACTCCACTCCTCGAGTACACCTACTCGAGATTTCCACTATATCCACAAGCTCCCTTCTTGGCGAAGAAAACCTTACAACGTCGCTTAGATTATTTTTCGACACTAAGCTAAATGTCGAGACCTAATCTAATCTAGGACCGATCTACACAACATCGCCCACTTCACCATTATACCACACAAGGCTAGATGTCGATATCTAATCTAAAGATAGAACCAATCTTTACAAAGTTACCCACTTCACCATTTTCCGACACAAGGCTAGCTATCGAGTTCTAATCCAAAGCTAAAACCAATCTTCACGACTCTTCACTTTGAAGCTAAGTGAGAACTTCACACAACACAACTACACATCACTTTATAGTTTAGTGAGAACTCACAAGACACAACCACATCACTTTATAGTTTAGTGAGAACTTACACAACTTATTACAACTCAACTAAACATATCCAAGTACACACATGTAACTTGGATCTACACAACACAAATCCAAGCACACACATATGCAAAGGATTTACACAACTCTAATCCAAGTATTCACAAATAGCTTGGATGAACACAACTAGTATAAGTATTCACAAATACATTGGATCTACACAAGACACAAATAAAAAAATGATGAACATGACTAGATCTTTAGGAGAGAATGATATTCATCACGGCTTCATCTTTAATCACATCACAAGTGTGTGAGTGATCTTCTCGTTAGACAAGGTAAAGAAGGAGATCAAGAGGATAATCATAAGTAAACATACTTAACATATTAAGTGATCATCTACAAATGATTAGGATTAGAAAGGAGAAAGAAGGTTGAAATAGATGTCCAAAAGGGTTTATTGAAAATACAGATTTGATCCACTATTTATAGAAGACAAAACCCGACGGCTAGCTGAGGGCGGTTCCTTATCTACCTAGGCGGTTCCTTATCGATAGAGAACCGCATAGGCACTTAAGGAACCGCGGAGGTAGACTCCGCTCCTTTTTGTCTTTTAGTGGATTTGAAATATCTGAGGCTGTTTAAACCTTCAAAGGATATTCTTATGGCATTTGGAATATGCCATATTCAAATTTACATTTTCATTTTAATAAAACATTTTCTTAAAAATAAAGTTTATTAAAAATCTTTTGTCACATTTGACAAAAGTGACTTTTAAGGCTAATCACTTTTATGATCACTAAACATGATTAAGATATGTTAGTGTAATGATTATTACCTTGATGATAGTGTTTGTTAGATAATTCGTTTTATGATTGTGTTTGACAATAAATAAATTTGTAATTTATCGTGATCAAAACTAAGAAATATTAGCTAGCACTAACAATTTTTTAAGAATTGCCTTGCATTAACATATTATATATGAAAACACTTACAGACAACAACTTATTTACTGCCTATTGTTTGCCCCATTCCCGTGGACTGTAATAATTAATAGTGTAGCGCGAAATGTTATAAATAGATCTATTTGGGTATTGACAACACCTGGTGTGACAATCTAACATTTTCAAGTAGTGAATTATTTTCTCGTATAATATTTTGAAACCTATTTTTGTGTTGGTTGATGAACTCACAATTTACGGATTTAAATTTGGGCTTACGTGCATAATTTAGCGTCCTTTACGACTAAACCGGAAACCTTAGGATTACGTATTTACGTTTTTGAACTCCATTTTTGATGAGACAATTTTTATTAGATTCGTTTTGTGCCGTTGATTTATAATTTATAAAAACGTTTTTCGTAAAACGACCCGAGGGCATGCAAATCGAGGAAACTAGAATCGAGGAATACCCGTAAATTAGCGGGATGGGACAAAACAAGTTTATCCCACCCCACTAACAAAAGGGACGGCCAAGAGGGACACCACATCACTTGATGTGGCACCCTTATAACAAGTAGCTTACACTTGTTAAGCTTAGCTTAACAAGTAAGCTTTATTCATCCACCAAACATCAAAACCACTAGCTTAACCATTTGCTTCCATTTCATAAATGCAAAACAACTAAAAACCCTCTCTCCAACTCCTCCCTTTCCGTCCCATAACCACCATCAAATACCCCATTTGATCAATTCTAGCCACAAATCTTATGTTATCTATTCATATTATGGAGAAACCTTGAAGCCTTGATTGATTGGTGGCCATATTAACATAAAAGAAGGTGATTTTATTGTGTCCTAGGGCTAATTTCTCAACAAACAATCTTGGTGGTTGATGATCTTGGAGATATATTTGGTGTTCATCAAGTTATTGTCATCCAAAAACAAGATATAATCTTGGTTGGTAAAGAAGATCATCCTTTCCATTTCTCTTGTTATTTTTGTAAAGATCAAATGTATTTTCTTTCTTATTTTATATGTATATGATGAATATATGATGATAAAAATATTGTGTGGGGATCAAGTGTTGATAGATATGATTAAAAAGATGAAAAATCATAAGTAACAATGCTAAAATCTTGCTTAAAATGTTGGCTGTATAAAAACAGTAAGTAACCAAGTTATAAACTGATAAAATTGCATGGTGGAATCCATTTACATTAAATGTTAGATGTCATACACATGTGAGAGTTGGCCATGCAATGGAATCATCAAAATGAGTGAGATATGATCAAAACAAGATTAGTGTGCCAATCTGAATAGTCTGTTTTGTAGGGACTCTTAAGGATACTTAGACATGGAATGAGAATTAGCTATATCTAACTTATTTGTAGAACATAATATGAAGTTTATTCCATCCAAAAATGAGCTTCTATCTCCTTATAGAACTCAAGATATGATAAAAATGGTGAAGATGAAACTAAAAATCAGATTTTGAGAAATTAATGTTTAATAGTATTATATAAGCACTCAAACTAATATAGTATAAAATGTGAATTAAAACCCACTAACTTATAAATTTCATTTATATAAATATGTATAAGGTTAAATAAATGGACACTTTATAAAAATGGTAGTTGAATAAGATTTATAAGTTATAAAAACTATAAACATGATTTTTACGTCTTTTTCGGCTATTACCGTAAAATTAACGTTTTTCGCCAATTAAAACTTAGACGATCAAACCCGTCTAATGTAAAGTTTTTAAAAGTCATATACTGATATATAAGTACCTAATACAAGTAAAAACCGATAAAACCCGAACTATATGACATACGGACATTAACGAGCTAAGTTAGCATATTTGGACTAATAATTTAACTAAATAAGTTAAACACTTATAAAAATTACTTATTGGGCTTAACCCATTTGGGCCCAAAATGTAAAGTATAAATACTGATAATACAAGTATAAATGGATTAACTTAAGGTAATGGACTTATAATAGACTTATTGGACCTAAAACATGTAAATAGGTAAAACTAGTTAACTAGTATAAAAGTTACCAATACATAAACACTAAAATGAGTAAATAAGAATATATAAACCCACTTGATCATCATAATATGTACAAAATCATCATATGTATATTTGTTATTTTGATAAAGTCATTGGACAAAAGTCTAAGACCGATTATTATTTATATAGGTTTCCGTGACCGAAGCACGCCCGTAGCCGATAATCCGCCTTTCATTATCAACGTGAGTTCATAGCCTCGCACTCTTTTAAATGTTTTATAAAATGATTTGTAAACCCGCGAGGGAGATAACATGCTAGTTTTTGATAAAATAGAACACAAGTAGTCCCGATGGTATGCTTAATGATATGGACCCGAATGATGCGATGACCCAATAAAAGAGATAAAAAGGATTTTTAGTAGTTAGGTTATGTCACTCAAAGTCCCATTAGCATGAATTGTGAACTATCGGGATTTGGTAGACGCTTATGCATATGATAGTACTATTTGGGGATGATCACCCCAGTTCGCGCCTTGATGGTTGATCCCCGTCGTACCACATTGATTGGTAAGCGAATTTATGTATGAGAAGATTTACATAGCGTGATTTTTGTGACGACACGCTAACTTAGATAGGAAAATTGTTTGTCGGGTTCGCGGCCCGTTGTTTGTGATAGTAAGGTAACAATGTCATGCGGCTAATAATAATCCAAATGTAATCCAATACGATTTAATATTGATGCTAATAACGATAATAATATTACCTATAATGGTAATATTGAGGCTACGGTCTCATGGACGGTTTAAGATGTACACTTTGATTTATATATTGCCTGACTAGCAATACGAGGACTTACTTCTGATATTATACTTGTTTTCTGATTTCAACGATTGTTTTATATAACGGTTTTATTAAACTCTATGAATTCACTCGGCATTCGCTGATATGATTTTTGCATGTTTTTATCTCAGGTGCTTGAAGATAATCCGGATGGAGATCGACTCTGATGGCCCACATAATAATAAAATTGTTCATTCGATCTATGTTTTGTAAACCTAATGACCTGTATAATTTGGGACCTGTTGTACACTTTAAAACTTTTTATCGAATGAATGTATGTTAAACCTTGTACAACCATTTTTATGTTTTGTCTATGATTGGAGTTATTGTGCTATCCTGTAACACTCTAAAAGACCCTTCCGCTGTACCGATACGAAATTTGAGAGTGTCACACCCGGCCTGTGTGAGTAGCTATCACGATCCGCTTAGGCCAAGCAACAAGTTTATTTCATTGTCGGACTTGAGGGACATACATCAGGGATGATCCACATAGGCCTCTGAGACATATGTCTAGCTTCTATTACAGGGCAATAGGAACTACTATTGTATGTAAGCTTGGTGCTCTACTATCTTCGTGGTGTTTTGCATATCAGTACTTTTAATTATTAACTAAACCTGTGAATTCACCAATCTCATGTTGACCCCCACATTTTACTTTATATGTTTTCTCAGGAAAGTAAACATGTTCATGTGCATTGGATTAAAGCATCATAAGAAGCATCATGTTTTCCATCGGGCTGGGATATTTCTACAAATAATAATAAATGTTGATTTCAAGACAATTTACTTAATTTGCACAATTAAATTCATGTAATATGTTTAATGACATTTTATGATCATTGCTCTATATACTGTATGCTATCGACCCACCAAGTAACACCCCAAGTACTATTTCGTTGCATTCTAACCACTTTGGGGGTGTTACAGTACTTTAGAGAAGTTATACCTTTTTTATACCGCCTTTTGGTATAGGGTACGTTAAGACTTCTCTGCACCGTTCTTCATTATACAATAGTGCAAGCTTAAGTGCAAGTTTGGGGAATTCTACTTCAGTTTCAAGTTTAGATTATCGGGTTATCTTCATCAATTGTCACTATCAATAGCCAACAGAATTGATAAGGGGATTCAGTCTAGGGTGATCAAGATAGAATTTTATAGAGAGATATTATCGACATCTTCTCACAAATTATCTAATTGCTTACTAAGTAAGCGGTTCCAGTTGGCATACCACGTACGCACATTAAGGATGATTCCCTTTATAGGTATCATCTTGGAGGGAGAAATGTGTACATGTGGGGTCACTTGACTTTGGTGTTACATTTCTAATTAAAGGGATAAATTTTTTACATTCGGGACTTAGTTGACCTTGGTTTGGAAATTTTATATCATCACTATCCAGACGGGAGAAATGTGCAATTTCTAGGACTTAATCCATAAGAAGAAAAGTACATTTCCAGGACTTAAGTAACTCTGGTGTTACGGTTTGACTTCATCATCAAGATAGAGTGTGTACTTCTGGTAATCTCTTGAAGAATCAAGACTGGAATTGCTTCCAAATTTATGAGAAACTGTTGATAGCATTATCCGCTCTCACATATTTTCTTAGGAGTGTATGTTTAGGAGGGAGCAGTTTTTACTTTTACTTTAATGAAAGACCTTCTAGTTGGGAGGTAGTAAAAAACACAACTAGATTCTACAAGATGAAGAAATAGAGCTGGAGTATTCAAGAAGATGAAGGTCGATGAAGACTGTCTCAAGGAATGGTGGACTTCACTGTTATCATTTTACTTGTAGGAACCATTGTAACCAACTCACGCGGGTCGCCATCTTGGAGGGAGATTCTTAGCCTTACTTTTTGGTAAGCTGGCGCCTTTCACGTGCGTTAGACTAGATATACACCTATTTCTATATGCAGGGAGTAAAGTTGTTCACAAGGGATAGTATCGTTATGTTAGGTCTATAAATACCCGATGTTCCTTTGCAAGTCTTAAATTTATATTACAATGTTTAGACAAAACAAAGGACTAGAAGACAAACACGGGCAAGTATACCCTTTCGTTCGTAATATAGCTTTGTAGTGGTAAGCTAGGATCGTTCGCTGAGACTTAGTTTTGTTTTGGTAATCAAGATAATAATTGAAGAAATAAATAGTTGAAATAATATCAATAATAACAATTATGACTAATATGGGATAGCTCATATAAGTTCGTGGTGATGATAATAATGATCGAGATATGATTATGTAGGTAAAGCGTGATAATCCTTTTTCGTCAAAACGGCGTTTACACAATTTACTTGGGTTGATTTAAGACTTATGTTTATTTAAGCGACTAAGCTCAAAACAAGTTGCCAACAAGTTCAATATTTAATCAAGTTTCTAAGAGGATTTCTCCAACGAAACATTCATGACCATAGACAAGTTCTAGAAAACTTATTATAACAATTTGTGTTTCTCAACGCCAAACTATCGTAACAAATCAACTTAGATAAAATATGGTTTGTAGAACTAGGTGGTAAAATGGTTCTACAACATTAGCTTGAAATCATTTATAAAGGATCATATCATAGCATCATCACTAATCATAGTCACATACTCATATAGTCACAAATAGCTTAGCCTAACATAGTTATCAAAGTAACAATTGGAAAAAAGTAAGAGAACATCATACTTAGATTGGATTGAATAAACGAGTACACAAGTGTCACGATTGTATCGTTCCTCTAAGAATCGAAGATTGGAATACTCTCGTTACAAGTATCTCCCAAAAGTGGATAATACTGAAAATTTACTAAGAGAGCTAAAATACTCGAGCTATGGAGTATTGAGAGAGAGAGGTGTGTGTAAAATGAGTGGAAATGGCCTCTATTTATAGTGTTGTCTGGGGTCAAATGTGCGCTGCACTTCTCCGAAAGTGCGCCGCACTTTGGAGACGAGAATGTGCGCCGCACTTTTTAGTTTGTGCGTCGCACTTCTGGGAGATTCAGAATCTTCTTTTAATAACTTTGGCTTATTTGCATATTGAGGCCCCTTCTTTGTATATCTTCACTTTGCTCCTTCAAACTTTATATCTGCATATAAAACACAACATATTAAGTATCGGAAGCTCTTATTTATACTACAAAGTGGCATTATAATGATAGGTTGAATATGTATAATTAGGACGTTATCAAATTCCTCCACACTTAGCTATTGCTTTCCCTCAAGCAATCAAAGCGAGAAAACAAATTCAATTTTAAAAATGCTTTTATGTGTTGTGAAGTATGATAGGAAAATGATTTAATTTTTATGAATAGCAAAAGCAAATGACAAAATAATTTCAGCATCTCACATGGATAGTGTTTGGATTTTAAGTTCACACAAAGGGTAAATGTAAGATAACGCTCAATTAGCTCGGTTATAAAATAGATAGCTACCATAAGTTTGTACATGACACATAAACATAATCGTTGCGGCGTGAGCAGCAGATAAATTTTCAAAGAAGCAAAACGTGATAAATGATGTGGGTGTAGGATCAAAAAGTATATGCCTTTGTCAAAGTCATAGAACAAACTATATTAGAATACTTGACTATTTTTTTTTCTTTTCTTTTTCATAAATTTTTTTAAGAGACTACATCATAAACTTTATAACTTGACAAGTGGTTAGGCATAACATATAAGGATATTGGCACAATGGATAATATAACATATGTGTACGAGTGCCACATATTTTAGTAAGCCATTTTAGCTTAACTAAAATGATATAAGGGTGATTTTATTTTGCTTCCTTTTGAAAATATCTATAAATTAACCTCACTGCGGTTTAGTAAATGATAATCAAGCACAAATTCTGAAGCATACTAGATTATCAGCTTTCACACAAAATAGAGAAATATAAGGCTAAGTTTTTCTCACATATTTGGGAAATGGATTTTGTGCTAAATTATAATGTCAATCAATGAGATTTTTGCTTTGCTAAAAAATTATTTATTTACAAAACATATATATATTTTATTATTTTTCAAAAAGATTTTCATGTGGAGAAATTTATTTTATTTTTTATTTATTTTTTCATTTTTTCTATTTGTTACCTCCTCCACACTTAAGTTGAACATCTTCCTCGAGGTAATAACTGATAAAAACATTAAAAATAGGAAAAATTCAAAGGGAAACGAGAACTTCCCGGGGCTTAGTAGAAAATTGTGGGACTTCGAGAGACGAATCCAGCTTAGAGCTCCAATTTGCGGGACTTCGAGAGACGAATCCAGCTTAGAACTCCCCACACGTCAAAGATTTCGCAGACTTGGATGTTATTTAGCGGCATTTCGTCTCTTTTAGAAATATTTCCAGTCCTTTGACATGCTTCACGTAGTCGTACTAAGGTATGAGCTTCACGAATAATTATTGGCCAATAAAAGCCAGTGTAGAACACTTCTTTAGCGGTGGTGTTCGCGGCATAATGTCCTCCGGTCGGTCCGTAGTGACATTCATCGAGAATTTTTCTAGATTCAAATCCGGAAATACAACGTCGGATTATTCCATCGGAACAAATTCTAAATAAGTAAGGGTGGTCCCAAAAGTATTTTTTAGTTCAGAGAAAAATCTTTTCTTTTGTTGGTGTGTCATTCCCTTTCTAAAAATACCTACATCCAAATAGTTTGCAAGGTCTATAAACCATGGTGTATTGTTAGTACTTACTTGCATTATATGCTCATCGGGAAAATCATCGATTTCATCATCGCTAGAATCATCATTCACTATGCGAGATAAATGATAGGCAACAACATTTTCAGCTCCTTTTTATCTTTAATTTCCAAATCAAATCTTGTAAAAGCAATATCCATCGTATTAGACGAGGTTTGGCGTCTTGCTTTTTGAACAAGTATTTTAAAGCTGAGTGATCGGTGTAAACTATTGTTTTTGACAATACAAGGTATTTGTCAAACACGTAAACTACATCCATGAGTTCTTTTTCGTAATTGTATAATTTTGTTGGTCTTCGTTAAAAGTTCTAGTTGCAAAATAGATGGGATGAAATTGTTTACCATCTTTTTGTCCAAGGACGGCTCCAAGGGCATGTTCACATGCATCGCACATAAGCACAAATGGAAGGTTCCAATTGGGGCTTGTAATAATGGGTGTGCATGTAAGTTTTTATTTAAGTATTTTAAATGCTAAAAGACATTCGTCGTTAAAATCGAACGTTCTTTCTTTTTCTAGAAGTTGAGTTAATGGTCTTGCGATTTTCGCAAAGTCTTTGATAAATCATCGGTAAAAACCGGCATGACCTAAGAAACTTCTAATGCCTTTAACATTAGTAGGTGGTGGGAGTTTTGAGATCACGTCTATTTTTGCTTTGTCAACATCAAGGTCGGCTCCAGACACTTTGTGTCCAAGCACAATTCCTTCCTTAACCATAAAGTGACATTTTTCCCAGTTTAGCACAATATTTGCTTCTTCGCATCGTGCTAACATTTTATCGAGATTGTTTAGACATGTGCCGAAAGAATTTCCAAAGACGAAGAAATCTTCCATGAAGACTTCGACTGATTCTTCAATCATATCGTGAAAAATTACAATCATACACCTCTGAAAAGTAGCAGGTGCATTGCATAGGTGAAAAGGCATGCGCCTATAAGCGTAAGTTCCAAATGGAAAAGTAAATGTAGTTTTCTCTTGATCCATAGGGTCGATTTGGATTTGAAAGTATCCAGAAAAACCATCGAGGAAACAAAAGTATTCATTTCTTGCAAGTCTTTCTAACATTTGATCCATAAATGGTAAAGGAAAATGATCTTTAGCGGTTGTGTCATTTACTTTTCGATAATCAATACAAACTCTCCATCCGGCGATGGTTCGTGATTGTACTAATTCGTTGTTTTCATTAGTTACTACAGTGATACCTCCCTTTTTAGGTACACAATGAATAGGACTAACCCATGGGATATCGGCGATTGGGTAGATTATTCTAGAGTCTAAGAGTTTAAGGATTTCTTTTTTAACAACATCTTTCATGTTAGGATTTAATCTTCGTTTTTTTTCAACAATTGGTTTCTTGTTATCCAAAAGTTGGATTTTGTGTTTGCAGAACGATGGACATATGCCAGGAATGTCAGAAGTTTTCCAAGCAAAGGCTTGTTTATGTTTCTTGAGAATGTCAATTAGATCGTCTTTGTGTTCTTCCGAAAGTTGGGATGAAATAATTACAGGGAGTAATTTTTTTTCGTGAAGAAACGCATATTCCAGATGTTCATGAAGAGGTTTAAGTTCTAAATCTGTAGGAGGTTCTTCGACAGATTTCTTAACTTTGAAATCAGTTTTGAAAGTTATGGTTTCAAATGGGGTTTCGATTTCTTCTTCGATTGTTTCGATTGGTTCATCATCGGTATGGTCGGCTATGAAGGCATCGAATTCAGCAAAAAGATCTTCTTCGAGGATGGTTCCTTCGAGAGAATGCAAAATTTCGCTTCCTTCATCAAGAAGAGCTTCAAAATCGGCTTCAACGATTTCTTCAATGACATCGATACTAAAAAAAGTATCGTCTTTAGAGTATGAGTGTTTCATTGCTTCGTCGATAGAAAAAGAAATTCTATCTTCTCCAACTCCAAGGTTGAGTTTTTTTTGCTTTACTCTAATTATAGCGTCAGTTGTGTGTAAGAAAGGTCTACCAAAGATAAGTGGTACCTTGTTATCTTCTTCCATTTCTAAGATTACAAAGTCAACAGGAAAAACAAATTTTCCCACTTTTATGAGCATGTTTTCAGTTATCCCCATTGGGTATTGGAAAGAACGGTCCGTGAGTCGAACGCTCATTTTTGTGGGTTTTAAGACGTTTTTAGAGAGTTTAGCATACAAAGAGTATGGCATGAGGTTGATACTTGCGCCAAGATCGGCCAAGGCGTTGCAAGAGTATGAGTGAGGAAAAGTACATGGGATTAGGAAACTTCCAGGATCTCCCAATTTTGGTGGTACTTTGTTTTAGACAATGGCAGAACATTCATCGTTTAGAAAAGTTGAAGAAACTTCTTCAAACTTATGCTTCCTCTTGATAAGTTCTTTGATAAATTTCCATAACTTGGCATTCCAGCCAGAACATCGACTAAAGGCATGTTAATTCGAACTTCTTGTATTAAGTCGAGGAATTTACCATACTTAGCTTGCATCTTATGCTTACGTAAGCGTTGTGGATATGGTACTTTTGGTTTATATGGTTTGGGTGTTGGGTTTTCAATTGGTTTGGTGTGGGTTGATTGGGCTTTTTCCTCATTGTCACTATTGAATGGGATTTCGATTGGTGCAACTTGAGTAGGTTTGGTAGGTGATTCGTAAGATAAACCGCTCTGCGGGAATACTGCATTTACATGCTCGTTACGAGCTTGTGGGGGTTGATATTTGTTGTTGTTCTTGGGATTTGGGTTGGTATTGCTTGGTAGAGAACCAGAAGCGCGATTCGATTGTTTATCGGCCAAACGATCAAATTTAGCTTCAAGGTTTTGAATGGAAGCTTGGTGGTTTTTGGTCGTGGTTTCGAACTTGGTTTTGAAGTCAGTGAATGTTTCTCGAACAAAAATGTTGGTTTTTCTTTGAGATTCTATAAAGTTGTCGATTTTGGTTTCAAGGTTGTTTTTGTCTTCGGTTTGAGTGGGTTTCTTTTCGTTTCGATCATAACTTGGTTTATCATTTGATCTCCAATTAGCGCGGTCGCGATTACGGTAATCGTTATAAAATCGAGTTCGACGAAAGGTATTCATGAAGTTGGCTTCTTCTTCCTTCGTCATGGGTGTGTCATCGTCATCACATTCACTAGAAGGATGGTTTCCTCCACAGTGTTTGTAGGTTTTGTGTTTTATGTCTTCAATCTTAGAGACATGGCATCCATTCGAGCCATAATTTTCTCGGTGTTGGTTGGGTTGTTGCTTCCTTCGGCAAAAGCTACGGTTTTTCGTGGGTTTTTGTTTTTGTGATTTTTGGACCAATCAAGCTTAAGTAGGAATTTGTCATCCAATAATTGGTAAGTTTGGTTAGGGGCTTTGTAAAGGAAAATTCTGCCCGCTGCGGCGTTCAATGCATCTTGGGTAGCATCGTCAAGACCATGATAGAAAATCTTGATTATTCCTTCTTTTTTAAGTCCATGACCATGGCAGTTTCTGAGTAGTTCTTTCATTCCTAACCATGCGTCAGTGAGAGTTTCTCGATCTTGTTGAGAAAATCTTCGGATTTCTCCGAGGAGTTTTTCAAATAGGGGAGGAGGAAAGAATCGACTAATGAAAGTAGTTCTAAGGCCTTCCCATGTTCGAATGGTTCCTTCGTTAAGTTCGTCGAGCCATGACTTGGCTTCTCCAGTCAGGGATGATGGAAACATCATGAGTTGGACGGATTCGGATTGTCCTTCTCCATAGTTGAACATTTTACAAATTCCGCTGAATTCGTAGATGTGTTTGTGAGGATCGGTTTTGATTCGACCATCAAATTGGTTATTTTTGACAAGGGTTAAGTGGTTCCCTTTGATTGCAAAATCGTTTACAGTTTCAGGTAAAACGATTGCGGAGCCAACAGTTGGTGCGACAACTCTATCGGCTGACCACATTGGCTCATCATCGGTGTCCGACATTGGATCGTAACGGTTGATGAGTTTGGTGAGAAATAGGATTTGTGAAAGATTGTCAAAAGGTTGGTTGATTATGTGAGGTTGAGTTTGCTCGTGTCTCCTAGCTAAAGGTACATGGCGATGAAGTCTACGTAGCCTTCGGTTAAGGGTACGTTCAGGTTCAAGTAACGGTGATATTGGTGGTGTTCCGGATGAACGGGTGTGCATCCAACAAGGTATTTGTTGTTTTCATTGAAAATGTGCGGCGCACTTTTGGGTTTGTGCGGCGCACTTTGGTTCGCTACAGGAAGTGCGGTGCACTTTTTGGTTTGTACGGCGTACTTTCTGTACTACAGAAAAAAAAATTTGGTTTAAAAAGAGTAGCAATGGTTCAATTTCTTCAAGGATTATACGAATTTGGTTACAAAACAGGATTATAAGTCCCCGACAGCGGCGCCAAAAACTTGATGCTCGTTTGCAAGTCTTAAATTTATATTACAAGGTTTAGACAAAATAAGGGACTAGAAGACAAACACAGGAAAGTATACCCTTTCGTTCGTAATATAGCTTTGTAGTGGTAAGCCAGGATCGTTCGCTGAGACTTAGTTTCATTTTGGTAATCAAGATAATAATTGAAGAAATAAATAGTTGAAATAATATCAATAAAAACAAGTATGACTAATATGGGATAGCTCGTATAAGTTCGTGATGATGATAATAATGATCGAGATATGTTTATGTAGGTAAAGCATGATAATCCTTTTTCGTCAAAACAACGTTTACACAATTTACTTGGGTTGATTCAAGACTTATGTTTATTTAAGCGACTAAGCTCAAAACAAGTTGCCAACAAGTTCAATATTTTATGAAGTTTCTAAGCAGATTTCTCCAACCAAAGATTCGTGACCATAGACAAGTTCTAGAAAACTTATTATAACAATTTGTGTTTCCAACGCCAAACTATCGTAACAAATCAACTTAGATAAAATATGGTTTGTAGAACTAGGTGGTAAAATGGTTCTACAACATTAGCTTGAAATCATTTATAAAGGATCATATCATAGCATCATCACTAATCATAGTCAGATACCCATATAGTCACAAATAGCTTAGCCTAACATAGTAATCAAAGTAACAATTGGAAAAGAGTAAGAGAACATCATACTTAGACTGGGTTGAATAAACGAGTACACAAGTGTCACGATTGTATCGTTCCTCCAAGAATCGAAGAGTGGAATACTCTCGTTACAAGTATCTTCCAAAAGTGGATAATACTGAAAATTTACTAAGAGAGCTAAAATACTCGAGCTATGGAGTATTGAGAGAGAGAGGTGTGTGTAAAATGAGTGGAAATAGCCTCTATTTATAGTGTTGTCTGGGGTTAAATGTGCGCCGCACTTCTCCGAAAGTGCGCCGCACTTGGGAGACGAGAATGTGCGTTGCACTTTTATGTTTGTGCGCCGCACTTCTGGGCGATTTATAATCTTCTTTTAATAACTTTGGCTTATTTGCATATTGAGGGCCCTTCTTTATATATCTTCACTTTGCTCCATCAAACTTTATATCTGCATATAAAACACAACATATTAAGTATCTGAAGCTCTTATTTATACTACAAAGTGTCATTATAATGATAGGTTGAATATGTATAATTAGGTCGTTATCAATACCCCTCTGACTCTCCATGGGAGGTGTGAAAGAATAGTGTATTTTTCTTTGTGTTTCATTTTCACTTGAAATAAACGCACACTTTTCCTTTCACCTCTCTCTACTTTCTCTCACTAGAATCTAAAATGCATACCTTGTTCTTTTATCATCCCCGACACCCCAAAACATGGTGGTTTGTCAGAAGCAGTGAAGTAGATTATGAAATATTTATAGGGCACTGTAAATGTCGGTTTGGTGAATGGCATAAATTGTGGCAACCATGTCGACGTAACATGTTTTGTTGATTCTGACTAGGCTAAGGATCCGGATAAAGGTAGGTCTCTCACTGGTTTCGCCCTTTTAGTACATGGATGTGTTGTAAGCTAGAAGGCAACGCTACAACACGTGGTGGCTCTTTCAACTACAGAGGCGGAGTATATGACCCTTACGGAGGCTGTGAAGGAAGTTATTTGGCTAAGGGGACTCTTGGAAAAGTTAGACGTGAAACTTGACATTATTGTAGTTAATTGTGATAACCAAGGGATGATTCACTTATTGCGGAATCATGATTTTCATGAAAGGACAAAGCACATCAATGTGCGTTATCACTTTATTAGAGAAGTCTTGGAAGCAAATACGGTTGACGTTCTGAAGGTGGGTACTGAACACAGTGTTGTGAATGCCTTGACAAAGATGGTACCTGGACGCAAGTTACAACAATTCTTGGAGTTACTGAGTATTGGGATAGGCTAATATAAGCCTAAGGTGTAAATTATTATGTGTTAGTCTTTATTAGCCGATTATGGCATGTGTTGAGTTTCCTAATTTTTTAGCTAAATAAGGGTCAGTTGGTTGCTTATGTCCCAAGCCCAATCCGTTGATTTCTTTCCTTGTAATCAGAACCAACTTCCCCCTCTTCTCTATAAAAGGAGGTGAGGGGGAAGGGATTATTACGCATTTTTTTCAATAACTAATCGAGATATGATTAGGGATATTACCTTGTGGGTTTCTCTTTTTTCGTTTGTTTGCTTCACGATCGTCACTATCCGCATCTAGTATTCTAGGTTGTAAGATTAACATCTTACACAAAGTAAAAACAATTGCAAACCAGAACCCGTAATGCCACTGAGATAATAAAAAAACCCATTTAAGAGCAGAGAAATGACACTCGTAAATCATGCATAATTTAACATGTTATAAATTAACAAACATATTCTACCACATAAAAATATTTGAATGAGGAAGCGTAAGATACTAAAGACCATCTACAAGACTACACTATATGGTAGGGTCCTCCACATGGTTACTATTAGCACCAAGCTTGAAGTCAATCGGTGTATGACACAGATTACATTTAAGCATATAAAACGCTCAAAGGCCTCTGAAGCATATTTCTCCTGATTCAAAACCATACATGTAGTAGTACAAATAACAAGAATCCCAAAAATGAGTAAGAGAACCCAGATCAGTCAAAGAATATGTGATGAACAAGAAAAATAACACGTTGTAACAAGGCAGTCAAAGATTCACTCAAAACAATATCCTTAACATATAACATAACTAAGAAACATTAGTCCCACTCTTGTAAACAAACAGAGAGAAATCACATCAACTATCATGAGAGCCAACATAGATAGGATAATCGAAAAATCACTAAAACCATACCTCAGAAGTCTGCTTGATACCATAAAGAGACCTTTTTAGAAGAAAATTATGATCAAGGTGTCGTGAATCCCAAAAACTAGCTAATGCATGTAAACTTTCTTAGACAAACTAACATGAAGAAATGTATTATTGACATTAAGATGGTGAACAAGTCAATGTCGAGAAACTACAAGACCAAAAACGGTATGAATAGTGGCCAGTTTGACAACTGTGATACAAGTCTCATTGATATCAACACCACCAAACTATTGTGTACTACCATTCGCCATAAAACAGGCCTTATAGTGACTAAGAGAACCATCATTTGGCTATGTGCACTTAAACAACCACATGGAACAAACAATGTTCGCACCAGATGGACGAGGCACAAGAGTCCAATTACTAATTTTCTTTAATGCATTGGACTAATCTAACAAAGTATTTTCCAATTTGGATTCCGAAAAGCCGCACTAATAAGATTTTAGGAAACAGAGAGATGGTAGACACATTTAAAGTAAAAAAATGCCATGGCATATTTAAGCCTACACAAAACCTAGTGACCATGAGGTGAACCAACATTAGATTCAAGTTATCGGAAGTAAAAATGTGTTCGAATAACATCAATAGCTCGAGTCAATAATGGATTGGGCTGGTGGATTTTGTTGGGTTGTAGTTCTAGAAGGCAATGGGCTAGTTTGATTGTATGACTATGGATGGGAATTGGGCCAGAGCAGCTGGTTAGACTGATATGAGCAAAAACTCATATCAATTAATCAACAAATCACCCTAAAACACAAGGAAAGTACCTAACTTTTGTGCTATAAAGCGAAATTATGTGGTATGTTTTGTGTTTGTGTATAAATAGGTAAGAAGGATACATTTTCAAGCAAACAAGAATAAAATCAAGCTTATTTTTATGAAAAAGACAAAGAAGGATCAAAGATGACAAGACTTTGAAGATGAGGGACCTATCTTGACAACACTCCAAAGTTGAAGGACTAAAAGTGTAAATTTGTCAAAGTCAAGATGAAAGTCAAACATGGTCAACTCTTCAGTTAACCAAGTCAAAGGGTCAAATTTATCAAGAATGCAAGTAGAAGGACCATTTATGCCAAAGAAATGAAGTTCCTAGCTCAATTGTACAATCTGCCATACTTAAGGGACTTAATTTGCCACTTTTCAAAGTAAAAACAAGTTTAATCCGTGTGAAATGATTCCAACCAATGAGAAGGCAAGAAACAAGTCACACGGATTGCCACATGAGACGCCACCTCATCATTGCAATAACTGCGCCGCAAAAGCAATTAATACTTCTACTATCCACTTTCTAACCAATGAGAGAAGGCCATGCAATAAACAAATTATCCAATCCAGATAACGATCCGTGTGCTCCCATTTTACCCAACCAGGGCATGCCACGTGGCGCTTTCTTCTTCAACGTAACCCAAGAACGTATATGAGCTACACTTAATTTCAGAAGACGTTTTCTACATGAAAGTTGATCGGTTTTTAGAGAGGAACACATTGGATACAACCAATTAAGCTCAAACTTAATGAATCAAAAATCCCTAATTCTTGAAGAACATGAGGATGAACATTTAGCAGTTTAGTGACACGTGGCAAAAATCAAATGGTGGGAACACGTCATCAACTCCAAAACTTCCTCATAATTTGTCTATAAATAGGATTGTAATCTCTCATTTTCACAAGTAGTTAATGTGTGAAATTTTCACACACATCTCCATTTTCTCTCATTCCTAGTTCTAGTTAGTTAGCTCAACAAACTCAAGAGTCTGACAAGCTCTTGAGTTAGTTAGCTTAGTTATAACAGACTTACCTGCTTTGTAACAAACTTACCTTTAATCAATAAAATTCACATTTCATCTTCTTCATCTACTGTTCATACCTGCAATTCTGTTATCCTTGTGTTGATGTTAGCTACTTGTGATCACAAATGATCATAATTAGCTAAGTTTTGAAGACTTGAAATTGTTAGAGTGTTCTGTTCATCCAGTACTAGCCCTTGTTGATTTTGAAGCTTAAAGGTTCATCAATGGTGATGAATATGTTTGTAGCTGGTTGGGTAGATAGTTGATAGTGTTAAGGTGGTGGTTAACACTATCTAGGTGGCTCAACCGCCAACCTACTCCATCAGAGGAGGCTTATGCTTCAAGGTTTCACATTTCTGAGTTTTTGTTCCACTAAACAGTCATGCCTGCTTATTTCCTAGTGTAGACTTGTTTGCTTGCATGATCAAGTGTGTTTAGGCTTAATTTGAACTGATTTTGGTGTTTGAATAGCTTAATTGTAGTTTTATACTTGTTCCTTAGCTTATACTTGTTCCTGTTATCAGCTTTTCAGTCATACTTTGCCTTAATCTGCATTTTGAGTCTTAGCTGGTTATATTGCTTGAAGTTGGTTCATTTGCACTTCATTTGAGTTGTTAAACTTAGTTTGATATTCAATTTTAATCAGCTTAACCAATTGCCTAAATACCTTTCACAGAAGTTGTTAGGATTCAGTTAAGTGTTGTTTGGTATAAGCTGTCATTTGGATTTCAAGTGTTGGAAATTGGTTAAGTTTTGTTAATTTTTAGTCATATAGTCATCTTAAACAAGGTTCAATAGATTTCAAGTCAAGGTTTCAGTCAAAAAGGCAATTGGCAACAAAAAAAGTATGGGTCAGTTTTCAATTTACTAGTTCATAAAAAGTTCTTGATTTCAATCACTTGGCATTTCTTTGTTTTTGGATGAAATTGTTTGAAACCAGTTCTAATCTTTCACTTAACATCTGAACTTTTAGCTTTTTCAAGGAAATTATACAGTTTTCTAAAACAAGGAAGAAATAAGCAAATCATTAAGCTGTTGGGATAAGTCAAGTTTCTGTAATATTGTGCTTAACTGATTTCTTGAAACAGCATTTCCACTTCAGAAATCTTCCAATTTTCTTTCACATTTGCATTTAGAAAGTGTTCCTGAAGAGATCTGGAAATTTTCAATTTTTCCAAAAGTTGGTCAACGCTGGTCAAATAAGCTTGATTTAGCTTATTTCCATTTTCCAAATTCATTACTGGACCATTTTCAATTTTAAAAGACATTCCCTGCTTCTTATGGCTTGATTAACAAGTTTTGACAAGAAAATTAGATTGTGCATGTTCAGCTTATCAGATAGCTTAATTGTGGCTTATTAGGATTTGCTTATTTGAGTTTTACTAAGTTTCAGACTTAATCCTTTTACAAGTCTAGCTTAAATCAAGTTTTAAGCTTGTTGCAAGTTACTAGAGCTTATTTGGTTCATTAGATTTCTTATACGAGCTTATTGAACATCTTTGCCCGTTTTTGATAATATTTCACATTTAATTGCATTTTGGTCCCTCAAGTGTGTAACTGTTTTCATTAAGGGCAAAACTTGTACTAAACTAGGGTTTGTATTTAATTAGTCCTTTCATTTTCAAAACTTCACATTTTCAGTTTATCAGTTTTCAATTTTGTTAAAAATTAGTTACTAGTTTGTTACATTTGCATAGTTAGTCCTTTTAGTTAACTGAATTTACATTTCAAGCATTTTAGTTTTAAGAATTTACATTTTAAGCACTTTAATTCCATAGATTTACAATTTTGTCTTTATTTGAATAGAAATTTGGTAATTGACTAATTGTTTTACGGTTACGTAGTTAATATTTTTCAACTTTTTATTTGATTGATCAATTAGACATAGAAAAGCCAAATAACCCTATCAACCAAAAACGATTATAAACCCGATTCTGTTTGGACTTTCAATTGCTTAAGAACTGAGAAAACGAACTTCAGTTATACACAATTTAAAATGGGCAGTAGGTTGAACTGATAGTTAAAGGGATGGTCCGATTGACTGGTAGTATGAGATGTTGGGATATGATATCGGGAGGGTGTTCATAAAACATATTTTGGGGTCCATGAGAGTTATTAAACCATAAGGAAAACGAGTCTCGTAAAAAATAACATACAGAGAAATAATAATCTTTTTTGAATTAAGATTTAGATATCCACACACACGATGACTTGTGAGATAACTAAGAGGGCTATCTACAGTTGAGCCGTTGGCTCATGCCGTTGGAAACTTTTCTTGCCACATCACCACTTTTATCCCACAACAACAAATTCACCGTAACACGAAAAAGTAGCTCCCTGGTTAACACAACACTTTTTTGTATTATGGTAACCCCACTTTTAAAAAAAAAATAAAAACTTTATTCTTAACTAAAAACATAAATTTTCATTAATAAGAATAAAATATTACATTAAAAAACTTGCAAAAAAACATACGAAAAAAATACAACTTAAAGAACATACGAAAAAGACAACTTAAAAATTAAAATATTTTGCACGCGCCTCGTTTTAGCTTTTCGATCTTTGCCGCGTGTTCGGCACTCATTCCGATAGTGTCTAACTGAAGGATCTTCAATTCCTCGTTCCTTTTTTGAAGCTCGCACACTTCTATTCTTGCCGCTATCTCTCGCTCCATTCGCTCTTATTTTGCATCACGATCAAATATTATTTGTTGTTCTAGTAATTCGGATAATTGTTCTTTTTGAGAACCCGAAGTGGTGGATGAGCTTGAGGAGCGTTGAACTTTGGCTTTTCTTGGAGCGTCTGATGGACGAGGGATCTCATCGTCGTTGAAAAGATTTGGATCTTCGTCAGCTATCTTCCTGTGTTGTCGTCGTGCATGTGTGGAGATTCTTCCATTTGTACTTGTCTTTAAAAAAAAGCAAAGCACTTTTATGCGAAAATTCCTTGTTCCCGCTATCATCTTTATATAAGATTAACACACGAGTCATCAAACGTTCTTCATTTTCGTCACTCAAAAATTTGGCGTTATCATAAAAATTGTAAAACTTGCATACTTCTCGATTCATCGACGTCTACTTGCCAGTCAACATATTTTTGTTGAACTTTATAACCCACCTTCGTAACCTGTTTGTTATATATATTGATAACTATATACCAAAACGTCTCATTATTTTAGTCATTCCTGACTTTCGGATCTTCGGATATTTCTATGATACATTCCGCCAAAATTTCTTCCTCAAGTTGGGCAAAAAGCACGGTCCGATTTCGGGGTTTTTTTAGCAACACTTTTTTGTCTCCTTTTTTTCTTCGAAGGACCCGCGGCGGTGGGTTGAACATCATCGATATCTTTGGTTTCTTGAGGTTCTTGAGAAGAATGTTGAAGAAAGTTTTGTTGGTTTACTTGTTGGATTGTTAGAAGAGTTGATATTGTTGGAACCATAAATTGAATGCTTCGGGTGTACAATTAACAAACGGGTTTTATGGTGGGAAATTAGAGAAAGAATTTGGTATTTGATTATAGTTGGAAAATGAATAAATTTGATTATTTTTTGATGAGCTAGAATTTGATTATTTGGGTTAGACGAAGATAACGAAATTGGTAATTGAGTATTCGCTATCTTGGGGATCGTTAAAGAAAGATTTTATCCATTGATTCGGATATTAGTTTGGATTTTGACTCATGTTGAAGGTAAAAAAAATATAGATGTAATAGTTTAGAGAATATAAGATGGTCATAATTTTTTAGTTTAAAATGGTATTTATAATGAAAAATAGGTAAAAAAAAATGGGTTTATTTTGTTTCAAACGATCAAAAATTCCTCAAATAAAAAAAGAGTCGTTTCCCAATGGTACAATTTTTTTAAAATTTAATTTTAAAACACAGCTGAAAACGTGATCCACGGTGCACCCTTCGCGCCGTGAGCTCGCGTCTTCAGCCACGGCGTCGGCTGACAATCTCGGCGCAAGTCATCAAAACACAGGCCATGGTGTGAGGCTTGGCACCGTCATTTTGCATAGTGAGGAAAACGCCTTTCGCGACGAACTGTACCAAGAGCTATAAGAAAAAAGGATGGCGTGAAAGAGCATTAAGTTTACCAATGGCGTGAAACGTGTCAAAATATAAATGGGTCGCGTTAAGTACATTAAAACGGTTTACTTCTTCTCGGATATTTTAAGGTCGACTTTCTTGTGATTCTTAGCAATGGAAATGAGATGAGTCGTTCGTATAAGCTTGGGATTGCATCGGTAACAAATTTGAATGGGACGAGTCTAAACGAACTCGAGCATTAGTTGCAGTTATTTATTTATCGAGTTCGAGTTGTACTTACAAAGCTGACTCTTGAGCCTAAATGACTATGATAATCTTAGTATTAAACATATACAAAACGTCATGCATTTGTGTTATATGTGAGCTTTGTAACAAGGTTATTAATGAGCTCAAAAAATATACTACCTCTGTCCCAAAACTATTGTCCACAGACAAAAAAACACACAGTTTTAGAAAAACATCACTTTTTCAGCTTTCTCTCTCTTACTTTTTCTAGAATGACAGTTTTACCCTTAACCAATTAATTTTATACTTCTTTATTATTTGTAATAATAACCTCAAGTGAGGGTAATATGGTAAAATCAAACAAAATTATCTATCTAATTTTAGAAATTTTGGAAGTGGACAATAATTTTGGAACAACCCAAAATGGAATAGTGGATAATAATATTGGGACGGAGGTAGTATATATATATATATATATATATATATATATATATATATATATATATAGAGAGAGAGAGAGAGAGAGAGAGAGAGAGAGAGAGTTAGGTTAACGTGGTGTACCTCTTTAAAATTGTTAAAATGAAAAGTTTTATGAACCATTGGATTTAATTAGTTAGTATTAAATGCAATTAATAATAGATGAATTGTATTAATGTAACTAATATATGATCAAAGGACAATTAATAAATAAACCTAGAATTAATTTTCATTTAACCAATAGTATTTAATGTTTTAAACAATATTTAATTTTCATTTAACCAAACTTATAGATAATAACGGTTTTCTTGATACATATTCTTATTTTTTCTTTTTTTATACATTTGTATTCTTTATAATAGGTAAACTTGATACATAAAAAAGTTTTGATACATTATGTCTAAATAATATTCTTTACAAGTAAACAACTACATATCCAATAATTTATCAAATAATAAGATGATACATCAACAAGAAAATAGAGGTACATATCTATCAACTCATGTAAAAAATAGATACTATTCATGTCACATCCAAAATTACAAATATGATTGTACATATTTAACATTTAACTCGTACACAACCAAAACAAATAAAAAACCGTTATGTACCAACTGATATTCGTAACTATAACTTAATATAATATACACAAAATAACTTGTCTTGAATTGTATAAATTAATAGGTGATACAACATAAGAAAAAAACTAAAACTCTGAAATAGTTACTAGTACATATTAGTAAAATATAGTTACTTTTGAAAAAAACATAGTATTGTTTTTTTCCAATTAATATCAAGTGTTTCAATTAAAATACAATTAATAAGTGTAATAAATATGGTTAAATTTAATCAATGAAGCCTTTTTTTTATAAATTTCCTAACAAACATAGAAAAGCAATTAATTAAAAATTTAATGTTCTTTTAATGAGAATGGTGCCATCTTAATTAAACTAGTAAATCTAACGGTCCAAATTACTTTTTATTTTAACAATTATAAGATACTACACTACTTTAACTAGAATCTATATATATATATATATATATATATATATATATATATATATATATATATATATATATATATATATATATATATATATATATATATATATATATATATATATATATATATATATATATATATATATATATATATATATATATATATATATATATATATATATATATATATATATATATATTTATATATATATATATATATTTATATATATATATATATATACTAGAGATTACCCGCGCATAGCGGCGAAAATTCGTAGCGACAAATAATTAACGACATGTTATATTATGGTAAGTGTTTCGTGTGACATTCAAAATAAAACGTGTACAGATCAAGTTATTCACCTCGTGTTAAAGTAGAAAAACATAAAAAAAAAATTAAATTACCATTCATAACCCGTTGTAGAAGTAACATATTTTAACCCACTAACCCAAATACTTTGAAAACCCAGTTTGACCCGATCGGTTCAACCAGTTGGAAAAACGGCTAAAATTAAACCTGATCTTATATCTTTAGGACCCTGTTACACCCGGTGGGCGGATTGACCCGGTGGATGAACCGGTATCCGGCTGACTCGATTGGGTTGACCAGGTGGTCGAACCGGTGACTCGGTGGTCGAAATTAGGAGTAGTCCAATTATGGAAGAATTTTGACTAATTAATGATTAAATCTATTTATGGAATTTAAGTTTTCACATTTAACTATTTATGAAATTTAAGTTTTCACATTTTACTTTTCACTTTTCAAGAAATGAAGGTTTTTTCTTTATATGTATAGAAGATAGAAGATAGAAGATAGAAGATAGAAGATAGAAGATAGAAGTATATTTTGTGCTGAGCTCGAGCTAAGTTTCAATTTGTCATTGTGGAATCATATGAATGAACCGAGCTCAAATTGGACCTTTATAACATGTGACAGACCTACTTCGAGCTTAAAAAGTAAAGGTCGAATTCGGCCGAGCTTTGAGCTCAAACTTTATAAAAGTTAAACAAGAGCTCTAAGCAGCTCTGGCTCGTATGGCCCTTATAATCTCACAAAATTATATTTTTCCGGTTACTTTCTAAACATGTGAAGTTGAAAGAAAGGTGTGAAAAAGAAGACAGACACCTTGTTTTCACATTATTTTGGTATAGCAATTGAAAAAGGAGTTGACTGAATGCTCAGAAACAACACTTGCTTCCCGTGCGATAAAAGCAGGGTTCTAAATAGCGCGCTATAGCGCGCCTTATAGCGGGCTATAGCGTGAAGCGTGGCCTCCACGTTACGAAACAGACTAAGGCGGCGCCTTAAGGCGTAGCGTGCTAAAAAGCGCCATAAAGCGTGATATAGCGCGCTATAGCGCGTAACGTGACGCTTTTTTCGAATCTTTTTGCTGATTTACAAGAATTTTGCTCGTTTACTAATTTTTGGCTATTTAGTTGACTTGGGCTTAGTAATTTTTACTATGGAAATAAATCCTTGAGTAACTAATAGCCGGTTTGGTTTTCAACTAAAATTAAAATATTGCTCCATTTTATAAACTCGCTATATAAATACTAATTTATAAATATTTTGTGCCGCTATATATCACGCTTCGGAAAACGCCATAGCTTCGCTATACCTTCTGTAACTTGTAGCTTGACAATAACGCTACGCCACGCTTCACGCTATTTACAACCTTGGAAAAAAGTGATGAAAGTGTTGCCTTAAGCCATGTTTTGACATTTTTTAAACAAACTAGCACGTTACCCGCGCAATACAACGACGGATAACAAGTAACTATTTTTGTAAAATGTAAAAAAGTTTAATTAAAATAAATAAAATTATTAAAAATGAAAAAGAATAAAAAATTTGTAAATATATTAAAATGGATGTTGAATTAAAAAGAACAAAATTTTAAAAAATATGATAAAATTAGATTATAAAAAATTAAATGAGTTAAAACATATTTCCGTTTAAAAATAAAAGTGATTTTTTAATAAATTGGTTGTTACAAAATAAATGGATGGTTAAAACTTGAAGTTAAGTTTGGATTAAAAATAATCTAATGGTTAAATTATTAATATGTTTATTTTAATTTTTGTTTTGAAGTTAGATTTGAAGTTATGATGTGTATATGCACCTTTTATATATAGTATACATATAAATATAGATAAACTGATACAAGTCCTTTATAAGGTTTGTTGTTTGTTTGTTTGACTGCGGCGGAAATTGTGATAAAAGTTCGATGAAGTTTTTCGGTTGTGATCTTGCAAGTCGTCAAATATGTCTCAAGTTCAATTCTTGTTAGGTGGAAATAACTTTAATGTTTTTTTGGAAATAACTTTAATGTGACCACGTCAATTGAGTGTGTGTGATGGTTCAAACCTTGTGTATTAGTCGGTTAATTTGTCTGAGCCAAAAACCTTGGTTATCAAAAAAAAATATACTCCTTTCGTCTCAAAATTATTGTCACCAGACAAAAATCCCACAGTTTAAAAAAAATATAATTATTACAGCTTTCTCCCATACTTTTTACAGAATGACAGTTTTACCCTTAACTAATTAATTTAAAACTTTTTTAATATTTGTAATAATAACCTAAAGTGAGTGTAACATGGTAAACTCGAACTAAATTTCTTATCTATTTTTAGAAATAGACAATAATTTTGAGACAATCGAAAAAGGAAAGATGGACAATAATATTGAGACGGTGTAATATAATGATACACCCTCAGCATTTGGTTCGCAGCCAGCATTACGAAGAAGTCTGGTTGGCTGGTTTCTAGTTTTCACACACAGTGTACACCAAAATTGCTCCGATATATTTATCTTTGCCAGAATAGAAACTCTTGAATCAGAGTTGCATACAACTTTTACAACACAATAGACAGCACAACACTATAAATCTGTATCCATTCCATATCTGAGAAAGTAAAAACTAAGCTAAATCACTAAGTGAGCCAATGCCGTTGCAGACTTATTTTCTTTTTCTTCGATCTATTTTCATAGCCATAGATATTTAAAACTCATCAGAATTGACACTCTCGGGCGACTCGAGGGGGAAACAAGTGTCATCAGCGCCATTGGACCATAGAAAATGTGCATAGGATGCCGTATAGAACGAGTTAGTAGGATCAGCAGAAATGGCTTCTAAAAAGGTCTCTTCCGCAGCCCATAAGTCATTTTTACCATGCCATAAAAAACTTGCGTATTTACTTAGAGCCTCTGCGTCCTTTGGCTCTATTTCGGAAGCCTTCTTGAAGTATACTTCTGCCCTGTTTTTCCCGAATAAAACAAACACAAAATTATCAGAATTTGACAAATTTGATGACTTCTATCCCATAAAAGAAGTATTTACACACACCACCCCTTTCTTCAATCTTATCAATCCACAAAATAACTGAATACGACGTTAAAGTTATCGTAAATTAGTCAAATTTGATATAAATGATGTAAGGAAAATTTAGGGTGCGTTTAGTTAGAAAACATTTTCTAACATTTTCTATCATTTTCTATTTCTGTTTTGTAGAAAAAGAAAAGAGATTTCCTTTTCCACAAAACAATTAAAAATTTGGAAAACGCGTTTAGTTGGAGAAATATGTGTTTGTGTTCCCCATTTTCCAAAAATATAAAGGAAACAAAGGGGGAAAATGAATTTTCTGTGTCTAAAGGAAAACTTAGAAAAAAAGAGTTTTTTTGTTTTGTGTGCAAAAGGGTAAAACAGGGATTTTGTATCTTCTAGAAAATATTTTTGAAAACGATGATTTGAACGCGTTTTCTGTTTTCCTTGTTTTTTAGGAAACATTTTGTAGAAAACAAGGTGTTTTCTATCCAACTAAACGCAGCCTTAATATCTTGTGAACATGATCACTGACAGTCAATAAAGTTTGGGCAAATTACTAATATGGTCCCCAAAGCCTTAGAAACTACTCCACATATAAAAATTCCCAATCCTCGACTCGATTAAAACATAAGACAAGGTAAGATGAACAAAGATGGTTGTTATTATTAATCCTTAAGTAGCATTATCTTAACTTAAATGCAACCAACTCGATCCATTTTCTGATATGTGAAAAAAAAAAATTGTTTTTAAGTACTTTTTTTTTCTCAATTTCCATAAAGTAAAACAAAGCTATTAGCTTTAAAAAAATATGAAACCAGTCACATGACTTAAAAAGATTGTCACAAGCCTTTTCAATCAGCTTTATTTGCAGCAAATCCAGCTAAAAAGTACGCTTAGAATAGGATAATTAACTATGATGCCTTTCAACTCAATCAGAAACTTCATAATTACCAAATGAAATCTGATCTACTTAGAAAGCCATTAGGTGGGAGCGGAGGCAAACCCACTCGCCTCCACGTCAGCGCCACCTCAGCTTTTAACAAACTCACAAAAACTCACCCACGAAGATAATGACACTCACCCAAACTCACCCACACTCACCTTTCATACCTATTTTTTTATTATTTAAACACACCCCACTTACAAAAAACGCCCACAAATAAACCTAACCCAAAAATAAAAATACTTGGGCCCACATAAGTTTAACTCACCCGGGGTGAGTCTGGCCCTTGTTTTTTTTTTTCTGGAGACTAACTCACGCGCAACTTTAGGTGGGGGAAGGGGGGCTGCGAGTGAGTTTGGGTAACTCACGAGTGGGTTTCACCCCACTCCCACCAGCCTTATAATCTAGTTTGCATAGTCATTATCAGACTTCAAGAACTAATCAGTTGATGTTATTACAAATTAATAATCTAATTAGTCCAAAGTGCCTAATCTATCTCAAAACGTAATGCCAAAGTGCCAAACCCTCACATTAACAGATAACACTATTTAAAGGCATGCTATGAAAAACTAAACATGGTTATATTTTCCCAAAATTGATATATTATGAGATTAGGAATCATACCTTTTGTGATCATGGGCAAAGAGGTAAAGGAACTGAGCATAATTAGCCAAAAGAAGCGGATTATCAGGCTCCATCAATAACCCCCTTTTATATACAAGCTCCGTTTTCAAGTAATCCTCAGTATCCACTTCTTCTTCCATTTTTACAGTCACTGGCGAAACAAACTGTCCCATTGTTTGATGGTCAAGACCACCTTCCCCCATAACTCCCTGCATCTCATCAGCTTCAGCCAACATTGACTTCCATAAAACCCATTCCTCATCCTGACCCGAAATGGATTCGTCACCAATTCTACTTGGAACAATAATTTGATGCTCAATAGACTCATCAAACATCCCATCCCCATCTGTCCCACTCACAAGGGGTCGAGATTTCCCACCGCCCCCATTTATTCCATCTGTATTAACAGAAAACGTCTTGACTACTGAAGAGTCAAAATCGCTATCTGTTTCACCCTCCTCGGTCATCAAAATAGATTCCACAACCAAGGTAGGCATTGGGGTTGCTATAGTCACATGATTTGCAATCGAGTAAACACTATAATCCGCTAAAAGGATCATCACATATACCATTAGTGTAGGCGTGTGTGAAAACACTTGTTGGAATAACCAAACAAACGATGCATTCATATCCTTTTGAACTCTTACTAAAATCGCTTGCAAGTCTTCTAAATATAAAATCTCTCGCATTTGTAGAGTGTA
The DNA here is from genome assembly GCA_025667525.1 of Glebionis coronaria. Classification (NCBI taxonomy): domain Eukaryota; kingdom Viridiplantae; phylum Streptophyta; class Magnoliopsida; order Asterales; family Asteraceae; genus Glebionis; species Glebionis coronaria. Next base: position 124,141,971 of record CM046877.1, on the reverse strand, counting down.
ACTTTGAAGCTCACGAATTATAAACACCATTGACGAAAATGCTTTTTTCATTGCACAATAAGCGGATTCACTTACTTCCATTATCCCCTCTTCTAATCGTTTCTTTTTTTGTATAATTCTTAACGAAAATGGTAATTCCACTTTATTAGCCTTTCTTTCTATGCTTTCCATAATCATATCCATATCATCATATCTAGACCAATTCGCTGAATAACCAGCGAACTCGTCTAGATTCCGTGTATCTAAATCACCTTCGGACCAATTCGCTGACCTGCTAGCGAATTGATCCGTATTCTTTAATTCTGACAACGAAGACGAAACTCTTTCGTCTTCAGACAGATACGAATCAAAATTTGCGCTTACGATACGTCTAATAGGTCTTTTCAGTTTCGAAAAATTTAAGGATTCACACGACCGAGATCGCGTAAGATTTTTTCCAAACATTGGTGACCGGTGGCAAATCAATGTAAGGTCATTAAAGCTACCTCGTTTTGGTGAAGGTGTCGAAATTGTGGAAGCTAAGGTTTGTTGTGACCAATTCAAACACCCCTTCACTACCATTTCTAAAACACCTGCAACAAAATATCACAAAACAAATAAATACAACATTCATAATATCATTAAACAATGCAAAATGACATGAACAAATTTTAATAAAACAACATGCACTAACCTTTGACAAAATGATCAGACGTGGGTCTAACTTAAGAAAATGAATGGAGGTTGTTTGGTGACATATATATACACCCACCAATATTGAATAGTATTCATCACATGGGAAAAGGTTAAAAAAATCTTTGCAAGTGTTGAATCGAACAATCAATCAGATTCACATTTTTTGTTGCACTTTTTTTCTAAGCCGTAGGTGGGTGGGAAGTGAGGGACCGTGTATGGTAAAAGGATGTAACAGGTGTCGTTTTGTGTTGGGAGTCGGACCTGCGGTTTTGTCTAGCTAGCTCTTGGTTTGTTGCAAATTTAGTACCTGAACTTTTAGAGATTGTTAACAGACAACTTGTATCGCTACAAATCTAGTTGTGATTTTTGCAGCTCGCTTGATAAATATCGAATAATTTTATCTACTTTTTGAAATGTTTATTTTTCAAACATTTAATAGCATTATTTAAGAGTGATTTTATACAATATAATTAAACCTTTGCTAAACATTATTACAAAAAATTAATATTACGTACGGTGAGGCATATTGTTCAATCTAATTTTTTGACTTGGCTCACTCATACTATCCAGGATCGACCCATGAGGTTTGGGTTTCCTATTGCAAACCGCACACGGTTTGTCGTGAGATATGAAAAGTCGCACGCGATTAATGATAAGCACACCATAATCCAGATAAAGATGAGATTTGCATGATAATAAAAAATATGCTTAACTTAGTTACGAATAAGATAAGTATGAAGTTTGAGGATCTTGGACATTACTTTGGCCGAAAGAACATGTAACCTTAAGAGGTTTTTCGGATATAAAAGAAACCCAGGTGATATTCCAAAAAATATGATTACTAAAACTTGTTGGGAATTTAAGTTTGTTAGACTTCCCTGTGTCATAGATTTAAACGTAAATTAAGCTGTTTGATATTAACTTGTCTGTGCCTATGTGACAGGCAAGTAACCCAAGACTCACAGAGTTCTAAGTCTCTGTGAGCAACCACAGAGGAGTCCATGTCAGAAACATTGTCAAAGAAGTCAAAGATTACTTGAAAACATACTCATTGGCTGTGATGGATAACAGCCAAGATGTATCAGGTACTCTGAGTGGTTGAGTGTCAACAGGAGTGGCAATACCCTGTTAACACTCAGTACACTTTGGACATACCTAAGTGTTTAGGCGGGAAGTTTTGCATCCTAAAGTACAAGGTATGAAGAAAAGGGAAACGGTGTCAGCTTTGTTTCCGTAAAGCGTTGTGGCAAACTACCAAGAATAGAAGAGCATCTTGTGACAGATGTCTGACATTGTCTGTTTTGTGTAGTCACCATCAACCTCGTACCACTATAAATAGGATATGTATGCTAGAGTTAATGTTGTTCACTTTGTTAGATTTAACACATTAACTCTTTAGAACTTATTGAACGAACAGTTGTGCATGTGTTCTTAAGTTAGCTTTATTTTGTCCAAAGTGTACACAACACATTGTCATCAAACTGTGTTATCCATAACACATGTAATACTTGTTATACAAAGAATAAAGTCTTACGTTTGAAAAGTATTTACTTGTGTTAATTATCTTTCTTAATCGTTTCAATCTAGGATTAGGGACTTTCAATTGGTATCAGAGCGGTGTTTGATATTAAAACCTTCATAAACATCGTTCTAAGTTTTATAATCAAGATCCACCATGCCTGAAACGAGCCACACACCACCACCACCACTACCACCATCGCTTTCTGGGAACAACACACCACCACCTCCAACTTCACCAAGAGTTACCCCCACTCAAAATGAAGACGATCTTCCTCAACTTCTCGATTCAAGAGGTGGATCTCATGTCACTAACGTGCCAATATTTGATGAAGATGACTTTTCAAGTTGGAAAAGTCAATTCCTTGTCTATCTCGATGGACTCGAGCCATTTCTTCTAGAAATTCTAGAAAATGGACCATATGTTCCCATGGCGCTCACATCCACTAATGAGAATCCTCTTCCTAAACCCCTCAAGCAGTAGACACCAGCTGATAGGAAATTGGCAAACCAAGATAAACGTCTCAAAAGCATCATTATATCCTGTCTTCCAAAACACATCATGGAATCTGTGATTCAATGTCCTACAGCCAAACAAATGTGGATAGACCTTATCCTTGGTCACGAAGGACCCTCTGAAACCAGAGGAACCAAGATTCAGGCACTCAGGCTTCAGTTTAATGCTTTCAAGGCACTTGAAGGTGAAAAGGTATAGCAGACGTATACAAGGCTGAAGATTCTTCTCAACGACCTTGTTTTGAATGAAGTCACCATAGCACAAGCTGAAGTAAACGCCACCTTTGTCAACAGCCTTCCTAGAAAATGGTTGAGCATGAATCAGACCCATAGAGCCAATAAATCCATCAAGAATGATACATTGGCTCAGCTATATGGAAAATACAATTATGAAGAAGGGCTGATTGATACCATATACAAATCTGAATCTGAAAGATTTGTAGTTCAGGGAGAAACATCCAAAGCCTTGATTTCTACCTCACATACTCATGACAGCGACTCTGATGTTGAAGAAGACACTCGTAGCAGCCAAGAATTCATGACAGACTTTAATGTTGAGTTTCATGAAAGAGCTTTACTAGCTAATCAAAGAAGATTCTACAAAAGGTCAGGGAGAGTAGGATCAACTAGTAAACAAATTGACAAATCAAAAGAGACTTGCTTTGCCTGTGGAAAACTTAGACATTTTCAAAAAGACTGTCCATCCACAAAAACATCCTAACCATCTTATCCTTCATCATTCAAACCTTACAAGTTCAAATCACAACAAAAAAACTCATCTCACCAATCCAGTTCCTCTAATAATGAGAAAAAGGATTACAAAAACAAATACAAGGCACTAAAGGCTGAGTTGGAACAGATGAATTTGAAGTTAGAATCTCTGTCTAATAAGAAAGGGGGTGATAAAAGGACAAAGAAAGGGTTGGTATCTAAAGCTTATGATTGGAATGATGAGCCGCTGACATATGATGAAGAAGACACTACCAGGGTCAAGGCATTTATGGAGATTGCTGAGGATGAACCAGCTGTTGGAAAAGGAGATGCTAGATCAGGATAACGGGTTGACATCACAATGAAAAAGGTACACAAGATTATCTCTATGTCTGAAAGTGATGAACGTAAACATGTCCTTGATTATACCATAGTTGATTTACACTTTGTTGAGGAACAAAGAAATAACCTGCTTGATAAATTTCACTCTGTCAAACATGAATTGTTAACTGCTAAGGCTGAATGTGAAAATTTAAAACAGGTAAACGCTGAAAAGATAACTCTTCAAAATGAGGTTAATAAACTATCTTTAAGACACAGTGCCTTAAATGATCAAGTAGCTGAACTACACAAGGTTATAGAAAAATGGTTGTGCATTAGGTTCACTATAAATGAATTACTTGATGATGAACTTCCAGCTGATATAACTAGGGTTGTTACTGCTAAAAGGAACAAAATGAAAGCCCTTAAAAAACCAAAGAGATTGTTTTGAAATCTACAGAGACTATACATGCGTCTGACCCACTCTTAGCTAATGTACCTGCCTCTGAAGATGTAATTGTTAGCACAACACCTTTACCATCTTTGCCAAAACTCTCTAGAGTTGAACCCAACAGCTCTTCTAGAGGAGTTAAGGCTGAACCCAAACCAAATGTTGAGACACCACCAGCTAAGGTTTTTGATATGCCTGCAAAACAACCTGTTAAGCAAAATGTGTATAAGCCTGTCTCTCCAAGCATTGTGAACAAAGTTGAATCCTCAACTTAAGAACGCCTATTGTCTTTGATTAAGGAAGTAGAACTCTTAAAAGAACATATTAAGCCTTCCGCTGAATGCTCTACTTCCTCTGAACCTAAGTCTATTCTAGGTGAACCCACAGCTGAAAAGTTAGTCAAACCCTACTGTAATGTGTGTAAGAACTCTCATCACATGACCATATATCATGATAAAAAAATGGCTGTAAAGAGAACTCAAACACCTTAGGGGAATAATAAGTGTGAAAACACTTATCCTTTCACCACTTAAAACAAGTAAAAACGAGACCAAAACATGTAGTTAATGTCGTAAAAGTCAGAATTATGCGTGGTTTGTGTTTTTATTGTGTTTTAGGACAAAAATATGAAAAAGGAAGAAAACACGGGCTTTCACGGGCTTTTATCGAAGAAAAAGACAAAAGACGAAGTCAAAAGATCAAAAGTGCAAGAAGAACGGAAGTCAAAGGCCTATTCTGAAGATTTATCGAAGAAAAAGTCTAAAGACGGAAGTTTAACGAAGTCGAAGAACCAAGTCTACTAAAAGAAGAAAATTAGAAGACGAGTTCATGTTATCATTCGACAAATCCCGAGACAAAGTCGAGAATGACGAGTTATTTAAAAAGACGAGAAGACAAGAGAAAGAAGGAAGTATCAACACCAACTTCCCTTCCCATATATATAGTCTCCTAATATTTCATTTTAGGAATTAGTTCATTTTTGTTTTTCAATATAGGTAATTAGGAGTAGGTGTTTACTTTCTCTCTCTAGTTTCTCTTTCAAAGATTTCTTAATCTTTCATTTTAAATCTTATATTTGAATCTTAATCTTCATCATTAATTCAAGCTTATTAAGTATTTCTCATTCTTCCTTTCTTTATCTTAATCTTGTGGTTGATTTGATTAATCATGCAGTTTGTTTAATCTTTTTTATTGTTTGATTGATTTGCTTATTAGATTGTTCTTATTGATTTAGTGTGTTTGATGTTTAGCTTAATGTGTTTTTTGATTAATTAGTGTTTAGCTTATTTTCATTTAAGTTGATTTTATAGTTTAAATCTTTTAAAAGTTGATTTTTAATATTTTGCTTATTTGGTGTTTTTAGAGTTTTAAATTTGTGGCTTATTAGTTTTTTCTTAAAATTAGTTTGGTTAAAATTTTGGATAAGTGCTTATTGATTTTTGCTTATTTTTGTTCAATCCGGGTTTTAAAACCCTCATCCCGAATTAGTGTGTTTTAGTTTTCCCGGATTAGTTTGCAAAAAGTTTATTCCGAACTACATACAAAATTTCATTATTCCGGATTACAATTCGGGTTCCATATCCCGGATTAGGTATTTTTGTGATATTTTGAAATTCCATCCTTTTTATTTCGGATTATGTGCAAGACACACATTCCGGATTGTGTCTAACTTGGGATTCCGAATTACTTCAAGCATATAGATTCCAGATTAAGTGTGGAGAACCATTATTCTGGATTGCATAGAAAACCTAGATTCCGGATAGTGTGAATAAACCATATTCCGGATTATATTGAAACCTAGGATTCCGGATCGTGTGCTTTATACGGATTCCGGATTAGGATACTTAATCTCATTCCGACTTAGCTCATGTTTTGATTATTCCGAATTGTGTGTGGATCTTGGATTCCGACTTAAGTTTTGCTTTACATTCCGAATTGTTGTTTTGTTTTGGTTTCCCGAATTAGTTTCAAACATTTATTTTTCCCGCCATTTTTATTAAGTTGATTTTAATTTGTTTTATTTTATTTTTATTTTGTCAGTTACTTTTAAAGTTCTAATTTTTATTTTAAAATAGATAATTCACCTTTTACTTTTATTCACCAAGAACAACTGAGTCACACTTTTAACCGTGATCAATTCGATTAGACCAAATTCAAAGAACATTTTTCCTAAATTAAAGTGGCGCTGCTGCCGGCTCTTTTCGTAAAGATTAACAGATTTTTTGTGAGAGACGCGTTGAATTTTGGGATCCGTTCACTTTCGAACGTTATTTTTCTTGCTTAATTTTCTAAAATTTTCAAAAAATCCTAAAAATCAAAATTTTCAAAAATCCAAAAAAAATAAAATTTTCAAAAATCCAAAAACATTTAAAAAATTATAAAAAGCATTTCTTTTTCTAAAGTTTTGCACCAAAAATATTTTCTTTTCACGTTAACCATTATTTTTCTTCTATTTCTTTGTTATCCTTTTCTTTTGTAGGTGTATACGTACCCGCTCACGCAAAAGGAAATCCATTCAAGTCGCTACTATTGAGCCTCCTGTTGTAGAGCCTCCTGTTGTCAACACAATGGAGAACCGTCTAATGATCGAGCTCTTGCAATCACATGTCGAAGGCAACGATGATGCGATTATGGTGCCGGCTATTGACGCCAACAACATCGATCTCAAAACCGGGTTTATTCAAATGGTTTCCGCAACACCTTTCTTAGGCGGCACTCATGATGATCATCACGATCACATCAAGAGGTTCGTACACTTATCCAATACTGTAAAATACAATGGGGTTTCACAAGAGGCAATTCGTTTTCTCCTCTTTCCTTTCTCTCTCGAGGGACAAGCCCGAACTTTGCTTGATAAGGAACCACCCCAAAGTATTGTAACATGGACGGACCTAGAGACAAAGTTCATAAATTATTTCTGTTAGGACCATTGGAATAGTTATTTGTAATAGGTAGACTAGGAGGTATGTAGTTCCTCCTGGTCCTAGTAGTAGTAGGAGCAAGCCGTGCTCCTGGTTTTATAGAAAGTCAAACTTTATTATTTAGATATTATTCTGTTAGGATATGCATGAGATATGTTAGGAAAGGATATGCATATCAGTTTTACACGTTTTGGTTAATGATGTATTAGGGTTTCCTTGTAGTATAAAAGGAACCTTAGGCAGAAGGGTTCAACATACCTTCATCAAATATAATTCTAGTTCATATTAATATTATAAATCCTTAGTAAAGGATCAAGTCGTTATAGTTATTCTGTTCTTCTTGTTCATAGTATTTGTATTCCGCACTTATACTGTGTGATTTGTATAGAGTCTCTCTGTGAATAGACTTGTGATTACAGAAGTCGTTCACCGTTCCTAACAGGCTGCAAGATCCACATCTAGTGGACCCTACAAGTGGTATCAGAGCCTCGTTGAGAAGCTTTGATTGAGAAGAACAAGATTTCTGCATCCGTGTTGCTGTGAAGTAAAGTTGTTGTTAAGAATTCGCGACAGTTTAGCGACAGGTATTGCTGAAGAAGACATGGCGTGCAGAACTTCAATTCCAGACAATGAGGTAATTCTTATTACAGAATCTGAAGTTAGAGAATATAATGCTAAATTAAAAAATAAAATGCATGATTATAACAACTATGACGTAGTAATTAGTTGTTCTAAAAATTGTGAACAAAAATATGCTGATCTTCAAACACAATGTTCTGATTTAGATGCTCAAAATGATAAATATTTCTTGGAAGTTCAGTCATATAAAAGAGCTCTAATAACTTTGGAACAGCAGAAAAAGTGGTTTCAAAATACTCAATTAGAGCATGAGGATAAGATTAGGGTATTAAGTATTGACTTAGAAAATACAACTAATCTATTGACATATTCTGAAAAGCTTAATACTGAGGTAAATAAAGAGAAGCAGGAGCTACAAACTAAACTAGATAATGCTTTGGCTAGGTTTGATAAATGGAAAAATTCATCTAAAAACTTAGTCAAATTAGTAGATAGCTCTATGTTTGGTAGAACCAAAATGGGCTTAGGATTTGAAAACTATCTAGGGCCAAATGATGTTTTTTACTCCTCTTTGTCTAGTGTGTTTGATACTAACCCTGAAGATGTGGAGGGTAGGCCTGTTTTCAATAGGTATAAACCAGCTGTAGAGATGCATGTTGTTCCTCCACCTCTCAAAGGGACATACATGCCTACCTCAGACCACTCTGACTTTGATGAATCGCAAATGCCATATGGTACAAGGTCCACTGGCTCAATTGAAACTACTTATGTGTCTAATGACTCTGTCTCTTGTATCTCTAGTGACAAGTCTTTAGAACCTAAGACCAATGACCTTGACTCTTGTGAGTCTGGCTCCAGTGTTGATACACTTGAGTTTGTGCCTGATCCTGTTATAATTGAACCTATGACTAGTAAATATGTCTCATGTAAGTCTACCTTAAGTGTTGAATCACCTAAGTTCTATCCTCAATCTGCTTGTACTAAGAATGAAAGTAATAGGAAATCAGATAATCCTAGGAAAAACAATAAGAGTCCTAGAGGTAATCAAAGAGGTTGGAATGACATGATGACTCATAAATTAGGTGATAACTTTGTGTTTAAAAATAAGGCTTGCTATGTGTGTGGTAGTTTTGATCACTTGCAATATACTTGTAAACACAGGAGAAAGATTAATGATCAACAACAAGTTAAACCGGTTTGGAATAACTCAAGACGGGTGAATCACAAGAACTTTGGTAGAGTTTTTCACCCCAATCCTAAAAATAACATAATTCCACAACCAAGATGTTTTAACAATGTCAAAGTTAGAAGGGGTGAGTCTGCTCGGTCCAAAACAAAGGTTAATATTGTTAAGGCCTTAGCCCAGTGGGTTTGAAAACCTAAACAAGACGGTTTCAACATGTCTCCAAATCAAATAGTGCATCAAAAACCTTAACAAGATATGACTATGTTGATGTTTTTGGAAGATTCAAGTCTGTCTTAGCTTGGGACTTCCATAAACACTAATCTTTGTTTCGTTTGTGTTTATTTCAGCAAGTGTGATTATAAATTACTATGTTTTATATTTTCAATATTTGTGTGAACTAACTTTTTGCAGGAAAAGAGAAGTCTTAAAAAAAAAAAAAATAAAAAAAAAAAAATCCTTACTGGTGAATACTTTGCTCCGTTTGAGGGGAGGTTTTAGCCTAAGGGGAGGCTTGCTGTATGTATAACTGTGTATATTCTGGTGTTTTTCTGTCTAATCAATTTTACAGGTTGACATTGGTGGTGGTGGATATGGTTCCTCCTAGTAGAACTAAGTTGCTCCTAGTCGACCAATGGTTCCTCCTGGTTGCACTCATCCTGCTTCTGGTGGACCATTGTTCTTCCTACTGCATTCTACGTTCCTTCTGTTTGACTCATAGTCTTTGAGTGGTTATTTAAAAAAAAAACCACAAATTTTAAAAAAAAAAAATTAAAAAAAATTAAAAAAGAAATAGAAACTTTCGAATCAACATAACTTTGTATATATTTCACTTTTTGGGTTGTTTCTGTTTGGTACTTAGGTGTTGGCTGCCCCCACACAACAAATGGTGCTTAACTCACCATGTTTAATAGACAAGAAAGAGTTGATTCACCATGAGGGTACGGCTCTGGTGTGATAGTCAAATTCGTTGATGGTTGCCAGGTTACCCAAAACTGGATGGTTTTCTCTTGCCATGGTCCTAGACTGAAAAGTGGCTAATCCAAGGGGGTACAGCTCTTGGTAAAGATTTTATTAAATCCGTTGATAGTTGTAATAGCTTGCTTAAAGCTATAAGATTTTCAACTCACCGATGCTTCATTGCTAAGAGTTGGCGAGTCCAGAAGGGTACGACTTCTGGTAAAGACATATCAAATCCGTTGACGGCTGTGATGATTTGCCTAAAATCATCAGGGTACCCTCACTCACCATTGATTCACGTTCTAAGAGTTGGGCTGTGTTCTGGTCTCCCAGGGTGATGCTTATTCCACCATAAAGACTGGCTAGCCCAAGAGCGAGCAGCTACTTGGTAAAGGCTCATAAAATATGCTCATGTTGCTGTGGAGATTCAAAAAGATGCATATTTGTTTCAAGCTTTCAAGAAGCTTCTAGGTGTTCATTGTTGCAGCGGTCATTATGTTCTTTATGCTGATGGTTATGATGTTGCTGTTTCCTTTGTTGTTCCAATCCTCAAGCTGTGTTGCACGATTTACCAGGAAACTTGAACTCAACAAGTCAAATTCAAGTTTAGGGGAGGATTGTTAGGACCATTGGTATAGTTATTTGTAATAGGTAGACTAGGAGGTATGTAGTTCCTCCTGCCCTCCTGGTCTTAGTAGTAGTAGGAGCAAGCCGTGCTCCTGGTCTTATAGAAAGTCAAACTTTATTATTTAGATATTATTCTGTTAGGATATGCATGAGATATGTTAGGAAAGGATATGCATATCAGTTTTACACGTTTTGGTTAATGATGTATTAGGGTTTTCTTGTAATATAAAAGGAACCTTAGGCAGAAGGGTTCAACATACCTTCATCAAATATAATTCTAGTTCATATTAATATTATAAATCCTTAGTAAAGGATCAAGTCGTTATAGTTATTATGTTCTTCTTGTTCATAGTATTTGTGTTCCGCACTTATACTGTGTGATTTGTATAGAGTCTCTCTGTGAATAGACTTGTGATTACAGAAGTCGTTCACCGTTCCTAACAGGCTGCAAGATCCACATCTAGTGGACCCAACAATTGCTTTCCACCCTCACGTACTACCGCTTTGTGAAATGACATCATTAATTTAGAACAAAAGTACGGTGAGACATTTAGTGAATCTTGGGATCGTTTTAAGGAACTTTTAAGAAAGTGTCCACAACACGGTTTTACAAAGGTGCATCAAATTAATACTTTTTATAATGGATTAAGTTTGAATGGCCAAGATTCACTAAATAGTGCCTCAGGGGGTAATATTCTTTTGAAAACTATGAATGAGGCTTGGGAAATTATTGAGAACAAAGCCAAAGTCCAAACCAAGAGTGTTAGGGCTACTATGGTTAGTACTAGTACTAGTGAGACCGACAAGAAACTTGACGCGCTTACTTCAATCATGACAGACCTTGCATTACATGTTAAGAACAAGGTGCAAGTTAATGCCCTGAGTGAGTCATGTGAGATTTGTGGTGGATCTCATTCATACCTAAATTGTGATAAGGTTCATGACCCCTCTCAACAAGAAGTGTATGCTTATAACACTAATGAGAGGTGCATTTTAAACCAAATGTGGATGCTAATAATCTTTCTTATAGGTCTACTAATTATTTGGCTCCTCCTGGTTTTCAACCTCATGCTAGACCCCCTCCTCAATTGACCAATTCACAATACCCACCAAGAAACCAAGGCCAACAAAGGAATAATTATCAAGGGAATTCTTCCAACAATCAAAGGAATTTTAATTCAAACCAAGGGAATTTCAATGGTCAAAATCAAGGGAATTTTAATGGGCCAAATCAAGGGTTTCAAAATAACAACTTTAACCAAGGTTTTCATAACAACAATGGTTTTCAACCACAATTTCAAAACCAAGATTTTCCTAATCAAGGGTTTAATAATCCAGGGTTTAATAATCAAGGATATAATCCAATGGACTTGGTTCTACAAAAGTTGACTGAACAGGAGCGAACAATGAAAGCGTTGCAAGAATCGACCAAAGAGATACAAGAATCAACCGATAGGAAATTTATGCAAATGCTTCAAACCCTTCGTCCCCAACATGCCCTCCCCTCTAATACCGTGACCAATCCTAGGTCCAACGTTAATTCCATCACTACTAGGAGCGGTAAGACCATCAAAGAACCTTCTTATTCCCCCATCTAGCCAAGGACCCGAGATTCCTTCTACTTCTACCTACCGTCCTTCACCTTCTACTTTTGAGATACCACCTGTTATGCCTTCGTCTACACCTTATGTTCCACCTTTACCTCAGTCTTATACCACACCTTCGGTTCCCAAACCGGTTCCTTCACCTTCCACTTCTACCCCTCCTCCACCCAAGGATGTGAGTGAGCAATCCACTCCAAAGCCTTCATCTCAACCCAATATACCTTATCCCTCAAGGTTGAGGAAAGAGAAATTGAAGAATAAGGATGATATTCAAGTTTCAAACTTCCTAAAAATGTTCAAACAATTGAATTTTAATATCACCTTTGCCGAGGCTCTCGCTCACATGCCTAAATATGCTAAGATGTTTAAGGATATTTTAAGTGATAAGGAAAAATTGCTCGATATCGCCAATACCCAATTGAATGAGAATTGTTCCGCCGTTATTTTGCGAAAACTTCCGGTTAAGTTAGGAGATCCCGGTCGATTCCTTATTCCTTGCAATTTTCCGGGTGTAGAGAATTGTATGGCTTTGGCGGATCTTGGTGCGAGTATCAGTCTTATGCCATTGTCCGTGTGGAAGCAATTATCTTTACCCGAGCTAGTCCCCACTCGTATGGCATTGGAATTAGCTAACCGTTTGGTTGCTTATCCGGTGGGGATAACCGAGGATGTTTTCGTTGGAGTCGACAAATTCACTTTCCCCACCGATTTCGTTGTCGTCGACTATGAAATAGATCCCCGAGTTCCCTTAATTATGGGACGACCCTTCTTGAGAACGGGCGTACATTGATTGATGTAGCCGCGGGTGAACTTATCATGAGGGCCGGGGATGATAAAATCTTCTTTAACATGGGTAAACTTTCCAAACGTCCCGATGAGCCCGAATCCGTGAATTTCATCGATGTGCTCGACGAAGCATGCGAAGAACATTTTCACGAGGCTTGTAAGCGCGGGATTTATCCTTTACCTCATGTTGAGAACGTAGCTTCTATTGCTCCATCATTGACTCCATTTGGAGAAAGTGACTTTCTTTTAAAAGAATTTGAAGCAAGTTTAGGGGATGTGGACTTAAAATATGACGATTCTCCCTCCGATTGGGAAGAAGACATTCGTACCATTGAGAAACTTCTCAATGAGGACCATATTTCTCCACATACTCCTAAGGAAGTTACAAACGATGATCCAAATTTGACTAAGCCTTCCATCGACAATCCTCTGGATTTAGAGCTTAAGGATTTACCGTCTCATTTAGAATACGTTTTCCTAGAAGATAATAAGAAGTTATCCGTCATCATTGCCAAGGACTTAAAAGTGGATGAAAAATCTCGACTTATCGAAGTGCTCAAAAATCATAAGAAAGCAATTGCTTGGAAAATCTCCGACATCCGCGGAATTGATCCTAACTTTTGCACTCATAAAATTCTCATGGAAGATGACTTTAAACCCACAATCCAAAGCCAAAGAAGGGTTAATCCAAAAATTCATGACTTCATCAAGAAAAAAGTTATCAAACTTCTAGATGCCGGCATGATTTACCCTATTTCGGATTCGCCATGGGTTCGTCCCATCCATTGTGTTCCTAAGAAAGGCGGAATAACCGTTGTTCCCAATGAAAACAACGAGTTGATTCCTACTCGACTGGTCATGGGCTGGCAAGTTTGCATAGACTATCGCAAGCTCAAAGATATCACTCGTAAGGATCATTTTCCTCTTCCTTTCATGGATCAAATGCTCGAGCGTTTAGCGGGTAATGACTACTATTTATTCTTAGACGGTTTCTCCGGATAACTTCAAATTCCTATCGATCCAAAAGACCAAGAGAAAACCACATTCACTTGTCCTTATGGAACTTTTGCGTACAAAAGAATGCCTTTCGGCTTATGCAATGCTCCCGGGACTTTCCAAAGGTGTATGATGTCTATATTCCATGACATGGTTGAAGAAACTATGGAAGTCTTTATGGACGATTTCGCGGTCTATGGTGATTCTTTCTCTTCTTGACTTGCCAATTTAGAACGTATGCTTAAACGTTGTGAAGACACTCGTCTCGTTCTTAATTGGGAAAAATGCCATTTCATGGTAAAAGAAGGCATTGTACTAGGTCACAAAATTTCAAAAGCCGGTATCAAAGTCGACCGTGCTAAAGTTGACGTCATTGCTAAGTTTCCTCCACCTACCACCGTCAAAGGAGTTAGGAGTTTTTTAGGTCATGCGGGATATTATCGTCATTTCATCCAAGATTTCTCTTAGATAGCTTGTCCAATGACTTATCTCTTAGAAAATGATACTCCTTTCATCTTTTCTCAAGAATGTCTCGACTCTTTCGAACTTCTTAAAGGTAAATTAACTAAGGCACCGGTCTTAGTCTCTCCAAATTGGGAGTTACCTTTCGAGCTCATGTGCGATGCTAGTGATTTTGCGATAGGAGTGGTTTTAGGTCAACGAGTTAACAAACACTTCCAACCAATCCATTATGCTAGCAAGACAATGACGGGGGCTCAATTGCATTATACCACTACCGAAAAAGAGCTTTTAGCCGTAGTGTATGCTATTGAGAAATTCCGCCCCTATCTTGTGCTTTCCACCACCATCGTTTACACCGACCATTCTGCCTTAAAATACTTGTTGACCAAGCAAGATGCTAAACCGAGACTCCTTCGTTGGGTTTTGCTCCTCCAAGAATTTAAAATCGAAATTTGTGATAAAAAGGGAGCGGAAAACCTAGCCGCGGATCATCTTAGTAGACTCGAGGATCCTTATCAAGGGGAACTTCCTAATCAAGAGATTAATGAATACTTTCCCCATGAGGCCTTAATGTCTATTAATTCCAATCTTGACGACACCCCATGGTTTGCGGATATTGCAAACTATTTGGCGGGTGGTGTTCTTATGGAAGGGTTAACGTCCCAACAAAAGAAAAAATTCTTTAAGGATATTAAACACTATTATTGGGATGAACCTTATCTTTTCAAGAAATGTGCGGATCTTGTCATTCGTAGGTGTGTTGATGGGTCGACAGCTTTACTAATCCTTGAAGCTTGCCACAAAGGACCTACCGGTGGTCACTTTGGTCCTAACTATACCGCGAAGAAAGTTTTCGACTCCGGATTCTATTGGCCTACCATTTATCATGACTCTCATGAAATGGTTAAGCATTGTGATGCTTGCCAAAGACAAGGAAAGATCACACATAAATATGAGATGCCTCAAAATTTCATCCAAGAGTGTGAAATCTTTGACGTATGGGGCATCGACTTTATGCGTCCATTTCCATCATCCAAAGGGAACAAGTACATCCTCGTAGCCGTTGAATACGTATCCAAAGGGTTGAAGCAAAGGCTTTACCTACGAACGATGTGAGGGTGGTTGTGAACTTTTTGAAACAATTGTTTGCTCGATTCGATGTTCCTCGTGTTATCATTAGTGATCGCGGAACTCATTTTTGCAATGATCAATTTGCACGAGTCATGGCTAAGTATGGTGTCAATCACCGTCTTTCCACGGCTTATCATCCACAAACTAATGGTCAAGCCGAAATCTCTAACCGTGGACTTAAGCGAATCTTAGAGCGTACCGTGGGAGAGCATCGTGCCTCATGGGTCGATAAGTTAGATGATGATTTGTGGGCTTTCCATACCGCTTATCAGACACCTATAGGTTGTACCCTTTATCGCCTTGTGTACGGAAAGGCATGCCACCTCCCCATTGAGTTGGAGCATAAGGCTTATTGGGCCTCGAAATGGGCTAATTTTGACATAAACAAAGCCGACGATCTTAGGAAAATCCAACTCAATGAACTTAATGAACTTAGGAATGAGGCTTATGAGAATTCCTTGATCTATAAGGAGAAAACTAAGCTCATTCATGATTCTAGGATTAAGAACCGAGAGTTTCACATAGGTGGTCAAGTTTTACTCTTTAACTCTCGGTTGAAAATCTTTTTTGGAAAACTTAAATGCTGTTGGTCCGTTCCATTCACCGTCGCCAAAATCTTCCCTTTTGGCACCATTGAGTTATCTCAACCAAATGGGCTTAACTTTAAGGTGAATGTCCAACATGTTAAGTTGTACTTTGGAGAGGACATCTCTCACAAGATGATTCGATCCCTCTCCACGTTTCCTCTGAATTAGTTCTGGGTCGAGTTAGGCTCGTGACTCGGTTAACAAAAACAAGCGCTTCTCGGGAGGCAACCCGATGATCTATCCTTTTTACCCGTTTTTCATAATAAGTGTAGGGGAGCCATGTAGGTGTTTGTTGTCTTGTTTCTTATTATGTGCAGGAATTAAAGCTTTCAAAGATCCACTTTTGATGATATTTGACAACCCGTGATCCCGTGTACCCATCTTCCCGTTTCTATCCTATACTCTTTTGATTCACTATTTTATCGATAAATGTTGAAATGGGAATCACTTTAGTTGTCTCTTCCTTAGGAAGATTTAAACAAAGTGCACAATATCCTAAGTGTAGGGGATTTTACTCCCACATGCTTAAACATTGAGGACAATGTTTATATCAAGTGTAGGGGGACTTCTATCGAAGTTAAGTGGGTTTTTCCATGAATTTGTCCTCATTTTAACTGGAAAATTTAATTTTCGACGTTTTTCAAAATTTTTGATCTATTTTGGCCTAGTAGTATTTTTCATTTATTTTCTTTTATGTTCTTTCCTTTTGTCATCGCATCTTATGTATATATTCCATTTCAAGAATAAAGTCAAAAAAGAAAATAATAAATAAATAAAATGGTTTTAACAAGTTTAGATGTCTTTGATATACTAGGCCCGTCGTGATTATTTTGACTCAACCCGAGTTTACTTATCCAAGTTTACTCTCGCTAGTATCCTTAACCATATGGACCTTAATTGGTTTATTAGGCTAAGCATCCACGAGTCTCATTACTTGAGATTTTAAATTGTGGAGAACGAGAGATGATAGAGTTGATAATAAGTTTAAGGGTTAATTCTTGCTTATATGAGTTTTTGTGGCTCTTTCTTCCCGCTTGTATATTTAATTTCTTAATAAATGAGGATTTTTGCGGTTTAGAATCGATATCTTAGCTCTTAGCCAAATCTCTTATCTCATTTTAATTAAAGCATGAACACATTGAGGATGCCAGCGTTGTGGACTTCCGACTAAGGTGGCTCATAACCACTAAGTAGTAGGTATTCAGACCATGGGACCGTGGAATTTGGCCTAATATATATATCATAAATAAAGAAAGAATAAGATTAAAACATGACCTCAAGGAGCCTTAGGGTGTGGGGCATGTAGCACGAACCTTGTCATTAGAGCCTTAGGGTGTATGGCATGGTAAGTGTTGAATAAAAATTGATCAATAATCAATTCCCTCGTTTATGGTTCAAGGAGCCTTAGGGTGTGGATCATGGATGCGGAGCACTTTTACATCTTAAAGAGCCTAAAGGGTATATGATGTGAATTTGCTAAACTCCACATAAAGTCTACATGACTTTGGAGGAAATAATAAGTAGTACTATTGGCCAAATTTCGGATCCGGGAATTTATTCCCCAAATCGTGTTAAATTATCCTTGATGTGGGCTTACTTTAGTAACAACGTTTTTGAGGACGAGGTTAGGTTCTAAGTGTCGGGTTTGCACCGTTTTGCCTTCATTTTTGGAATAAAGATTATTAAATAAGTCAAATGAGCCTACGGGTGAATGACAATCTTTAAAATCTAGAGATACAACTTCGGAGTTGGAGAAGGAGTATTACACAATTACCTTATATAAGTGGTTTTAACTTGAGAACTTATGGTAATGATCTTGTTTTTATGCTTGGTATGGGGAACGTGAAACTTGAGGGTGATTAATATTCATGACACCAAAGACCTAATTTAAGTCTTAGATTTCTTTACAAGTTTCTGCCATCAAACAATTTAAAAGTTAATAATTAAAGGAAATTGTTATATCTTTTATAAGTTTTATCTTTTCGTCGTTCTTGAGTTTCTTTTATTGTAGTAGTAGTATATTATAACAAAGGACGAGATGGGTTAATTATGATGGAAAATGTTAAACTATGCTTTGAAATTATGCATTGCATGAGGGCATTGCAATGGTCAAGTGTAGGGGATTTAATAAGTGTGAAAATACTTATCCTTTCACCACTTAAAACAAGTAAAAACGAGACCAAAACGTGTAGTTAATGTCGTAGAAGTCGGAATTATGTGTGGTTTGTGTTTTTATTGTATTTTAGGACAAAACTATGAAAAAGGAAGAACACACGGGCTTTCACGGGCTTTTATCGAAGAAAAAGACAAAAGACGAAGTCAAAAGATCAAAAGTGCAAGAAGAACGGAAGTTAAAGGCCTATTCTGAAGATTTATCGAAGAAAAAGTCTAATGACGGAAGTTTAACGAAGTCGAAGAACCAATTCTACTAAAAGAAGAAAATTAGAAGACGAGTTCATGTTATCATTCGACAAATCCCGAGACAAAGTCGAGAAAGACGAGTTATTTAAAAAGACGAGAAGACAAGAGAAAGAAGGAAGCATCAACACCAACTTCCCTTCCCATATATATATAGTCTCCTAATATTTCATTTTAGGAGTTAGTTCATTTTAGTTTTTCAATATACGTAATTAGGAGTAGGTGTTTACTTTCTCTCTCTAGTTTCTCTTTCAAAGATTTCTTAATCTTTTATTTTAATCTTATATTTGAATCTTAATCTTCATCATTAATTCAAGCTTATTAAGTATTTCTCATTCTTCCTTTATTAATCTTAATCTTGTGGTTGATTTGATTAATCATGTAGTTTGTTTAATCTTGTTGATTGTTTGATTGATTTGCTTATGAGATTGTTCTTATTGATTTAGTGTGTTTGATGTTTTAGCTTATTGTGCTTTTTGATTAATTAGTGTTTAGCTTATTTTCATTTAAGTTGATTTTATAGTTTAAATCTTTTAAAGTTGATTTTTAATATTTTGCTTATTTGGTGTTTTTAGAGTTTTAAATTTATGGCTTATTAGTTTTTTCTAAAAATTAGTTTGGTTAAAATTTTGGTTGGTGCTTATTGATTTTTTCTTATTTTTGTTCAATCCGGGTTTTAAAACCCTCATCCCAAATTAGTGTGTTTTGGTTTTCCCGGATTAGTTTGCAAAAATTTTATTCCGAACTACATACAAAATTTCATTATTCCGGATTACAATTTGGGTTCCATATCCCGGATTAGGTATTTTTGTGATATTCCGAATTACTTCAATCCTTTTTATTCCGGATTATGTGCAAGACACACATTCCAGATTGTGTCTAACTTGGGATTCCGAATTACTTCAATCATATAGATTCTGGATTTAAGTGTGGAGAACCATTATTCCGGATTGCATAGAAAACCTAGATTCCGGATAGTGTGAAGAAACCATATTCCGGATTATATTGAAACCTAGGATTCCGGATCGTGTGCTTTATACGGATTCCGGATTAGGATACTTAATCTCATTCCGACTTAGGTCATGTTTTGATTATTCCGAATTGTGTGTGGATCTTGGATTCTGACTTAAGTTTTGCTTTACATTCCGAATTGTTGTTTTGTTTTGGTTTCCAGAAATAGTTTCAAACATTTATTTTTCCCGCCATTTTTATTAATATGATTTTAATTTGTTTTATTTTATTTTTATTTTGTCAGTTACTTTTAAAGTTTTAATTTTTATTTTAAAATAGATAATTCACCTTTTACTTCTATTCACCAAGAACAACTGAGTCACACTTTTAACAGTGATCAATTCGATTAGACCAAATTCAAAGAACATTTTTCCTAAATTAGGGAAGACCACATGCTACTAGAAGACCATCAGGTACTTATAGACCTTTCCCTCCCTGCAAATATTGTGGTTTTACAAACCATCACTCAGATGAGTGCAGTGACTTTTCAGGATGTGACATCTGTGGAAGGTACATACATGACACAACCAACTGTCCTTCACACTGTTACAAGGTTTACAGGAACTCAAGAGTTGCTAATAAGCAATTCAAGGAATCCACTGGAAAATGGGTTCACCATAGGAAATAATCTATTTCTATATATCGATGAAGAAACATCTCAAGGAATCGGTCTGGTATCTAGATAGTGGCTGTTCTAGACACATGACAGGAGTTCAACAATACCTGCACAGATATTCAAAAGAGCCAGGTCCTAAAGTGGTGTTTGGGGATAACTCTTCAGGCTACACAGAGGGATATGGCTCAGTTAACTGCAATGGAATAACTTTCACAAGGGTTGCATATGTGAATGGTCTTAAACACAATCTCACCAGCATCAGCCAATTGTGTGATGCTGACTACAAGGTTTTGTTTACAAAGACTCAAGGAACCATATTCAACAAAAAAAATGATGTGGTGTTAATTGCACCAAGAAGAAGAGATGTGTATGTCATCAACATGGCCTCTTGCTCAGAAGATAACTCAAATTGTTTTCTGGCTAATGCCTCTGAAAGTGCCAATTGGCTGTGGCACAAAAGACTCTCTCATCTCAACTTCAAGAACATCAGCAAGCTAGCCACTCAAAACTTGATTGCTGATATACCACTTGTGACATTCACTAAAGACAAGACTTGTTCAGCTTGTGTTAAGGGAAAGCACCACATGTCATCATTTAAGATCAGGCAATCTTTCTCCATTAACAAGTGATTACATCTCCTTAACATGGATTTGTTTGGACCTGTTAAACCACAAACCATCAATCACAACAAATATACCTTGGTCATTATTAATGAATACTCAAAGTATACATGGGTTTTCTTCCTCAAAAGGAAAAGTGATGCAGCTGATGCCATCGTTTCCTTCATCAGGCAGGTTGAAAACATGAATGAAGTTACAATAAAAGCTCTAAGAAGTGATAATGGGACTGAATTCAAGAATCAACAGCTTGAAGCTTTTTGTGATGAAAAGGGAATATCACAAAACTTTTCTTTAGCTGGTACTCCTGAACAAAATGGAGTAGCTGAAAGAAGAAACAAGACAATGCTTGAAGCAACTAGAACCATGCTAAATGGTGCAGCTTTACCAAAGTAATTTTAAGGAGAAACTGTCCACACTGCCTGCTATACCTAAAATAGATCAATCATTGTTAAAAGACATGGAAAAATCTCGTATGAAGTTTTTAGAAAAAGAGCACCAGATGTCAGCTACTTCCATGTCTTTGGTTGCCCCGTGTTCATTTATAACTACAGGGATCAACTTAGAAAGTTTGACGAAAAAGCTGATGACGGTTTCTTCTTAGGATACTCTCCAACAGCCAAAGCATTTAGAGTATTCAATACAAGAAGACAGGAACTAGAAGAAACCTTTCATGTCACATTCAATGAAGATGATGACTTGCTACAAAGAACAGGAACAGAAGGTGATGAAATTGATTTCAACGAAAATAGGTCTTTCCCAACAGATGAGTTCTCTGAACCAAGGCCTGTCTTTCATTATCATCCACACACATATAATCTTATTCCATATGTTCCTGCATACGATCCGCTGTCAACTCACAACATTGATGTTCCTTCTACTCAAGTGCTAACTGAAGAAGAACATCAGCCTTCCAAAAGCCCTTGTTCCACCTCAGCTGATGATGCATCACTTGGAACTCATAATCAAGAAGATTCTCCTGTTGTATGTGAATCATCACCTCTTGAAATAGCTGATGCAGACACAGACACAGAGATTGTTTTTGAAGAGAGTCCTCCCACTCAGCAAGATGAAACTCAAGTTGTACCATCATCCTCCATACTTGTTCCTGTCTATGACTCCCCAGCTCCTCAAAGAAAATGGTCAAGAGATCAACACATCCTTCTTGTCAACATTATTGGTGAACCAAACGTTGGGGTTACTACTAGACAGACAATTCATGACTCAGAATCAGCCTCAGCCAATGAATGTCTGTTTGCTGAATTTCTATTTCAAAATGAACCCAAGCGTGTAGCTGAAGCCCTTGTTGAAGAAGGCTGGGTCGCTGCAATACAGGAAGAAATCAATCAGTTTAAAAGAAACAAGGTATGGACTCTAGTGCCAACTCCACCTAGTAAGAACATCACAAGCACTAGATGGATATATAGGAACAAGATGGATTAGATTGGTAACATCATAAAGAACAAGGCAAGGTTAGTTGCTCAGGGGTATACACAGACTGAAGGGATTGACTATGATGAAACGTTTGCACCAGTAGCTAGACTTGAAGCTATCAGAATCTTCCTTGCATACGTTGCATATATGAACTTCACTGTGTATCAAAAGGATGTTAAAAGTACCTTCCTCAATGGAGATTTGGCTGAGGAAGTGTATGTTCAACAACCTGAAGGATTCGAGAACAGTAAGTTTCCCAATCATGTGTACAGGCTACACAAAGCCATGTATGGGCTGAAACAAGCTCCAAGGGCATGGTATGAAATGATGTCTACCTTTTTAACAGATAATAAATTTGTGAGGGGTTCCATTGATAAAACACATTTTACCTTCAAAGATAAGAGTGATTTCATTATTGTACAGATTTATGTGGATGATATCATCTTTGGGTTAACAAATGTTAATCTTAGTAAACGTTTTGCTAAATTACTGACCAAGAAATATGAGATGAGTATGATGCGTGAATTAACTTACTTTTTGGGTTTTCAAATTAAACACTGTCCTAAAGGAATTTCAATTTGTCAAGAAAATTATGTTGAAGATTTACTTAAAAAATATGACTTGGCTGATTGTGCATCAGTGAAATGCCCCATGCTTCCACCCAATAACTTGGGTCCTGATGTATCAGGAGTCTCTGTTAATGAGACTATGTATAGATGCATGATTGGGTCACTCATGTATCTCACAGCTAGTCGCCCTGATATCCAGTTCTCCACATGTCTCTGTGCAAGGTACCAAGCTTACCCTAAGGAATCCCATCTAGTGGTTGTTAAAAAAAAATTCAGGTACCTCAAAGGAACAACATCTCTAGGTCTATGGTATCCTAAAGAATTAGGCTTTGATCTCAAGGCCTCCTAAGATTCAGACTACGCTGGATGCTGCATTGACAAGAAAAGTACCCAGGGAGCTGTCAAATCCTAGGAGGAAAGCTGGTTAGATGGAGTGCAAAGAAGCAAAACTTTGTGGTAATGTCATCAGCTGAAGCTGAATATGTTGCAGCTGCGAGTTGTTGTGCACAAGACTTTGGATGAAGGGTCAATTAGCTGACTATGAGATTCTCTATGACAAAGTACCAATTTTCTATGACAATACCAGTGCCATTGCTATCTCAAACAACCATGTGCTTCACTCTCGAACCAAACACATAGATATCAGGTATCACTTTATCAGGGATCATATTATCAAAGGAGATATTGAGCTGCATTTTGTTCCCACTGAGCTGCAACTAGCTGATATTTTTACCAAGCCTTTGGCTGAACCTTCGTTCAACAGGCTAGTTGCTGAGCTGGGTATAATATCTCAAAGCCTGTGGTTGATATTTAATATGTGTCATTAAAGTCTGAGTAGATATTAATGTTTTTCACATGGAACTAGATAGTTACTTTCCAAGTAAATGCTAAAAACATTCTCAATATTTAATTCGTACTTTTATTCGATAAACGAGGAGACAAACAGTTTTGAAAGGTCAAGGGACCCACTTGTGTGCAGTCCTTTTCTCACTACGCATTTAATGCGGCTGAATAACTGTTTCAAATTTTGAATATATATATTATCCCAAGGTTTTTCACCTAACACTTTTCTCATTATTCACTATTTGCATCTCTCTATAAAACCTCTCTCTAAACCCTCTCACCATCTTCGTCTTCTCAATCCTCGCATCAATGGCGTTTCTAGTACCAAAGGCATCTAACGTATCATTCGAGATCAACGATAGCATCCTCGCCTCTAACAACTTAATAGGATGGCTCAAAGCTCCTAATGACTCGTATACTGGATCTGGTGAACTTTATGAAGAATTGTGATGTTAGCGAAGCATTCACTAGATCCCCATCCGTTTTCTACCAATAATACTATAGGAAATTCTGGTATTCTGAAGAAGTCCTTGATGATAACACCATTTCTTTCAATCTCTCTTGAAATGAACACCCCTTTGCCTTTTCTGTTGATGACTTCACCCCTATGGTTGGGCTTAGACATGGTGATGAATGCCTGAAGACTGTAGATAAAAAGGCTGTTAAGGATGCCCTTGCCATACTTTTCCCTGTCTCTGACACTCACCCAACCCTTACACCTGCTGAAGTGGTCCTCAAGTCTCCTTTGAAGATCAAGTTTTTCCTCCTATGTGGAGAGTACTTTTCACGCATATTGTGAAATCCCTGGGTGGTATGCAGGGATCTCAAGATCAAATGTCTTTTTATCATCAAGCCATTGCTTATGGGCTGATATGGGGTACAGACGTTGATGTAGGAAGTATTCTCTTCTCTAACCTTGTTGAAAAGCTGAAAGGAACCAACCAAGCCAGGGAAAAGAATATCTGCTATGTTCGTTTTCTTTCTCTTATCTTTGAAAGTCTTTTGGGTGATTGATTGTGGTAAACTTACACTTGTTTAGGAAAACAAGGTAAAAGCGGTAAGTATTAAATACGACGGTTTAGGAAAATCGTGTACTAAGGACCCAAAGGTGAAAGTTCGTTTCCCAAGGAGGTATATGTGTGTGAATAACTCGTAATGATTTTGGATTAATATGAGAGAAAGAAAAGATGAGAAATTAGAATGACGGATACGTTAAATTTATACTACGACGACAAAACAAAATACCGTAAAAAATGACAAAATAAAAATTAATTCTAAAAATTCCCAAAAAATTACCAAAATAGCTAAAAATAAACTAAGAGTTTACTAATGATCAAAACTTTTTCAAACCTTTTAATTAATTAAATATTAATTTTTAAATGCTAATTAAAGCCCTAAAAATCTAAATAATTAATAAAAAGCCCAAATAAAGATTTTTCACTTTGTAAAACTCTAAAATGACTTAACAAGACTAAAAACTATTTTTATGAAATTTAAAACTAATGAAAACTATTTTTAAATGATTAAAAACTATTAAAATATTAAAATAATTCTAAAAATTAATTAAATGATGAGAAAATTAATCTAAGAGTTTTAAAAATTCTAACTTAATGTATTTGACCTAGGAAAAATGTAAAAGTTGCAAAAATCCTAAAAAAAATTTAATAATAAAATAATATTAAAAATCCAAGAATTATAAAAATTTCTAAAAACTTACAAACTAGTTTATTTTAACCTAAATAAATATAAAATGGAATTGAAATTACCAAAATACCCCTAATGGGCCCCATAATGGGCTAAAATAAAAAATAGTTCAATGAAATGGTCTTTTTGGCCCAATAATATCAAACTCAACCAAATAAGCTGAAAATCACCAGTCTAGCTTAAAATCCAATTCTAAACACAAAACTCTGAAGGCCCAAAAGTTGAATATGAGCTTATCACAGCTTAAATGTATAACAACTTATTCTTAATGGGCTTTTTGGCCCATTAAGCTATAAGCCAATGCCATAAGATCTAATTTGACACACAACCTTCTTTTGGGATGCTTAAGAGATATGTGAAAAGAAATATTGAAAAAGCACAACCAATAAGCGAGAAATAAGCCAAGTACAAATTCACTAAACGATAAAATAGTCGACTTAGAGTTTTAGACCACCTCAGAACTTGATTCAACTTGCAAAAGACTCTAAATGACTTAAATAAGCCAAATCAATCAAGAAAAATCAAATAAGCAAAGCCAAATAAGCTTAATAAGTCAATAAGCACTTATGTAAGTCAAACAAGTTGGTTTTCTAGTCAAACCCTAAAGTCAACCACCCAAAAGCTCCAGAATGAACAAATGGGTCAAATGATGAAGACCTATTACCAAATTGAAGTTGTTGCACGTTTTAATAAGCTAGAATAGCTTATTAATAAGCTGAACCAACAATAACACTAGCAGTGGCTAGCACAGGGGAAAGGAGTTCCCACTGCTTTAACTATTTGACCTATGATTTTAGAGAGATTTACTTGGATTCAGTGAACAACAAGGGCACCCTTATAACCAGTGGGTTATAAGGAGTCAATAACAAGCAAGAAATCACAAATCCAATAAGCCAATTAGTATAGTTAATTCAAACAAGCATCAGACATCACACATATATGAAATATGAACAGTTATGAAGAAATAAGCACTTGTTAGCCCTAGTCTACCCTTAGATCTAGGTGTCCCTAAAACCTTAGTCCAAAACAACAAGAAAATCAGATTTTATGGCCTATTGTTGGATTAATGTGATACAAACCTCAAAACTTATAGATAAGTAACTAATAGCACAATAAGAACAAGAACAAACACCTTACACAAACCAACACTTACTCAAATCAACTCAAACCTAGATATTGTAGTAATACCAAACACCCCTTAAATAACCAATTTCACAATTTTTCAAAGGAAATGTTAGATTCAAACCATAAACCAAGCTTAAATCAACTGAATAACAACAAACAAACTCCAAATAACTAGATTCAACAACTAACACACATAATCAAAGACCAAATCTCAGATTCATAACATATCATGAAAAATATGCATAAAAGAGAAAAGGTTTAGAGATGTGCACCTCCAAAACATACATCCATGTTTGGATTGTGTAAGCTTAAGTGGTAGCAGAACAACCACTAGCTTCCTCCCTGCTAAGATGAACAAAGTTAACCACAAATCATATAAAACTGATTTTTTTATATTTTTCTCAAAAACTTTATGAAACCTTTGCAAACTCAACAACACACGATCAAATCATACAAAATATGTAACTCAGATTACTCTGAGCCTAATACCAAACTTTTAAATAAGAAAAAGGAGATAGAATTTTCAGAAAACTAAACCAAATTTTATTAAACTTAAAAAGGAATTACAAAGTGCTAAGAGAAAATCTGGAACAAAGGGATCACCACAAGTTGGGTCTCCTTATTTAGGCCACGAATTGGGCACATTTCACAAACCCTAATGCTATAAAAATCACTAAAATGACCCTATGAAGCTTCCAGAATGCATTTGGGTGTTGACATGCTGTGAGGAGAAATCTTGGACATTAATTTACTTCTTGGTGACCAAGGAATGAATATATGCCTTTGATTTGTCCATGTCAGTGATCCTTTCCAGTTGTCGTCATGTGGTTGGATCTTGTGAGGTCTCTCTGGTAGTGGAGTTTGGGGTTTTTGGTGTGGGATGTGTTTGAGGTGAGGTGAATCACACGTGAGTCTAGCCAATTTCACTTTCCCCTTTGTTTTCATCAAATTTTATTCTGGGTAAAAAGGGTGTTCATGTGTGGTAAAATCTCTATAGTAATAGTTACCCGCGTATAATTAGGATTTAAACTTTAGAATTGGCAGTTTTGGTCCTTTGTTTTAGGTGAAAGTGGTATAGAAAGTATTTCAGCCTTATAAATCCGAATCCTTTGTTAATAAAGTTTCTGATTTTAGACATTGGCCACAAATACTTTTCAAAAAGGGATTTAGGGCTTATACAACTTTCGTATAATTACACAAATGGCCCTTTTGATCTTTTATCCATTTTAAAAGGACTAGATGTGTAATTTTCTTGAACTTGAAGGTCTTCTTTGTAAGTCTGAATTCGAGGAGGACCATCATTGACAATTTAGGATTCTTGAGGGACTAAACATGCCAAATCTTCAAAGTTGAAGGACCTTTTTGTCATTTTGACAAACTTAAGGGACCAAACTTGTAATTATGAATATACAAGGGTATTAAGTGTCAATTCTTCATAAATGAGGGATCATTCTTGTACATCATTAAGTCTTCAAGGATTTTTCTTGGATAAATCCATAACTTGGGCCCGGTTCATTGTGCGGCTTTGTCTCTCGTGTTTGTTTTTTCTTGTTTCTTGTGATCTTTTTGTTTTTTTCATGATATCCATACCTAAAATACACAAGTAAACAAACACAAGCATATATATGGTATTTTGATGACATTTTATGCATTTAAAGCCCGAAAAGAACGATGAGATCATGTATAAATGCCATCTCATCACTCCCCCATACTAAACCATTGTCGTGCCCTCACGCAATACTAGAATAAAGTATCTAAGCATCTCCAAAATCCAATTTTATTAACCTTTATTGAAAAGTAAAACTTGCTACAATACTACGAAGATGTGTAAAAAACATAATGTATGATTTTCATCACAAAAGTGACTTTTATGGTCAATGAATAGAAACAAGTGAATGTCCCATAGAGTAAAGTTCGTCATCCTTGATTGTCATACACTCCATGCTAAGTGCAAAAACGAGATCATTGTTGGTACAAGTCACAATGCTAACACTACTCATATGTCCAAGTTGTGTAATACTTTTTCTCCCCGCAATCCTAGTTATTATAAAAAGAAAAGTTTTCTAGAATTTTTTAACTATTTGTCATGGATCACAAGTGATTCATATTGACCTATTTGAGTATTTATTAGTCCGAAAATAAAGTAGCACGATTTAATCGATAGTTAGCTAAAGGACAAAATCTTTTAAAACGGCTTCTCGTGTATCTCCTTAAGTTCATATCTTGGCATAACTCGTTTCACGATTTGAGACCTTTCTCGGACCGATATTTGGCATGTACTTCATTCTTCAAATCTTCGGAAGACGTTCTTGAAATTATGGTATTCTCTTCATATTTTGGAATTTGTTCACTTGACATTTTTGAGAGATTCTTCATACTTGGACCACGACTTCATCATTTTTCTTCAATCCTTATTTTGGATTTTGATATACAACGATCCGCCTCCTTTTAGGACTTGGATATATTTATCCTCATACCTTGTTAGGGTCTTTTTGGATAGAATTTCTCCATGATCTTTAGGGGAGTAATTGCTTTTCGTCGTGTATCTCGATCCTTCATACTGATTTTGGAATAATGATACTTCACATCATCTTGGATCTTTAACAACAAAATAGAGCTCCTCGTGTCTTGTTAGGGCCTTTTTGGATCTTCACCAATATCTGCGTCCTGCTTCAATAACTTATGCCTTGGCAATAAACTCTATTCAATCCCGAGCAACTTTTAAACGATCTTGGGCTAGAAGCTAAGTAACCTTTTAAATCGTACTACCTTAATTATTGCAATTATTTTATTCCTAATGCATTGATCTTATGGGAGAAAAAGCCACAGTTAAAAACATATGAGATTTTGAAAGAACATTTTCATGTTCTACGTTTAGCATGATCACTTGTCTAACTCTATCACTTCTCGTTCTTCACTATTTAAAGACCTCTAATTAAAGAGACTCGTGAATACTTAGCCATGCTAGTCAAAATTAACCCAAATTTGGATTAGCTTTCATTAAGACTATATCAAATCGATGTTTTGGGTTTTCAAGTCACCTATAGGATCTTTCACTTTCTTAGACCTTTTCAAGTTTAGAGAATGCATTTTAAAGTTCCCTTGATAAGTGACTTTCTAGGATCAATTATAGGAACTTGCGAAAAGTTCTTGTTCTTAACCCGTATGAGCTAAGACTTTCGCGTTTTAAAGTTCCCTATATAAAAGTCTAGAAAAACTTGATTCAAGCGGGTTAAGGAATGTAAAGGGCTCCAAATGCCCATCAAGTCAAAAATTAACTCTTATTCTACCCATCAAAAAATATACATTCGTGTCTTAAAAATGCTTATGAAAACTAAGGAAATTTTTAAAATTTGGCCATTTTTAGCCTTATTGGCAACAAAACAAAACAAAACGTTGAAAGTTGGAAAACGTGAGGACGTAGAAAAGAAAGTACCTATTCACCCCCCATACTAAAATTAAACATTGTCCTCAATGTTTCGAGTCTAAAGGTGGAGCACCCCCATACTAGAGACGAAGAGTCGAATGCTTAGGATCTAGCATGGAAAGGGTGATCAACAATATATCTAAAGCCGTTTATGAATTATGCTAAAAGATAATTGTTAGACCAATAAAGGATATGTCATGGATTCGTGAAAAACTCTTCAAGCAAACGATCGAGGCTCACGTAAACGAACACGAGAGTCTTCAATCATGGCGATGATGATGATCTAGATAACACATTCACAAACAACCACGAGACAACGAGTTGGAAGGGCACAATTCCCCTCTCATTAACTACATTAGAAAGCATTAATATGTACAATGGATAAGAATGGGATCTCCCCCACGAGGCACCTCGTTTTTTATTACCGAGTCATGAGCTCGACTTGATCCCCTCAATGCTAACTATCATTGGGGAAGGTGACTTTGTTGAGGTCGTCCAACGAAGGAACTTCTCCACCGAAGTAGTGCTTAAGCCTATGTCCATTCACCTTGAAGTTAGGTGATGAGACTGCTTTTATACATAGTCTCATCGTCCAAAAAGGGCTTTAAATGCATAAAATATCATGAAAATGGCCAAATATATGCTTGTGTTTGTTGCTTGTGTATTTTAGGTACGAATATTGAGAAAATGACAAAAGATCACAAGAATCATACAAAAACGAACACGGGAAACGAAGCCGCACAATGAACCAAGCCCTAGCATTGATTTTCCAAGAAAGACCCTGAAGTTTGAAGATTGAACTAGTTTGGTCCCTCAAGTATTGAAGATTGTCACTTTATACCCCTAAGAATCTCAAAAAATACTTAAGGGGTCCCTAAAGTTCGAAGACTTTACAAGATCAACCCTCAAAGTTTAAAGAAAGTCACACCATTAGTCCTTAAAGCCAAAAGTTTTCCAAAAGGACTAACGGTGCAATTCCTGAAGGACTAACAATGCAATACAACAAGGACCCTGGGTGCAAAGTTTATTACTAAACTGCTGTTAGGGGAGGGACTTAAGTTACCAAATCACCAAACTCATTTAACCATTATACCATTATTGTTCCTAACCCAACCAGCCCATATATCCACCAATCCCCACATGACACCTCACCAAACCCACTAACCCAGCTTAATGTTTTTAACGAAACACGTTTTTTTATTAATATAAGTTTGAGGGAAACATGTTTTGTTCCCTAATCATCCCCAAGAACCCTAGAGCCAATTGCAGATTTAATTAAGCTTGTCTTAATAGGAAATCTTAAATAAATTTAGGGGTTTTGATCCTTAACCTCATCCCAACATACCCACATGTCCAGGAAAGTGACACGTCATATCTTGGTCCCCTCCCACAGCTAAGTTATCACGGGATGTAACTTTTACAAGTCAAAGAGACCAAATCAATGGCTATGGATCAATTACTTGTTCAACAAAACATTTTGAACCACTGAGATCAATTATCCATCGCTGGCAATCACATGTATCACCTCAGAAGCTCCTAGAAGAGATTCAAATGATCAGCATATTCGTTTTTGATGCCAAGGGTGGATTTGGAATTTCAGTCGACTAGGGTTTTAGCTTTTCCCTTTTCTAGAAGCATTGTAGCCTGAGTATATAAAGGCATTTAGGCTGTAAGTTTAAGTTGTTCCAGATTTTTGCTATAATTTTTGTAATTCCTTTTTATTTAAATAAAAGTTGGTATTTTGTTATAAATGTAATCCCTTTTTCTTTATTAAAAGTTGGTGTTAAATTTAGCATAATCTGAGTTCCATTGTGTTTATTCATCTTTTGAGTTCAAAATTCTATACAAGTGTAATCCTTCTTTTCATAAGTTGAAAAAGTTGGTTATTTGTAAAAGTTTTGATCAAAAATCTTATCTTGTTTTAAAGTTACTGTTTGAGATTTATTCTCGAAAGGATTTTTAGTTTTGGTGTTTTTGTTCAAGGTTTTGAGTTCATGTTTTAAGTTTACAAAAGAGAAAGTTTTAAGAAAATCAAGTGAAGAATCAATGATCTTTTCTGTTTATTATTGTTTATGTTTACGTTTTCTAATCTTATCAGGGAATTGGAGTGCTTGTACACACGCGTGCACATAAGCTCAAAAAGAAAGGGGTGTGGATGTTACCCCCCGTGAGGTGAGTCCTTTTATTTTTCTGTCCAAATTTGCATGTTCACATGGATATATGGTCTTGTTATTTTTGAGTTTATTTTCTGGATGAATAGGTGGTTTGTATGTTGTGTGATCATAGTTTGTGGAAAAATTGGCCATTGGTGGCATTTTGTATATCTCAGTCTTTGAGAAATTGACCATCTAATCTGTTAAGGAGTGTTTGGGACAGCTTGGTTATTGGGTAAGGGTTGTCTAACAAAGACCTAGCTTAGCTCTGCACCCCTTAGTAGCTTAGGGTTATATGATTTGTGCCAAAAAGTAGGGTGTTTAAGTTTAAGAATTTGATTTTACATGTTTTGATAAAAAGCTGTTAGTGGATAATATCTTTTTGGATAGTATTCTGTTTAAATTGATGGCTGCGAGTGTGAAATCTTGTTAATCTGTTAGCAATAGGCCTTGTCTAGGTCGACTTATCGATATTTGGGAGTTTCAACTTTGCATTGACTTTTCAAACATTCTGTGTTAGTTTGTCTTATTTCTAAGTTTTCGTTGTCTGCTATATTCGTAGGTATAGGGTTAAGTTGTGATTGCACCATTTAAAATAGGTTAGGAGTAGTATTTACTAGCCTTTGTTTCATGATAAAATCAAAAAAATAATATATACATGGATCTTAAGTTTTAAGTGTAGTACCATCAGTAGGTATTGGTGAACGGAAAGCATTAGAAGCTAACTATTAAGCCGAGACTTCACTATTCGCTGCCTACAACCCATATCAACTTTCTGTTTTATTTATAAATTGAAGTACTGCTTGATTTGCTTGCTTGATTGGATATTTGTGGGCCTTAACACTCTGTGTTTGCCTGTGCATCAATTAAATCCCACAAGCAACTACTTGTGGGGTGTGCATTTGCCCCCTAAGAACACTCCAAGTAAAAAGAAGTAAAAAAGGACATCTGCTTGTTTACTGTAATCTGCTCAGTGTTGTGAAATCAATCGTGTGGTTTGTGTTTTGGGATTCACAGTAACTACGCATCTAGAAAAAGCCAGAAAAAAAAGAGTATTGTGTGCCCTTTGATCCACACAGCAAACCAATAAAAAAATAGCAAAACAAGTGCCTGCCGTTAGGGTGTTGTAGGCTGCCTTATTAATTTGTATGCTTAACTGTGCACTAGTGAGCTCAACCTTTGTGTTCACTAAAGTAATTCGAGGTATTTTTGAGTATGTGTATGTTTGAGTGTCGTGTTGTCGTTTTATGTGAATCCCAAAGAAATTTAGAAAGCTAAAAAAAGTAAACAAAGGAGTATTTGGATTGTGAAGGTCTGCTGGTGTGTCCCTTTTTCTTTATTTTGTGCTTTGGAATTTTGATTGTATTTTGGTTTTGAGTAATAGTCACTTACTGAGCATCCTAGTATACCAAAGAGAATACCAAAGAAACAAAAAAATAGGATTGTGTATCCTTGATTTGTGTTTTAGTTGTGAAAATTACAAGTTTTTGTATTTAAAATCCGTTTTGTAGTAAAAGGGTCAGCAATCCTTAGCTTACTGTATTTTTCTGTCTGTTGAAGTAACACTGCCTGCACCAAAAAGAGGGCAGCAGGATTTGAACTCGTGACCTCTGCCCTCCCCACCAGACACAATTGCTAATCTCTCTACCATCTGCTCTGTTGGTGCTTTTGATTTACTTGTCTTCTTGTTTTCGTTTTATATAGTTTTGTCAACAGAAAATCTATATAAAAAAGAGGATAGCAAAAGTGGGCACCAGGAGGGTTCGAACACTCGACCCTGTGCACCCAAAACAGACACAAACATCCTCACTCCAGCCATATCCTCTCTTGAGGACTTTTGTTTACATTTCCTTTAATATTTCTTTTATATTGTTTTTTTTTCGTATATATTCAGCAATATTAAGCCCGAAGATTGATTATTCATTCGTTTTGGCTTATTCCATCGAGCACAACTCCCATTGTTTCTTGCGAACTTATTTTCCCCACGTCCTTCGATATGTCCTAGTAGTTTCATTGCTTGTCCTTTCCATTTTCTTAGATTTTTGTAACTTTGCATATTTCTTTTAGAGCTTATTGAGTCGTATCGGCTTATTTGGCTGAGCTTATTATATCTTACTTGCTTCTATTGTCTTTTCCATCTTATTTTAGCCTAGTGTGTCGAGTGTCAAAATTTTTTTATTTAGTAAATTATTTATTGTGATTATTTTTATTTTAAAATTTTGAAAAAGTCATTAAAAATAGTAAAAGTAAAATTTAAATTTTCTAAAAATCATTTTTAGTCATAGAATAATATTATTTAGGTTTACATTAGAAAAATTTTAGGTTTGACTTTTTCTTAGTTAGTTTTATTTTTAGGTTTTTTATTTAACTTTAAAAATTCATAATAATTAATTTAAACATTTTCAAAATTTTTAGTATACATTTTCTTTTTAATTAGAATTTTTAGGACTTTTTAGTAATTTTTAATAATTTTTTAGGTGAAATACTTCGTTTGGTCGCGTTTTGACGTTCGTACGTTTAAGCATTTTCGACCATTTTTAGCGTAATCCGTCTCCGTTTTCTTTTCTTTCTTTCATTCCTAAAGCGTAATAACTCGATTAGATACGTCTATATCTTTTGGCTAAACACCATACCTCCTCGAGAACGAACTCAACGACGAGTATTCGCGTTTTTCACAAAACGTGATACTTAATACTTACCCGCTTTTGTCGCTTTGTTTTTCCTAAAATAAAGTGTACAAAAATATTCGCATCACTAAATGGCGCCGCTGCCGGGGAGGTGTGTTTAGTCATATTTATTTATCGTGTTTATTTGAGTGTTTACGTTTTTATCGTAAATACTTCTTTTTATTTTTCTATATTATTAGCCATACAAATAAATCGTGTTAAATTGAACTCAATTAACACAAAATCGTTTTCTCGTTTTCTTGTGAATAATATATTGTATTTACGTAGAACAATTAACACACAATAATTATCCAAACGCGTGAAAACGCAACCTTAATTGGGATTTCATCACTCAATTATTGTATTCGAATCTCAAACGAAAGTTAAAGGCAAAATAGATAAATACTCTTAATTAGTTTAATCTCGATAAATACAAACTATAAGGTGGGTATAAGGCGGTTGTATTTCACGACCTAAAGAAAAAAGGCTCTTAAGTGCTTCGCGCCGCCTCGTTTTCTCCGCTCGCTTGTGCGTATTTTGAAAGTGACGATTAATTAGGGGTTTGCCAACTCAAGTATTAATATATCTATTTTTGTGAGTTTACATTATTGAACCCTCGAAACGTTTTGGCGTTCCGCCAACGTTTCAAAGTCGACGAAGGTTTTTACTTCACGTAATTGCCTTCACTCCTCTTGGATTCATTAATCGAGACCTTCGATTCATGGATAATTTTTGTAGATTAACTTCTACGTAATACACAAAAATTCCAAAAAATTAAAAAACCAAAAACACAAAAAGATTCTTCGATTTTTCCCTCTATTTTCATAATTCTTTTTCTCAACCCCTCTAAATTTTAATTCTTCATGGATTTTCATTGCCTAGGTTGTGGGAGACGATTGTTTGGTTCCGTATCATGTCCATGGTGTATATGCGAAAGGTGCGGAGATTATATCGACTATGTAGATTTTTGAACTTGTCCCTCATGTAATGCGACCAATTGTTTGTATACTTCTAATGAAAAACGTCACATCCATTGCCTATATTGTGGAAGCCCTTCCCATTGGCACTATGAGTGTCCAATTCAATACCTAAATGGTCACAATCACGAGCCTAATCCGAATTTCGTTGACCAATCTTCGCAATACTCAACGTCATGTGAGTATTGTGGAGATGAACCTCACTATGGGTACGATTGTCAACCGGTGAACCAAAATACGTATTTCGACAATCAATTTTCCGGTTTTGACGAATCACACGACATGGGTTACAATTACAACAATGGGGGTGGTTATCCATACGACGAACCGGATTTTTCTCAAAATCCGTGTTGCGACAATTGTGGGGGGCCTCACGATACTTATTCTTGCCAACCAATGCATTATGATGAACCCAATTCATACGATAATTCCGGTTTTGATAAATTTGAGGCCCCACCATACAATCTCGATCCTCAAAATTCCCATGAGCCCGATCCATGTTACGATTCAAATTTTGACCAATCATCTCCACAACATATTTTCGATGATGATCTCGGTTCTAGCCGCATCGACGAGTGTTGTAGTCGCATCGACGAAAGTTTTAATCGTTTCAATGAACGAATTGATATGCTCTTTCAACTAATTATGGAAAGAAATAATAACCCAATTGTTGAAGAGGTTGAAAAGAGCATCGAAGTTGAAGAAACGAGGGTGTCAACGAACGAGGTTTTTGAAAATGTTTTCGAAAATGAACAACAAGAAAAACTCGTAGCACGTGTTGGAACGATGAATGTTAAACCTTTGGAACCTAATTTTTCTAATGAAGTTGAAATCATCAAAGATTTTCAAAATCAAAATACACAAAATTTTGACGAAGATAGTCCGTTAAGTGATTTTGAAAAGGAAGAAATTGATAAGGTTTTAAGGAGAATCATTGACCCCTCGATTTTTGAAGAGTATCAAAATTTAATTCCGGAGGGATGCGTTACTACTATTTCTACGTCTTTTGAGAACCCGCTTTCGATCCCTCCGAAGGACCAATTTGAAACCATCAAGGCTACAACATCTCGTGACGAGCCTTTTACTCCTAATCCCACGCCGTGTGAGATTATGGATTTATCATATGAGAAGTCCGCCGATGGCCTTGCTCACATTGATACGTTTTTCGATGCCGATGTCGAAACTACTAAGGCAAAATCTTCAAATGAAGAGCCTTTTACTCCTATACCCACTACGGAAACTGATGCCTCTCTAAGCATGGGGGAGACGAATCTTAGCACTAATCCTAGTGTCGAGATCCCTATTCCAATCCAAAGTGAGCCTACGGTTTTCTCCGAAGATGAGGTAAGTGATTTTGCTCTCGATGAATTTTTCCACGAATATTCTAACGAGGCAAATCACAATAGTGAGTGTGATTCTATATCACGTGATGATGTCTCTCCCATTGACACTTTGGGGAGAGAATCAACGACTTTTTCGAACCCTCTTTTTGATGACGATGATTTTTCCGCTAGTGATGACGAGTCACTAATCGACGAGGACGTTCAAAATACCGATTTTAAAATCTTTTCGAACCCTTTATTCGAATTTGATGACGCGTTCATTTTTGGTGATGTAAATCCTCTCTTTGATGAGACGTTCGAGGACATCGAGAGTGAGGATTCTAAGGATCTTAAACTCGATGAGCTGGATTTGCTAGTCACCCACCCGAAGTCTCATACGGTTGAGACTACTCTTTCTACTCATGATGTTTCCATTCTCGAGGGGTTCACCGATGGACCGCCTCTCGATGAGAATGAGGATTTTAATGAGGCTTTTTCCTTCGATCCGGGGGGAGACTTTGAAACTCCTATTTTGCATGATTTACCCTTGTTTCAAAGTGAACCAACCCACCCCCTCGGATTTGATGAGTTTACCTACGTTGGAAGGGGTTTTCTTCCTTACAAGACATATCCTCCAGCTTTGCGTGTTTTATTTTCAACAAAATGTGAGGATATGATCTTCGATCCCGGTATAAAGGCTTTGCCATTATTCACGGTTGCTTTTGGGCCTTGATTACATGTAAGTCCCACCAAAAATGACCGAACCATGATTATCCCTAAATGATCACATTTATGGGGATTCGAGTCGAGCTTTTGACTCGGTTATCAAAAACAAGGTGCCTCGTGGGGGAAACCCAGGCTTATCCATGTACATATTATTGCTTTCTAATTAGTTTAACGTGAGGGGATTTGTGCCCTTCAAACCTTTGTTCCGTGGTTGTGGTTTTTAGATCATCATCTTCACGATTCAAGCCTCTCGTGTTCGTTTTTCGTGAGCCTTGATCGTTTGCTTTGAATACATTCTCAATATCCACATGATGTATCCTGTTATGTTCTAACCTTAGGTTTTTAGCACACTTCATAAACGGCTATTAATTTAATGGTTCCACCTTTTCCATGCTAGATTAAGCATTCGACTACGTCTCTAGTATGGGGGTATCCTACCCTTAGACTCGAAACATTGAGGACAATGTTTAACTTTAGTATGGGGGGTGAATAGATACTTCACTTTGCTTACGCCCTCGTGCACTCCAAAATTTTTTTTTGTCTCTCGTTTTGTTGCAAAATAAGGCTAAAAATGGCCAAATTTTAAATTTTTCTCATGTTTTTATAAGTGTTTAAGACACGAATGTAGATTTTCCGATGGCGAGAATAAGAGTACTTTTTGACTCGACCGTGCGTGTAGAGCACTTAGCTTCGATTCCTTAACTTTTTAGGCTAAGTCTCTTAAATGAGGACGAGAAATGATAGAGTTAATTATAAGTTACTATGCTAAACGTAGAGTACTCGTATTCTTTCAAAAACTCATGTGTTCTCTTTATTTGCTTATTCTCCCTTCGCTTGTAAATATTTTTTGCTTAATAAATATTGACTTAGCGGTTTAGTCTTGATTGTTAGGTTTCTAGTCTTTTCTAGTAGCTTCCGTGTAATTAAATTGGGAAGACATTAAGGTATCGCCAGCGTCACGGTTTTGAAGTATTGGCACCCGAATAATCAAAAGCTTCACCCAATAATAAGATTTCAAGTGCTCACCTAAATTAAGCAAACAATTTGAAGCCCCACAAGGCCGAAAAATCTATGCAAAATTGAAAGTGAATCAAGCCTTAATCTTCGAAGCTTTAAAGATCCAAAATTCGCTTTAGCGTGAGGATATACGTCTTTGGCTAATAAAACCACCGATGAGGCGGATAATAAAAGCCAAGGCAAGACCGAAGTCATAATAAAAGCTTCATGGCGAAGTTGAATAAAAGATAGAGGTAAACCAAAGATAATAAGGCCCTTCCGTTAGGGGGCGTATAAAAGTCTTGGTAATAAGTCTCATGTTCAAAACCGTTATAAAACCGTGTGTATCGATTCTTCTTGTCAACTTAATTTTTTAACATCGTTGTCTATTGGGAGGGGTTATTGATTTGATGGTCTTGGTTAAACCGTTAGGACTCTATTTTTAGACTTAATCTCTATTCACACATAAGTCAACAATGTATCCTCGTGATCATTAAGACAAAATAAAATATAAGAGATACAACTTAGGAATAATGGGAGGATAAGTACGTGATTAGGGCATATGAGTAGTGCTAGCATTACCAACTTATAATGACAATGATCTCGTTGCACGCTTGGCATGGAATTAGGGTGAAAATCGAGGACGATGAAATTATTTCTAACGAAGCATTCACGTGTTCTTATTCTATGAACCTAAACGTCCCATTTTGCGATGAAAATCATACATTATGTCTAAAACACAAGTAGTAGTAATAGTAGTAGTGTAGCTAGTTTATCATTCAATAAAGTGAATAAAAATGAATTTTGGAGGTGCTACGATACTTTATTCTAGCATTGCGTGAGGGCACGACAATGGTTTAGTATGGGGGAGTGATGAGACTGCTTTTATACATAGTCTCATCGTCCAAAAAGGGCTTTAAATGCATAAAATATCATGAAAATGGCCAAATATATGCTTGTGTTTGTTGCTTGTGTATTTTAGGTACGGATATTGAGAAAATGACAAAAGATCACAAGAATCATAAAAAAACGAACACGGGAAACGAAGCCGCACAATGAACCAAGCCCTAACATTGATTTTCCAAGAAAGACCCTGAAGTTTGAAGATTGAACTAGTTTGGTCCCTCAAGTATTGAAGATTGTCACTTTATACCCCTAAGAATCTCAAAATATACTTAAGGGGTCCCTAAAGTTCGAAGACTTTACAAGATCAACCCTCAAAGTTTGAAGAAAGTCACACCATTAGTCCTTAAAGCCAAAAGTTTTCCAAAAGGACTAACGGTGCAATTCCTGAAGGACTAACAATGCAATACAACAAGGACCCTGGGTGTAAAGTTTATTACTAAACTGCTGTTAGGGGAGGGACTTAAGTTACCAAATCACCAAACTCATTTAACCATTATACCATTATTGTTCCAACCCAACCAGCCCATATATCCACCAATCCCCACATGACACCTCACCAAACCCACTAACCCAGCTTAATGTTTTTAACAAAACACGTTTTTTTATTAATATAAGTTGGAGGGAAACATGTTTTGTTCCCTAATCATCCCCAAGAACCCTAGAGCCAATTGCAGATTTAATTAAGCTTGTCTTAATAGGAAATCTTAAATAAATTTAGGGGTTTTGATCCTTAACCTCATCCCAACATACCCACATGTCCAGGAAAGTAACACATCATATCTCGCCGCCTTCAACCCATTAGTCTCCGTTACAAGGTAGGGCGGGGGTGATCGAGAGCAGGCGGATGCTCCCAGAACAGACCAAGCATTTGCTCACATTGGAGCTTCCGCTTGGTCCCCTCCCACAACTAAGTTATCACGGGTTGTAACTTTTACAAGTCAAAGAGACCAAATCAATGGCTATGGATCAATTACTTGTTCAACAAAACATTTTGAACCACTGAGATCAATTATCCATCGCTGGCAATCACTATCACCTCAGAAGCTCCTAGAAGAGATTCAAATGATCAGCATATTCGTTTTTGATGCCAAGGGTGGATTTGGAATTTCAGTCGACTAGGGTTTTAGCTTTTCCCTTTTCTAGAAGCATTGTAGCCTGAGTATATAAAGGCATTTAGGCTGTAAGTTTAAGTTGTTCCAGATTTTTGCTATAATTTTTGTAATTCCTTTTTATTTAAATAAAAGTTGGTATTTTGTTATAAATGTAATCCCTTTTTCTTTATTAAAAGTTGGTGTTAAATTTAGCATAATCTGAGTTCCATTGTGTTTATTCATCTTTTGAGTTCCAAATTTTATACAAGTGTAATCCTTTTTTTCATAAGTTGAAAAAGTTGGTTATTTGTAAAAGTTTTGATCAAAAATCTTATCTTGTTTTAAAGTTACTGTTTGAGATTTATTCTCGAAAGGATTTTTAGTTTTGGTGTTTTTGTTCAAGGTTTTGAGTTCATGTTTTAAGTTTGCGAAAGAGAAAGTTTTAAGAAAATCAAGTGAAGAATCAATGATCTTTTCTGTTTATTATTGTTTATGTTTACGTTTTCTAATCTTAGCAGGGAATTGGAGTGCTTGTACACACGCGTGCACATAAGCTCAAAAAGAAAGGGGTGTGGATGTTACGCCCCGTGAGGTGAGTCCTTTTATTTTTCTGTCCAAATTTGCATGTTCACATGGATATATGCTCTTGTTGTTTTTGAGTTTATTTTCTGGATGAATAGGTGGTTTGTATGTTGTGTGATCATAGTTTGTGGAAAAATTGGCCATTGGTGGCATTTTGTATATCTCAGTCTTTGAGAAATTGACCATCTAATCTATTAAGGAGTGTTTGGGACAACTTGGTTATTGGGTAAGGGTTGTCTAACAAAGACCTAGCTTAGCTCTGCACCCCTTAGTAGCTTAGGGTTATATGATTTGTGCCAAAAAGTAGGGTGTTTAAGTTTAAGAATTTGATTTTACATGTTTTGATAAAAAGCTGTTAGTGGATAATATCTTTTTGGATAGTATTCTGTTTAAATTGATGGATGCGAGTGTGAAATCTTGTTAATCTGTTAGCAATAGGCCTTGTCTAGGTCGACTTATCGATATTTGGGAGTTTCAACTTTGCATTGACTTTTCAAACATTCTGTGTTAGTTTGTCTTATTTCTAAGTTTTCGTTGTCTGTTATATTCGTAGGTATAGGGTTAAGTTGTGATTGAACCATTTAAAATAGGTTAGGAGTAGTATTTACTAGCATTTGTTTCATGATAAAATCAAAAAAAATATATATACATGGATCTTAAGTTTTAAGTGTAGTACCATCAGTAGGTATTGGTGAACGGAAAGCATTATAAGCTAACTATTAAGCCGAGACTTCACTATTCGCTGCCTACAGCCCATATCAGCTTTCTGTTTTATTTATAAATTGAAGTACTGCTTGATTTGCTTGCTTGATTGGATATTTGTGGGCCTTAACAATCTGTGTTTTCCTGTGCATCAATTAAATCCCACAAGAACTACTTATGGGGTGTGCATTTGCCCCCTAAGAACACTCCAAGTAAAAAGAAGTAAAAAAGGACATCTGCTTGTTTACTATAATCTGCTCAGTGTTGTGAAATCAATCGTGTGGTTTGTGTTTTGGGATTCACAGTAACTGCGCATCTAGAGAAAGCCAGAAAAAAAAGAGTATTGTGTGCCCTTTGATCCACACAGCAAACCAATAAAAAAAATAAGCAAAACAAGTGCCTGCCGTTAGGGTGTTGTAGGCTGCCTTATTAATTTGTATGCTTAACTGTGCACTAGTGAGCTCAACCTTTGTGTTCACTAAAGTAATTCGAGGTATTTTTGAGTATGTGTATGTTTGAGTGTCGTGTTGTCGTTTTATGTGAATCCCAAAGAAATTCAGAAAGCTAAAAAAAGTAAACAAAGGAGTATTTGGATTGTGAAGGTCTGCTGGTGTGTCTCTTTTTCTTTATTTTGTGCTTTGGAATTTTGATTGTATTTTGGTTTTGAGTAATAGTCACTTACTGAGCATCCTATTATACCAAAGAGAATACCAAAGAAACAAAAAAATAGGATTGTGTATCCTTGATTTGTGTTTTAGTTGTGAAAATTACAAGTTTTTGTATTTAAAATCCGTTTTGTAGTAAAAGGGTCAGCAATCCTTAGCTTACTGTATTTTTCTGTCTGTTGAAATAACACTGCCTGCACCAAAAAGAGGGCAGCAGGATTTGAACTCGTGACCTCTGCCCTCCCCACCAGACACAACTGCTAATCTCTCTACCATCTACTCTGTTGGTGCTTTTGATTTACTTGTCTTCTTGTTTTCGTTTTATATAGTTTTGTCAACAGAAAATCTATATAAAAAAAAGGATAGCAAAAGTGGGCACCAGGAGGGTTCGAACACTCGACCCTGTGCACCCAAAACAGACACAAACATCCTCACTCCAGCCATCTCCTCTCTTGAGGACTTTTGTTTACATTTCCTTTAATATTTCTTTTATATTGTTTTTTTCGTATATATTCAGCAATAATAAGCCCGAAGATTGATTATTCATTCGTTTTGGCTTATTCCATCGAGCACAACTCCCATTTTTTCTTGCGAACTTATTTTCCCCACGTCCTTCGATATGTCCTAGTAGTTTCATTGCTTGTCCTTTCCATTTTCTTAGATTTTTGTAACTTCGCATATTTCTTTTAGAGCTTATTGAGTCGTATCGGCTTATTTGGCTGAGCTTATTATATCTTACTTGCTTCTATTGTCTTTTCAATCTTATTTTAGCCTAGTGTGTCGAGTGTCAAAATTTTTTTATTTAGTAAATTATTTATTGTGATTATTTTTATTTTAAAATTTTGAAAAAGTCATTAAAAATAGTAAAAGTAAAATTTAAATTTTCTAAAAATCATTTTTAGTCATAGAATAATATTATTTAGGTTTACATTAGAAAAAATTTTGGGTTTGACTTTTTCTTAGTTAGTTTTATTTTTAGGTTTTTTATTTAACTTTAAAAATTCATAATAATTAATTTAAACATTTTCAAAATTTTTAGTATACCTTTTCTTTTTAATTAGAATTTTTAGGACTTTTTAGTAATTTTTAATAATTTTTTAGGTGAAATACTTCGTTTGGTCGCGTTTTGACGTTCGTACGTTTAAGCAATTTCGACCATTTTTAGCGTAATCCGTCTCCGTTTTCTTTTCTTTCTTTCATTCCTAAAGCGTAATAACTCGATTAGATACGTCTATATCTTTTGGCTAAACACCATACCTCCTCGAGAACGAACTCAACGACGAGTATTCGCGTTTTTCACAAAACGTGATACTTAATACTTACCCGCTTTTGTCGCTTTGTTTTTCCTAAAATAAAGTGTACAAAAATATTCGCATCATTAGGACCATTATTTTGAGCTAGCTCGATGGTCCCATAAGGAAACACTTGTGTTATGGTGAACGAACCCGACCAACGAGATTTCAATTTCCCGGAAAATATCTTCAAACGAGAGTTAAAAAGTAACACTTGATCATCAACGTTAAAAACCCGGTTTTTAATCTTTGAATCATGAAACTTTTTAGTCTTTTCCCTAAAAATCAATGAATTTTCATAAGCATTATCTCTTAATTCATCCAATTCATTAAGTTGTATTTTCCGGTGATCTCCCGCGGTCTTCAAGTCATAATTGGCATGCTTTAGGGCCCAATATGCCTTATGCTCCAATTCAATAGGCAAATGACAATTCTTTCCATAAACTAACTTATTAAGAGTACAACCAATAGGTGTCTTATAAGCGGTCCGAAAGTCCCACAAAGCGTCATCGAGTTTATCAGACCATGAAGCACGGTTTTGTCCAATTGACCTTTCCAAAATGCTCTTTAAAGCTCGGTTTGAAACCTCGACTTGCCCACTCGTTTGCGGGTGATAAGCCGTAGAAAGACGATGTGTAACTCCATATTTCTTTAGAACCTTTTCGAATTGGTCATTACAAAAATGGGTTCCACGATCGCTTATAATAGCACGAGGGGTTCCAAACCGAGAGAATAGTTGCTTCAAAAACTTCACTACCACACGAGCATCATTTGTAGGCAAAGCCTTAGCTTTTACCCACTTTGATAGGTAGTCGACGGCGACGAGGATATACTTGTTTCCATGAGACGATGGGAACGGCCCCATAAAGTCAATGCCCCAAATGTCGAAAATCTCACAGACTTTAATTATGTTTTGCGGCATTTC
Organism: Glebionis coronaria; assembly: GCA_025667525.1. NCBI lineage: Eukaryota > Viridiplantae > Streptophyta > Magnoliopsida > Asterales > Asteraceae > Glebionis > Glebionis coronaria. The sequence goes on along the minus strand of CM046877.1, from coordinate 124,097,176 downwards.
ATCCTTTTGTGAGGATTTTCCTTGGCATTGGCAAGAATCACACGACTTCACAAGTGTGTGTGCATCACGATAGATCGTAGGCCAAAAGAAGTCGGCATCGAACACTTTCTTACCGGTGAGATTAACATCGCGGTGACCACCCGTGGGTCCCCCGTGACAAGCTCTAAGGATGTTAGAAGCTTAGGTACCAAAGACACAACGTCGAACGAGTTGATCCGCACAAACCCGAAAGAGATAAGGGTCGTCCCAAAAATATAACTTGATGTCACGAAAGAATTTTCTCTTTTTGTTGTGTCGTCATACCCTTGATTATGAAGTTCCCCGCATGGTAATTTGCAATGTCGGCAAACCATGGGGTGTTGTCTTTAGAATTCACTACACTGAGAGTCTCGAGAGGAAATGTTTCGGTAATTTCCTTGTTCTCGAAAACATCTTTGTGAGGATCCTCTAGACGAAAGAGATGATCGGCCGCTAGATTCTCGGCTCCTTTTTTGTCAAGCACGGTGACATCAAATTCTTGGAGGAGGAGCATCCAACGAAGCAATATCGGCTTAGCATCTTGCTTAGCTAAGAGGTTCTTGATAGCCGAATGGTCCGTACACACGATGCTTTTATTCAAGACGAGATAAGGTCGGAATTTCTCAAAAGCATAGACCACGGCAAGGAATTCCTTTTCTATTGTAATGTACATAAGTTGATCCTCGGTCATCGTCTTACTAGCACAATGGATAGGACGGAAGTGCTTTTCATAACGTTTCCCTAAGACGGCCCTATTGCATAATCACTTGCATCGCACATGATTTCAAACGGTAATTCCCAATTAGTAGCAACAAGAATGGGAGCTTCGGTAAGTTTCCTTTAAGAGTTTCGAAAGCTCAAACACAATCCTCATTGAAGTTAAAAGGAGCATCCTTCTCGAGAAGGTGTGTCATAGGTCGAGAGATTTTTGAAAAGTCTTTGATGAAACGACGATAAAATCCCGCGTGGCCTAGGAAACTCCTAACTCCCTTAACGGTTTTGGGATGAGGTAACTAGGCGATGACGTATATCTTAGCTTTATCGACCTCAATCCCCGCTTTCGAGAACTTGTGCCCTAAGACGATTCCATGTTTACTCATAAAATGACATTTTTCCCAATTAAGCACAAGGTTGGTTTCTTTACAACGTTTTAACATTTTCTCGAGATTAGATAAACACGACGTGAACGAATCACTAAACACCGAAAAGTCATCCATGAATACTTCCATCTACTTCTCGATCATATCATGAAAAATAGCCATCATACACCGTTGAAACGACCCGGTGCATTGCAAATTCCGAAAGGCATTCTACGATAAGCAAACATTCCATAAGGACACCTAAACGTAGTTTTCTCTTGATCACGAGGGTCGATAGGGATTTGAAAGTAACCGGAAAAACCATCTAAAAAGCAATAGAATTCATTTCCCGCAAGTCGCTCCAACATTTGATCCATGAAGGGCAAGTGGTCTTTACGAGTGGCGTCATTTAACTTTCGGTAGTCAATACACACCCTCCAACCAGTCACAGCACGAGTGGGAATTAACTCGTTGTTTTCATTGGGTACAACGGTCAGTCCTCCCTTCTTAGGGACACAATGGATTGGGCTCACCCATGGGCTATCGGAGATAGGATAAATCATTCCCGCGTCAAGAATTTTTATAAATTCCTTTTTGATGACATCGTGAATTTTGGGGTTTACCATTCTTTGACTTTGAATTGCGGGTTTGTAGTCCTCTTCTATTAAAATCTTGTGGGTAAAATTTTGGGTCAATACCCTTAATGTCGGAAATTTTCTAGGCAATCGCCCCTTTATGAGCTTTAGGAACTTTCAAAAGTGCGGTTTTTTCATCATTAGCAAGATCTTTTGCAATAATAACCGGCAACTTGTCATCACCTTCCAAGAATGCGTATTCAAGGTGAGATGGAAGATCTTTCAATTCAAGGATTGGTGGTTCCTCGATCGAAGATTTTTGTTCAACACTCATAACTTCCATCGACGGAAGAAATGGTGGAATAAGAGTATCATTACCAATAATCACCTCATCTTCATTGTCGATTTCATTTGAAGTAAAATTGCCTCGTTGGAATGGAGTGAGATTCGGTGTAGAATTAGCAAGAATCGGATCCAAAATAGTGAGACTTCCACTTGACGAACTATCGAAAAAACCTAACACTTCTTGCGAAATCTCATCGCAACCCACATCAACTAAGTTAATGTGATTGATGGTAGCGATTGCATAAACATGAGACGGTGTAGAGTTTTGAGTAGCGTTTATAAGAAGTTCTTCTTCGTTGAATCTCAAAACAATAGTTCTGGCATGAACGTCGATAAGCGATCTCGAGGTGTCTAAAAATGAACTTCCTAAAATGAGAGGAACTTTAGGATCCGTAGGAATGTCTACAACGATAAAGTCCACAGGATAGTAAAACTTTCCAACTTTAATGAAAACGTCCTCGGCTACTCCACATGCAAGAATTGTAGAATGATCGGCCATCTCGATAGACATGTTCGAAGGAGTAAGAGCCGGAAGTGATAGCGATTTAAATATCTCAAGAGGCATCAAATTAATACTAGCACCAAGATCGGCCAAGGCGTAGCATTCCTCCATATCTTGAATTGCACATGGAATCAAAAATTTACCGGGATCACCGACTTTTTGAGGTATGCGGTTGAGAAAAACCGATGAACAATTAGACAATTGTTGTAATTTCTCTTTGTTATTCAACATACTTTTGAAGTTTACGGCAAATCGATTCATCATGATTAAAGCATCGGCAAAACTTATATTAAAATGCAAATCACGAAATATTTTCATAAAAAGCTCGAATAGTTGTTACGTTCTTGTGCCTTTTCCTTGTTTCATCTTGAAGGAGGTAAGGGTGTTGTGGGTTGGGGCATAGGCAACGACCTTGGAATCTCGGGTTCCACAATTGGTATTGGTTCAACCGTAGGTGTGGTATGAGCGGTACTTCGTGGGCTTGTGATATGCTCCTTTTCGACCATCACCTCTGGCTCTTTCTCGATTTCCTTCTCCGTAGAAGTACTAGGACGAGAGATTGGTTCTTTGAAAGTTTTACCACTACGAGTAGTAATCACCTTCATTTCTCCCTTCGGGTTTGCAATGGTATCACTAGGAAGACCACCCGAGGAAGAGGGTTTACACATGATTGATTCAAACATTTTAGCCATTCGATCTTAAAATTTAGATTGCCTTATATCCGCTTTTAACAACTCTTTCTTAATCTCATGTTGACCTTGTTCCATTTTTTTGTTCATTTTGTTGAAGACGTTGAACGTTTCCTTCCATTTTATTATCATGAGTTTTCAATTCATTAGCAAGTTCGTTTTTAAGCTCGTTTTTCAACTCGGATCTTAAGCTAATCATCTCACGTTGCATGTTATCAAACTTAGCATCGTTTGCTTTTGCATAATCCAAAAGTTCTCAATTAAGATTTTTAGTGTGAGTATTTTGAAAACCTTGTGTAGTGTTTTAAAAATCACGATTTTGGTTTTGATTTTGAACTTGCCCATTCCCACTTTGGTAATTACCCTTGTTTTACCACCATTTTGATTGTTTTTTCGATAGTTGTTAACATTTTGATTTTGGGGAGCTTGATTTGGGCGGGAACCTTGGCCGTTTTGGTTGAAAGTTCCCGTTGCTACGTAAGCACTCGAAGTGTTACCACCGGCTGTAATGCACTCGGAAAGATCATGAGCTCCACCACAAGATAAACAACTCTTTTCAATAGCTTTAACCGATGCGGAATTTAAAGCATCTTGTGCTTTCCAATGTGTCATAAGCGTCGAAAATCTATCGAAAAACCGATTTTCCTCATTTGCTTCATCATGTAAGGCATTCATGTTACGAGACGATGACGATGACGATGACGATGAACCCATATTGCCAACACTCAGTGTGATACTATCTATATACGTATTCATCATACTCTTTGCCGGTGAAACATTACAAAGATTGAAAGAGATATATGTCGCAAACTTCCTCCTCTATAGAAACTGAGATCCTCCATAAAATACAAACTTACTTTCCACCTTTTTTTGCAGCTGGCTTTGTGGTCTTAGTAGCTGATGAAGTAGCAGCAGGTTTTTTGTAGCTGGCCTGTTTATATTAAAAGAAGATTTTAGCTTAAAATGGGAAAGTTATTTTACATAACACATTATGAGAAGTAAAGGCTTGGGTAAACTTGGTGATATTAAGGTATGTGAATTTTTCAAGTCAACAGAAAAAATTTCAGGTTTGATATTAAAAGTTGTCCGTTCTATCTCACATTTGAAATAAATAAATCATTTCATTGGGATTTTGAATTTAAACATATTCGGTTCACAATGGGTAGTTTTTAGCAATGATAAGTCTATATGATAGGTACAGCTATTTTATTTGAACAAAATGATTTAGAAGGTTTAGCTAATTGAATACACATTAAGCGGTTTTTAACCCATTCGAATCCTTCACATTTTGGCTACTAATTTGACGCATTAGAGATATTAAAACGTACTTGCTTTGTGGGCTCTTTGTTGCCGTTGTACTTGTTTTCTTGAGCTTTGATGTCGCACCACTAGCAACTTTCTGCGGCTGTGAGTCAGCTTCTGAGGACTCACTGGCTGCATCATCTTCGTCATCACCACCATCATCTATATTACCATCTTGACCATCACCTCCGTCCTTTGATAAAGTAGCCTTAAGGAATGCGATCTGATCTTTCAATTTCTTCAAATCCTCGTCATCATTATTTGATTTAGCAGCCCCAAGTTCAACCGTAGACACACGTACTGCAAATTTTAATGTACTAACTGTCTCTCCAACTGTATCCGGATCAGGACTTACATGAATAAACATTAACGTCTTAGCTTTCCCACCTACATATTAACATCACTTACAGGCTTATTAACGAAAAAGTAAATATTAAAAAATGTAGTACCGACATTAATCTTTAGGTGTGGATACTTACCAAGAGCATCTTGTAATAAGAGGGTTAGTTTACTGTTTCTATAAGGAACATGAGCATTTTTTTGAGAAAGACTTGTTGGGAATAAAATGAAGCCAAGACACTTAGACGCTGACAAGAGGAAATTGGACGTTGATAGGAAGAAATCAAGTGTTGTCAGATCAAGCATTGACAAGAGGAAGTCAAGCGTTGATGAGAAGAAGTCAAGCACTGCTAGGATACTTAGTCTACACGTTTTATGTTTCTAGTAAAGATGTGTTCGACAATGTATTTCTTATGTTTATCTTTACCTAAAATAGCTGATACGTAGACTCTTGTACAAGGTTCCTTAATCTATAAAAGGAGGCCTTTAGGTTTAGTTCAATATATGTTTTTACACTTTCATTATACACAAGTTCGATTAATCAATAAAAGTGAAAGTTTGGTTTATTCTGTTTGTGTGTTCTTATTCTAAGTATTAATTCCGCATAATACTTAGTTTGTTTCGTATACAACAAAGTTTCTCTAAGTGTTTAACTTGATTCATTCTCGTTTGCACAAGCTAAATCGATCTAAGTTTGGGATCAACAAGTGGTATCAGAGCTTGTTGAGGAACTTTGATCTAAAGAACACAAAACCCTAAAAACCCTAAATTGCCAAAACCCTAATTTTTCAAAAAACCCTAAAAACCAGACAACATGTCTACTCCAGAGTTGGCCTCCTCCTCAAGTCATAACCTAAAAATCCCCATGCTTGACCCTGACAACTTTGAGCTATGGAAGTTCAATTTTGAGCAGTACCTTCAAATCCATGACCACACCCTATGGGAAATTATTGAATATGGAAACACATTCGATAAGGCTACCAAGATACAAGCTGCTATTACTTTAAGATCAATTCCAGGCTCAAGTGAAGCTGATCGAAGAGAAAAACCTACAGATGGGAGAGCTGTCTCAACTGAGGACATTGCAAAGAGAAGGAACGACATGAAAACTCCAAGCATTCTCAAACTTTCTTTAGGACCAGCCAATCAGCACAAGTATAGAGGCTATGAGTCTGCTAAAGAACTTTGGGTAGCCCTTCAAGTCACTTATGGTGGTAATGATGATACTGCCTCAGAGAAAAAGAAGCAACTCTTGCATGAGTATGTTGTGTTCAAAGCTCTTCCCAATGAAAAGCTAAGTGGGGTGAGAAGCAGACTTCTTGACATCACAAGAAAATTGTCGTTTATGGGAATAGTGCAAGATGATGCTGATATCATTACCACTTGCCTTAAAAGTCTTGGTGATGCATGGAAGATTGAAGCAAGGTCTATGATTGCTAATAATGCTCACAAAAGTTCCACTTTTAATGACGTCTACAATAAACTGAAGATTATAGAGAGTGAAATCCTTTTGGATCAAGGAAGCAAATCTACCAATGGAAATATGGCCTTCTTCTCACATAGTGAAGGTCAATTTGATCAAAGGGAATCATACATGCACCCCATTACTGGATCACCTTGTGTCAACGTTGGATCAAGCTTTGTCAGCGCCTCACATTCAGACGATGACACATACAATGTTGACTCACCAAGAGTTAAGCCTACTGGTATTGATCTTGATACAGTGTGTGCATACATTGCTTCATTGCCGAATGGTTCAGTATTTACATATGAGGACCTTGAACAAATTAGTGATGAGCATTTGGAGGAGATGGACATAAAGTGGAATATGGCACTTGCAAGCATAAGGGCCAATAGATGGAATAGGAGATTCGGGAAGAAGATGACCTTTAATGCTAAAGACACTGCTGGGTTTGATAAATCTAAAGTTGAGTGTTACAATTGCCATAGTATGGGTCACTTTATGAGAGAATGCAGATCTCCAAGAAGATCTGATGCTGGAAAGCCTTCAAGCCAAATCATCAAGGTTGAAGATACAAAGGCTATGGTTGCCATGCAAGAGATTGATGGTATTGGCTGGGACTAGAGATTTTTGGCCAAAGATGTGGAAGAGAACAAAGCCTTGGTTGTAGAAAAGAAGGAAGAGAAGCATGTTCACTATGCTCTCATGGCACATTCTTCATCTTCATCAGACAATGAGATATCTGATGATGCATTTTGTAGCAAAGGTTGTCGTTTAAACACTGAAAAACTTAACAAAGAAATTTTAAAGTTAAAATCAGATGTTTTTGATGAAAAATGCAAGTTATCTAGTTATCAACTTGCACTTGTTCAAACTGAAAAGACTGTGGTTGAATATAAGAAAATGGAGCTTGACCTAAAAGATCAAATCAATGTTTTGAATCATGACCTCAATGCTAGTATTGAGGTAAGGGACATCTTGGAGAGATCCAAAGGTGTTATACAAGCTGAGTTGGTTGAGGCCATTAAAAACAAAGATAATGTAGAGCTTAAAAATCAAAGATTTGATAAAGCTTCTCAAACCTTTGAAAAATGTGTTATTGAACAAAGAGACTCTAGGGATATGAATGGGATTGGGATGAAAGAGTATGCTGGTGTTCCACCACCTGCTGGGAACTTCTATGGTGTCCTTAGAAAGGATTTGTCTTGGACTGGTATTCTAGAACTCCAAGAAAAGGAATTTGTTCCTCCACCAAGAGTTCTTACTCCAGTAGAGGAATATAAGCAGAAATTGACTGATTTGGACCAATGGAAAAAGGCCAATCCTACCTTGTTTGTTAAAGGTGGCATGCTTAGTGAAAACCCAAATGAGTCAACACCCATAAAAGTGACTAACCCTACTACTCAAAAGACTGTTGACCTTGGCTTGAACGTTGATAGCAAACCTAGTATTAAATATGCAGAAATGTATAGAAAACCTAGGTCACCAAAAAGTCAAGTTAGTGATAATATGACAGGTTTCTTTTCATCTAGACCTAGAGTTATGTCTAGAAAAGCTTGTTATACTTGTGGAAGTTTTTTACATTTGGCTTATAAGTGTGTCAATGCTTCAAAGGTCAACGCTGATAGAAAGTCAACCATGGTCAAACCAAAACCTTTTTCCCAAGAAAGTCCACAAGTCGTTAGACCAGCTTCATTCTTTACTAGAGGGTCTAATACTTATGGACGAAGACCTTTTGAAAAGACAAATACATGGTCTAACAGACAATGGGTTCCTATAGCAAACCTTAGTTTTGGCGCTGACAATGGCAATTTCAGCGTTGTCAAGAACAATTTTAACATTGACGGGAATGTTTCCAGCGCTGTTAGACCAAGTAATGTCAAATACTTGCAACCAAAGGGAAAAGGGTCTAAATCTTCTTCTAGCTTAACTTGGAGACCCAAACAAGACCAAAACCCTAATTCAGATCGGATTTTTATGACCTGTAACAGATTTCATTATATTTCAAAGGTCATAACTAAACCAATTGGGGTTAACTGGGTGTTTAATCCAAAAAGGGATGAACAAGGGGTTGTTATAAGGACTAAATTTGTTCCTGTTGAACAACCAAATGAATCCAAGTCTGCTCAGTCTTGGGTTCCCAAAGAAAACTAATTTGTTTTCTTTATGTGCAGGGCATTCAAAAGCAGGTTAATGATCATGGTTATTGGGATAGTGGATGCTCTAGGCACATGACGAGGAAGGAAGATTATTTGACCAACTTTACCCACATTAAAGATGGTGACAAAGTGTACTTTGGAGGCGGATATGGAACTATCACTGGCAAATGCACTCTTATCACCAACAGTTTGCGTTTTGAAAACGTTTTTCTGGTAAAAGAACTTGATTATAATCTGTTTAGTGCATCACAAGTTTGTGATAACAAAAATAAAGTTCTTTTCACTGATACTGAATGCTTAGTGTTAAGCAAAGATTTTAAAATACCTGATGAGAAATTCATTGATTATAGAACACCTAGGCATAAGGACATTTATAATGTGAATCTTAATGGAATTAGGATGAATAATAATCTGTCATGTCTATATGCTAAGGCTTCAGTTGATGAGAGTAATCTTTGGCACAGAAGGTTAGGGCACATAAATTTTAAGAACATAAACAGACTTATGAGACATGGTTTAGTTGATGGTTTGCCTGAAAAGGATTTCCACAATGACCACTCTTGTGTTGCATGCCTTAAAGGCAGGCAGCACACAGTCTCTTTTAAGTCTAAACTTGTGCACTCTGCTGGGTTCTTTCCTGTGATCCGTTCAATGGCAAGCGATCTTTCGTAAAAAGCATGAAGAAAGGGGTTAGCTAGGCCACCCGCCGATTCTAAACCACTTCACTTGTTGCAAATGGATTTGTTTGGTCCAACTAATATAGAAAGCTTAAATGGCAAATCTTTTTGTTTTGTCATAACTGATGATTTTTCTAGATTTACTTGGACTTTCTTTTTGGCTTTGAAAAGTGAAATTGCTGATGTTTTGATTAACTTTATTACCCAAGTTGAAAAGAAAACTAGGAATGAGGTTAAAATCCTTAGAAGTGATAATGGTGGTGAGTTTAGAAATAAGCTGTTAGATGGCTTCTGTGCCAAGAAAGGGATTACTAGGCAGTTTAGTGTAGCTAGAACCCCACAACAAAATGGGGTGGCTGAAAGGAAGAATAGAACACTCATAGAAGCAGCTAGGACAATGTTGGTTGATGCTCACTTTCCCATTGCTTTTTGGGCTGGGGCTGTGAATACAGCCTTTTATGTTCAAAATAGGGCATTGATCAACAAAATCCACAATAAGACACCTTATGAGCTATTTTGGAGTAGGAAACCTAATATTGGTTTTCTTAAACCCATTGGCTGTCATGTAGTTGTATTAGATACTAGTGATGCCTTAGGAAAGTTTCGTGCTAAAGGTAATGAAGGCTATTTTATGGGCTATTCAATGCAGAGTAGAGGATATAGGGTTTACCTTAAGAAAGAAAAACGTATACTTGAAAAGGTACATGTTAGGTTTTTAGAAAGTAAACCTAGTGATCCTGAGAGTGGACCAAATTGGCTATTTGACTTGGAACCTTTATCTAGAACCTTGAATTATATGCCTGTTACTAATTCATACATTGTGAAGGTGAATTCAAATGTTGTGGAAGAACCAGTTGTTGCAATTTCAGGTATACAGGTTGATAAGGAGGTGGGATCACATGCAGACAAATCAGCTACCATACTTGAGTATGTCACCATTCCTATATGGACAGATGCATTAGTTGCTACTGCTGCTGGAAAGGAAAAATGTGGTCCACAAGAAACACCAGTTGATGAAAACATGCATGAATCTTCAAGCGCTGACAAAGGAAAATCTGGCGCTGACAGGCCAAATTCAGGCGTTGATGGTTCAAACGTTGACAGCCCTAATTCAGACGTTAACAACTCTTTTGACCATTTATTCTCTTCCAGTATTTTTGAACAAGGTGAACCTTCTTCTAGATATGAAGAGGTTCATTCAGGTGATGATGGAGCAGAATTTGAAGATGATATTGGCAACTTGGAGACTGAAATTGAAGACAACACAATTATTGAAGGAGGAGTACTTACATCTACTATCAAGAATCATCCTTCTTCTCTAATCATTGGTGATGTGATGTCTCCTGCTCAAACTAGAAGGTCTCATCAGACTCATGGAGGTTTTATTGCCAATATCCACAAGAAGGTTGATACTCCTCTTGTTCAGGCATGTTTGTTTGCTTGTTTTCTGTCACAACAGGAACCCAAGAAGATATTTGATGCTCTCAAAGAACCAAGTTAGGTGGAAGCAATGCAAGATGAGCTTCACCAATTTGCTATTCAAGATGTTTGGGAGCTAGTTGACTGTCCCAGATATGTCAGACTTATAGGGACAAGATGGGTTCTTAGAAACAAGAAGGATGAGAAAAGAATTGTGGTAAAAAACAAGGCACGTTTAGTTGATCAAGGCTATACACAAGAGGAAGGGATAGACTATGAAGAGGTTTTTGCACCTGTTGCACGGATTGAAGCAATAAGGATTTTCCTAGCCTATGCTTCTTGCATAGGCTTCACAGTTTATCAAATGGATGTGAAGAGTGCTTTTCTTTATGGCACAATTGCAGAGGAGGTTTATGTTATGCAGCCTCCTGGTTTTGAAGATTCTGAACATCCAGACAAGGTGTATAGAGTAAAGAAAACATTGTATGGACTTCATCAAGCCCCAAGAGCATGGTATGGCACATTATCCACCTATCTGGTGGAAAATAGATTCAAGAGGGGCACCATAGATTAGACTTTGTTTACCAAGAAGACTAGAAAGGACTTCTTACTTGTCCAGGTCTATGTGGATGATATCATCTTTGACTCTTCAAGTCCAAAGATGAGTGAAGACTTTTCCAAGCTCATGACAGACAAGTTCAAGATGCGTGCAATGGGAGATATGAACTTCTTTCTAGGGTTACAAGTTCAGCAGAAAGAAGACGGTATCTTCATCTCTCAAGACAAATATGTAGCAGAGATCTTGAAGAAGTTTGGCTTTTCTATACATGAGAAACGGGCTAGCACACCCATGGATAAGGAACACCCTTGGGGAAAGGTTGGAGATGGAAAAGAGGTGGATGTCAGGCATTATAGGTCAATGATTGGGTCATTGATGTATCTTGCAGCTTCTAGACCTGACATTATGTTTGTTGTGTGTGTATGTGCACGCCGTCAAGTGACTCCCAAAGAGTGTCATCTTTATGTTGTCAAGAGGATTTTTAGATACCTTAGTTGCTATCCCACCTTGGTATTATGATATCCAAAGGATTCTTCATTGGATCTTATTGCTTATTCAGACAGTGCTTATGGGGGTGACAAGTTTGATAGAAAATCCACAACTGGTGGATGCCAATTTCTTGGGAGTAGGTTGATATCTTGGCAATGCAAGAAACAAACAGTGGTGGCTAACTCTACAACTGAAGCAAAATATGTAGCTACAACTTCTTGTTGTGGACAAGTCTTATGGATTCAGAACCAACTGTTGGATTGTGGGTATAATTTCATGCATACCAAGATTTTTGTAGACAATAACAGTACTTTATGCATTATTAAAAATGTTGTACATCATTCTAAAACAAAACACGTAGAAATAGACATCATTTTATAAGAGATTGTTTTGAAAGAGGTTTAATACAACCAGATAGGGTTGACACAAAAGAAAATATGGCAGATTTATTAACTAAACCTTTTGATACTAGGAGATTTCAATACTTGGTAACAAGTATTGGAATGATCAATCTTACCTAATATGTGTTTTTGGGACTTATTATAAAAGTATGTACAGGATATGCATTGTTATTGGTCTTTATACAAAATTAGGTTTTCCACTTTATTTGTCTAACGCTGCTTAAGGTTATTTTTAAGGCTGACAAGTGTTAAAATGACGTTGATAGCAATATGTTAGTTTTGTGGTTTTTGGTCTAATTATGCAGGCATTGTTAGCATTGTACAAATGGATACAGAGTTGCTTATGGATCCTTGGAGCTTACTTGGAGCATGTTCAAGTTTATGGATGATGGTTGGAACATTTATATTCCTATCTTGACATAAATTTTTATTGCATGTATTTTGTTTGGCAACCTGTATATCATATTTTAAAGGGAGGTTTAGGAAACCTTTAGGACTTTTTGGGTATTCATATAATACTCTTATCACAATTCTAGATTGTGTCCACTGGTGAGTACGAGTTAGTTTACTAAATCGTGAGGCACTGTAGCATGCAAAGTTGATATACTTTGCACACTGCCAAGACTTTTTGACCTAGAATTGGATGTGGTTTGTTGGGAGACTTGGGTATGATTTTTATTGGGCTTACCTGGAAAGTTACAAAGGATTTTATAAGATAACTTCATTGTTAAGAACTTTGGTTAGCAATGGACACCTGAGGACAATTATGTCTATCTTGCCTAAGCAAGTGTGCATGATTAGACAGTGCTTGCCACCCTATGGTAATTTTCAGTCTATAGGTTATCTTCACTAGGATAAATTACTTTGTTAAGGTCCTTTTTCTTTTTTATTATTTTTATTTTTGGACGTTGACAGTTTTATTTCCAACGTTGACAAGAATATAGCCATTGGGCGTTGATAAGTTATTTTTGACCGTTGATAAACATTATGTCCTACCCAGTTGTTATTTTTGACGAAAATTTGGGCCGTAATTTTAGGAGTTGGTAACTTTTTATTAATGCACAAGATAATTTATATCTTTTCAAGATTTTAATCATTATATTTTGAAAATAACTGTCTCATCTTTGACTAATCACATGTTTTCACCTCTCTTATATATTTGGCTCATTCCTTTGAAACAGGGTAACTGCTTATTCTTGTCTAACTAATTTTTCACAAACCTTCATCTTTCATAACATTTATCACAACTCTCTACATCAATGGCACCCAAGTTTAAACCAAGGGATTTGGAATTGGGGTTCAGAAGTCAGCATAATATGGTTGCTTATTTAGAGGCTGACAATGCTCTGTTTCCCCAATATACTCAGATGGTGGAGTATTTAAATGCATCCCCATTAAGGTATGCACTTTCTCATGCTCCTCTTATCCCTGTCACACATATTAAACAGTTTTAGAATATTGTCAGTTCCTCAACAGTTAATAATGTGACTACATTGACTGCTACAGTCCATGGGCTTCCATGGGTGGTTACTGAAGCTCTGGTTCGCCAAGCTTTGCATCTTAATGATGCAGATGGTATAACTACCCTACCCATTGGTGAGCTAGAACAAGGACTCCAAGCTTTGGGTTATCCTTTGCCATAGGATGGCCATTTAAATAAATATACAAAACAGGAATTTCCCCCAGCTTGGAAGTACTTGATACATGTCATTCTTCAATGTTTGAGTCCCAAATGTGCTACACACAATGAAATTAACAGATCAATTGGGAGTGCCATTATGTGTATTGCTACTGGGCAAAAATATAATTTTTCAAAAATGATTTTTGATGGCATGTGTCATAACAAGGGTAGCAAGATGACTCTTGCTTACCCAAGGTTTTTACAAATGGTTTTTGATGAACAAAGATACTGAAATAGGGATCACAGTGATTTTTATACGATCCCAGTTCAAAAGAAAGCACTTTTTGGAAAGATGGATTCACCACCTCATAGAGATTTACCCCTTACCTAAGCCATGCTTGTTGTTATTGTAGCAGCACAACCTCAACCAGACCCACTACCACAACCAGACCCATTACCTGACCAACCACCATCACCCCAGCACATGGAAATTGACCAAGATCCCTTCAACCCTGACACGTTAAATTTTGGCGTTGACATTCCTAATCCAAACGCTGACACACTTTTACAACAAACCCAAACACCCCTTAATCTTCAAACAGACACCCAATTCACTTCATCTTCTACACCCCTGACGTTAGGATGGAAAAACGCCAAAGGACTACTGGAGTGTTCTCCTCTATTGGTCTTAGCCATGTTGCATAGAGAACCACCACCATAATTGTGGTTGGTGACATGGGTGGGGCTAGGACTATTGGTACTAGCTTAGATGCAGGCCAAGCCAGTCCTAACATCATTAAGACCCCATCCATGCCCTATGACTCTACTTTGGGAGGTCAAATTCCCATTCTAGAGGAGGGCAGATTGGAACCTTACACATTGTTAGAATTGACGGCTGTCTACATTAGCTTGCAAAAGCAAAATGCAGACCTTGTACATACTGTCTCTACACAAGGCCTTGAACTCAAGCAATTGAGGGAGAGGATTGTTGTTTTAGAAGCTGTTGAGACTAGGAGAAGGCATACAAGGGTCCTTTCATCAGGAGAGGATTCTTACAAAGGGGAGGAAGCTGCTACTGAGCCATTTAATTTAAGTGACAAAGGCTCAGGTGGTTCTATTGGTGTGGAAATAGCTGAAGCTTTGACCAGCTTGAAGGAGAGACCATTTATTGATGTTTCTCTGGTAACTCCAACAAATATATCATTCATGGAGATGCTGGAACAGGTTTCTAAGCCAAGCGCTGACAAGAGTAAGTTGAGCGTTGACAAGTAGGTTTTTGATGCTGACAAGCTAAGCGCTGGTAGGAGTAAGTTAGGCGTTGACACACAGGTTTTGGACGTTGTTAGACCTGCAGGTATGGTTGATGTATCCCAGTCATCAGCTATCATCAAAGATGTGTCTACACAGGTACCATCATCATCTTTACCCACCATTGATATATTAGGTAAAGGTAAAGGGATTATGGTAGAAACAGTAGTTCCCAAGGATGCAGCTCAAGCAAAGTTTGATTCTATGTTGGCTGCACAACTTGAGAAAGAGGAGAGGATGAAGGAGACTGCTATGGAGAGTAAGGAAGGCAATGATGATGAGAGTACAGATTCAAGTGTCATGATTATTGAAGAACCAGAGAGACTGGAATATGGTGATGAGTTGGCAAAGGAAAGGATTGCAGAGTTGAAAAATCAGGTAGATTATGAGATGCCTGAAGTTGCTCAGATGTACTTTGCATGGGAGAATAAGGTAATGGAGAATCCAGACATGACTTTATCAGATCAAATTTGGGGTTTGGAGATTCTACTAAGAGTTCAAAGAGATTTTAAGGTGATTCTGAAGTATAAGGCTAGCAAAGTTCTTTCACAGACTAAGAAGGATAGAAGGGAGCTCTACTACATGCTTCTAAGATGTCATCAAGGAGGTTGGACTTTTAAGAAGTTGCAGGGATTGTCCTTTGATGAATTGGAATATAAAGCTTATCCTATTTGGGCAAGTGTGCAAGAGTAGAACACTATCAGACTTCTTTCGGATGAAAGAAAGGAAGAACTTGCAGAAGAGATGCAGATCTAACAGGCTTTAATTACACCAAGACCTTTGAAGAAGGGAGTTCCACTTGAGTTCCCAGAAAATTTGGATAGAGAGAATCCAAGTGAAGCAGTTATTAGAAGAAGTATTAAGCTCTCACCCTTGGAAGCTTCACATATGGTAGAAGTGTTACCTCATGATTCCAGAAACCCTATAGTTCACTATGAGGAAGATGCAAGTGGGTTTTGGATGATTGGCAGATATGGGAAGAAGGTACATACTTTTACTACTCTTATGTCTTTGTTTGCAAGCCTGGATAGGGAAGACTTGGCAGATCTTTAGAGATTGATGAAGGCCAAGTATGAGACTGAAGCACCTACTTTAGTCAATATAATAAAGATTTGGTCAACATTCAAGAGAATGTGCGAAACAGATGAAGAAGATCCAGTTTGGAAGGATCTTGATAATGTCAGTGGACTTCAATGGCGTCTACATTCAGCAGCTGGTGTATATCATTTGAGTAATACAAAGTTTTCTGAATATCTCCTTGTGGATGCTGGATATCCCATGTCCAAGGAAGTTTTGAAGAAAATGGTGTCAACACATCTGGAGATGGATTACACAAGTGACGTTGGCAAAGATTTTATTAGGTTTATTTATTTCCAACTTAATGAGTAGTTTGTATTTGTAAGAATCCTCCTTGTATTTAGTTTTTATTCAGAAACTTGATTACTAGGATAGATATCAAGTTTAGAGGAGGATTGTTGGGAATAAAATGAAGCCAAGACACTTAGACGCTGACAAGAGGAAATTGGACGTTGATAGGAAGAAATCAAGTGTTGTCAGATCAAGCGTTGACAAGAGGAAGTCAACCGTTGATGAGAAGAATTCAAGCACTGATAGGATA
Source organism: Glebionis coronaria (assembly GCA_025667525.1). NCBI lineage: Eukaryota > Viridiplantae > Streptophyta > Magnoliopsida > Asterales > Asteraceae > Glebionis > Glebionis coronaria. The sequence goes on along the minus strand of CM046877.1, from coordinate 124,080,614 downwards.
CTTAGTCTACACGTTTTATGTTTCTAGTAAAGATATGTTCGACAATGTATTTCTTATGTTTATCTTTACCTAAAATAGTTGATACGTAGACTCTTGTACAAGGTACCTTAATCTATAAAAAGAGGCCTTTAGGTTTAGTTCAATATATGTTTTTACACTTTCATTATACACAAGTTCGATTAATCAATAAAAGTGAAAGTTTGGTTTATTCTGTTTGTGTGTTCTTATTCTAAGTATTAATTCCATATAATACTTAGTTTGTTTCGTATACAACAAAGTTTCTCTAAGTGTTTAACTTGATTCATTCTCTTTTTCACAAGCTAAATCGATCTAAGTTTGGGATCAACAAGACACGCTATGACGTCTCCTAAAGCGGAAAGTGATTTATTTATGTGTGTTGCCTCCTTTAATCTGTCACCTGTAGCTTCTGTTTTGTCGGCTCTTTTACTTCCAACAAGATCAAGCAGATGCATGCAACCTCTAACTGTTGAACTTGATGTCAAGTCCTTTCCACTCACGTGAACCGTACCACAACTACAACAACGGTTTTATAAAAAGTTACTATTGAAGAAGCAACTATCTATCCTAGAACAAGTGTCCACATGTTTATTTTAGATTGTCCCAAAATACGTATCCCCTTCTTTTATAATTTTCCAAGTCTACCGATATACCCTCAGTTAGAACATATTACAAACGTGTATTAAGTATACATTAAGAGTGTGTATCGGTAAATTTGGCGTTATACTAGTAACTAGTGTAACGGCATTCCTAAAACTGTTTGCCATTGTCACTTATTTTTAGGATGGAGGAAATATATATAGGCCATTTTTGTAATGGAAATATATATAGGAAACAATAAGGGAGGGTACCTGTGAGAACGAATACTACGAGCATTCATTGCATTAGAGCCCACAACACGATTTTACCGAGATTCATTAAATGTACAACATCTTCTGTTTTTGAAACAGGTACAAGAGCTGCATCCGGTACATTTATCCCATTTGCTATACCCAGTCTAATTTCTAACATGGATATTCGTTAAGAAAACATATATAATAAAGAGTACATTTTTGGATATGCTTTTTCACTAGACTCATTAAAAACTGACCAAAAATACCGTCTTTGGGTGTTCAAATGAGATGTAGTCTTTCAAATTAATTAACTGTAATCTTTTACCATTATACGACTAGGTTTGTTGCAGTTGGTATGAAGTTAAAATCCAAAGCTGATCACATAATTATAAGTAGTATTTGTTTTCCAGACACTAAAAATAGATTATTTTGACCTTTTACGGCTTTTGTAATATAATAAAGGATATTTTGTGACAGTCCCATCTGTATTTAGGAGATCTCGAACTTGTTCATTGTAAATTTCAAGCATCTGGACATGAACTTCATACGCTATCATGTTTTTCCTCTGCTGTTGGATGTCAAACAAATCATTCAACGCCCTATAGTTCACTCCCATCAATTCTGGTGTAAGGTCTTCAGGTCCAGTCTGCAAAAGAACACATATTTTAGCAACAGAATGAGTCCCATTTCTTATGAAAGTGTGAATAAACTTGTTACCATTATGAAAGTTTTTCCTGATCCAGTTTGACCATATGTAAATATGCAAACATTGTATCCATCAAGAACAGAACGGATCAATGGTTGGGTGTCTGTGTATACCGATGCTACAAAAACATGAAATGGTAAGATAGAGAGATATATAAGTCGGTAAAACTTTAAGAAGGGTTAGTATTTTGGAGGCATCACTGACCTTGAGTTGCTTGTAGATTAAAAACTCTATTAAATGTGAATGCTTTCCGAGTCTCTTTACCGTCTTTTGTAGGTGTGATAACTGCCATAGTAACCTCATCCGTGCAATCGACACAGCTTGGTTTTGGTGGACCAAAAGCTGGTCTCACTCAGCAGTAGACCCTAATACTTCCTTTCAAATCTTGCACTTGATTATATAGCTTTCGGTTTTCATCTACAACTTTGTGGTAACCTGCTGCAGCTTGAGCCAAACTATTCAAGTGCTTTCCTGATATAAATAATAAATTTTTGTTATAAATTTCCTTCTTCCAGGTATCTAAGATTTCAACAAACAAACGCTTTTATTAAAGGTGGCAAGATGGGCGGCTTGGGTGAAGGGTCAAAATAGGCCATGGTTTACTACAGGATGGATCAGGTGTAACACCCCATTTTGATAAATGGAATGTCACGCGTGATTATGGCGTTTCATCAAAGTATGCAAGGTAATATGTAGTAAAACATACATGACCATAGGGAAAACCGGAATCAAACATCGGTTCCCAAACATAAGCCTAAAACATAAATAAAGTAAATGAAATGGACAAAGACTACACAAGCATAAAAATATGAAGGCAAAAGGAAAAGAAGTCTATGGCAGCTTCCATCCTATGCACGTCCTCCAAATGCTCGAATCTGTCCTTGAGTACTTTGGGACATGGAAAGGAAAGTAACGGCTGAGCAAAACGCTCAGTGCACGGATATAATACATAGCATGAAAGGTTGAAACATAAATAATACCAATAGTAGTGAAAATGTATAAGTCCTGGACAACCTGGAACATGTTCATAAAACTGGTTTTATAGTTTGAAAAGCCTTATGTTTATCTTATGAAAATTGTTTAACATGTTAACCATTAGCCAATATAGGTCATGAAATATCAACGTGCATGAATACTTGGAGGGGTGACCTCGTCATGCAAATTAGAGGGGCTGCCTCTAATTTAATATACTGGTTTTTGGGTAGGAGGGATCAGCTCCTTGTGAAGGATGCAAGGCATACACCACATTCACTCTGAATAATATGCTGAAAACATGTAACTAGGATGCACCCATATGCCCCGCATGATAAATATAATAATATGGCCAAAAGCTGAAGGGACGCCACGAGCAATCACTCCGCCGTAGGGAAGTCATAACACCAGTGCCTCTAGTGTTATGGTTATGGTACCTCCATAACTAGGTGAAACTGGTCATGCATGTATATGGCTTTAGGTATTCTAATTAAACATAAGAAATCAAAACATATAAAACATATAATAGGGAAAACAGTTGGCTGCATACGGGGAATCCTAATAAGGAAAGAATGTCCATATTGAAAGGACGGAGAATCCGTACCTTATGTCCAGTGAAAGAAGAAGACGAACGGAAGTGAGTCCTACTTCGGTATCACTAATGCTACATAAATACATACGTGTATAAGTATCTGATTACTGAGTACGTAACTGGTTTTATATCATGTCTTAGCTTGTTTTATATGTCCATGTCATGTTTTACTGATTTAAGCTTTATACTGTGTTTATCGTATATTCTGTCTATTCTGATTAAGTATTACTTGTATTTCATGTATTATTATACATGTTGTGTAATAATAAGTAACTTTCTAAAAATAGAAGGTTTCTTAAAATATAAAGTTTCCAAAAATAGAAAGTTACCAAAAATAGAAAGTTTCCAAAAATAGAAAGTTTCCAAAAATAGAAAGTTTCCAAAAATAGAATTACTGCTTAAAATAGATAAGTTTCCATAAATAGATTAGCTGCCTTAAATAAATAAGTTTCTAAAAATAGAAAGTTTCCATAAATAGATATAAGCTGGTTAATTAAGCTAATTATATAAGCTTAAGTGTTTTCCGATTATTATTCTAAGTCATGTGATTATATAGTATAGTTTATTAATTATTACATGTAAACTAAATAAACTATAGGTTAAAGTATTTAATTAAATATAACATGATTTTAATTAGATAAAGGTAAAATACTTAGGTTAAAACATGCATTATTAACTATTAATAATATAACCTAAGTCATGTAAATTAATTAATTATAGTCATGGTTTTTAATAATTAATTAATTATAAAGTCTAATTAAATAATAAATACTTAGGTTAAAATTCATGAATTACAAATTAAATTAATAACCTAATTCATGTAAATTAAATTAATCATATCATGCTTTTAATTAATTTAATTTAAGTCTTAAAAAATAACATAACTTGTAAATATCATAAACCTAAAAAAATGATTCATGAACCGGACCCGTGACTAAAACCCATGAACCGAACCTGTAACCATCACCATACCCCGACCAAGGTCGGGGTTTCCCCTTGTTTTTGCTGCTGCTGTGAGACTACCACCACCATACCGAGACCATATGGTCTCGGTGGTGTGAGATAAGCCAAGCCGAGACCCCTATGGGGCTAGGTTAGGCATCGACTAGACCACAAACACCCCTAAACCCGATGATTTGATTTAACCCCATGATTAGAACATGTTTAAAATACTTTTTTTAATTAGTTTAATTAAAAACATCGTGATTATATGTGATTCAAAAATCAAAACATAAAAAGAAAAGGTTAAAAGTTATACAGATTACGTGAATCGAATGAGGACGAACACACAACGATCCTTGTAAAAATTCCAAGATCGAAATCAACCCGAAACACCCTTGTGGTGCTCTTGAAACCGGCGGCCAAAGAGGAGCAAGAAGGAAGAATTAGGGTTTTTCTTATTTTCTAGATTTGTGAATAATGAACATGTTTTTCCCTTAATTCCCTAGTTAGTAAAATTACCTGGGCTAAGCCCATGTTTCTTGTTGTAGCTGCGACATGGGGGCCCCACATGGGGTAACCCGTACCTTTTTCCGTGTCTAAACATAATAGTGTGTTCTCGTGTTTTATCGTGTTCGTAATTTACGCGTTCTAATTAGTTATCGATCGTGACTTAATATATTTATTCGTGTTCGTACTAAATATATATACATACGTAATATTAGTTCGTGATTAATTTACGTTCATGATTTCATGTTCGTATGTTCGTAATTATAATTATTATTGGAATAATTATCATGCATTAATACGTATTAAATACTTATCGTGTAATAACACGTACGTAATACTTGAATTTCTTATTCGTGAAACGTAAACATGCTAAATAAGGAAAGTTCTAATCATGTACGTATGATCATAAGGGTACTATTCATGGTAAAAGCATGCGGGTTTTACAACTCTTCCCCCCTAAAAAGAATAATTCGTCCCTGAATTATAGATAACGTAAACTGAAAGAGAAACATACCCGAATCAAACTGAGAGGGTATGTAAGATTAAAGGGCATGGAGGTGACATGATAGAAAGGAACGTGGAACGTGACATGTCTTGACAGGACATGGAACGTGACATGACTGAAAGGACATATCTAATCGATAAAAGAAAAACGGATAAGAAGTCCGGATGAACTTGTCCGTTTTCACGTGGCTTCCCCCTTGCAACGGTTCCTTCACAAGATCTTGACACAATGATAATCTTGGTCCTCCTGAACTTGAGTTGAAAAACACGAAAAGTTCATTGTCATCTACGTAAGATAGATCCCCTAAATTCGATCGAGGAAAATAGCTAACGTGCAAGGGTAACTGAAACATGACGATACAAAATAATCTAACCTAACCGATAATTAGCAACGATGCGCAAGACATATTGAAACGTAGTACGTGAAAAATTTTGAACGTGATACGTGAAAAATTTTGAACGTGATACGTGGAAAATTTTGAACATGATACGTGAAAATTTTTGAACGTGATACGTGGAAAATTTTGAACGTGATACGTGGAGATATGGTGAGTGTAGTATGAGCAAACATATCGTGATCAATGATACGTAGTAACATATCGTGAACGTGATATGAGGAACGTGGAATGAACATGACATGTGAAACATATCGTGAACATGGAATACAACTGCGGTAACGCCAAACGCTATAAGGTGAGACGTGGAATGTGACGTGAAACGTCTGTCTGAGGATAGAGAGTTATACTAAACTTGAGTCTGTTCTCTCAAGTTCTTGCAAAACTTCCCATAACGAAAATGATCGTAAGATCGTAAGCCAAGATACCATCATGAGCGTGAATAGTGTCATGAACGTGAGCATGAAAGTAAGTCGTGAAATTTGAACAAGAACGTGAACGTAAATAAGGAGCACATAAGCGAACCTTTGCCTGACCCGATAGCTGAGGAATTGCCAAGTAATCGGATGAACCCTGGCTGGAACACGTCCAATAAATCTGTTGGTTCTGAAATCCTTGCGGATGTAAGGATTGTGCAGACTTGGTCAAACGGTTGGCAATAACCCAGATAGCACCATGCTTCTTCTTGATTTGCGTTAATCAACCAAAATCCATGGAGATCTTGTCCCATTTCTATTCACAATATTTGCGGTGGCGAAACATCTTAGTCTATTGGTGTCCTATCTTAGCATGTTGGTATTTCAGGTACTTAGATATGAAGGTAACTATATCTTGCTTCGTAGAAACTTGATACCTAGAAATTTGCGGAACTATAAGTCTCCGAAATTATACTTTTCTTAGCGTAGGATTTTCTCTGAACACCTAATGTAGTGTAGGGTTCTCACCTTTGTGCATAAGTTGAGTCATGGTAAGATTAACCATGCGAATCCATGTGATTCAACGTGTCACTGTAATCAACCATAATTTATATTGAGAATTTCAGGGTGAAATTTCTCCTGTCGTAGAATTTGCAACATAGTTAAATATGGTCTCCCTGATCTTCTCTAGACTTTAGAGAAGGTTAGGTTGTCATAGATGAAAACTCTGATGAATTTGTTTATGAGTTCATGGAAACTCAATTTATTAAGCCTATAATGTTGCTGGAGCATTTATGAGACTAAAACAAAATCATGAGTCTAACATGACTGAGTCGTGTACGAAGAGCAGTCATGGACATGTCCTGCTCTTTCACTCGTCACTGTTGGCAGCATGATCATGAATTTGATCTTGGAAAAATGCTTAACACCCTAAATGAATCTGATCTTGTCAATACGTGGAGGGGAATAACGGTTATGAATGGTGATTTGTTTAAAATCGACGGTAGTCGACACATAATCTCATGTTATCGTCCTTCTCCTTGAAGGTTCTTCTGGAGTATATGGGAAAATTTTGGAATAATCCGCTGGTTATGCGTAAAAGGAATTCAGTGGTCGTGTCTTAACTGACAGCTAGAAAATTTAGCAGTCAAGGCTAACAAATCACATGCTTGTAAGCATAGATAAATTGTACAAATTTTCCTGATGGAAATCAAGCTGAATGTATTCAGGAGCTTGGACATTACTATACATGATCATGAATCGTATCATGGTGTGCTGTTCGAAATCCATAATTAGGATAAATCCAACTCGTGTCTGTCCGAGGTAATGCGTTAGCAGTTTGGATCTTATTATTAGGCTGAAGTAAAACATTCGTATACATGGGGAATACGAATGGCGTCCTTTATGGTCATGAATATATGAAATATTGGTGCAAGAGATGAAAGTGTCATCGAGCAATCGTGACAGATCTTACTGATACGCCGCTGATGGTACTGAAATTCTTGTGGCCTGATTAATACATGGCACAACAAAATGGATATACCCTTTGGAGGGTGTACCCTGAATTTCTTAGAGATATTCTAGAATTTGACGTGGGTCATGTGTCTTGACTCGTGTCTTGGGAAATATAAGCATGACATGTGTCTTGACTATTGTCTTGACATGTGTCTTCAGAAAGTATACGTGAGACATGTGTCTTGACTGATGTCTTGACATGTGTCTCGAGATGTGAAACAAATAGAACTACAAATATTAGGTTATCAGGCCAAAATTGGCGGATCGGTTGGACCACTGATCCTTTGTATTTCTAATCACGTCCGTGGCCGGAGCTTCGGTTGCGCTTACTAGGATAGTTACTGTTGTAGTAGTGGTTACTATCGTCTTGTCTGTCAGTTCCATGACGGTCATTTTCATGACTGTGATTCATGTAACTATTCAGCTGCGTGACCGGCTGGTACCGGTTCGCACTCATAAGACTGAAACGACAACTGAATGACGTGTGACATGTAATTAAGAATTTGGGACATGATTGATGGAAATCGTCTGGTGGTGAAGCATCTCCTCGTCCGATCGCTTTGATCTAATGCCTTTGTCTTCGTCTTGTACGATCTCCAGGTTGTGAACAGCATCAGCATCTCGTAGCGTCTCCAAACATCAGCAACATCATCTTTAGTAACATCTCCAAGCTATGAGCGGTATCAATAAATTGTAGAACATCAACAAATGGAATACGCATGAGATGATTTAGAATCAACTAGTGAATACTCATGGAGTAGCGTAAGTGAAATACACATGGATTATGGTACGTGTAATACACATGGAATATTGTACGTGGAGTACACGTGGGATGCACATGAAATGATCGATATGGGTCGATCTTTTGACATGATTTTACATGGTTTGAAGACCAAACTGGGTTGATCATAATGATAGCCTAGCAATATTAGCATAGACATCATTCTGGTTGTATAGAGAAACGTTAAAGTGTGGTTACACAAATTTCAAAGATGATTTGCCTGAAAGCATGATCAATGAAAACCAACCATGACTATCATGAAAGCAGGATTCAATAAAATCCAACAATGTCTTGCATGAAAGCATAAATAACAAAAGAGACGTAAGACGTAATCAACATGAAGACGGAATTATCATGGAGAAACATGAAACCACTTAACATGAAGGATGAAAATGAAGTTGTATAACATAATCAGCATAAACCTGAAGTTAATCATGGTAGCATGAAAACATACTTGACATAAAAACATAATAACTTATGAGGGGACATGAAAAAATTTATGCCTATAAATCATGAGAAAATTTTATGCATGAAAACAGTGCATGAATACATGATGCAGTTTATAAAAACCTTTATATGCGCGAGGGGACGCCTATGGGTCGGTCCCAAAACAAAAGACAAGGCGAGGGGACGCCTATGGGTCGGTCCCAAAGTTAAAAGTTTCGATAAAAGCACATGCGACTAAATAAGGCCAGTCATGTACCAACCATTACTTAGTCAAAATTCCTGCAATAATGATACATGAAACATAAATAAGTAAAAATCATCTCTCAAAACTTATCAGAAAAAAGTTTATGTGGCTAATTATGAACTACTGGGGTTCAGTCCACATAGCCACAGTTCACGAGGAACATCGTGCATGAAACAATAACACATAACTAAATATAAATGGCGGTTGTCCATCCATATTAGTAAAACAATATCGATGAAAACATTAGGTTAAAACAACAAGGTGTTGAAAACATCTTGGTTAAAACAACAATGCGTTGAACACATCAATACGTGGAAGAACAAGTGTTGGCTTAGGAAGCTCCTGGTGACAACCCACTAGTCACAGGTCAAGTTTTAGAACCTACAGGTTGAAGCCTTGGCTCTGATACCATAATTGAAATACCCCATTTTGATAAATGGAATGTCACGCGTGATTATGGCGTGTCATCAAAGTATGCAAGGTAATATGTAGTAAAACATACATGACCATAGGGAAAACCGGAATCAAACATCGGTTCCCAAACATAAGCCCAAAACATAAATAAAGTAAATGAAATGGACAAAGACTTCACAAGCATAAATATATGAAGGCAAAAGGAAAAGAAGTCTATCGCAGCTTCCATCCTATGCACGTCCTCCAAATGCTCGAATATGTCCTTGAGTACCTGCCGTTTTGGGATATGGAAAGGAAAGTAACGGCTGAGCAAAACGCTCAATGCACGGATATACGACATAGCATGAAAGGCTGAAACATAAATAATACTAATAGTAGCGGAAATGTATAAGTCCTGGAAAACCTGGAACATGTTCATAAAACTGGTTTTATAGTTTGAAAAGCCTTATGTTTATCTTATGAAAATTGTTTAACATGTTAACCGTTAGCCAATATAGGTCATGAAATATCAACGTGCATGAATACTTGGAGGGGTGACCTCATCATTCAAATTAGATGGGTTGCCTCTAATTTAATATACTGGTTTTTGGGTAGGAGGGATCAGCTCCTTGTGAAGGATGCAAGGCACACACCACATTCACTCTGAATAATCTGCTGAAAACATGTAACTAGGATGCACCCATACGCCCCACATGATATGTAAAACCCGTATTTTAAATCGAGAATTCATAAATACGCGGTTTATTATTATTTTACGCGGGATATTTGCCAGCAGCATCTGTTGCGCCGCAATTCATGTGTCTTGCGCCGCAACTCTTGATCCGCAGCACCATGATCCGTAGGCCCTTAAATTGCGCCGCAACTCATGTGTCATGCGCCGCAACTTGTGATCCGCAGCACGATGGTCTGTAGCCCTTCATCTGTTGCGCCGCAACTGGTGGGTCTTGCGCCGCAACTCTTGATCTGGGCCAAGCCCGTGTGAATGAAATAAAACAAACGGGAGAGTATTTTTTTTTTCCTTTCTAGGCCGACACATACAAACATACAGAAACCCTAGAAATCAAATCAAGCCGCCACATATCCTTCTCTCCTCTCTTCCCTGCCGCGACCTACACAAAGAAAAAAGGGAGAAACATGGCTGCACGATCCGCGAGGAATGAAGATTTCATTCGTTTGTTTTAAGTACCCTAAACCCTAAAACGAAACATGAGGTAAAAACCTAAATTCGTTTTATTTATTCTTCTTTTAAATTGATATTAAATCTGAATTTAAAAGGGTTATTAAAAACATGTTTAAGTGGTGGTTAATGTAGGGGGCGTTTGGCAGTGAGTTTAATAAGCAGAAATTAAGGGTGTGTTTGGCAGTCAGTTTTGTAAAAACAATTAGAGGGCTGTTTGGCTAGACTTATTTTAAAACTTAGCACGAGTTTTCGGAATCGCTTATAATAATTATTGAACGGGATTATTTAAACGCTTTAAATCATTTTAAAAAGGGATTTTGTAAATAAAGAAATTTAATTGTCGATTTTATTATCTTATTAATAAAATTATATCGATATCGTTTTGTCATGTTAATTGTTTAAAACATAGGATTTATCAAGGATTTAATTTAAAGGAACTATTTTGGATACGTTCTATTTTAGGAAACTTTCTAATTATGACGAGTTACTATTTATAGTAATGTCAGATTATACATTATCCAGTAATCAGAAATACATGGTATATTAAATCTGTAATATTTACAAACAATAAGAATTTATTAGATTATATAAATAGTAATACAAGTATAACTTAAATCCAACTAAAACAGTTAAGAGCAGTAGAATATTTAACATCAGTCAACTTATTTTTTCGCGTACGTTATTTATGTAGTACCTGTGAAGTCGGGATCGATCCTTCAGCTTTCGTTCTTATTTCATTAATGGGCACAAGGTACGGATTTCCGTCCTTTCAGTAAGGATTTCCTTTCCTATGCATGATTAGGATTTCCCGTCTACAGCCAAATGTTTTCCCCAGTATATGTTTAAGTTATCAGAAATCATGTTAATAACTAAATGAATTGCCTGAGCTTTATATACAAGCACGACCAGTTTATGTACTAGTTACGGAGGTACCGTAACCACGGCACTAGAGGCACCGGTGTCGTGACTCACATGCAGGAGAGTGATATCCTGCATCGTCCCACTCATGTTCAGTTGGCCATTTTTATATGTATGTTTTAGTGGGGCGTATGGATGCATCCTAGGCTTATAAGTGTTTCATGTTATCAGGGTGAATGTGGTGTGTGCTCTACATCCTTCACATTGGAGCTGATCCCTCCACCCAGCACAGTTATTTAGAGGTCACCCCTCTACAGCATGACGAGGTCACCCCTCCAGTTATTCATGCACGGTTGTTACAGCACGTGACCTATATAAGCTCTGGCAAATAAAATACAGTAAATGCATGTTTTCAGAATTAATGGTTATATTTCAGTATCAGTATATATGTAATCAGATTGCTCAGATTTTATGCAGAGTTCTACCACATATTTCATATCAGTCTTACAGTTTCTATATTCTATCGTCTGTTTCATTCAGTATATTCTTATCATGCTCTATATCCGTTCACTGAGCGTTATGCTCAGCCGTAGTTCTTTCATGTTCTAACGGCAGGTACACCGGGACGCTTTTAGGATTCTAAGCGCATGTGCATTTGGATGGAAGCTATCCAGACTTCTTACATTTTGCATTTCTTACAGTATTCTGCTTATTCGGACATTGTTTAGTCCTTTCATTCAGTATTTTATTTTTCATGTTTTGGGCTTATGTTTGGATTGCCGATGTTTGATTCCGGTATTTCCGTTATGGTCAGTTAATGTTTTAGGACATTTACCTTATGCTTTGATGACACGCCATAAATACACGTAACGGTCCACTTATCCAAGTGGGGTGTTACAATTATGGTATCAGAGCTATAGGTTCGACCTGTAGGCTCTAAAACTTGACCTGTGACTAGTGGGTAGTCACCAGGAACTTCCCAGATTTTGGCGTTGTTATCTTTCATGTTTCTCATGGATTATTCAGTCAGTTTTCTTCATTTATCAGTCCGTTTTCTTAAAGTTTTGACTAAGTAAAAGGTTAGTACATAACTAGCCATATTTAGTCACATGTGTTTTAGCGAGTCTTCGTTTTGGTGAACTGACCATAGGCGTTCACCCTTGCCGTTCAGATCTTGTATTGGTAAACTGACCATAGGCGTTTACCCTTACTCATGTCAGATTCATGTTTTCAGTCAAATATTACTTAGTGAACCAGCCATAGTCGTTCCTTATTTCTCAAGTCAAATTTCATGCTTTTCAGTCAAATGATGTTTTATGAACCGATCCACAGTTGTTCACCTTGGTCATATCGGGACAGTTCATAAATTTTGACAAGTATGGATTGAGCTACAGCCATCCATATTTAGTCCGAGATTATAAATTTCTATACATGACAGTTCTCAGAAAAGTTTGACCAGTATGGATCGAACCAGAATAGCCCATACTTAGTCTCATGTTTCCTTCCTTGAAGTACGTGGATTGAACCTTAGCCGTCCACATCAGTTAATATTACACCTCAGTTGATTTAACTTTTTGTGTTCCTTATAACCGTCAAATTTTATACCCTCACGTTGATGTCATCTACATGATGATTCAGTTTCATGTCTCCTTACGAGGATTATGTTTTCAGCAAAGTGATGATGCCTTCAGGCTAAAATATAGAAGGATTACAGTAAAATCCTATTTCGTGATAAATCATGTTCTGGTCTTTATCAATCATGTCTTCTGTCTTCATACTGAACATTGATGAAACTCTGTTTAATCATACTTTCAGCCTCTATACAACCAGCATTAAGTCCATGCAGAAATTTTCAGCCCATCATAGTAACTGTTTCAGTTCAGTTGCTAACCAGTTAAATCAAATTATTTTCCGTTGATAACATCAGACAAGCGACACCAGTATCGATCATCCCATAAAATTTCTACCAGCCCCATGTACAGTATTCCATATGTACCCCATGTACAGTGTCTCAGTTATACTCCATGTATAATATTTCACGTGTACTCCAGGTACAGTGTCTCATATATGCTCCATGTGCAGTATTCATTGTGTACTTCATGTACAGTAGCCCAGGTGTACTCCAGGTACCCTACTCCATAGATATTACTAATCGATCCTTAAACATCGCGGACGTTCCCACTTGTCGATATTCTACCAGGTGCTGATGCTGCTCGTGAGTTGAAGATTTTACCAGATGCTGATGCTGCTAACACTCTGAAGACCACACTGATGCTGATGCTGCTGAACCTTGGAGATTTCTCAAGATGCTGACGCCGCGGAACGAGGACGAAAACTATAAACTTGAAATTTCTGACAAGAATAAATTCAACCATCAGACGCTACCATTCGATTTTATGCTGTTACCTTCTCAGTTAGATGTCACACTTCACCCAGCCAACTTTCATTCAGAAGAGTGGGAACCGGAACCCAGCCGGCCACTCAGCAGAATAGTCACATGAATCACGGTCATGATAATGACCGTCATAAATTGACAGACAAAGCAGTGGTGACAATCATCGTGCTTATAATTAATCAGTCAGTAACCATCGGAACTCCGGAACGGACATGACCAACAATACAAGAGGTCAGTGGTCTAACCGGTCCGCCGACCCTAGCAGTTACCATAAATTCTTAATCTTATTCAGACTCACCCATTAAAACACGTGCCAAGACATCAGTCAAGACATAGTTCTCAGGTATCATTTCGGAAGACACATATCAGGGCACCCGTCATGATACACGTCATACGAAATATCTTCTCAGAGTACGAGTCAGAGCTCCTAATTCCAGTATGTTCCAAGCAAGACCCTCAGTAATTCAGGGTATCTTTCAGAAAAGGGTTTACTCATTCTGTTATGCCACGCATAAAATCAGACCATTAAAATTCAGATACCACCACTAGATTATTACTCAGGTAAAACACGCAGTATTCACTCTGTGAGGTTACAGACGAACCCATTCAGTGAAAAGTCTCCATGTCCACTTCATGTATCCCTATGTCAGCCTTATCTCAAACCAGGTAGTTATCTGCCTCTCACCCAGAAAGGACTCAACAGTACCACCATACTTATTAAAGTTTTCCCTTCAGTTAACGACGAGATCCGTCTTATTAAAGCCCAAATATATTCATTATATATTTTGCCAGAAAAATCAGTACAAGCTGTTTCTTCCTTACGAGCGCGTGACTTACCAATACATAGTTACGAAGACTTTTGGCTATCAGTTATAAATTCACTTCTGAAATTCCTCGAATCCATGACCAGCAGATTATCCTAAAATTTCCGATGTCATTCCAGAAGGTGTTCCAGAAATTCATGCCTACCCACGAGACATAATTTAACATCGAGCTTGCCTCAAGAACAGAACCTGTTTTCAAAACTCTTTATTACAGGGCTCTAGCTACGATTAAAAGAATTGCAGCAATTGCTGCAAGGGTTACCAAAACTAGGCTTTATTCGCTCTAGCGCCCCATCGAAAAATTTATCAGATCACCATTCCAAATCGATATTCATTCCACGAATAGAAAGTTTAATTGACCTACTATGAGGTGTCTTAAACATCCTTCCAGGAAAATTCAAGATCATGCTACCATCAGTGATGAGGGAAGAACATGATGATCTTCAGACCGTTGTTACACATATTATAGCCACTCTAAAAAAAATCTTGAATTTTACTTCTGAGCTCCCTAATGCTCCAACTATAGTATGAAAATGTATGAATAAATTTTCCTTAAATTCTCAGACAAATTTGGCAGTACATTCGTTGACAGGATTTTGATCTCCTAAATTCTAGAGAAGGACATGGGAATCATCTTTTTACGACCCCGCAGATTCTCCGATAGGAGAAAATTATATACGCAAGCTTTCTAGATGTATGTTTCAGATGAACAAGGTGGCATATCTGAACCACCCTATTTCAACAGAAAGAAATTCCAGACAATCCTGCGAAGGTGAAGGCCATCACCTGATGGTCCCGACTGACGACTATGAACGTAGTATAAAATTTCTAGAACTCAATTGACTGCTACCGCAGAAATTGCCGACAGTCATCGCCAGAAATTCTTCTATGACTATTCAACAAGATTTCCACCAGAATGTTCCATAATCCCAGACAAACACTGATAGAATCCGCATCACACATTAATGCAACTATGTTCATATCTAGATGCCTGACCTACTGCAGGTTCAGGATAGAACACCGACATGCTATTACTACAAGTAGAAACTCTAGACCGAAAAGAGACAAGACTCCATGGAGATTGTAATCAATTTACCACAGACTCAGAGAAATTATGATGCTATCTAAGTTATCATCAACCATGTGATCAGCCTGCGCGTCTCTTTCATCTGGAAGGATCATGTAGTAGCAGATCTGCAGAAATTTTAAAATTCAGCAGTAAATCGTACGAATTCATGGCTTTCCTTAGACCATCATATCAGACAGAATTCATGTCCACGATCGAGTGTATGTTTACGTCCACTTTAAGTTCATGTTTATTTCCACTTTCACGTTTACGTCTCATTCGCAGTATGATGCTATTTCAGTTCATCTTTTATGCTACCTCCTGATTTAAGCTCACATTAGCGTTCATAACGTTGTTCACGTTCAAGTTCGTGTGCCATTTCACGATGCACGTTTCTCAGTTATTACCGAATACGGTTACATAAAGCTTGAGAGAACAGACTCAAGTTTAGCACCACTATTCCATGACCAGGCAGACGTTTCACATCTCAGGCCGTATCGTTTGGCATTCATTCCTCAGGCAGCATACGTTCATGATATATTCTAGTATCACGTTCACAGTATGATTCGCGTATCATATTCTAATTCCATACCAGCGCTCCTCATATAATTACGAACCACGTTCACAATTGCTCACTTAGCATGTTCACAATTGTTCACGTAGTGCGTCCCAATATATACTCTCAACAGCTTGCTCAGGATATAAATGTTATCTTTTCAGGATAATTGTACGTACCGTTTTATGTATACTACATGCTATAGCTTATTCATTCAGGATTAGAAATTCCATCTTAATATGGAACCAGAAACTATTCAGCATCGTCAGGACAGGGTCATCAGGACCAAGATTTTAATTATTATGTTAGATCCTTGGAGGAATCGTTTCGAGCGGGAGGCCACTCGAAACAGAGGAGTCCATCCGGACCTCTCATCCTTTTCTTTAATAAATTCAGTTATGTTCTTTCAGTCATGTCACGTTCCATGTTCTCTTAAGCCATGTCACGTTACATGATAATTTCAGTCATGTCAGGTTTATACCTAACAGCAGCATTATGTCTTAATTAGAAGACAATTTATCCTTCAGCTTAATTGTCTTTTCAGTCTACGTGTTCTTTCAGTTCTTATAACTTCATCAGCTTATCATCGTTAATTCGAGGACGAATTTCTCCTTTTAGAGGGGAAGAATTGTAAAACCCAGTACGCCGCATTTTAATTCGGGGACGAATTATTATTTTAGAGGGGAAGAATTGTAAAACCCGTATTTTAAATCGAGAATTCATAAATACGCGGTTTATTATTATTTTACGCGGGATATTTGCCAGCAGCATCTGTTGCGCCGCAATTCATGTGTCTTGCGCCGCAACTCTTGATCCGCAGCACCATGATCCGTAGGCCCTTAAATTGCGCCGCAACTCATGTGTCATGCGCCGCAACTTGTGATCCGCAGCACGATGGTCTGTAGCCCTTCATCTGTTGCGCCGCAACTGGTGGGTCTTGCGCCGCAACTCTTGATCTGGGCCAAGCCCGTGTGAATGAAATAAAACAAACGGGAGAGTATTTTTTTTTTCCTTTCTAGGCCGACACATACAAACATACAGAAACCCTAGAAATCAAATCAAGCCGCCACATATCCTTCTCTCCTCTCTTCCCTGCCGCGACCTACACAAAGAAAAAAGGGAGAAACATGGCTGCACGATCCGCGAGGAATGAAGATTTCATTCGTTTGTTTTAAGTACCCTAAACCCTAAAACGAAACATGAGGTAAAAACCTAAATTCGTTTTATTTATTCTTCTTTTAAATTGATATTAAATCTGAATTTAAAAGGGTTATTAAAAACATGTTTAAGTGGTGGTTAATGTAGGGGGCGTTTGGCAGTGAGTTTAATAAGCAGAAATTAAGGGTGTGTTTGGCAGTCAGTTTTGTAAAAACAATTAGAGGGCTGTTTGGCTAGACTTATTTTAAAACTTAGCACGAGTTTTCGGAATCGCTTATAATAATTATTGAACGGGATTATTTAAACGCTTTAAATCATTTTAAAAAGGGATTTTGTAAATAAAGAAATTTAATTGTCGATTTTATTATCTTATTAATAAAATTATATCGATATCGTTTTGTCATGTTAATTGTTTAAAACATAGGATTTATCAAGGATTTAATTTAAAGGAACTATTTTGGATACGTTCTATTTTAGGAAACTTTCTAATTATGACGAGTTACTATTTATAGTAATGTCAGATTATACATTATCCAGTAATCAGAAATACATGGTATATTAAATCTGTAATATTTACGAACAATAAGAATTTATTAGATTATATAAATAGTAATACAAGTATAACTTAAATCCAACTAAAACAGTTAAGAGCAGTAGAATATTTAACATCAGTCAACTTATTTTTTCGCGTACGTTATTTATGTAGTACCTGTGAAGTCGGGATCGATCCTTCAGCTTTCGTTCTTATTTCATTAATGGGCACAAGGTACGGATTTCCGTCCTTTCAGTAAGGATTTCCTTTCCTATGCATGATTAGGATTTCCCGTCTACAGCCAAATGTTTTCCCCAGTATATGTTTAAGTTATCAGAAATCATGTTAATAACTAAATGAATTGCCTGAGCTTTATATACAAGCACGACCAGTTTATGTACTAGTTACGGAGGTACCGTAACCACGGCACTAGAGGCACCAGTGTCGTGACTCACATGCAGGAGAGTGATATCCTGCATCGTCCCACTCATGTTCAGTTGGCCATTTTTATATCTATGTTTTAGTGGGGCGTATGGATGCATCCTAGGCTTATAAGTGTTTCATGTTATCAGGGTGAATGTGGTGTGTGCTCTACATCCTTCACATTGGAGCTGATCCCTCCACCCAGCACAGTTATTTAGAGGTCACCCCTCTACAGCATGACGAGGTCACCCCTCCAGTTATTCATGCACGGTTGTTACAGCACGTGACCTATATAAGCTCTGGCAAATAAAATACAGTAAATGCATGTTTTCAGAATTAATGGTTATATTTCAGTATCAGTATATATGAATCAGATTGCTCAGATTTTATGCAGAGTTCTACCACATATTTCATATCAGTCTTACAGTTTCTATATTCTATCGTCTGTTTCATTCAGTATATTCTTATCATGCTCTATATCCGTTCACTGAGCGTTATGCTCAGCCGTAGTTCTTTCATGTTCTAACGGCAGGTACACCGGGACGCTTTTAGGATTCTAAGCGCATGTGCATTTGGATGGAAGCTATCCAGACTTCTTACATTTTGCATTTCTTACAGTATTCTGCTTATTCGGACATTGTTTAGTCCTTTCATTCAGTATTTTATTTTTCATGTTTTGGGCTTATGTTTGGATTGCCGATGTTTGATTCCGGTATTTCCGTTATGGTCAGTTAATGTTTTAGGACATTTACCTTATGCTTTGATGACACGCCATAAATACACGTAACGGTCCACTTATCCAAGTGGGGTGTTACATGATAAATATAATAATATGGCCAAAAGCTGAAGGGACGCCACGAGAAATCACTCTGCCGTGGGGAAGTCATAACACCAGTGCCTCTGGTGTTATGGTTATGGTACCTCCATAACTAGGTGAAACTGGTCATGCATGTATATGGCTTTAGGTATTCTAATTAAACATAAGAAATCAAAACATATAATAGGGAAAACAGTTGGTTGCATACGGGGAATCCTAATAAGGAAAGAATGTCCATACTAAAAGGACGGAGAATCCGTACCTTATGTCCAGTGAACGAAGAAGACGAACGGAAGTGAGTCCTACTTCGGTATCACTAATGCTACATAAATACATACGTGTATAAGTATCTAATTACTGAGTACGTAACTGGTTTTATATCATGTCTTAGCTTGTTTTATATGTTCATGTCATGTTTTACTGATTTAAGCTTTATACTGTGTTTATCGTATATTCTGTCTATTCTGATTAAATATTACTTGTATTTCATGTATTATTATACTTGATGTGTAATAATAAGTAACTTTCTAAAATAGCAGGTTTCCTAAAATAGAAAGTTTCCAAAAATAGAAAGTTACCAAAAATAGAAAGTTTCCAAAAATAGAAATTTCCAAAAATAGAAAGTTTCCAAAAATAGAATTACTGCTTAAAATAGATAAGTTTCTAAAAATAGAAAGTTTCCATAACTAGATTAGCTGCCTTAAAAAAATAAGTTTCTAAAAATAGAAAGTTTCCATAAATAGATATAAGTTGGTTAATTAAGCTAATTATATAAGCTTAAGTGTTTTCTGATTATTATTCTAAGTCATGTGATTATATAGTATAGTTTATTAATTATTACATGTAAATTAAATAAACTATATGTTAAAGTATTTAATTAAATATAACATGATTTTAATTAAATAAAGGTAAAATACTTAGGTTAAAACATGTATTATTAACTATTAATAATATAACCTTACTCATGTAAATTAATTATTTATAGTCATGGTTTTTAATAATTAATTAATTATAAAGTCTAATTAAATAATAAATACTTAGGTTAAAATTCATGAATTACTAATTAAATTAATAACCTAAGTCATGTAAATTAAATTAATCATGTCATGCTTTTAATTAATTTAATTTAAGTCTTAAAAAAATAACATAACTTGTAAAAATCATAAACCTAAAAAAAATGATTCATGAACCGGACCCGTGACTAAAACCCATGAACCGGACCCGTAACCATCACCATACCCCGACCAAGGTCGGGGTTTCCCCTTGTTTTTGTTGCTGCCGTGAGACCACTACCACCATACCGAGACCATAGGGTCTCGGTGGTGTGAGATAAGCCAAGCCGAGACCCCTATGGGGCTCGGTTAGGCGTCGGCTAGACCACAAACACCCCTAAACCCATGATTTGATTTAACCCCATGATTAGAACATGTTTAAAATAATTGTTTTTAATTAGTTTAATTAAAAACATCATGATTTTATGTGATTCAAAAATCAAAACATAAAAAGAAAATATTAAAAGTTATACCGATTACCTGAATCGAATGAGGACGAACACACGACGATCCTTGTAAAAATTCCAAGATCAATATCAACCCGAAACACCCTTGTGGTGTTCTTGAAACCGGCGGCCAAAGAGGAGCAAGAAGGAAGAATTAGGGTTTTTCTTATTTTCTAGATTTGTGAATAATAAACATGTTTTTCCCTTAATTCCCTAGTTAGTAAAATTACCTGGGCTAAGCCCATGTTTCTTGTTGTAGCCGCGGCATGGGGGCCCCACATGGGGTAACCCGTACCTTTTTCTGTGTCTAAACATAATAGTGTGTTCTCGTGTTTTATCGTGTTCGTAATTTACGGGTTCTAATTAGTTATCGATCGTGACTTAATATATTTATTCGTATTCGTACTAAATATACATACATACGTAATATTAGTTCGTTATTAATTTACGTTCATGATTTCATGTTCGTATTTTCGTGATTATAATTATTATTGGAATAATTATCGTGCATTAATACGTATTAAATACTTATCGTGTAATAACACGTACGTAATACTTGAATTTCTTATTCGTGAAACGTAAACATGCTAAATAAGGAAAGTTCTAATCATGTACGTACGATCATAAGGGTACTATTCATGGTAAAAGCATGCGGGTTTTACATCAGGTGAGGTTGACCCTCAAACTTTTTCCTGTTATTAATTAGTGAATTATGAGATGATTACGAAAACAATATTATCAAAAGAAAATCTCTATCCTTTAATATAATCGGTTTTGAGGTTTCATGCATTAAATATATACACTCTAGATAACTTTCAACCTGTCCGAGATAAAACACAACCTAGATCAACCCTTTTCAAATAAAAAAACAATATTCCACGCTCTGGATATTGTATTTAGAAGTTAAAAAGGGAAGATTGTACCTAAATTATCGACCTCTTGTTGATAGTTTGTTTTTAGCAACTCTATTTTAGCTTTTGCAGCAGAGAAGGTATTTTTCAGAGCCTGTGATATATTAATCTTTCTTTAGGTAACCACTAACAAAAAAAACTATCTAGGATACTGATAAAGGTTGAGAATATACTTACAACTCTTTATGTTGGTAGTCAACCAGCCTTTGCTGTTTCAGCTAACTTGATTTTAATCTCTCAGATTCTGCACTGACCCAATTGTTGTATTCTTCTTCCTTCTTTTCTTCGGCTGCTCGTATTTTCATCTCTTTCTTCCTTTCCATCTCTCTTTTCTCTTGCATCTCTTTTTTCTTTTCTAGTGCCATCTTTCTTTCCATTTGTTTCTTCTTTTCCGTCTTGTCATGCGTATCAGTAGTATCCAAGTCTTCATCATCTATAACTTCTCCATCGTCCGTCTCATAATCTATGTCAATTGTCATATCTAAGTCTTCATCGTCATCATCATCTTCTTCTTCTTCTACCTCGTTATTTACATCACTAGTAACATTATCTTCCATATCCTTATTTATATCATTAGTGGTAGCCTTCATGGTATCTTTGGTTGCAGTTTCTTTGACCTCACTATTTGTTTCACTAGCTACCTTCTTGGTAAATACGGTTGGTTTCTTTTCTGTCTCGTTAATTGTATCAGGAACAAAATTCTTGGCAAATGTGGTTTTTTCTTTTCCGGATCATTGCTTATATCAGCAGATGGTTTCTTGATATCCAAAATTGTTTTCTTTTCTGTATCGTTGTTTGTATCTGCAAATTTGAGCACCCTATGATTCACAAAGTTCTCGGAACACCATAATGATTTTTCATCTACAAGCAAACACATACGGAGTATATACACATTAATCAGGTGGTCCTATTAAAATTTCTATACATAAAATGACAATATATATTAGAACATGAGCACTTACTAGCTTGCATGTAGGCATGATATACGTTCAACAGCGTGAGATGGTCCCCATCAATGTGTCCAAAGCGAGCTTTTGCCTCTTCAGTAGCCTTCTGAGCTTCTCTAGGCCGGACGAAGCAATTGGGTACAAAAGACAAAAACTGGGTTAACACAGAACAGGCCCACGGTGGTCAGTCAGCAGATTTATAGAGGTGAGATCACATGTTTGCTTCATGAGAGAGAATACTGAGAAATTTTAAATGATCTGCATCAACACTTGCTTACAAACTCTATGGTACATGCCAACCACTGGGGGCTGGCATTGAAACCAGAAGACAGCTACTGATGATAACCTAAACCGACACATCTAGGGGGTGTTTGAATGTGTAATTTTTAACTTCTTGTCTAGTTTTTCTTGAAATTCCAATTATCAACGCAAAATAACTTGCATTAAACTTATTTTTTTGGAAACCCTTTAGAGCAGGGCATATAACAAACTGTCATACTTTCTAGAAACGTACACAAAATAGCTCCATACTTCACAAACTACCAACATATCGCTCAGAGCATTCGCTCAATGAGAAAATGAGTCCAATTCTAAAGGATCAACCCTATGGGACTTAAGGAATAATATAAAAAAAAAGAGGGAAAAATATTCATATTAATTAAATAAAATAAGTAAATAAAAATGAAGTAGAAGAACTCAGATTACAAATGAACAAATTCAAACTTGAAAAGGATCTTTCTGATTCTCGAAGAAAGAGGGGCAAGGGGATTGATCGAGAAAGATCTCTTGTTCTTATTATAAGATCGTGATTGGATCCGCATATGTTTGGTAAAGAGAATAATCGTCTCCTTTGAGAATAATAAAAAATGGAAAGCAGAGACATAGGACTTTTGCAAGTAATTTCAGGTTTCATATTTTTTTCGCAAACTACAAAACTGCATCTTTCTATTCCAATCAAGTTTTGGTCATTTTTGGGTGTCTAGCATGAATGAAAAAATCTAAAAAGTTACTCGTAAACTTGGGGTTATTTTTTACTAAATTTCTAAGGAGGAAAACATTTGTTATACCCACTCAGACAGGGCTAGATTAGTAGCTTTCCCTTATTTATTTATTGCTTAAAAAACTATATTACAAACAAAACACTGTCAGAAAAGTAAATTGTACCTGATAGCATAGCCGACAGCGAAAGGATTTCGTTCGAGCAGTTAAACTCAGGGCTTACTACAAGCATCTTTCCCATTTGAGGATCTAGCGGGAACTCGCTCATAATTTTACCCAACTTGGTCAAGTTTCCTTCATCATCTAATGCTCCAAAATAATTCAAAACCTCAAATGCACGTATCAAAGTCTCAGGGGCGGGTGGGTCCATGAAATCAAAATAAACTATATCATCGATACCAAGTTTCTTCAAAGTAAGAAGCGTATTTGCAAAGTTCGATCTAAGAATCTCATGGTAGGTTTGTGGTTGAAGATCGTTATTGAAACTTCTCTCTGTGTACAATCTGAAACATTTACCTGGTTGTGTTCTTCCAGCACGACCTGACCTCTGATGAGCACTTGCCTTTGATATTGGAGACACCAACAAAGACTCAACACGCACACGTAGATTGTAAACTTTCTGCATTACAAAACCAAGGTCGATCACATAAACTATTCCATCAATGGTTAAAGATGTTTATGCAATGTTTGTTGAAATTACGATATTTCGACCAGCAAGACCACCCTCAGTTACTAGAGGTGGAGCAGGTTCAAAAATCTGTTGCTGCTTAGCTGGTGGGAGTGTTGAATATAGAGGAACAAGTTTCACAGGCCCTACTAGGTCTCCCATATTACCGACTTCCATTGTTATCTGGCGACAAGCATCTTCTATTTCCTCTTCTTCAGTAAGGAAAACGAGTATATCACCAGGAGGTTCACACATATGTATTTGTACAACTGTTCGGATTGCCGCTTCGAGATAGTCCCTTTCAGGCTCTCGGGTATAGAAGATTTCTACAGGATGAAGTCTTCCTGGAACTTTCATCAAACGGTAGGAACTTCTAAATCAACAATGTTGTATATCTTATTTTTAAGGCACTGACCCTTGAAGCCGGTAGAGTTAATTCAACATTTGCATACGACTTACTAACATAGACTGCTTAGTTACCCTACAACACGAGTGTTTTCTTTATTTTTGGTTTCTCAAGTAGTCTAACTTTGCGATAACAATGGCCATCTCACACAGACACACACCATAGGAATCAGAGACCTTTTACGATATACTAATTAACAAGAATGTTCAAAAGACCACTAGACTGAGCAAGGACCATGAGAAATATGATAGTAAGCCAAGGTCAGATAGCATAAAGAAATAGTCTCTTTTCAAAATCATCCAAAATACATTTAATAGAAAATTTAAAAAGTTGGATTCTAATCCATTTGTTTAAGCTTATATGTAGGCTTATGAGCTTATTTGATTTCTGCATATATTTCATAAACCTTAATTTTTCGGCTTATTTTGAGACTTATAAACTTATACGAGTTTGTTATATCATAATAAACTTATAAAAAGCCGAAACACAAATAACCTCATAATAAGTCCTCATATAAGCTTTAAACAAACAACACCTAAGATAAAAACGGCGAACCGTGAATTAGTTCGAAACAGTGGTTACCATACGGCATATAATTATTAACAAACAGAAGAAGTGGCCGAATATGAAATGACAATATATGACAAATGTAGTCCGTAAGCTGAGAAACAGACAATATGCACATTAACGTACGCCTATTAGCTTTATTTTAGGCCAAATTCTACGAAAATCTAAGGGACAGTATTGGGCGAGAGGATTAACAATAATAATTTCAATTTATCAAAACTTTTATCAACTAATTTATTAACTAACGATAATCATCCAATAAAGAGAAGGAAGATCCGTTCATTACGATCATTCATTTAAAAACCAACTATCACCTAACGTATACTTAATCAACTAATGCAATGGCAGTTATCAATTAACAATAATAAATTAAAATTAAATTATATAATTAAAAACTTACTCTTAATTGGGATTCCATATAATGTTTTGATATATATATATATATATATATATATATATATATATATATATATATATATATATATATATATATATATATATATATATATATATATATATATATATATATATATATGAATCTGGGCGACGAATGAATGTTGGGATTGATTTGAAAAAAAAGATGAATCTAGGCGACGACGAATTAACGGCAGTGTGTGTAGTGTGTGTTACATATTTTTTTCACTATTTTTTAATAAAATGTTCATTTCCAATGGAGGATCTGCTTTTGGTGTGATTAGTGAAGGGTCGTTATGGAAACACGTGTTTTCTTCTTCAGTTAAGAAGAACGACATGTTTTTTTGGAGTGAGTGGTGGTGGTGGTAGCGGCGATGGCGGTGGCGATGGCGTAGCGTGGCGGTGGCGGTATGAGAAGTGGAAGAGGTTTGTTAATTAAAGGAGATTTCATATTGTGATATGATGGGTTTGTTAATTGAAGAACAAAGATGACATGGTTTAGTTGATTGAAGAAAAGAGAGTACCTTGTTTTTTTGATGAATTTGGCTTAGTTTTGAAAGAGGAGAGTGAGGGGAATAGAAATAATAAAATAGTAGGTTGCCCAAAAATTCTAGTTGCCCAGACTACAATTGCCCTAAAAAATACTATAAAATAGTCAACCACTTTTTGCTAAAATGACTAAAAAACCTTGTTGCCCAATATTCTAATTGCCCATATATGTGTAGTTGCCCAAAAACATCTCTTACACAATACGTACTTTATACGGAGACACATGGCAGATTCTTCCAGCATTGCCCATATTTTTTGTTGCCCTGGACCATATCAAGAAAAACATGTTTTTTAGACTCAATCGAGAATTGCTCAAAATTGAAGGACTCTTTTGATAATTAACCCAATTAACAATTAGTTGCTTATATTAATCATCATAAAAACATATTTTTGATAGAGCTTGAAAAAGCTTGATAAAAACTCGAGCCGAGCTATCAAAAGCTTGAGCTTGAGCTTGATAAAATCTTGGCTTGATCGAGCCAAGCTCGAGCTTGAGTTTCTTGATAAAAGCTTGGCTTGATTACACCCCTAGCAATGCCTCTAATGCATGAAAAATCTCCTCCAAGGCATGTTCACTCTCCTCCGATGCATCAACAGTACACCTGCGCGGAGGAGTTAAATAAAAATCCCCACCATATGAGGGCAGATCAGATGAATACGGAGGAGAACCCTCAGATGTCATTGATCAAGGCGTCACACAATCCTGCTCGTTTTCTAGGGTTAAAGTCTAACAAGAATCGAATTAATTTATCGTAGGCGAACAAAGACGTGAAACAATGACGGGTGTTGTATATATGGGTGATTTTCAACATCTTGGAAACTTGACGAAAAAGTCAGGAACTGTATATATTTGCGAATTTGGGCTTGATTTAAGGTTGATTTAGTAATATGCGGACCTAATTAAAGATATCTTATCACTATACGAGAAAAAACATATACTCACACTTTTTGTGTACCTATTTGAATTTTAACTACACTTTTTAGTGCGAGAGAAACGGTGGTGTGGTTCTCTTACGACAAGACATGGCGCGAGTTTGCTCTTTGACGCGAGACTACGTGGGTTGACGGTGTGGCTACCAGCACACGCGGTAAGTTTTTAATTTTTTTTAGAATCCAAAGGGTATATTGTCACACCCCACCATGGCGGAATATGGGGCGCGACGTATGGATATCATCACAACAACAGCGTGTCTATAGAGAGAACTAAATGAAATTGAAATATCATAGATGGCGACACAAATGTCGTGACAATATCTCAACAATGCAGGCGTCTAGGTAAGTAGGTAACATGCCTACCTCTTACCAAAGACATACAAATAAACAAACATCAAACATATAGGTACCACAACGTTCACTTAATCAAAACACAAAATAAAATCTAAGAGGAAAGGGATTCCTCCAAATGCAATCCTAGCAGCCTCTATACTCTAGCCACTTCTAACATCATCTTGCACAACTACCTCACCTGAAAATGACACTAAAATCTGTCAACATAAAGTTGGTGAGAACATAGGTTTAAGTTATCTAGAACATCATAAGAAACCTTGACATCCGCTGTAAATAAGTTGAAAAAAAACAATTTATAGTAATGAACCATAATGTGATAATCATGCTACATGCATCCACAACAAAACTCAAGCCAAGTACCAATCACATCTACAATTCACAAAGCACATTATAACAATCAAGAAGTATCCCGTCACACGCACAAGAACACACACCACACTATCCGGATCTTTCCCACACCACCTGTGGAAGATGAACTATATCCCCGTCGAGATATCTTGCCTCCAAAGAGACGATGCACAAGTACTCAGGACGGATCGTGCCCCACGCTCCACACACATCACAACTAGTCCCATAGACGCCCATACATCTATGTACCAAAGCCAATCACAATCCAAACAAGATTCACATAGCAGAACACGTACCAAAGCACATATGAGAACACATAAGCACGCAAGTCACACAATAACACATGTATGTCCACACATTTTGTAACATAGTACTAAATCATGTTAAAGAACATTTCAAGTGTCATCTCCATCCCATACTGGAAAAAAAACATTTAAAAACGTAGTAAAATGGGACTATGAACTCACCTGATTGCTTCTCCAAAGTCCTTGCTCTAGCCCCAAGCTAATAATCCAAAAACACATAAATCAATACATGAACCAACCTCTAAAATGGTTCATCAACCTATGATGAACATCTAACCTCCTCTCATATAAATACCCCATTTATAACTCTAAACACCCCATTACCCTTCCCTAACAAGTCCTTAACTTGGTTAAGTTTAATAGCTATCTCGTTCACAATTTTACACAAAACAGTCCCAGTTTTAGGTCTCAAAACTTTAAGTAAAACTTCCACTTAAACATACCCATGGTTTCTGTAAAAGGAATATTCATACTCTTACATATGTTGGCTAACACCTCCCACTTGCCCTAACCTTAAATCTACTGTTAAGGCCCTGATATATATATATATACTTTTGTCATTCCAGTTTTCCTGATTTTAAACGTATGCAAAGTTCATTACCATTAGAGGGTCTTACCCTAAACCACAATCTTAGCCCAAGTGCAGATCCTTATTACAATATATAAACCATCTCTCATGTTCGTGAGAAGATCCCAATGCAACCCTAAGTACCCCAAACAACCCAAAACTTAAAAAGAAAACAGGCTGAATTTAAAACTGTTTTGACCTCCGACTGTTGTAACCTATTTTTGACCCCCTTCCCTACCTCCAATTTAGTTCTAGTTTCTTGCATTGGAAAGCCACTTCAAATACCTTTTCAGCGATAGTTTGATCGCATCTTGAATGTTCCTAGAACTCCAGATATGATCAAAACAATTGACTCGAAATTCTGCCCAGATTTTAAAAACGGGTTTAACAAAATCAACCTCATTAATTAACCCTAATCCCTCTAATTACAAGCCCTAACCCATGTAATCATTATATTATGATTATTACAACATTAATTTACTGTTTTTATATTAAACCCTAACCTAAATCCATCATAAGAATGATTAATTAAACATAAAAACAATTTAATTAAAAAGGGATTTGAAGATTTACCTTGGATTTATGAAAACCCCCAAATTTTATGAAAAACCCTAATTTTTTTATAAGACTCACGAATTTCCTTCATCTCCAGGAGAAAAATAATGAATTTGGTTTAGTATATACATTATATAGGGTATGAGTGAATCCTAGTCCAACCCAAAGCCCCCTTCCCTTAAATATTTTCCTTTTTTTCCTTTTTTTCTCTTCTAAACCGACCCAAACACCCCTAATTTCGTTTTTTTCTTTATTTTTTTTTCTTTTTATTGTTAATTAATATCTTATTAATATTACCTTAATTTACCTTAATTTATTTCAGCTCCTAAAACTCCCAAAACCTCAAAACCGTAAAACTAGTCAAATTTACGCGTTTTACCGTAAAAGACGTAAAATATACACTTTTAAAAAAAATCTCAAATTCTTAAATAAACTTTATAAATAAGTCCTAAATGACTTAAAACCATCCCGAAAAATATTCTTTTGGATAATTACCTCACCCGAGACCTCTAAATGCTAAACCGTAAATCCTAAAAAAAATACTATTACTATAATACTTATACGTATACGTAAACACCACAATATCACCCTTTTCATTTCATAGTCACCACTTGTGAGCTCATGAACATGAAATAACCGTTCCTCGATTTACTTATGAGTACTCTATACTCATAAACGATAACCACACCAACCTCGTTCACACAAAATAAACACGTAAACACACAATTCAAGTAAGCACACATAAAATAACCTAAAAGTAAGACCAAGTGACAAACCCAAAACCACGGTTGTCACATCACTCCCTCCTAATAGAAATCTCGTCCAGAGATTCACTCCCAAACTCAAACTTATTCTCAACAAACAAACGAGGATGCATATCCTTGATAAAACCTTCACGTTCAAACGTGAACTCAGTTTACACGAAAATAATCTCAACCAACAACACATGAGCCTTAACCGTCCGCGAGGAAACTTATCAAAACCATAAATCAAAACTCATCAAAATATAACCACGTATAATAAGGTCTAAAGAACTCTCAAATTCCTTCCCAACTCATTTCTATGTTAACCCTCCAAGTGTTCATTACCGAAATATACCCAAAACACGAGTTTAAACCATGTTGTCCGAAAATTAACCTTGAACTCAACACTTGTACAATTAATTCGACCAAGCTACTGACTTCCAATTACGAAACTTTCTGAATATTTGAAAAGTGTGTTCCGAGTACATAATTTGAAAAGTATGTTCCGAGTACATAATTTTAGGCTTTTGAATCACCCAAAAACCTTTAAAAAAACGAATAAGTTATGACCAAAACGATTTTTCTCAAAATCTGCCTAGGCATTAGCGACAGTTTCTGACAGTTAGCGACATATTTTGACAGTTTAGCGACAGTTTCTGCCTACTCCGATTTATACCAAAAAAAAAACGATTTTTAAACCCTAAAAAAAACCCGTTATTAATTACAAAATTCAAGGTCTAATTTATTTTAATTCTAGAAAATTTAAACTCTCACCCATCATATGATTAATACATGATTTAACATATTTAAGTTAATAAGAACAAGAATTCTAACTAAAGAACAATAACTTTAGGTGATCAAAACCAAAATATTTTAGAATAAAAAGGCCATGCTTATATGAAAAAAAATTATATTCCACCTTATTTCAAACACGTTTTCGACACTTCCTTATTTCATCGACTACCAACAACTATTTTTTTTTCAATTTGCAAGTTCTATATTTTTTTTACCATGTATAACTCGAAACAAAAGACATCGTTACCCCAAAAAGAAATCTCCACCATCTCAAAATCCTTCACGCCAAAAGTACCGTACAAACAAACATGTGAAATGAGGACCCGAGAAATGCGCTACTACAGAAGTTGAACATCTCAAAGAGAAACGAGCTAGCAACCATCCCAAGAATACAACCGGTAAGTAGAAAATAATTTTACATACATAGGCATAAGCGTACATACACTTAAATCCATCCAACATATACTATACAAACATGTATTAACTCTCTTTCATGCAATCATACTTGAAAGTCCAGTGGTGTTGTGGCACATATATAATTATGTAGGCCTCCATAATTATACATGTTCCCTTTCACTAATGTACTCCCTCCTATGTTGACACTTATAAGAAATTAATACTACACATAACACATAATCCAACAACTCACAAGCACATAACCACACAAGATAAGATCCAAAACCCCATGTATTAAAATAACATAGTCAATGCACGAAACACATAAACTCGTAGTCCAGCTGAACCAGCGTAGACAAAATTCAGAATGTATAAAGAACATGAAAACATAATTAAACGAAATCCAACAATAACTAGCGTATACGACCATGGTTCCACCCGCACTAATCAAAACTCGTAAAGAAAATAACATGTAGTTAAGTATGAACCATATTAGTTCATAACCTAACAAATACTGCGAGAATAATATTCAAACACATCAACTACTATAAAATGCACACATACTCCTATGACGCCTATATGCAGGGACCCTTAAGCTATAGACTAGGCTACACGACTAGGAAACCTAATTCTCTATAACCATTGGCTCTGATACCATTCTGTCACACCTCACCATGGCGGAATATGGGGCGCGACGTATGGATATCATCACAACAACAGCGTGTCTATAGAGAGAACTAAATGAAATTGAAATATCATAGATGGCGACACAAATGTCGTGACAATATCTCAACAATGCAGGCGTCTAGGTAAGTAGGTAACATGCCTACCTCTTACCAAAGACATACAAATAAACAAACATCAAACATATAGGTACCACAACGTTCACTTAATCAAAACACAAAATAAAATCTAAGAGGAAAGGGATTCCTCCAAATGCAATCCTAGCAGCCTCTATACTCTAGCCACTTCTAACATCATCTTGCACAACTACCTCACCTGAAAATGACACTAAAATCTGTCAACATAAAGTTGGTGAGAACATAGGTTTAAGTTATCTAGAACATCATAAGAAACCTTGACATCCGCTGTAAATAAGTTGAAAAAAAACAATTTATAGTAATGAACCATAATGTGATAATCATGCTACATGCATCCACAACAAAACTCAAGCCAAGTACCAATCACATCTACAATTCACAAAGCACATTATAACAATCAAGAAGTATCCCGTCACACGCACAAGAACACACACCACACTATCCGGATCTTTCCCACACCACCTGTGGAAGATGAACTATATCCCCGTCGAGATATCTTGCCTCCGAAGAGACGATGCACAAGTACTCAGGACGGATCGTGCCCCACGCTCCACACACATCACAACTAGTCCCATAGACGCCCATATATCTATGTACCAAAGCCAATCACAATCCAAACAAGATTCACATAGCAGAACACGTACCAAAGCACATATGAGAACACATAAGCACGCAAGTCACACAATAACACATGTATGTCCACACATTTTGTAACATAGTACTAAATCATGTTAAAGAACATTTCAAGTGTCATCTCCATCCCATACTGGAAAAAAAACATTTAAAAACGTAGTAAAATGGGACTATGAACTCACCTGATTGCTTCTCCAAAGTCCTTGCTCTAGCCCCAAGCTAATAATCCAAAAACACATAAATCAATACATGAACCAACCTCTAAAATGGTTCATCAACCTATGATGAACATCTAACCTCCTCTCATATAAATACCCCATTTATAACTCTAAACACCCCATTACCCTTCCCTAACAAGTCCTTAACTTGGTTAAGTTTAATAGCTATCTCGTTCACAATTTTACACAAAACAGTCCCAGTTTTAGGTCTCAAAACATTAAGTAAAACTTCCACTTAAACATACCCATGGTTTCTGTAAAAGGAATATTCATACTCTTACATATGTTGGCTAACACCTCCCACTTGCCCTAACCTTAAATCTACTGTTAAGGCCCTGATATATATATATATATACTTTTGTAATTCCAGTTTTCCTGATTTTAAACGTATGCAAAGTTCATTACCATTAGAGGGTCTTACCCTAAACCACAATCTTAGCCCAAGTGCAGATCCTTATTACAATATATAAACCATCTCTCATGTTCGTGAGAAGATCCCAATGCAACCCTAAGTACCCCAAACAACCCAAAACTTAAAAAGAAAACAGGCTGAATTTAAAACTGTTTTGACCTCTGACTGTTGTAACCTATTTTTGACCCCCTTCCCAACCTCCAATTTAGTTCTAGTTTCTTGCATTGGAAAGCCACTTCAAATACCTTTTCAGGGATAGTTTGATCGCATCTTTAATGTTCCTAGAACTCCAGATATGATCAAAACAATTGACTCGAAATTCTGCCCAGTTTTTAAAAACGGGTTTAACAAAATCAACCTCATTAATTAACCCTAATCCCTCTAATTACAAGCCCTAACCCATGTAATCATTATATTATGATTATTACAACATTAATTTACTGTTTTTATATTAAACCCTAACCTAAATCCATCATAAGAATGATTAATTAAACATAAAAACAATTTAATTAAAAAGGGATTTGAAGATTTACCTTGGATTTATGAAAACCCCCAAATTTTATGAAAAACCCTAATTTTTTTATAATACTCACGAATTTCCTTCATCTCCAGGAG
The DNA here is from genome assembly GCA_025667525.1 of Glebionis coronaria. NCBI lineage: Eukaryota > Viridiplantae > Streptophyta > Magnoliopsida > Asterales > Asteraceae > Glebionis > Glebionis coronaria. The sequence continues at coordinate 124,046,865 of CM046877.1, read as the reverse complement.
AAAAATAATGAATTTGGTTTAGTATATACATTATATAGGGTATGAGTGAATCCTAGTCCAACCCAAAGCCCCCTTTCCTTAAATATTTTCCTTTTTTTCCTTTTTTTCTCTTCTAAACCGACCCAAACACCCCTAATTTCGTTTTTTTCTTTATTTTTTTTTTCTTTTTATTGTTAATTAATATCTTATTAATATTACCTTAATTTACCTTAATTTATTTCAGCTCCTAAAACTCCCAAAACCTCAAAACCGTAAAACTAGTCAAATTTACGCGTTTTACCGTAAAAGACGTAAAATATACACTTTTAAAAAAAATCTCAAATTCTTAAATAAACTTTATAAATAAGTCCTAAATGACTTAAAACCATCCCGAAAAATATTCTTTTGGATAATTACCTCACCCGAGACCTCTAAATGCTAAACCGTAAATCCTAAAAAAAATACTATTACTATAATACTTATACGTATACGTAAACACCACAATATCACCCTTTTCATTTCATAGTCACCACTTGTGAGCTCATGAACATGAAATAACCGTTCCTCGATTTACTTATGAGTACTCTATACTCATAAACGATAACCACACCAACCTCCTTCACACAAAATAAACACGTAAACACACAATTCAAGTAAGCACACATAAAATAACCTAAAAGTAAGACCAAGTGACAAACCTAAAACCACGGTTGTCACATATATACCTTATATGGCACCAAAAATCACCTCCACCTCTAAAAAGTGATGTCATGTCATCTCTCGTTCCATAACCTATTTTGTTGACGTGACACTACTTTTTGGCTATGGCGCCACTTTTACGGCACCACCGCTCCATGTGCTCTAACGGCGGTCCGGTAATGGTGTTACTGCGGTGTATGCGGTTAGACGCCCCTAAATTTACAAGAGTCGATGCCGATGGGTGGGTCCTTGCTATCAATGAGTACTTCTCTTTGATCAATATTCCAGCCAATCAGCGGTTACGGATTGTGAATAATAATTTAGAAGGTGCAGCTTGCGGAGTGGTTTCAAAAGGAACAGTTTATGGAAAGTGTTAAAACTGGTTTTGGGTCGTCAAAATATGAAGATCCGCGAGGGGATTTATTTAAGTTGTTACAAAATGGTACAGTCGCGGAGTATCAAAGTGAGTTTGAAAAACTCATAAATAAGGTTATATGTATATCAGATTCCTTGCTCATCTCTTTTCACATATTCGGGATTAAATTACCGCTACAACGGCAACTGTTAAGGTCAACGCCTACAACCTTAGGAGAAGCCTTATCATTAGCATGTTTGGTTCAGACCCTTTAGAGGACGAGAGGGTCACGAAAGCAATAGCCACACAAAACGACCTCATCATAGTGGTACAAGATCAAGAACTTAAGGAACCAATGTTCCATAAGTCAAATAAGGTTGAAGAGGACAAAACAAGTGAGGTTGATGCATTTGAAGACATGGTAAGAACGTGTGATTTAACTTCGGGGAAGAAATGTATCATACGAGTCTAGCCATCGTGGTTCTTGAAGACTTGGAGCAAACATCGGGTGCCAATTTTTTTCTTGGTTACTCGACCATGTCCGTGAAGTGCCATTTTGTACTGACACTAAGATGAATTATGGTTGACCAGCCGAATGTCAAGAACACCTTGATAACGACTTGTATATCAACTAAAATCATAAACAGGTGTGGGGCAATATAATATGCAGGTATGTTCTTGTTAGTTATGGCAAGAGACGAATATGACCCACGTCCAGACACATCATAGGAAGCCAAGTGGAAATGATTGTCGGACTCTCAGTTGGGATTTCCTTTTTATCACCTTGAAGACAAGTTGAATTTTGAAGGAGTGGGAGTATTATGTAAAGAAAGTTACACACATTTAAGGTGAAATGTGAAATGACTTTCATTATTGTAAAAGTAAATTACAGGAAGAGAGATGCTGGGTATTTATATACAAAAGATGCTAACTAACTAACTTCTAACAAACTTTTCACATGTGAAAGAAACTATAACTAATACAAATGTTTCACATGTGAAAGTAGCTACAACTTAATTCAAATGCTAAACTGGACCAATAGTTCTTGAGACTGTATAAAATTTTGTTGCTTTAGTAGAACCTATACCCTCCCCACAAGTTGGCATTGTGTATGGATCACATATGCCAAACTTGGATAAGCAGTAATAGTGAGGTGCCTTTGATAGACCTTTAGTGAGAACATCAGCAAGGTTGTTCCTTGGTAGAGATGAACTTTGGAATGAAATTCCCTTCTGTAACTTTATCTCTAACAAAATGGCAGGCAATCTCAATATGCTTTGATTTGACATGTTGTATGGGATTTGAAGCCAGATCAATAGCAGAAGCATTGTCACAATAGATTGGTATAGGAGATGGAACAGAAACACCAAGATCCTTGAAGAAGGTATTTGAGCCATGTGAGCTCACAAGTAGTATCAGCTAGAGCATTATATTCAGCCTCAATGGAAGATCTTGAAAGTACACCTTGCTTCTTTGATTGCCAAGAAATGAGGCAAAGGCTCAGAAAGATACAATTTCATGTGACTGACCTTCTAGTATAAGCACAGCTTGCCCAATCACTGTCACAAAAGGCCTTTAGCTGTAGAAAGTTGTTGACTGGCAAGTGAATTCCTTGACCAGGTCTGTTCTTTATATATCTTAAAACTTTGACAAGAGCTTGAAGATGACGTGTTCTTAGTGCTTGAGAGAATTGACTAAGAGCTTGTGCTGCATATGAAATGTCTGGCCTGGTGAGATACATATAAGTTTACTAACAAGGGATCTATATGTTGATGGATCTTCAATCAAATCTCCTTCATCTGGTGTGAGTTTGATCAGAGGATTGAAAGGAATAGTGGAGGGTTTGACATTGAGAAGACCTGCACTTTGAATAAGTTCAAGTGCATATTTTCTTTGAGACATGATAAGACCAGAGGAGTTCCTTAGGAATTCAATGCCTAGATAGTAGTGAATGGAACCCAGATCCTTGATAATGAACTCTTTGTGTAGTTGTTCCTTGATGGAGGTGATAAGAGAGGTTTTGTTACCATTTATCAATATGTCATCCACATAGACCAAATGAGATAGAAAGACATTGTCATGATTGTATATGAATAGAGAAGTATCTGCATAACTCTGTTTGAATTTGAGTTGCTTGAGAAAATCAGTGAGCTTAATGAACCATTTTCTATTGGCTTGCTTAAGTCTATAAAGAGATTTCTCAAGTTTGCAGACACTGTTCTTTGGATATGAAGAAGAATAACCTTGAGGAATAGTCATGTACACGTCTTCACTTAAATCTCCATGGAGAAAGGCATTATTGATATCCAATTAAGCAATGTGCCAATTGTTAGTGAGAGAAACAACTAGCATAGTCCTAACAGTAACCATTTTGGCTACAGGAGCAAATGTGTCATGAAAATCAATCCCTTCCTTCTGGTTGAGGGTCTGGAAATAGCATGAAACTAAGGTGAAAATGGCAGCAATGGACATTTTGGTTGCTAACTGACTAACTGAGAGTAAGTTATATGAAAAGGATGGGACATAAAAGACATTAGTGAGGGTTATCTCATAGTTGATTTTCATTGATCCACACATTGTGACTTCCACATTTTGGCAATTCGGTAAGGTTATAAGACTAGGTGGATTACAAATGTGTATGTTAAACATGACAGTTAAGGATATAGAAATATGGTCAGTTGCCCTACTGTCCACTACCTACGCAAGCTTATAGTCTACCATGATACATGCAATGAATTTATGTCTTCTAATGGAGATGGAATTAATGATACATGTGAATGGTTTCTTCTGTGTATTTTGCATCATCATCATGACTTGATTTAGTTGATTTTGCAATTGATCCATCCTCATGAAAACAGCATCACTGTCATTGTTCTGTCCTGCTTGAGAAGATGAGGGCTTGTTTAGATCAAGACCATTGTTCACGGCTACAACCACAATCTTTGGTGAAGAAACACTTTTCACAAATGGAGGTTTGTACTTCCCATGTAATGGATGACCAACAGGATAGCCCTTAATCCTGTAACACTCATTGCTACTATGACCTTCCTTATTGCAATTTGTACAAATCACACCAGGTCTAAAAGAGCTTCTTCTTTCTGGTCTAGATCCATTGGTCCTTTGGTAGCTAGTTTGTGGTCTAGGGGTTGAATAATATGAAAGTGCAACATGTGGTGTAAGTGGTTTTGGCATGATTCATTCTCTTTGTTTTTCTTCTTGCCTAATCATACTATAAGCCTTAGCTACAGTGGGTAAGGGTGGCATTAACAAAATTTGACCCCTAATGTTTGAATAACATTCATCTAGCCCTATCAAAAACTAAATCAATCTTTTCCTTTGATCCCTGTCACCATTAACTCTACCATTTTCACAAGTGCAAGAACAAAAACACATATATGGGGCTTCCAAAGCATCATGTTCATCCCAATATCCTTTCTATAAAACCCGCATTAAAATACCATGAACAGTACACATGAACAGTAAATACACGAAAATACGATAAAAGAAAAACTTTCCATTTATAATTAAATTCACATGTCACGATATCAAATAACATGTATGTACGTGTATATATTATAAATGTGTTGTAATCACGATAATTAAATTCACGATAAATAAACAAGAACATGCACGACATTTTAATTAACATAGGGAAACGTCCGGTTTTGCCTTCGGGCTTTATGTTGGCCGCGGCTATCAAAGGAGAAAGAAGGAGTGGGCCTTTTGGCCCATGACCCAACTAAAACACATGTTAAACAAAACTCCAGGGGATTATTTTCAAAAGTTATTTTCACAAAAAAAAAGTAAACCCTAGCCTCCCTCTCTCTTTCTTGCCGTCGCACAACAAGGGAAACCAAGGGGTGTTTGTGAGTTTTGATCTTCAACGTTTACGTGTTTGTGTTTGTGTTTGAAAACCATAAACAACTACGCGATTGGTATAATCATAAACCTTTCTATTGCTTTCTTTTATTTTCTTTTTATTATTTCATGTATTAATATCAAGAACAAATCATAAAAACATGTGTGGATTAATTAAAACATAATTTAAGAGGGTGTTTGGTGTTTGTTTGTTCGGCCGAGACCCACAAACCGAGAGCCGAAGCTCTCGGCGTGGCTACAGCACCACCACGAGACCATTAAAGGTCTCGGCTTTGGTTGGTTTGGCTCGGACGCACGCAAGGGAACCTCGACAACAAGTCGGGGTGTGGTTTTGGTTTGTATCGCGTGTCAATCGAGACCAATAGGGTCTCGGTGGGACTTTTGTTTTGACAGTGGGAACCGAACAACAAAAACAGTGGGAACCGGTATGAACCGGTTGGAACCGAGCCCGGTAGAGGCTAGTCGTGGCTCAGCAGTGGGAATAATGACTCGGACAGTGGAAACCGGCTAGGCCGGGTAGACACTGTCAGGGGTGTTTGTCTTGGCTTATATGTGGAACACGGGTACGGGCTCGGGTTAATTTTAAATCACGGGTTCGGGTTTCGGGAAAGTATTAAAATCAGAAAATATGTTTAATTAAATTATTTTTAGACTATTTAATTTAATTAAATGCATGGCTTAGGTTTAAATATTAAAATTGATATTTCATGTATAACCTAAAGCATTTGACTTAGCTTAATTTAATTAAAAGATGTATTTTAATTAAATTCTTATAATGTGTAGTTTAATTAATTAACCAACTTATTTAATTAATTAACTATAATACTTAAACCATGACTTGTATTTTACTAATTAAACTTTACTTGGCATTAATAATCCAGCTTATTTCTAATTATGGAAACTTGCTATTTTTGGAAAGTTTCTATTTTTAGAAACTTACTATTTTAGAAAACCTCCTATTTTTATAAAGTTACTTAGTATTACAATAAAAGTATTATAATACCATACTACATGAATAATAAACAACAAAATACAAGAATAACTACAGTTAACACTTAAAACAGGTAAAACATGACTGAACATGAATAATAAACTAAGAACACACAGAACCAGTTAAACACATGTAATTCAGACAACTCATATACGTTCCCATTCTTATGTAGTATTAGCCGTCAAGGCGGAGTAGGTTCTTCAGCGTTTCTGTTAGCTTCTACTGGACACAAGGTACGGATTTCCCGTCCTTCAGTAAGGACAATCTCTTCCTTTATTAGGATTTCCCATATGCAGCCAACTTTTTTCCCCAGTAGTTACAGATTAAATGCTTATGTTTTATTAGTTACCTTAGCCATATACATGCATGCCAGTTTCACCTAGATATGGAGGTACCATAACCATAACACTAGAGGCACTAGTGTTATGACTTCACCACGGTGGAGTGATAGCTCGTGGCGTCCCTTCCAGTTTATTTGGCCTTTATTATTATATTATCATGTAGGGCGTATGGGTGCATCCTAGTTATAGTTCAGTCAGGATTTCATGGTGAATGTGGTGTGTGCCTTGCATCCTTCACAAGGAGTTGATCCCTCCTACCCATTACCATTTAATTAGAGGTATCCCCTCTAATTTGCATGAAGAGGTCACCCCCTCCAAGTATTCATGCATGTTGTTGACCTCATAACCTATATTGGCTTTTGGTACATTAAACAAATACAGATTTTCATAAGTAACATAAGCTATGTTTTCAGAACTAAAACTAGTAAACATGACATACATCTAGGTTTTACAAGACTTATTCATTTCCGTTGCCTTTCATGCTTTATATGCTCTTTTATGCTTTCATACTCTATGTTTCTATGCTTTATTGCATATCTGTGCACTGGGCGTAATGCTCAGCCGTTTTCCATTTCCATGTTAGAAACGACAGGTACCCAAGGTCGCAAGTAGGATCTCAAAAGTATGTGCATTCGGATGGAAGCTATCCAGCCTTCTATATCTTATGCATTTATCATACTTTGACTTACTTTATTTCATGTTGGACATTGGTTAGTCCTTTTCCTTTTTAGTACTTATATTTGCTTGTGTTGAGTTACTTAGACTACCGATGTTTGTTTCTGGTATTTCTATTTATGGTCATGAATGTTTAAACATTTACCTTGCATGATTTGATGACATGCCATATATTACTATGATATTCCATTTTAACAAATGGGGTGTTACAATTTTGGTATCAGAGCCAAGGTTTCGACCTGTAGCTCTGTAAAACATGACATGTGACTTACGGGTAGTTACCAACGTCTTCCTAGAACTGACAGTTGGTTTTCATGCATTCATTTCATTTTCATTTCATGTATTCATTTCATGCATTTCATCTCATTGTCGCGGGAATTCGGACTAACTAATGGTTGGTACAGGACTGGCCCTATTTAGTCGCATGTGCTTTTATCGAAACTTTGTGTTCGTTTAGTGGACCGACCCATAGGCGTCCACACTTGCCCGTTTGTTTTGTGAACCAACCCATAGGCGTTCACTCATGGACATATCATCATATTTAATTTACCATGCATTTTAAAACTGTTTTTATGCACCATAAATACATTCATGTTTTATACATTGTTCATGCATTTTATCCATGTCATATTTTATCAGACTTACTATTTATGTTGCATTTTGTTTTAAACTATCAGATGGTGAACACACTCAATGCTCAAGAATTGGTTGTAGTTGTCAATGCAGCTTTGCAAGCCATCCTTCCTCAACTTTGCAATGAAATCAGGGATGAAGTTCATGCTGAAATTCCAGCCCAGGGCGTTCAATTTGGCCCTCATCCTCAGAACAACAACAATCCTCCACCACCACCGCCTGTTACCCTTATGACTTGGTTGGAGCGATTCAACAAACAGCGACCCCGTTCGTTTGAGCAGACTGACAGCCCCAATGAGGCTGAAGCTTGGATTTCTCACATCGAGAAGATATTTGATGTGATGGGTTGTGACGGTGTTTTCAAGGCAAGACTGGCTTGCTATAAGTTTGAAGGTGATGTGCTGCAGTGGTGGAAGTCTGTCATGCAGTCCAATGGTGGTGATAATTGGGTTGCACTGTTGACTTGGGACCAGTTTAAGGAGCTCTTCCTTAATCAGTACTTCCCACATGCTGAGCAGGAGAAGCTTAAGAGGGATTATCATAATATCCGACAGGTTGCTGGGGAGAACAGCAACGAATTCATGCAGAGGTTTCTCCGTTTGGCTGGTTTCTTAGGATCAGCAGTTGGTACTGTTGAGGAGCAAGCTGAGAAGTTTCGATGGGCTCTTCGCACTTTGGTTGCCAACAGTTTGGTTTGTGATATGTTCACTACAGTGGCACAGGTGGCCAATGCAGCCCGAAAGCTTGAGATGCTTCAGGAACGAGAGGAGTTTGGTGATGATCAATCAGTGAATAGGTATCTTCAATCACCAATTTTAAACCATTCAATTCTTTCAGTACTTCCATTTTCATATCATCCTCTGTTCAATTATACATTTCAGACAGAAGACTAACGACCGTAAGCCTGCGGCCTCTCAACAGCAAGCATCTAAGGGAAATGGTCAGACCAACGACCGTTCTGGTTCGGAGAGGCGTGGTGGTAATGATAATTACCATAACAACGCTAATAACTCGAACAACAGCAGGTCCATACATTTACCTTCTTTCATGTTAAACTATCTTATGTTATGGTATTCTGAACTCCAACGATTCTAATTCAAGAACAACAACAACGGTAGGGATCAGGACCGTAGAGGTTCACAGCCTAACCGTTCTACCTCATCTGGTAATTTTCAAACCTTCTATGCAATCATGTTTATGTTCCACGATCATGTCTCATGCATGTAATCCTGAAACAGGCTCTCAGCTAGCTAGGACGCCTGCTAGAGGATTCACGCATCTTATATGTCCTACTTGTTCGAGAAAACATTCTGGTGTTTGTCGTTGGGTTACTGGTGGTTGTTTCAAGTGTGGCCAACAAGGTCATCAGCAGAAGGATTGTCGCTAAGGTGAGATAGAAGGCACCTCTAGACATGCCGACTCCAAACCACCTCCTACTTCTGGTCGCGTGTTCACTACTACTAGAGATCAGGCGAACAAGACTTCAGGTACCATCACTGGGAATCTCTTTATGAATGGTTTGGTAGTATGCATTCTGTTTTTGATACTGGAGCGACTCATTCAGTCATATCCACTACTTTTGTTGTACGTGTTAGGATTTCCCCTATGCATTAGATAATGCCATATGCATTTCTACGCCACTTAGGGACTCTGTACGAATCACCCAGGTGTATAGAGATCTTCCCCTAGAATTTGATGATAAAATCCAAACACCAGGCTACGATATACTGCCACACCTATCGAGTTATCTTCGGTAATGTTAAATCTCCATAGTACATACATCATGGTTTTCTGCCAGGGAGGTCTGTGCAAATCATTTCATCCATGGAGGCGCGTGCATTACTAACTCACGGCTATCAGGGCTTTATAGCCAATATTCATGACAATACTGTCGAGTCTCCATCGATCCAAGATCAGCCTATTGTGTCATAATTTCCTGACGTATTTCCTGATGAAATTCCAGGCATACCACCTGTTCGTGAAGGCGAGTTTAAAATTGAGCTCATTCTAGGTGCAGAGCCAATTTCAAAAGCTCTCTGTCGCATGGCTCCTGTTGAGCTTAAAGAATTAAAAGATCAGCTGCAAGAACTTCTGGAACGAGGTTTCATCCGTCCCAATGCATCGCCATGGGGTGCACCGGTACTTTTCGTGAATAAGAAAGACAGCAACATGCGTTTGTGTATAGACTATCGTGAGCTGAAGAAGATCACGATCAAGAATCGTTATCCTTTGTCGCGTATTGATGACATGTTTGATCAACTTCAGGGCGCCAAGTATTTCTCCAAGATCGATCTGAGGTCCGGCTACCATATGTTACGGGTTAAAGAGCAGGATGTTTCTAAGACTGCTTTCCGTACACATTATGGGCACTACGAGTTCGTAGTCATGCCATTCGGACTCACAAATGCTCCAGATGTCTTCATGGATTTGATGAACCGTGTCTTCCATGAGTTTCTGGACAAGTTTGTTATCGTGTTCATCGATGAAATCCTGATTTTCTCCAAATCAAAGGAGGAGCATGAGGAACACCTTCGTACAGTCTTGCAGATTCTTCATCAGAAGCATCTGTATGCCAAGTTCTCCAAGTGTGAGTTCTGGTTAAGCAAGGTGGCATTTCTAGGCCATATTGTATCTACAGAGGGGATCACCATGGATCCTGCAAAGGTTAAAGCTATCACCAAATGGCCGATCTGCTATAGAGGTCAGAAGTTTTCTGGGTTTAGCTGGCTACTACCGCAGGTTTGTAGAAAACTTTTCACGGCTAGCCTTACCTTTGACTAAGCTGATGAGGAAAGGAGAGAAATTCGTCTGGATAGAAGAACGAGAGAAGAGCTTTGAAGACCTTAAGTAGAAGTTAGTGAGTGCACCTATTCTTACTCTCCCATCTAGCTCAGGTGGATTTCAGATCTATAGTGACGCTTCAGGAAAGGGTCTAGGCCGCGTTTTCATGAAACATGGGAATGTTATTGCATACGCATCACGGCAACTGAAACCCTATGAAGAAAACTATCCTACTAATGATTTGGAGCTTGCAGCAGTTGTTTTCGCATTGAAGATCTGGAGACATTATTTGTATGGTGAGACATGTGACATATTCACCGATCACAAGAGTCTCAAGTACATCTTCACCCAGAAGGAACTGAACATGAGACATAGGATATGGTTAGAGCTACTGAAGGATTACAACAACAACATTCAATACCATCCTGGTAAAGCGAAAGTGGTGGCATATGATCTAAGCAGAAGGTCGGGTATGATTGTTGGCATCTGGATTGCAAAGGAGATCATCCGTGACCTAGAGATGACTGATATTGAGTTTTGTGTACGAGGACAGCACGGTTACTGGTCAAAGCTTGGAGTTGAACCAGACTTACATTATAGGATCAAGGAAGCTCAGAAGGACGATGGTGAGATTTGGGCTATCATTCAGAACCTTGATCAGCAGACGGAGTTTCGTGTGATGATTATGGTATGGTTCCTGATGACTCTACACTCAGGGAAGCTGTGCTGACTGAAGCTCACAGGTCTCCATTTACCATACATCCTAGTTCTACCAAGATTTACCACGACATCAAGCAGCATTTTTGGTGGAGTGGTATGAAGCAGGATGTTGCCACCTCCGTTTCTAAATGTATGATATGTTAGTAGGTGAAGATCGAACACCAGAGAGCTAGTGGTTTACTACAACCGTTAGATATTCCAGCATGGAAGTGGGACAAAATCTCCATGGATTTTGTTACTGGTCTTCCTGTGACTCAGAGGAAGAACGACGCCATCTGGGTTATTGTTGATAAATTGACTAAATCTGCTCTTTTTCTGCCGATCCGCAAGGAGCATCCGGTCAGCAAATTGGCAGACACTTTTCAGAAGGAGATCATGAGACTGCATGGTACTCCATCAGAAATATTCTTTGATAGAGATCCCCGTTTCACATCATGTTTCTGGCAGAGTCTACAGAAAGCTTGGGGAACCAGACTTAAGCTCAGCACTGCCTTTCATCCACAAACCGACGGACAGTCGGAACGTACCATTCAGACATTAGAGGACATGTTGCAGGCGTGTGCTCTAGAGTAGAAAGGAAGCTGGGATGATTATATCTATCTAGTGGAGTTTGCATACAACAACAGCTGGCACGCTAGCATCAAGTGTGCACCTTTCGAGATGTTGTATGGAAGGAAGTGCCGCGCCCCAATCTGCTGGGATCAGGTGGGCGAACGACTAATTGAGGGTCCAGAGATGATTGAGGTGACCAATGAGAAGGTCGTTGTCGCTAAGGCGAAGATTCAGGAAGCTCGTGCTCGCCAGAAGAGCTATGCTGATAAACGTCGTAGAGATGTATCTTTCAACGTAGGTGATCACGTTTTCCTCAAGGTATCACCTGCACAGGGTGTTAAACATTTTGGAATCAGAGGGAAGCTCAGTCCTCGCTTCATCGGACCGTTCGACATCATAGAACGCGTTGGTGAAGTGTCATATCGTTTAGCGTTACCACCTCAGCTATCACACGTTCACAACGTGTCCCATGTGTCCTTACTCAGAGGATACAACTATCATCCAGTTCATGTAGTCCAGTATCCGCTTGATCGGATTCGAGAGGATCTTTCATACGTCGAAGAACCCGAGAGAGTTCTTGAGCGACAAGATCGTGTCATGCGGAGGAAGATGATTCTTTTCGTCAAAATCCTCTTGAGGGATCATCCTGAGCGGGAAGCCACTTGGGAGACGGAGGAGTCTATATCGGCTTCTTACCCTCATTTCTAGTTCTGATTCGGGTATGTTTCTTTCAGTTTATGTTTCTCTAATTCGAGGACGAATTGTTCTTTTAGAAGGGAAGAGTTGTAAACCCCGCATTAAAATACCATGAACAGTACACATGAATAGTAAATACACGAAAATATGATAAAATAAAAACTTTCCATTTATAATATAATTCACATGTCACGATATTAAATAACATGTATGTACGTGTATATATTATAAATGTGTTTTAATCACGATAATTAAATTCACGATAAATAAACGCGAACATGCACGACATTTAAATTGACTTAGGAAAACGTCTGGTTTTGCCTTCGGGCTTTATGTTGGCCGCGACTATTAAAGGAGAAAGAAGGAGTGGGCCTTTTGGCCCATGACCCAACTAAAATACATGTTAAACAAAACTAAAGGGGATTATTTTCATAATTTATTTTCACAAAAAAAAGAAGGAAACCCTAGCCTCCCTCTCTATCTCTCTTTCTCTCTCTTGCCGTCGCACAACAAGGGACACCAAGGGGTGTTTGTGAGTTTTGATCTTTAAGGTTTACGTGTTTGTGTTCGTGTTTGAAAACCATAAACAACTACGCGATTGGTATAATCATAAACCTTTATTTTGCTTTCTTTTATTTTATTTTTATGATTTCATGTATTAATATCAACAAATCATAAAAACGTGTGAGGATTAATTAAAACATGATTTAAGAGGGTGTTTGGTGTTTGTTTGTTCGGCCGAGACCCACAAACCAAGAGCCGAAGCTCTCAGCGTGGCTACAGCACCACCACCGAAACCATTAAAGGTCTCGGCTTAGGTTGGTTTGGCTCGGACGCAGGAAAGGGAACCCCGACTGTAAGTCGGGGTGTGGTTTTGGTTTGTATCGCGTGTCAACCGAGACCAATAGGGTCTCGATGGGACTTTTGTTTTGACAGTGGGAACCGAACAACAAAAACAGTGGGAACCGGGTTGAACCGTGGTGAACTGGTAGGAACCGAGCCCGGGAGCGGCTAGCCGTGGCTCGGTAGTGGGAATATTGACTCGTATAGTGGCAACCGGGTAGCCACTGTCAGGGGTGTTTGTCTCGGCTTATTTGTGGAACACGGGTACGGGCTCGGGTTAATTTTAAATCACGGGTTCGGGTTTCGGGAAAATATTAAATTTAGAAAATATGTTTAATTAAATTATTTCTAGACTATTTAATTAAATTAAATGCATGACTTAGGTTTAAATATTAAAATTGATATTTCATGTATAGCCTAAAGCATTTGACTTAGCTTAATTTAATTAAAACATGTATTTTAATTAAATTCTTATAATGTATAGTTTAATTAATTAACCAAGTTATTTAATTAATAAACTATAATACTTGAACCATGACTTGTATTTTACTAATTAAATTTTACTCGACGTTAATAATCCAGCTTATTCCTAATTTTAGAAACTTGCTATTTTTAGAAACTTTCTATTTATAGAAACTTACTATTTTAGGAAACCTGCTATTTTTATAAAGTTACTTAGTATTACAATACAAGTATTATAATACCATACTACATGAATAATAAACAACATAATACAAGAATAACTACATTTAACACTTAAAACAGTTAAAACATGATTCAACATGAATAATAAACTAAGAACACACAAAACCAATTAAACACATGTAATTCAGACAACTCATACACGTTCCCATTCTTATGTAGTATTATCCGTCAAGGCGGAGTAGGTTATTCAGCTTTCCGTTAGCTTCTAGTGGACACAAGGTACGGATTTCCCGTCCTTCAGTAAGGACAATCTCTTCCTTTATTAGAATTTCATGTATGCAGCCAACTGTTTTCCCCAGTAGTTACAGATTAAATGCTTATGTTTCATTAGTTACCTTAGCTATATACATGCATGCCAGTTTCACTTAGTTATGGAGGTACCATAACCATAACATTAGAGGCACTAGTGTTATGACTTCACCACGGCGGAGTGATAGCTCGTGGCGTCCCTTCTAGTTTATTTGGCCTTTATTATTATATTATCATGTGGGGTGTATGGATGCATCCTAGTTACAGTTCAGTCAGGAATTCATGGTGAATGTGGTGTGTGCCTTGCATCCTTCACAAGGAGCTTATCCTTCCTACCCATTACTATTTAATTAGAGGCATCCCCTCTAATTTACATGATGAGGTCACCCCTCCAAGTATTCATGCACATTGTTGACCTCATGACCTATATTGGCTTTTGGTATATTAAACTAATACATATTTTCATAAGTAACATAAGCTATGTTTTCAGAAATAAAACCAGTAAACATGACATACATCTAGGTTTTCTAGGACTTATTCATTTCTGCTACCTTTCATGCTTTATATGCTCTTTTATTCTTTCATACTCTATGTTTCTATGCTTTGTTGTATATCCGTGCACTGGGCGTTATGCTCAGTCGTTTTCCATTTCCATGTTTCGAAACTGCAGGTACCCAAGGTCACAAGTAGGATCTCAAAAGTATGTGCATTCGGATGGAAGCTATCCAGCCTTCTATATCTTATGCATTTATCATACTTTGACTTGCTTTATTTCATGTTGGACATTGTTTAGTCTTTTTCCTTTTCAGTAATTATTTTGCTTGTGTTGAGTTACTTAGACTACCGATGTTTGTTTCCGGTATTTCTATTTATGATCATGAATGTTTAGACATTTACCTTGCATGCTTTGATGACACGCCATATATAACAAATGGGGTATTACACTTTCAGTTTCTGGTAATACACCTCCACATCACAGTTTTGTTGTTCCAATTGCATAATATCATTAATGATTTGGTAATTTGTGTGACCATCAAGTTGTGAATAATGCTCACTTAACTCAGACCATTGAGCAACAGCAGTATTAACAAAATTGAGACTATTACTTATCTGACCTGAAATGGTGTTTAGGATCCAAGAAATGATCATATCATTGATTCTTTCCTATATAGCCCTTATGCTTGTTTGAATGCTTGGTTCTGGAAAGTCACCAGTAATAATTTTATATTTGTTCCTTGCATTGAGAGCAATCATCATTGATCTTTTCCATGTACTATAATTGTCCGAACCAATAAGCTTCTATGAGATCAGAACCATACCAGGATGATCATTGGCATGATGATAGAGTGGATGATTGGGTGAATTGATGTCATTTTTAGGAAAGATGTGTACATTGTTGCTTGGATTGTCTTGTTTGATAGTTATATTGGGTTGCGTGTTTTGGTGAGAGCTTCTAATGGCCACTAATGGAGTTTTGGTTGGAAATTAGTTAATGTTGTTGGGAAAAGTGATTGTTTGATTATAAAGTGTATGAGTATTGTATTAAAGAAGAATCAGAGTGCGGAAAGATGATGGTGATGAATTAATGGTGGATGAAGGAAGATTGTTGTAACAACCTGTAATGGTGATGAAAGAAAGTGGTTGTAACAACTTTTGAGTTAGTTACACGTGATCAGAGTTTAGTCTCTGATACCATAAAGAAGATTACACACAGTTAAGGTGAAAAGTGAAATAACTTTCATTATTATAAAAGTAAATTACAGGAAGAGAGATGTTGGGTATTTATATACAGAAGATGCTAACTAACTAACTTCTAACAAAATTTTCACATGTGAAAGAAACTATAACTAATACAAATGTTTCACATGTGAAAGTAGCTACAACTTAATTCAAATGCTAAACTGGAACAATAGTTCTTGAGACTATACAAACTTTTGTTGCTTTAGTAGAACCTTTATTGTGGGAAGTGGAAGGCGGAAGAGGGATGATGTAGTATGTCCAAGCAAGCGAAAAAGGAAAAAGTGTGTTCGTGACGGTAGCAAGAGGCAGACGGCATGTAAGGTTCGGAAACATTGTTTGTCGCATTAAATATTACCTATGAAATAATAGTGGGGATTTATCTGATATTAAAATAAGCACATGAATATTCTTGTCAAAATGTCAAAAGTTGTAATAAACGGCGGATGAACCGAAGTTGTAAATATGACGAAATATTCGTTATCACTAGTGATAAAAATATCATTATTGTGGTGATACTTTTATCACCGGTAATAACCAATATTTTGTCATATTTATAACTTTAGTCTCTTCTTTTTTTCTTTTTATAATTTTATGATATTTTGGCAAGAATGTATTTTTAGTGTTTTTATGAAATTTAATATTAGATAATGAATTGGTAAAGTTTTACGCTTTAGCATGAAAAAGAATGAAAAAAGATGTAAAATAACTTAACTCAATAAAAACATAAACTATAAGGAATAGATTAACTAACTAACTAATTGATTGTTCTTTACTTCTATTACTAGTTTTAGTCATATGCACGCACATGATTACAAATAAATCAAATTTGATTTACTATTTTAATTTATATAAGGATATGTAAAAAAAGGTTGTGCTTAATGTTTTGTAATTTTGATATTATTAGGTTATAAAATGTAAGAGGTTTTTGTTAATTTTTAAAAATTATTTTATAAATATGAAAATTTATAATTTTCACCTCACAATATCTAATTTACTTAAAATTTAACCAGTAAAATTTTATTTATGACTCCTTCTTTTATTAATTATTTTTTCACAAATTTAACACCTATCATTTTATATCTTTTTTTTCTCCATCAATTTTTAAAGACTTTTACTAAATAAAGAAACTATTATATTTACTAGAAAAGCATAAAAAACAAAAGGAATAAATCAAGATAATATTTCCTATTAAGGAAACATTCTTTTGAAAAAAAATCTCTATTTTTGGTTTTACTTTACAGAGTTTTTTTTCCTTTTATATACAGGTTAGAGACACTAAGAATGCTAGGTATAGTGACGGTCGACCGGTGTTGGAGCCGACGTGGTACGACGTTGGTCGGCGTTACTATACCGCCAAAGGTGTTGATCCCACGACGTTGGCTTAGGTGTTGCCTATGCAACGCGGGCTGGGGGTAAGTTTTGTAAAAAAAAACTTTCAAACCTCCATTATGAATTAAAAATGACCAAAAAATTCTAACCTACTTGGTTTTTTGCAAGATATGAAGAGGATGGTGAAGATTAATGAAGATGAAACGGTTTTTTTTTTCAGGTGGAGACGAGAAAGACAAAGCTAGGTGGCGGTAGAAAAATAGACCTAGAGTATTATGTTTGTATACGTATTTTATTTCGCCCATTTTATATAATCCCATTATAATTATACAAGCCGAAAAGAAAAAGAAACATAAAGATATTTACAATTATATAAGCCCAAAACAAAACCTACTATGTATTATTTTTGTAATACATTTTTTTAGTGTAATTTTGTATTTTTCATCATAAACGAAATTATTAATTTGTTTAATGAATGAAATAATTGTTTAGGGAGTTTATGAAAATAAAGAGGTGAGTGGTGTTGATGTTATGATCAGAAAAGTTAGTATTATTGATGTTATATTGATGTGGCGTTGAAGTGTCAGTAAACTTTAAGTGATATCGATGTTGTTTTATTGTTATTACACCTAGCACTCTAACCGAAAGAATGCCAAAATTCCAATGCATTCATGTCCGCATATACCAGCACAACACACTTCGTACACATTCTTGAGTAGCACTTAAAATTTATTGATTTCAGCTTGTTTTTTGTATATCATATTATCTTATGTTACAAAGCACGTCTTTGTCTAATCGAGGCTACAAATTCAATATAATCAAGTCGTAGGCCTAGAGCGGTTGAGCAACCTACGCATGTATAGACGGACCTTACCGGGAAGGGCCACGGGTCTCTCAAAACTTCAATGTTTTACTTATATGTGCTTAAAGGAAATACAACTTTAGCTCTGCCAAATTAATTTACACATACTATACACTCAGCCCTCTCGATAAATCCACCCAACTTCCGTGAATGACACATACTCAAATCCCGTCCTGCTTATATGTTTATCCAAACATCTCCTAAACTTATCAAGTTTTACACATGCTAAAAATGTGTCTGGATATATATATAAAGGTGTTGCATGTATCCATAAATGCAAATTGATGGTGCTAGCTTAGTGTTTGTTACAAATAGTTAAGGCAACATATCGTCATCGTATTGTTCCGAATATTAGTTTGTCCCTCGAATGCATGAATGGGTGTTGTTCCAATCCGTTGGGTCTTCTTTCTAAAGCATCATATCATCTCAGTTCCAATACTGACCCGCTGTTGCAATACCTCTATTCCATGAATACGCTTGCATGTACACATTCTTCCAATCCGTTTGGTAGTTTTTCTGATGCATCATCCGGCTGTTCCAGTGCTGAAACCCTTTGTTCCAATGCCTCAATGCGAGAAATTATATCCTGTTATAATGCAGTACATCAGATACCCTCCTTTTTCTAATGAACAGACTTGATACAAAAAACTTATAAAATTGTCTTTATAAGGGAGGTGATTTTTCATAGATATTCTTTAGAAGAGATTATTACCTTGAGTAACATTTCACGATCATCATTGTGCTGGCTAGTCCCATAATGCACTCTAACATCCCGTACTGTGCATGATCTTTTGCACTGAGGGCACTGGTAAAAATCGAAAATAAACTTTATAATCAGGATATGATACAAATCCAAAATTCAAAATCCAACATTTGTTCATTTGGTGAAAAAATTATAGCTGATGGATAGTGGACAAACCGTGTTAGTACTATGACCAAACCGAAGCCAATTGTTTATGCAAGACAATCCATATACATGCCCACAAGGAAGACAACTGCAGAAGTCACATGTAACAAAAAATTACACAAGCCGTAAAAAATGTTTATATATGAATACTATATACAATCCATGTGTTATAGACTTATAGTCATACCACATTCGATGATTTCCCTCACTTTTACAAGCTTCGTAGCAAATGGGGCAAGAGTAGCCAACTTCATTCAACTCATTATCCCCATTATTTGCATTATCGATCACTTCCACCCCTTGCAAAGTTGTACCATCCACAATAGAGCTTGTTGTAACCAATCTCGCAACTAGCATCAACTCCTCTTCTTCATGATCTACTTCCATATCATACCCCACTGCGTCCCACACAGGTCGTGTATACCTAGTAGGTGAAGAGGGCGAAGTAGGTGGATATGAGGGCGAAGTAGGTGAATATACGGGCGAAGTAGGTGAATATGCGGGCGAAGTAGGTGTATGTGGGAACAATGTAGAGGGTGATGATGAATGTATTGGTGTCAATGTAGATGAAGAACGCTCAGGTATCATTGTGGGAAAAGAAGGCTCATGTGTCCGGCCGTGTGAATACCCGCGGCGGCGGTAGGGTGAATACCTGGTCGGAGGGGGAGGTGAATAAAATTGCCCACCATGTGAATACCTAGGTGGAGGAGGAGGTACTTGCCCACCATGTGATGTCATAGTAGGTGGATACCCACGAGTAGGAGGAGGTGAATAAAATTGTCCACCATGTGAGGGCGCAGCAGGTGGATACCGACGCGGACGCGGAGGATGAGGTAATTGCCACGGGTCAGTAGGCGGAGGAGCATGAGGAGGTAATTGCCCACCATGTGAATGCGCAGCAGGTGGATACCGACGCGGGGGATGAGGTACTTGCCATGGGTCAGTAGACGGAGGAGGAGGTAATCGCCCACCATGTGAGGGCGCAGCAGGTGGATACCTGCGCTGAGGAGGAGGTAAATAAAATTGCCCACGATATGAGGGCTCAGAAAGTGAATACAAAAAACCCTCAGATGTCATTGACAGGGTTTAAGGTTTGACTAAAATCGAATGAATGTATCGTAGGAAAAACAAACGATGTGAGACAATGACGGGTGTAGTATATATAGGTAGGTTTTTTTAACATCTTGGGACTTGACGAAAAAAGTCGAGAATATATTTGTCGGGCTGGGTTTAAAGATGTACGGACGGGAAGACAAAATAAACATATAATGACAAAAAATTATTATTGTTAAATATAACCATGGTTATAAATAGCTCGCTATAGCCCGTCTTAAGTCACGCTAAAACTTAAGGCGTGGTCTCCACGCTGCGCAATAGGTCAAGGCGCGCTACGACATGAGGTGCGGTAATTTTTTGAATTTAACTCCAAAAAATAATATTGTTACATGTAAGGAGAGTTTTTGATACGACCCTCTCGGGTAGTATCGGGATAGGGCACCACTATAGCGTGTGTTTGCTCCTTAAGAATTAAAGATGAGAAGACTAAACATTTTATATAACTTTAACTTTGACTGATTGATAAATTATTACACTATGAGACTTTAAATATTAGTTATGTGATAACTCATAGAAACACAAGACTTATCCTAAAACATAACAAATACTTATCCTAACACATAACCTAAACAATTGATAAGTATGATGGTTATCCTAACCCATCATATAGTTCATGTGCATTTATATTTATTTTATTTATGTAAAATATATGTGTTTAAGTGAAGTATGATTTTCATAAAATTAAATTTTTCATAAAATAAAGTGTTATATTTAATTCTTTCATATAGTTCATCAATGAAAGCATCAATTGATACGACTCTTTCGGGTAGTATTGGGATAGGGCACCACTATAGCGTGTACTGGCAAGAGAGATAAGAAAACTTAGAGATTTATTGATTAACTTGACTGATTAAATTGATAACAATGATGGTATTTATAAAACATGAAAACCCTAATCCTAAAATAAATAGTAGTGACCCGATTGGCCGAACCCATTCAAAGCATGGCGTAACATTCCTCACTCCTTCCAATTCACCTTGCCCTTAAGGTAACGTCTTAAAAAGCTCATTATTCCAGGATTCCAATTTTTATGTCGATGCCTAAACACTTGCATTCTCTCTTTCAACTTGTTCTCGGACTCTTGTAGTAACAATTTCTGGAATCCTGTTCTACACTCCTTATCTTCGGATGAAACAACCCATATGGCCCTCTTAAGAGATTCATCAACAACAAGATATGATTCACTAACCACAAGCTGCTATTTACCAACCATAGCCTGCGATTCACTCACCATAGGTTGGGATTCACCCACCATAGGCTGCGATTCACCCACTATAAGATGTGATTCATCAACTATTGGTTGTGATTCATCAGTAGGCTGTTGCGATTCACGAATAAGCTGATGCGATTCCCCAACACGCTCAAGGTTATCTTTGTTAGGTCCGGATGTAACATTCCCCACTTCTTCTGGTGCAACGCCTGATGTTGTAGAAGAATCAACAACTTTCTTTCCAATGGTCTGTTTTTCTTCTACAATTTCCTCAAGCCGGGTCTCTACTATACGGGCTAAATAGAAGGCTTCGCCTAATGTTGTAGGTTTCGGGTAAAACCTTAACAATTCTAGCTATAGCTTCAGTTTAAGTCCATATATATAAAACGAGGCAAGTAAACTTTCAGAGATACCCGTTACTCGAGTTATAAGATACTTAAACTCACTTTGATATTCAACCACCGTACCCATTTGCCAGAGTTTAGATAATACATCCCGATCGCTAGTACTCGATGACATTACCAATAAATCGAAAAAAACAAAAAAAAATTCTGGATATGAACAGTACCCGATGAACAGTGTCGATGAACAGTGAACGATGGACATTGTTAGGATGAACAGTGTTCGAATGAACAGTACGATCAGTGAACAGTACGTTCCGGTGAACAGTTCTTTTTTTTAAATGATGATTGGAACCCTAAATCAAAACCCCCAACGAGTTGAGAGCTCTCAATGAAAGTACCAATTGGTACGACCCTCTCGGGTAGTATCGAGATAGGGCACCACTATAACGTGTGCTGGCTCCGTAAGAAAGACAGACAAGATGACTTAGAGATTTATTGATTAACTTGACTGATTACATTGATAACAATGATGATATTTATAAAACATGAAAACCCTAATCCTAAGATAAATAATAGTGGCCCGTTTGGCCCACCCCATTCAAAGCATGGCGTAACAATCTTATAGCTTTAATTGTTATGTATAACACTTATTATGAACTTAAGATAAATATAATACTGAAATATGATAAAATAAATATATAGTTTTATATGTTGTGCCGCTATAAACCACGCTTTAAAAACGCTAAAGTTTCGCCTTAACCACTAAAACGTGTAGCTTGGACATGCCGTCACGCCACGCTTCACGCTATTTATAACCATGAATTTAACACCTTAAAATTGTGAGCATAATCATCAAATTTTTATATTTAATTACATTTTTATACATAGAAAATTAGCTAAATGACCCGTCAAATTGACGGGTTTTTCTAAAAGAGTGGAAAATTTAAACACAATAATAGATGGCCAAATGTGCATTATGAAGTCGCCGTACTTGATAATGAACCATGCAATAATATAAAAAGTTACGGCCTTAATATTCATTAGAAAAAGTTACGGGCTTAATATTATAAAATATTTGGGACGGCGGGAGTACGGTATTGTAAAATAGTTCAAAAAACCTATTACATTATATATATAACATTTATATAAATCTCCCTAAAGTATAAACATTTTCATAAATAACCCCTAACCTATAAAGATTTTCATTAAAAAAATTGGCTTTAAAGATTGTAAAATGGTTCAAGCCTTTGATGAGATCACTTTTTTATGAACGAAGATGGTAACGTATTGTTCTTGTTTAATATATAAATAATATCCAAAAGTACATACCACATTTATCAGTTGCTATACAATTTAATAAAATTATAAAAATAATATTAAGATAAGCATGATATAGTCTAGTTTACTATCTCTTTTCAAGATTGAATTATTTTTTTTCTAGGTGAATATATGAAGAATATTGATAACCTATGAATCTATGAAGTGGGTTGATGTTTTCTAGTGAGAGAAACTAGAGAGAGAAAGAGAGTGAAACTGTGTGTGATTTTATTAATATGAAAGTTTCAAATGAACAACAACCAACCCCTTTACATGGTGGAAAGGGGTATTTATACTTCCAAGCTAATATTAGGCTTGGGCCGGTCCATGACAAGCCCATGGACCGGTTCTTACTTAACTTAATAAGTAACAATTAACTATTTGTTAACTACGAGCTATTACAACATAAATCATATTGTGGAGTGACCGATACTTTTAATATACGTTAAAACGTATTTCTAACAATCTCCCCCTAAGGGAGGTCACTCCACGTTACAAAGTTCTAAACCTAGCATACTATACTAAGTCTTCGTTCTTTAGCTCGTAGTCTTTTCTTCTTTTCTTTCTTTTGTTGTGAATATGTTGGTTTGATCTTTTTGGCTTTGGCTTGAGAGCATTGTTCTTTTGGCCTTTCACGTTCGATCTTTGCCTACTTGTGAATTTTGCCTCCTCGTGACTCCATGTTCCACACACTTATGTCTTTTTGTTGAATTCTCGAAAGTTTCAGAGTTTGTTACAGCGGAAGACTTCATCTTGTACTTTCTTGAAATTTTTGCTGAACTTTGATGCAGAAAGACATAAGCATGTGGGAACGACTTCTACAGGTACACCGCAACACCACCGTCTTTAACTGGTACACAGCAACGCCACCGTCTTTGACAGGTACACAGCAACGACACGAATAAAATGGCTTTGAACATTTTATTCTAATTCGGTAGCATTTTACCTCCGGTCGGTGAAGACCGTTGGACGATATTAGATATCGTACCCGTGACGGATAGTTTCAATTAAGTAACTTCCTGACAGGATTTCGCGGGTAAACCCGTTCTCTTTATTCGACCGTCCAAAACTGACTGTGAACATAAAGAGTGAATCACTTGGATAATTTATCCTAGTGATTTGAAGCCGTCAATTCATGAAACCTGGAACAAGTGAATTTCAATTAAGATTTTCACCATCGTTGCTTTCCAGTTGTCACGAGCTCAATTCATAAAGAATCTTGCACGTCACCTACCAAGTGCTGTTTGATGTTAACACTAGAAGGATTTCCACTCGTCACTGTGATCAATAAAGAGTCACTCTGAGTGTTCTGGCAAGATCATATGATAATGCGTAGAGGCCTGGAACGAGTTTAAGTTCAATTAAGAGTTAAACCACTGTTTCTTTCCAGTTTTTCACAAGATTGGTTCTAAAAGAACCGCATGTGTAACCTACCATGAGCTTGTTTGATGTTGGCTCAAGCAGGATTTCCATCTTCATTGTAATACTTGCGTATTACTCGGATGTTCTGGCAATATTACAGGAATACTGCATAGGACTCATGAAAATCTCTTACTTTTCACAGTGTGTGAGAAAGCAAGGAATAAATGGAAAGTGTCCTAATGAGACTTTTGATGATCTCTTGGCTCTAGACTCGATTGTGCGTTTTGATTTAGTGAGCGATGGTTGGAGAGGAGTGCCACCTTTTCAATACCAGTCTATTCGGAGTGAATAAACCAATAGATAACGTGTTGATCTCCGTGTGATTAAAACAAATACCTTTTGAGAGATATTTGAGTTAGCTGGGAAGGGTTGTGCATTGCATCACTGGGTCCATGATGTCTTTCTTCAATACCGAGAATCATTAGCAAAAATGACCTCAATAGCATATGTATTGACCCGGTTTCTGCCTAAAGTTGTAAGGAGGGCTTCTTTCTTTACACCCTTTATCTTTACAATTCTTTTTCATTCTTCAACCCCTTCAATGCTTACCAATACGTCATCACTAGCACCTTGTTGTGATTGTTCCAGTGCTAGCTTAAGTACTTGGTCGGCATTCAGCTACGTTCACATTCTTTCTCCATCTTTCCTAGGACTTCTAATTCTATCTAGGGAATTGTCCTTGGGAAGATTCCATCGGCTCTGATGAATCATTGGACTAAACCTATTCCTACCACCCTTTTGTCACCACATCGTCGTGAATTAAGCGTGTTTTGGGAAAGTATAGCCACCATGAAAAATCATTGAAAATCACTTAAGGTACTTGTGATATTGAAATCAAAAGTTTTGTACCTTAGGTGTTTTGTTCATCAAAAACGCTCCCCCTTAACACGTGCTTTACACATATTAAGTTGGATAATCGTTAAGTCTTTTTCATCTTTTAGCCAAGTATCATTTAAATCTCCTTAATCCCATTTTCTCCCCTTATCCAAAATGTTAACCATTAATATTTGGGATATTGAATGGATTAACCGGTCTTTGGGTAAAAATGAAATCGATGTTTGGCCATAGAACATGTTCATGCTCCCCCTTAAGTTAATAAGGGATAGTCGTAGTGCTTTAGTATGATATATTTTGAAAGATTTAGAATCTCGTGAGAAATTCTTGAAAAATTATCATACCTTAACACTACATCAAGCCATTAAAGCACAATATTCACAAATATACATATTCACAATTGAAAAACCAATATAAAGTGGACCTGAAATGTACGACCCATTAGATGGATCGTTGCAGTAGCTTGTGGTGCACTAAATATGGTCTACCACCAACGAATCTTTCCAAGCTCCTCATCAATCTACGTTCACGGAGCTTTTGATCAATCTTCTTGATCACATAATTCTCCATCTGCCGATAACCCTTATGCCAATCCTCGGTCATCTCTGGTAAAGTCCCACCCGAATTAAGATGCTCCAATTTTCCTCTGACTTGCAAAAGAGTCCCATCATTATACTTATAAAGCTCACCCACCCTCATAAACTTCATTAAACCTCGACTGTTCAAGTAGAAAATGCCGCAATTCGGGACAGAAATGCCGGTATAGGGACATCTATCTACATGTTGAGGTAGAACTTGATTCACTGGACGGGTTAAGTTGAGCTTCCTTTGGTAGCTTTCGACTCCCAACTGAAGATCTTCAACTCGTTTCTTGATAACAACGCTTCGTGTGAACATACGAAGTGCTGTATTCAAGGCAATGAGGTCTTCACGAGGAATATGTGTGAGTTGATCTCGGGTCATCAGAAGCAGCATATCTTCGATATCCTCAAGGCGAATGATAGAAAAATCTCCCTGCTGGATTTTGTATTCTCTGTCATCCTCCCTTTTCAAGCGAATCTCCGTCACATGATAATAGCCATTCTTGGCTTCAGTTTTCAACCCTAAGATGCTGGAGATGCGGATATCGGATCTAACGTTACTTCCAGAATTGACTAGGCAGCAACCCCTGTACGCCCTTCGGACTCGTTCGTCCCAATGAGATGCACCTATAACAGCATACATATCATAATTACGATTTATCTTTGGGACCCAGAGTCGGTTTACCTTTTCCTCAATAAAGGGTATTGTTCCCCAGTTGGCAGCTTTCAGCAAGGTCAGGGAGGTTGCGTACTTTGATGACCCCTTCAGAAGATACACAAGATCATTGGTGACGAAGAAGTCGAGAGCAATCTGATTGTCTTGAGTAGGATCAAGTGGAGGTGGAGCTCTTTCGGATTCATGAAGACCTGGCCGTTGAACGGTGTTCAGAGCTTTCAGGATCTCATCGGCATAATACTCGAACTCCATTTGGGTTAACCGGGTTTTGGCGCGAAGTCTCTTATCCTTCAGCACTTTCTTCACCAAAGATGGAGTAACCGAAGTCTTATACTCATGAGCAAGAAATGCACATAAGTCAATCGGACTGCGGATACGGAGATACAAAACATCTTTGTCAGCGTCTGTGATCGGATCATATTGCGCCGCTGCCGTGATCCAAGCCTGTGGTGGTGCAGTCTCGTCAATCTCCAACGTGTCTGCCCAGTCCCTTGTGCTTGGAACAGTAGATTGTGGTTCTTGTTGTATAGGAGTGGAGACGTGAACATCTGCTTGTTCTGATTCAGGCATCTCGGCAGTGTCATGGACGGGTGAGTGTTGTGCAGCTTCAGGTTCAGTTACCGATTCTGCAATCACAGGAGCAACAACAATAGAACTAACAGGGTTAGTGGTAACAGGTATAGATACAGCGATAGATGTACCAGGAATAGATGACGCTGTAGTAGCATTCACATCGTGGCGCCACTTGGATCGTCTGGATTCCGTGGAAGTAGATTTTTCCTTTGCTGCTGCATCTTTCTTAGACTTGGTTCCAGACTTAGCAGGTTTCTTTGAGCTGGCAACCTTATCCCCCTTTTCAGGCTGTTTACCCCCATCATCATCCTTATCGTTATCCTCGTTGCTCCCTTTAGCACTCTCCACATTACCATCACCACCATCATTACCATCATCATCATCATCTTCATCATCATCATCCTCATCATCATCATCATTCTTATCATCATCATCCTCATCATCATCATCATTCTTATCATCATTATCCTCATCATCATCATCATCCTTATCTTCTTCTTCTTCTTCTTCTTCTTCCTCTTCTTCACCAGTACCCTCTTCTTCTTCACTCTCTTCCCTTTCTTCCTCAGGGAGAATGTGGTAGGGTACCACACTTCCAAACGTCTTGAACAACCTATCATCCTCCATGATAGCGTCATTCAGGGATTGGAAGAGAGCCCGTTGAATCCTAGATTTATCAAACGATCCAAGTTCCCTCATACGAGCTTTGAGGATCTTCTTTAATTCAAAATCTGTCAAGTCATAAGCAATCTTGTAGGCGGCTTCTGAAGGATTGGATGACTTGATCATCAAGTTATCAGCAGCGAGTGTCTTCAACTCATCACGCAGTTTAGGCATAAGGGATTCAACGGATTCTTTGACTCTCTGCTCAATAGAAGCTTCAAGAGCTTCTTTCTGCTCTTTATAGTTATCCTTAATTTCTCGAAGTCTCGTAATTCGTGCTGCATGCCTATCAGCTTCAGCCTTTTTGACCCGAGCAAGTTCTTCTGCATGAGCTTTACGTGTAAATTCCATATCTGCAGCGAACTTAGCAATCAACTCTTCTTGAGCTTTCCTAGATGCTTCTTCACTTTGAACTCGTCTATGTAGCTCTTGGCGAAGTTCATCCATCTCTCGTTTGTGATTATCCGTATGTTTATCCAACATTTCGGCCATTACCAATGCAGCCATTGTAGACGTTGCAGAGCTGCTCTGGGTTGATGGAATAGGCTCGGTTGTTACTACGGTACTAAGGATGGGAGCTATTGGTGGTGGAAGAAATGGTGTTGAAACCGGTCTGGTTGGTAAGGGTTGTATTGGTGGAAGTTGAGTTGCTAAAGGTTGAGTAGACTCTTTTTCAACACTTGCTGAAACAGGGGGTGGATGTCTCCTTCGAAGTAGAATACTTTTCAGGTGATCCAAACTCAAAAACATCCTCTGGCTCCTCGTACTCTTCCTCAATATTTACCCGTGCACCCGAACCACTACCACCCGTATCTCTCCTACTCTTTTCGAGAGCTATCTTCATTGCTTTTCTCTCAGCCTTGTTAAGAGTGGGATCATCAATATCTTCTTCATCGTGGAGAACTAACTCATCAGCCGTACCCTTTCCCTTCTTAACTGCAGTCTTCTTCTTTTTGGCTTTGGGTTCAGGTAAACCTGCTTGCTTCCGTTTACCTTTGCTCTTAACCGTGGTAGATGAGTCTTCACCTGCTAGAATGCTTGCTCGTTGATTCTCAATTTCTTGTAGCAAGTTCTTGTAATCATCAGATGCGATAATCTCATCGGTCAGAAGATGACTGGGAATGGGACCAGGAATAACCGTATTCGAATGAGTCTCCTGCCTTAAGTCTACCAAATCATCATCATCCATCGTGTGGTGACGACTACCTGCACGCTTATTAATGGATGCATCATTTTCCATAAAGTAATGTATGATCAGCTTAATGAACCTAGGGTACTGGTAACTTTTAACCTTACCCTTCGTGTTTGTGAAGAGTTGAAAAGTAAACTCCTCCCACAGCAATGATGCATAATCAATACCCATACCTTTAAACATACCATAAAACATCTTGATGATTGGCGGACGAACAGCATCAAACCCAGTTGTTTTGGGTGTTAAACATCGGCTTAGAATCCCAAAAATAGCTTTCCATGGTTGACCAACTTTGGCAGTAGTAAACTCAGACGCGGTTCGTATGTCAAGACATCCAATGGCAGTGAACATTTCCATGATCTGGTCCTTAGTTGGGTTGGCTGAGTATGATAGGCCTTTGAGTATCGGCCGAAATCCAAAGATCTTCCTGAAGTCTGACACAGTAAGCGTCTGCTGCTTGTTGTCCAAGGAAAATGTGATTTTGTTCGACGTCCTCTCTTTGGTAGCCCAGAACTCGTAAAGGTAGTCATAGGGCACTGAAGCACTTCTCCTTAGCGCATGCTTTAGATGAGATTTATCAAGTATGGCTGTACCTACCTTAAATCCATTATGGGTAGAATGAGATACCTCCTTCAAACGGAAGTTGTTTGGAAGAAACTTTAGAGTCTTGGCTTCGGCAATGGCGGTGGCTCTGGTGTCTTGTATTTGTTGTACTGTAGGGTTAGTCATCGTCTCTGCTTAAAATAAAACACAAAGGTTGAAGCATACAAAAAAATGAATATCATTATGATTGTATTCCTAAGCATTAAACATATGACCTAATCCCTGAAGCTTGCAAGAATCACTCAAACATCCTTCATTCAGAATAAGCATTTAATTGAGCATAAACCACTATCCGGAATAAACATGACATGGTAAACATACTATGCGGAATAATGTTCTATTCGGAAAGATTGGTCTTATACGGAATAAATTTCTATTCGGAAAGATCAGACTTATGCGGAAAAAATTCTTTATTCGGAAAGTATAGGCCTATGCGGAATAAAAGTTATATTCGGAAAGATTTGTCTATGCGGAATAAAACTCTTATTCGGAAAGAACTGTCTATGCGGAATAAACTTTCTATTCGGAAAATGAAGCTTCTATTCGGAAAGACTTGTCTATGCGGAATAAAATTCCTATTCGGAAAGACTTGTCTATGCGGAATAAAATTCCTATTCGGAAAGAACTTGTCTATGCGGAAAGACTATCCTATGCGGAATAAAGCTTCTATTCGGAAAGACTATCCTATGCGGAATAAAGCTGCTATTCGGAAAGTTTATCCTATGCGGAATAAAGCTTCTATTCGGAAAGATTTCTCTATGTGGAATAATCCTCCTATTCGGAAAGTTCTTTCTATTTTGAATAAATGCCTTATACGGAAAGTCCGTCCTATTCGGAATGATTTCAACACTTATGTATTTTCTAATTAAGCACGAAATCGTTTGATTCAAGTGTTCTAAAGGCCATGTCTGTTCATTTGTTCTATTCCGAATAAAACCCAGGCAAAACCCCCAATTTTAATTAAACCCTAATTAAGCAGTAACTTCAATCGATTGATTCCAGTTAAAAGGAGATAATTAAATTGTATTGCATGAATGATTAAACCGATTAGATACCTTTTAGAAGATCTTGATCTAGATGATGAATGATTTTGAGATGTTTTGGTTTGATTTCGTGAGTATTGTGTTCTTGTATGTTAATGGCGGCCAAGAAAAGGGAAACAGTGGAATGAGAGAAAGAAGAAAACGGGGGGTGATGATTGACTAGGTCAAACTTTTAGCAAGTTTGATACATAGTCACATTTAACCCCTCGCTTTTTCTTTTTACTTCAATCAACATTCTTTTGTTTACCAAGTTTTAATACTTGTCATTTTTGACCTTATCTTATGGTAAATTCCCGAGCCTTAGTGATTAACCTATCTTAACACACGCACAAATCTATTCATGACAAACTTATAAGCAACAACAAGACAAATGCCAAAGCAATCCAACCATTAACCATTGAGCTTTTTGAGTTTCCTTGAAAAATTTTGAAGATCTTTTTGATGTGAAAGATGATGTAACATTTTCTCCCCCTTAAACGATGACCCATTTTCTATTTAAAGAGCTGTAGTCATTGTTTAACGAGGCACATGATGATGAAAAACAATTTCCAATTGATGTTTTGAAAAGTTTGATTCATGGTGACAATAAGATTTCTCTTATTTTGACAAATTAATGCACTGAGACGTACACAAATTTGTGTTAGACCAAGTTGTAAAGTAAACTTGATCCCTTTGCATGATTTGGCTTGTAAATCACGCCCGAGAAAATTAATTCCCGTTCTGAGCCAACGTTTTCCAAGGAAATACGTGACTTTAATATGAAAACCGGGTTGCAGTCAGAAATAACTACAAGCCATAATGGGCATGTTTTAAAAATGTACAACTTTTATACGGACTCTATTTATGGCACCGTGTCAATATTGATCGACATTTCTAAGGCCGTAAATATTACCGTACTAAAAGACATGCCCGATTTAAAAACGAAAAATATTTTTGGTTTTTCTTTATTTTATAATTTTTATGGTTTTTCTAGGTTTTATATTTTTTATGATTTTTGTTGGTTTTATATTTTTTGTATTTTTCTTTTGTGGTTTATATATTTACTATAATATACATGATCATGAACAAAGGATACTCTGAATAGTTTACCACGACTATTCAGCTGATTCTTCTGCCAACTCTTTGAGAGTCGCTGGAGTGAATGATTTCATGCCAAGCTTGTCGATCAAAAACTCGATTCGTCCTCGATCTAAGGCTTTGGTGAACATATCCGCCAGCTGGTACTCAGTAGTGACAAAATACAGCTCGATCACTCCGTTCTCCACCTGCTCCTTAATGAAATGGTAGCGAATGTCTATGTGCTTGGCCCGGGAGTGTTGAACATAGTTGCAGCAAAGGTCAATGGCGCTCTTGTTGTCACAATACATCGGGATTTTGTTAAATCCCAAACCGTAGTCAGTTAATTGTGATCTCATCCAAAGGACTTGAGCACAACAACCGGACATGGCGATGTATTCAGCCTTCGTGCTAGAAATTGCAGCGCTTTTCTGCCTTTTTGAAGACCAACTGATCAATCTATCACCTAGGAGTTGCACAGATCCAGAAGTGCTACGCCTCGTGTCTTGACATCCAGCATGATCGGCATCTGCGTATGATATTAAAGCAATAGAGGAATCTTTCGGATACCATAGACCACGATGAAGTGTTCCTTTTAGATACCGAAAGATCCTTTTCACAACATGTAGGTGCTTTTCGGTAGGCCGAGCCTGATACCGGGCACACATGCATACAGCAAATTGCAAATCAGGCCTGCTAGCAGTCACATATAGAAGGGTGCCGATCATCCCACGGTAAAGTTTTGGATCGACAATAGTCCCATTCCTATCTTCATCTAACTTGGATTTCTCCACCATTGGAGTGTCCACGGGGTCACAATTTTCAAAGTTATATTTCTTAAGAGATTCTAGAGCATATTTGGATTGATTAATAAAGATGCCTCTGGGATTCTGAGAAATCTGTAATCCTAAGAAAAATGAAATTTTTCCCATCATCGACATCTGAAAGCGTGTGGACATTATCTTCTCAAAGCGATTTGACAATTCTATGTTAGTGGCAGCAAATATTATATCATCAACATAAATTTGTACCAGAATCATGTCGTTGCCTTCCTTGAGAGTGAATAGAGTGGGGTCCACCTTGCCTTTGGAGAAGCCTTCCGAAATGAGATATGTTGACAGGAGATCATACCACGCGCGTGGAGCTTGTTTCAACCCGTAGAGAGCCTTCTTAAGCTTGTACACATGATTAGGAAACTCCGTGCTAACGAACCCATCCGGCTGACTAACATAGACTTCTTCCCTTAGTTCACCATTCAAAAATGCCGTCTTCACATCCATTTGATAGACGATCATGTTCATATGAGCAGCGTACGCAAGGAATAGTCTAATTGCCTCCAATCTTGCCACAGGAGCAAAAGATTCCTCAAAGTCTATACCCAAGGCTTGTTTATATCCTCTAGCAACCAATCTAGCCTTATTCTTTAATACTGCACCCATCTCATCAAGTTTAACCTTATAAACCCGCAACAAAGTAAGGATGTTGGCCTTGTCGGGGAGAGGAACTAATTCCCATACTTCAAGTCTTTGAAATTCATTTAGTTCCTCTTGCATAGCTTCAATCCAAGATGATTGAGTCATAGCATGTTGCCAGTTTTTAGGTTCAACTTCGGAGAGAAATGCATCAAAGTAGCAATAGAGTGCACTTTCTTGTAATTGATGGCGTGTAGAGACTGGTCGATCTAGATTTCCAATAACATTCCTAATAGGGTGATCTTTTGTCCATTTGGTGCTATGTCTTTCAATCCTAGGTGGTCTGGAGTGAACAATAGAAGGAGCTTCTTCTGAGGTAGACGCGGCTGAAGGGTTTTCAGGTATCGCTACACCAAAGAAAGGAAGCTCTTGCAGGTGAGCATATTCCAAGTTGTGATCAATAGAATCCTCTTCAACATCATTAGGCACAAGTAGGGGTGACGATTCAGGTGTAGTTTGAGAATCACTTGGTGAAGGTGCATCCGGTTCAATGTGAATTGAAGATGCATTAGATAAAGGTTCATTAGCTTGAGCAACCACTTCAGGGATTGGAGCGATTACTACAGGTGCTGGAACTTCATCAGTCGGGGGATCGAAGAATTCATCAAACAACGGTTGAAACAGTTTATCCCACTCGGGCCTTGTTGGTGGTAAAAATGATGTAGAAGTAGGATTATTGGGAACTAATCCGGAACTAATAGCACCGGTTCTCATCTCATGAAGCGCGGGTTCAGAGCTGTGTTGCTCAGAAGCCATCGCTGTCAGCTCATCGAAATCTGCGTCCATAGTTTCTACAATCTTGCCAAGACGACGGTTGTAAATTCGGTATGCTTTCTTGGACGGTGAGTAACCAATGAAAATACCTATATCGGCTTTCGGTTGAAGCTTACCCAAGTTCTCACTATTAATGTTTGGATAACAAAGAGCACCAAACACATGAAAAAATGAAACATCGGGTTTACGGTCATGTAGAAGCTCATAAGGTGTTTTTCCATGGCGTTTCCGAACGATAGAACGGTTTTGGGTGAAACATGCAGTAGATATAGCCTCTGCCCACAAGAACAATGGAGCGTTCGCATAAATAAGCATAGTCCTAGCAGCTTCCATAAGTGTACGATTCCGTCTTTCAACGACACCGTTTTGTTGTGGAGTACGTGCAGCGGATGTTTCATGTGAAATACCAACTCCTTCATAGTAATCACGAAGAGTCTGGTTTACGAACTCTGTTCCATTGTCTGTACGAATACGGCGGACAGTAGTATTCAAACGTACCTCAATAAATTTCAGAAAAGTGATGATAGCCTTCGGTGCTTCATCCTTTGTACGTAGAAATCTAACCCATGTAAACCTGGAGAAATCATCCACAATAACCAGAATGAATTTCTTACCGCTCACACTTTCAGTTCTCATTGGCCCACAAAGATCCATATGCAAAAGATGAAGTTTTTCTTGATTGGTGTCTTCAGCTTTGGGCCTGTATGATTTCTTGGTACTTTTCCCCCTTGAACACGCGGAACATAAATGATCCTTGTGAAATTTAAGCTTTGGAAGACCACGAACTAATTCGTTTTTAGCCAGGTGATTAATAGCATCAAAATTGAGATGAGATAATCTGCGATGCCATAACCAAGACTTGGTCTTAGATGCTTTAGAGAGAAGACATACTGGAGAGGCGGCCATCATGTCTTGTAGGGACAACGTGTAAAGATTTGCACCACGAGATCCCTTCAACAAGTCTTTTCCTTCCAAGTTACGGATGAAACAAGTATGTTGTCGAAAAGCAACCTCAAGATTGGAATCACAAAACTGTCCTACTGAAAATAAGTTGTGACCAAGACCTTCTACATAGTATACCCTTGAAATCGTAACGTTTCCAATCTGATATTCACCATACCCCATTATCTTTGCTATATGATCATTCCCGAATTTAACCGTACCAAGAAACTTGCTGACGAAATTTCGGAGCATCGAGCGATCTCCGGTCATATGCTTTGAACAACCGGAGTCCAAATACCACAGGATGATTTGGACCACCTGAAAATATCACCACACGAAGACAATGTAGAGGTATCGGAATCTGAGTGTTCCTTGTTATTAGCAGGTACAGATTTATTAATCTTAGATTTGCTAACTCTAGGTTTCTTAGATTTCCTAACCTTCTTCTTCCTAATTGGTGGTGTAGATTCTAGTTGGCTTAAATCCTGAGGTATTTCTTCACTGATAGGCACTATAGTGGGAGCTGACCTATTTAAAGGGCGCTGTTTCCATACTTGAGTGCGAGTGTTCCTAACTAAAGGACGCTCAGACCTAACCTCAACGGATGCATTCCTAGTTAAAGGGCACATTTTTCCATCTAATGTAAAGGTCCTACCAGTGGGACGCCATTGCCAGCCAACTTGGGCACGAGTTCTACCCGTTGGCTTCCATTCAAGACCATTCTTAATTGCATTTATTTCATTCACATGATCAATAAGACACAAATCATGACGTTGTGAAAACATACATTCATTACAATTCCAACATTTTAAAACAGAATTCACAAATGGTTTAGGCTTCTGCACAGGCGCAGAGCTTTTAGTCTTAACATGATTCTTCTTATTTAAAACTGAACTAACATTCCTATGGTGATCTTCTACTTTCTTCTTTTTGGCACTACTAGTGGAGGGCTTGATCTTATCTTTCTTGAGTGGTGATCCTTTAGCCTTAGTAGTCTCTTTTAATCCTGTAGAAGGCAAAGTGGGAATATTAGCAACAGATTTTAAAGGTGCCTTACTTGATTGTGCCAATGACGGTTTTGCTCCTGGAGTCTTATTAAATGGAGTTACAGCAATGGGCCTATTAGTAAGTAGTGCAGAGTCTGGTGTACCTATGTATTGCAAATATGCTAAGCAATATTGAACTCGCTTAATATATTCATGAGCCGAATAATAGTAGCTACTTGAGGGATCTAAGGCATAAAGATCGTCTAAGATATCCCTAACAAGATCTACATGCTTAATGGCATTCCTCATATAATCATCGTAGGTAACCGGGTTTCTCTTATGAAGCGGATTCTTATAAAGCACTACTGACTTGGTTGTTGGAGCACTAGTGGACGGTGCAGAGTCGGTAGCTAAGTTATCAACAACTTCTTGTCGGGTGAGAAGAAGTGTCTCCTTTAACTCAGCCAAAACCATATTTTTGTCAATGAGCAGGATGTTCAAGTCAGAGATTTCCTCGCACTTTTGGTTCAGTTGTTCAACATAAGATTGTTGTTGTGCCGCATTAAAAGCGAAGCGTTCTTCTAGTGAACCATAAAGAGCGGATAGTCCCTGTCTTGTCCGATCCATCTCCCCTAGAACAGACGAAAGTCTAATTTCTAAGACCTGGTTTTTAGACTCAGCAGCCTCTAGTTCCAATTTGAGTGTTTCATTTGATGACTCATCTCTCTTCAATCTCATAATCTCTTCCTCTAATGCCTTAACAATTGCAATCATCTTGTCACTCGTCTCAACACCGTTTTCACAACCATTTGATATCAAAAGATTCTCATTTTGAGTTTGTTGTTTTAATTCTAAGGATATACAATGTTGTTCTAGTTGATTAAAGCGTTTTGAAAGTAAATTGTAAGAATCTTGTAGCTTTAAAAACTCAGCGTTAGATTCGTGACAAGAATGATTATCTACCTCATTTACAGTATCAGCAACATTTACAGAGAGATCACAAACATCATCACAAATATCATCACAAATATTCACAGCATCACAATTAATCATAGCGGATGTAAGCTCATTCGAATAATTAACATTTACAGTAGTAAGCACATCACACGAGATTACTGCAGACAAGAATCGGTCATATTCGGTTAAAATCTTTTCTCTTTCAATTAGTTGTAGTTCGTAAGCGGTGTCCATTTCATAAAACACTTTTTGAACTTCACCAATTTCAAACACAAGATTTTCCTTAAGAGATGCAAAAGTTCCTTTTAGACTTTCGACAAACGGATTGATCTCAGTTTTAAACACCTCGTTCATGTGTTCGAAAGCCCATTCTCCGGCGTTTAGGCCATTTGAAGTCGTACATTCCAAAATGACCTTGTCAAAATTAGTAAAGTATTGATTAATCTCTTGCAAGTTTAACCATACAGTGCTAACAGGTGGAAGATCCTTTGGAATTTCCTTAGGACCTTCCATATTGACAAGTGTAGGAAATGTACTAGGGTTTTCTTCATTCAACATGTAGGTTGGTGCTGTAATGAGATCTTTGTCCATATGGAAGCGAATTCTAAAATCCATTTTTGCAAGCTCCTTATTCATTTTAAAATAATCACACTCGGGATATTTTGCAAAATTGTATGACCGATCCTCATCAACTAGATCCTTACTTGTTCGATCATCGGGAAAAACAATCGGGTCTAAGGCCAATCCTAATTGAGTTGCATTATAAAGTCTATGACTATGTCTTAAAGCTTGTTTTGCATACCGTGGATTAGGGGGAAGGCCTTTTTGACGTGATAAGTTAAATTCTCTAAATGAAGCATCAAATAAGTGCACTAGTTGAGAAGCAGCGTATTGTCTTAAAAGCAAGTAATCTAGACTTCTAATCTTATTAGTAGCATTAATCTCCATTTCATTCTTCTTAGACTCGAGTGACTCAAAATCCGTTTGAAGTTTTTGAAAATTAGTGACCACTAACTCCTTTTCTTTAAGTTCATTAGAAAGATTTGCTCTTAAGTTTTCAATTTCTTGCAAGTGACCCATTTGTTTGTTTCGAAAGTGATCATATTCGGGATTAGTTAGAACACTAGACGAAGGCACTAATTCCAAAGTTTGAACTTTCTCGTTGCTTAAGGCAAGCTCATCAGACAAATTCTTATTCTTAGCTAAGGTTTCTAAGAGTGCAGCATTCATTTGGCTAAGTAATGTAGCAGGAACCATGACCAAATCTTGTTGAGCAGGAGTATGCGTATTTGAAATGTCTCCCGGTTGTGACTCACTCAAAATCTGGGGACTCACATTGATATTACTATCATTGATTGTCTCCTCATTTGAAAGACTCACCACCGAAGATTCATTCGAATCAGCACTCTCTTGCACAACTTGATGTGGTTGAATACTAACATCAGTGGTATTATCAGTGGTATTAATAAGTACCTCAGATCTCTTTTCTGGCCCTAAGCTGGAGATAGTTGCCATGAGAGCAGCCTTTGCAGATTGGAATTCATCACAGTCTGAGTCATACGCATCAAGATCATCGGCTTGGTATGCTGCATTCTGTGTGGTGACAACGTCTTGTTCAGCAATTCCTGGATCAGCAAGAAATGCAAGCTCCTCTTCATCAAGTTCCCTTCCTTGTGCCTGAGCATTCACCAGATAGATCTTTTCTGCAAACCATTGTCCATCCCTTCTCCTCTTGGGTTTCTTGCAATCCCTGGACATATGTCCTTCTTCCTTGCAGTTGTAGCATGTGATCATTCTCAACTTGCTTGTGGAATTAGCCCGTGGAGCAGGATTGACCATTGGAGCCTGATTGACTGTGCGAGCATTGGTAGTTGATGTGGTAGGTCTCCCCTGATATGGTTGAATAGGCTGAACCATTACCCTGCCATTCTCAATAGTAGCTTGTTGACGAGAATTGGATGAATTCCTCAACTGATTGTTGGTTGGAGCTGATCCTCTGTATCCTCGTTTGCTTAAAGTCCTTGTGAGATAAGCAGACATAGTGGTTAGCACTTCAACTGGGTCAGCTCCTTGTTGGAATACAGGAATGGGGACTTCCTCATCATCACAATACATTGCTTGGTCTTGATGAGCTGCATAATCACTAGAAGGAATACTCATTTGATCAGGGTAGCTTGTTGGATATGCTGCATTCTCTTGATAAGAAGGATATGAAGGCTGAGCATAAGGTGCAATATTTGCTGGGTGAAGTTGTGAAGCATACTGTGGTGAAGGTGCATTGAACCGATATTGTTGCTGATATGAGGTGGGTGGTTGCGGTAGAATCGAGTATTGGGGGAAGGTTGGTGTCATGTAAGGTGATGGATGATAGGCTTGATGTCCCAAGATATAAGGTGTGTTGTTGTGTGACAAGCTTGGTTGATTCGCCATCAAAGCTAAGGAATCAGGGTACATACCTCGAGGAGAACGGTGCATAATCACATGTTTCTCATGCTGCTGAAGAAAAGCATAGATTTGATCTAAATTGCACTTATGCAAATCCCGGGTTAACTTAACATCGGTAATATACTCACCCCATTCAGCTTGAGGTAAAGTATTCAGAAACTTGGTGTTAACCTGGAATGGAGCAATCACAAGATTGTATACGTTCAGATCATTCATTAGAGTAGTGAATCTGAAGTAATAGTCGTGTAGCGTTTCCCCTGGGCTGTACGTGAATCTATCAAACAAATCATACAACTGACATTCCCTTTCCTGTTTGGTGAGAGACGTACCTTGTAGCAACACCTTTAGACGTTCCCATAAATCCTTGGCAACCGTATATTGACTTACCATGCGATAAATATCATGCGGAAGAGCTTGGAGAAGAGTCTGTAGAGCCTTTTCATCAGCATCAGCAATGAGTTGTTGTGCCGGTGTGAGTTCTTCATATTCTCTTGGTCTAGACACGTTATTTGCCACAATGGTACCATAGTCGAGTGGACCATTCAAAATCGATTTGACCATAAGCCTTCCGTATGTTGGTTTGCCCTTCAAGTATTGCATTATACGGCCCTGCCATGCCTCAAACACCTCTTTAATAAGCATCGGTGGACGACTATCAGTTCCCGTTATAATTGAGATATCCGTAAGAGATGTCATCTGAGGCATTAATGAACTCGGATTCATTGTGATCACTTTAAAAGACTCAAAGATTATCGGTTGATCGAGCAGTGAAGAAAGGTTGAGAATTTGTGTTGTGTTGTTAAAATCAAGATTGAATCCACTAAAGATCGTCGAAAAAACTCAAATACCCCTTGAACTTGCTTATACGGAATAACCCTAACTCAGAATAAATCCTATTCGAAATAATCCCTATTCGGAATAACCCTATGCTGAAAAACCCTTATCCGGAATAATCTCTAAACAGAAAAACCTTATGCGGAATAATCCTATTCTGAATAAACCCTATTCGGAATGTTGTGCTATTCGGAATATGTTTTCAGTTCGGAATGTTTTCTATTCGGAATGATCGGCTATTCGGAAAGATCTTTGCTATTCGGAAAAAATTGGCTATTCGGAAAGAGTTGGCTATTCGGAAAGAATTGGCTATTCGGAAAGAATTGGCTATCCGGAAAGAATTGCTATTCGGAAAGAATTTCCTATTCGGAAAGAGGTTCCTATTCGGAAAAATACTGCTATTCGGAAAATTCTTCTATTCGGAATATCTATTCGGAAAAAATCCTGCTATTCTGAAAATTCTCCTATTTGGAATGTATATTCGGAATAATCCTGCTATTCTGAAAACCTTCCTATTCGGAATCTCTATTCGGAATAAACTGGAAATATAGTTCGAGACTTCGAAAAACAGCTTTAAATCCGATTTTTTGATCAAAAACCACAAAAAAATTTATGATTTTTACCAAAATAAGCTAAACCCAATCCTTATCAATCAATCCCAATAACAAAAACACCAAAAACAACAAGATTCAAGATTGATTTTTTCTAAAGATCACTAATTGATTCAAAAACTAAAAAAGCAACACAATCCTTACCTTAAATCACCCCATAGCTCTTGATACCAAATGAAGAATATTGATAACCTATGAATCTATGAAGTGGGTTGATGTTTTCTAGTGAGAGAAACTAGAGAGAGAAAGAGAGAGAAACTGTGTGTGATTTTATTAATATGAAAGTTTCAAATGAACAACAACCAACCCCTTTCCATGGTGGAAAGGGGTATTTATACTTCCAAGCTAATATTGGGCTTGGGCCGGTCCATGACAAGCCCATGGACCGGTTCTTACTTAACTTAATAAGTAACAATTAACTATTTGTTAACTACGAGCTATTACAACATAAATCATATTGTGGAGTGACCGATACTTCTAATATACGTTAAAACGTATTTCTAACAATATATTTATGCTACTCGGCAAACTCTTGATGTGTCCATGCCTCTTCTCGAGCTCATAGAATGTGCTCGGAATTTTGTGTGCCAACGGATGTATGCTATGATCACGTTTACAAAGCCTTAACCATACTAAGTGAAAAGATAAGTGATAAAAATAACAACAGATGATCATAATTAAATGATTAATGCAAAAGCATCATACAAAACAGTCTTGACAAACGAAACAAAGGAAAATGTTTAGGATGGTCATGAATATAAAAAGTATCAAACAAAAGATCTTCATAGTGTGTCATAATCCTTTCTTTGTCTTTAGGATAATCAACTTTTTCTTGCCCAAATACTTTTCCGGTGGGCTTGTTAAAGTACCTGGTTGTTTTCATCAGTGACAAAAGCAAGATCCTAATACAAAAATAAGGTAATGGATAAAAAAAATCAAGAAGCATATAAATGGATATGCCAAGTATTTTCAAAACTTTAAAATATCATCTTGGACTCAAGACTGGATATGGAATCTATAGAAACATTCATAACGATGTTATATGACCAGGAAGCGAACAATAGAGCAAAATGCAATTCGTTCATCAAATTGATAACGATAATAACATGTATTACCTAGAAACAACATTGGACCACGCAATGTCCCAAAATGTGCAAAACCATCGATCCAATCCGTTCATGTGTTACCATGGTGATGTTTCAAGGTAGGATTAGTGTACATGGTTTGTTTTATAATGTCTCATGTAATACAAAATATCAAAACACGAATATCAAAACAGGGATGGATAAAGGGAAGGTTTCACGTACCACAAGAAGGTCCAAAAGGTCCAAAAGTTCGATAATAAAACTTCATTCATATGATCCTGTCTTAAATCCATCTACAAAACAAAAACACATTTTTTCGATCGATTTTAGAAAGGGCAATGTCAAAAGAAATAATAGTCAAGATTTAATATGAAATGAAAAAAAAAAGCAAGAATCAAAGTTATCAAAATATGACGACGATTTGTGGATGTTATAAAAGTATAAGTGACCACTAACATTTCATGCATAACTAATAAGTATGAGACCTCTTGTAAAGAAAAAAAAGACATGTGAAAGTCAATAGACTCGTAGCAAAATCATAATTTTATGAGGAAATAAACAGTAACTCACCTTGACACATCGTTATAGCAAAACAAATATGACACTAAATATCAATTATGGTCATTTGTTATCACTACTGATTGTATGATACCTACAGGAATTCATAATTCAAATGAATATAATTCAAAAATGAACTAAATAATAGAATGATATATCAAATCAAACCACTTAACATAATTAGCTATAATTAGCAAAATAGAATGTTGATGTTCACTAAGCATTTCATCAAGCAGTTCATGTGCATAATAAGTTCATGACATAGATGTGCTAAGTATAAAAAAACATATATAAAAAAGCATTAAAAACGCAATATAAATCCTAACAAATATAAAAGAAAATCTTATATACGGAAAAAAAACAGAATCGAGTAAGAATAGATTGAAATTAGGACATGAATAGATGATTGGCTTTTGAGACCTATCATTAAATAAAATACAATATTATTAGTTAAAGTGAACTTGTGAGGAAGAAGATTATATATTTAGCAACACACAAATGAATTGCAATAAAACCCCAAATATAAAAAAGGACATCAAAATCGGTTTACTACGGGATTTCAGTCGAATCCTTAAGAAAATCTTGAATAAATGCGATAGTTACCATATTCACGGGGAGGTAGTATAGACATCACTCGCAAATCAATAAAATTTATAAAACGGATTGAATGAATAATTGGCACATATCGATTTTGGAGGGATCTTAAAGGACGTTGGTGTTTTGATTTGTAATTATGTGTGTGTTTTGTTTAATCGGGGAGGAAGATATTCTTTTAAAATGATTTTCTATAGAGTATGGAAAGGATTTTGAATAAGTTTATATTGCTGAATTGAAACAACCGGTTTGAGAAATGGACTTTGTAAAAGAAAAAAGTCAAGCAGCAAGCTTACTTTAGAAGTCATGTAGTATTTTTTTATAATATTTAAAACTGTTTGCTATATTTAGAAACGAAATATATAGAGTAATGTCTTAAAGTCCACATTAATTATACGGTTTTAGAAAACATCAAGTATTGTCATGCAGAATTCAAATTAGTGACATGCCACGTGGAAGCTTTATAATGATACTTATTTTAGGAAAATATTTATGAGTGCTTTTGAAAAACTGTGATATATTAGATAGTATAGATGTGTCATAAAAAGCAAAAATACGTATATATATCCCCGCACCTTTTTGTGTAACTAGACTTTGCAATTATTACTACATTTTTTTAGTGAGGAAGAAGTATAAACATGTGATAATCCGTCAATTTATTGTGGATATTTTATTCTCAATTATTATTCAAAATCACTATTTTATTGTTAACTTATGAACTCACTCACTTTTGGGAAGAAATAAGGGTTTACGTCTTAAAGTAGCATCGACTACGTCTAAACCGGAGAATTCTACATTACGTGCTTACGTTTACACGTTTTTGTGACAGTCCGACATTTCAGGAAATAAATTTATTCTCGAATATTATTTTGGAATTTTAATTTGTGTTGGTTCATAAACTCACAAATTTTCGAGAAGAGATTAGGGCTTACG
Organism: Glebionis coronaria; assembly: GCA_025667525.1. NCBI lineage: Eukaryota > Viridiplantae > Streptophyta > Magnoliopsida > Asterales > Asteraceae > Glebionis > Glebionis coronaria. The sequence goes on along the minus strand of CM046877.1, from coordinate 124,003,108 downwards.
TGCAAAATTTAACATCCTTTACGACTAAACCGGAAACCCTAGGTTTACGTATTTACGTTTTTGAACTCCGTTTTTGATGAGACAATTTTTATTATATTCTTTTTGTGCCGTTGATTCATAATTTATAAAAACGTTTTTCGTAAATCGACCCGAGTACCCGCAAATTAATGAGGATGAAAAAAGTTTACACTTGTCTACCCTCATACATGTGGCGGCCAAAGCTTCACCAACACCCCTTGATGTGTCAAAGATGCATGATAACTAAGGACACTTGTCCTTAGTTACACATCAAAACCACTAACTCTTAAAACTAGCTAACACCAAACCATCTAACTCATTTCCTACATGCAATCAACACACAAGCTCTCTCTAGCTCTCCTCTTTGCCATCCTAACTCCACCACAAAACACCATTTGATCAAAAATTAAACCATGAATCTTGTGTTTAACTTGCACAAGATGAAAACCCATTGAAGACATGTTGATTTGAGGTGATCTTAACAACTAGAAAGGAGATTTCATGAAGATCAAGGGCTGATTTCTCAAGGAGTCTACATATTCTTGGTGATCCTAGAAGTGGTGTTGATATTTCATAAGATTGGTTACCCAAAACCAAGTCTTATTCATCCATAAATATTAATCTTTCATCTTATTGAGTGGTATAGAGATTGTTTCTTCCTATCATCTTTTTATTTTGTAAAAGTACTCATGTATTTTCTTTTTAGATGTATATGTATATGATGATGAATGATGATCAAAGTATTATGTGAGGATCTTGTGTTGAATGATTTGGTTAAAAAGATTAAAATCTACAAGTTAAAATGTTAAAATCTTAATTAGATTTATGGGCTGTATAAAAAAGTAAGTAACCATATGAACACTTGGTAAAACGACTTGGATTATTGAATATACAGTTAGATATATGATTTTTACATATGTGGAGAGTTGGCCACTCAATGGAATCAATAAAATGAGCAAGATATGATCAAAATACTATTAAGGTTCAAATCTGTATAGTCTGCGTAGGACGAATTATTAGGGATACTTAGAGGATGATTGAGCAGTAGCCAAACTGGAGTTATTTGTAGCACATATTATGTAGTTTGTGCTGCCCAAATTTGAGCTTCTATCTCCTTGTAGAACTCAAGATACGGCAAAAATGGTGAAAGTGATTTTGATAATCAGATTTGGAAATAAAAGTATATAATATAAAATAAGCACTCAAGTAATATTATTATAAAATACATATATAAAACCCACTAACTTATGATAATATTTATAAAATAAGTTATATACTATGATAAATAAACTTGGAATTTTATAAAAGTACAAACTCAAATGTTTTCTAAAGTTATAAAACTATATATAAGTTTTACGTCTTTTCGGCTAAAACCGAAAGATTAGCTGTGACAAACCAAAACCGATGTCATTGCTTAATCTTATTTTACGATTATTTTTGAAATTTTTGGATGAGTTTGAACGATATTTATTTTTGGAGGTTTAAGTTTAAACCGATGTTGGAAGGTCTATATTTAATATTTATTAAGTATAAGGAGTATTAGCAAGCGTGATGTCGATGGATGCCAAATATTTGACGTCTTATTGTCCGTTGTTCGATTTTTATCATTTTTGAGGTTTTATTTTAAATGACGTGTTAAGTCGAGTCGAGAGTCAATATTATTATTTTTGAGGTGCGTTTTAAATTTTTAAAAGTATCTTTATGAAACCCGAGCCCCGTAAATATTTTGAAAATTGACTAATAGTTATTTCCCGCTTTTTAGCTAACTATTTACATTTTTAGCCACAACTATTGCCAAATTTCAACTATGGTCCCTACCCCACTATATATAAAGCATAAACAAACACACACACCACAATTTTCCATTCAAAATTTTTCACCCACCATCTCTTTCTCTCTCTTGTTTGTCGAAACCCACCACCACCCAATTCCACACAATTTCAATTTTTACTCAAGATTTAGGATGAATTAAGCTAAACCAAGGATAGACCCACTCTTATATTTGATCAAGGATCATATTTGTGTAAGAAATTCTTACATGCAAGCAAGTTTTTTTTCTTGATGTTGGTAGGTAGAAGCCATGATCATGCATGGTGTTTTTAGCATGATCCATGGTGGTTCTTGCTAGAATCTTTGTTAAAAACTTCATTTTGATCTAAAGGTTTTAATTTTGATTATGATTTAGATGTTATGGTTCATGTATGATGATATTAGGGTATAGAAATGATCATTTTTATGGTTGGTTTTGATCAAAAAGTTGATTTTGTACAAGATTTTAGTGGTCATTTTACAACAGTAAGTAAAGTGAAAAATCCGAATTTTTATGTTTTGAAAATGGCTTAACTTATAGCCTAGGGTTGTAGATAAATTTATTAGCTTCGATTTGATATAAGTTAGAGCTTCTAGCTCCAAACGAGCGCGAAGATATGATGTTATGAATGATCGTGTACCGGGAAACGAGTATCGGCACTACATATAGTTGTTGTCGATATTTGGATCGAATCTCGGGACTATAAATGGAAGTTTTGAAATATGTAACCTACTGATAATGAGGTTTTTATTTTATAGGTTGAGTTTACTTTAAAACCCGAGTGTCGGTTTTGTAAACGGAGTCGTTTAAATAAGTTAAAACGGTTGTATGAAAAATTAACGTAAATCTGTCCGGATTTTGTAGTTTGAAAATGAGTCGGGTAAAGTACTTCAAAAGTAATTTCATTTGGTAAACTTGTAGGATGACTTTCTATATATAGTAAGTTAGTTTATCGAGTCGTTTCATAAACGGTTGACGAGTTTAAAAGGGGTAAATAAGCTAGTACATGTAGTATGTACCGGCGGACTTTGTTAAAAGTATAAAATGGTAAAGTAAAAGTGTAGTAAAGTATAATGAAGTTATTTATATTGTTTTCTCTCGAGTTTATCGTGACTTTATTAGTTTGAGTTTGATGTTGTTATGTATGATTTATTTCTCGAGTCATTATTAATGAACGCGCCTTATTTGATAGGTAGCGGTTCTCGTGTTTGAAAGGCATCCATTATCGTCGACGATCATCTCGCTAGATCTCTTATACTAAGGTGAGTCTATAGCCTCGCTTTCTACTTGTTTTAATGATTTTAATACCCGCGAGGGGGATACATGATATTTGAAAATAAATGAACACAAGTCATGAGTAATTGTTGGACCCGAATGTTGCCTAAAGTTGATTTCATTGTACTGAGTAACTTGTTGCTAAAGACCCTAAATTCATGAGCCGTTAACTATTTTCTGACTTGATGTTGTGAGTCGGGAATAGCCGCTTATTCTAATGATAGTACTATTGGGTTGACCACCCTATCTGAGACCAGGGCATTACGTTGAGTAACCCGCTGGGAAGGATAATTTTACGTGAATAAGATTGTGGTATTCTAGCAACTGATACCCTAAAGGGGCAATGGTTTTATTCTAGTCATGTCGGCATTTGGCGTGGGTGACTATTTGGTTAAGGGGTCGGTGTCATGAGCTTAAATACAATGTTTGTTTAATAATATCATTATTATTACTGCCTTGAATATAGATTGTGTGTACGACAATTCTATAAATGATTATGATTGATTTTCTTCTTGTGTTCAAATGTGATTTGATAAACCTATAGACTCGCTCAACATTATTGTTGACTCGTTTTATGCATGTATTTCAGGTAATAGGAAGTGATGGAGCATGGAGCTTTGCTGTGGAGGTTGTGGCTTGGCTTTTGGAAGAATGTTGGTCTAAAAATTGTTTCTACCTTTTAATGTTGAACAATTTACTTTATGTTGTGTACTGTACTAAACTTGTTGGTTGTTGGTCGAGATCCATGGGGACTAAACGCTTTACTCTGGTGTCGTGTCAGTACAATCATGGGATGAAATCTATGTTTTAGACCATTTATGAAAATCATGTTTATATTTATGTGTAAACGTCTCACTTTTGAGTCGTTCAATATACCTTGTGTGATGATGCTTGTGTCTAGCACCCAATTGTGTATTTCCGATGCGCAATGTAAATTGGGGGTGTTAGAGATTGGTATCAGAGCTGCAAGTTATAGAGAACTGGGTCGATTTTGAAAATTGTCCTAAACTATAACTTTGGTGTCGAAAGTATTTATTCTTCAAAAGCACACAACTCCTCTGCAACGCTCCGGTAAGATCACTTTTAGTTTTGTTTTGCATTGTAGATGTATCCCCCATAACTGAAATGATTTCCCGAGTATTTATTAAGTAAATACTACGATATTGTATTGGAATTATTGAAAGTACGTTGAGTGCTTGTCAGTATCATTTTTTTGCGAGCATTGGATAAACATCATTTGCATTGTGTTGCATAGCATGGATTACGTATGACATTTGCATAAGCATGGCATACTAATTATAATTTTATTAACGATGACCTTAAGTATCCTTGAAACCTTATAATTGTAGAAAATGGCTGGTTTACCTCGTGAGGATGGATGGATTGATATGACTAATGTAGTGGATGGTGAGGAAGTAGATAACTTTGGTGCTAGTGAGGATGAGGAGCCTTTTGAGTTTTTAGATGATGGGATTCCACTTACTGCAGTTGGTCAGACAGGGCCTGAGTTGATACAAGGTAGTTATGTTCCAAGGGTTAATGTTGTGCCACAGACTGTTCCAGATTTTCAGCGACCTGTTGTTCGTTCTTTGACGCCTACTTGTGATGCTTATATTAGTAGTTTGCCTGGGATTGCATTTGCTAGGGGTGATGTTCTTGTTGAGTCGAGTAGGGCTGCTAGTGCCCGATCTATTCATGATGGTATTCTAAGGTTTATTGTCCAGGTCCTAGGTCTTATATTGATATTTTCTGGTTTCTTAAGAAGTTTGATAGGTATTTGTTTGAAAGGCATTTGGTTGAGACTCGTGTGATTAGGAGGTTTGAGCAGAATGAGAAAAAGTTTGACAGGTTTGTTGGTAGTGTGAGGAGATCAGTGTTTGTTAGGGCAATGGAAATGGATGAGATTGTTAGATTAAGATCTATGGTGTTGAATTTGAGTGGGCAAGTTGAAAGGTTACGTAGGGAGCAAGAAAGGAATGCAAGGTTGAGTGCATGAGGTTTGCCGATGAGATCTTTTCCTAGTCAAGGTGTAGTGATTCGTGATGTGCCGAATCAGGTTGAAGCTCGAGTGTTGGTGAAGCCAAGTGAAGGAAGTAGTTGTAAGGGGAAGGAAAAAGTGGAGGAAGAATCTGAGGATGATGATAGCAGCAGTGATGACGAGCCGGTGTACAAGAAGCTGCGGGGATCTGATGTTTAGTTCTTTATGTTGTTTTTATTTGGCCTTGTTGTAATAGAACTTATGTAGACTCGTACTCTAGTTTGTGATGAAACTTAATGACTTTAAGTTTGTTGTGCTGAAGGATTGTAGTGACATTACTTGTCACAATTTTGTGGAGATTTTCCAAAGCAATCCAAATTACCTTCATGACTTATGATTTATCTTATTAGTTCTTGTGTGAATTGGTTAATGATTCATTATGAATTGTGTTGTTGGTGCATGTAGTATCCATGTTACATCTTGATAGAGAAATCCTTCTTCTTATCATGATATGAATACTTACTTGTTCTTTTTCTGTTATGGTTCTACAGGAAGGAGTTGGGAGGCATTTTTTCTGACTTTACTAAATTATTGTTTGGTTAGTTTCCTGTAAACATGTCGCCTAAATTGACGACTGCTACTGTTAATACCATGATTGAGCAAGCTATCGCTAGAGCTTTGCAAGCTGAACGTGCTGCGAGGAACCAATAGGCTGAGAATAGGAATGTTGTTGGTCAGGTTGGAGGGAATGTTGAAAATCAGGTTGAAGGTAATGCTGATAAGCAAGCAGAAGGAAATGTTGTGGGACAAGTTGGAGGTAATGATGTTGTTCAGCAGGTTTAGAAGGAATGTTCTTATGCTAGTTTCATGAAATGTGGACCTACCCAATTTCGTGGTACTAGTGGTGCATTGGAATTAAGGAGGTGGATCGAGAAGATTGAAAGTACTTTTGAAATCAGTGGATGTTCAGAAGCTAGTAAGGTGAAATTTGCTGCAGCTACTTTTCAGGATGATGCATTGAGTTGGTGGAATAGTCAAGTAGCTACTGTGGGGTTGGTTGAAGCTAATGCTAGAACATGGACTGTGACCAAGGGACTATTGACTGCTAAGTTTTGTCCTGAGGAAGAGTTAGGTCAGATGGAAGATGAATTGAGGCATTTGGTGCTGAGGAATAATGATATTGTAGCTTATACGATGAGATTTTCTGATTTATGTTTGGTGTGTCCTGATGCGTTTGCTGATGATCGTAAGAAGATGAAGCAGTATATTAGGGGTTTATCTAGTAATATCAAGGGAGAAACTACTTCGTCGAAACCCAAGTCATTTGATGAAGCTGTTCAAATGGCTCATGCTTTAATGGATGTAAAGCTGCAGGATCGAAAGGATAGTATTGCTGAAGGGAATAAGAGAAAGTGGGAAGCTGCACACTCAAGCCAAGGGAAGAATCGAGGTTGTTATCGTAATAACAATAACCAAGGACCAAATAGGAATCAGCAATATAATTTGAGAAGGAATGATGGTGTTCGTGCTGCCACAGGAAATCAAGGTAACAAGGTGAATCTGAGGTGTGGTCGATGTAATCTGTATCATGTTGGAAATTATCCACCTGCTTGCAACAAGTGTGGGAAGGCCGGACATAAGATGGCAGATTGTAGAAACAATGGTGTAGCCACTGGGCTAATGCTGTCAAGGTAGTTTACTGTTCTGGATGTGGAGGTCGTGGACATAAGCAAGGGAACTGTCCGAGGGTTGGCATACGACAGGGAGGCAATGTTGTTGCTATTGCTGCTGGGATTGCTGCTCCAGCCTATGTCATTGGAGATGTTGACAAACCTCAAGGGCCGAATGTGGTGACTGGTACGTTCTTACTTGATGCTTGTTATGCTAGTGTGTTATTTGATTCTGGATCCGATAGAAGTTTCGTAGATGTTAGATTCAGTCAGCTATTGGATAGAGAACCAGTGAGATTGACAACTAGTTATAAGGTGGAGTTAGCTGATGGTAAGGTTGTAAGCACTAGTTCTATACTGAAAGGTTGTTCCTTGAAGTTAGGTAATTATGTGTTTAGTATTGATTTGATGCCTATAGAATTAGGATCTTTTGACGTGATTATTGGAATGGATTGGTTAATTGGTAATGGTGCAGTAATTGTTTGTGGAGAAAGATTAGTTCAGATACCGCTAAGGAATAGGGTATTGACTGTGAAAGGTGATGAATGTACGTCTCGTTTGAGAGTTGTTTCTTGTTTAAAGATGATGAGGTATATAGAAGCAGGTTGTGATGTGTTTCTTGCACAGATAAGTAATGATGGTGTGAATGAAAGGAAATTGGAGGATGCGCTTGTGATTAGAGAGTATCCTGAGGTTTTTCCTGAGGAATTACCAGGATTACCGCCGCATCGTGAAGTGGAGTTTCGTATCGATTTAGTGTCGGGTGCTGCTCCTGTTGCTCGTGCACCGTATCGTTTAGCTCCATCTGAGATGAAAGAATTATCTGATCAATTGAAGGAATTGATGGATAATGGATTTATTAGACCAAGTTCGTCGCCGTGGGGTGTGCCTGTTTTGTTTGTTAGGAAGAAAGATGGTTCTTTTAGAATGTGTATTGATTACAGAGAGCTTAACAAATTGACTGTCAAGAATCGGTATCCACTGCCGAGGATTGATGATTTGTTCGATCAGTTGCAAGGGTCATGTGTATACTCGAAGATCGGTTTGAGGTCTGGGTATCATCAACTGAGAGCTAGGGAAGAAGATATTCCTATAACAGCTTTTCGTACTAGATATGGACATTTCGAATTTCAAGTGATGCCTTTTGGGTTAACAAATGTGCCTGCTGTATTTATGGATTTGATGAATCGTGTATGTAAGCCGTATTTGGATGAGTTTGTTATCGTATTCATTGATGATATTCTCGTTTACTCCAAGAGTGAAGAGGAACATGAGAAGCATTTGAGAACAATTTTGGAATTGTTGAAGAAGGAGAAGTTGTATGCAAAATTCTCTAAGTGTGAATTTTGGTTGAAATCAGTGCAATTTTTGGGGCACGTGATTGATAGTGAAGGTGTTCGTGTGGATCGTGCTAAGATTGAGACAATTAAGGATTGGTCAGTGCCGAAGACGCCAACTGAAGTTCGCCAATTTCTTGGTTTGGCTGGGTATTATAGAAGGTTTATTGAGAAGTTTTTGCTAATTGCTAAGCCGTTGACTAAGCTTACGGAAAAGAATCGAGTGTTTGAATGGGGATTGGAAGAGGAATCTGCATTTAGTATGTTGAAGGATAAGTTGTGTTATGCGCCGATATTGTCTTTGCTAGAAGGATCTGACGATTTTGTAGTGTACTGTGACGCGTCTTAAAAAGGATTTGGAGCTATATTGATGCAAAGGGAGAAAGTAATAGTGTATGCATCGAGACAATTAAGGAAGCATGAAGAGAATTACACTACGCATGATTTAGAACTTGGGGCTGTTATTTTTGCTTTGAAGCTGTGGAGACACTACTTGTATGGAACCAAGTGTGTGGTTTTCACTGATCATAAGAGTTTGCAGTATATTCTGGATCAAAAGGAATTGAATATGAGGCAAAGAAGATGGGTTGAGTTGCTGAGTGATTATGACTACGAGATTCGTTACCATCCTGGTAAAGCGAATGTGATAGCTGATGCACTTAGTAGAAAGGAAAGAGATAAGTCTATAAGAGTTAGAGCTTTGGCAATGTTGGAAAGTGTTGATTTGACAGAAGCGATATTGAAAGCCCAAACTAATGGTTTGAAGGAAGAGAATGTTGAGACAGCAAATTTGGGTAGAATGTTGAAACCTTTTTTGAAGTGAGGTCGAATGGATTGAGGTATTTTAAGAATAGGATTTGGTTACCGTTGTGTCCGTCTGAGGAAGATTCGTTAGGGGTGCGAGATTTGGTGATGAATGAATCTCATAATTCAAAGTATTCAATACATCCTGGATCGGACAAGATGTATCAAGATCTTAAGAAAGTTTATTGGTGGCCGAATATGAAGGAAGATATAGCACAGTATGTTAATAAGTGTTTAACTTGTGCGAAGGTGAAGGCTGAACATAAGAAACCGTCGGGATTATTAGTGCAACCTGAGATTCCTGAGTGGAAATGGGAGAGGATTACTATGGATTTTGTGACAGGTTTGCCAAGGACTGCAAATGGTAGTTATATGATATGGGTGATTATAGATAGATTGACGAAGTCTGCTCACTTTTTACCAATGAAGAAGACAGATAGTATGGAGAGGTTAACAACAATGTATGTGAAGGAGATTGTTTGTCTACATGGTGTGCCTTTGTCGATAATTTTTAATCGTGATAGTAGGTTTACTTCAGAATTTTGGAAGTCTTTGCAGAAAGCGATGGGAACGGAGTTATGTTTAAGTATAGCATATCATCCGGAAACTGATGGACAAAGTGAGAGAACGATTCAAACGTTAGAGGATATGCTTCGTGCATGTGTGATTGATTTTGGAAATGGTTGGGATAAGCATTTGCCATTGGTTGAATTTTCGTACAATAATAGTTATCATGCTAGTATTAAAGCCGCACCATTTGAAGCTTTGTATGGACGTAAGTGTAGATCTCCAGTGTGTTGGAGTGAGGTAGGAGAGAGTCAATTGACTGGGCCAGAAATGATATTTGAGACGACTGAAAAGATTGTGCAAATTAAGAAGCGTTTGTTATCTGCTAGAAGTAGACAAAAGAGTTATGCTGATAACAGAAGGAAACCGTTGGAGTTTGAAGTAGGAGACATGGTTATGCTGAAGGTATCTCCATGGAAAGGAGTAATTCGTTTTGGAAAGAGAGGAAAGTTGAGCCCGAGATATATTGGACCATTTAAGATTATCCAAAGGATTGGATTGGTGGCTTATAAGTTAGAGTTGCCTAATGAGCTTAAGGCTATTCATAATACTTTTCATGTGTCTAATTTGAAGAAGTGTTTAGCTGAAAGGGATGTGGTGATTCCATTGGAGGAAATTCAACTTGATGATAAGTTGCATTTTATAGAGGAACCTGTAGAGATAATGGATAGTAAAGTTAAGAAGTTGAAGCATAGTAGAATTCTGATTGTGAAAGTGAGACGGAACTCTAGACGTGGGCCAGAGTTTACGTGGGAACGTGAGGATTTCTTTAAGGACAAGTATCCTCATTTATTTAGGAAGGATTAAGCGCTGCGGACGTCGCTTCGTTTAAGAAGGGGGGGATGTGACAACCCAAAACCGAGGTCATTGCTTAATCTTATTTTACGATTATTTTTGAAATTTTTGGATGAGTTTGAACGATATTTATTTTTGGAGGTTTAAGTTTAAACCGATGTTGGAAGGTCTATATTTAATATTTATTAAGTATAAGGAGTATTAGCAAGCGTGATGTCGATGGATGCCAAATATTTTACGTCTTAATGTCGGTTGTTCGATTTTTGTCATTTTTGAGGTTTTATTTTAAATGACGTATTAAGTCGAGTCGAGAGTCGATATTATTATTTTTGAGGTACGTTTTAAATTTTTAAAAGTATCTTTATGAAACCCGAGCCCCGTAAATATTTTGAAAATTGACTAATAGTTATTTCCCGCTTTTTAGCTAACTATTTACATTTTTAGCCACAACTATTGCCAAATTGCAACTATGGTCCCTACCCCACTATATATAAAGCATAAACAGACACACACACCACAATTTTCCATTCAAAAAATTTCACCCACCATCTCTTTCTCTCTCTTGTTTGCCGAAACCCACCACCACCCAATTCCACACAATTTCAATTTTTACTCAAGATTTAGGAGGAATTAAGCTAAACCAAGGATAGACCCACTCTTATATTTGATCAAGGATCATATTGGTGTAAGAAATTCTTACATGCAAGCAAGTTTTTTTTTCTTGATGTTGGTAGGTAGAAGCCATGATCATGCATGGTGTTTTTAGCATGATCCATGGTGGTTCTTGCTAGAATCTTTGTTAAAAACTTCATTTTGATCTAAAGGTTTTAATTTTGATTATGATTTAGATGTTATGGTTCATGTATGATGATATTAGGGTATAGAAATGATCATTTTTATGGTTGGTTTTGATCAAAAAGTTGATTTTGTACAAGATTTTAGTGGTCATTTTATAACAGTAAGTAAAGTGTAAAATCCGAATTTTTATGTTTTGAAAATGGCTTAACTTATAGCCTAGGGTTGTAGATAATTTTATTAGCTTCGATTTGATGTAAGGTAGAGCTTCTAGCTCCAAACGAGCGCGAAGTTATGATGTTTTGAATGATCGTGTACCGGGAAACGAGTATCGGCACTACATATAGTTGTTGTCGATATTTGGATCGAATATCGGGGACTATAAATGGAAGTTTTGAAATATGTAACCTCTGATAATGAGGTGTTTATTTTATAGGTTGAGTTTACTTTAAAACCCGAGTGTCGGTTTTGTAAACGGAGTCGTTTAAATAAGTTAAAACGGTTGTATGAAAAATTAACGTAAGTCTGTCCGGATTTTGTAGTTTGAAAATGAGTCGGGTAAAGTACTTCAAAAGTAATTTCATTTGATAAACTTGTAGGAGGACTTTCTATATATAGTAAGTTAGTTTATCGAGTCGTTTCATAAACGGTTGACGAGTTTAAAAGGGGTAAATAAGCTAGTACATGTAGTATGTACCGGCGGACTTTGTTAAAAGTATAAAATGGTAAAGTAAAAGTGTAGTAAAGTATAATGAAGTTATTTATATTGTTTTCTCTCGAGTTTATCGTGACTTTATGAGTTTGATTTTGATGTTGTTATGTATGATTTATTTCTCGAGTCATTATTAATGAACGCGCCTTATTTAATAGGTAACGTTTCTCGTGTTTGAAAGGCATCCATTATCGTCGATGATCATCTCGCTAGATCTCTTATACTAAGGTGAGTCTATAGCCTCGCTTTCTACTTGTTTTAATAATTTTAATACCCGCGAGGGGGATACATGCTATTTGAAAATAAATGAACACAAGTCATGAGTAATTGTTGGACCCGAATGTTGCCTAAAGTTGATTTCATTGTATTGAGTAACTTGTTGCTAAAGACCCTAAATTCATGAGCCGTTAACTATCTTCTGACTTGATGTTGTGTGTAACACCCCATTTTGATAATGGAATGTCACGCGTAATTATGGCGTGTCATCAAAGCATACAAGGATAAATGTATAAAACATTACATGACCATAGGGATAACCGGAATCAAACATCGGATCTCAAACATAAGCCCAAAACATAATAAAGCAAAAGAAATGAATGAAAGACTACACAAGCATAAATATATGAAGGCAAAAGGAAAAGAAGTCTCTAGCAGCTTCCATCCTCTACACGTCCTCCAAATGCTCGAGTCTTTCGTAGGGTACCTGCCGTTTTGGGACATGGAAAGGAAAGTAACGGCTGAGCAAAACGCTCAGTGCACGGATATAGACATAGTATAAGTGACTAAAACATAATAGAGACTTAATAGCAGCGGAAATGTATAAGTCCTGGAAAACCTGAAACATGTTCATAAAACTGGTTTTATAGTTTGAAAAGCCTTATGTTTATCTTATGAAAATTGTTTAACATATTTTACCATTAGCCAATATAGGTCATGAAAATCCACCGTACATGAATACTTGGAGGGGTGACCTCATCATGCAAATTAGAGGGGCTGCCTATAATTTAATATACTGGTTTTTTGGTAGGAGGGATCAGCTCCTTGTGAAGGATGCAAGGCACACACCACATTCACCATGAAATCCTGAATAAAAACATGTAACTAGGATGCACCCATACGCCCCACATGATAATATAAATGGACAAAAGCTGAAGGGACGCCACGAGAAATCACTCCGCCGTGGTGAAGTCATAACATCAGTGCCTCTAATGTTATGGTTATGGTACCTCCATAACTAGGTGAAACTGGTCATGCATGTATATGGCTTTAGGTAATCTTAATTAAACATAAGCAATCAAACACGTAACTTACACTACGGGAAAACAGTTGGCTGCATACGGGGAATCCTAATAAGGAAAGAATGTCCATACTGAAAGGACGGGAATCCGTACCTTATGTCCAGTGAACGAGAAAGACGAACTGCGAGGAATCCTACTTCCGAATCACTAGTGCTACATAAATATGTACATGAATAAGTATCTGCTTACTAAATACATAGCTGGTTTTATGTCATGTCTTAGCTTATTTTATGTGTTCTTACCATGTTTTACTGTTTAAAAGCCTTAAACTGTGTTTTATCTTATATTCTGTTTAATCTGATTAAGTATTTCTGGTATTTCATGTGTTATTATACTTACTGTGTAATAATAAGTAACTTTCCAAAAATAGCAGGTTTCCTAAAAAAGAAAGTTTTTAAAAAAATAGAAAGTTTCCAAAAATAGAAAGTTTCCAAAAATAGAAAGTTTCCAAAAATAGAAAGTTTCCAAAAATAGAAAGTTTCCAAAAATAGATTTACTGCTTAAAATAGATAAGTTTCTAAAAATAGAAAGTTTCCATAAATAGATTAGCTGCCTTAATTAAATAAGTTTCCATAAATAGATTAGCTGCCTGAAATAAATAAGTTTCTAAAAATAGAAGGTTTCCATAAATAGATTAGCTGCCTTATTTAATTAAGTTTCTAAAAATAGAAAGTTTCCATAATTAGAAATAAGCTGGTTAAATAAGCTAAGTATATAAGCCTAAGTGTTTTCATGATTATTTTCTAAGTCATATGATATAATGTATAGTTTAATAATTATTTCATGTAATTAAATTAAACTATAGGTTAAAATATTTAATTAAAGTATAACATGTTTTTAATTAAATAAGTTAAATACTTAGGTTAAAATATGTATTATTATATATTAATAATATAACCTAAGTCATGTTAATTAATTAATTATATCCATGGTTTTAAAATAATTAATTAATTATAAGTCTTAAATATATAAATACTTAGGTTAAAATAATTTCATGATCATTAATAATTAAATAACCTAAGTCATGTTATTAAATTAATCACATCATTTTATTAATTTAATTTTAACATAAGATCATAAACATAAAAAAAAACTAACATACACCATGAACCGGATCTAGACTAAAAAGCATGAACCGGACATGAAATCGACACCGTACCCCGAACCAACTCGGGTTACCCCATGTTTTACTGCTGTCGTGGGACCCACATGCACCAACCAAGACCGTATGGTCTTGGTGTGGTCGGCTTGGCCAAACCGAGACCCCTTCGGGTTCGGTGCAGCCTGCGGCCAAAAACAAACACCCCTTAAAACACCTTTTGATTTTATTTAACACCAAATCATGTTAGATCCATGTTTAATTTTTAGGTTTTTGTAAAAACATCACATGTTCTTGATTTATAAAAAGATTAAATCAAAAGAAAAGGTTTAAAAAGGATTTACTGAATTCGTGGATCAAAAGGACGAAGAACCAACACGATCAATCACTAAAACTTCAAGATCCAAGATCACAAACCACCTCTTGTGGTGTTCATAAGGTGGCGGCACAAAGAAGAACAAGGAAGAGGGTTTTAGGGTTTTTCTAAAAATCTTCTGTGAATGAAAATGAGTAGTAAAAAATATCCCTTTTCCTTTTTAGTGAAAAATTGATGGGCTAAGCCCATCCCCCCTCCTAATTTCGTGGTAATGGGGCCCACAAGGGGTAACCCGAATGTTTTCCGTGTCTAAAACATTGGTGTGTTCTCGTGTGTTAAGTTATATGTTCGTGATTATTTGTGTTCGCGTTTTAAGTGTTCTCGTTACGTAAATATCGTGATCTAATATATTTAATTACGCTCGTAATAAATATATATACGTAGTTAATAATAGTTTGTGTTTTAATTACGTTCATGATTTCATGATCGCATGTTCGTGATTAATTATTGTCAAATAATTATTACGTGCTCGTGCGTAGTAAATACTTATCGTGTTCTAACACGTACGTAATACGTAAAATCCTAACACGTAATCGTAATCATGCTATATTAGGAAAGTTTAAATCTAGTACCTACGATCTTAAGGGTACTATTCATGGTAAAAGCATGCGGGTTTTACAACTCTTCCCCCCTAAAAAGAATAATTCGTCCCCGAATTATAGATAACGTAACTGAAAGAGAAACATACCCGAATCAGACTGGAAAGGTATGCAAAATAACGGAAATGAAGGTGACATGGTAGAAGGGAACGTGGAACGTGACATGTCTTGAAAAGACATGGAACGTGACGTGACTGAAAGGACATATCTAATCGATAAGAGAAAAACGGATAAGAAGTCCGGATGAACTTGTCCGTTTCCAAGTAGCTTCCCTCTTGGAACGCTTCCTCCATAAGATCTTGACACGAATGATAAGTCTTGGTCCTCCTGACCTTGACTTGGAACACGAAGAAGTTCTTGGTTATCAACGTAAGGTAGATCCCCTAAATTCGATCGAGGGAAAAAGAATTAATCGTGTACGAGTAACTGAAACGTTACGATGCAAGACAATCTGACTTAACTGATAATTAGAAACGATGCGCGAGACATAAAGAAACGTAGTACGTGAAAAATTTTGAACGTGATACATGAAAATTTTTGAACGTGCTACGTGGAGATATGGCGAGTGTAGTATGAGTAAACATATCGTGATCCCTGATACGTGTAACATATCTTGATCATGATATGAGGAACGGGGAATGAACATGACATGTGAAACATATCGTGATCATAGAATATAATGGCGGTCACGACAAACGCTAGAAGGTGAGACATAGATTATGACGAGAAACGTCTATCTGAGGATAGGGAGTTATACTAAACTTAGGTCTGGTCTCTCAAGTTCTTGCAAACTACCCATAATGAGAAAAGAAATGAACGTAAAATCGTAAACCAAAATACGATCATGAACGTGAATAGTGTCATGAACGTGAGCGCGAAAGCAAGGCGTGGAATTAGAACAAGGACGTGAAGTAAATAAGGAGCATAATTATGAATATTTGTCTGACCTGATAACTGAGCAATTGCCAAGTGATCGGATGAGCCTTGGCTGGAACATGTCCGATCAATCTGTTGGTTCTGAAATCCTTGCGGATGTAAGGATTCTGTAGACTTGATCAAACTGTTTGCAATAACCCAAATAGCATCATGCTTCTTCTGAGTTTGCGTTAATCTGGTAACCAAAATCCGTGGAGATCTTGTCCCATTTCAATTCACAATTTCAGATGATGAAAACATCCCAGTTTGTTGGTGTCCTATCTTAACCTGTTGGTATGTCAGGTACCTTGATATGAACGTAACTGTATCTTGCTTCGTAGAACTTGATACATAGGAGTTTGCGAAACTCTGAGTCTCTGAATCTAGACTTCTCCTAGCGTAGGATTTTCTAGAACACCTAATGTAGTGTAGGGTTCTCTCCTTTACGCATAAGTTGAGTCATGGTAAGATTAACCGTAGAAACCCATGTGATTCAGCGTGTCACTGTGATCAAACAGAATTGATATTGGAAAATTTTCCAGGGTAAAATTTTTCTTGTCATAGAATTTGCAACGTAGTGCAGATATGGTCTTCCTGTTCTTCTTCTAGGCTTAAAGGAAATCAGGTTATCCTTAATGAAAACACTGATGAATTTGCTATGAGTTCATGGAAACTCATTCTTATAGTTCTGTTGGAGCATTGATGAGACTAATTCAAAATCATAAATCTAGCATGACCGAGTCGTGTACGAATAGCAGTCATGGACATGTCCTGCTGTTTCTTCGTCACTTTTGGCAGCATGATCATGAGTTCAATCTTGGAAAAGTGATTAACACCATACGGTTGATTAGACAGGTTGTCAATATGTGGAGGAGAATAACGGTCATGAATGGTGATTTGTTTACGCCGACGGTAGTCGACACATAATCTCATGGTACCGTCCTTCTCCTTGTAAGTTCTTCTGGAATGTATGGGAAGATTTTGGAATAATCAACTGGCTATGCGTAAAAGACTTAAGTGGTCGTGTCTTACTGACAGCTAGAAAATTTTAGCGACCATGGCTAACAACGCACATGCTTGTAAGCATAGATAATTTGTACAGATTTTCTCGAGGGAAAATCAAGCTGAATGTATTCAGGAGCCTGAACATTACTGTACATAATTATGAATCATAGCATGGTGTGCTGTTCATAGTACATAATCAGGATAAAATTCATCTCGTGTCTATCCGAGGAAATGCGTTAGCAGCTTGGATCTCATCATTAAGCTGAAGGAAAACCTTCGTATACGTGGGAATACGAAAGGCGTCCTTCATGGTTATGAATATATGAACCATGGTGAAAGAAATGAAAGTGACATCGGCAACGTGACAGTTCTCACTGATGCGCTGATAATGGTATAGAAATTCTTGTGGCCTGATTAATATATGGCACAACAAAATAGATATACCCTTGGAGGGTACCCTGAATTTCTTAAAAATGTTCCATAGTTGAACGTGAGTCATGTGTCTTGACTCGTTTCTTGGAACCATAAGCATGACATATGTCTTGACTGGTGTCTTGACATGTGTCTTCAGGAGGTATACGTGAGACATGTGTCTTGACTGATGTCTTGACATGTGTCTTCAGAAAGTATACGTGAGACATGTGTCTTGACTGATGTCTTGACATGTATCTCGAGATGTGAAACAAATATAACCACAATATAAGGTTATTATGCCAGAATTGGCGGATCGGTTGGACTACTAATCCTTGTATTTCTGATCACGTCCGTGGCCAGAGTTTCGGTTGCGATTTCTAGGATAGTTGCTGTCATAGTAGTTGTTACTATCGTCCTGTTTGTCAGTTCCATGATGGTCATTCTCATGACCGTGATTCATGTAACTATTCAGCTGAGTGGCCGGCTGGTACCGGTTTGCACTCATATGGCTGAAATGACAGCCGAATGACGTGTGACATGTAACTAAGAATTAGGGACAATGATTGATGGGAATCGTCTGATGGTGAAGCATCTTCTCGTCCAATTGCTTTGCTCCGACGCCTTTGTCTTCGTCTTGTAGGATCTCCAGGTTGTGAACAGCATCCTCATCTCGTAGCGTCTCCGAACGTCAGCAGCATCAACCTTTAGTAACATCTCCAAGTTATGAGCGGCATCAGCAATTTGTAGAGTATTAGCAAGTGGACATATGCCTGAGATGATTCAGAATCGACTAGCGAATACTCGTGCAGTATTGCAAGTGAAATACACATGGATTTAGGTACGTGTAATACATGTGGAACACGGTACATGGAGTACACGTTGAATGCACATGAAATGATCGGTATGGGGTCGATCATTTGTCATGATTTAAGGAAAGTATATCGGTTAAACGGTTAGGAAAACCATCATGATAACCTGACAGTATTAGCATAGACATCATTCTGGTTATAACGGAATCGTTAAAGTGTGGTTACACAAAATTCAACGATGATTCGCCTGACAGCATGATCAATGAAAACCAACCATGACTATCATGAAAGCAGGATTCAATGAAATCTAACAATGTCTTGCAGGACAGCGTAAATTACAAAAGAGGTGTAAGACATAATCAACATGAAGACGGAATTATCATGAAGAAACATGAAACCATCTATCATGAAGAAGTGTATAACATAATCAGCATGAAACTGAATTTAACCATGACAGTATGAAAACATACTTGACATAAAAACATAATAACTTATGAGGGGACATGAAAAAAAAATTTATGCCAATTTAAATCATGAGAAAAATTTTATGCATGAAAAATAGTGCATGAATGTGTAATGTAGTTTATAAAAACCTTTTATATGTGCGAGGGGACGCCTATGGGTCGGTCCCAAAACAAAAGACATGGCGAGGGGACGCCTATGGGTCGGTCCCAAAATTAAAAGTTTCGATAAAAGCACATGCGACTAAATAGGGCCAGTCCTGTACCAACCATTACTTAGTCATAATCCCTGCAACAATGATACATGAAACATAAATAAATGAAACTCGTATGTCAAAACTTATTAGAAAAAAATTTTATGTGACTAATTATGAACTACTGGGGTTCAGTCCACATAGCCACAGTTCACGAGGAACATTATGCATGAAACAATGACACATAACTAAATATGAATGACGGTTGTCCATCCATATTAGTAAAACAATATCGATGAAAACATCAATGTTAAAACCTCGGGGTGCTGAAAACATCATGGTTAAAACAACAATGCGCTGAAAACGTCAATATGTAGAATGACAAGCGTTGGCTTAAGAAGCTCCTGGTGACTACCCACTAGTCACAGGTCGAGTTTTAGAGCCTACAGGTCGAAGCCTTGGGCTCTGATACCATAATTGTAACACCCCAGTTTGATAATGGAATGTCACGCGTAACTATGGCGTGTCATCAAAGCATACAAGGATAAATGTATAAAACATTACATGACCATAGGGATAACCGGAATCAAACATCGGTTCCCAAACATAAGCCCAAAACATAATAAAGCAAAAGAAATGAATGAAAGATTACACAAGCATAAATATATGAAGGCAAAAGGAAAAGAAGTCTCTAGCAGCTTCCATCCTCTGCACGTCCTCCAAATGCTCGAGTCTTTCCTAGGGTACCTGCCATTTTGGGACATGGAAAGGAAAGTAACGACTGAGCAAAACGCTCAGTGCACGGATATAGACATAGTATAAGTGACTAAAACATAATAGAGACTTAATAGCAGCGGAAATGTATAAGTCCTGGAAAACCTGAAACATGTTCATAAAACTGGTTTTATAGTTTGAAAAGCCTTATGTTTATCTTATGAAAACTGTTTAACATATTTTACCATTAGCCAATATAGGTCATGAAAATCCACCGTGCATGAATACTTGGAGGGGTAACCTCATCATGCAAATTAGAGGGGCTGCCTCTAATTTAATATACTGGTTTTTGGGTAGGAGGGATCAGCTCCTTGTGAAGGATGCAAGGCACGCACCACATTCACCATGAAATCCTAAATAAAAACATGTAACTAGGATGCACCCATACGCCCCACATGATAATATAAATGGCCAAAAGCTGAAGGGACGCCACGAGCAATCACTCCGCCGTGGTAAAGTCATAACATCAGTGCCTCTAATGTTATGGTTATGGTACCTCCATAACTAGGTGAAACTGGTCATGCATGTATATGGCTTTAGGTAATCTTAATTAAACATAAGCAATCAAACACGTAACTTACACTACGGGAAAACATTTGGCTGCATACGGGGAATCCTAATAAGGAAAGAATGTCCATACTGAAAGGACGGGAATCCATACCTTATGTTCAGTGAACGAGACAGACGAACTGCGAGGAATCCTACTTCCGAATCACTAGTGCTACATAAATACGTACATGAATAAGTATCTGCTTACTAAATACATAGCTGGTTTTATGTCATGTCTTAGCTTATTTTATGTGTTCTTACCATGTTTTACTGTTTAAAAGCCTTAAACTGTGTTTTATCTTATATTCTGTTTAATCTGATTAAGTATTTCTGGTATTTCATGTGTTATTATACTTACTGTGTAATAATAAGTAACTTTCCAAAAATAGCAGGTTTCCTAAAATAGAAAGTTTTAAAAAAATAGAAAGTTTCCAAAAATAGAAAGTTTCCAAAAATAGAAAGTTTCCAAAAATAGAAAGTTTCCAAAAATAGATTTACTGCTTAAAATAGATAAGTTTCTAAAAATAGAAAGTTTCCATAAATAGATTAGCTGCCTTAATTAAATAAGTTTCCATAAATAGATTAGCTGCCTGAAATAAATAAGTTTCTAAAAATAGAAGGTTTCCATAAATAGATTAGCTGCCTTATTTAATTAAGTTTCTAAAAATAGAAAGTTTCCATAATTAGAAATAAGCTGGTTAAATAAGCTAAGTATATAAGCCTAAGTGTTTTCATGATTGTTTTCTAAGTCATATGATATAATGTATAGTTTAATAATTATTTCATGTAATTAAATTAAACTATAGGTTAAAATATTTAATTAAAGTATAACATGTTTTTAATTAAATAAGTTAAATACTTAGGTTAAAATATGTATTATTATATATTAATAATATAACCTAAGTCATGTTAATTAATTAATTATATCCATGGTTTTAAAATAATTAATTAATTATAAGTCTTAAATATATAAATACTTAGGTTAAAATAATTTCATGGTCATTAATAATTAAATAACCTAAGTCATGTTATTAAATTAATCACATCACTTTATTATTTTAATTTTAACATAAGATCATAAACATAAAAAAAACTAGCATACACCATGAACCGGATCTAGACTAAAAAGCATGAACCGGACATGAAATCGACACCGTACCCCGAACCAACTCGGGGTACCCCATGTTTTACTGCTGTCGTGGGACCCACATGCACCAACCAAGACCGTATGGTCTTGGTGGTGGTCGGCTTGGCCAAACCGAGACCCCTTCGGGTTCGGTGCAGCCTGCGGCCAAAAACAAACACCCCTTAAAACACCTTTTGATTTTATTTAACACCAAATCATGTTAGATCCATGTTTAATTTTTAGGTTTTTGTAAAAACATCACATGTTCTTGATTTATAAAAAAATTAAATCAAAAGAAAAGGTTTAAAAGGATTTACCGAATTCGTGGATCAAAAGGACGAAGAACCAACACGATCAATCACTAAAACTTCAAGATCCAAGATCACAAACCACCTCTTGTGGTGTTCATAAGTTGGCGGCACAAAGAAGAACAAGGAAGAGGGTTTTAGGGTTTTTCTAAAAATCTTCTGTGAATGAAAATGAGTAGTAAAAAATATCCCTTTTCCTTTTTAGTGAAAAATTGATGGGCTAAGCCCATCCCCCTCCTAATTTCGTGGTAATGGGGCCCACAAGGGGTAACCCGAATGTTTTCCGTGTCTAAAACATTGGTGTGTTCTCGTGTGTTAAGTTGTACGTTCGTGATTATTTGTGTTCGCGTTTTAAGTGTTCTCGTTACGTAAATATCGTGATCTAATATATTTAATTACGCTCGTAATAAATATATATACCTAATTAATAATAGTTCGTGTTTTAATTACGTTCATGATTTCATGATCGCATGTTCGTGATTAATTATTGTCAAATAATTATTACGTGCTCGTGCGTAGTAAATACTTATCGTGTTCTAACACGTACGTAATACGTAAAATCCTAACACATAATCGTAATCATGCTATATTAGGAAAGTTTAAATCTAGTACGTACGATCTTAAGGGTACTATTCATGGTAAAAGCATGCGGGTTTTACATTGTGAGTCTGGAATAGCCGCTTATTCTAATGATAGTACTATTGGGTTGACCACCCTATCTGAGACCAGGGCATTACGTTGAGTAACCCGCTGGGAAGGATAAGTTTACGTGAATAAGATTGTGGTATTCTAGCAACTGATACCCTAGAGGGGCAATGGTTTTATTCTAGTCATGCCGACATTTGGAGTGGGTGACTATTTGGTTAAGGAGTCGGTGTCATGAGCTTAAATACAATGTTTGTTTAATAATATCATTATTATTACTGCCTTGAATATAGATTGTGTGTACGACAATTCTATAAATGATTATGATTGATTTTCTTCTTGTGTTCAACTGTGATTTGATAAACCTATAGACTCGCTCAACATTATTGTTGACTCGTTTTATGCATGTATTTCAGGTAATAGGAAGTGATGGAGCATGGAGCTTTGCTGTGGAGGTTGTGGCTTGGCTTTTGGAAGAATGTTGGTCTAAAAATTGTTTCTACCTTTTAATGTTGAACAATTTACTTTATGTTGTGTACTGTACTAAACTTGTTGGTTGTTTGTCGAGATCCATGGGGACTAAACACTTTACTCTGGTGTCGTGTCAGTACAATCATGGGATGAAATCTATGTTTTATACCATTTATGAAAATCATGTTTATATTTATGTGTAAACGTATCACTTTTGAGTCGTTCGATATACCTTGTGTGCTTATGCTTGTGTCTATCACCCAATTGTGTATTTCCGCTGCGCAATGTAAATTGGGGGTGTTAGATTAACGTTTTTGCTAAATAAAACTTAGACGGTCGGACCCATTTAATGTAACATTTTTATAGCTCATCTACTGATATGTAAGTACATTTGACAAGTAAAAACCGATAAAACCCGAGCTTTATAACTTATGGACATTAACGGGCCAAAGTAGCCTTATTGGACCGTTAGCCCAACTAGTTTGGCTAAACACTAATGGACTTACTCATAGGACTTAACCCACTTGGGCCCAACATATGAGTATAGGTCTGGTATTAAAAGTATAAACGGGTTAATATAATGTATTGGACTTTTAATGGGCTTATTGTGCCTTAATATATATATAAGTTGAAACTAGTATAAATAATCTAAACTTTGACTAACACATAACACTACAATGGGTATGAAGAGATAAAAATCCCACTTGATCATCATCATACTTATAAATTCATCATATATACATAGCCATTGTTTTTATAAAGTCACTGGACAAGAGTCTAAGACGAGTATTATTTGTCTAGGTTTCCGTGATTGAAGCACGTACCGTACATCCAAATCGCTGATAGCCCGCCTTTCCCAATCAACGTGAGTTCATAGCCTCGCACTCTTTTAAATGTTTTATGAAATGTTTTATAAACCCACGAGGGAGATAACATGTTAGTTTTAATAAAAATAGGACACCAGTTGTCCCGATTGTTTGCTTATTGATATGGACCCGAATGATTATATGACCCGATGAATGATTATATGACCCGATGAATGAAATGAAATGGATTATTATTAGTTAGGTTATGTCACTAAAAGTCCCATTAGCATGAATTGTGAACTACCGGGATTTGGTAGACGCTTATGCATATAATAGTACTATTTGGGGAAGATCACCCCAGTTCGCGCCTTGACGGTTGATCCCCGTCGTGCCACATTGATTGGTAAGCGAAATTATGTATGAGAAGATTTATATAAGCGTGATTATTGTGATGACACGATGTTTTAGATGGGCAAAGGAATTACGGGTTAGCTACCCGTTGTTTGTTATAGTAAGGTAACAATGTCATGCGGCTTATAATAATCCAATAATGAAAATACTGATGTACGAATTGAATTATAATATATTGCCTGACTAGCAATACGGGGTCTTATTACTGATATTATGTTCGTGTTTTGGTTTTACATAACCATTTTCATATAACAGTTTTTATTAAATTCTATACAACGTTATAAAACGTATTGTATGATATTTTTACGACAATGGTTCGTATAATGGTTTTGACGGCAAAAGCCTATATTATGATTTACGACTAAGAGTTGTATAAAATATCTTTGGCCTATTTTATGGCCTACTACAAAGTTTTGTACAAAAATGATTTTCGGTAATATTTATATACCGATGATATATTAATGGTTTTTATTAAACTCTATGAATTCACTCGGCGTTTCGCTGACTTTTTAACATGTTTTATCTCAGGTACTTGAAGGTAATTCTCAGGAAGACGACAAGAATTTATGGCCCGCATTCAAATAAAATTTCCATTCAAATGTTTTGTAAAATTGTATGATTTATTATGACCTGAGGACCTATGTAATTTGATATTTATGAATGGAAAATGCCTTATTATTAAACGACGCGATTTTTAAGCGTTGTCTATGATTTGAGTAATGTGCTATCCCGTAACACCAACGACTCTTCCGTTGAACTAAAGTATGAATATTTGGGGGTGTTACAGTTTGGTATCAGAGCTCTCGTTATAGAGAACGAAATATTTTTAAAACCAAGGTTTTGAATAAAACATTTCAAAATCTTTTAACTATAAACATTTTTCTCAAAATGTCTAAAAATCTTTTGACTATAACGGTGTCGAAGAATTCACGAGTTACCGACAAGGCCAGACTGAGAAGTGTTATTTTAATATATATATATATAACTTGGATTTTATATATGTTGTAATTTGATTACATGATTGTTTGATGATTATTTTAATACTTATACGAGGTATTTATACGACGTAGATTGTCACAGGAACCCTAACTCCCCTAGCAAATCAATCGAAGCTATTTCTGTAGGAATTCTAGCTATGCCAGATCTAAACCAAGTTGTGGATATGTATGATCCCAACAAAATGGTTGATATTCGTAGAAATGTTGATATTAGTTGATTGTGATATTGAAGATGAATTGGCGAGATTAAATCTGATATCCATATCATGACGATCTTTACTTATAGAGTGGAGTTTGACAAAACCTTACCACCTAGAAACATGTCATCTGATTCGGTGTCACCCAATTCTTAAAGTTGAAATCGAAAAGTTAAATGTTGCACTTGAGGCTGTTATTGGAACCATTACCCAAAAGCCTCATGCCACTAGTATATTTCTGAGAAATCTAATTGAATGGGTGAGTCATTTCATACTAGTGACTCATTTGATAACTAACGTTGTAAGAGCTATAGGATTGGAAACTAAGTGTTGTTCATATCGAGCTTTTATTGCCCTTTCAAGGTCTAAGAATAAGGTTGAAAGTGTTGGAAAATAAGGTAGGATGTCGCATTGAGTATAAGTTGGTTGAAACTTGAATAAAGTCAAATTTAACTCGTATGGAATATAAGATTGTTAAGAGGAAGTCGTGGAGTCCTGTGATTGAATTATAAGGTTTTAAATGATTGTTGGTTTGTGTTAAGGGTTGTTCCTAGGCCATTGTCCAATGACGAGGATGTCCAGTGTCCAAGAAATAAATTGAAGAAATCTTCTTCTGAATTGGGACCGATGGATCTTCCGGGATAGGTGGAACACTTAATGACTCTTGTAGATTAGTATTTGATAGGTGTGAAAACACCCATCCCTTTACCACTTATTTCTGGCTAAAACAAGACCAAAACACGTATTTAATATCATTTGTTTGGAATTATGCGTGGTTTTTGTGTTTATTGTGTTTTCAGAGTCAACCGGATGAATATTGAAGAAAACATGGGATTGCACGGGTTTTATCGAGGAAAAAGACTCAAGACGAATTCTATTGTCCAAGAGATGCAAAAGATTTGAAGTCATTGTGCCTATTTAAAGATTTATCGAAGAATAGAGCCAAAGATGGAAGATTCATATATGTCGAAGAACTCGAGTCTATTAAACAAAAGATTATAAGACGAGTTGGAATTATTCACCGACACTTCTCAAAATCCAAAGTCGGAAACGTTTATTTAAAGAGACGAGAAGACTAAAGAAGAAAGAAGAAAAGAAGCCCGATACCAAAGCCCATTTACAAGCCCATATCACACGCCTATATAAAGATCCCACTTCACAAAAATTAGACACCTAGTTAGTTTTAGTTTCATTTTTCACTTTGTAGTTTTAAATCTAGAGAGAGAAAGCTTAACTTTCTCTCACTAGAAAACCTTCATTTCTTGTTTAAAATTCTTGCTTTTAATATTAATCTTAACCTTTCAAGCTTAATTTTTTCTTAATCTCCATCTTTTAATCTTTCTTGTTAATTGTGTTCTTGATTTCGTCATCTTTTTCATCATATTCTTATTTAAAGTTGTGATCTTTTTTAATTTTGTGTGATTGATTTGATGTTTTTACAAGTCTTGATCTTTTCCTTAGCTTATTCATAGCTTATTGGAGTTTTTCTTGGCTTATTGTCATTGAAAAGTTACTAAAAAGTTGCTAAAAATCGTCTTTGTCCGAGATCCTATTTTTAGGAGCGTCTGATTCGATTTGCAACTTTTCCAAAGTTGTGAATTTGTTCATCTTTTCTGATTGCGAAATTGAATCATATTTCTTATTGCGAAATTGAATTATATTTCTGAAGTTGCGAATTTGAATATTTTTAATTGCGAATTCATTCCTTTTCTGTATTGCGAAATCGAACATTATTAGTATTGCGAAATTGATCTTTGTCGTGCATTACGGAATTGAACTTAAATGGTATTGCGAAATCATTCTTCCAGGTTTATTGCGAATCTGATCTTTATTTTGATTGCGAAATCGATCTTTTCAAAGCATTGCGGAATTAGGGTTTAATTGCGGAATTATGTGATTTTAAGGATTGCGGATTTGTTCCATTTACTATTGCGAAATCTTGGTTTCAAAGTTGCGAAATTATACTCAATTTTCAGGATTGCGAAATTATTTCCAGTTTTATAGGTATTGCGAAATTAATGTTTTTAAATTGCGAAATTAATTATTTTGATTTTAAATTCAATGTTTGAACTTGTTTTTCCCGCCAATTTTCTTAGCATTATTTTTACTCGATCGTCTTAGTTTAATTTTAGATATTTTAATTTTCAAGTTTTCATTTTAATTAAGTTTTTAAGTTTTCATATTTACGTTTAATTAGTTTAATTTCTCGTCATTTATTTTTGAACGTCTTTAATTTTAGTTTAATCTTTCCTCACTTTATATTTTATTTAAATTTCTCAACGACGCTCATTTATTTCTTTATTAGTAGAATAGAAAACCAAATCCCCTATTTGTCACCAAGAACAACTATTCCACTTTGAACCGTGATCAATTCGAGAGGATACCGAGAAAGAGAACTTAAATCTAGAACCCATTGAAAATCTGTGTATCAGTATTCATTGTGGTATCTTTTAAAACCCCTAACTTAACTGAGACATCAGTTGGTAGGATGAGTCCTTGGAATTGTATGACATGGCGACACGTAATGTGTTACGGTATAATTTTTTACTTGTTCGTGATTAAGGAGAAGACTACCTTTGATTGCGAAACTCTACATGTATCGATGTTATCTATCTTTTATTGTTTCATCTAAATGATTGTATTAGTGATGCAACATTGAACAAGTACTCATTTCAGATAGAGTTGTGTTGTAGATTCTTCTCTTTATATTCCTGAGTGCCATCGAGGTCACGAACCTCAAGATTATTTGGCTAAGCTCATTTCCTATCATATCGTAGTTAGTTCTTGGTGAACAACTCTTCATCACTCTATTGCAGATCCCTCGTTGTTTTTATAAGTTAAAACAGTGTCCCTTGAGAAAAATTGAATTTTCATCACCATATGGGTTATTCAAAGTGAGATTTATAAGTAATCATTATCGAAATAAAGTTGTTTATGAAATACCTTGGAAAACTTAATTGTTTCCATACCAAAGAACATCTCTGTAAATTCATTTTTGAGTTAAGCATGATATATATATTTTAATTTTTTTTAAACATGATGACAAAGTTTTGACGAACTGAGTATTGCATCGTTTATCCTAAAATTGTATATAGTTGCGCGCCTACATAATTTGGAAGGGACCATGCAAGGCTGATTAGTAGTCACCATGAAAGTGTTAATAAACACTACATTTTCTTTGAAGTTGTGAAAGATTAAACTTTATGAGATCTGCAAGAAATGCAAAAATAGGGGCATATTGTTAGAGACACCTACATATGTGCCCGTACCATTTATTTTTCCGAATCGGATTTACTCATCCGTGGAAATTTTCTTATTTGACAATTGACCTGCCCTTCTTGTCTAATTCTTTCATGGCAAGATTCTTTGAATAATTATCTAATTATCGAGTGTTGATACCCGACTGGGTGTATCGACGTTCTTATCATTTATTTTGATTAGATTCCATTTGAATGACATGGGTAACGATCTGAGGTGCTTTCGAATGCGTACTCAATTCATGAAAACATGGGATATATTCATATTCGTTAGTGTTTTCGTCTTTATCTGATTTGAAATTCTCTCGCATAGATTATGCGTTGACCTTACTCTTTTAATGGTAGTTATGTCTCCAAATATCCTTGAATCTGTGAGTGATTATGAGTTATTAGTAGTCTTTTGAGAAGTTCTCATCTTATCGACGGTAATGAAACTGGAAAGTTGGTAGTGCCAGTAGAATGGATTGATTGATTATGACATAATGTCATTGTCTAAATTGATGGGAAGTCGAGTAGAATTCCCCTAAAAGATAAAATGTTGATTATCAAAAGTGATCTAAATAATTCTTGATGGATGACCATATCCTACATTTAGACTTGAAATTATACCATGAATGGTTATGAATTAGTAATAGATCTTGTAATTTAGAAAGAACCTAAAGTAAATTTATCAAAAGATGTTTCTGTTATCTGAAACTTTCTTAGGTAATTACTAATGAATTGCCTAGACTTCTGCCAATAAGGCAAGTTGAATTTGGTATTGATTATATTCCCGGTGCTGTGTCTGTGGCGTGTGCACCCCACTCCAGCACCATCTGAATCGAAAGAGTTACCGTGCAACTGAGAGAGTTGTCGAAAAAAGCTTTTATTCTACCGGGCTCGTCATCATGGAGAGCTATGGTGTTATTATTCCTTATATTTATTGATTACCGCGAACTAAGTAAATTGACGATCAAATTCATATCCATTACCCAAGATGAAAGATTTGTTCGATCATTTACAAGGTTCTAGCGTATATTCAAAAATTTGATCCACGGCATGGTTACCATCAACTTCGCGTCCGCAAAGAAGATTATCCATTCCAATCACTACATCCAGAACTCGTAATGAATATTATGAGTTTCATGTGATGTCGTTTGGATTGACCAATGCACATGTAGCATTCATAAATTTGGTGAATCACGTGTGTAGGCTGTAATTTGATAAATTCATGCTTGTGATCATTAAGGACCATCTGTTTGTTTCTAAGAATAAGAAGGAGTCAATAATCATTTATAGACTGCCCTGAGTTGGCCGAGCAATGAAAACCTGTATTTTGAGTATTTAACATGTGATTTAAGGCTTAATCCTTTACATTATTTGACCGTGTGATTAATAGATAATGAAATCTATATTGACTCTTCAAAGATTAGAGCCATTAAGGCTTTGGGCTATACCAAAAAGAAAGTGCAAAAACGTTTTGACATATATTTATCAAAGGATTTTTAAGGAATCATTCCTTTATACCCAGATCATTTAACTAAACTCCCTTAGGAGTAGATGTTTGTGTATACCTCAAGACAACCTAAGAGGGATTGAGGAAACCATTTAAACAATGACTTGGAAATTGAAACGAAAATTTTTGCTTTTCAACTAAGAAAATTTTGACCGAAGTATAAACAAATATTTTTCGAACATTTACGGATCTTATTAATTACTTTCGATAAATCAACAAAAAATCGTGTTAATTAAATTCAAATTTATTTAGAACATTTTTCTATAATTGGACGAACTGAGAAATTTAAATTTTTTACGTTTACGTTTCATAAAAATTAAATATTTATTATTTAATTACTAGTAATATTTATCGACGCTTTAAACGTCGGATTGAGCAAAACTAATAAATATAATAGTTGAGACGAAACTAAAACTTAGAAAATATGGAGAAAGAATTTCTGAGTGAATTGTGGTCATGATAATTATTTCATCAGGAAATGTGAATGTAGATACTGACACATTATGTAGAAAGGATAAAGAATCAATTAGGATGTGTTCCTTTGTAATGACTGTGCAAAATAATTTTCCCGAACAATTTAGAAATAGTTGATGCTTGTAAGAAGGATAATATAGATAATAAAGAGTTTCGCGGCTAATGAAAGCCATTAGAAATGAGAGCCGATGGCGTATGTTAAAACGTCGTCTGTAGTTGCCTAAATATGAAGGTTTGTGAGATTTAGTCATGTTGGAATCTCATAAGTTTAAGTATTCTATTCATGCCATTTCTGATAAAATGTATCATATCTGAAGAAGTTGTACTGATGGCCAAATATGAAAGCAGACATCGCAACATATGTTGGTAAATGTTTAACTTTTTCGAAGGCTGAGGCTGAACGCCAAAATCCATAAGGATTGCTTTTGTAGCTATTAATTCTTGTTTAGAAGTGAGATAGAATCACCATGGATTTTATCACAAATCTTCCAAGGTCATCATCTGAATTTCATTCGGTTTGGGTCATCGTCGACAGACTGACCAAATATGCTTATATCATTCTCGCTAATGATAGATTCTCGATGAAGAAATTGACTCTTTTGTATTTAAAGGATTTGTGCAAGCATGGTGTGCCTGTATCGATCATCTCTATCAAGATCCTCGCTTCGCATCGAATTTCTAGAGATTTTCTCAGAAGTTATTGGGAACGAATCTTGATGAGAGTACTTTTTACCACCCCAATCGAAGGGACAGGGTAAAGTAACGATACAAACACAAAAAGTCTTGTTTTATGTTTGAATAATTGACCTTTGGTAATGAACGGGATAATCTTTTTCCTTTAGAGAGATTATCATTGATAATTATCGTATTAGGATCGAGATCGAATCTTGTGGGGATCTAAGCATAAGAGCATCTGTAGGTGGGAGTTGGGAGTTGGGATGAAGATACCCGACATACACCCATTGTGAGTTGGACATGTCTTTTAGGTTTAAGGTTGCCTATGATGACAAACCTAACCTTACAAAATACCCGACCTGCGAGACCTGAGATGATTGTTGAAATTAGGATCTGATTATTGACTGCCAGTAGTGGGCAGGAGGTTATGTGAATATGAAATGTAGATCTTGAAGTGCAGGATGGGTAGCGAAGTTATGCCAAAATTTTCACCATGGAAAAGTGAAGTGATGATCTGAAAGATCATGGAAATAAGTCCCTGTTGTATGGGACCATTGAGATGATGTAAAAAGTTGGTTTGAAAGGCATGTAAGTTGGATCTACCCTAGGTTTTCAAGGGCTGCATGAATTATGTTTCATATATCGAACTTGATAAAATGTCTATCAAGTGAAAATCTGATTATTTCTTAATGAAGTTTGGATTGGCAAAAAGTTTCATTCATCAGAAACCCGTGAACATCATGGATAGAGAAAATAAGTCAACTTAAGCCTGATCGTATTCCCGTAGTTATGTTTGATGAAACTCGCGTATTGTAATGAATTACACTTGTGAGAAAAGACCGAATGTGGAGGAAATGCCCACATGTCTTGACTCTATAAGAAGCGAGTAGTAAGATAAATCGATCTTTGAGGACACAGATCCTCTTTAGGGGTAACTGCTGTGACAATCCGTCAATTTATGGTCAATATATTATTCTCAAGCATTATTCAAAATCACTATTTTATTGTTAACTTATGAACTCACTCACTTTTGGGAAGAAATAAGGGTTTACGTCTTAAAGTAGCATCGACTACGTCTAAACCGGAGAATTCTACATTACGTGCTTACGTTTACATACACTGTTTTTGTGACAGTCCGACATTTCAAGAAATAAATTTATTCTCGAATATTATTTTGGAATTTTAATTTGTGTTGGTTCATAAACTCACAAATTTACGAGAAGAGATTAGGGCTTACGTGCAAAATTTAACGTCATTTACGACTAAACCGGAAACCCTAGGTTTACGTATTTACGTTTTTTAACTCCGTTTTTGATGAGACAATTTTTGTTAGATTCGTTTTGTGCCGTTGATTCATAATTTATAAAAACATTTTTCGTAAATCGAGGAAACTAGAATCAAGGAGTACCCGTAAATTAATGTGGATGAACAAGTTTACACTTGCCCACCCCCATACATGTGGCGGCCAAAGCTTCACCAACACCCCTTGATGTGTCAAAGATGCATGATAACTAAGGACACTTGTCCTTAGTTACACATCAAAACCACTAACTCTTAAAACTAGCTAACACCAAACCATCTAACTCATTTCCTACATGAAATCAACACACAAACTCTCTCTAGCTCTCCTCTTTGCCGTCCCAAATCCACCACAAAACACCATTTGATCAAAAATTAAACCATGAATCTTGTGTTTAACTTGCACAAGATGAAAACCCATTGAAGACTTGTTGATTTGAGGTGATCTTAAAAACTAGAAAGGAGATTTCATGAAGATCAAGGGCTGATTTCTCAAGAAGTCTACATATTCTTGGTGATCCTAGAAGTGGTGTTGATATTTCATAAGATTGGTTACCCAAAACCAAGTCTTATTCATCCAAAAATCTCAATCTTTCATCTTATTGAGTGGTATAGAGATTGTTTCTTCTTATCATCTTTTTATTTTGTAAAAGTACTCATGTATTTTATTTTTAGATGTATATGTATATGATGATGAATGATGATCAAAGTATTATGTGGGGATCTTGTGTTGATAGATTTGGTTAAAAAGATTAAAATCTACAAGTTAAAATGTTATAATCTTGATTAGATTTATGGGCTGTATAAAACAGTAAGTAACCATATGAAAACTTGATAAAATGACTTGGATTATTGAATATACAGTTAGATATATGATTTTTACATATGTGGAGAGTTGGCCACTCAATGGAATTAATAAAATGAGCAAGATATGATCAAAATACTATTAAGGTTCATGTATAGTCTGTTTTGGAAGAATTATTAGGGATACTTAGAGATGATTGAGCAGTAGCCAAAAAAGATTTATTTGTAAAACATATTATGTAGTTTGTGCTGCCCAAATTTGAGCTTCTATCTTCTTGTAGAACTAAAGATATGGCAAAAATGGTGAAAGTGATTTTGATAATCAGATTTGGAAATAAAAGTATATAATATAAAATAAGCACTCAAGTAATATTATTATAAAATACATATATAAAACCCACTAACTTATGATAATATTTATAAAATAAGTTATATACTATGATAAATAAACTTGGCATTTTATAAAAGTACAAACTCAAATGTTTTCTAAAGTTATAAAACTATATATAAGTTTTACGTCTTTTCGGCTAAAACCGAAAGAAAACGTTTTCGCCAAATAAAACTTAGACGGTCGGACCCATCTAATGTAACATTTTTATAACTCATCTACTGATATGTAAGTACATTTGACAAGTAAAAACCGATAAAACCCGAGCTTTATAGCTTATGGACATTAACGGGCCAAAGTAGCCTTATTGGACCATTAGCCCAACTAGTTTGGCTAAACACTAATGGACTTACTCATGGGACTTAACCCACTTGGGTCCAACATATGAGTATAGGCCTGGTATTAAAATTATAAATGGGCTAATATAATGTATTGGACTTTTAATGTGCTAACTGGGCCTCAATATATATAAGTTGAAACTAGTATAACTAGTCTAAACTTTGACTAACACATAACACTACAATGGGTATGAAGAGATAAAAATCCCACTTGATCATCATCATACTTATAAAGTCATCATATATACATAGCCGTTGTTTTTATATAGTCATTGGACAAGAGTCTAAGACGAGTATTATTTGTCTAGGTTTTCGTGATTGAAGCACGTACCGTACATCCAAATCGCCAATAGCCCGCCTTTCCCAATCAACGTGAGTTCATAGCCTCGCACTCTTTTAAATGTTTTATGAGATGTTTTATAAACCCGCGAGGGAGATAACATGCTAGTTTTAATAAAAATAGGACACCAGTTGTCCCGATTGTTTGCTTATTGATATGGACCCGAATGATTATATGACCCGATGAATGATTATATGACCCGATGAATGAAATGAAATGGATTATTATTAGTTAGGTTATGTCACTAAAAGTCTCATTAGCATGAACTGTGAACTACCGGGATTTGGTAGACGCTTATGCATATAATAGTACTATTTGGGGAAGATCACCCCAGTTCGCGCCTTGACGGTTGATCCCCGTCGTGCCACATTGATTGGTAAGCGAATTTATGTATGAGAAAATTTATATAAGCGTGATTATTGTGACGACACGCTGTTTTAGATGGGCAAAGGAATTACGGGTTAGCTACCTTTGTTTGTTATAGTAAGGTAGCAATGTCATGCGGCTTATAATAATCCAATAATGAAAATACTGATGTACGAATTGAATTATAATATATTGTCTGACTAGCAATACGGGGTCTTATTACTGATATTTTGTTCGTGTTTTGGTTTTACATAACCATTTTCCTATAACGATTTTTATTAAATTCTATACAACGTTATAAAACGTATTGTATGATATTTTTACGACAATGGTTCGTATAATGGTTTTGACGGTAAAAGCCTATATTATGATTTACGACTAAGAGTTGTATAAAATGTCTTTGGCCTATTTTATGGCCTACAACAAAGTTTTGTACAAAAATGATTTTCGGTAATAATTATATACCGATGATATATTAATGGTTTTTATTAAACTCTATGAATTCACTCGGCGTTTCGCTGACTTTTTAACATGTTTTATCTCAGGTACTTGAAGGTAATTCTCGGGAAGACGACAATAATTTATGGCCCGCATTCAAATAAAATTTCTATTCAAATGTTTTGTAAAGTTGTATGATTTACTATGACCTGAGGACCTATGTAATTTGATATTTATGAATGGAAAATGCCTTATTATTAAACGGCGCGATTTTAAGCGTTGTCTATGATTTGAGTAATGTACTATCTCGTAACACCAACGACTCTTCCGCTGAACTAAAGTATGAATATTTGGGGGTGTTACAAAACATGTTCCTGACACTTTTTTTTATTACACTTTTTTATGCTTGTCTTGAGTTTTCGAATGCTTTAAATGAGGCGACAAAAAAATGCCCCTCGTAAGCCAATAACTATTTGTAACCATGACAAGTCACGCTGCTTATTCTTACACAAATTCCATCAATAATAAAATCTTATGCTATAAAATATAAAATTCGTATTAGAATTTCATCATACACTTCAAACGACTCATATCTTAGGAAAAAAACATTAATTATCTCATCATAATCAATATTCGCTAAGATATTTACGATTTGTTTTTTATTTATCTCAAAACAATACTCACTTCTTGTTTCAAACATTAAACAAACACTTTAATAACAATGTATATACGTTTTTCAGATGTGTTGATAGATGATATTTGTCGTGCTTTTAATCGCTTTTGATGGAGACATGGAAATAAGGAAAAAACCTATACGATGGGCTTCATGGGACTCAATGTCAATCTCTAAATATCGTGGCGGCCTCGGTTTTTGTCACATGAAGGGTTTTAATAAGGCACTCCTTGCAAAGCAAGGCTGGAGACTCATTATAATAGAAGGGTCACTTTTGGCCAGAATTCTTAAGGCAAGGTACTTTCCAAATAGTTGTTTCTTGGACGTGAATTGGTCATTAACCGAGCTTTATATGGCAAAGTCTATGTTCAACGCAAGATATCATACGGGAAGGGCAACGACGAAATGTTGGAAATGGCATTTGAGTGAGAATTTGGGAAGACCATTGGTTAGAGGGTTACAAGTCACTTCATCACCATACTCCAAACACCGAATATAAAGTTGTTAATGATCTTTTAGACCACAATACACAAGAGTGGAATCACGCACTCTTGATACAACTATTTCCCCATCAAATTGCAACCAAGATCTCATGTGTACACACTAATCCTGCTGAGAGCGACTTCCTTTATTGGGATGCCTCTCATACTGGAGCATTTACTTGCAAATCCACTTATTGGATCGCAACTCAAAGTATAGAGTGCCTCCAAGATTCACAACATGAACGCAAATATTTGAAGGTCGTCTGGTTGGCAAATGTCCTGGTTAAGGTAAAGATCTTTGTATGGAGAGCTTGCATGAATCTGCTCCCTACTATAAGCAATCTTACTACTAGAGGTTTAGTACCTAATTCCCTTGATTGTGTCCGTTGTTCTACCCTCATGGAAGACATGAGACACGCATTATTTCTTTGTAATTGGGTTCGAGATAGATGGGCTGCCACGGGGTTAAGCGATCTTACTAATAAGGTAGCTGATATATCAATTAAAGAAATGTTTGGGGCTACAAAGGAGAGTAAAAATGACAAGTTTAAACTGATGTTAATGTTAATGTGGCAGATATGGTGTGAAGAAACTCCAAAGCTCGTGGGCAAGGAGATCTCGAGAAGAATAAAGTGAAAGAATCTGCTTATCGGATCTTGCAAGAATATTCTCGAGCCAATCAACCTATTGAATTTCTTACAATTCCCCGTCAACCACCCATGCGAACTTGGTCAACCCCAGTTGATGGAGTGATAAAAATCAATTGTGATGCTGGTGTATTAGAAAACAACGGGGCATCATGCCTTGGTTTTGTCATGAGACGCCACAATGGATTAGTATTGGCAGCAGGAAGTAGACGAGTGCCATTTGCGACGTTGGTTGTTGAAGCCGAGGCAAAAGCTATTCTTTGGGCTATTCAAGTGGCACAAGCTAAGGGCTTTGTAAGGGTTGTTTTGAAAACGGATTGGAATATACTTGTTGAAGCTTTCAAAACAACAAAGTGTTGTATCATATTAGAGCCTTATTTCTTCACATTCGACGTCTATGTCTGTTTTTTTAGTCGTGTTGTTGGTCTTTCGTGCGACGTGAAGGGAACAAAGTTTCTCATGAGTTTTTTTTAACGGCGAGTTAGTAGTTAGTGATTCAAGCTTACAGTGACATCCAATTTGGCAGTATGCAAGCCTCAAACCTTCTCCTTAGGGGATAAACCCCACTCCTGCTTCTATTTTAATTCGGGCCCCTAAAGGTCCTTAGTGAGACTCGAACTCGAGACCTCTCCAAGAATACTTCCCCAAGGTTACCCTTGGTAGCCAACTGAGCTAACTCAGTTGGTTTAAAGTTGCTCATGAGTTAACTAGGCTTGCTTTAACTACAAATGTAGATAGTCTTGATGAATGTGTGTGACTTTGTGTTGACACACTTATACAACATGATTTAAACCTTTTAACTGAGTAGAAGAATTTCTATCCTTTTCATAAAAAAAAAAAAACCGAATATCTAAAATAGGATGATGACGGTCTAACATTCATCAGACCGAAAACCAACTTGATCTAAACACATTTTCAAAGACCGAATCGAATGTTCAGTCTATGTCCGAGTCATCCCGCTTCGATCCAACCAAACATAATAGCCGGTTTTACTCAAGACAAAACTGAAACGATGATTGGATATAAGAGAAAATTTAGATCGAAGATTAGGCTGTCAAATTGATAAAGTGAATGGATGCAATATGTACAAATGCAATAAACAAAGACCATTGATGCAAACTAGAATCAGATTCTTTCAACTTTATGTTAAAGTCGACCATTTTTACCCATTCTCCGGTGATATCAGCAACAATGGCTAGAACCATATCTTACATCACTGGATCTGAACTCTTGTCTCTTAAAGAACGCGCTAATGTTGCAATCGTTGATGTCAGGTTAGTTGATTCTCGGTTCAATGATCATATGTGGTATTTCTTTTTCTTATAAAAAAATTTAGATTATTGGTCTTTGAATCGATTAACAGGGACGAGGAAAGGAGTTATGACGGGCATATAGCTGGGTCGCTTCACTTTGCTAGTGATTCTTTTGTGGACAAAATCCCTAGCCTTGTTCAAGCAGCTAAAGGGAAAGATACCCTTGTTTTTCATTGTGCCCTAAGTCAGGTATGTTGTAAATCAACCTTTTATTTATATATGTACTTATTGTTATGGCACATAGGGAATTAGAAATTTAGAATTGTCATATGTTTGGAAAATTTGGCTACGCGTAAGCTTTTGGTATAGAAGTGTGAAAACATATAAATCCGCTGGGGTTTTTTTCGCGATTTTGCAATAAGAGAATGGTTGTTTTGGAAGAGAAATGGCAAGTGTGCGATAAGCCGGTAACTCACGTGGTTTGACTCGAAGGGTTGATGATTGCTAAATCCTCCCGTTAAAGTAATAAAGAACCAGCCTTTGAGGCAGTGGTTGCATATTGATTTCAAATGGGACATAGAGTAATGAATCCTTGTTAATCAATTATAGTGTGATTGATGATCCCAACGTGGCATTATTTATTTGTTCCTTACCATATATGGCTTGTTCTAAACTCGTTGATATTGCACTTGTTTATGCTCTGGCTATCTCATCCCTCTGATCACTTGATCCGAGTAACTAGCATTTAAAAGTGATATTGCTTTTACTAATGGGGATGACCGAGTGGTAAGAGCTTAGCCTCTTAGGGCGAAAGTGCCTACAGGACTTGTTCGTACTAATCCCCCATTGGCCACAGAGGTTCACCTGCGATGACTCCGGGCTACCCAAAAAGGATAGTCGATAGTCACCATGGGATAAGTCGCCTTGCAATGTCAAGTCAGAACCCAGGTTAAAAGAAAAAAAAAGAGTGATATTGCTTTGTTGGGCTGCATATGTAGGATTTTTAATAAATTGAATTATAATTGCTCTGTTACATATTACTTTGCTCATGTCTCATTGTTTCTGTAATATTTGATAATTGTGGTCCATTTAGTCCTCATAATGTATGCAAATTAATTGCTTAACATGAAGCGAGGTACATTTTAGCCTTTCTAGCGAATAAGTATGGTCCTCATAGGAATTCATAGCACCTAGCAAGAACTGTACCTAGGACCACATCCGGACGTATTGGCCATTATGCAAACGCATTGGGTTTAGCATTATACTCAGAATATTGGCTTCCATTGGGTTATTCATTTACGTGCTAGACCTTGGTCAATATCCCTATGTCGCAAGCTCTTTTCTCTCTTTGGCTTGCTAGAACTTCAAAAGGTGAAAATATAAATATTAAAACCACACAATTAAAGGAGCAGCACTTTGGCAGTTGCTGAAAACAAGCTAAGCTTATATTCCTTATATTCCTCTCATATGTGCTCAAAGACACATGTTGGCTGGGAAATATGAATGTTGATGCAGCTTCATTAGAAAATTATGCTATATTGCATTCCTTCTGTCATTACAATGTGTCATTGTGATTGGCCAACTTGGAGCTTTTCTTGGTGTCTTTTTCAATAAGTCAGTTTATACTATATACCACACAAAAGTAAGTAATAACATGGCGTTTCGTGATATGTTTCCTTTAGTACTTTGTCATTCTGATCGGCCAACTTGGAGCTTTTCTTGGTGTCTTTTTATCATAAGTCAGTTTATACTTTGTAACACACAAAAGTAAGTCATAACATGGCGTTTCGTGATATGTTTCCTTTAGTACTTTGTCCTGTTCCAGTAGCTTTTGAGCTTAATCATAGTCACGTCACATTCTGATTTTACTTGCTAATTTAGGATATTAGCTACTATAATTAATTTATTTCAATAGGTTTCGAAGTTGCTAAGAAAGCAGCAACAACAAAAATATCTCCCCAGTTTTTGTTTAGCATTTTGATTATTCGATTTCTTTCAGGTTCGTGGGCCAAAATGTGCACGCAGACTTGCTGACTATCTTGCACAAGGGAAGGATGATGCAGGGATTAAGAGTATAATGATTCTGGAACGTGGTTACAATGGTTGGGAAGCATCTGGCAATCCTGTTTGCCGCTGCAGTGGACCTACTTGTAAAGGTGGTTGCTAAATCCCAATGCCTTCTTGTAAAGCGGAAAGCATGTTAGCCATACCATGCATGCATTATTATACATCATCTGCTTCTTTGCAACCAGTCGTGTCGAATTAGTTGCTTGACTAAACTCGGCATTTATCCCTTTTGTATAATCCTACACAGTGAATGGTTATTACTTCCATTTTAATGGAAACAAATTGATCTGGAAATCTTTATATCCTCACTATGGCTTGTTTTTGTGAATGCTGTTATCATTATGGTTATTTGTGTCGACAATACATTTGTTTGATCTCACTATGTTTGTTAAACATTAAAGGTGTTGCATCCACTCACATACTTATGCATTGTCGGGTCAATTACAGGTAGTTTGGGGACCAAGAGGAACATTCCAATATCGACTAGGCCAAATGTGGGTTTGAAGTCTTCAACTTTTAATCTAACACACACATGTGCGATTATGTAATCATAGATTTTCATAGAATAGGAAGCAGCAAGTTTTATTTCTTGAATTGTTAAACCGGGTGGATTTATGCTAGTACAATACATTGTTAACTGAACTTAACAAACAGTTTCAAACCACTATTGAAAGCCAGGAATTTTGATTTTAAGAGACTTAACTGTGTTATAAAACGATACAGCCAGATAATAAATGAAAAGATGTATAACCATAAATTATCAGTGCTACGCAGAAATGCTCAATGATCCTAAATGTCACTTTAAGTGGCGTTAGAAAATGAGCATTATGAAAAAGTGGATGTTGCTTAGCAAATGAGCACTAAATATCACAACGTTCACCGCTTCTAAATGATCCACGCTAAACACATGTTACGCCTGATTCATACTTACAAAGCATATGAAGTATATGATAATACAATTCAATTCTTTTACATATAAATTCGTGATACATAAGGTATGTTTGGTGAAACGAGATCGATTGAGAGCTTATATTATAAGTTGCTAGTTTGAGTTTATTTTTTTCACAAGGTAATTTGACAAATTAATTGCAACCGTTTAAAAATACAACAAATGAAGTTCACATATATTCTTAGCGCTCTTACGTGTTAATCCGTTTTATGAGTAATGATATTTAAGTAATTTGACTTACAATAAGCTTCTATAATCCCTCGTAAGTTTGTGTCAATCGGCTTGAACTTATGAAAGCTTACGACTTACAAATCTTTCATAAACTTGTGTGATAAAAAACTTATTTTCTAGCTAACTGATTTTGAAAACCAACTGGCTTAGCTCAGTTGGTAACGCAGGTTCCACTAAGTAATTTTTTTGGGAAAGATTTTCTGGAGGTCTTGGGTTCAAAACCTGCCAAGGATCTTAATAGCAAAGCGGATAAAGAGTTTAACATAATTAGGCGAGGGTTCGAAGAAGACATTATGCCACTTGGATGTCATTGCACGACTCGACCCACTAACCACTAACATTTGCCGTTCTAAAAAAAGCTAACTGATTTTGAAAGCTCAAGCTTTTTACACTACCACGATTAGGGGTGTCGAAAAAATCGATCTGACTTGGACTCGAACTCAAACCCGAACAAGCTTATTTGGGTCAGGTTATTCGGGTCAAAAAACTTATTCGGGTCAATTCAGGTTGACCCGAATTGACCTGAGTTTTAAATAGGTCGGGTTCGAGTTTATATTTTTTAGCCTTGACCCGAATTAATCCGAACTCAACCAACCCGACTTGACATGATTCGACTAACACTTTTTACAATGAAAATATACTTAAATAAACCACTTTTTAGTATTTTTACTTATATTCGGGTTAACCCGAACCCGAATTGACCCCACCCGAACTAACTCGACCCGAATTAACATGAACCCAAGTGACCCGAGTTCTACTTAAGCTCGGGTTCGGGTATGATATTTTTAGTCTCAACCCGAGTTGCACGGAACCCGACCGGATCGACCTAAATCACACCACGATATCATAAAACCAAAAGAGTTGATTTGCACACTCCATCAATTGATTTACACACTCTAAATGTTTGTGCTTTGACATTTAGATCCTTATATTACTTTAGTGGAATGGTCAAACTCTAACACAAAATTAAAAATATAAATATTAACACACAATATTTTGAGAATGTCAAATCAATTGATATAATGTGCAAATCACCTCAAAAACAAAAAGTTATTTATTAAAAAGTGCTTACTTTCTCAAGTAATTAAAAGTCATAGCTCACTCATGAGCAATCTAAACACTTCAAATTCAAAATAACCTCTTTTCAATTTTTGTTGTGTTTGAATGTTTGTGCTAGTGAATCTATTTGGGCCGGGCCCACTTAGATCTGTATTGGATCACCATTAGCTGTCATTAAAGTGACATGTTGCTTTACTAGAGGTTTTCTCTTTTTTATTCGTTAGATCTTTAAAAAATTAGTGTAGATGAATATCAAAATATGTGATTATTGTACCTTCCAGAAAAGAAATTATTAGGCAACTTAAATGTTGCCAAAAGAAAACGATTCTTAAATTAAAATAATTAGATTATTTACACAACTATATATCCACAAAATATGGATAAAATACTTTAAAAATGTCTGACAATACTATTTGTCCAATCAAAACAATTGTAAAAAAACAAAGACTACCTATTTGCAAAATAAATTATATATTCACATTGATTGTTAGAAGTATATTGATATAGCAAAACATTGAAATCTATAACTATACTTCGTTAATCTACAATCATAATATAATGGGCACTGGCGGATTTTAGTGAAGACTGGGAGGTCTTCGGCTCTCTCAAAGTTCGTGACAAGTAATGTTAATATTATATATTTTGTTTCAAAGTTATTGTTTATCTTTTTATTTTGGTATGTACAAAATAATTCGGTTCTCTTAAAACAAATTATTAGAGTCCGTCACTGACAACAAGTCGAGGTCAATGCAACAATTATCGTACAATAATTTGATTGTATATCATTTAGTGAGACATGATCCCTGAAACATGATACAATATTGTTTATTCGAAACTTATGGTAATACTATATAGTAGTTTGCTAGAAAACCTCTCCTTGGACCACACACGTAAGTTGTAATTTATTAATCAGTAAAAAGAAAAACATCGTTGTTGGTCCCTATAGCAACTTTGATTTATATATTCGTGTTAATTTTAATTGGTTTCTGAAAAATATCTTAACCGTGAACACTTGAGTAAATTATTGTAAAAATTTAGATACCGTGAATCTTGGAAGTCCAATAATCGCTTGCTTTTACTTTGGCCATTCTCCTTTCCACGAGAAAAAACTATTAATTTCTATTAGAAAAAATCTTCATTAAAGTATTACTATTATCTTAGCAACTCATGTAAATATTCGAGATAATTGTTGGAATCCACACCACCAACAACCCGAAGATCGATATGCGGAACCTAGATCGTTGTAAAGAAGATCGCAGAGATGCAATGAATGAAACCTAGAAGAACGACACAAAAGGTAACCAAACGATTTTATTGATTAACGATTGGTTTACAGGAAAGAATAAAAGACTACGGTGGTTTTGTGCATCACCCCCTCACCTTCTTTTATAGGGTGAGGGGGTCGGTTAAAACTCGGGCCAAGCCCAACCTTAGCCGACTTACACACATTCTACACTAAGGTACCATCTACTAACTGTATGTGTTAACTAGACTCGATACTAACATTAACAATTTCCACCTTAGTGACAAGACTAGTTAGCCTTGACTCCAAGTATCTCCATGCAATACTTGAACTTCGGACCTGGAACCACCTTTGTGAAAGCGTCAGCTGCATTATCTTCCGTGCCTATCTTTGCCACTTCAATCTCTTTAGAATCCACGATCTCCCTGATGAAGTGATACCTCACGTTGATATGCTTCGTCCTCTCATGAAACATTGCATTTCTTGAGAGATGAATTGCCCCTTGATTATCACAATTCACAACCACTGACCTTAGGTTTATTCCCAGCTCGATTAGTAGACCTTTAAGCCAGATGCTTTCCTTAACATCTTCTGTAAGCGCCATATACTCCGCCTCTGTAGTAGATAATGCAACAACATGTTGCAGAGTTGCTTTCCAACTCACAACACAGCCATGTACCATAAACACGTACCCGGTTATCGACCTATCCTTGTCAGGGTCTTTAGCATAATCGTTATCCACGAAACCGTCAACATCCACGTGCTTCCCTTGATCTCTACCATACACTAGACCTACATCAGCAGTGCCCTTCAAGTACTTCAAAATCCACTTCACCGCTTCCCAGTGATTTTTACCTGGATTTGCCAAATACCTGCTCACAATGCTAACAGCGTACGCAATATCTGGTCTAGTGCAAACCATCAAGTACATTAGACTACCTACAA
This sequence comes from Glebionis coronaria, assembly GCA_025667525.1. Classification (NCBI taxonomy): domain Eukaryota; kingdom Viridiplantae; phylum Streptophyta; class Magnoliopsida; order Asterales; family Asteraceae; genus Glebionis; species Glebionis coronaria. Next base: position 123,958,469 of record CM046877.1, on the reverse strand, counting down.
CATTCGCATATGGGACCTTACTCATTCTTTCCACATCCCAGTCACTTGACGGACAATCCTTCAAAGATACCTTGAAGTGTGCTCCCAATGGCACAGAGACCAACTTGCCATTATTTTTACTCTGTAGTTATTCAGAATTTTCCGCACATATCCCGACTGAGACACCTTCAGGGTTCGGTTACCCCTATCCCTAACAATCTCCATACCAAGTATCTTCCTAGCTGGACCAAGTTCCTTCATATCAAACTCTTTCCGCAGCAGTCCCTTGGTATATTCGATCTCAGACTTGCTTTTACAAGCAATCAACATATCATCTACATACAGCAGTAGATATATGTACATACCTGGTGCAAACTCCTTGAAGTAAACACAACTATCATAGTTGCTACAGCTAAACCCATTGCTGACCATATACACATCAAACCGTTTGTACCACTGCCTTGGAGACTGCTTAAGACCATAAAGGGATTTCTTCAACAAACATACCTTGTTGCCTGTTCCTTCTTTAAAACCAAGCGGCTGCCTCATATAAATGGTTTCTTCAAGATCACCATGCAAAAACACCGTCTTCACATCAAGTTGTTCTAACTCGTAATCTTCACAAGCAGTTAATGAGAGAATCACCCTAATAGATGTATGTCGAACCACGGGTGAGAATACCTCATTATAGTCAATCCCTGCTCGTTGTGTGAAACCCCGAGCTACCAGCCTTGCTTTATACTTTGGTTTCTGAATGCCTTCAATCCCTTCTTTAATCTTATACAACCACTTGCAGCTTACCAGCTTTTGACCACGTGGTTAATCGACCAACTCCCAAGTATGATTCTTCTTTAAAGAACTCATCTCTTCCTCTATAGCACGAACCCACTCATCCCTTTCAAATGAATTAATCGCCTCTTGGAATGTGATTGGTTCATGTGTATCTTCTTCCTTAGCAATAGCAAACGCATAAGCCGTAATATCATCTTCTTCCCTAGACCCTGATGATCTAGACAATGATACATTACCTTCATTCCAATACCTTGCAGGTTTAATAGTTGTTCTCTTAGCTCTACCACGCACCAGAACATAGTTGTCCAGATTCTGTTGTTGAGGCATTGCATCTACTGCATCTTCAACTTGATCCTCATATTCATTCCCTGGATTTACCCCAGTATGAGGATCCACAGTTGGTTCGACCAGACTGCCTTGAAGTTCCACCTCAAACTCAATTTCCTTCCCAGAATCTGCAGCACCAACACCCTTGAGAGTATCCTTATACATAAGGCTCTCATTAAAGATCACATCACTGCTTATGATTATCTTCGGTTTAACATCATCCAACCTCCATAATCTGTATCCCTTCACACCCTCAGGATACCCCAGGAATATGCATTTTATGGCTCTAGGCTTGAGCTTCCCCTGACTCACGTGTGAATAAGCAACGCAACCAAATATCTTCAACATCTCATAATTTGCCGGATGTCCTGACCATAAATCCATAGGTGTCTTCTTCTCCAATGCTTTATATGGAGACCTATTGATCAGATATGCTGCCGTCACCGTTGCTTTAGCCCAGAATGATTCTGGCAAACCAGACTGAATCAGTAAGCACCTAACCTTGTCCAAGAGCGTCTTGTTCATTCGTTCAGCTAGACCCTTCTGATGCGGAGTTCCAGCAACCGTCAAATGTCTTGCTACCATGCTCTCCTTGCACAAGTTCTTAAACTCCTGATTACAAAACTCCAAACCATTATCCGTTCGAAGTTTCTTCAGTCTTCTACCTGTCTGGTTTTCTACCAACTGCTTCCACCCCTTGAACTTGTTGAATGCCTCGCTTTTGTGTCTAAGAAAATACACCCAAACCCTCCTCGAATAATCATCAACAATCGATAAGAAGTACCGGCAACCACTCATCGATTCCACCCGAGAAGGACCCCAGAGATCCGCATGGACATAGTCTACAACTCCCTCTGTTGTGTGCTGACCTCGACCAAAACTTACCCTGGTCGATTTTCCAAGAACACAATTTTCACAGAATTCGAGCTTACCTAGACCTTCCTTCCCCAGCACCTCTCTTCTTTTGAGTTCATTCAAGCCTGCTTCACTGATGTGACCCAGGCGTTTATGCCACACCTGCGCAAGACTTTCCTTTTCTTCTATACCAACACTAGCTTCACTTGATTCAGCCCAACCATCCAAGGAGTACACACAATTTTCCTTCAAAGTTCCTGACAAAACCATCAAAGAACCCTTGATCACCTTTACTCTTCCATTCTGCAACTTCACGGTATAGCCCTCTCGATCCAGAGTGCCCAAAGATAACAAATTTCTTTTCAACTCGGGAATGTAACGCACATTCTCAAGCACAAAACTTGAACCATCTTTCATTTGTACTCTCACCTTCCCTGTCCCCTTCATGGCACATGCTCTATTATCACCGAGCAAAACCATGCCTCCATCAAGCTCCTTAAAATCAAACAAGAAGTCCCTCCTAGGCGTCATGTGATGGGAACCACCAGAGTCCATGATCCACTCTAAGAACCTTTCCTCACTCACCGCCATCAACAAATCACCATTGTCATAACCCTTAGAATACGTCCCAGCGTCCTGTTTTGCATTCTTGTTGACAAAGCCAGTTGATTTCTTCTTGTTCCATTTTGGACAGTCTTTCTTAAGGTGATCCTCAGAATAGCATATGTAACACTTTTGTTTATAAGTTCCTTTACCCTTTGACTTTGATCGCGAACTACCACGTCCTTGATTACCCCGATGCTCCGGCCTCCCCCTTACAAATAACCCATCACCATCATCCTTTGCATCTGTCCTCTTCTTCAACTCCCGTGAATTGAGGGTAGACAAGACATCTTCCAAAGAGAGCGACTCCCTTCCATAAAGCAATGTCTCCACAAAGTTATCATACGAGGACGGTAATGATGTAAGTAACATGAGTGCCTGATCTTCGTCATCAATTTCAACGTCTATGTTCGCCAAGTCACCGATCAACTTATTAAACCCATCTATATGTTCAAATAATTTCTTACCTGAATGCATGTAGAAAGTGAACAACTTCTTCTTCAGGTACAATTTATTGGCTAAAGACTTTGTCATATACAAAGTTTCTAACTTTAACCAAACCCCCGCAGCAGAATTTTATTTGTTGACTTCCCTCAACACCTTGTTATCCAAGCACAAGAGTAAGGCACTGTGTGCTTTTTTGTAGACATCCGTCTTCAACGCCGCAGTCTTTTGAGCGTCCGTCATGGTATCCGGGAATGGATCTAACGCAGCCTCCCAACCATGTTGAATTAATAGACACCGCATCTTCACACGCCACAACCCGAAATCATTAGACCCGTCGAATTTTTCGACGTCAAACTTCGTTATCGACGACATATTCTTTCACCCTTGTTACGTAAAAAACCCTTCTTGCAAATCGATTTAATTAGAATAACCCTAAACCTCGATCACGTACAAGCAAACCCGATCGTAAACTTAAAAACCCAAGCAAACCACGATCAAACTTGAACCACAAGAACCCGCAACAAGAACCTTTGATTTAATCGATTTTATAAATTAAAACCAAAGTTGATTTATTAAAAATAAATCAAAAACCTTTTTGACAAATAAAATTAGTTCACCACAAAAGAAATATGTTCAAAATAAAACAACTCTTTTGTTACCTTGTCTATGTCACACACGTGACTATCTAGACCAACCAATTATCTTTACAATCAAAAAACCTTGTCTTCTCCGTCTAAACACCTGCAACTCCGAGAAAACCAAAATCAGTTTTCTCCACGACACTCTTCCCTGTTCTAGCAACGATCTTCAATGACCACGACTAACCTGCGGCTCTTGATACCACTTGTTGGAATCGACACCACCAACAACCCGAAGATCGATCTTCGGTTGTTGGGTTTACGATTTCAACAATAATATTTTATATAATATAACTAAAGTAACTTGAAGTCAAAATTAATAGAAAAAAATTTAAAAGTTAAAAATAGACATTTAATCTATGTTTAGTAAAATTAGCTGTAAATTGTAAGATGTTAACTGAAAGTTGTAAGCTGTTAATTGTAAATTATAAGCTGTTTATTAAGTAAAAAACTGTTAACATGAGCAATAAACTGTATTTTATTAATAAAAGTGTTTGTTATATTAGTTGTTAATTGTAAAATTAAGATATAAAATAATTTAAAAATATATATTTAAATTAATTATAATATAGTTGGACGGTATATCGTTAATTTACAGCTTTTTAACAGCTTTTGAAAATTTAAAAGCTTTATAAATGATTTTTTTATTAAAAACTACTTATTTAAAATAAAAAATTAACAGCTTAAAAAAATTATTTTGCTAAATATAACTATTAAATTATATCTTTTTAAAAAAAAAACAAGATTTTAAAAAAAAACCTCAAAACAACAAACATAGCCTTAATTAAGAACAAATGAAGTAACTAGTAATAGTGCGCTAGAAAACCTTCTTGGACCACACACGTAACTCGTAATTTATTAACCAGTAAAAAAGAAAACATCGTTGTTGGTCCGTCCATATTCTTTTTGATTGGTTTATGATAAATATCTTATGCCGAAAACATTTGAGTAAATTATTGTAAAAAATTAGATACCGTGAATCTTTGAAGTTCAATAACCCACTTGCTTTTACTTTGGCCATTCTTTTCTTCACGAGACAAAAGTAATACTCTCTCCGTTCTAAAATAGATATAAAATGTAGTTTGAGTTTACTATATTATTCTTTGTTTTTATTACATTATTACAAATATTAAAAAAAATTTAATTTAATTAGTTAAGGGTAATACTGTTATTCTTTAAAAGGTAAAAGAAAAATCTGTATTAATTATGTTTTTATTAAAAGATTTTATAATTTAAGACAAATTAAGTAATTTCTAGTATTAAAAAAGGGTTTTTCTAACATGTGTCTTCAAACACATGTTAAGCCATATTTATTAAATATTAAGTTTTTTTATATCAAAAAATACATTTAATTCATATAAATATACTCAAAATTTATCATAAATAAATACAAATTTTCATTTAATAAATCAAAACTTTACTCGTATAAAAACTTAAACATGTACATAAAGGCACATGCTAAAAATTTCCTAAAAAAAATCTTCATTAAACTATTATTCTCTCAGTCTTATAATTATAGTTCGGTAGTATAGACGGACCTTAGTGGAGACCGGGGAGGGTCACGACCCTCCCAAAACTTTTAGATTTTACTTATATTTGCTTAAAAAGAATATATTTTTACCATCACAAATAGCACTCGGCCCTCCTAATAAATTTACTCGGCCCTCCCAATAAATTTATCCAAGTTCCGTTTATGTTCGGTAGTATATTATTTTCGAATATATCTTAAATTAATCGTTCACGTTCAAAAATAGATAAAAAAATGTAGGTTATGTTTACTATAACACTCTTATTTTAAAAAAAGAATGTAGTATTAAAAACACTAAAGAATTTGTAAATTAATTGTTTAAGTGTAAAATTATCATTTTGTAAAAAATAAAAAGAAAACTAAAAATATAATATTTTTATTAAATTGTGTGTTTTTAGTCGATAAATTATATAATTATAAAACGAAAAGAGTATCTTAGCAACTCATATAGGTATATTAGTTGACCATTAGAAATAAGTCTAGAACATTTTTTTGGCCTTATCCGTGATAGTGACAAACTTAAGATGGATTATATCACCGTTACATCATTTTTTTCTTTTCATAACAATTTCATGATTAATAAAGTTTACTACCGTTCCTATTAAGAACATACTTAGTTTAAACACATATATTTTACAAAAATCAATTAAAAATAACACTTTTATACAAACGCGCTCTAACGAATCGTTCCTAATTTTATCTTGCTATATTATAAAGCATTTAAAACAATTTTATTTTTAAAAAGTCTAGAAATTAAGACATTTAAAATTGACTTTTATGAAAACATTTATTTTGTAATTGATCATTCATCTATTTTTTAACAACCTATTAAAAACTTATATTTATCTTTAAAATTGAAATATCTTTTTACCTAAAAAAAAAATTTATAATCTAATTTTACCATAATTTTTAAATCTTTATGCTCTTTTATTCAATATCTATTTTAATATATATTAATTAATTTTTGGTTTTTCTCATTTTTTAAAGTTTTATTTTATTTTAATTTATTTTTTACAACTTTAATTTTTAATAACGAGCATGAGTAGTAATATTTGTCATCTTAAAAATTGTCATCGAGTACTCATCGCTGTATTACGCGGTTGTCATTATTAGACGGTTAGTTAGGGCCCAAACTCGACTGGGGGCTTGGGTCCATTAGTGTTAGGTTGCTTAGTATTAAAGCTATGTATTTAATATAAATACATAGGCTATCTGATGTAGTTGAAGCATAATTGTTTTGGCGGTATAATTGTTTATTGCTTGCGGCATCCTCTTTTGCGTGACTTGTTTTGCCTTTAGAAGGGAGCGGCAATTTGATGATCAACTTTTTTTGTCAACGACAATGATATTCGAAAACAAACACAAAAGATGATGAAGAAAAAAAAAAACTAAACATAATATTTTTCTTTTGACGGCTAGGGTTTAGGGTTATGAATTGGAAACAAGAAACAAAATTTCAAAATAAATAAAACGGAAAATAACGAGGATCTCTCCGGATCACCGACATGTAAGCCGATGACCGGAGGATGAGAAATTTTATAAAAGGATCTTACCTAGAGCACTAATACCATGTAAAATACTGAAAGTGTTTATTGATTAAATGATTGAATACATCAGATAGTCTATGTATTTATATTAAATACATAGCTTTAATACTAAGCAACCTAATCCTAATGGATCCAAGCCCGCAGTCGAGTTTAGGCCCTATTTAACCGAGTCAAGCTAGTTATTATAAATAGATAGGAACATTTTAGTGAAAATATGCGATTTCGAATTAGAATCAGCAGAATATTTATGTACTCTATATTCATGGAGACAAATAATTGAGGTGGTAAAAAGCTAAGACTGTTGTCATTGGGTGACATCATATACGTGACAATAGTATGTTTAAGTGGGAAAACAGAATACGTAATTGAGTGGGGTGGTGTGGAAGGCAAAGTTTTCCCAAACAATTGGTGACCATGTCCCTTTCTAGTTTTTGGCACAAGTGCATTCTAATCCATCTCACCAAGCAACCATCGCCGTCCGCCTTCACCACCAACGCTCGTCGCCACAACTAACGACAAATCGGTCTAAGTGACCGAGTAGTAAGTTGTGTTAAAATCCGGCAGCATCGGTGAAGTTGACATTTTCGATCCTTGGTTTAGTAATAAGTGTATAGTTTTTCTCGTTCTCTTTGAATACTAAATTTGATAGAGGCAAGTATTTGAAATTGACTGAAACCGAAAATGATACATTAGAAAGTCGGGGTGCACTTGCGTGTATCATATATAACGATTAAAATCTTTTGTATACAATATAATTTCCTCAAGCTTATCACTTTTAGCTGATAGTTAAGCAATTGCCAGTAGGTATCGTCCTGCTACTAAAATTATTACATAAATAAAAAGTTGAGATCAACATATACCTTCTTTTTAGCATATACTATATTTTAAATTTTTCACATTTTTCTTAAAAATTAAATAACTCACAAACGGTAAATCGTCAAGTGACAAAAAATAAATCATTACAACGAGAATTAAATCATCTTTCTATCGAGGGACACATGTATATACTTTCGACGAACTTTTTTTCGACTTTTTTTCTTAAGTCAGGTATGAGAGAATCATATATGATTCGTCACGAATCATATATATGATTCGTGATATAAATCATATATGATTTTCTGAAAATCATATATGTTTCGTGACGAATCATATATGATTCTATCAGACGTGACTTAAGAAAAAAAAGTCGAAAAAAAAGTTCGTCGAAAATATATACATGTGCCCCTCGTTTGAAAGATGATTGAATTCTCGTCACGATGGTATGTTTCGTTTTGCGTAACGATTAACGGTTTGTGAGATATTGAATTTAAAAAAAAAATTGTTATTAGATAAATAAAATAGAAAGTTGTGATTAATTGATTAGATTTATGCTAACTTTTTCCAACAAATATTATGTCACTTGAACACTTTTTATATAACACTACAATTTATTCCAACACCACAAATACGTATTTTTTTAAACAAATGTGATGTTATTATATATAAATAGTTACTAGCAGAGTACCCGCGCAATGCAGCGGCGGGTACCCTGTAATTATATTGTTGGTGAGCGATATTTTTCGATTACGTATTTTTATAATAACGAATTCACGCATGACAAAAATTTAAAGGAGTAACTATCGTTAGCCATTTTATTTTAAGTTTTATTATTATTGAACATGTTTTTTTCAAATTAATAATGGAGATGATCATAATGATAAAATTTAATTCAAGTTTTGTAACTGAAGTGTTATATTAATTTGTACAATGTGCATATAAATACTTATTGAGTGAAATGCACTTTTCATACCTGTGGTATGTCCAGATTTCATATATAGTAACTGGTCTTCTGAAACTGCAGACGGCCTCCTGGTCTTCCATTAAGTGTTCACTTTGCTACCTTGACCGTAACGAACGTTATCCGTTGACCGTTATGTTTCGTTGCTAAAAGGATAATTTTGTCCTTTTCCTTTTTTTTTACCCATCACTCTAAAAAATAATCATTTGCCATGTTATTTATTCTTCTCTAAAACTGGAATGACATGTTCTTTTTCTTAATGGAGCAGGTTTTATCACTTATCCTAAATTCCCAATTTCATGAATTACTTTTCAAAGTTGCTTACACTAATCATTTGCCATCAAAATAATAAAAGGCTCAAAATAGTAAAAGGCTCAAATCCATCTGTGAAAACCCCCCGAAATTAGTTGAAACTTTGGATGATTTATCATCATTAGTTTCATTTGACTATATGAAACTAAAAAAATTAAAAAATTGATGATAGAATGGAAGCAACAAACACACCCCATCTAAAGATCTTCATATCAAAAACCCATAATCTGATTATCATAACATCAGATACATCAATAACAACATCTTACTAATTCGTTTTCCCACTTCACAACAACAATTGATCTTCAACTTTAATCGAATCCATTTATGTGGCCTCAAGATACGAACCGGTCATGGCTTATCTCGATTTGAGTTGTGAGTGTGGGCATAGATCTGGATTTGTGATGATGGAATAAGGTTGTTTTGAGATCCTGGGTACAATAAATCGCCTAAAACAAAAGCCTAGGACTGTCAAACCATCTAGGTGGAATTTCTGGGTGACGGTGGAATTTTTATGGGTTATCAATGTGGCGGTGAGGGTGGGAATGTTGAGTAAGAGATAAGGTAATGTGTGGTTAAGTGTGGATAACTAGCCAAAACATGATGTCTCTTCCCTTCAATATCTCCACCTTCACTAGCAGAATATTAATAATTTTACACAAATAATTTTGACACTGTTGAATATGTTATTAGCAGTCATATACTAGCAAACATTGTTGAAATAATTTTACATAAATAATTTCGAGCTGCCATTGTTTAAGTTATCGGAAATAGCTAAAGGTGCCTAGAATAAAAACATAAATACAGTGTAATCCAAAACATGAAAAAATGTTTAAAAAATAATGTATATGTGGTTCATGGTGTTCTTCACGACCGGAAAGAAGTAGATGTGAAAGAAGAAAAAGGAGAAAAAGGAAAAGAACAAAATTATCCCTGTAGTAACAAAACATAACGGTCAACGGATAACGCTCGTTACGGTCAAGGTAGCAAAGTGAACACTTAATGGAAGACCAGGGAGGCCGCCTGCAGTTTCAGAAGACCAGTTACTATATATGAAATCTGGACATACCACAGGTATGAAAAGTGCATTTCACTCATACTTATTATTCAAATATGTATTACTTAAATGTATGGTATAGATAGCTTGTACAATATGAATATAAATTTGTACTACTTAAATAATTAATAAGAGAGAGATATCAATCTCTTTTATATGTAGTATTGATGTTAACTCTGTCCTAGACCTATAGTTATTATTTTAAAAACTTAAATATGATATTATTATACTAGTTGTTAATTTAAAACTTAATGCGTTAAATTCTCATATTTTGAGTAAAATTTTGTTTTACCCTCTAAACTTTAACGTGCCAATAAACTTATTCTGAACGAATTTCATACAAGTTTACAGTGTCTTTGCAATGGTTTTTGTAAAACCCGCATTAAAATATTATGAACAGTAAACATTAACAGTAAATACACGAAAATACGATAAAATTTAAACTTTCCATTTAGAATATACTACACGTGTCACGACATTAAATAACATGTATTTACGTATATTATAAATGTGACGTGTTCACGATATATAAAATTCACGATAATTAAACACGAACGATCACGAATATTTAACTTAACAAAAAGCTACGGGTTTTCCTCGTGGGCTTCATGTAGGCCACGGCTAAGGACAAGAAAGAAAGGGAGTGGGCCTTTTGGCCCATGACCCATGACCCATGACCAATCCATGTTTAAGAAAAACACACGGAACTTTTATCATAAGTTTTAGGTTAACAAAAAAATAAGAAACTCTGCTTCCTTCTCTCTTTTGTCGCCGGCTACCATCAACAGCAAGAGGTGTTCGGGACAATTTTGATCTTTGATATTCATGTGTACGTGTTTGTAATCATAAACCTTTTCTTCTACGCACTCGGTATAATCATAACCCTTTTCTTTTTAATTCGTTTATGAATTCATGTAACTAATTTTAAAAACAAACAAGAAAACATGTAAGATTAATTAAAACCAAGAATTAAAGGGGTGTTTGGTGTTGCTTTGTTCGACCGAGACCCAAACCGAGAGCCTCAAGGCTCTCGGTGGTGTTTGTTTTGCCCAGCCGAGAACTCAAGGTCTCGGTGTGGGGTTGTTTGGCTTGGACGCATGCAAGGGGAACCCCGACCGCGAGTCGGGGTATGTGTTTGGTTTGGTTTCGGGGCTAACCGAGACCACTAGGGTCACGGTGTGGCTCGGTTTAACAAGAACAGTGGGAACCGGCAACCGCCGGTGTGAACCGGGCTCGGCAGTGGCAGCCGTGGCTCGACAGTGGGAACCGAAGGCCACCAGTGGCAACCGGCTAGCCGGTCTAGCCACTAGTGGGGTTGCGTGTGATGATCAGTCGCCGGCTGACACCACTAGCCGTCGGCTATGTGGTGTCGGCTAGGCATTTTCGGGCTCGGGTATATTTTTAAACACGGGTTCGGGCTCGGGAATTTTGAAAGCAAGTTTAATAGTTTAATTAAATTATTTTCAAGACTATTTAATTTAATTAAATACATGACTTAGGTTAAAATATTAAAATTTATATTTCATGACTAACCTAAGTATTTACTTAGTTAATTTAATTAAAACATGGTATTTTTAATTAATAACCTAAGTATTTACTTAGTTAATTTAATTAAAATACTTTCATGCAATGGTGAAAAGAAGGTGCAGTAAAAATAGTATCCGTGGTCTATTAATTGATGGGGTGTGGTGCGAGGAGCCGCATAAAATAAAGAATAAGATCCTTAATTTTTATAAAACTTTATTTACATCAAATGGGGAGAGTAGGCCGAGATTTGCAAATGATCGTGTTCCAAAAATTTCCATGGAGGATGCTGCTAATTTGGAAGAACAGTTCTCAGAAAAAGAAATTTGGGATGCAGTTTTGGGGTGTGGGAGTGACAAGGCGCCAGGCCCTGATGGGTTTAATTTTAGGTACATTAAACGTTTCTGGGCCACTATAAAGTCAGAAGTCATCACGGCTGTTAGGTGGTTTTGGGATAAGGGTTAATTTTCCAAGGGCTGTAATTCATCTTTTGTCACCCTCATCCCGAAGGTGAGTGATCCAATAGGGCTCGGTGAATACAGACCTATTAGTCTGATCGGAAGTCTCTATAAGATAATTGCGAAGTTATTGGCGGAGAGGGTGAAAAAGGTTATCGGGAAGGTTATTGGCGAGGTTCAAAATGCCTTCATTGAGGATAGATATATCCTTGATGGGGTTCTTATCGCAAATGAGACCATCGAATTTCTTAAGAAGAAGAAGTTAAAAGGACTCATTTTCAAGGTAGATTTTGAGAATGCGTATGATAGCATCGAATGGAAGTATTTATTGGAGATTATGAGACGCATGGGGTTTGGAATTAGGTAGTGTAAATGGATAGCAGGATGCTTGAAATCATCTTCTAGTTCCATTCTTGTCAATGGTTCTCCAACTAGTGAATTCTTAATGGAGCGAGGGGTTAGACAAGGTGATCCCTTGTCGCCCTTCCTGTTCATCTTAGCGGCTGAGGGTCTTAATGCATTATTAATGCAAGCGGTTGATAAAAGTATATTTAAAGGAGTTCGCGTCGGGGTGGAAGAGGTAATGGTGTCGCATCTCCAGTATGCTGATGACACCATTATTTTTGGTGAGTGGAGTAGAGAAAACGCGTGTAACCTTATGAACATACTTAAATGCTTCGAAGAAGTTGCAGGGCTAAAGATTAACCTTACAAAGAGTAAGATTTATGATGTTGGGGTAGAAGACGGTGAGCTGGATACAATGGCTTGCTATATGAGATGTAGTTTGAGTGAGTTCCCGTTAACTTATCTGGGCCTTCCCATCGGCGTATATATGAGAAGAATCTTAGCATGGAATGGGGTCATCGATAGGTTCAAGTCTAGACTTTCTGGGTGGAAGGCAAAAGCGATGTCGTTCGGGGGAAGACTTACGTTGGTGAAATCTGTCCTTGGTAGTTTACCGTTATACTACTTCTCTCTATTCCGTGTCCCGTCGAGTATTATTAATGCCCTTAAGAGTGTGAGAAAGAAATTCTTTTGGGGTTGGTTGGGCGAGGGAAAAAATGGCATTGGTAAAATGGGAAAGAGTTATTTCTTCTTTTGGGGATGGGGGGGGGTTGAACATTGGATCACTAAAGGTAAAAAACTTGGCTCTCTTAGGTAAATGGTGGTGGCGGTTTAGGAATGAACGGGATGCTTTTTGGTGTAGACTGATTAGAAGTATATATGGGCCTGATGGTGGGTGGAGTGGGTATATGGGTTCTCGGCTTGGCGGTGGAGGTGCATGGGCTGATATTATTCGCGTAGGTAAAGTTTTGGATCACGTTGAAGGAGGTTTCGACCAACAATTTGTTAAAAAGGTGGGAAATGGTTTATGTACGTCTTTTTGGCTAGATAAATGGGTCGGAGCTACTTGCTTGCGTGATTGCTTTCCTAGGTTGTATCATTTAGAAAGTAACAAGGAGGTAATGGTAGGTCATAAGGGCAGATGGAATGATGGAATTTGGGAATGGTGTTGGGATTGGATACGACCATTAAAAGGACGGGCTGAAACGGAGTTTAATGAGCTTATTGGTTTAGTGTCAAACGTTGGTCTAGATAAGAATGTGAAAGATGTGTGGTGGTGGAAGTTAGATGCAAATGGCGCGTTCTCGGTCAAAGCTTTGTCACAATGGATCGAGGAACATCAAGATATGAGGGCTGGAGACATTGTTAAAACGTCGTGGAATAATAATGTACCTAGAAAAGTTAATGTGTTTGCTTGGAGAGCTGTAAATGGTAGGCCCCCGGTACGTGTGGATCTCGACAAAAAAGGTATAGATCTTGATTCGGTACTTTGTCCTTCTTGTGAAAATATTGTGGAGTCAGTCAACCATTCTCTGGTGTTGTGTGAAAAAGCATTAAGTGTGTGGGATAGGTTGGTTGTGTGGTGGGGGATAGGCCCGGTTGATGCATTTACCACAAAAGAGCTTCTATCACACAAGGGTGGGCCAAGGATGATTAAGGATGTTAAGTTGTTGTGGAATGCTACAGTTCTGGTGACTGCATATCTAATATGGAAAAATAGAAACACCAAGGTATTTAGAGGTAAAATGGATAGTAGTTCAAGAGTATTTCAAGACATCCAACTAATGGCGTTTGAGTGGATCAATAGAAGGTCTAAGAAAAATGTTTTTCGATGGGAAAAATGGTTAGAGAGACCTCAAAGCTGTACGAGTACACCAACCCATAATGTTTGAGGCATGCTACTGATGTTTGTGGGGGTGTTTTGTTTTTGTTGGGAGGTTGTTTTCTTTGTTTCTTCTTTATGTGAGGTGGTGTGTTGCGTTTTGCTTGTTCACATATCTTATGTGTTTATATAGCTTTGTAACTGTCTGGCGATGTGTGTAATTTGGTGTATAGTCCCCTTGTGTCGGTCTATGGTTAGCGCTTATGTGTCTTCTTCTCAGGGTTTGTCCCTTGAAGTGATTTTTCGTTGCTTAATAAATTCTGCATTTAAAAAAAAAACATGGTATTTTTAATTGAATTCTTATAATGTATAGTTTATTAATTTAACCATGTTAATTATTTAATAAGCTATAATACTTGAACCAAGACTTGTATTTTACTAAATAAACTTTACTTGACATTAATAATCCAGTTTATTTCTAATTATGTAAACTTACTATTTTTTGAAACTTTCTATTTTTAGAAACTTACTATTTATGGAAACCTTCTATTTTTAGAAAGTTACTTAGTATTACAATACGAGTATTATAATACCATACTACATGAATAATAAACAACAGAATACAAGAATAACTACATATTTACACTTTAGACAGTTAAAACATGACGTAACATGGATAATAAGCTAAGAACACACAGAACCAGTAAAATACATGTATCTCAGACAACTCATACACGTCCCTATTCTTATGTAGTATTATCCGTCAAGGTGGAGTAGGTTCTTCAGCGTTTTCGTTAGCTTCTTCTAGACATAAGATACGGATTTCCCGTCCTTCAGTAAGGACAATCTCTTCCTTTAGGATTCCCGTATACAACCAACTGTTTTTCCAGTAGTTACAGATTTAAATGCTTATGTTTTATTAGTTACCTTAGCCATATACATGCATGCCAGTTTCACCTAGTTATGGAGGTACCATAACCAAAACACTAGAGGCACTAGTGTTATGACTTCACCACGGCGGAGTGATATCTCGTGGCGTCCTTTTTAGTTATTTGGCCTTTATTATTATTTATTATCATGTGGGCGTATGGGTGCATCCTAGTTACAGTGTTAGTCAGGATTTCACGGTGAATGTGGTGTGTACCTTGCATCCTTAACAATGAGTTGATCCCTCCTACCCATTACCATATTAATTAGAGGCATCCCCTCTAATTGCATGGCGAGGTCACCCATCTAAGTATTCATGCACGTTGTTGACCTCATGACCTATATTGGTTTTTGGTATATTAAACTAATACAAATTTTCACAAGTAAACATAAGCTATGTTTTCAGAACTAAAACTAGTAAACATGTTATACATCTAGGTATCCCAGGATTTATTCATTTCCACTGCTTTTATGATCTATAACTTTTATGCTTTCATTACTCTATGTTTCCATGCTTTATTTTATATCCGTGCACTGGGCGTTATGCTTAGCCGTTTTCTATTTCCACGTTCCCAAACGGTAGGTAACCAAGGTCGCAAGTAGGATCTCAAGAGTATGTGCATTCGGATGGAAGCTATCCAGCCTTTTATATCTTATGAATTTATCATACTTTATCTTACGTTATTTCATGTTGGACATTGTTTAGTCCTTTTCCTTTATAGTACTTATATTTGCTTGTGTTGAGTTACTTGGACTACCGATGTTTGTTTCTGGTATTTCCATTGATGGTCATGAATGTTTAGACATTTACATTGCATGCTTTGATGACACGCCATATATTACTGTGATATTCCATTTTACCAAATGGGTTGTTACAATTATGGTATCAGAGCCAGGTTTCGTCCTGTAGCTCTATAAAACATGACCTGTGACTTACGGGTAGTCACAAGCGTCTTCCTAGAACTGACATTTGGTTTTCATGCATCCATTTCATTTTCAATTCATGTATTCATTTCATGCATTCATCTCATTGTCGCAGGAATTTGGACTAAGTAATAGTTGGTACAGGACTAGCCCTATTTAGTCGTATGTGTTTATTTATCGAAACATTTTGTTTGTTTAGTGGACCGACCCATAGGCGTCCACACTTGCCTTTTTGTTTTGTGAACCGACCCATAGACGTTCACTCATGGACATATCATCATATTTAAATTGATCATGCATTTTTAAAACTGTTTTATGCATCATAAATAAATTCATGTTTCATACACTGTTCATACATTTATATTCATGTCATATTTTATCAGACTCATTATTTATGTTGTATTTTGTTATAAACTGTCAGATGGTGAACACACGCAATGCTCAAGAACTGGCTGCAGTTGTCAATGCAGCTTTGCAAGACATCCTTCCCCATCTTCGTAATGAAATTAGGGACGAAGTTCATGCTGAAATCCAAGCCTAGGGCGTTAAATTTGGCCCTCATCCTCAAAACCACAACAATCCTCCACCTCCACCGCCTGTTACCCTTATGACTTGGTTGGAGCGATTCAACAAGCAGAGACCCCGTTCGTTTGAGCAGATTGACAGCCCCAACGAGGCTGAAGTTTGGATTTATCACATTGAGAAAATATTTGATGCGATGGGTTGTGACGGCGTTTTCAAGGCAAGATTGGCTTGCTATAAGTTTGAAGGTGATGTGCTGTAGTGCTGGAAGTCAGTCAAGCAGTCCAACGGTGGTGATAATTGGGTTGCACTGTTGACATGGGACCAGTTTAAGGAGCTCTTCCTTAATCAGTACTCCCCACATGCTGAACAGGAGAAGCTTAAGAGGGATTATCATAATATCCGACAGGTTGCTAGGGAGAACAACAACGAATTTATGCAGAGGTTTCTCCGTTTGGCTGGTTTCTTAGATGCAGCAGCTGGTACTGCTAAGGAGCAAGCTGAGAAGTTTCGTTGGGCTCTTTGCACTTTGGTTGCCAACAGTTTGGTTTGTGCTACATTCACTACAGTGGCACAGGTGGTCGATGCAGCCGATAGCTTGAGATGCTTCAGGAACGAGAGGAGTTTGGTGATGATCGATCAGTGAAGAGGTATCTTCAATCGCCAATTGTAAACCTTTCATCTCTTTCAGTATTTTCATTTTCATATCATCCTCTGTTCAACTTTATATTTCAGACAGAAGACTGACGACCGGAAACCTGCGGTCGCACAACAACAATCATCTAAGGGAAACGGTCAGACCAATGATCGTTCTGGTTCAGATAGGCGTGGCGGTAATGGTAATTACAGTAACAATGCCGATAACTCGAACAACAGCAGGTCCCTACATTTACTCCTTTCATGATAAACTGTCTTATGTTATAGTATTCTGACACTCCAACAACTCATATTCAGGAACAATAACAACGGCAGGGATCAGGACAGTAGAGGTTCACAGCCTAACCGTTCTACTTCATCTGGTAACTATTAAACCTTCTATGTAATCATGCTTATGTTCCACGATCATGTCTCATGCATGTAATCCTGAAACATCCTCTCAGCTAGCTAGGACGCCTGCTGGAGGATTCACGCATCCTATCTGCCCTACTTGTTTGCGCAGACATTCTGGTGTTTGTCGCCGAGGAACTGGTGGTTGTTTCAAGTGTGGCCAGCAAGGCCATCAGCAGAAGGATTGTCGCCAAAGTGAGATAGAAGGCACCTCTGGACATGTCGAGTCCAAACCACCTCCTACTTCTGGTCGCGTGTTCACTACTACTAGAGATCAGGCGAACAAGACTTCAGGTACCATAACTGGGAATCTCTTTATGAATGGTTTGGCAATATGCGTTCTGTTTGATACTGGAGCGACTCATTTAGTCATATCCACTACTTTTGCTGCAGGTGTTAGGATTTCCCCTATGCCATTAGATAATGCCTTAAGCATTTCTACGTAACTTAGGGACTCTGTACGAAGCACCCAGGTGTACAGAGATCTTCCCCTAAAATTTGATGATAAAATCCGCAGAGTTGACGCACTTCCTTTGGACATGTGCGATTTTGATTTGATATTAGGCATGGACTGGTTATCCAAACACCATGCTACGATAGACTGCCACACTTATTGAGTTATCTTCGGTGATGTTAAATCTCCAGAGTACATACACCATGGTTTTCTGCCAGGGAGGTCGGTACAAATTATTTCATCCATGGAGGCGCGTGCATTACTAACACACGGATGTCAGGGCTTTATAGCCAACATTCATGACATTACTTCCGAGTCTCCATTGATTCAAGATCAACCTATTGTGTCAGAATTTCCTGACGTATTTCCTGATGAACTTCCGGGCATACCACCTGTTCGTGAAGTCGAGTTTGGAATTGAGCTCATTCTAGGACCAGAGCCAATTTCCAAGGCTCCTTACCGCATGGCTCCCATAGAGTTTAAGGAGTTAAAAGATCAGCTGCATGAACTTCTGGAGCGAGGTTTCATCCGTCCCAGTGCATCGCTGATGGAGAAAGAAGAATAAACTGATTATTTAGTTTCCTTAGTCTATGATATCTTTTATTTTAATTTTCTTATTTTGTGGTATGTTTTATTTATTTTTCTGATTTTGTGTTTCCTGGGAAGAATATTGTTATCTTCTTTTTTTTCTTTTTTTTTTCCAGAAAACACAAAATAAGATAACTTAATAAAAGATACCACATAATAAGAAAATTAAATAAAAGATATCATAAACTAAGGAAACTAAATAATCAGTTTATTCTTCTTTCTCCATCAGCGATGCACTGGGATGTCATTGAGGAAAAAGAAGGATTTACGAAGAAAAAAGAATTTGGTAGGGAAGAAGACAACATTGAAGACACTCTAGTTATGGTTAATAGTCTTTGTTCTATAATGATCCAAACTATCATGGTCGACAAGTTGGGTTTAAAGACGATCAAGATTCGAGGTCGATTCATTTTAAAGAAAGGAAATTTAATGGAAGGGCTACAAATTTGGATTCTACGCATACAAAGGACGAGTGAGACAAACTCGAGGTCGAGTTTTTTGAAGTGAGGGAGAATGATGGAGAAAGAAGAATAAACTGATTATTTAGTTTCCTTAGTTTATGATATCTTTTATTTTAATTTTCTTATTTTGTGGTATGTTTTATTTATTTTTCTGATTTTGTGTTTCCTGGGAAGAATATTGTTATCTTTTTTTCCCAAGTTTAGTTTTTCTATATAATTATGACTTTTTGTATTGAATTATTATTGAGATATGAATAAAAAACACAGACTTGTAGTCTTTTGTTAATTGACTTGAATCCAGGTTAGGGTTTATTGTTCAATTTTCACCCTAATAATCGGGCATTCGTTTGAATCAACGATTGTTGGAAGAGTTGTTTCTAGTATTCTTTGTGAATCAACAGATTCAATTATCTATCTTTGGAAGGATTGTTTCTGGTATTCTTTGTGAATCAACAGATTCAATTATCTATCTTTGTTACTTTGTTATTTCAAACTACATCAATCGCCATGGGGTGCACCGGTACTTTTTGTGAAGAAAAAAGACGGCATCATGCGTTTGTGTATAGACTATCGTAAGTTGAACAAGATCACGATCAGGAATCATTATCCTTTGCCGCGTATTGATGACCTGTTCGATCAACTTCAGCGCGCCACGTATTTCCCCAAGATCGATATGAGGTCCGGCTACCATCAGTTACGGGTTAAAGAGCAGGATATTTCTAAGACTGCTTTCCGTACACGTTATGGGCACTATGAGTTCGTATTCATGCCATTCGGACTCACAAATGCTCCAGTAGTCTTCATTGATTTGATGAACCGTGTTTTTCATGAGTTTCTGGAAAAGTTCGTTATCGTTTTCATTGATGATATCCTGATTTTCTCCAAATCCAAGGAGGAACATGAGGAACACCTTCGTACAGTCTTGCAGATTCTTCGTCAGAAGTAGCTGTATGCCAAGTTCTCCAAATGTGAGTTCTGGTTAAGCAAGGTGGCATTTCTGGGCCATATTGTATCTGTATAGGGGATCACCATAGATCCTTCAAAGGTTGAAGCTATCACTAAATGGCCGAGACCTACATCTGCAACAGAGGTCAAAAGTTTTCTGGGTTTAGTTGGCTACTACCGCAGGTTTGTTGAGAACTTTTCACGGTTAGCCTTACCTTTGATTAAGCTGATGAGGAAATG
Source organism: Glebionis coronaria (assembly GCA_025667525.1). Taxonomy (NCBI): domain Eukaryota; kingdom Viridiplantae; phylum Streptophyta; class Magnoliopsida; order Asterales; family Asteraceae; genus Glebionis; species Glebionis coronaria. The sequence goes on along the minus strand of CM046877.1, from coordinate 123,938,350 downwards.
AGAGAAATTCATTTGGACTAAGGAACTAGAGAAGATCTTTGAAGACCTTAAGCAGAAGTTAGTTAATGCACCGATTCTTACTCTCCCATCTGGTACAGGTGGATTTCAGATCTATATTGATGCTTCAGGAAAGGTTCTAGGTTGTGTTCTCATGCAACATAGGAAGGTTATTGCATAAGCATCACGGCAGCTTATACCTTATGAAGAAAACTATCCTACTCATGATTTGGATCTTGCAGAAGTTGTTTTCACGTTGAAGATCTGGAGGCATTAATTGTATGGTGAATCTTGTGACATCTTCACAGATCACAAGAGTCTCAAGTACATTTTCACCCAGAAGGAACTAAATATGAGACAGAGAAGATGGTTAGAGCTACTGAAGGATTACGACACCAACATTCAGTACCATCCTGGTAAGGCGAATGTGGTGGCAGATGCTCTAAGCAGAAGGTCAGGTATTATTGCTGGCAGTTGGATCGCAAAGGAGATCATCCGCGACCTAGAGATGACTGATATTGAGTTTTGTGTACGAGGACAACATGGTTACTGGGCGAATCTTAGAGTAGAACCAGACTTACATTCTAGGATCAAGGAAGCTAGAAGGAAGATGGTGAGATTTGGGCTATCATTCAAAACCTTGATCAGCAGACGGAGTTTCGTGTTGATGATGACGGTATATTATGGCGGTGCACTAGACTAGTTGTTCCTAACGACTCTACACTCAGGGAAGCTGTGCTGACTGAAGCTCACAGCTCTCCATTTACAATACTTCCTGGTTCTACCAAGATGTACCATGACATCAAGCAGCATTTCTGGTAGAGTGGTATGAAGCAGGATGTTGCCACCTTCGTTTCTAAATGTATGATCTGCCAGCAGGTTAAGATCGAACACCAGAGAGCTAGTGGTTTACTGCAACCACTGGATATTCCAGAATGGAAGTGGGACAAAATCTCCATGGATTTTGTTACTGGTCTTCCAGTGACTCGGAGGAACCACGACGCCATTTGGGTTATTGTTGATATATTGACCAAATCGTCTCATTTTCTACCAATCCGCAAAGAGCATTCGGTCAGCAAATTGGCAGACACTTTTCAGAAGGAGATCATCAGACTGCTTGGTACTCCATCAGAAATCATCTCTGACAGAGATCCCTGTTTCACCTTACGATTTTGGCAGAGTCTGTAGAAAGCTTGGGGCACCAGACTTAAGCTCAACACTGCCTTTCATCCTCAAACCGACTGACAGTCGGAGCGTACCATTCAGACATTAGAGGACATGCTGCGGGCGTATGCTCTAGAATGGACATGAAGCTGGGATGATTATATATATCTTGTGGAGTTTACGTACGACGACAGTTGGCACGCTAGCATCGAGTGTGCACCGTTTGAGATGTTGTATGGTCAAAAGTGTCGCGCCCCAATCTGTTGAGATCAGGTGGGTGCCCCAATCTGTTGGGATCAGGTGGGCGAACGACTGATTGAGGGTCCGGAGATGATTGAGTTAACTAATGAGAAAGTCATTGTCGCCAAGGCGAAACTTGAGGAATCTCATGCTCGCCAGAAGAGCTATGCTGACAAACGTCGTAGAGATGTATCTTTCAACGTAGGTGATCAAGTTTTCCTCAAGGTATCACCTGCACGAGGAGTTAAACGTTTTGTAATCAGAGGGGAGCTTAGTCCCTGCTTCATCGAACCGTTTGAAATCATAGAACGCGTTGGTGAATTGTCATATCGTTTAGCGTTACCGCCTCAGCTATCACACGTTCACAACGTGTTCTATGTGTCCTTATTTAGAAGATACAACTATCATCCCGTTCATGTTGTTCAGTATCCGCTTGATCAGATTCGAGAGGATCTTTCTTATGTCGAAGAACCCGAGAGAGTTCTTGAGCGACAAGACCGTGTCATGCGGAGGAAGACGATTCCTTTCGTCAAAATCCTCTGAATGGATCATCCTGAGCGGAAAGCCACTTGGGAGACGGAGGAGTCTATACGGACCTCGTACCCTCATTTCGAGTTCTGATTCGGGTATGTTTCTTTCAGTTTATGTTTTCTCCAATTCGAGGACGAATTATTCTTTTAGAGGGGAAGAGTTGTAAAACCCGTTTGAAAATACCATGAACAGTAAACATGAACAGTAAATACACGAAAATACGATAAAATTTAAACTTTCTATTTATAATATATTACACGTGTCACGACATTAAATAACATGTATTTACGTATATATTAAATGTGACGTGTTCACGATATATAAAATTCACGATAATTAAACACGAACGATCATAAATATTGAAACTTAACAAAAAGCTATGGGTTTTCCTCGTGGGCTTCATGTAGGCCGCGGCTAAGGACAAGAAAGAAAGGGAGTGGGCATTTTGGCCCATGACCAATCCATGTTTAAGAAAAACACAGGGAACTTTTATCATAAGTTTTAGGTTAACAAAAAAATAAGAAATCCTGCCTCCTTCTTTCTATTGCCGCCGGCTACCATCAACACTAAGAGGTGTTCGAGACAATTTTGATCTTTGATATTCGTGTGTACGTGTTCGTGATCATAAACCTTTTCTTCTACGCACTCGGTATAATCATAACCCTTTTCTTTTTAATTCTTTTATAAATTCATGTAATTAATCTTAAAAACAAACAAGAAAACATGTAAGATTAATTAAAACCAAGAATTAAAGGGGTGTTTGGTGTTGCTTTGTTTCGCCGAGACCCAAACCGAGAGCCTCAAGGCTCTCGGTGGTGTTTGTTTTGCCTAGGCGAGACATAAAGGTCTCGGTGTGGGGTTATTTGGCTCGGACGCATGCAAGGGGAACCCCGACCGCGAGTCGGGGTGTGTGTTTGGTTTAGTTTCGGGGCTAACCGAGACCACTAGGGTCTTGGTGTGGCTCGATTTAACAAGAACAGTAGGAACCGGCAACCGCCGGTGTGAACCGGGATCGGTAGTGGCAGTCGTGGCTCGACAATGGGAACCGAAGACCAGCAGTGCAACCGGCTAGCCGGTCTAGCCACTGGTGGGGCTGCGTGTAATGATCAGCCGCCGGTTTACACCACTAGCCGCCGGCTATGTGGTGTCGGCTAGGCACTCGGGTATATTTTTAAACACGGGTCCGGGATCGGGAATTTTGAAAGCAAGTTTAATAGTTTAATTGAATTATTTTCAAGACTATTTAATTTAATTAAATACATGACTTAGGTTAAAATATTAAAATTTATATTTCATGACTAACCTAAGTATTTATTTAGTCAATTTAATTAAAACATGGTATTTTTAATTAAATTCTTATAATGTATAGTTTATTAATTTAACCAAGTTAATTATTTAATAAGCTATAATACTTGAACCATGACTTGTATTTTACTAAATAAACTTTACTTGACATTAAAAATCCAGCTTATTTCTAATTATGGAAACTTACTATTTTTGGAAACTTTCTATCTTTAGAAACTTACTAATTATGGAAACCTGCTATTTTTAGAAAGTTACTTAGTATTACAATAAAAGTATTATAATACCATACTATATGAATAATAAACAACAAAATACAAGAATAACTACAGATTTACACTTTAGACAGTTAAAACATGACGTAACATGGATAATAAGCTAAGAACACACAGAACGAGTAAAATACATGTATCTCAGACAACTCATACACGTCCCTATTCTTATGTAGTATTATCCGTCAAGGCGGAGTAGGTTCTTCAGCGTTTCCGTTAGCTTCTACTGGACACAAGGTACGGATTTCCCGTCTTTCAATAAGGACAATCTCTTCCTTTATTAGGATTTCCCGTATGCAGCCAACTGTTTTCCCAGTAGTTATAGATTTAAATGCTTATGTTTTATTAGTTACCTTAGCCATATACATGCATGCCAGTTTCACCTAGTTATGGAGGTACCATAACCATAACACTAGAGGCACTAGTGTTATGATTTCACCACGGCGGATTCATAGCTCGTGGCGTCCCTTTCAGTTATTTGGCCTTTATTTTTATTTATTATCATGTGGGGCGTATGGGTGCATCCTAGTTACAGTGTCAGTCAGGATTTCATGGCAAATGTGGTGTGTGCCTTGCATTCTTCACAAGGAGCTGATCCATCCTACCCATTACCATGTTAATTAGAGGCATCCCCTCTAATTACATAACGAGGTCACCCCTCCAACTATTCATGCACGTTGTTGACCTCATGACCTATATTGGCTTTTCGTATATTAAACTAATACAGATTTTCATAAGTAAACATAAGATATGTTTTTAGAACTATAACCAGTAAACATGTTATACATCTAGGTATCCCAGGACTTATTCATTTACGCTGCTTTTATGCTCTATATGCTATTTTATGCTTTCATTACTCTATGTTTCCATGCTTTATTATATATCCGTGCACTAGGCGTTATGCTCAACCGTTTTCCATTTCCGTGTTCCCAAACGACATGTACCCAAGGTCGCAATTAGGATCTCAAGATTATGTGCATTCGGATGGAAGCTATCCAACCTTCTATATCTTATGCATTTATCATACTTTATCTTACGTTATTTCATGTTGGACATTGTTTAGTCCTTTTCCTTTACAATACTTATATTTGCTTGTGTTGAGTTACTTGGACTACCAATGTTTGTTTCCGGTATTTTCATTTATGGTCATGAATGTTTAGACATTTACCTGACATGCTTTGATGACATGACATATATTACTGTGATTTTCCATTTTACCAATTGGTGTGTTACAGTTCTGCTATAAAAATATAGCGTAAACTGTAAAGTATCTTCGGAAAATAACGAAAGAACCTGATAAATAATATAAATAAATAATATTCAACCTAACGCATTCTGATTAGTAAAATTTATAGATAGCAACTTGTAGATATTTTACCCGTTTATGCCAACTCATCCCGTTAGGCGATAACTATAGCTTCATTTTATATGGCCTATAAAAACATAAACAATATTTATATATTTTTATAAAATATTTTTACCTAGATTTTTAGCATGATTAAAATTTTGACTTATAAATCTTAATGTGTAATATACAACTCGTAAATCATAGTTAAAACATTGATAATAAAAATAATAATAACTAAACATATTTATGCATATTGTATAATCCATACAAACAAAAATAAAAGTTGACAATAAAAGCAAGAGGAACAGTCTAGCCATAGTATTGCACCAAGCTATGACGCAATATTTTAGAACGGCACACCACTCCATTGCTTGCGCCAGGGTAGAGCCAAGATTTTGAGTTAAGGGGGGGGGGGGGGGGGGGGCTTAACTTTTTTAACGATAACAATAACAAGTAACGGACATCGATAAAAACAATTTGACCAATTAATTTTCGTTATCGCCAAAAGTAAATAGTAGTAATATGCAATACGTTTGGTTGTTTTTTTTTCATTCGTACATAATTTCACATCAATACATGTCTTTGAATCTCTAACGATATCCGTTTTATGTAACGAAATTATTATAATTTATAGGAAGTTTGAACCAATGGCCTTATTGTCCATGAGCATGCGCTCAAGTTATATATTGTACATAAAATTCTTTTTCCTTTTGTGCGCAAGGGCTAAGCAAGAGTTTATTTAAGTTTTAAAAAATAACTTTAAAATATCAAGAAAATAAATATGTCGTGAAATTAAGTACTCTTAGGGCATGTTTGGTACATGGAAATTCAAAGAAATGAGTTGAAGGCCAGAAATGGAATCATGGAAATGAACTGCTAAAGAATAGTAAATAAAATTATGATGTTTGGTAACAAGATAGAATTGCGCATGGTTCAATAAAAAAACAAAATTTCTATTTGGCAAGAGTAATCAAAACCACATAGCAAATAACAACCACTTGATTAACAAATAAAAAGAGAAGATTATAATTAAAACATAGCAAATAAAAGAAGATTACTACAACGTCACTTAATTAGAACATATTACATAATTTTAGCACCATAGGTACAAAAACAGGAAGAATTACTCACTTGTGTTAGCAAAAGGAAGATGTGGGATCGAGAGTTACTGTAGACGAAGGAAATCTATGGAGAAGAAGCACAAGAGGTGTAACACCCCATTTGGTAAAATGGAATATCACAGTAATATATGGCGTGTCATCAAAGCATGCAAGGTAAATGTCTAAACATTCTTGACCATAAAAAGAAATACCGGAAACAAACATCAGTAATCCAAGTAAATCAAACACAAGCAATTATAAGTACTGTAAAGGAAAAGGTCTAAACAATGTCCAATATGAAATAAAGTAAGATAAAGTATGATAAATGCATAAGATATAGAAGGCTGGATAGCTTCCATCCGAATGCACATACTCTTGAGATCCTACTTGCGACCTTGGGTACCTGCCGTTTGGGAACATGGAGATGGAAAACGGCTGAGCATAACGCCTAGTGCACAGATATACAATAAAGCATGGAAAGACATAGAATAATGAAAGCATATAAAGAACATAGAAAACATGAATGGTAGACGAAATGAATAAGTCCTGTGAAACCTAGGCGTATAACATGTTTACTGGTTTTAGTTCTGAAAACATTGCTTATATTTACTTATGAAAGTCTGTATTAGTTTAATATACCAAAAGCCAATATAGGTCATGAGGTCAACAACGTGCATGAATACTTGGAGGGGTGACCTCGTCATGCAATTAAAGGGGATACCTCTAATTAATATGGTCCGTGTAGGAGGGATCAACTCCTTGTGAAGGATGCAAGACACACACCACATTCACCATGAAAATCCTGACTGAAACTGTAACTAGGATGCACCCATACGCCCCACATGATAATACAATAATAATAAAGGCTAAATAAACTAAAGGGACGCCACAAGCTATCACTCCGCCGTGGTGAAGTCATAACACTGGTGCCTCTAGTGTTATGGTTATGGTACCTCCATAACTAGGTGAAACTGGCATGTAATAAGTGTGAAAAAACTTATCCTTTTACCACTTAATTATAATAAAAACGAGACCAAAACGTGTATTTTATGTCGTAAAAGTCGGAATTATGCGTGGTTTGTGTTTTTGTTGTGATTTAGGACCAAAATGTGAAAAGGGAAGAAAATATGGATATCGAAGAAGACAAAATACGAAGTTGAGAGATCAAGAGTGCAAAAAGAACGGAAGTCCAAGGCCTATTCTGAAGATTTATCGAAGAAAAAGTCTAAAGACGAAAGTTTAATTAAGTCGAAGAACCAAATCTAATAAAAGAAGAAAATTAGAAGACGAGTTCATTTCATATCGACAAATCCCGAGACAACGTCAAGAAAGACGAAGAATTTAAACGACAAAAAGACGAGAAGAAAGAAGAAAGCATCAACAACTCTCCCCCTATAAATACCCTCCTAATGACACATTAAGGGGTGTTAGCTAATTTGACAAATTAGTTCTCCACTTTATTTTATGCACTTTTGATATTGTCATTTACATACTTGTCTTTAATCTCAAGTTATTTCAAGTAAGTCTTTAATTTGTGTTGTTGAATCTTAATCTTTAATTAAGCTTTTCACCAATCTCATTCTACCTTTCTTGTTTGTTTAATCTTAATGCTTATTTGCTTATTGTTATGCTTAATTGATTGTTCTTTTGTTTTATGTGTTTGATTGTTTTAGCTTATTGATCTTATAGCTTTTTGTGTGATTTTCTTAATTTTAATTAAGTGTTTTTAAAAGTTATTTTATAAAAAAGTTGATTTTAAATATTTTGATTACTTAGTGTTTTTAAAAGTTTTTAAATTTTGGCTTATTTGCTTTTTCTTAAAGTTGATTTGGAAAGTTTTTAGATAAGTGCTTAATTAGTTTTTAGCTTATTTTCCTTTTTGCTTAAGTTTGTTCCTTATCCGGGTTATTAAAACCCTTTTATTCCGAATTACTGTCTTTATCAGATATTCAGACTTAAGTTGAGTTTTAGCTTTTTTTGAACTAGATGCAAAACCTCTTATCCCGAATTAGATAGAGCAATCTTTATTCCGGATTATCCTTGACAACCCGATTCTGAATTGTGTTCAAATTAAGTATTCCGAACTAAGTCCAAAACACACATTCCGGATTGTGAATTGGTATCACATTCCAGATTAGATATAGGTGACCGATTCCGGATTACATCTAAGTTCTAGATTCCGAATTGTATCTCTTACACCGATTCCGGATTGGGTGTTGTTTCTGTTTTCCGGATTATATGTAGATGTTGAATTCCGAATTAGGTCCCTTATAAGTATTCCGATTTACATTCTGATTCTACATTCCGGATTACTATACGGATTTTATTCCGAATTGTGTAGGAGATTGTTATTCCGGATTAGGTTATTTTAGGTGTTTTCCCGAATTAGGTTAGGGTTTGTGTATTCCGACTTATGTGTTGATTTAGTTTCCTGAATTATTTTTAAACCTTTATTTTTCCCGCCTAATTTCTTAAGTGTTATTTTAATTGTTTTATCTTAAATTTATTTCAAGTTTGCATTTTTATTAAGTTTTCAAATTTACTTTTTGTCAAGCTTTAATTTTTTGCCACTTACTTTTTAATCATTTATCGCTTTATTTACTTTTTTATTTACTTTAAAGTTTGCATTTTTTTACTCAACGACAAATCTCTTTCTTTTTCACCAAGAACAACTGAGTCACACGATAAACTGTAATCAATTCGATAAGACCAATTCAAAGAACAATTTTTCAGTTATTAGCATGCATGTATATGGATAAGGTAACTAATAAAACATAAGAATTTAAATCTGTAACTACTGGGAAAACAGTTGGCTGCATACGGGAAATCCTAATAAAGCAAGAGACTGTCCTTACCGAAGGACGGAAAATCCGTACATTGTGTCTAGTAGAAGCTAACGAAAACGTTGAAGAACCTACTCTGCCTTGACGGATAATACTACATAAGAATAGGGACATGTATGAGTTGTCTAAAATACATTGTTTTACTGGTTCTGCGTGTTCTTAGCTTATTATTCATGTTCTGTCATGTTTTAACTATTTTAAGTATTAACTGTAGTTATTCTTGTATGTAGAACAATGATAATCTTTATGAATCAAGAGGGTTGATGTTTTTCTAGAGAGAGAAAGTTAGAGAGAGAAGTGAAAGAAACTTGTATTATGTAAAAGTGAGAAATAAACAACCAACACCTCTTTCCATGGTGGAAAGAGGTTTAAATACCCCAAGTCCTTAAAGGACTTGGGCTTCCGGCCCATGAACATGCTCATGGGTCGGGCTATGTAATAAATGATACTTAACTTAACTACGAGCCTATAACTACATTGTTGGAGTGACCGAGACTTTCTAAATGCGTAAAACGTATTTCCAACAATCTCCCCCAAAGGGAGGTCACTCCAAATTTACAAAGTCCTAATCTAGCATGTTAGATCTTGTTCTTGAGCTCGTAGTCTTCTTTTCTTTCTTTTTCTTTTCTTTTGTGAATATGTGTTGAATGATATCAGCCTTTTTGCTTGGAACATGTTCTTTTTGGCCTTTCACGTGCAGCCTTTACTTTTCTTGTGAGGTTCGCCTCTTTGTGAATTCATGTCCCACACACTTATCCTTTGTTGAGTTCTTGAAAGTTTCAGAGTCGATACAGCGGAAGACTTTTAGGTCATACTTTCTTGAATTTTCAGGCGTATTTGATGCTAAAGAAATAAGCATGTGAGGACGTCTTCAACAGGTACACCGCAACGCCACCGTCTTCAACTGGTACACAGCAACGCCACCGTCTTCATCAGGTACACAACAACGCCACCGTCTTTAACAGGTACGCAGCAACGACACGAATAAAATGGCTTTGACATTTTATTCTAATTCGGTAGCATTTTACCTCCGGTCGGTGAAGACCGTTGGACGATATTAGATATCGTACCCGTGACAGATAGTTTCAATTAAGTAACTTCCTGACAGGATTTCGCGGATAAACCCGTTCTCTTTATTCAACCGTCCAAAGCTGACTGCGAACATAAAGAGTGAATCATTTGGATTAAACATCCTTATGATTGAAGCCGTCAATTCATGAAACCTGGAACAAGTGAATTTCAATTAAGATATTCACCATCGTTGCTTTCCAGTTGTCACAAACTTGATTCAAATTGAATCTTGCTTGTTACCTACCAAGTGCTGTTTGATGTTAACACTAGAAGGATTTCCACTCGTCACTGTGAACACTAAAGAGTGTCACTCTGAGTGTTCTGGCAAGATCATACGATAATGCGTAGAGGCCTGGAACGAGTTTAAGTTCAATTAAGAATTAAACTACTGTTTCTTTCCAGTTGTCACAAGATTAGTTCGTAAAGAACCGCACGTGTCACCTACCATGAGCTTGTTTGATGTTGGCTCAAGCAGGATTTCCATCTTCACTGTAATACTTGCGTATCACTCGGATGTTCTGGCAATATTGCAAGAATATTGCGTAGGACTCATAAAAGATCTCTTACTTTTCACAGTGTGTGAGAAAGCAAGGAATAAATGGAAAGTGTCCTAATGAGACTTTTGATTATCTCTTGGCTCTAGACTCGATTGTGCGTTTTGATTTAGTGAGCGATGGCTGGAGAGGAGTGCCACCTTTTCAATACCAGTCTATTCGGAGTGAATAAACCAATAGATAACGTGTTGATCTCCGTGTGATTAAAACAAATACCTTTTGAGAGATATTTGAGTTAGCTGGGAAGGGTTGTGCATTGCATCACTGGGTCCATGATGTCTTTCTTCAATACCGAGAATCATTAGCAAAAATGACCTCAATAGCATATGTATTGACCCGGTTTCTGCCTAAAGTTGTAAGGAGGGCTTCTTTCTTTACACCCTTTATCTTTACAATTCTTTTTCATTCTTCAACCCCTTCAATGCTTACCAATACGTCATCACTAGCACCTTGTTGTGATTGTTCCAGTGCTAGCTTAAGTGCTTGGTCGGCATTCAGCTACGTTCACAATCTTTCTCCAACTTTCCTAGGACTTCTAATTCTATCTAAGGAATTGTCCTTGGGAAGATTGCATCGGTTCTGATGAATCATTGGACTAATATCTATACCTACCACCCTTTTGTCACCACATCGTCGTGAGATAAGTGTTGTTTTAGGTTGATATAGTCACCATGAAAAATCCTTGAAAATCACTTAAAGCACTTGTGATATTGAAATCAAAGATTTTGTGCCTTAAGTATTTTGATCATCAAAACGCTCCCCCTTAACTTGTGCATAACACATGTTAAGTTGGTTTATCTTTTAAGTCTTTTTCATTGTTTTAGCCAAATATTATTTAAGTCTCCTTAATCCCATTTTCTCCCCTTATCCAAAATGTTAACCATTAATATTTGGGATATTGAATGGATTAACCGGTCTTTGGGTAAAAATGAAATCGTATGTTGGCCAAAGAGCATATTAGAGCTCCCCCTCAAATTAATGAGGGTTAGTTGTAGTGCTTGAGTATGATTTGTTTGAAAGATTTAGAATCTCGAGAGAAATTCTTGAAAAATATCATACTTTTACACTACAACAAGCCACAAAAAGCTGATAAAGTAAAAAATAACATATTCACAATAATGTACATATGGAGTTGACCTGTAATGAGACGAACCAAAATTAATTGGTTCGTTCCGTGATCCGATGGTGAGCTCCATATGGTCGTCCACCGACGAATCGTTCTATGCTTCGTAGCAACCGGCGTTTCCTTAACACTTCCTCAATCTTCCTGATTGCATACGAAGATCCTTTTCTGCACTGGGTTGTCCAGGTGTATGTGACTGCCAGAAGAGGTAAGTTGGAATTGAGAACCGACAAATCATATCGAACATTCTTTAGCGTTCCATCACTGAATTTGTGCAGTTCTGAGAATCGCATATATTGCATGACGCCAGTCTGATTCGGATAAAAGATTCCTGTTTCCGGCTTGGTAGTCCCCATGTAAACCTTCTTGTTCTTGTGGAAGTTACTGAGTGGAGTCGTATGGGGACGTTCCAGGTTTAGCTTCTTCTGATAGCTTTCTACCCCAAGTTGAAAATCTTCCACCCGGTGTTGAATGACAATTTTCCTGGCATATTGACAAAAGTTTGAACTCAAGGCTATGACAATCTCAGGTGATAGATGGTCAACTTTCTCTTGAGCCAAAAGTAACAATAGATCTTCTATGTCTTCAAGTTGAAGGTACTGGAGATCACTTTCGTCAATGCGGTATTCTTTCTCATCGGTACGTTTGAACAAGATTACATTTAAGTAATCGTAACCGAAAACCGTCTGAGTAGTTGCCCCAAGGATACTTTTGATTCTGTGAGATGAGACAATAGAAGCACCTCTCTTAGGACGATGGAAGTGATTATAGGCTAACTTCTTATTTTTGTCCCAGTGAGATATGCCAAGTGAAGCATAGGTGTCATAAAATTTGAGCAACTTCTTTCTCCATATTGAGTCAGGCACTTTGTCTTCTATCCATGGAACATTCTCCAAGTTGACAGCCTTGAGCATTGTTAGTGACGTGGCATACTTCTTTGCTCCATTTTCAAGGTATTCAAGATGGTGAGAGACAAAATGCTCGATTGGGATAGTGGCAGAACTAGTGATGACCGTTGGTGTGAGAGGTTGCAAAACGGGAGTTTGAATTCCTGTAGTTGTCGCTCTCATTGCTTTAGTAAGCTCATTCAGGTGATATTCTGCTTCATTATGGGTGATCTCTAATGTGTCAAAGAAGTCCACATTTGCAGCTGCCATTTTGATCAGATCCGGGGTCATCGTTGGTTTCCCATGAGAGTACCTTAGAAAAGCTGAGAAGTCGATAGGGTTGTTGAGGAATTGAGTCATCTCCATTACAGTTGCAGTTTCAAATGGATGATGTGGTGCTGCGTTTGTTAGCCAAAGTTGCTCTTGTACAGTATCATCAATGATAAGGGATTCAGCAAATGTCGGTTCTGGAACATTTAAATCTTCAACTTCCATGTCATCATCATGCTGAACTGGAGATGAAGTTGAAGGTTGAGTTTGCATCACCGGTATATCATCATGAGGTTCTTCTTCAAGCATTGTTTCTGTCGGTTCTTCTGCTTGCATGTATTCTACAGATTCAACATGAGAATCAGTAGTGAATTCTGGTGCAGTAGATATACCTGAAGCAACCTGCTGAGTTTCTGATACTGTTGTCTCTAGTGGCTTTTCTGTGGTGTCAGCAACCGTTTCTGCAGTGTCCTCGAGACCTTTCTCGGTGGCCGTTTCATTGTCATCCTTGTTTGTCTCTTCGGCATTTGTACCAGTGTTGTCATTCTTATCACCCTTGTTGACTTCATTACCTTTGTCATTATCGTCATCGTCATCCTGATCATCATCTGTATCCTCGTCCTCGTCCTCATCGTCATCTTCATTCTTATCCTTTCCTTGTTCATCCTCTTCATCCTCCTCATCTCCTTCCTTATCCTTATCCTCATTATTATCATCCTTTTCACCATGTTCCTCGTCATCTTCCTCTTCTAACTCATTCTCATCATCAGACTCAGAGTCGGTAGTGTCTGCAGGATTCTCTTCATCAATTGCTTTGTTGAGATATTGTAGAACTTTGCGTTTGTATTTTGATTTATGAGCTCCCAAATCTAGCAGACGTGTCTGAAGCAATGTCATGAGTTGAAGAGTAGATAAACCATTGTCGACAAGATGTGGTAGTTGTTGATCAACATAAGACTTGACTTCGCGTCGAATGATCGCGGTCATCTGCTCGTCAATTGACCCGAGAAAAGCAGCATTTTCTTTATCCCGAGTTTTCTTCTCTTTACGAAATGCTTTATGTTGTTCTTTGAGTTTTGACACTTTGTCTGTTAGTTTTTGAAGAATGGGCTCATCAGGATGTGGATCCTTTGGAGGAGTAGCAAACCTTTCTGTCAACGTAGCTATTTGTGTAGCTTGAGCCTCTAGCTGTTGTTGAAGAGACTGGATCAACGGATCATTGACTGTGAGAAAAGGATTTGATGTAGATGATGCTTGTGGTTCTGTTGGTGGAGGTGTAACCAAAACCGTTAATGTGGTCGTGGATGATACTGGTTGTACCGGAATAGGTGTTGATGTAGATACAGTGGTTGGGACGGTGGTTGATACAGGTTGGTCAACTGTAGATGCCGGTATAGATTCCGTGGTAATGGTGGTGGTTGATACTGATTGTTCAACAGTTGCGGGTGTGATGGTGGTGGTCTGGACCTCACTGATGATTGGGGTTGATAGTAGGGAAGTGGTGGTTGATGTAATAGTGGTTATATGGACATCCACCATTTGTTCATTTGTTGACGGATCAGTGTTGGTGACCTCAACACCCTCCCCTTCTAAATTGAGATATTTCAAAACATCATCAGAGTTTGAAGTAGACTTACTTTGAAGTTGTGTGTCTGGAATGAAAGTTGCATGAGCATCTTCATTTAGGACCATGTGAGTCGGTTCTGGCAAATATGTGGTGATATTTGCATCTCGATACATCATACTTGTATCTGTGTCAGCACTGCTCTCACGTTCTTCACTTGGTTCCCGACTTTCAAGTTGAAAGGTAGCAGCATCTTCATACTCATCTTCATAGGTATCTTCTTTGTCGAAGAATTCCGTATCACTATCAGGATTACCAAAATCTGCTAAGTCATCAAATACCCTTGAGCCTGATCCACCAAAGGCTTCCTGTCAACTTTGTTGAAGAATAATACGAAGTCTTTTTTCTTCAGAAAGTTGTTGTTGAACAGGATCATTTGGAGCAACACTTGCCTCTTTGCCTTTAGCTTTCCTTGCTTTCTTAGGCCTGCGGAGTGGTACTTCTTCTTCTTGTTCTTCTTCAGTGTGGATCAGCTCATCTTCATCATCTTCATCAACAATTTGCATTTTTCCTGAGCGTTTATCTTTAGGAGCAGCTGGTTGACGTTGTGAAACTCGTTTCTTGCGTTTACCTTTTTGCTTCTCTGAGGGTGGTAAATTTGCCCGCTTGAATTGTGCGTCAATGTCTCGAAGCATTTCTTGGTATTTATCACTCTCCTTGATTCCATCATTAATCATCGTGTCAGGTACTAGTGCAGGAAGTAATGCATACTTTGTGGAATTTGTGTCTGCATTCATTGAGAGAATCACATAATCATCATCTTTGGTGTGATAAAAGAACTTCCCGCGAGTGTCAATGGTTGGGTCATTCTTCATAAAATAGTGGATAATGAGCTTGGTGAATCTCGGGAATGGAAGATGCACGGATTTCTTCTTCGTTCCAGTAATCTGATAACAAAATTCTTGCCAGAGAAGAAGTGCATAATCGACTTTTGATGCAGTATACAATCCCCAAAATAAGTGAGCCTGTGGTGGTCTCATTGCATCGGTGCCCCTAGTTTTACCAGTGAGACACTTGACGATGATGGTGATAATTGCTTTCCAGGGTTGCCCTATGTGTGAGGTGTTAAATTGTGATGGGTTGTTAATTTCACCCTCATAATTCATGGCACGAATAACTCTAAGCACTTCATCATTCTTTGGGTTAGCCACAAATTGTTCTCCTTGTGCCAACCTAGGGAGCTTAAACAATTTCCGAAAAATGCTCAAGTTAAGTACCCTTGGTGTTTTGTTCAGTTCGAAAGATATAGTCTTGTTAGAGAAAGATGCAGTATTCCAGAATTCATGGATGTAGACTTCGGGAACAGATGCAGTCCGTCTGAGTGTGTCGCTGATGGGTGATATGTCTAGGATATCCGTGGCTATTTTGAAAGCAGGTAACACCGGATCAAAATCATCTTGTAATCTAGTGTTGTTCTCAGCATATGGAAGCCTATTACTGAGCGGGACAAGTTCAAGATCACGGAGTCGTTGTTCTTCCTCGGTGATTGACATTTTCCTGCTTTGATGACATATTCACAAATGATATACACAACATATGTGGATATATTAAATCTATGCCAATTTTAAACACAGGAAAAAATATCATTACACTTATTACCACAACATTCACACATACATCAGATGAACAAGGTCCTTACATATAGCAATGCACTTAGGAAAATGGCATGAATGCCAGTGATAATTTTATTCTAAAAAGATACCGTCCTAGCCTTAGTTCTTACAATATCTGGATTTCTTGGAGGTCATGACCAAAACCTCAGTAGTTTTAGGTTTGATGTCTACTAACACCTCAGTAGGTCTTGGTTTGATTTCAACCAAAACTTCAGTGGGTTTTGATTTAGTTTCAACCACTACGTCAGGAATTGTAGGATTACCCTCAACCCAAAAGATAGTGGGCTTGAACAAAGATGAAGCTTTGTCTGCCATTGCCTGGAAACACAAACCCAAGACATTGAGTAAGTAATTTGTATCTCTTTTGTTTACATAGGAATCAACTTATTAAATAAGATGAACTTCTGTAATAAGAAACCGTTCAAGTATTCTTATGAGATAAAAATTGACTTATTTCAACAACACTTGGTTTCGTTTAAATGGCCCTAAAGAACTTAAAGCTAAAGAAGAATTAGAGAAAGCTAGGCCGAACTCATGGTATATCCTAAGGCAATAGCATAATAATAAGAGACCTAATTCCATCGCAATGTAGCAAACCATCGGAATCCTAACCATACCATCGCAATGAAACAATCATCGGAATCCTAATGAAATAACATCCTATCGCAATATCTAAGGCTATCGCAATCAGTGCGTTTTCATCGGAATAACAGAGAAGTCATCGCAATATAATCCATCGCAATACATAGTGCGAATCCATCGCAATGACACATCGGAATGTGCCATCGCAACACGCCATCGTAATGAACCATCGTAATGTCCATCGGAATGAGCCTGTCGCAACGAGCCATCGGAATGACTCGTCGCAACGACCCATCGCAATAGAACCATCGCAATGACTCATCGTAATGGGCATCGCAATGAGTCATCGTAATGTCTCATCGCAATAGCCCATCGCAAAGAATCATCGAAATGACTCATCCCAATGACTGCATCGCAATGATGTATCGCAATATGCATCGAAATCCGTGACAGGGATTCGATCTCAACTTTGACTTCACGATCTGGAGTTTTAGGCAATGTTTTAAGCGATTCTGAGCAAAACCAATGTGTAATAATGTATCCTTAACAAATCCCAGTACTTAAAATTCATATTCATGGCAAAAATTAAAAACCCTAAATCGAAATCTTGAAACTGTGGTTTCTGTGTTGATTAATGATGATGAAACATGTTTGACGAGATTAATTAAGCCACAGATTTGTTACCTAGATAATGAAGCAATCAAGAAATAAGTTATAAGACTTGGATCAAGATGGAGCTTGAGTTCTTCAACAATGGCAGAAAATGAGTGTGTTTGTGTGTTTTTCAAATGACAACGAGAAGGAGGGGGGGTTGGCTTTTGACTTGGTCAAAATTGCTTCAATCCCCTACCATTATTGCAAAATTGCAAAACTGGTCCCCCTATTTGTAAGTTAATGTGAAAGTTCAAGTTAACTTAGCTTATAATAAACTCATTCCCAAACACAAACACAAATACTTGACGCCAAAATGTTAATGACCTATCCAAGATATACTTAAATCACACATGGCACACATAGCGTAACTGAAGATGATGGGTAGCTAATATTTTTTGATAATCCTTTTGAACGACCAAATTTGTTAACTTAAAGAATTAATATTTGCTCCCCCTTAATCCCTGACCCGTTTTCTATTTAAAGAGCAGTAATCAAAGATATTAGGGACACAACTATTAATGAGGACATTTGCCGGTTAAGTGATTGTATAGAACGATTCTGGTGGAAATAAGATTTCTCTTATTTAAACAAGATAAGTGCACTGATACGTACACAAATTTGTGTTAGACCAAGTTATTAAGTAAACTTGGCCCCTTACAAGGTTTTTAAAGTAAAACCTTGCCCGAGAAACTTAATTCCCGTTGTGAGCCAACGTTTTCAAAAGAAATACGTGACTTTAATACGAAAAACGGGTTGCAGTCAGAAATAACTACAAGCCATTATGGGCATGTTTTAAAAAATATACAACTTTTATACGGACTCTATTTATGGCGCCGTGTCAATTTTAAGTGACATTTCTAAAGCCGTAAATATTACCGTACTAAAAGACATGCCCGATTTGAAAAGAAAAATATTTTTGGGTTTTCTTGGTTTTATATTGTTTATGGATTTTCTTGGTTTTATATTTTTTATGGTTTTTCTTGATTTTATATTTTTTATGGTTTTTCTTGGTTTTATACTTTTGTATTTTGCTTTTGATGGTTTAAGTATGTACTATAATATACAAGATCACAATCAAAGGATACTCGAGAATAGTTTACCAGTACTATTCTTCAGATTCTTCTGCCAACTCCTTAAGTGTCGCTGGTGAAAAAGATTTCATGCCTAGCTTTTCGATCAAAAACTCGATGCGTCCTCGATCTAATGCCTTTGTGAATATATCTGCCAGCTGATACTCGGTGTTGACGAAGTATAGTTCAATCACTCCATTTTCCACTTGCTCCTTGATGAAGTGGTAGCGGATGTCAATGTGCTTTGCTCGAGAGTGTTGAACGTAGTTGCAGCATAGAGCGATTGCACTTTTGTTATCACAGTACATCGGGATTTTGTTGAATCCAAGACCGTAGTCAGTCAATTGTGACCTCATCCAAAGAACTTGAGCACAACAACCGGACATAGCAATGTATTCAGCCTCAGTACTTGATATCGCAGCGCTTTTCTGCCTTTTTGATGCCCAACTAATAAGTCTATCTCCAAGGAGTTGCACACTGCCAGAAGTGCTACGTCTGGTATCTTGACACCCGGCATAATCTGCATCTGCATATGAAATTAGTGCAATAGAGGAATCCTTCGGATACCACAGACCACGATTAAGTGTTCCTTTTAGATACCGAAAGATCCTTTTCACAACTTGTAAGTGCTTTTCGGTAGGCCGAGCCTGATACCGGGCACACATGCCTATAGCAAATTGCAAATCAGGCCTGCTAGCAGTCAGATAGAGAAGGGTGCCGATCATTCCACGATAAAGTTTAGGATCGACAGCTATCCCTTCCTTATCTTCATCTAACTTGGATCTCTCCACCATTGGAGTATCCACGGGGTCACAGTTTTCAAAATGATATTTCTTTAAAGATTCAAGAGCAAATTTGGATTGATTAATAAAGATGCCTCTGGGATTTTGAGAAATTTGCAACCCTAAGAAAAATGAAATTTTTCCCATCATTGACATCTTAAAGCGTGTGGACATAATTTTCTCAAAACGGTCAGACAAACGTTGATTAGTAGCAGCAAATATTATATCATCAACATAAATTTGTACCAGTATCATGTCGTTGTCCTCCTTGAGAATGAATAATGTGGGGTCCACTTTGCCTTTGGAGAAGCCTTTGGAGATGAGATACGTCGATAAGAGATCATACCACGCGCGTGGAGCTTGTTTCAACCCGTAAAGAGCCTTCTTGAGCTTGTACACATGATTAGGATACTCTGAATTAACGAATCCATTCGGCTGGCTTACATAGACATCTTCCCTTAATTCACCATTTAGAAATGCCGTCTTAACATCCATTTGATAGACGATCATATTCATGTGAGCAGCATAAGCAAGGAATAGTCTAATTGCCTCCAATCGTGCAACAGGAGCAAAGGATTCTTCAAAATCGATACCCAAAGCTTGTTTGTAACCTCTAGCGACCAATCTAGCTTTGTTTTTCAGCACACTACCTAACTCATCGAGCTTAACCTTGTATACCCACAATAGTGTCAAGATTTCAACGTTGCTGGGTAACGGAACTAATTACCACACTTCAAGACGTTGGAATTCATTAAGTTCCTCTTGCATGGCTTCAATCCATGATGATTTGGTCATGGCTTGTTGCCAGTTTTTAGGTTCAGTGTCTGAAAGAAATGCATCAAAATAGCAATATAATGCATGTTCTTAGAGTTGATGGCGTGTTAAGACTGGTCGATCGATGTCACCAATAATATTGCAGATTGGGTGATCCTTTGTCCATTTAGTGTTGTGAGTTTCAATCCGTGGTGGTCGGGAGTGAACGATGACAGGAGCTTCCTCTGAGGTAGACGCACTGGTAGGGTCTTCAGGTATATGTGAACCAAAGACGGGAAGCTCTTGTAAGTGAGCATATTCCAGATCATGATCATATAGATCCTCTTCAACATCATTAGGAACGAGTGGGGTGATGATTCAGGTGTTGTTTGAGAATTTATAGGGGATGGTACATCTTGTTCAAGAGTAACAGTAGTTGCCTCGGATTCATTTCCATTATCTTGAGCAACAACTACGGGAATCGGAGCTACTGCTACGGGTACTGAAGAATCATTACTCTGTGGATCAAAGAATTCATCAAACATAGGTTGAAATAACTTATCCCACTCGGACCTTGTCGGTGGTATGAATGATGGAGAAGTAGGGTTGTTGGGAATTAATCCGGAACTGATTGTACCGGTTCCCATCTCGTGTAATGCGGGTTCAGAGCTGTGTTGCTCAGAAGCCATCGCTGTCAGCTCATCAAAATCGACATCCAAAGTTTCTACAATCTTGCCAAGACGACGGTTATAAATCTGGTAAGCTTTCTTTGCAGGTGAATAGCCAATGAAAATTCCAATATCAGCCTTCGGTTGAAGTTTTCCCAGATTTTCACTATTTGTATTTGGATAGCAAAGTGCACCAAACACATGAAGATATGAAATATCGGGTTTGTGTCCATGAAGTAGCTCATATGGAGTTTTACCATGACGTTTGCGAATGATTGAGCGGTTTTGGGTATAACATGCGGTTGCCACTGCTTCTGCCCATAAGAATAAAGGAGCATTCGCATAAATCAACATAGTTCGAGCAGCTTCCATAAGTGTACGGTTACGTCTTTCAACGACACCATTTTGTTGTGGAGTGCGAGCCACAGATGTTTCATGAGAAATACCAACCTTTTCATAATAAGTTCGAAGAGTCTGATTAACGAACTCAGTGCCGTTATCAGTCCGAATGCGGCGAACAGTGGCATTACGACGTACTTGGATCATCTTTAAGAAGGTAATGATATATTCTGGTGCTTGATCCTTAGATGCTAAAAACTTTACCCATGTGAACCTTGAGAAGTCATCCACTATGACGAGGATGTATTTTCTACCACTCACACTAGCTGTACGCATTGGCCCACAAAGATCCATGTGCAAATGATACAGTGGTTCTTGGTTGGTGTCTTCTGCTTTAGGTTTGTAAGATTTCTTGGTGCTTTTCCCCAATGAACATGCGGAACATAAATGATCCTTGTCGAACTTAAGTTTCGGAAGACCACGAACAAGTTCGTTTCTAGCCAAATGGTTAATAGCATCAAAGTTAAGATGAGATAACCGACGATGCCACAACCATGACTTGGTCTTAGATGCTTTGGAGAGTAAGCAAACAGGAGAGGCGGCCATCATGTTTTGAATAGACAAAGTATAGAGATTATCCCCTCGAGAACCCTTTAACAAATCATTTCCTGCAAGATCGCGAATGAAGCAAGTATGTTGTCGAAAGGCCACTTCAAGGTTAGAATCGCAGAATTGTCCTACTGAGAATAGATTGTGACCAAGTCCCTCTACATAGTAAACCCTTGAAATCGTGACATTCCCAATTTGATATTCACCATAACCCATAATCTTTGCAATATGGTCGTTGCCGAATTTTACCGTTCCTAGAAACTTGCTGACGAAATTTTTGAGCATCGAGCGGTCTCCAGTCATATGTTTGGAGCACCCCGAGTCCAAATACCAAAGAATAATTTGGACGACCTGAAAATTTTACCAAACACAGACGATGTATCGGATTCTAATTGTTCTTCTGAGTTAGCAGGTACAGATATAGTTATCTTAGATTTGCTATCAGACAAAACTTTAGGTTACAGATTTTCTTACTAGTGGTTGGCTTAGATTCTAGTTGTCTAGTATTCTGAGGTACTTTTTGACTGGGGACATTACCACTGGTAGGCACATTAGTGGAGGCAGACCTAGTTAAAGGGCGCTTTTTCCATTTCTTAGTGCTAGTGTTCCTATTTAAAGGACGCTTAGACCTAACTTCCGTGGATGTGATCCTAGTTAAAGGGCACGTAGTTCCATTTGCAGTAAAGGTCCTACCAGTGGGTTTCCATTGCCACCCAACTTGGGTAAATTTCTTCCCTGTTGGAGTCCATTCAAGATTGTTCTTAATAGCATGCATTTCATTCACGTGATCAATAAGGCATAAATCATGATGCTTAGAAAACATACATTCATTACAATTCCAACATTTCGCATTAGAATTCACACTTTGCTTAGGTTTCCACTCATAAAGAGGACCTTTTGTCTTAGCTACATGATTCTTTTTATTTAAAACTGAAATAACGTTCCTAGGGTGCACTTCTACTTTCTTCTTCTCGGTCCTATTAGTGGAAGGCTTGATCCTATCTTTCTTTCCTCGAGATCCTTTAGCCTTAGTGGACACATTTACTCCTGTAGAAGCCAAGGGAACATTAGTTACAGATTTTAAAGGTGCCTTACTTGATAGTGTCAATGACGGTTTTGCTCCTGGAGTCTTATTGAATGGAGTGACAGCAATGGGTCGAGTAGTGAGTAGTGCAGAACCCGGTTTGCCTATATATTGCAAATATGCTAAGCAATATTGAACACGCTTAATATATTCATGAGCTGTGTAGTAGTAACTGCTTGAGGGATCTAGCGCATACAAATCATCTAAAATATCCCTAACCAGATCTACGTGCTTAGTTGCATTCCTCATATAGTCATCGTAGGTAACCGGGTTTTTCTTATGGAGCGGGTTCTTATAAAGCACTACTGACTTGGTTGTTGGAGCACTAGAGGACGGTGTAGAATTGCTAGCTAAGTTATTAACAACTTCTTGTCGGGTGAGAAGAAGTGTCTCCTTTAACTCGGCCAAAACCATGTTTTTGTCTATGAGCTGAATTTTTAGGTAAGAGGTTTCCTCACATTTCTTGTTCAGTTTGTCAATTAAAGAATTTCGCTCTGTCGCATTAAACGCGAGGTGTTCTTCTATTGAACCAGAAATTTGTGAGTCTCCCTGCCTTACTTGTTCACGCTCTCCTAGTATAGAATTAATTCTAGTTTCTAGGACATGATTGTTAGCCTCTGCAGCCTCTAGTTCCGTTTTTGTTTCTACTAATTCTCTCTTAAGTCTCATCATCTCTTCTTCTAAATTTTGAACCAACTGAATCATCTTGTCACTTGTCTCAACGGAGTTTCCACCATCATTTAGTTTTGAAAGAGTTTCATTTTTAGATTGATTCTCAATTTCAAGAGATATAGAATGTTGTTGAAGCTCGTTAAAACTTTTTGAAAGTGTATTATATGAATCTTGAAGCTTTAAAAATTCAGCGTTGGATTCATGACAAGAATGATTTTCTACAGTATTCACATGTTCATTAGTATTCACAGATTTATGCACATCATCACAAATATTCACAGTAGATGAAATTTCATGAGTATATTGAATAGTAACAACTTGCATCACTTCAAGAGACACCATATGATCTAAAAAGCGGTCATATTCTGATAAGATCTTTTCCTTTTCAATTAAGTGTTGTTCATAAGCATCATCCATTTTATTGAAAACTTTTTGAACTTCACCAATTTCAAAACTTAAATTACACGCTAGATCATAGACTCCTTGTTTAATATGGTTCACAAACGGAACGATCGCTTCTTCAAACACCGATTTCATGTGTTCGAATGCCCATTCTCCAACGGTTTGAGCCGTTGAAGTCGTACATTCCAAGATGACCTTGTCAAAATCGGTAAGGTATTGCCCAATCTCTTCAATGCTGAGCTTTACCGTACTAACCGGGGGAAGATTCTTAGGAATTTCCTTTGGTTTGTCCGAGTTGACAAGTGTAGGAATTATACTAAGGCATTCTCTAGTAGGCATGAAAGTGGATGTTTGGAGAGTTTTCTTTTTCATATTAAAACGAGTTCTAAGATCTATTGTGGCATTTTTTGCATTCATTGAAGCATAATCATATTCAGGATATGTCAAAAGTAATTTTAACTGCTTTTCATCGTATGGTGTCATAGAATCACTTGAGAACACTATCGGATCTAATGCCAATCCTAACTTTGTTGCATCATACAGTCGGGGGTTGTGGTTAAGTGCTTGCTTTGCATAACCCGGGTTAGGTGGTAAGTCTATGAGACGCGATAAGTTGAACTCTTTAAATGAAGCATGAAACAAGTGTACTAGATGTGAAGCAGCATATTGTTTTAAAAGTTTAAGTTCCGTTTCTTTTATTCTGTTAGACGTCTTAATTTCCATTTCAAGCTGTTTGGATTCCAGAATTTCAAAATCTGTTTGAAGTTGTTGAAAATTAGTGACGACTGACTCTTTTTCTTTAAGCTCATTCGAAAGATTTGCTCTTAAACTTTCAATCTCTAGCAGATTGTCCATTTGAACTTTCCTAAACCTATCAAATTCAGGATTGGTTAAGGTAGTGGACACAGGAGTCATTTCCAAGGTGTTAACCTTGTCCTTATGCAAAGCAAGCTCGGCAGATAAAGTCTGATTAGCATTAAGGGTTTCAAGGACTGCATTATTCATTTGGCTAAGCAAAGATGCAGGGACCATAACCAAATCAGGTTGAGCAGACGAATTAATAGTCGTAGGAGCTCCCGGTTGTGGTTCACTCAAAATCTGAGGACTTGCAATGTTATTACTATCATTGTTTGTCTCATTGATTGAATTACTAACCACCGGAGGCTCTTCCGAATACTCAGACATTTGCTCAACTTGATAAGGTACAATGCTAGTATCTGTAGTAGTATTTGGTACCTCAGCAATGGTATCAGTCCCATAGAGTGAAAGATTTGCCATAAGAGCTGCTTTGGCGGTGTTAAAATCATCACAATCCGAGTCATATGCATCCAAATCATCACATTGATAAGCAGCATTGTTGGTGATGACTGTTGTGAGACGATCAGTTTCCGCTACTCCTGGATCTGCAAGGAATGCCAATTCTTCTTCATCAAGCTCACGACCTTGGGCTTGAGCATTCACCAGATAAATCTTCTCCTTAAACCATGTGTCGTCCCTTCTCCTCTTAGGCTGCTTGCATTCTCGGGCCATGTGCCCTTCCCCTTTGCAGTTGTAGCAAATAACCACCTTCATTTTACCAGTGCTGTTAGCCCTTGTAGCAGTAGTATTGGATGAACGTGCACCAGCAGTAGACGAATTTGATCTCCCTTGAAGTGGTTGCACCATGACCCTGCCGTCCTGAATTGTTGCCTGTTGTCGAGAGTTAGACGAGTTCCTTAACTGATTGTTAGTTGGTGATGAACCTCGGTAACCTCTTTTGTTCAAAGTTTGACTTAAAAATGCAGACAATAGAGCTAGGATTTCAGTAGGGCTATCTCCTTGTTTAAATTCAGGGACAGGGATGTCATCTTCACAGTATAATGCTGATGCTGGTTGAGCAACAAACTGATTGGTTGGAACACTTTCTTGATGTGAGTAATGATGTTGAGGAGCCTCGAGTTGTGGATAGGTACTAACAGGATTGGTGGGAGGTTGATACGGTGAATACTGGTGTGAAGCATAAGGTGATGGGTGTGAATCTCCTTGTGATGATGATGTTGCTGGTTGGTGATAAGATGTTGGTGGCGGTGGCAGAATCGAGTACTGTGGAAAGCTTGGTGTTTGATACACAGGTTGATATGAAGATTTGTGTCCTAAAGCAAGCTGAGAGTTGTGATATGACAGTGTAGGATGATTTGCCAATAATGCCATTGGTTCATGATAAGGTCCTTGAGAGATTCGGTTTTGGATCACATGCTTCTCATGTTGTTGTAAGAAAGCATATAGTTGATCTAAATTGGACTTGTGTAGATCACGAATCATTTTGACATCCGTCACATATTGACTCCATTCAGGGGGTAGTGTGTTCAAAAACTTGGTGTTTAACTGAAATTGTTCAATCCTTAGATTATAGACATTCATGTCATTCATCAGAGTAGTAAAACGCCAGTAAAAATCATGAAGAGTCTCCCCTGGAATGTATTGGAATCTATCAAACAAATCATATAATTGACATTCTCGTTCTTGCTTAGTGAGAGATGTCCCTTGTAGCAAAACCGCAAGTCGATCCCAAAGATTCTTGGCCACTTTATGTTCACTCACCATTCTGAAGATATCAGGTGGAAGGGCTTGAAGAATTGTCTGAACAGCCCTTTCATCGGCATCTGCAATGAGTTTGTTGGCATCGATTAACTCATGATACTGCCTTGGCCTTGTCACATTGTTGACTGTAACCTCTCCCCAATCTAATGGACCTTTGTCAATTGATTCTAGCATAAGTCGACCACTTTGTTTTCCCATGATGTACGTTCTCATGCGACTTTGCCATGATTCAAATAAATCTTTGATGAGCAAAGGCGGGCGAGTATCGGTACCCGAAATGATCGATATATCGGTGAGTGAAGTCATAGTTGGCATAAATGAATTTGAATTCATGTTGTGATCCCTTGAAAAAAGATTATCAAAGATGATCGAACAATGAAATAAGGTTAAGTGTTTTAATGTTGTTGAAATAAAGATGTTGCGTGTTTTTGTGATAGATTACAAACTTGAAACGAAATCCTCTAAGTTGAAAATACTATCTCAATACCCAAACTTCTTAGTCTCAATGTGAAAATCTCAAAGTGTCGTAAGTCTCAAAATTAATCCGTCGAAATGCTAAAAGTAACCAATCGGAATATTATCTAAAGCCCTGATCGGAATATTGTCTAATCGGAAACCTAGTCGGAAGGTCTTAACAATCGGAAACCTGTCGGAATACTTACCAATCGGAATGATAAAGAATACCTGGTCGGAATACTTACCAATCTGAAACCCGGTCGGAATACTAACCAATCGGAATGTTAAAGAATACGTGGTCGGAATACTTACCAATCTGAAACCGGGTCGGAATACTAACCAATCGGAATGTTAAAGAATACCTGGTCGGAATACTTACCAATCTGAAACCCGGTCGGAATACTAACCAATCGGAATGTTAAACTAATCCTCCTATCGGAATACTTGCCAATCGGAAGCCCTGTCGGAATCCTTACCAATCAGAATACTTGCCAATCGGAAAGCCCTGTCGGAATCCTTACCAATCGGAATACTTGCCAATCGGAAAGCCCTGTCGGAATCCTTACCAATCGGAATACAGATTGGAATATGTAAACCCTTTTCCGATTTGACTGATTGGAATCCTTAAACCCTTTTCCGATTGTGCTGATCGGAATAACGGTACTGTTACGAACTTTTTAGGCTAAAAAATGAGATTTTCGACAAGAAAAACGTGATTTGAACCAAACCAAAACACCCAAAACACTACTAAAGGTATTTAGAAGATATATGGAGCACTTGGAGAGTCAAAAACATGAAAAAAAATTGAAACTTGGGTAAAGATCAATCAAAAACACATGAACACACCAAAGTGAACATGAACAACACAAAACCAACCTTTATTTCATCCCAAGCTCTGATACCAATTGTAGAACAATGATAATCTTTATGAATCAAGAGGGTTGATGTTTTTCTAGAGAGAGAAAGTTAGAGAGAGAAGTGAAAGAAACTTGTATTATATAAAAGTGAGAAATAAACAACCAACACCTCTTTCCATGGTGGAAAGAGGTTTAAATACCCCAAGTCCTTAAAGGACTTGGGCTTCCGGCCCATGAACATGCTCATGGGTCGGGCTATGTAATAAATGATACTTAACTTAACTACGAGCCTATAACTACATTGTTGGAGTGACCAAGACTTTCTAAATGCGTAAAACGTATTTCCAACATTGTATTATGTTGTTTATTGTTCATGTAATAAGGTATTATAATACTTGTATGTTAAAACTAAGTAACTTTCTAAAAATAGTAGGTTTCCTTAAATAGTAAGTTTCTAAAAATAAAAAGTTTCCAAAAATAGTAAGTTTCTATAATTAGAAATAAGCTAGATTATTAAAATATAAAGTAAAGTTTATTAGTAAAAATGCAAGTCATGGATTAAGTATTATAGCTTATTAAATAATTAACATGGTTGATTTAATAAACTATAGGTTATATGAACTTAATTAAAATAACATGTTTAATTAAATTAAGCTAGTAAATTACTTAGGTTCAATCATGAAATATTAACTTAATATTTAAAAACCAAAGTCATGTTTTCAATTAAATTAAACTGCCATGAAAATAATTTAATTAAAATAATCAACTGCTTTTAAAAATTCCCGTGCCCGAACCCGTGCTCTAATTATCAGCCGAAACAAACACCCCTTGACAGTGGCTAACCGGCCTAGCCGGTTTCCACTGTCCAAGCAAAATACCCACCGGCTGTAGCCGGTGGTTGCCACCAACGTGGCTCGGCTAGCCACTGATTGAACAAAACACACCCCGGCTCAAGCCGGGGTTCCCACTGTCCGAACTAAAGTCCCACCGAGACCTTATTGGTCTTGGTTGACACGAATCAAACCAAACCAAATGCTAAACTATACCCCGACCTCGAGTCGGGGTTTCCTTGTGGTGCGACAGAACAGAAACCAAGCCAAGTCGAGACTTGATGGTCTCGGTGGTGGTATAACAAATCAAGCCGAGAGCCTTGTGGCTCTCGATTGTATCTCGGCCGAATAAACCAAACTCAAACAACCCGAAATCTTGGTTTATAATTAATCTTAACATGTTTTTATGATTTTTTTAAGATTAATAATCATGGAATCATGAATTCAGTAAAAGAATTAAAAAGAAAGGGTTGTGGTAAATACCGAATGCGTAGTTGATTAAATCTTATGGACACGAACACGTAACACTAAAAATCAAAGATCAAACTCGACCCGAACAACCCTTTTGGTGTGTGACCGCCGGCGGCAAGAGGAGAGGCAAGAACTAGGTTTTTGTGATTTTTAATAAAACTGTATAATGATAAATTTCTCTGGTGTTTTAATTAGTTAAGGAGTAATATTGGGTCATGGGCCAAAAGGCCCATTCCTTTCCTTTTCTCTTGTCTAGTCGCGGCCAACATAGCCCAACAAGGCAAAACCATAGTTTTTCATATTTAGTTATATTATTCATGTGTGTTCGTGTTTAAGTGTCATGTTTTAAATGTCGTGTCATGTCACATTTATAATATACATAAATACTTGTTATATAATGTCGTGACACGTGTAATATATTATAAATGAAAAGTTTTTATTTTATCGTATTTCGTGTATTTATTGTTCACATGTACTGTTCATGGTATTTTAATGCGGGTTTTACAACTCTTTCCCTCTAAAAGAATAATTCCGTATAGAGTCCTCCGTCTCCCAAGTGGCTTCCCGCTCAGGATGATCCCTCCAGAGGATTTTGACGAATGGGATCGTCTTCCTCCGCATGACACGATCTTGACGCTCAAGAACTCTCAGGTTCTTCGACATATGAAAGATCCTCTCGAATCTGATCAAGCGGATATTGAACAACATGAAGGGGATGATAGTTGTATCCTCTAAGTAAGGACACATGGAACATGTTGTGAACGTGTGATAGCTGAGGCGGTAACGCTAAACGATATGACACTTCACCAACGCGTTCTATGATGTCGAACGGTCCGATGAAGCGAGGACTGAGCATCCCTCTTATTCCAAAACGCGTAACTCCTCGTGCAGGTGATACCTTGAGGAAAACGTGATAAACTACGTTGAAAGATATATATTTACGATGTTTATCAGCATAGCTCTTCTGGTGAGCACGAGCTTCCTGAAGCTTCGCCTTGGCGACGACGACCTTCTCATTAGTCATCTCAATCATATCTGGATCCTCAATCAGTCGTTCGCCCACCTGATCCCAGCAGATTGGGGCACGACACTTTCTACCATACAACATTTCAAACGGTGCACACTTGATGCTAGTGTGCCAACTGTTGTTGTATGAAAACTCCACTAGATAGATATAATCGTCCCAGCTTCCTGTCCATTCTAGAGCACACGACTGCAACATGCGCTCCAATATCTGAATGGTACTCTCCGACTGTCTGTCGGTCTGAGGATGAAAGGCGGTGCTGAGCTTAAGTCTAGTGCCCCAAGATTTTTGCAGACTTGCCAAAAATGTGAGGTGAAACGGGGATCTCTGTCAGAGATGATTTCTGATGGAGTACCATGTAGTCTCATGATCTCCTTCTGAAAAGTGTCTCTCAATTTGTTGACCGGATGCTCCTTGCGGATTGGTAGAAAATGAGCAGATTTGGCCAATATATCCACAATAACCCAGATGGCGTCGTGTTTCCTCTGAGTCACCGGAAGACCAGTAACAAAATCCATGGAGATTTTGTCCCACTTCCATTCTGGAATATCTAATGGTTGCAGTAAACCACTAGCTCTCTGGTGCTCGATCTTAACCTGCTGGCAGATCATATATACCACTCCACCAGAAATAATGCTTGATGCCGTGGTACATCTTGGTGGAACTAGGATGTATGGTAAATGGAGAGTTGTAGGCTTCAGTTAGCACAACTTCCCTGAGTGTAGAGTCATCAGGAACCACTAGTCTAGTGCCCTGCTATAAGATACCGTCATTGTCAACAGAAACTCCGTCTGCTGATCAAGGTTCTGAATGATAGCCCAAGTCTCACCATCGTCTTTCTGAGCTTCCTTGATCCTAGAATGTAAGTCTTGTTCCACTCTAAGATTCTCCCAGTAACCATGTTATCCTCGTACACAAAACTCAATATCGGTCATCTCCAAGTCACGAATGATCTCATTTGCAATCCAGATGCCAACAATCATACCCGACCTTCTGCTTAGAGAATCTGCCACCACATTCACCTTACCAGGATAGTACTGAATGTTGGTATCGTAATCCTTCAGTAGCTCTAACCATCTTCTCTGTCTCATGTTTAGTTCCTTCTGGGTGAAGATATACCTGAGACTCTTGTGATCTGTGAAGATGTCATATGATTCACCATACAAATAATGCCTCTAGATATTCAATGCAAAAACAACTGATGTAAGCTCCAAATCATGAGTAGGATAGTTTTCTTTATAAGGTTTAAGTTGCTGTGATGCGTATGTAATAACCTTCCCATGTTGCATGAGAACACATCCTTGACCCTTTCCTGAAGCATCACTATAGATCTGAAATCCACCTGTACCAGATGGGAGAGTAAGAATAGGTGCAGTCACTAACTTCTGCTTAAGGTCTTCAAAGGCCTTCTCTCGTTCTTCAGTCCAGATGAATTTCTCTCCTTTCCTCATCAGCTTAGTCAAAGGTAAGGCTAACCGTGAAAAGTTCTCTACAAACCTGCGGTAGTAGCCAGCTAAACCTAGAAAACTTCTGACCTCTGTTGCAGATGTAGGTCTCGGCCATTTAGTGATAGCTTCAACCTTTGCAGGATCCATGGTGATTCCCTCTACAGATACAATATGGCCCAAAAATGCCACCTTGCTTAACCAGAACTCACACTTGGAGAACTTGGCATACAGTTGCTTCTGACGAAGAATCTGCAAAACTATACGAAGGTGTTCCTCATGTTCCTCCTTGAATTTGGAGAATACAGGATTTCATCAATGAAAACGATAACGAACTTGTCCAAAAACTCATGGAAGACATGGTTCATCAAATCCATGAAGACTGCTGGAGCATTCGTGAGTCCGAATGGCATGACTACGAACTCGTAGTGCCCATAACGTGTATGGAAAGCAGTCTTAGAAATATCCTGATCTTTAACCCGTAACTGATGGTAGCCGGACCTCAGATCGATCTTGGAGAAATACTTAACGCCCTGAAGTTGATCGAAAAGGTCATCAATACGCGGCAAAGGATAACGATTCCTGATCGTGATCTTGTTCAACTCACGATAATCTATACACAGACGCATGTTTCCGTCTTCTTCTTCACGAATAGTACCGGTGCACCCCATGGTGATGTACTAGCATGGATGAAACCTCGCTTCAGAAGTTCCTGCAGCTGATCTTTTAACTCCTTAAGCTTAATGGGAGCCATGCGGTAAGGAGCTTTAGAAATTGGCTCTGCTCCTAGGATGAGCTCAATACCAAACTCGACTTCACGAACAGGTGGTATGCCCAGAAGTTCATCAGGAAGTACGTCAGGAAATTCTGACACAATAGGCTGATCTTGAATCGATGGAGACTCGGCAGTAATGTCATAAATGTTGGCTATGAAGCCCTGACAGCTGTGTGTTAGTAATGCACGCGATGGACGAAATAATTTGTACAGACCTTCCTGGCAGAAAACCATGGTGTATGTACTTTGGAGATATAACATCACCGAAAATAACCCAATAAGTGTGGAAGTCTATCGTAGCCTGGTGTTTGGATAACCAGTCCATGCCCAATATCATGTCAAAATCGCACATGTCCAATGGAAATGCGTCAACTCTGCGGATTCTATCATCAACTTCTAGGGGAAGATCTCTATACACCTGTGTGATTTGCACAGAGTCCCTAAGTGGCGTGGAAATGCTTAAGGCATTATCTAATGGCATAGGGGAAATCCTAACACGTGTAGCAAAAGTAGTGGATATGACTGAATGAGTCGCTCCATTATCAAACAAGACGCATGCTGCTAGACCATTCATAAAGAGATTCCCAATGATGGTACTTGAAGTCTTGTTCGCCTGATCTCTAGTAGTAGTGAACACGCGACCTGAAGTCGGAGGTGGTTTGGAGTCGGCATGTCCAGAGGTGCCTTCTATCTCACCTTGGCGACAATCCTTCTGCTGATGGCCTTGTTGGCCACACTTGAAA
Organism: Glebionis coronaria; assembly: GCA_025667525.1. Lineage (NCBI taxonomy): Eukaryota > Viridiplantae > Streptophyta > Magnoliopsida > Asterales > Asteraceae > Glebionis > Glebionis coronaria. The sequence goes on along the minus strand of CM046877.1, from coordinate 123,905,615 downwards.
CAACCACCAGTACCTCGGCGGCAAACACCAGAATGTCTGCGCGAACAAGTAGGGCAGATAGGATGCGTGAACCCTCCAACAAGCGTCCTAGCTAGCTGAGAGCCCGTTTCAGGATTACATGCATGATACATGATCATGGAACATAAGCATGATTACATAGAAGGTTTAATTAGTTACCAGATGAAGCAGAACAGTTAGGCTGCGGACCTCTGTGGTCATGATCCTTGCCATTGCCATTGTTCCTGAATACGAGTCGCTGAAGTGTCAGAATACCATACATAAGATTGTTTATCATGAAAGAAGGTTAACGTAGGGACCTGCTGTTGTTAGAGTGGTTGGCATTGTTACGGTAATTGTCATTATCGCCACGCCTATCTGAACCAGAATGGTCATTGGACTGACCGTTTCCTTTAGATGATTGTTGTTGAGCGACCGCAGGTTTTCGGTCGTCAGTCTTCTGCTGAAATATAAAGTTGAACCGAGGATGATATATGAATGAAAATACTGAAAGAAATGAATGATTTACGGTTGATGATTGAAGATTCCTTTTCACTGATCGATCATCACCAAACTCCTCACGTTCCTGAAGCATCTCAAGCTTACGGGCTGCATCAGCCACCTGTGCCACTGTAGTGAACGTAGCACACACCAAACTATTGGCAACCGAAGTGCGAAGAGCCCAGCGAAACTTCTCAGCTTGCTCCTCAGTAGTACCAGTTGTTGCACCCAAGAATCCAGCCAAACGAAGAAACCTCTACATGAATTCATTGTTGTTGTCCCTAGCAACCTGTCGGATATTATGATAATCCCTCTTGAGTTTCTCATGCTCAGCATGTGGAAAGTATTGATTAAGGAAGAGCTCCTTAAACTTTTCCCATGTCAGCAGTGCAACCCAATCATCACCACCATTGGACTGCTTGACGATTTCCACCACTGCAGCACATCACCTTCAAACTTATAGCAAGCTAGTCTTGCCTTGAAGACACCGTCACAACCCATCGCATCGAATATCTTCTCAATGTGAGATATCCAAGCTTTAGCCTCAGAGGGGCTGTCAGTCTGCTCAAATGAACGGCGTCTTTGTTTGTTGAATCGATCCAACCAAGTCATAAGGGTAACAGGCGGTAGAGGTGGAGGATTGTCGTTGTTTTGCGGATGAGGACCGAATTGAACGCCATGAGCTTGAACTTCAGCATGAAATTCGTCCTTGATTTCATTGTGAAGTTGGGGACGAATGGCTTGCAAAGATGCATTGACAGATGCAGCCAATTCTTGAGCATTGCGTGTGTTCACCATCTGACAGTTTAAAACAAAATACAACATAAATAACGAGTCTGATAAAATATGGCATGAATAGAAAAATGCATGAATAGTGTATAAAACATGAAATAATTTATGATGCATAACTAGTTTTAAAATGTATGGTCAATTAAATATGATGATATGTCCATGAGTGAACGCCTATGGGTCGGTTCACAAAACAAAAAGCAAGTGTGGACTCCTATGGGTCGGTCCACTAAACAAATAAAATGTTTCGATAAAAACACATGCGACTATATAGGGCCAATCCTGTACCAACCATTACTTAGTCAAAATTCCTACGGCAATGAAATGAATGCATGAAATGAATGTATGAAAACCAAATGTCAGTCTAGGAAGACGCTGGTAACTACCCGTAAGTCACATGTCATGTTTTACAGAGCTACAGGTCGAAACCTGGCTCTGATACCATAATTGTAACACCCCATTTGGTAAAATGGAATATCTCATTAATATATGGCGTATCATCAAAGCATGCAAGGTAAATGTCTAAACATTCATGACCATAAAAGGAAATACCGGAAACAAACATCGGCAATCCAAGTAACTCAAACACAAGCAATTATAAGTACTGTAAAGGAAAAGGACTAAACAATGTCCAACATGAAATAAAGTAAGATAAAGAATGATAAATTCATAAGATATAGAAGGCTGGATAGCTTCCATCCGAATGCACATACTCTTGAGATCCTACTTGCGACCTTGGGTACCTGATGTTTGGGAACATGGAGATGAAAAACGGCTGAGCATAACGCCCAGTGCACGGATATACAATAAAGCATGGAAAGACATAGAATAATGAAAGCATATAAAGAACATAGAATACATGAACGACAGTCGAAATGAATAAGTCCTGAAAACCTAGGCGTATAATATGTTTACTGGTTTTAGTTCTAAAAACATAGCTTATGTTTACTTATGAAAATCTGTATTAGTTTAATATACCAAAAGCCTATATAGTTCATGAGGTCAACAACGTGCATGAATACTTGGAGGGGTGACCTCGTCATACAATTAGAGGGGATGCCTCTAATTAATATGGTCTGGGTATGAGGGATCAGCTCCTTGTGAAGGATGCAAGGCACACACCACATTCACCATGAAAATCCTGACTGAAACTGTAACTAGGATGCACCAATACGCCCCACATGATAATATAATAATAATAAAGGCCAAATAAACTAAAGGGACGCCACGAGCTATCACTCCACCGTGGTGAAGTCATAACACTGGTGCCTCCAGTGTTATGGTTATAGTACCTCCATAACTAGGTGAAACTGGTATTCATGTATATGGCTAAGGTAACTAATACAAAATAAGCATTTAAATCTGTAACTACTGGTAAAACAGTTGGCTGCATACGGGAAATCCTAATAAAGGAAGAGATTGTCCTTACAGAAGGACGGGAAATCCGTACCTTGTATCCAGTAGAAGCTAACGGAAACGCTGAAGAACCTACTCCGCCTTGTCGGATAATACTACATAAGAATAGGGACGTGTATGAGTTGTCTGAAATACATGTGTTTTACTGGTTCTGTGTGTTCTTAGCTTATTATCGATGTTCTGTCATGTTTTAACTGTTTTAAGTATTAACTGTAGTTATTCTTGTATTATGTTGTTTATTATTCATGTAATAAGGTATTATAATACTTTTATTGTAATACGAAGTAACTTTGTAAAAATACCAGGTTTCCTAAAATAGTAAGTTTCTAAAAATAGAAAGTTTCCAAAAATAGTAATGTAGAAAATAGAAGGGGGGGTGAATAGTTTCTTATATTTACTTGTTAAATGATGGTTTTCAAAAAAAAAATTTTCTCAAAAACTTAGACTTAAGGAAATAAGTGAAATCTTCTTATGCACAATATGAACAATGATAGTGTAATTTAAAACTAATACTAACTAATATATATGCATAAAGAATAAAGAATGTAAATAGTTAAGGGTAAATAAAGATCAAACCAAACACCAAGGATTTATAGTGGTTCGGCAACGAAGCTTACTCCTCGTTCCTACTCCACTCCTCGAGTACTCCTTACTCGAGAGTTCACTACACAACAAGCTCCTTATGGTGGAGAAAACCGTAAACGTCGCTTAACCAATTTCCGACTCTAAGCTAAAAGTCGAGCCCTAATCGTAGCTATGACCAATCTACACAACTATACTTAGTACATACACAACTTCCAAATAGACACAACTACTTGGATCTTCACAACTATTACACAGCAACAAATGTATAAAATTTGATCTTCAAAGGATCTTTGGTGGTGGACTCAACACTTCACAATGATAGTGTTCTTCTCTTTGCACTTGAAGAGGAAGGGATGGATGAGATAGATTCACTTCTAAACAAGTAGTAATCAATCAAATAATCAAGTATTTGAGTGATTTAAGAAGTATGTTTGAATTTGGAAATTTGTGTGCAAAAGAGGTGGATTGAAAATCTGAGAAAGGTCCACTATTTATAGGACAAAGGACCAACGACTGTATCTGCCTGCGGTTCCTTATCTCAACCGGCGGTACCTTATTGATAAGGAACCGCCTAGGCACTAAGGAACCGCCGGGCTAGACTCCGCTCCCTTTTTGTCCTTTAGTGGTGGAGGTCATATCTGGTTATAAAAATATCCAGAAAGGATATTCCAAATCAAAAGGGAATATGCCATTTTCAAATTTTCAAATATTTAATTTAATAAAACATTTTCTTAAAAAGAAAGTTTAATTAAAAACTTGTCACACTTAATAAAAAGTGAGTTTTAAGAAAAGATTAAATCACTTGATCACTTGATTAAGGTTAGTACTTGTTTATTCATACCTTAAGTGAAAATGGGTAAAACGAAAAATACTTGAACTCAAGAATTCGTTTTTTGTTGTTTTTGTAAATGCTTGTTTTTACATGTTTTCGTAATCAAAACTTAGCGAGACCGAAAAATGCAAGTAACGTTTTTAGGCATTATTGCATTAAAAATCTCCCCCTTTTTGATTCCGACAATATATAAACTCAATCACACAAAACACAAGATTTTCGAAGACAAGTTTATTCATTTCTCCCCCTTTGTCGAAGCAAAAAGGTTGCACAAGTCGGTGTTGAAGAGACGGACTTTGCAAAGACTCCCCTTTGGTGCTTACTCCCCCTAGCTTGGGGCACCGAGGAATCAAGATATGGTGACAAGCTACATAGAAGGGTTAGTTGAACAAAAGAAACAACCAACAAGACATAGCTAAAGGTCACACAAAAAAAAGAGAAGAAAACACAAAGACTAAGATCTAAGTGAAGTCATATAAAAATAAGAAAAGAGTCATACAAAGATGTATGAATATAGAAAACAAGCCAAAAGCATAAATCTAATCCTAGTTAATCTAGAATTCTAAGATTTGCTTAAATGAAAAAGGTGTCTTGTGGATAAGCAACCAATGCTTATATGAAAGACAAGGTAGTGGCGGAATGTGGTGGTGGTAGCTTGGTGGAGATCTCATAATCAAAGTGAAGAGGAGGCTTGATTAAGAGACTCTTGATGTAGCTCAACTCCTCATAGATGTGTGTCATAGCAAGATGTTGATATTGACAACAATGACAATATGTCCCATGGTGCATGACATTATCATGAGAAGGAGGAAGAACACTAAAGGGTGGTGGTGGAAGAAAAGATGTTCCACAATCAACATTCTTGGTAGGAGAGATGTGATTAAGAGTGTTCTTGGGTGAATTTGGATTGAAAGTGTTCTTGGGTGAGTTGGGATTGAAAGCAATTGGGGAGAAAGGAGGAGAATCAAGGCTTTCATTAGGAGAGTAAGACATTTAGGGATGTGAAGTAAGGCAAAATGCTTATGGTTTAATAGGGAAGGCTCAAGGTATTTTTGGGGTGGTCAAATGGTTGAAGCAAAGATTTCTCAAAAATGTTGGAACAAATTTGGAATTTCAGAAATAGCTGAAAAATAAGGAAGCATTGTACGCGGTTCCTTATTGCTTCCGGCGGTTCCTTATTGATAAGGAACCGCAGTTCATATATGGAACCGCCTACAGTGGTTGAGTTTTGGTGGTGAAGGAAGATTTTTCAGCAAATCTTATTTTTCTAGTCTAACTTATCATAGGGATATGCTTAAAAGCAAAGATAGACAAAGAGAACATATACTAACTCACCAAATAGAGATTGACCAAAATACATGGATTTTAAAAATCGATGTAGGAGGTGTGTAAGACAAGACCTTAAGTCATGACACAATGATCCTCCATGATTCTATCTTGTTCTTGCTATGTTTGAGAGAATCATACATATGACTTATGTAAGCTCGAGATTAATAGCAAGTATCTATGAAAAACGTTTTTAGATTGAATTAACAATGTCAAAACATTTCTCAACCATTTTTGAAAGAGGCTTTGAGGATTTTGAAAAGAAGAAGAGATGATTTTCAAGAAGAGTTTAGGAGACTCAGACTCAAAATGATACAAGACTCAAAGGAAAGTAAGAGACTCAATAGAGGAAAGCAATTAAGGAATATGTTCCATTAATCCTAGACCTAGACGCAAGTAATTAAAAGGTTCCCTCTTAAGTGGCTTAGTGAAGATGTCGGCTAAGTTATCCTCGGAGGGTACCTTCTCAATTGAAATGTTCCCCTTTTGAACATTATCCCTAAGAAAATGGTGACGAATTTCTATGTGCTTGGTTCGCGAATGTTGCACGGGATTCTTGCTAAGGTCTATAGCACCCTTATTGTCACACATGATGGGAACATCATTAAGACAAATCCCGTAGTCAACAAGCGCTTGCTTCATCCATAGAGCTTGTTGGCATGCTTTTCCGGCACTCACATACTCGGCTTCCGTGGTGGATATCGCAAGAGCGGTTTGTTTCTTGGAGAACCAAGAAGTTAAACAACAACCCATGAAGGTACAAACACCACTAGTGCTTTTCCGGTCCACATAGTCTCCCGCATGATCCGAGTCCGCGTAGACAATGGTTTCTACGCCGGTCCCTTTAGGATACCATAATCCTAAATGTATAGTGCCCTTAATGTATCGGAAGATACGCTTAACCGCTTCAAGGTGAGAGGTTTTGGGAGCCTCTTGGAAGCGAGCACAAAGGCAAACACTAAACATGATATCCGGTCGACTTGCCGTTAGGTATAACAAACTACCAATCATACCTCTATATTTGGTGTTGTCTACCGACTCACAATCATCATCTACGGTGACTTTAGTATCCGAGGCCATAGGGGTCTTCATTGGTCTAGATTCTTCTAATCCAAATTTCTTTAGCATTTCTTTAGCGTACTTAGATTGACTAAAGAAAATACCATCGTCCATTTGTTTAATTTGGAGTCCTAAAAAGAAGTTAAGTTCTCACATCATACTCATTTCGAACTCATCATGCATGATTTTGGCAAAGTCATCACACAATTCTTGACAAGTTGAGCCAAATATAATGTAATCAACATATATTTGCACGATTATGAGGTGAGAACCTTTCTTCTTTGTAAAGAGAGTGTTGTCTACCATTCCCATGGTATACTCATGTTTAACAAGAAACGCTTTAAGTCTATCATACCAAGCTTTGGGTGCTTGTTTAAGACCATAAAGTGCCTTCTTAAGCTTGTAAACATGATCCGGTTTCTCAAAATCAATGAAGCCGGGTGGTTGAGCCACATATACCTCCTCATTGATCAAACCATTAAGAAACGCACTCTTTACATCCATTTGTTGAAGCTTAATATCTAAGGCACAAGCGTAGGCTAAAAGGATTCTAATGGATTCTAATCTAGCTACCGATACATATGTCTCGTCATAATCAATCCCTTCTTGTTAGTTATAGCCTTGTGCTATAAGTCTAGCTTTGTTACGAGACACAACACCATTCTCATCTAGCTTATTCCTATATACCCATGTGGTTCCTATAATGGTAGAACTACTAGGTGGAGGAACAAGTTCCCAAACATCATTAGCAACGAATTGATTCAATTCTTCTTGCATCGTAATGACCCAACTCTCATCCGTCAAAGCTTCTTTAACAGTGTTTGGTTCAATCAAGGAGACGAAACAAAAAAAGTTACTTTGGTTTTGGACTTGAGATCTTAGGGTCCTTTGATTTAAGTCACCAATGATATTATTGAGAGTATGATCCTTAGACTCCTTAATGTTTACTTCCTTTTCAACACTAAGGTCTTCAACTCCTATTTTTCTAACCTCTTTGGCTCTAACTACTTCTACTTCATCCAAGTCATCATCAATCAATGGTGGTGTCTTGGTTAAAGGAGGGGTTTCATCAAAAGTCACGTTAAGTGATTCTTCAATTACGCCCGAGGTTCTATTAAGGATTATGTAGGCTTTGCTAGTTTGGGAATAACCTAAAAAGATACCTTCGTAAGACTTTGGGTCAAACTTGGTAAGGTAGTCTTTGGTGTTGAGGATAAAGCATCTGCTTCCAAACACCCTAAAGTATTCCAATGTGGTTTCTTACCTTTAATAATCTCATAGGGGGTCTTTCCTAGGAAGGGTCGAATAAGAATTCGGTTGAGAATATAAGTCGATGTATCCACGGCATTGCACCAAAACTTTTGAGGCAAAGATTGCTCGTTTAACATCGTCCTACATATCTCTTGGATGGTCCTATTCTTCCTTTCAACTACCCCATTTTATTGTGGAGTGCGAGGAGCCGAGAAGTTATGGGTAATACCATGAGCTTCACAAAAGGCACCAAATTGCACTTCATTATCAAATTCCCTACCATGATCCGTCCTAATAGAGACAATTGGACATCCTAGTTGATTTTGAATTCGTCAACTAAAGATTTCGAAATGATCGAAAGCTTCATTCTTAGATGCCAAAAATCTAGTCCAAGTGAATCTAGAGTAGTCATTAACTATAACTAAGGTATAAAGGTTACCTCCATAACTCCGTATGGCGGTAGGTCCAAAGAGATCCATATGTAGGAGTTCTAAGCACCGAGAGGTTGAAACCAAATTCTTGGCTTTGTGACTTGAGTGAACTTGCTTTCCAACTTTGCAAGCATCACAAAAGTGACTATCAAACTTCATCTTGGGGAGGTGTCTTACCAACTCCTTAGAGACTAAAGATTGAATTAGACGCATATTAGCGTGACCTAATCTCCTATGCCAAAGAGTAGAACTATCATCTATAGTCGCAAGACATATGTTGTCTTTTGACTTCTTATTGACCTTCATAACATAAAGCCCATGCTTTCTAACACCTTTTCCAATGACCTTTCCATCTTTAACGATTTCACTATCATTTTCCGAAAAGATGACCTTACACTTATTGTCACAAATTTGACCTATGCTTAAAAGGTTAAACCCTAAATTATCTACGTGCTCAACAATTTTCAATAGTCATGGAGTCAAGAGAAACCGTACCTTTGCCAATGATATTACCACGTAGACTACTAGCGAATGTGACGTTACCTCCATCATATGCTTTGTACCGTCAGAACAAACTTCGATTATTCGTCATGTGTTTAGAACAACCACTATCCTTAATCCACTCGTCGGGTTCCAAATCAATTACCAAGCATATCTAGGTAACAACATACACGATCAAACATTTGGTCCCTAATATCTCATGGGTCCAAAATTGTTAGTTCCAAACATCCCTTGCATTTGGTTGGGATGCATGAATTGAGGAGGGTTTCCCCATGGGGAACAAAAGGGAGGAGGATGAAAATTCATATAACCATTTTGTTGTTTATTATTTCTCCTAGGTGTATTTGATCTTGGTTTAGAGTTATGGTCATTCATTCTAGGTGTTGGAGTTTTACTTCTAGGTCGTGAATTGTTTTGACTATCTCTTCTAGGTGTTGTCGTTCTACTTCTAGGCCTAGACTCATTCCGTACTCTTGGTGGAGTAGAAGATGGTCTTGATAAACTTCTATTTCCCATTAGAGGTTTACTCAAAGGCTTATAGAACTTATCAACGGCATTGTCGTCAAGTATGGGTAATTTCACTTTGTTAACAATAAGATGCTTAGGTTGTTCACCTAAATTTGATTTTTCAGAAAGTTCAGGATTTTCATCAAAAACGCTTTCTGGCCGCGGTACCTTATCTATGGCGGCGGTTCCATATCGATAAGGAACCGCCCCATACAGTTTGGGACCGCGTACAGTAGATAGTTTTTCTAAAAATCGGACTTGTTTAGGTTCACCAGTTGATGCTTCATCTGAGTTAAAACCTACACCAAGTCTTTCCTTAGAATGAATTTGTTTATTTAACATATCATCAAGAGCACTAGTACCTTTCATGAACTTTTCTAGTTTAATGAAGGTGCTCTTGAGATCTTCATTCTCTAACCTAAGTTTCTCACCACTTAAGCAACCTATATCAACTTCTTTATTTTTCTCAAGCTTGCCTAATTTTTCCCTAAGTTCATTAATCTCATTTTCAAGCTTAGTTTTAGTTGATTTTAGTGTTTTGCTCTTTTCTATGAATTTAAGACTAAGTTTGTGTAAGTTGTCATATTGTCCTTCTAGTTCAATATCATCTAAGGTGGAGCTATCATTTCTATAATATTCGGTTTCGGAATGTACCTCTTTAGAAGTGTGAGCCATGAGACATTTCTCCTCTTTGGGGTTGTCATCAACATCTTCACCGCTATCGCTCCAAGAACCACTAACGAATGCCGTGTGATTCTTATCGCGTGAAGGCTTTGGACACTCATTAATAAAATGATTTGGATCACCACATCTAAAGCAATTCCTATCACCCTTTTCGTTCTTGGCAAACCGATTCTTTAAGAATGGTTTCTTGTCATTGTTGGGTTGCCTCACGTGTTGACCTCGTCTTTTGAAGAACCTCTTGAAATCTCTTACCGCCAATGCATACTCCTCGTCATCACTATCCGAGGAACTATCATGATCGCTTTGTGCCTTCTTGGCTTTGAGTGCAAGAGACTTCCTTTCACTCTCGGACTTTATCACTCGATCATCTCATGAACCTTCAAGTCGCCTATGAGTTCATCGAGTGATAAAGTTGAGAGATCTTTCGATTATTCGATCGCCGTGACTTTTGCTCTCCACTTCAGATGTAAGGCCCTTAAAAACTTCCTAACATTGTTCTTGCTAGAAAAACCTTCATCAAGTGCCTTTAGACTAGTAATAATAGTGTTAAATCTAGCAAAAGCACTATCAATAGCTTCATCTTCTAAGATGACAAATTGTTCATATTGTTGGACAAGAAGATCGATTTTGCTTTCTTTGACTTGGCTATTACCTTGGTGGGTTACTAAAAGAGTGTTCCAAATATCTTTAGCGGTTTCACACATAAAAATCCTTTCATACTCTTTCTTAGGTAAAGCATTATAAATCACCATTTTAGCCTCATTATTTTTCGAAAGTTTCTTTTTAGTATCATCATTAGCTTTGTCAAAAGTGACCAATTCATTTGGTTTAGAAACTTCATTGAATTGATAAGGTAAAAAATCACCATTGGTAATAACATGCCAAAGATCTAAATCTTTTGATTTCACATAAGTCTCAAATCTATTTTTCCAATAAATAAAACTACCAGTTTTAAAAAGTGGTAGTCTTTGCATAGATTGCCCTTCTAGGTACTTGTTGGAATCCATAGATGGATTCAAGTTTTAAAATACAATATACTTTAAAAATACTTGAGCAACCACGCTCTGATACCAATTGTAGAAACTAGAAGGGGGGGGGGGGGGGTTGAATAGTTTCTTATATTTACTTGTTAAATGATGGTTTTCAAAAAATTATTTTTCTCAAAAACTTAGACTTAAGGAAATAAGTGAAATCTTCTTATGCACAATATGAACAATGATAGTGTAATTTAAAACTAATACTAACTAATATATATGCATAAAGAATAAAGAATGTAAAGAGTTAAGGGTAAAGAAAGATCAAACCAAACACCAAGGATTTATAGTAGTTCGGCAACGAAGCTCACTCCTCGTTCCTACTCCACTCCTCGAGTATTCCTTACTCGAGAGTTCACTACACAACAAGCTCCTTATGGTGGAGAAAACCGTACACGTCGCTTAACCAATTTCCGACTCTAAGCTAAAAGTCGAGCCCTAATCGTAGCTAGGACCAATCTACACAACTATACTTAGTACATACACAACTTCATAATAGACACAACTACTTGGATCTTCACAACTATTACACAACAACAAATGTATAAAATTTGATATTCAAAGGATCTTTGGTGGTGGACTCAACACTTCACAATGATAGTGTTCTTCTCTTTGCACTTGAAGAGGAAGGGATGGATGAGATAGATTCACTTCTAAACAAGTAGTAATCAATCAATTAATCAAGGATTTGAGTGATTTAAGAAGTATGTTTAAATCTGGAAATTTGTGTGCAAAAGAGGTGGATTGAAAATCTGAGAAAGGTCCATTATTTATAGGACAAAGGACCAACGACTATATCTGCCCGCGGTTCTTTATCTCAACCGGCGGTACCTTATCGATAAGGAACCGCCGGGCTAGACTCCGCTCCCTTTTTGTCCTTTAGTGGTGGAGGTCATATCTGGTTATAAAAATATCCATAAAGGATATTCCAAATCAAAAGGGAATATGCCATTTTCAAATTTTCAAATATTTAATTTAATAAAACATTTTCTTAAAAAGAAATTTTAATTAAAAACTTGTCACACTTAATAAAAAGTGAGTTTTAAAAAAAGATTAAATCACTTGACCACTTGATTAAGGTTAGTACTTGTTTATTCATACCTTAAGTGAAAATGGGTAAAATGAAAAATACTTGAACTCAAGAATTTGTTTTTCGTTGTTTTTGTAAATGCTTGTTTTTACATATTGTCGTAATCAAAACCAAGCGAGACCGAAAAATACAAGTAACGTTTTTAGGCATTATTGCATTAACAAGTAAGTTTCCATAATTAGAAATAAGCTAGATTATTAAAGTATAAAGTAAATTTTATTAGTAAAAATACAAGTCATGGATTAAGTATTATAACTTATTAAATAATTAACATGGTTGATTTAATAAACTATAGGTTATATGAATTTAATTAAAATAACATGTTTAATTAAATTAAGCTAGTAAATTACTTATGTTAAATCATGAAATATTAACTTAATATTTAAAAACCTAAGTCATGTTTTTAATTAAATTAAATGGTTATGAAAATAATTTAATTAAAATAATAAACTGCTTTTAAAAATTCCCGAGCCCGAACCCGTGCTCTAATTATCAGCCGAAACAAACACCCCTTTATAATGTCTACCCGGCCTAACCGGTTGCCACTGTCCAAGCAAAATACCCACCGGTTGTAGCCGGTGGTTGCCACTGACGTGGCTCGGCTAGACACTGATTGAACAAAACACACCCCGACTCAAGTCGGGGTTCCCACTGTCTGAACTAAGGTCCCAACGAGACCATATTGGTATCGATTGACACGAATCAAACCAAACCAAACGCTAAACTATACCCCGACCTCGAGTCGGGGTTTCCTTGTGGTGCGACCCAACCGAAACCAAGCCAAGCTGAGACTTGGTGGTCTCGGTGGTGGTATAACAAATCAAGCCGAGAGCCTTGTGGCTCTCGGTTGTGTCTCCCCGAACAAACCAAACCTAAACAACCCTAAATCTTGGTTTATAATTAATCTTAACATGTTTTTATGATTTATTTTTAAGATTAATAATCATGGAATCATGAATTCAATAAAAGAATTAAATAGAAAGGGTTGTGATAAATACCGAATGCGTGGTTGATTAAATCTTATGGACACGAACACGTAACACTAAAAATCAAAGATCAAACTCGACCCGATCACCCCTTTTGGTGTGTGACCGCCGACGGCAAGAGGAGAGGCAAGAACTAGGGTTCTGTTTTAATAAAACTGTATTATGATAAATTCTCCTGGTGTTTTAATTAGTTAAGGAGTAATATTGGATCATGGGCAAAAAGTCCCATTCCTTTCCTTTTCTCTTGTCTAGCCATGGCCAACATAGCCCAACAAGGCAAAACCATAGTTTTTCATGTTTAGTTATATTATTCATATGTGTTCGTGTTTAAGTGTCGTGTTTTAAATGTCGTGTCATGTCACATTTATAATATACATAGATACTTGTTATTTAATGTCGTGACACGTGTAATATATTATAAATGGAAAGTTTTTATTTTATTGTATTTTCGTGTATTTACTGTTCACATGTACTGTTCATGGTATTTTAATGCGGGTTTTACAAGAGGAGATCAAGAAAACCCCAAATAGATTTGGGATATGTGTTAGAGGCACATGATTCATCTATGTATATTATAAAAAAAATAAAAAAAATTTGGGATAGTTTGTAAATAGATTCATCTATGTATATTGTTAATCCTTTTTTCCTATGTATATTGTTCATTTCAATAGCAAATAGATGGGAAATCAAAATACAAAGGAACTAACTCCTAGAGTTCAACTCTTTGTCTTTTTTGGTTTTTTTAGGTACCAAACACAAGAAATGAATTTATTTCCATTTCTTTAACTCTAACTTATTGTACCAAACATGCCCTTATAGTTATTGTATTTCCTAATGCAATCTGACGAGAAGAGCTACATGTACAATACACAAACAAATTAATCTAGTAGTATTACTTTTTCTCTCAACCTTTTCTTCCTTCCCCAATAAACTTGCAACTATCTTCTTCATTTTTTTTAAAGAATCTTTAAGTGACAACACAACAATTACCATTCTAAACATATAATTACCATGAGTACGTATGTGCTATTGCCAGGGGCTATATTGTGACAATCCGTCAATTTGAGGTCGATATTTTATTCTCAAATATTATTTAAAATTATTATTTTATTGTTAATTTATGAACTCACTTACCTTTGGGAAGAAATTGGGGTTTACGTCTTAAAGTAGCATCGACTACTAAACTGGAGAACTCTACGTTACGTGTTTACGTTTACATACTCCGCTTTTGTAACAGTCCAACATTTCAAATAATAGATTTATTCTCGTTTATTACTTTGAAATTTTAATTTGTGTTGGTTCATAAACTCACAAATTTATGAGAAGAGATTAGGACTTACGTGCATAATTTAGCGTCTTTTACGATTAAACCGGAAACCCTAGGTTTACGTATTTACGCTTTTGAACTCCGTCTTTGATGAGACAATTTTTATTAGAATCGTTTTGTGCCGTAGATTCATAATTTATAAAAACGTTTTTCGTAAATCGATCTGAGGGCACGTAAATCAAGGAAACTAGAATCGAGGAGTACCCGTAAATTAGTGAAGATGTGACAAGTGGGACACTTGTCCCGCCTCCACTATGGGCGGCATAAACAAGCCACCACACACTCTTGTTGTAAAAAATCTAGCAAATGTGTAAGACACATGTCTTACAACATGCACTAAACCACTAGAATCACAAAACCACCAACTTCTACTCACACACACAATCTTAACCAAAAAGTTTTCATCAAACACTCTCCTCTCTCTCGTGTCGTCCCAGTTTCACCATCAAACACCATCTTCATCAATTTTTAACTACAAACTTTATCTATAATCAACATATGTTGATCACCACTTGAAAATATGAAGATTGGAGGTGATTTTAACAAGTGAAAATAAGTTTTTATGGAGTCCAAGGGCTGATTTTCAAGAAGGTGTTCATCCACTTGAAGATTTCTAAAAGTCCATTTGCTAAGTTGAAGATTTGGTGGCAAGACCAAGCCTTGTTCATCCAAAATCTCATCATTTCCATCATATTGATTGGTATAGAGATCAACTTCTTTCTATCACCTTGTTATTTTATAAATGTACTCATGTATTTTCTTCACAAATGTATATGTATATGATGATGAATGATGATCAAAATATTATGTGGGAATTTTGTGTTAATAGATTTGGTTAAAAAGACTAAAATCAACATGTAAAAATGTTAAAATCTTGGTTAATTACATAGGCTGTATAAAACAGTAAGTATCAATATGATCACTTGGCTAAATGGCTTGGATTATTAAATATACAGATAGATATATGATTTTTACATGTGTGGATATTTGGCCACACAATGGAATCATTAAAATGAGCAAGATATGATCAAAATACTATTGAGGTACAAATCTGTATAGTCTGTTTTGGACGAATTATTTAAAGTACTTAGAGGATGATTGAGCAGTAGCTATAAAGAGTTATTTGTAGCACACATCATGTAGTTTATGCTGCTCAAATTTGAGCTTCTATCTCTTTGTAGATCTCAAGATATGGCAAAAATGGTGGAATGGACTTTAGTAATCAGATTTATAAATAAACTATATAGTATAAAAAGAGCACTCAAGTAAATATTATTATAAAATAAATATATAAAACCACATTATGAAATGAGTTGTATACTATAATAAATAAACATGGCATTTTATAAAAGTAAAACTCAAATGTTTTCTAAAATTATAAAACTATATATAAGTTTTACATCTTTTCGGCTAAAACCGAAAGATTAACGTTTTCGCCAAATAAAACTTAGACGGTCGGACCCGTCTAATGTAACATTTTTATAACTCATATATTGATATCTAAACACATTTGACAAGTAAAAACTGATAAACCCAAGCTTTATAACTTATGGACCTTAATGGGCCAAAGTAGCCTTATTGGACCATTAGCCCAACTAGTTTCGCTTAACACTAATGGACTTATTCATGGGCTTAGCCCACTTGAGCCCAACATATGAGTATAGGCCTGGTATTAAAAGTATAAATGGGATAATATAATGAATTGAACTCTTAATGGGCTTGTTGGGCCTTAATATGTAATTGGGTTGAAACTAGTATAACTAGTCTAAATTAACTAACACATAACAACTATAATGTTGTATGAAGAGATAAAATCCCACTTGATCATCATCATACTTATGATATCATCGTATATACATAACGACTTTTTATAAAGTTATTGGGCATAGCCTAAGACCGAGTATTATTTGTCTAGATTTCCCGTGATCGAGGCACGTACCATACGTCCTAATTGCCGATAACCCGCCTTCCCACACCAATGTGAGTTCATAGCCTCGCACTCTTTTAAACGTTTTATGAAATGTTTTATAAAGCCGCGAGGGAGATAACAAGTTAGTTTTAATAAAAATAGGACACCAGTTGTCCTGATTGTATGCTTATTGATATGGACCCGAATGATTATATGACCAAATGAATGAAAGGAAATGGATTATTATTGGTTTGGTTATGTCACTAAAAGTCCCATTAGCATGAATTGTGAACTACCGGGATTTGGTACACGCTTATGCATATAATAGTACTATTTGGGGAAGATCACCCCAGTTCGCGCCGTGACGGTTGATCCTCGTCGTGCCACATTGATTGGTAAGCAAATTTATGTATGAGAAGATTTATATAAGCGTGATTATTGTGACGACATACTGTTTTAGATGGACAAAGGAATTACGGGTTAACTACCCGATATATGTGATAGAAAAGTAACAATGTCATGCGGCTTATAATAATCCAATAATGAAAATACTGATATACGAGTTGAATTACAATATATTTCCTGACTAGCAATACGGGGTCTTATTACCGATATTATGTTTGTGTTTTGGTTTTACATAACCATTTTCATATAACGATTTTTATTTAACTCTATACAACGTTATAAAACGTATTGTATGATGTTTTTGCGACAATGGTTCGTATAATGGTTTTGAAGGCAAAAGCCTATATTATGATTTATGACAAAGATTCGTATAAAATGTCTTTGGCCTATTTTATAGCCTACGACAAAGATTTGTATAAAATGATTTTCGGTAATAATTATATATACTGGTGGTATATTAATGGTTTTTATTAAACTCTATGAATTCACTCGGCTTTTCGCTGACTTTTCTTTTAACATGTTTTACCTCATGTACTTGAAGGTAATTCTCGGGAAGACGACAAGAATTTATGGCCCGCATTCAAATAAAAATTTCCATTCAAATGTTTTGTAAATTTTTATGACATATTATGACCTCAGGACCTATGTAACTTGATATTCATGAATGGAAAATACTTTATTATTAAACGACGCGATTTCTAAGCGTTGTCTATGATTTGAGTAATGTGCTATTCTGTAACACCAACGACTCTTCCGCTGATTCAATATGTGAATATTTGGGGGTGTTACAGTTTGGTATCAAAGCTCTCGTTATAGAGAACGAAAGATTTTTAAAACCAAGGTTTTGAATAAAACATTTCAAAATCTTTTAACCATAAATATTTTTAAATAAATATTTTGAGTAAAATGTTTAAAATTCTTTTGACTATAACGGTGCCGAAGAATTCCCGAGTTACCAACAAGGCCAGACTGAGAAATGTTATTTTAATATATATATAACTTGGATTATATATATGTTGTAATTTGATTTCATGAATGTTTTATGATTATTTTAATACTTATAAGAGGTACTTATACGACGTAGATTGTCACAAGGAACCCTAACTCCCCTAGCAAATCAATCGAAGCTATTTCCGTAGGAATTCTAGCTATTCAAGATCTAAACCAAGTTGTGGATATTTATGATCCCAACAAAATGGTTGATATTTGTAGAAATGTTGATTTTAGTTGATTATGATATTAAAGAAGAATTGGCGAGATTAAATCTGATATCGATGCCATGACGATCTTTCCTTATAGTGTGGAGTTTGACAAAACCTTACTACCTAGAAAGGTGTCATCTGATTCGGTGTCACCCAATTCTTAAACTTGAAATCGAAAAGGTGAAAGTTACACTTGAGGCTGTCATTAGAACCATTACCCAAAAGTCTCATGCCACTAGTACCTTTCCGAGAAGTCTAATTGAATGTGTGAGTCATTTCATACTAGTGACTCATTTGATAACTATTTTTGTAAGAGCTATAGGATTGGAAATTAAGCGTTGTTCATATCGAGCTTTTATTGCCCTTTCAAAGTCTAAGAATAAGGTTGAAAGTATTGGAGAATGAGGTAGAATGTCGCATTGAGTATAAGTTGGTTGAAACTTGAATAAAGTCAAATTTAACTCGTATGGAATACGAGATTGTTAAGAGGAAGTCGTTAAGTCCTGTGGTTGAATTATAAGGTTTTAAATGATTGTTGGTTCGTGTTAAGGATTGTTCCTAGGCCATTGTCCAATGACGAGGATGCCCAGTGTCCAAGAAACAAATTGAAGAAATCTTCTTCTAAAATGGGACCGATAGATCTTCCAGGACAGGTGGAACACCTAATGACTCTTTTAGATTATTATTTATTATAGTATCTTTTAAAATCCCTAACTTAACTAAGACATCAATTGGTAGGATGAGTCCTTGGAATTGTATGACACGGCGACACGTAATGTGATAAGGTACAATTTTTGACTTGTTTGTGATTAATGAAAAGACTACCTTTGATTGCTAAATCCTACATGTATCGATGTTATCTATCTTTTCTTGCTTCTTCCTAATGTTCGCATTAGTGATGCAACCATAGAACAAGTACTCATTTTGGATAGAGTTGCGTTGTAGATTCTTCTCTTTGTATTCCTGAGTAACATCGAGGTCATGAACCTCATGATTAATTAGCTAAGGTCATTTCCTATCATATTGTAGTTAGTTCTTGGTGAACAAATTTTCATCATTCTTTTACAGATCACTCATTGTTTTTATAAGTAATACAATACCATCTGGGGGAAAGTATGAATTCTCATTTTTATATGAGTTATTTAAATAGGTACTATTAGTAGTTACTGTCGAAATAAAGTTTTTATTAAACATCTTGTAAATGAAAATGCTTTCATAATGATGAACATTTCAGTAAAATCATTTTTATTTGTATTTCATAATTAAACGTGAAAATATATTTTAAACATGATGACAAAATTTTGACGAACTGAGTATTGCATTGTTAATCCTTAATTGTACATAGTTGCGAGCCTACGTACAATTTGGAAGGGACCATGCAAGGCTGATTAGTAGTTACCATGAAATCGTTAATAAACATTACATTTTCCTTGAAATTATGAAAGATTGAATTTTTATGAGATCTACAAGAAGTGCAAAGTAGGGACATATTGTTAGGGACACCTACATATGTGCCCGTACCATTTATTTTTCTGAATCGAATTTACTCATCTGTGGATATTGTCTTAATTGACAATTGATATCCCCTTCTTGTCCAATTCTTTCATGGCAAGATTCTTTGGAAACTTTACTAATTATCAAGTGTTGATACCCGACTGGGTGTATCGGCGTTCCTATCATTTCTTTAATTAGATTCCATTTGAATGACATGGGTAACGATCCGAGGTGCTTTCGAATGCGTACTCAGTTCATGAAAACATGAGATTTACTCATATTCGTTAATGTTTTCGTCTGTATCTGATTTGAAATTCTCTCGCGTAAATCATGCGTTGACCTTACCCTTTTAATGTTAGCTATGTCTCCAGATATCCTTGAATTTTTGAAGGGTTATGAGTTATTATTAGTCTTTTGAGAAGTTCTCATCTTATCAACAGTAATAAAACTGGAAAGTTGGTAGTGCCATTAGAATGGATTGGTTGATTATGACATGATGTCATTGTCTAAACTGATGGGAAATCGAGTAGAATTCCCCTAAAAAGATAAGATGTTGATTATCAAAAGTGATCTAAATAATTCCCGATGGGAGATCGTATCCTGCATTTGGGCTTGAAATTATACCATGAATGGTTGTGAACTAGTCATAGATCTTGTAATCTAGAAAGAACTTAAAATAAATTTATTAAAAGGTGTTGCTGTTATTTGAAACTTTGTGAGGTATTTGCTGATGAATTACCTAGACTTTCGCCATTAAGGCAAGTTGAATTTGGTATTGATTATATCCCTGGTGCTACACCTGTGGCATGTGCACAGTACGTCAACACCATCTGAATCAAAAGAGTTACCGTGCAACTGAGAGAGTTGTCAGAAAAAGCTTTTATTCTACCGAGCTTGTCATCATGAAGAGCTATGGTGTTATCATTCCTTATATTTATGGATTACCGTGAACTGAATAAATTGACGATCAAAATTTATATCCATTTCCCAAGATGGAAGATTTGTTCAATCATTTACAAGGTTCTAGTGTATATTCAAAAATTTAATATGCGGCATGGTTATCATCAAATTGCGTCCGCAAAGAAGATTATCTATTCCAATCACTACATCCAGAACTCGTAATGAACATTATGAGTTTCATGTGATGTCGTTTGGATTGACCAATACACATGTAGTATTCATAAATTTGATGAATCACGTGTGTGAGCTGTAATTTGATAAATTCATGCTTGTGATCATCAAGGACTGTCTGTTTGTTTCTAAGAATAAGAAGGAGTTAGTAATCATTTGTAGACTGCCCTGAGTTGGCCGAACAGTGAAAACTTGTACCTTGAGTATTTAACATGTGATTTAAGGCTTGATCCTTTACATTATTTGACCGTGTGATTAATAGTAATGGAATCTATATTGACTCTTCAAAGATTAGAGCCATTAAGGCTTTGGGTTATACCAAAAAGAAAGTGCAAAAATGTTTTGACAGATATTTATCAAAGGATTTATAAGGAATTATTCCCTCATACCCAGATCATTTAACTAAACCCACTTAGGAGTAAATGTTTGTGTACACCTCAATACAACCTAGGAGAAATTGAGGAAAACCATATAAACCATGACTTGAAATTTAAAGCGGTAGTTTTTGCTCTTCAGCTAAGAAAATTTTGACCAAAGTTTAAACAAAAAATTTTCAAACATTTACGGATTTTGTAAATTATTTTCTATAAATCAACGAAAATCGTGTTAACTAAATTCAAATTTATTTTTAACATTTTCCTATAATTGGACAAACTGAGAAATTTAAAATTTTTTACGTTTACGTTTCATAAATAAAATATTTATTATTTAATTACTTGTAATATTTATCGACGTTTTAAACGTCGGACTGGGCAAAACTAATAAAGATAATAGTTGAGACGAAACTAAAACTTAGAAAATATGAAGAAAGAATTTCTGAATAATTATAGTCATGATATTTATTTCATTGGGGAAGGTGAATGTAGTTGCTGACATATTATGTAGAAAGAATAGAGAACCAATTAAGCTGTGTTCCTTAGTATTGACCATACACAATAAATTGCCGAGCAATTTAAAAATAGCGGATGCTTGTAAAAAAAGGATTATATAAATAATAAAGAGTTTCGTGGCTAATGTGAACCATTAGAAATGAGATTCGATGACGTTAAATGTTTAAAAGGACGCTTGTGGTTTCCTAAATATGGAGGATTTCGAGATTTTGTCATGTTGGAATCTCGTAAGTTTAAGTATTCTATTCATGCCATTTATGATTAAATGTATCTTATCTGAAGAAGTTGTACTAATGACCAAATATGAAAGCAGACATCGCAACATATGTTAGTAAATGTTTAACTTTTGCGAAGACTGAGGCTGAACGCCAAAATCCATAAGGATTGCTTCTACAGCTTATTAATTGTGACAACCGTGGTTTTTAGGTTCGTCACTTGGTCTTATTTTAAGGTTAATTTATGTGTGACTATGTGATTTGCGTGTTTACATGTTATTTTGCGTGAACAAGGTTGGTGTGGATATCGTTTATGGGTATAAAGTAATCATAAGTAAATCGAGGAACGGTTATTTCATGTTCATGAGCTCACAAATTAGTGACTATGAAATAAAATGGTGTTATTTTGGTGTTTTACGTATACATATAAGTATTATAATAAATCGTATTTTTTTACGATTTGGGGTTTAGCATTTAGAGGTCTCGGGTAAGGTGTTTAGTCATGTGAGTATTTTTCGGGATGGTTTTAAGTCATTTAGGACTTAGTTATAGAGTTTATTTCAAAATTTAAGATTTTTTTTAAAACTGTATATTTTACGTTTTTTCGGTATACGCGTAAAATTGACTAGTTTTACGGTTTTAAGGTTTCGGAGGCTTTAGGAGCTGAAATAAATTAAGGTAAATTAAGGTATTATTAATAACATAATAAAAAGAAAAATAAATAAAAAAATATATGTTAAAGTCGGTTTAGGCCGATTAAAAAGAAAGAAAATGGAAAAAAAGGAAAAAAGGGAACCGGGCTTTTGTAATGGGCCAAGGACTTGTTATGAAATTATATAAAGACTTTTAATTAACTAAAAACACATCATAATCCCCTGGAGATCAAGCTTAAGTCGAAATCAATGGAGTCTATTTAGGGTTCTTCATTAATTTTTCTTCTTTCAAAAATTCTAAGGTAAAATCTTCAATACACTTTTTAATTAAATTGTTTTAATTCTCTTACAATCAATACATGATGGATATAGGGTTAAGTTAATTATGAATTCTCTATTATAATGGTATAAACATGACTAGATTAATTAGAGATAATAATTGTACATGGTGATGGTAATTAATTAAGCTAATTGTGTTAAATTCGTTTTTAAAAACTGGGCAAAATTTTATGTCACTTGTTTTGATCATATCTAGAGTTATACAAACCCTTATATTGCGATCCAAGTATCCCTGAATAGGTATTTGAAGTGGCTTTCAAATGCAAGAAACGAGAACTAAATTGGTGGTCGGGAGGTGGGTGAAATACAGGTTAAACAGTCGGAGGTCAAAACAGTTTTGAAATCAGTCGGGTTTAATTTAATGTTTTAAGGTGATTGGGGTACTTAGGAGTACACTTGAGCCCTATAATGAGCATGGTACTTGTTTTATATATTAAATAAGAGACCTGAAGGGTGGCTAATCAAATGCGTTAGGGTAAGACCCCCTAATCATAACAAACGTTTTGTATGTTCAACATCGGTAATATGTGGATAGGCAGAAGTATATATATATATATATCAGGGCCTTAACAGTAGCTTTAAGATTGGGGCAAAAGGGAGGAGTTAGCTGACATATGTAAGGGCATAGGGTTTCCTTTACAGAGATCATTGGTATGGTTAGGTGGGCGTTTGGCTTATAGTTTGGAGACCTAAAAACCGGGACTGTTTTGGGTAAAATGTTAACGAGACGGGTTATGAAGTAAACTAAGTTAAGGGCTTTATAGAGGGGTGTAATGAGATGCTTAGAGCATATAAATGAGGTATATATATGGGAGAAGGTTAGATGTCCATCATAGGTTGATGAGCCATCTTAGTGTTTGGTTCATGTTTTGATTGTGTGCTTTTGTTTGTTAGCTTTTTGCTAGTGCGCGGATTTTTGGAGAAGCTCAATCAGGTGAGTTTCATAGTCCTATATCTTTTAATGATTTTCACTTCCAGATGGGATGGAAGAGACACTGTATGGTTTTGTAACTAACGCTGTGAATGTTTTTATTGTTTGTGATGGACTTGTGTGTGCACTTATGTGATTAACTTCTATGTGATTCTTGATTGTGTTTATGATTTGGATCGGGGGACACGTACCGTCTCAGTTATTGTGGTTTGACTTGCTACCAAGAGGATGTTGACAAGGCGGGGCCTTGGGGAGGTACATAGATGTGTGAGCATCTATGGGAGCAATGGATAATGACAAGGCGGGGCCTTGGGATTGGTACATAGGTGTATGGGCACCTATGGTACCATGGTGTTTGGTAAGGCTGGGAGCCTTGGATTTGGTTTGCAATTATTGATCTTGAATGTTAGTTGTTAATGCATACTTGTAGCACATTGTCCATATGTTTAGTGGTTTATGGTTGTTCACAGCTTATTATAATCTATTTTCGGTTGGAGTTTAAACCTATGACTCTCACCAACATTATGTTGACGTATTTTAGTGTCTCTTTCAGGTGATAAAGTGGTTAAGCGTGAGAACATATGTGGCTAGGATTGGAGTCGCGTAGGAATGCATTTAGAAGGAGATCCCCATTCCTTCTTAGTTTATTTTTCTGTTTGTTTCAATAAGTGATACTATGAACCTATATGTTGATTTGTTTGTGTTATTTGTTTATGTTATTTGTTTGTCTTGGGTAAGAGGTAGGACTGTTACCTACTTACCTAGACTCCTGCATTGATGAGATATTGTCATGACATTTGTGTCACCTTTTATGACTTTTCTAATTCATATAGTTCTCTCTATGGACACGCTATTGTTGTGATGATATCCATGCGTCGCGTCCCATAGTCCGCCATGGTGGCGTGTGACAGAATGGTATCAGAGCCAATGGTTATCAAGAATTAGGTTGCCTAGTCTAGTAACCTAGTCTATAGCTTAAGGTCCCTACATATAGGCGTCATAGGAGTATGTATGCATTTTATATTAATTAAAGTTTTCTGGATGTTATTGGTTTTTACGTGCGATGTTTGTTAAGTTTTGACTAGTATGGGTTGAACCATAGTAGTTCATACTTAGCCACATGTTATTTTCTTTTCGGGGTGTGACTAGTGCTGGTTGAACCATAATCATCCACGCTAGTCATTGTCGTATTTTGCTTAAATTGTACATTATAGTACATAATTTGGTACATGGTAGTTTCTATCTTTTGTTGGGTTATTTTATGTACCTAAGGTATAGTATTTTTCTTTTGATGTTTAAGTCATGTTCCCTAAGAATCGTGTGGTGGTTCGAGTTATTAGGAGTAGGTGGATATGAAGGATTTTAAGCTGTTTCCACTCTTATAGGCGACGTGACTTATAAATTATTATGTTTTCATTTTGGATTTAGTCTATGCTGTTTTAGCTAGACTATGGATTTATGTATTTCAAGAGTTTGACTATGTTATTTTAATGGATGGAGTTTTGGACTTTTTTTGGTTATGTGGTTATGAGCTTATGTGAGTAGATGGGTATAGGTGTTATGTGTTGTATTAAATCTTATAAGTGTCATCATAGGAAGGAGTGCATTGGGGAAGGGTAATTGTATAAGTATGGTGGCCAACATAGTTATACAAGTACCACAACTTCAATGGATTCCTAAGTATGATTGCATGAAAGAGGGTTAGTACATGCTTGTATAGTAGATGTTAGACGGATTTAAGTATATGTATCCCGATATGCCTATATATGTATGATCCCCTACAATTATCGATTGTATCTTTAGGAGCGTGGCTAGCTCGCTTTTTTTTTATATTAAACCTCCGTTGTAGCGTATTCTTTGAGTTTCGTATTTCACGTGTACGTTTTAAAATGGTGTTCTTGGTTTTAAGTCTATTGAAATAACTTGGGATTTTCTTTGAGATAATGAAATCTTTTGTGTTGGGTCTTACATTTCTTTTGGTCGGTATATATTGAAAAAAAGGGACTTGGAAATCTACTATAGAGTTAGAGTTGGTTGTATTCGGTAAAATAAGGGTAAGGTGTTGGAGTCGTGTTTGAAACAATATGTAACATAAGATTTTTTTTAATCAACACTTATTTATTTCAAATTCTAAAAGACTTTCTTTAAAATAAAGCGAAATAAAATTTCTTTCTACTTAAATAGTTTATATAAGTGAGCTTAATCAATATACGTCATTTATAATTATTTATGCAAGACTAAACAAAGTTCATGAAAATTTCACATACATTTATTTCTTTTCATTTAAAAAGGATTACGTTAATTACTAAGAGGATTCTTTAGTTTTTTTAAAAAAAATAATTAGTATAAAACTGTTTTGGTCATAACTTGTTCGTTTTTAAAGCTTTTTGGGTGATTCAAAAACCTAAAATTATGTACTCGAAATGTACTTCTCAAATATTTGGTATGTATAGTCATGGGGTGTCAGTAGCTTGATCGAAATTTTGGCACAAGTGACGGGTTCAAGGTTGAGTTTTGAATAGTAGTTTTTTTATGATTTGGGATGCACGGGATACCTAGTCTTTGAGTTGTGTTTTGAGATCGTCTAGAAGGTTGTTTGTAGATTGTTTGAGTCACATAGATGTGGTGAGGAAAGAAAAGAAAATATTCTTTTGGAAAAGTCGATCTTGTGCACGGTTTAAATAATATGTCGCGGGGCATAAGATGTTTTGGTTGCCATTAAGTGTTTCTTGGATCATTTTTTGTTGTCATGAGTCATTTGAATTGGTACATGTTTGAGTTTTCCTTTTGAGTTTTCGTGGTTTTGGTCTGTTTTAACTCGTGCACGTGAAATGTCGTTAGTAATCCGTGGGTTTGATTCGTTGATCGTATCTAGTGGATTCAGGATGTAGTTTTGGGTTCGTATTGATTGGGAGCGTTGAGGTAGACATATGAAAGACTTGGTCGCGCCTACACGATTAAGTAGGTGGCCCTGAGAGAATGGTCGGAATGCCCTTAGTGGGGATGAAAGAGTTAAAAGTTCGTAGACGAACTAATGTGGTCATGAGGTCTCTTAGGAGTGCCAAGGGAGATGAATAGAGATTTGTATAATGTATGGATATTGGCACAAGTAACGCGCCATAGAGAGTGTTGGAAGGGGATATAATACCTCAAAGGTATTTATGATTGTTCGTAAGGCATGTAAGTTTTCTGAAAATTTCCCGAGATTTAGTAGGTTTGCCTATTACTGTGAGGTAGAACCATAAATAGAGCAAGTAGGAGAAGTGAGAGGAGTTGTAGTTAGTGCCTTTCCAAGGAAATTGTTGATGGAATGATTTTAAGAGCAAGAGTTTTTAGAAACTGCAACGGATGCAAGGTAAAATTTGAGTTGCTTAGTAGTAGATTGGCTGTGAAAAGCGGTTGAGTGGTCTGATAAGAGGAAGTATTGGTCTTTTAGAATACGTGTAGATTTTCGCGAGTAGAACGAGGTAGAAATTTATTCGTATTGCTTCTAAGAGAGGGTGCAAGGAGGACGTAGTTGAAACTGCTAAGGATGTTGTATGAACGCTTTGGATTTACGGTTATGATTTTGGCTTCGCTGAGGCGCTAGCAGTTTTCATGGAGTCAATGAATCGGGGGTGCATGACAATATATAAACGAGTTGTCATTGGGAGCATCAACGACATCTTGATCTACTCAAATCTAAGAAGGATAGTGAGGCGAATTATGAGTTGGTTTTGGAGTTGTTAGGAAAGGGAATTATACGTGAGATTTTCAAGTGTGAGTTTTAGGATTAAGTTGGCCAGGACGAGTAGTCAGAGATGATGGCATATCGTGGAACCAGCAAGGGGCAAAGTGAAGAAGGGTGAGGAAGCGTTTTGGAGGCTGAAGAGGTGGATTGGATAATGAGCAGATCTTGGAATTATCTGAAGGACTGGATGAATTCGCGAAACATGACGATACGTGGAGCAAGGATTTGGATGTATACGAGAACGACAAAGAAAGGCGGTTGTTTATACGTTGTGGGAACTAAAGATTTGGAAAAACTAGATAGACTTAGTTAGTGGAGCTGGATTGTTATATCTGCCTAGAATGCTAGAGGCATTTGGGGTACGAGACGTAGAGAATGATCTATACAGATCATGAATGTATTCAACACATATTTAATCATCTTGATTGAACATTTGGAAAAGGTGATGGGTGGAGTTAAGTGATGAAAGAAAATTGCAAGGCCAAGTACCATTTGGGAAAGGCAAGCATGGTTGATGAGACATGGAATAAGAAGAATGAAGTGAAGCTGAGACGAACTTGAACTATATGGATGACGTATTAGGGTGGTTTGGATGAAGGATGTAGGTTGCACGAGTTGAGTTGTCTAAATCAGAGAACACGTCAACATGTATGTTGTGTGGCTTGGACAATCATATGGAGAAAAGGGACGTAGACTATACTTCCTACATAGATAGGAGTAGCTTAGAAAGGGCGATGTAAGGACGAAGTTGGTGAAAGGGATACATAATGGGGTGGAGGAATAAGTACGACGAGAGTTGGGTGATAGTCGATAGACTAACTAATTCATCTCATATTTCAAGAGGAATGAGAAGTCACGTAGTTGAGAAGTTGTAAGGATTGCGTACGGATGTGATGGAATAGAGGGTTTTGCGTAAAAGTTAGCCTAATATGTATGGAATGCCTTATGAAGGATTATGGAAAGGGAAGAAACGATGGGAAGAAAGCGTAGTATACCGTTGATAGACTAATGTTTGGTATGAGCATACTATAGAGGTAATTGAGAAAGACGCCTAGAGCATTGGTGTGAGATTTGGAGATAGTTAGAGAACGCATTATATTAGGAAGAATTCTCCTACAAAGAGAGAGTCACCGGTGAGAGGGGCATTGGTAACTAGGTTTTTCCTAGTAAGAAAATTATCGTTCTAGTGGTCTAATCGAATTGATCTAGGTTCTCTGTGTGACTCAGTTGTTCTTTGGTGAAACAAAAAGTTGTGTCGTTGTAGTATTTAAAATAAAAGTGCAAAACAATTAAAGTAAATGACTTTAAAGTAAATCTAAATCTAATTTAAAGTGAAAGTGCGAGTATTTAAAAACGTGACTGGAATTAAAGGGCACTAAAGTAAAATAAATCTAAATCTAATTTAAAGTGAAAGTGCGAGTATTTAAAAACGTGACTGGAATTAAAGGGCACTAAAGTAAAATAACGCAAGTTTAAATCTAACTAATGCAAACTTAAAATGCAACTAAAGCTAAAACGTAAACTAAGGCAAGGCTAAAATAAATCTAAGGCAAATAAACTTAAAGTGCGAGTAAGGAAAAAGGCGGGAAAAATAAAGCTCGAAATTAAAAGGCAGAAAATTAAAAAAAAACGGAAATAAACGAAACCTAAAAATCAACTCTATTCGGAATAAATCCTTATCCGGAATATATTCCTATTCGGAATAAATTCCCCTATTCGGAATATTAGCACTATCCGGAATAAGTTCCTACTCGGAAAAATTGGCCCTATTCGGAATAAAGTCCTATGCGGAATATTCTCCTATGCGGAATAGTGTCCTATTCGGAATAAAAGTCCCTATTCGGAATAGAAGTCCCTATTCGGAATAGTGAAGCCTATTCGGAATACTTATCCTATTCGGAATATCCTTCCTATCTGGAATAATGGATATTCCGAATAAACCACCTTTGCTAAAACCTTTATCCGGAATATTGTCACCTATTCGGAATAACTTTTGGCTGGCTTGATTCGGAATATTGCTGGGCTGCGTTACCTGGGAAAGATCAGAAGCAGAAAACAAGCACCCCGAAGAACAAGGGAATACAGAGAGCACGGATTTAACAAAAGCTTAACAAAATCAACAAAAAGATTAAATCAAACCAATAACAAAACATCTACTAAGCATAAACAATCAATCCAAAACAACAAAACTAACAAAACTAATCAAGATGGTCAAAACCCACTTAAATAAATCAACAAAAATCAAGAACATGAACATAAATAATTAAAATCAAAGATTAAGAAAGGTAGAATGAGAGATGAACAATAAAGATAAAGATTGATAAGAATTAAAAGAAAAACTTACTTGAAATTAAATGGTAATTAAGGTGCAAGACAAGTATTTAAATTTGACAAGTAATTAAATGACAAGGTAATTAAAAGTGGAAGAACTAATTGTCACTATTAGCCAACAAAATGAAAATGATTAAGAACTAATCTATATATAGGGGAGGATTAAGGAATGCTTAGGAAGCTTCCTCCCCTCTTTCCTTTCTCCTTAATTGCATGCTTAGTCCTTCCTTCTTAATCTCTTTGTTAATTGCACCATTAGTCCTTAAGTCTTTAAATCTTCTTTAATCTTGGACTTTAATGACTTTTGGCTCGGGATTTCTTTGAACTCGCCTTTTAATTCTTCAATAAATTAGACTTGAGTTTTTCAGCTTTTGATAAACTTCTATCTTTTGACTTTTTCTTCGATAAATCTTCAGAATTGGTCTTGGACTTCCGTTCTTTTTGCACTCTTGACTTCT
Organism: Glebionis coronaria; assembly: GCA_025667525.1. NCBI lineage: Eukaryota > Viridiplantae > Streptophyta > Magnoliopsida > Asterales > Asteraceae > Glebionis > Glebionis coronaria. The sequence continues at coordinate 123,875,611 of CM046877.1, read as the reverse complement.
TGACTTCGTCTTTCGTCTTTTTCTTCGATAAAAGCCCGTGAATGCCCGTGTTTTCTCCACTTTTCACAATTTCGTCCTAAATCACAACAAAAACACAAACCACGTATAATTCTGACATAAAAGACATAAAATACACGTTTTGGCTCGGTTATTATTGTAATTAAGTGGTAAAAAGGATGGGTGTTTACACACCTATCAAATCCCCTACACTTGACCATTGCAATGTCCTCATGCAATGCATTAGTTACAAAGCACGTTTACACTTTTCATCACAATCAATCCATAATGACCTTTATTAAAGAGATAGAAAACTATAAACATTCAAAGTAAAGAAATCAAAAGCATACCTTGGGTTTGGGAAATGTCATGAATAATCATCATCCTCAAGTTTTCACTTTCTCCAAACCAAGCTTAAAAACGAGATCATTAGCAAACTAACACGAACTCATGTGGGCCAACTATTCACTTAGACTCCCTTATTCCTAGGTGTATCTCTTATATTTTATTATTGTCTTGAATGATCACGAGGATGCATTGTTGACTTATTTAGATAGTTATTTAGTCCGAAAATAAAGTGAACGATTTAATCAATAGTTAGCTAAAGGACAAAATCTTTTAAAACTGCTTCTCGGGACCTCATAAAGTTCATATCTTGGCATAACTCGCTTCGCGATTTGAGACCTTTCTCGGACCGATATTTGGCAGCGACTTCATACTTCAAACCTTGAGAGACGTTCATGAAATTATGGTCTTCTCTTCATATAGGAATTTCTTCACTCGAAGTTTTGAGTGATTCATACTTGGACCACGACTTCTTCATTTTTCTCCAATCTTTATTTTGGACTTTGATATACAACGATCCACCTCCTTTTATGACTTGGATCTATTTATCCTCATACCTTGCTAGGGTCTTTTCGAATACACTTCTCCATGACTTTTGGGGAGTTTTTGCTTTTCGTCGTGTATCTCGATCCTTCATATTGATTTTTGATAAATGATTCTTCACATCACTTTGGATCTTTAGCAACAAAATGTAGCCCTCATGCCTTGTTAGGGCCTTTTAGGACTCGCCAATCTTCGCATCCCGCTTCAATAAGTTATGCCTTGGCTATGAACTCTAATCCATACCGAGCAACTTTTAAACGATCTTGGGCTAGAAGCTAAGTAACTTTTCAAATCGTACAACCTTATTTATTGCAGATAAATTTATTAGCAAGCGATGGGATAATAGGCTTATAATTAACTCACATAAATTCCCGAAAGAATACCAAACTTATAATTGGCTCTATCATCTCTCGTTCTCCACAGTTTAAAATCTCAAGTAATGAGACTCATGGATGCTTAGCCTATTAAGTCAAAGTTTTGGGTTTTCGAGTCATCTATAGGATCTTGCAAATTCTTAGACTTTTTTAAGTTTAGAAATCGCATTTTAAAGTTCCCTTGATAAACGACTCTCTAGGATCAATTATAGGAACTTGCGAAAAGTTCTTGTTCTTAACCCGTGAGAGTTAAGACTTTCGCGTTTTATAGCTCCCTATATAAAAGCCTAGCAAGACTTGACTTAAACACGTTAAGGATACTAGCTAGAGTAACTTAGACAAGTAAACTCGGGTTGAGTCAAAAGATTCACAACGTTTGAAAATTAAAACCACTTTATTAAAGTTTATTCTAATAAGGAAAGAAAATAACTATACAAAAGGAAAAACTAATAGGCCAAAATAGATCAAAATTTTTTGAAAAATGTCGAAAAATTGATTTTCCGGTTAAAATGAGGACAAATACAAGGAAAAGGCCACTTAACTTCGATAGAAGTCCCCCCTACACTTAACATAAACATTGTCCTTAATGTTTAAGCATGTGGGAGTAAACTCCCCTACACTTAGGACATTGTACACGTTGTTTAAGTCTCGCTAAGGAAAAGACAACTAAAGAGATTCCTATTTTAATATTGAGAAAATATAAAATAGTGAATCGAAAAGAGTTTAGGATAGAACCGGGAAGAAGTGAACACGGAATCACGGCTCGTCAAGAATCATCAAGAGTGGATCATTGAGCGCTCGAAACCCTGATTATAAGAAGAGAGGAAAAGAAATAGCAAACCAACGGGTCTCCCCTACACTTAGGATAAAGAAAGCTAAAAGATAGATACATGGGTTACCTCCCAAGAAGCGCTTGATTTTTGTTCACCGAGTCGTGAGCCTGACTCGACCTTGATCATCATAGGAAGAAGCATGAAACATATCCACCAGGATCAAAGACATAGTTTTCGTCCATCAAATAGCACAAGCTTAAGGCGAACAAGGCAAGCCAAAGAAGAGTAGGCAAGGTTCCCTTAAGCAGCGATGGAGCACGGTGGAAGCAAGGGTGAAGTGGTGCAAGCAGATTTCCATAAGTTCCAAAGATATTTCCTTTTATTTCATCATGTGGATACTGAGATGGCTGCAGAACATCGATACCGGGGTCGAACACCTTTTCCTTTAAGGGAAAATAGCACTCAGGCTCAGCAGAGTGTGAAGAAGATCCGCGAAGAAGATGCACAACCTCGTCCTCAGAAGGGGGACAAAGAGGTGTTAAATCATACGTGCTGCGGATATTGGTGTCGACCGGTTTCTTCTCCTTTGAAAGAATGTTCTTCAAATCCAAAGTAGGATCAAGACGATAATCTTCAAAATCATAAGGAGGAGCATCACTCTCATGAGGGAAGTAAGTGTTGAGAAATGCAGAGAAGTCTTCCTCAAATGAGTAATCATCCAAAGTAGGATCGAGTGATGGCGGAGGATCTTTATCATGGGAATAATGTCGAAAGAGTATCAGCCTCATCGAAATCATCGTATGTGGGCAGATCGGGATACTCGGAGGTAAGGTCATCATAATCATCCGAATCTGAGCTAGAATCATCATCATAAGCATCGAAGATCGGTGGAGAGTCATAAATGGGAGAAGGTTCCAAATTGGACCGAGAATCATCCACATCATCTTGAAAAAGTAGATTATCAATGGAAGAATCGAATAGAGGATTGTTGTAGACAACAAAGTCATCAAGCACATTAATCATATTCACTGATTCTCGTCCATAGGTTTTGCTTGTAAGCTTCCCCATTTTAAAAACTTGCGAATCATTCCCGACTCTTAAGATTAACTCACCTTCGGCAACATCAACTAGAGCTCGTCCGGTTCTCAAGAATGGCCGACCAAGTATTAAAGGAATACGAGGGTCCATTTCATAATCAACAACAACAAAGTCGACCGGGAAAGTAAATGTGCCAACTTTAATGAACACATCTTCGGCAATACCAACGGGGTAAGCGAGAGTACGATTTGCAAGTTCAAGAGTCATCTTTGTTGGAGTGAGGTCGGGTAATGATAGTGTTTTCCAAACACTCAAAGGCATCAAATTAATACTGGCCCCGAGATCAGCTAGGGCAGTAAATTCTTCAGTTTTGTTGAAAACGCAAGGCAACACAAAACGACCGGGATCTCTAAGCTTTTCCGGAAGTTCTTTAAGAATAACTGCGGAGCAGTTTTCATTTAAGCGTGTGTTGGCGAGCTCAAGCAACTTTTCCTTCTTGTTAAGAAATTCCTTGAATGCTTTGACAAATTTCGGCATGTGGACAAGTGCTTCGAGAAAGCTAATGTTGAAGTTCATTTGAGAGATGATCTTCACATAGCTCGACACTTGAGAGTCATCCTTGGTTAGCATTTTGGTCTTGCCTAAGCGAGAAGGATATAGGATATTAGGTTTGGGTGGTGAAGGTGTAGGTGTAGGTAAATGTTGAGATGTTGTAGGGTCATTCCTAGGTACATCGTCATGACAAGGCGGAGACGGTAATGGTGCACTAATACTAGGTGTAGGAGGAGTAGGGATAAATGGTGGTGGAGGAGGTGTAGATGATGGGGGCGGGATCGGTGGATCGACAATGGTAATTCCACTACGAGTAGTAATAGCACTCACATTTGCTCGCGGATTGGTGACGGTGTTTGAAGGTAGAGACTCGAAGAAGAAGGTTGAGCGGCGGGCAAGAAACCAGCGAGCATGTTCTTCAAATCAGTGGTTTGATTGCTAAAGGAGGATTGAATATTATCTCGAAGCTCGGATCTAATCTCATTTCCTTGCTTGGTTATATCTCCTTTAAGATTGATAATTTGACTATGTAGATTCTTGATTTGCTCACCTTGGGTTCTCATTATGGCTTCAACATTGGGATTAATGGGTGGGGTTTGTTGAGCGAGTAGGTGATAAGGATTAGAAGCTCTTGGTGGGATTTGGTTGCTTCTATTGTAGTTGGTAGCAGGGTTTTGGTTTTGAGGAGAAAAACCGGGTGAAAGGTAATTGTTTGATCGGTAACTCAGCAAATTTATATCCCCTTGAGGTCGAGCTTGGTAATTATCCGGTGAATAATTACCATAAGCTGCATACACATTTTCCGTATTTCCTTGAGTAGAAGGACAATCGGTGTATGAGTGTGGACCGCCACATGTTTCACAAGGATTAGCAACCGCTTTAACTTGTTGTTGTTGGTTTGAAGCGAGAAGCAAGATACTTTTGCTCATTTCAGTCATCATGCGGGTGAGTTTGGTCATATCAGGGTTTGCTGAAGTGGAAGAAACATTGACTCTCGGATTGTTCCTTGAAGAAGCGGAGGAATCCCAGTTTTTGTGGTGAGTAGTCATGTTCTCAATTAGCTCTCTACACTCCTCGGGTCTCCTTTTCATAAATGTGCCACCGTCGGCTGCATTAATCGTATCACGATCTCGAAAAGTCAATCCATTGTAGAAAGTATCTATTAAGGTCACAGGGAGCATGTTGTGGTTTGGACAACGATCAATCAAGACATTATATCTTTCCCAAGCATCAAAAAGAGATTCACCGGGTTCTTGCATGAAACCGCTGATTTGATTGCGAAGGCTCGTGACCATGGATGGTGGAAAGTAGCGCGACAAAAAGCGTTGAGTCATGTCTTCCCAAGTATGAATAGAATTCTTTGGAAGACGATCAAACCATTTCTCGGCATGATGTGATAAAGTATGTGGAAAGAGTTGTAGGCGAAGAACATCCATTGTGGCACCAGGCAACTTCATGCTTTGGGTGATTGTAATGAACTTGTCGAGGTGTTTGTTGGCATCATCATCAGGCAATCCACGGAATGGATTAGTTTGCACTTGCTGAATCATGTGGTGCTTCAACGAAAACTCGGGAGCGTTGATTTGCATCGGCGCAATCGGTCCTCCTCGTCCAAACATGGTAGGTTGACAAAGCTCCTCCATTGTCCGAAGATCGGGCTGTGGAAGAACATTGTTGTTATTGTTGAGGTGCGGTGGATTATTGTTGTTGTTAACACCTGACATACTTAAATCTTCTCGAGTCTCGGGCTCTTGATAATTAGAAGATCTAGTACGCATACACCTGAAAATGCAAAAGAAAAAGAAACCAAACACAAAGACAATATATATACACAATAAAGATAAAATCTTTTTGGATTTTTTAAATTTTTAAATTTTTATGGATTTTTAAATTTTTTTTAATTTTTATGATTTTTTGAATTTTTTGTGCAAGAAAATAACGCTCACAAGTGAACGTATCCCAAAAAGCAACGCGTCTTTCACAGTAAACCGTTAATCTTTACGAAAAGAGCCGGCAGCGGCGCCATTTGGTAACTAGGTTTTTCCTAGTAAGAAAATTATCGTTCTAGTGATCTAATCGAATTGATCTAGGTTCTCTGTGTGACTCAGTTGTTCTTTGGTGAAACAAAAAGTTGTGTCGTTGTAGTATTTAAAATAAAAGTGCAAAACAATTAAAGTAAATGACTTTAAAGTAAATCTAAATCTAATTTAAAGTGAAAGTGCGAGTATTTAAAAACGTGACTGGAATTAAAGGGCACTAAAGTAAAATAACGCAAGTTTAAATCTAACTAAGGCAAACTTAAAATGCAACTAAAGCTAAAACGTAAACTAGGGCAAGGCTAAAATAAATCTAAGGCAAATAAACTTAAAGTGCGAGTAAGGAAAAAGGCAGGAAAAATAAAGTTCGAAATTAAAAGGCAGAAAATTAAAAAAAACTAAAATAAAAGAAACCTAAAAATCAACTCTATTCGGAATAAATCCTTATCCGGAATATATTCCTATTCGGAATAAATTCCCCTATTCGGAATAAAATTCCCCTATTCGGAATATTAGCACTATCCGGAATAAGTTCCTACTCGGAATAATTGGCCCTATTCGGAATAAAGTCCTATGCGGAATATTCTCCTATGCGGAATAGTGTCCTATTCGGAATAAAAGTCCCTATTCGGAATAGAAGTCCCTATTCGGAATAGTGAAGCCTATTCGGAATACTTATCCTATTCGGAATATCCTTCCTATCCGGAATAATGGATATTCCGAATAAACCACCTTTGCTAAAACCTTTATCCGGAATATTGTCACCTATTCGGAATAACTTTTGGCTGGCTTGATTCGGAATATTGCTGGGCTGCGTTACCTGGGAAAGATCAGAAGCAGAAAACAAGCACCCCGAAGAACAAGGGAATACAGAGAGCACAGATTTAACAAAAGCTTAACAAAATCAACAAAAAGATTAAATCAAACCAATAACAAAACATCTACTAAGCATAAACAATCAATCCAAAACAACAAAACTAACAAAACTAATCAAGATGATCAAAACCAACTTAAATAAATCAACAAAAATCAAGAACATGAACATAAATAATTAAAATCAAAGATTAAGAGAGGTAGAATGAGAGATGAACAATAAAGATAAAGATTGACAAGAATTAAAAGAAAAACTTACTTGAAATTAAATGGTAATTAAGGTGCAAGACAAGTATTTAAATTTGACAAGTAATTAAATGACAAGGTAATTAAAAGTGGAAGAACTAATTGTCACTATTAGCCAACAAAATGAAAATGATTAAGAACTAATCTATATATAGGGGAGGATTAAGGAATGCTTAGGAAGCTTCCTCCCCTCTTTCCTTTCTCCTTAATTGCATGCTTAGTCCTTCCTTCTTAATCTCTTTGTTAATTGCACCATTAGTCCTTAAGCCTTTAAATCTTCTTTAATCTTGGACTTTAATGACTTTTGGCTCGGGATTTCTTTGAACTCGCCTTTTAATTCTTCAATAAATTAGACTTGAGTTTTTCGGCTTTTGATAAACTTCCGTCTTTTAACTTTTTCTTCGATAAATCTTCAGAATTGGTCTTGGACTTCCGTTCTTTTTGCGCTCTTGACTTCTTGACTTCGTCTTTCGTCTTTTTCTTCGATAAAAGCCCGTGAATGCCCGTGTTTTCTCCACTTTTCACAATTTCGTCCTAAATCACAACAAAAACACAAACCACGCATAATTCCGACATAAAAGACATAAAATACACGTTTTGGCTCGGTTATTATTGTAATTAAGTGGTAAAAAGGATGGGTGTTTACACACCTATCAGGCATATTCCCTATTGATGAGGATGTAAGGAATAAAGGAGGAAACACCTAAATTATAGGCTGAAGACGGGATATAAGATGGTATGGAAATTAAGATTGTGGAGAGACAAGCGAAAAGTAGTATGGAGGAAGAATGATTCGAGGGAGCAAGAGGTTGTGAAGATAGTGGGGTGATATTGAAGAGAAACCGTTAGAGCAAGAGGTTAGTAGTCACGAACAATGGAACGTCCACCTAGAGAAAAGGTGTAACACATGTTAGTATGAAGGATGGTTAGTTACTTGGTGCCGAGCATGGGAAAGCAAGGATGAGGTGGTGGTTATGACATGTTTCTTGTGAATATTATAGGAAGCTTTTGGTTATGCAATCCTGCATATACCATTGGATGTGTTTAAGGTTGGGAGAACTTCCGAATGATGGAAAATCCGTAGAGGATAGAAGCCGTTAGGTATGGTGATAGGAATTGTAGTAGAAACTGCTGGAGTTAATTCATAGGAGATGAGGTGGATCACCGTTATAGTGGGATGAAGTTAGAAGCGGACAACGTATTGGACCGGAGGTGGATCGGAAAACTATGGAGGTGGTGGCAGTGACTAAGTAGAGGTTGAAAATAGCAAAGAGCCGACAAGAGAGCTATGCGGACAAGAGGCGTAAGCCGTTGAGATTTGAGATAAAGTTATGCTAAAGGTTTCACCATGGAAAGGGGTGATGCGGTTTGGAAAGAAAAGGGAAGTTAGCACCTAGATTTGTTGGTCCATTTGAAATCCTTGAAAGGATTGGGCTAGTGGCGTATAGGTTGAGATTACCGGAGGAATTAAGTAGTGTGCATGACGTATTTCATGTATCAAACTTGAGGAAATGCTTAGGAAGAACTGACTTGTAAGTACCGTTGGATGATATTAGTATGGATACGAGTCTTCGTTTTATCGAAGAGCCGATAGAGATTTTGGGTCATGAAGCTAGGACGTTGGATAAAAAGGGTAATATACCGTAGTTATGGGTAGATGGAATTTGGAACATGGACTAGAGTTCACGTGGGAACGGGAAGGATTTATGAGGAGCAAGTATTCTCAGCTAATTGATAATAACGATCCTAAGGAGTAAATCTCGGGACGAGATTTCTATTAGGAGGGAGTGATGTGACAACCGTGGTTTTGAGGTTCGTCACTTGGTCTTATCTTAAGGTTAATTTATGTGTGACTATGTGATTTGCGTGTTTACATGTTATTTTGCGTGAACAAGGTTGGTGTGGATATCGTTTATGGGTATAAAGTACTCATAAGTAACTCGAGGAACGGTTATTTCATGTTCATGAGCTCACAAATTAGTGACTATGAAATGAAATGGTGTTATTTTGGTGTTTTACGTATACATATAAGTATTATAGTAAATCGTATTTTTTTTACGATTTGGGGTTTAGCATTTAGAGGTCTCGGGTAAGGTGTTTAGTCATGTGAGTATTTTTCGGGATGGTTTTAAGTCATTTAGGACTTAGTTATAAAGTTTATTTCAAAATTTAAGATTTTTTTAAAAACTTTATATTTTACGTTTTTTTTCGGTATACGCGTAAAATTGACTAGTTTTACGGTTTTAAGGTTTCAGAGGCTTTAGGAGCTGAAATAAATTAAGATAAATTAAGGTATTATTAATAACATAATAATAAGTAATAAAAAGAAAAAAAAATAAAAAAATATATGTTAAAGTCGGTTTAGGCCGATTAAAAAGAAAGAAAAGGGAAAAAAGGAAAAAGGGAACCGGGCTTTTGTAATGGGCCAAGGACTTGTTAGGAAATTATATAAAGACTTTTAATTAACTAAAAACATATCATAATCCCCTGGAGATCAAGCTTAAGTCGAAATCAATGGAGTCTATTTAGGGTTCTTCATTAATTTTTCTTCTTTCAAAAATTCTAAGGTAAAATCTTCAATATACTTTTTAATTAAATTGTTTTTAATTCTCTTACAATCAATACATGATAGATCTAGGGTTAAGTTAATTATGAATTCTGTATTATAATGGTATAAACATGAATAGATTAATTAGAGATAATAATTATACATGGTAATAACTATGATTTTACTAGGTTGAAAGTTCGTTTCTCGGTATCTTCTCGAATTGATTTCCGGTTCAAAATGCGACTCAATTGTTTTTGGTGAAAAAGAATATTTTTGGTTGTTTTAAAATAAATGTGCAAGACGTAAATGAAAATGACGTTAATTTAAATCTAAATCTAATTTAAAATAAATGACGAGAAATTAAAGTGTGGCGTAAATTTAAATAGCACTTAAAGTAAATGACGCAAACTTAAAACTATCTAAGGCAAACTTAAAACGCAACTAAAACTTAAACTAAGGCAAGGCTTAAAATAAATCTAAGGCAAGTAAACTTAAAGTGCAACTAAGTAAAAAGGCGGGAAAAGTAAAGCTTAAAAATTAAAACTTAAAAACTGAAACTAAAAAGAACCTGGAAACAGCTAATTCGGAATAATCCTTCGTTCGGAATAATCACTCATCCGGAATGTCACCTTCGTTCGGAATGATTCTTCTTCACTCGGAATAATTACCAAAACCTTGATCCGGAATGTTACGAATGACCCCTTGATCCGGAATATTATTCCGAATAAACGACTTGATCCGGAACAAATTCTTCACTCGGAATGTCAGCTTGATTCGGAACTTCCATTGATCTGGAATATTCCACTGGTTTAGAATATTCTGAACACAACCTTGATTCGTAATATATGATGTTCCGAATGAAGACCTTTGATTCAGAATGTTGTCTTGGTTTGGAATAACAAACTTATCCTGAATATGTCACTTATCCGGAATATTAGCTTGGTTCGGAACAATCAAAACACCACCTTTATACAGAATAACTTGTCTTGCCCTTGATTCGGAATAACCTGGAGAAATACAGTAACGAAGAACACGGGACAAAAAGAAACACGAATCTAGACAAAACTAATCAAAATCAACCACAAGATTAAATCAAACTAATCACAAATAATCAACTAATGATAAACAAACTATCCAAAACAATAAAACTAACAATAATAACCACAATAATCAAAACCCACTTAATCAATTTAATAAAAACTCAAGAACATGAACATAAACAATAAAGCATAAAGATTAAAATCAAACAAGAAAGGTAGATAGGAGATGAACAATAAAAGTAAAGATTAACAATAATTAAAAGGAAACTTACTTGAAATTAAATGAATTTAAGGTGCAAGACAAGTATTTAAATTGGACAATTAAGTAAATGACATGTATTTAAATGTGCAAGGAAGTGAAAATGGAAGAACTAGTGTCACTCTAGCCAACAAAAACAAATGAAAGGAAAATGAAGACTATTTATAGGAGGATTAGGGAGGTGCTTAGAGGAAGCTTCCTCCCCTCTTTCTTCTTTCTTTAATTGCATCATTAAGTCCTTAATCTTCTTAATTTTTGACTTCAACGACTTTGTCTCGGGATTTCTTCTCTCGTCTTGTAATTTCTTCAATAAATTAGACTTGAGTTCTTCGGCTTTTTGTAAACTTCCGTCTTTTGACTTTTTCTTCGATAAATCTTCAGAATTGGTCTTGGACTTCCGTTCTTTTTGCACTCTTGATTTCTTGACTTCGTCTTTTGTCTTTTTCTTCGATAAAATCCCGTGAATGCCCGTGTTTTATCCCCTTTTAACATTTTCGTCCTAAATCACAACAAAAACACAAACCACGCATAATTCCGACATTTACGACATAAAATACACGTTTTGGCTTGGTTATTATTGTAATTAAGTGGTAAAAAGGATGGGTGTTTACACACCTATCAAATCCCTTACACTTGACCATTGCAATGTCCTCATGCAATGCATTAGTTACAAAGCACGTTTTACATTTTCCATCATAATCAATCCATGTTGGCCTTTATTAAAGAGATAGAAAATTAAAAACATTCAAAGTAAAGAAATCAAATCATACCTTCGGGTTTTGGAAATGTCATGAATGATCATCATCCTCAAGTTTTCACATTCTCCAAACCAAGCTTAAAAACGAGATCATTGTTATTATAAGTTAACAAACTAACACGAACTCATGTGGGCTAATTATTTACTTAGACTCCCTTATTCCTAGGTGTATCTCTTATATTTTATTGTTGTCTTGAATGATCACGAGGATGCTTGTTTGAGTTATTTCGATAGTTATTAAGTCTGAAAATAAAGTGGGATGATTTACAATAGTTAGCTAAAGGATAAAATCTTTTAAAACTGCTTCTCGGGACCTCATAAAGTTCATATCTTGGCATAACTCGCTTCACAATTTGAGACCTTTCTCAGACCGATATTTGGCAGCGACTTCATACTTCAAATCTTGAGAGACGTTCATGAAATAATGGTCTTCTCTTCATAATAGGAATTTCTTCACTTGAAGTTTTGAGAGATTCTTCATATTTGGACCACGACTTCTTCATTTTTCTCCAATCATTACTTTGGACTTTGATATACAACGATCCGCCTCCTTTTTGGACTTGGATCTATTTATCCTCATACCTTGTTAGGGCCTTTTTGGATAGACTTCTCCATGATCTTTACGGGAGTATTTGCTTTTCGTCGTGTGTCTCGATCCTTCATATTGATTTTCGATAAATGATTCTTCACATCACTTGGGATCTTTAGCAACAAAATGTAGCCCTCATGCCTTGTTAGGGCCTTTTCGGACTCGCCAATCTTCGCATCCCGCTTTAATAAGTTATGCCTTGGCTATGAACTCTAATCCATACCGAGCAACTTTTAAACGATCTTGGGCTAGAAGCTAAGTAACTTTTCAAATCGTACAACCTTATTTTTTGCAGATAAATTTATTAGCAAGCGATGGGAGAATAGGCTTATAATTAACTCACATAAATTCACGAAAGGATACCAAACTTATAATTGACTCTATCATCTCTCGTTCTCCACAGTTTAAAATCTCAAGGAATGAGACTCGTGGATGCTTAGCCTATTAAATCAAAGTTTTGGGTTTTCGAGTCGCCTATAGGATCATGCAAATTCTTAGACTTTTTCAAGTTTAGAAATCGCATTTTAAAGTTCCCTTGATAAACGACTCTTTAGGATCAATTATAGGAACTTGCGAAAAGTTCTTGTTCTTAACCCGTGAGAGTTAAGACTTTCGCGTTTTATAGCTCCCTATATAAAAGCCTAGCAAAACTTGACTTAAACACGTTAAGGATACTAGCTAGAGTGAACTTAAATAAGTAAACTTGGGTTGAGTCAAAAGATTCACAACATTTGAAAATTAAAACCACTTTATTAAAATTTATTCTAGTAAAGAAAGAAAATAACTATACAAAAGGAAAAACTAACAGGCCAAAATAGATCAAAATTTTTGAAAAATGTCGAAAAATTGATTTTCCGGTTAAAATGAGGACAAATACAAGGAAAAGGCCACTTAACTTCGATAGAAGTCCCCCCTACACTTAATATAAACATTATCCTCAATGTTTAAGCATGTGGGAGTAAACTCCCCTACACTTAGGACATTGTGCACGTTGTTTAAATCTCGCTAAGGAAGAGACAACTAACGAGATTCCTATTTTAATATTGAGAAATATAAAATAGTGAATCGAAAAGAGTTTAGGATAGAACCGGGAAGATGGGAACACGGAATCACGGTTCGTCAAGAGTCATCAAGAGTGTGTCTTTGAAGCTCTAATCCCTGCACATGATAAGAAAGAAAACAATAAACACCACGGGGCTCCCCCTACACTTATGGTGAAAACAGGGAAAGATAGATAGATAATCGGGTTGCCTCCCAAAAAGCGCTTGTTTTTGTTAACCGAGTCACGAGCCTGACTCGTCCTTGATTAGCATAGGAAGAAGCATGAAACACATCCACCGGGATCAAATACATAGTTTTCGTCCATCAAATAGCACAAGCTTAAGGCGAACAAGGCAAGCCAAATAAGAGTAGGCAAGGTTCTCTTAAGCAAAGATGGAGCGCGGTGGGAGCAAGGGTGAAGAGGTGCAAGCATATCTTCATAAGTTCCAAAGATTTTTCTTTTTATTTCATCAGATGGATACTGAGATGGCTTAAAAATTTCAATACCGGGGTCGAACACCTTTTCCTTTAGGGGAAAATAGCACTCAGGCTCAGCAGAACTTGAAGATGATCCGCTAAGAAAATGCACAACCTCGTCCTCAGAAGGTGGACAAAGAGGTGTCAAAACATAAGTGCTGCGGACGTTGGTGTCGTCCGGTTGCTTCTCATTTGAAAGAATTTTCTTCAAATCCGAAGTAGGATCAAGACCATAATCATCAAAGTCTAAAGGAGGAGCATCACTCTCATGAGGGAAGTATGTATTGAGAAAAGTAGAGAAGTCTTCCTCAAATGAGTAGTCATCCAAAGTAGGATTAAGCATGGTAGGCGGAGGATCTTCATCATGTGAAGAATCACTCGAAAGAGTATCGGCCTCATCAAAATCATCATAGGTGGGCATGTCGGGATACTCGGAAGTAAAATCATCATAATCATCTCCATCGAAGCTAGAATCATCATCATAAGCATCAAAGATCGGTGGAGAATCATATATGGGTGAAGGTTCCAAATTGGAGAGAGAATCATCCACATCATCTTGAAAAAGTGGATTATCAATGCAAGAATCGAATAGAGGATTGTTGTAGACGACAAAATCATCAAGCACATTAATCATATTCACTGATTCTCTTCCAAAGGATTTGCTTGTAAGCTTCCCCATTTCAAAAACTTATGCATCATCCCCGACTCTTAAGATAAGTTCACACTTATCCACATCTATTAAAGCTCTACCGGTTCTCAAAAATGGGCACCCAAGTATTAACGGAATACGAGGGTCCATTTCATAATCAACAACGACGAAGTCGACCGGGAAAGTGAATGTTCCAACTTTAATGAACACATCTTCGGCAATACCAACGGGGTAAGCGAGAGTGCGATTGGCAAGCTCAAGAGTCATTTTGGTGGGTGTAAGGTCGGGCAATGATAACTTTTTCCAAAACACTTAAAGGCATCAAATTAATACTTGCCCCGAGATCGGCTAAGGCACTAAATTTGTAGGTTTGGTTAAAACTACAAGGGAGCACAAAACGACCGGGATCTCCAAGTTTCTCCTGAAGTTCTTTAAGAAGGACGACAAAACAATTTTCATTCAATCGAGTATTGAAAAACTCGGCCATCTTCTCCTTCTTATTAAGCAATTCCTTAAACATCTTGACAAATTGTGGCATTTGGGCAAGAGCTTCAACAAGGGTAAAGGTGATTTTCATGCCGGCAATCTTTTCCAAAAAGTTAGCGACTTGCATGTCATTCTTTGTCAAAATTCGAGCCTTGTTGAGTCGAGAAGGGTAAGGAATGCTGGGGTTGGGTGGTGGGGGTGTAGAAGGTGAAGGTTGAGATGTTGAAGGGTTAAAGGTGGAAGGTGGGGTTGGTGGAGAATTCAGGTTGGGTACTTCATCACGACGAGGCGAAGACAATAATGGTGTACTAATACTAGGTGTGGGAGTATTAGGGATAAATGGTGGTGGAGGAGGTGTAGATGATGGGGGCGGGATAGGTGGTCCTACTAAAGTAACTCCACTACGGCTAGTAATAACACTCACATTCGCTCGTGGATTGGTGACGGTGTTTGAAGGTAGAGAACTCGAAGTAGATGGTTGAGTGGTGGGCAAGAAACTAGCCAGCATATTCTTCAAATCATTCGTTTTATTGCTGAAGGAGGATTGAATATTATTTCGAAGCTCGGATCTAATGTCATTCCCTTGCTTGGTTATATCCCCTTTCAAATTGATAATTTGGCTTTGTAGATTCTTGATTTGCTCTCCTTGGGTTCTCATCAAAGCTTCGACATCTTTATTGATGGGTGGGGCTTGTTGAGCGGGTGGGTGATAAGGATTAGAAGCTCTAGGTGGGATTTGGTTGCTTCTATTGTAATTGTTGTTGTTTTGGTTTTGAGGAGAAAAACCGGGTGAAAGGTAGTTGTTTGACCAGTAACTCGGCAAATTTCTATCCCCTTGAGGTCGGACTTGGTAATTTTGCAATGAATAATTACCATAATCCGCATACACATTTTCCGGATTGCCTTGAGTAGAAGGACAATCAGTGTATGGGTGAGGACCGCCGCATGTCTCACAAGGATTGGCTACCGCTTTAACTTGTTGTTGGTTTGTAGCGAGGAGCAAGATATTTTTGTTCATTTCGGCCATCATGCGGGTGAATTCGGTCATATCGGGGTTTGCTGAAGTAGAAGAAACATTGACTCTCGGGTTCTTCCTTGAAGAAGCGGAGGAATCCCAGTTTTTGTGATGAGTAGTCATGGTCTCAATAAGCTCTCTACACTCCTCGGGTCTTCTTTTCATAAATGTGCCATCGGCGGCTGCATTAATCGTATCACGATCATGAAAAGTCAAACCGTTGTAGAAAGTATCAATTAAGGTCACATGGAGCATGTTGTGGTTTGGGCAACGATCGATCAAAACATTATATCTTTCCCAAGCATCAAAGAGAGATTCATCAGGTTCTTACATGAAACCGCTGATTTGATTGCGAAGGCTCGTGACCATGGATGGTGGAAAGTAGCGCGACAAAAAGCGTTGAGTCATGTCATCCCAAGTATGAATGGAATTTTTCGGGAGACGATCAAACCATTTCTCGGCGTGGTGTGATAAAGTATGTGGAAAGAGTTGAAGGCGTAGAACATCCATTGTGGCACCGGGCAACTTCATGCTTTGAGTGATAGTAATGAATTTGTCGAGGTGTTTGTTGGCATCATCATCAGGCATTCCGCGGAATGGATTAGTTTGCACCTGCTGAATCATGTGGTGCTTCAACGAAAACTCCGGAGCCGTGATTTGCATCGGCGCAGTCGGTCCTCCTCGTCCAAACATTGTTGGTTGACAAAGCTCCTCCATTGTCCGAAGATCGGGCTGTGGAAGAACATTGTTGTTGTTATTATTGAGGTGCGGTGGATTATTGTTATTATTCACACCTGCCATAGCTAAATCTTCTCGAGTCTCGGGCTCTGGATAAGTAGAAGATCTAGTACGCATACACCTGTAAAGTCAAAAGAAAAAGAAACCAAACACAAAGAGAATATATATACTTTAAAGATAAAAATAAAATCTTTTTGGATTTTTGAAAAATTTTAATTTTTATGGATTTTTTTAACAATTTTTAATTTTTATGGTTTTTTGAAATTTTTAAGCCAGAAAAAAACGCTCACGAATGAACGGATCCCAAAAAGCAACGCGTCTCTCACAGAAAACCGTTAATCTTCACGAAAAGAGCCGGCAGCGGCGCCATTTGATAACTATGATTTTACTAGGTTGAAAGTTCGTTTCTCGGTATCTTCTCGAATTGATTTCCAGTTCAAAATGCAACTCAATTGTTTTTGGTGAAAAAGAATATTTTTGGTTGTTTTAAAATAAATGTGCAAGACGTAAATGAAAATGACGTTAATTTAAATCTAAATCTAATTTAAAATAAATGACGAGAAATTAAAGCGTAGCGTAAATTTAAATAGCACTTAAAGTAAATGACGCAAACTTAAAACCATCTAAGGCAAACTTAAAACGCAACTAAAACTTAAACTAAGGTAAGGCTTATAATAAATCTAAGGCAAGTAAACTTAAAGTGCAACTAAGTAAAAAGGCGGGAAAAGTAAAGCTTAAAAATTAAAACTTAAAAACTGAAACTAAAAAGAACCTGGAAACAGCTCATTCGGAATAATCCTTTGTTCGGAATAATCACTCATCCGGAATGTCACCTTCGTTCGGAATGATTCTTCTTCACTCGGAATAATTACTAAAACCTTGATCCGGAATGTTCCGAATGAACCCTTGATCCGGAATATTATTCCGAATAAACGACTTGATCCGGAACAAATTCTTCACTCGGAATGTCAGCTTGATTCGGAACTTCCACTGATCCGGAATATTCCACTAGTTCGGAATATTCTGAACACAACCTTGATTCGGAATATATGATGTTCCGAATGAAGACCTTTGATTCGAAATGTTGTCTTGGTTCGGAATAACAAACTTATCCTGAATATGTCACTTATCCGGAATATTAGCTTGGTTCGGATCAATCAAAACACCACCTTTATCCAGAATAACTTGTCTTGTCCTTGATTCGGAATAACCTGGAGAAATACAGTAACGAAGAACACGGGACAAAAAGAAACACGAATCTAGACAAAACTAATCAAAATCAACCACAAGATTAAATCAAACTAATCACAAATAATCAACTAATGATAAACAAACTATCCAAAACAATAAAACTAACAATAATAACCACAATAATCAAAACCCACTTAATCAATTTAATAAAAACTCAAGAACATGAACATAAACAATAAAGCATAAAGATTAAAATCAAACAAGAAAGGTAGATAGGAGATGAACAATAAAAGTAAAGATTAACAATAATTAAAAGGAAACTTACTTGAAATTAAATGAATTTAAGGTGCAAGACAAGTATTTAAATTGGACAATTAAGTAAATGACATGTATTTAAATGTGCAAGGAAATGAAAATGGAAGAACTAGTGTCACTCTAGCCAACAAAAAACAAATGAAAGGAAAATGAAGACTATTTATAGGAGGATTAGAGAGGTGCTTAGAGGAAGCTTCCTCCCCTCTTTCTTCTTTCTTTAATTGCATTATTAAGTCCTTAATCTTCTTAATTTTTGACTTCAACGACTTTGTCTCGGGATTTCTTCTCTCGTCTTGTAATTTCTTCAATAAATTAGACTTGAGTTCTTCGGCTTTTTGTAAACTTCCGTCTTTTGACTTTTTCTTCGATAAATCTTCAGAATTGGTCTTGGACTTCCGTTCTTTTTGCACTCTTGATTTCTTGACTTCGTCTTTTGTCTTTTTCTTCGATAAAAGCCCGTGAATGCCCGTGTTTTATCCCCTTTTCACATTTTCGTCCTAAATCACAACAAAAACACAAACCACACATAATTCCGACATTTACGACATAAAATACACGTTTTGGCTTGGTTATTATTGTAATTAAGTGGTAAAAAGGATGGGTGTTTACACACCTATCACATGGTGATGGTAATTAATTAAGCTAATTGTGTTAAATTCGTTTTTAAAAACTGGGCAAAATTTTATGTCACTTGTTTTGATCATATCTAGAGTTCTACGAACCCTTATTTTGCAATCCAAGCATCCCTGAATAGGTATTTGAAGTTGCTTTCAAATTCAAGAAACGAGAACTAAATTGGTGGTCGGGAGGTGGGTCAAATACAGGTTAAACAGTCGGAGGTCAAAACAGTTTTGAAATCAGTCGGGTTTAATTTAATATTTTAAGGTGATTGGGGTACTTAGGAGTACACTTGAGCCCTCTAATAAGCATGGTAGTTGGTTTATATATTAAATAAGAGACCTGAAGGGTGGCTAAGCAAATGGGTTAGGTTAAGACCCCCTAATCATAACAAACTTTTTGTATGTTCAAAATCGGTAATATGCGGATAGGCAGAAGTATATATATATATATATATATATATATATATATATATATATATATATATATATATATATATATATATATATATATATATATATATATATATCGGGGCCTTAACAGTAGCTTTAAGGTTGGGGCAAAAAGGAGGAGTTAGCCGAAATATTTAAGGGCATAGGGTTTACTTTACAGAGATCATGGGTATGGTTAGGTGGGCGTTTGGCTTATAGTTTGTAGACCTAAAAACCGGGACTGTTTTGGGTAAAATGTTAACGAGACGGGTTATGAAGTAAACTAAGTTAAGGGCTTTATAGAGGGGTGTAATGAGATGCTTAGAGCATATAAATGAGGTATACATATGGGAGAAGGTTAGATGTCCATCATGGGTTGATGAGCCATCTTAGTGTTTGGTTCATGTTTTGATTGTGTGCTTTTGTTTGTTAGCTTTTTGCTAGTGCGTGGATTTTTGGAGAAGCTCAATCAGGTGAGTTTCATAGTCCCATATCTTTTAATGATTTTCACTTCCAGATGGGACGGAAGAGACACTGTATGGTTTTGTAACTAATGCTGTCAATGTTTTTATGGTTTGTGATGGACTTGTGTGTGCACTTATGTGATTAACTGCTATGTGATTCTTGATTGTGTTTATGATTTGGATCTGGGGACACGTACCGTCTCAGTTATTGTGGTTTGACTTGGTACCAAGGGGATGTTGACAAGGCGGGGCCTTGGGGAGGTACATAGATGTGTGAGCATCTATGGGAGAAATGGATAATGACAAGGCGGAGCCTTGGGATTGGTACATAGGTGTATGGGCGCCTATGGTACCATGGTGTTTAGTAAGGCTGGGAGCCTTGGATTTGGTTTGGAATGATTGATCTTGAATGTTAGTTGTTAATGCATACTTGTAGCACATTGTCCATATGTTTAGTGGTTTATGGTTGTTCACAGCTTATTATAATCTATTTTCGGTTGGAGTCTAAACCTATGACTCTCACCAACATTATGTTGACGTGTTTTAGTGTCTCTTTCAGGTGATAAAGTGGTTAAGCGTGAGAACATATTTGGCTAGGATTGGAGTCGCGTAGGAATGCATTTAGAAGGAGATCCCCGTTCCTTCTTAGTTTATTTTTCTGTGTGTTTCAATAAGTGATACTATGAACCTATATGTTGATTTGTTTGTCTTGGGTAAGAGGTAGGACTGTTACCTACATACCTAGACTCCTACATTGATGAGATATTGTCATGACATTTGTGTCACCTTTTATGACATTTCTAATTCATATAATTCTCTCTATGGACACGCTATTGTTGTGATGATATCCATGCATCGCGTCCCATATTCCGCCATGGTGGGGTGTGACATTAATCCTGTTTGGAAGTGAGATAGAACCACCATGGATTTTATCATAAATATTCCAAGGTCATCATCTGGATTTGATTCGATTTGGGTCATCATCGACAAACTGACCAAATATGCTAATATCATCCCCGTTAATGATAAATTCTCGATGGAGAAGTTGACTCTTTTGTATTTAAAGGAGTTGTGTAAGGTGTGCCTGTATCGATTATCTCTATCAAGATCCTCGCTTCGCATAGAATTTCTGGAGATTCCTTTAGAAGTCATTGGGAACGAATCTTGATATGATTACTTCTTACCACCCCAATCGAAGGGACAAGGTAAGTAACGATACAAACACTAGAAGTCTTGTTTTATGTTTGAATAATTGACCTTTGGTAATGAACAGGATAATCGCTTTCCTTTGGGGAGACTATCCTTGATAATTATCGCATTAGGATCGAGAACGAATCTTGCGAGGATCTATATAAAGAAAAGTTTAAGAGCATCTGTAGGCAGGAGTTGGGATGGAAATACCCGACCCGCGAGACCTGAAATGATTGTTGAAATTAGGATCTGATTATTGACTGCTAGTAGTGGGCATGAGGTTATGTGAATATGAAATGTAGATCTTGAAGTTTAGGATGGGTAGCAAAGCTATGCCGAGAATTTTTCATCATGGAAAGATGAATGTATAATCTAAAAGATCGTGGGAATCTAAGTCCCTGTTGTATGGGACCATTGAGATAATGTTAAGATTTGGTCTGAGTGGCATATAAGCTAGATCTACCCTAGGACTTCAAGGGCTGCATGAATTATGTTTCGTATAACGAACTTGATAAAATGTCTATCAAGTGAAAATATGATTATTTCTTAATGAAGTTTGGATCGGCAAAAAGTTGCATTCATCAAAAACCAGTGGACATCATGGATAGAGAAAGTAAGTCAACTTAAGCCTGATCGTATTCCCATAGTTATGTTTGATGAAATTCGCGTATTGTAATGAATTACACTTGAGAGAAAAGACCGAATGTGGAGGAAATACCCACATGGCCTTAACTCTATAAGAAGCGAGTAGTAAGATGAATTGATCTTTGAGGACAAAGATACTCTTTAGGGGTAACTACTGTGACAATCTGTCAATTTGAGGTCGATATTTATTCTCAAATATTATTTAAAATTATTATTTTATTGTTAATTTATGAACTAACTCACATTTGGGAAGAAATTGGGGTTTACGTCTTAAAGTAGCATCGACTACTAAATTGGAGAACTCTACGTTACGTGTTTACGTTTACATACTCCGCTTTTGTAACAGTCCGACATTTCAAATAATAGATTTATTCTCGTTTATTACTTTGAAATTTTAATTTGTGTTGGTTCATAAACTCACAAATTTACGAGAAGAGATTAGGACTTACGTGCATAATTTTGCGTCTTTAACGATTAAACCGGAAACCCTAGGTTTACGTATTTACGCTTTTGAACTCCGTTTTTGATGAGACAATTTTTATTAGAATCGTTTTGTGCCGTAGATTCATAATTTATAAAAACGTTTTTCGTAAATCGACCCGAGGACACGTAAATCAAGGAAAATAGAATCGAGGAGTACCCGTAAATTAGTGGAGATGAGACAAGTGGGACACTTGTCCCACCTCCACTATGGGCGGCATAAACAATCCACCACACACTCTTGTTGTCAAAAATCTAGCAAATGTGTAAGACACATGTCTTACTACATGCACTAAACCACTAAAATCACAAAACCACCAACTTCTACTCACACGCACAATCTTAACCAAAATTTTTTCATCAAACACTCTCCTCTCTCTCTTTGTGTCGTCCCACTTTCACAATCAAACACCATCTTCATCAATTTTTAACTACAAACTTTATCTATAATCAACATATGTTGATCACCACTTGAAAAGATGAAGATTGGAGGTGATTTTAACAAGTGAAAAGAAGTTTTTATGGAGTCCAAGGGCTGATTTTCAAGAAGGTGTTCATCCACTTGAAGATTTCTAAAAGTCCATTTGCTAAGTTTAAGATTCGGTGGCAAGATCAAGCCTTGTTCATCTAAAATCTCATCCTTTCCATCATATTGATTGGTATAACGATCAACTTCTTTCTATCACCTTGTTATTTTATAAATGTACTCATGTATTTTCTTCATAAATGTAGATGTATATGATGATGAATGATGATCAAAAATATTATGTGGGGATTTTGTGTTAATAGATTTGGTTAAAAAGACTAAAATCAACAAGTAAGTATCAATATGATCACTTGGCTAAATGGCTTATATTATTAAATATACAGATAGATATATGATTTTTACATATGTGGAGAGTTGGCCACTCAATGGAATCATTAAAATGAGCAAGATATGATCAAAATACTATTGAGGTACAAATCTGTATAGTCTGTTTTGGACGAATTATTTAAAATACTTAGAGGATGATTGAGCAGTAGCTATAATAGAGTTATTTGTAGCACACATCATGTAGTTTATGATGCTCAATTTTGAGCTTCTATCTCCTTGTAGAACTCAAGATATGGCAAAATGGTGGAATGGACTTTAGTAATCAGATTTGTAAATAAACTATATAGTATAAAAAGAGCACTCAAGTAAATTATCATTATTAAATAAATAGATAAAACCCACTAACTAATAATAATTATTATGAAATGAGTTGTATACTATAGTAAATAAACATGAAATTTTATAAAAGTAAAACTCAAATGTTTTCTAAAATTATAAAACTATATATAAGTTTTAAGTATTTTCGGCTAAAACCGAAAGATTAACGTTTTCGCCAAATTAAACTTAGACGGTCGGACCCGTCTAATGTAACATTTTTATAACTCATATACTGATATGTAAACACATTTGACAAGTAAAAACCGATAAACCCGAGCTTTATAACTTATGGACTTTAATGTGCCAAAGTAGCCTTATTGGACCATTAGCCCAACTAGTTTGGCTTAACACTAATGGACTTACTCATGGGCTTAACCCACTTGGGCTCAACATATGAGTATAGGCCTGGTATTAAAAGTATAAATCGGCTAATATAATGAATTGAACTCTTAATGGGCTTATTGGGTCTTAATATGTAATTGGGTTGAAACTAATATAACTAGTCTAAATTAACTAACACATGACAACTATAATGTTGTATGAAGAGATAAAATCCAACTTGATCATCATTATAATTATGATATCATTATATATACATAACGACTTTTTATAAAGTTATTGGGCATAGCCTAAGACCGAGTACTATTTGTCTAGGTTTCCCGTGATCGAGGCACGTACCATACGTCCTAATTGCCGATAACCCGCCTTCCCACACCAATGTGAGTTCATAGCCTCGCACTCTTTTAAATGTTTTATGAAATATTTTATGAAATGTTTTATAAACCCGCGAGGGAGATAACATGTTAGTTTCAATAAAAATAGGACACCAGTTGTCCTGATTGTATGCTTATTGATATGGACCCGAATGATTATATGACCCAATGAATGAAAGGAAATGGATTATTATTAGTTAGGTTATGTCACTAAAAGTCCCATTAGCATGAATTGTGAACTACCGGGATTTGGTAGACGCTTATGCATATAATAGTACTATTGGGGGAAGATCACCCCAGTTCGCGCCGTGACGGTTGATCCCCGTCGTGCCACATTGATTGGTAAGCGAATTTATGTATGAGAAGATTTATATAAGCGTGATTATTGTGACGACACGCTGTTTTAGATGGGCAAAGGAATTACGAGTTAGCTACCCGATATATGTGATAGAAAAGTAACAATGTCATGCGGCTTATAATAATCCAATAATGAAAATACTGATATACGAGTTGAATTACAATATATTGCCTGACTAGCAATACGGGGTCTTATTACTGATATTATGTTCGTGTTTTGGTTTTACATAACCATTTTCATATAACGGTTTTATTTAACTCTATACAACGTTATAAAACGTATTGTATGATGTTTTTGCGACAATGGTTCGTATAATGGTTTTGAAGGCAAAAGCTTATATTCTGATTTATGACAAAGATTCGTATAAAATGTCTTTGGCCTATTTTATAGCCTACGACAAAGATTTGTACAAAATGATTTTCGGTAATAATTATATATACCGGTGATATATTAATGGTTTTTATTAAACTCTATGAATTCACTCGGCTTTTCGCTGACTTTTCTTTTAACATGTTTTATCACAGGTACTTGAAGGTAATTCTCGGGAAGACGACAAGAATTTATGGCCCGCATTCAAATAAAATTTTCTATTCAAATGTTTTGTAAATTTGTATGACATATTATGACCTGAGGACCTATGTAATTTGATATTCATGAATGAAAAATGCTTTATTATTAAACGACGCGATTTTTAAGCGTTGTCTATGATTTGAGTAATGTGCTATCCCGTAACACCAACGACTCTTCCGCTGATTCAATATGTGAGTATTTGGGGGTGTTACATATATAATCACCATGAGTACGTATGTGCTATTGGCAGGGGCTATATTGAAGATTTTCTAAAATGTTCACCGAAAACCAGGTTACAAGCTGAGCTAGTTGCGCTAGTTGAGGGTGGCTGAGCACCCGCTAGCTACCCTACTAGCTCCGCCCCTGCTTAGCGCCATGGCTCTGGCGTCGTGGTTACCAGCCTACGCCATGAATTTTACTTTTTATTTTTGGATCTAAAAAGTATATACCCTTTATGACATAAAAATACCCATATAACACTAAAAATCACTAATGCCACTGAAAAATGGGGCCATATCATTTCTCGTGTAATACCCCATTTTACTGACGTGACATCATTTTTTTTGTGACACCAACTCTATGATACGACCGCTCCCCGTGCTCTAAAAATATACACATGTAATTAATACTCTTAATTATAATTTATAACAACTCATCACATAAAACAATAAGAAAAAATTACACGTTTCGTCCTTATAATTTGCTCCAAAAATCACGTTTCATCCCTATTTCAATTTAAATACACTGGTGTTCCCTAATTATGAAACCTGTAACTTTGGTAGTCCCTATTATAGATGATCGTTAGTTTTATTCGTTAAGTATGATATTTTTGAGGGCATTTTGGCCTTTCATTATAAGGACTAAAGTTGCTTTTTTTCGTTTTAATTTTTGAAATAAACCATAAAGACAAATCGCATAATTTTTTCTAATAACAATTGTTTTTATGCCTAAAGAATTTTTGAGGGCACATTACTAGTTCAAGAATGTGAGGTTTAGAAAGCCCATTTGAAGATGAGTTTTTGTCGTGTAGTTTTTGGACAAAAAGTGCATTAATTTCATTGTTGTTTTTACCCAAGTTTGTTGGGGATTCCGCCCAGAAGTGAAACACGTGAGTGGGATCATCTAGAAATAAAGACACGTGATGGTTGGCTTGGCTAGTTGGCTATAAGGTTAACGGGAGTGTCACCTTCAAAACCCACCGTTATTTTAGCGTCATATTAGTTTTTTCACTCTTCTTATCAACTCACCAAAAACTCAACTTTCAGAGGTAAAAAAAAAGCCCACCTACACCTCATACTCACTTTATATTAAAATATAATCCGCTAAAAAATTTTCCACTCACAACCTATTAAAAAAAGAATAAAAAACAGTGAGACTCACAGTTTCTAAAATCCACCAGCAGTAAGTTTCTCACTGCTCTCTCCTCTAAAATGTGAGTCACGCGTAGGCTTTTTTTGGGTGGAAATAAGGTCACTCGTGGCTTTTTAACACATCATATAGTCACCCGTGAGTTTTTTACCCACACCCTCCAACCTAAAGTTTTGCATATTGGCCTACCCATTTGATAAATCGTATTGAGAAATGACAAACATTGCAAAATAAAACCTATTGAAAAGTGATTTATCTATAATGAATCGGAAAACTAGTAAGATGTTTGGTAAGGAAAGTTGTAGAAATAATAAAAAAGCTGGCTTTTATCACTTTTTGGTTCATCAGTTATTGGACGCTATGTTCATTTTTATGTCACTGATATTCTTATGTCGAGTCAATTAGTATAATCGATGAACCACTTTGAGATGTGTTTGGGAAGATTAGCATTAAAAACTATATACTACATGTTTTTTTTATTAATAAAAATAATAAATATTTATTTAAAAAAAAATAAAATCTTACAAACAGTTAATTATTATGTAAAACACAACAAAATTTACAGGAAAATTAAAATATCGTTTAATAAAGAAACACATTTATATATATTTTCTACGAACTTTATTATTTTTTAAAGTTACGTCTAAAAATTCACATGTGATTTTCTTAAACGTAATTTGAAAAACAAAAATAAAAATTCTCCGAAAAGATATCGATGTACCCATCAACCGAATGATTAAAAAATATTTATTGTGATATTGTAATTTTTTGTCGCTTAGTGATTTATCATTTACAAGATATTTTATTTAAAAAGAAAATAAAGATGAATTTTTTTATTTTTGATAAAGAAAAAACAAGTGTCTAAAATTTGTCATTTGTATGTCTCAACGCAAGCGAACAACAAATCACATTCGTTTAGCTATACGTATATGAATAAACACTACAAAGTTCAAAAAAAAAAAATAAAAAAAAATAAACACTACAACGTATTTAATTTTTGAGTTTTGCTAACAATAATATTTTTATTGTATAAGTTTTTTTCTAATTAGAAAACATTTCATGTACAAACTTGTCTTATATTAATACATACCTCAAGTCCACTTATATTAATTATTTTTGTTGAGATCAATGTTGTAAAAATCGTGAATTGCTAGCTGGTCGGTCGACCACCTTGTACATTGTAATCGTCTTAGGCGGGATTAATCGACGATTAATTGGATTAGAATTTTTAGCAAATTTTTGATATTTTCGGTAATTTTTGAGTATTTCTAATAAGTTTTAGGTACTCTTAGTAATATTCTTTCTTAAAATACAACATATCTTACATATAAATAGTTAATATAAGTTATAAACACATGTTTACAGTGAGTTTTCGGTATTTTCAGCAAAATTTGCAAGTTTTCAGCAAGTTTGACCTCTTTTGACCATTGTTGACCACAGTTGACCATTATTAATCGTCTTTTCATTAATCGGCAAAGTAGAGGGCCTTATAGTGATTAATCGGCCTTGTATACATTTTTTTGCAACATTGGT
The DNA here is from genome assembly GCA_025667525.1 of Glebionis coronaria. Taxonomy (NCBI): domain Eukaryota; kingdom Viridiplantae; phylum Streptophyta; class Magnoliopsida; order Asterales; family Asteraceae; genus Glebionis; species Glebionis coronaria. Next base: position 123,848,166 of record CM046877.1, on the reverse strand, counting down.
TAAGATATTGTATTTATAAAAATGATTAATTTAGATTTTAATAATATTTTTAATTATAAAAAGTTTAAACAACAAAATCCTAATTTTTTTACTATTTTTTTCTAAAATTATTATCTTTCGATAAAAGACACATAATTTTAAAAAAATATATTTATTATAGTTTTTTATTTATTTATTGACAAAATAACAAAAAAATTTTACACAATTTATTTTGAGTTTTTTTTAAAAATTTTGTAATTCTAATTTTATGCAAAAATAATATAATAAATCAGATTAAAATTTTATTTTTATTATTGAGTAATAAACAATTAAATTAAAATATAAAAAAACATGAATAATGATATTGAGAGATAACTAAAACAAGGAAAATGCTAGAAAAAAAATTATACAATTTTTTTATAAAATATCTGTCACAAAGTACATAGTATTTTCAATTTTATTTTTGTCTTATTTTTTTTACATACATTCATAAATATACATGACACATCATTATCTTAAGATAAATGTAGACCAATAATCTATCATAAATCAAACCAACCAATCATATTTATCTATTTAAAAAAAAAGCATTTTGCATTTTTTTTAAAAATTAAATATTTTACAAATGGTAAATCGTCACGCAATAAAAATAATACACAATTGCAACAAGAATTAAATCTTATTTCTAACTAGAGGTACATGTATAAACTTTCGCCGAATTTTTTTTTGTCTGAAAAAAATCATATATGATTTTTTCAGAAAAGAAAGTTCGTAGAAAGTATACATGTGCCTCTCGTTAGAAAAATGATTTAATTTTCGTCGCGATAATATGTTTCGTTTTACGTAACAATTAACGGTTTGTAAAATATTTATTTTTTTAAAAAATAATAAAAATAGATAGATAAAAAATAAAAGGCTAGATTGCATAAAACACGCATTTTAATAAAAATATCAGTTTTCAGTTTTTTTTTTCTTATTTTTTATATAATGATAATTTTATCCTTAATCAATTAATTTACAAACTTTTTATTCTTTGTAATAATACTCTCAAGTGAGGGTGATATAGTAAACTTAATATACAATTTTTTTATCTATTTTTAGACTGAATTATTAATTTGAGACGTTAAAAAATAGTAATCTGGATTGTTAATATGGGACGTAGGAATTACTATATTTTAAAGTTTTTGTAGTTATAACATTAAAAAAAAAGAATAAAAAAGGAAGTACTGTAGTTTTTTACTTAAAAGAAGGGAGGGAAAGACAGCTAATGGAAGGTGTGTGGGTAAGTTCCATACACTCAGGAGGAGTCAGAGTCAACCTCCTCCACCAACTCCATTTATTTCTCTCTCTCGCGCCGATACTTTGAATATTCACTTTCACTCTCTCTCTATCCTTCTCTCTCACACACTTAAAAAACACACACACACTGATGTTGGACTCACCAAAACCTTAGTTGAGTTATCACAATCATCACAAGTACCATTTAACAACATTAAAAACACACAACCCCCTATTCTCAAACATACACTCTCCTCCTTATTTTCAAACACCAAAATTAAATTAAATATGGGTATACTACATGAAGATGTTGTGATTATTAAACAAAGTGAGAAACATGATGATGAAACTACTATGATTACTGTTAACTGTCCTGACAAAACTGGTCTTGGTTGTGATCTTTGTCGGATTATTCTCTTCTTTGGTTTGAGCATCGTTCGTGGCGGTAAGTTTTCTTTTTTTACAACCATATTTAAGGTGAAATATTACATGTTGTTTACTTTTTTTAATGGTATCATATGAGCTCTTCTTAATTAGCCTCTTAGTGGGAAAAGAGGTTTTAATGTGAGTGAGGAATAAAATGCTCAAAGAGATTTGAGCCACTACTCTCCCCACTAGAGGCCGTTTGTTTTAGCAGTATAACATGAACTTCAGTTTTTTGGCTTATTTGGAGACTTGTGGCTTATTTAGAGACTTATGGGCTTATATAAGTTCACTATGATGTAGTAAACTTAATAATATTAAAAATTTGAGATTTATAGAATGTAAGTGTTTTCAGCTTATAATATAAGACCTAATTTTGTGGCTTATTTTGAGATTTAGAAGCTTATATCATGATATATAAACTTAAATAAGCTCATGTATCTCCAAGTAAGCCACAAAATTGGAGTTTATGCTATATAAGTCGAAATAGGCTTACGCTATATAAGCAAAACCAAACACGTTTATATAGTGGCAAATTGTCTCAGAAGTCATAGAAAAAATCGAGTTTTAAAGTTTAAACCCTTTGCGGATTTGGGTCCATTTTCAATAAAACGTCTTGTATTAGGGACAATTTTGGAAGTAAATCAATAACCATGAGTTTGATTCTGGTGTGAAATTTGTGTTAATGATAATTAGTGATTTGTTGGTATTTAGATTTTGTTTTTAATCAATTTTGTTTTTTTGATGATATGTATTTTTCTGTTGAAAATATCCTGTTTTTGAATGCTTTTCTAATAAAATACGACATATAGATTTGTTTGGTTAATTATTAGAATCTCATTAATAGATGCTGTCCTTAAGATATTATGCTAAAAGTTCAAAAACAATATAGGATAGAACAAAATGGTTTTATAAATAACTCAAGTTGCATTGGTTTAGCTATTATCGAAAAAGGGTTAATGTACTTGTAACAATGAAACTAAGCTGGATTAGATTTGCAATATGACTTTCGGTATGCAAAACAATCTTCTAATGACGTACATGAACATAAAAAATATAAAACAGAAAGTAAAATGACTAAACTGCACATTCAAAAGTACATTGAAATTTTAAGACATATGTAAATTCCAAATTTTCTGATTAATGATTTACTGAATTTTTGGTTATAGATGTATCAACGGACGGAAAATGGTGTTATATAGTGTTTTGGGTAGATGGGAAACAAGGAACACAATGGGGTTTGTTGAAGAAGAGACTATTAGAGGCTTGTCCCTCTTGTTCTTCGACTAACACAATCATATACTATCCAGCCGAATTGCAGCCTCCTAAGCCTCCAGAGGTGTTTCTTCTTAAGTTTTGTGGCAATGATCGTCAAGGCCTATTACATGGTACTTGACTAATTTCATATCCAAATTTATGCTTTTGCAGTCGTTTTAAAAGTTTTATCTAATTGATGTTTTGCTTGATGCTATGACAGATGTGACGCACGTTCTTTGTGAGCTCGAATTGATTATTCAAAGAGTGAAAGTATCGACCACTCCTGATGGGATGGTGATGGACTTGTTTTTCATCACTGATGCCAGGTTCAATATTATTGACCCTTTCTTTCTTTGCTAATATGACTAGCTAATCAATCTTTCCTTCGAGAAATAAATTTCATGTCTAGGTATAAGAAAATGAAATGTTTATTGCTAGATTTGGACTTTAATTAGAGTGGCGTACACACTGTAATTCTTGTTTCATTATGATTACTTAACCAGTGATTGGTTAGGTTTTGAAAGTAGGAGACTCACTTTGACTTAAATGGTCAAAAGAATTTATTCAACATAAGATCCAACAAGATTTCTTTTGAATTAAACAAAGTTTTTTAGAATTTTTATTGTCTGGTGAAAATTAGTATGATTTCTTTGACTTGGTGTATAGCTTAAGGAAATCATTTGATTAGTTGTCAAGCATGTAAATTGTTATGTAAAATACCCCATCGTAAAGGCTAAGTAAGTGGTCAGTGGATGAGTGGATCTTTCGACCCAGTTCAATAATATTTACTTATCATAATGTATAAAAAATTAGAGTCTAAGCGACATACATGAAGGAACATCACATAATTTGATAATTACTAAAAGACCCTAACTGATACAAACTGTTTTCAGGGGACTTCTACATACACAGACAAGGAAGGATGATACGTATCATCATTTAGAAGCCATTGTCGGGGACGCAATGGTGAGCTGTGATATAGAAATGGTGGGTCCTGAAATTACCGCATGCTCTCAGGGCCCACCATTTCTTATTCCTCCTGCAATCACAGAAGATACTTTCAGCTTAGAGATGCTTGATCATTGTAAAAATGGGTCCGCCCAGTCCAACAGTGTTTCGGTTATGATTGATAACTCTCTAAGTCCTGTTCATACGCTCGTTCAAATTGTTTGTCGTGATCACAAAGGTCTACTATATGATATAATGAGAACTTTGAAGGATTACAACATCCAGGTACTCCTTGTGGTCAAAATTGTCATTTGATTTCGTGCCATTTATCTGGTGAAAAGTTTTAGTTTGATTATGCATATTTTCATTTTAACTCTAAGTTAGTCATCGGGCTTAAAACTGTTACTATGACCACTGAATTTTCCAAGATTAATCATTTGGGCAATTTTAACCAGAAAGATGATAATGAAACTGGCTTGAAGATCTGCCAATCTGCCATAGCTTAAATCTACAATTTTTCAAGCTATATTCTTAAAATTGGATCAAATGGTTTAATGGCGTTATAGAAATTTGACTAACAGTTTGAAGCCTTGATTCGAAAGTCAATCTATCTCTGAATAATTTACTTGTGGTGCTGAAGAAATTATATCTTAACTTTTGTAGATTTCATATGGCCGTTTTACGAAAAAAGGGAAACAAGATTGCGAGATTGACTTATTTATAGTACAAGCCGATGGAAAGAAGGTAGTTGATCCTAGTAAACAAAATGGATTATCATCTAGACTTCGTATGGAGTTATATCGTCCTCTTAGAGTAGCTTTGGTGAATCGTGGTCCTGATACTGAGCTTCTTGTTGCAAACCCTGTTGAATTATGTGGAAAGGGTCGACCCCTTGTCTTTTATGATATTACTCTTGCTCTCAAGATGCTGAATATTGATATCTTCTCGGTATTTCCTCTTTTTCCCTCAACATCAGTCCACATCTGTTATTTTTTAAATTAGTTGTCTGAATATTACGATGTAATTGCAGGCGGAAATCAGTAGACACATGATTGGAGGCAGGGAATGGGAAGTTTACCGTGTTTTGCTTGATGAAGGGGACGAACCCCCTGTGCCAAGGAGCAAGATTGAGGAAGCAGTTTGGAGATTGTTAATGGGTTGGGAATGATGATGATACAAAGCTCGGGTTTCTTTTGCTCAGGAATTTTCCAAAGTTGACGAACGGCAGATAGCAAACAAAAGTAGGATGGTAAAGGTGACATTTTATCAGTATGGTATAGCTGATAGTTTAGGGTGCAGCCTCAGATGAGACACGCCACAATGGGTCCTGCAATGCTTTACATATAATAGATTCTGTACATATAACAGATATTAAGTCACAAAAGAGAACGAAATGGGAACTCTTGGAGTAATTCAGATGGTACTGCTGCTCGTGGACGAGCTACAACATGATAATGCGCATATAGAACGTTGATGTTTGATCCTAGCGCTACGTGACTTGTGACAAGCCTCCTTTTGGACCATACAATCGCTTTTGGTGTCATCTTAAGCTGGGTTTTCCGACATGTTTAATATTTATATTATATAGCCATGTAAAGTGATTAGGTGCTTTTATATTTTACTTGATGTATGTATATTTGTGTGCATATGAAACTGTATATACTATATGGCCTTATGATTCTGTCTTATTTCTTGTTCACATATGCCTCACTTCTTGTAATCTAGCTACTAGTTTTAATACCCGTGCACGCACGAGACTTGAACATAAAAGATAAGTGAGGTAATAATTTTGTTATTGCGACTTCATGTACTTATATATGTTTTTACCTGATTTTTCATTATGTGATAATATTAATTGATATTTTTTGGGTAAATATTAATTGATATTTTGTATAAATATTTATTGCATAAAAGATTTAAATTTGTCTAAATGATATTTTAGCTAACTTTTTCTAGACATTTTCTGTTTAATAACACATAACGACCTTGAAAAATATATGTTGTTGTAATATGTAGAATCCCGTCTATTTATTTTTATCTAACACCGATGTATAAGGTCTTTCATTCATTTTACTATTTATATTCATGTTTATAATAATTTACGTAGATTACATTGTTTGTTTTTGTTAAGTGTCAAAATATAAATAAACAATAACTCGTGTTTTTATTTGAATATTAATAAGAAAAAATTTCATGTTTTATCCCTATCGTTTACCCCAAACATCAAGTTTAGTCCCTATCTCAAACTAAGTGCACAGATCATCCCTATCGTTTACACTTTGGATCAAAAATGGTCCCTATCTTGGATGAGAGTTAATTTTGGCCGTTAAATGATATGAGGGGAGGGGTATTTTAGACTTTTCATATTATACATTAATAAATCATATTATTTCTTTTTTTCTTTTAATATTTTTTTATTTCTTTCTTATATCTATCTCTCTCTTTCTCAATCCATCAAAAACCCAACATCTCTCTCTCTCTATCAAAACCCAGATCTATTTGAGAAATTACATGATCCAACCACTCAAAACCTTATCCACCTTATTAAACAAACAAAATTCGTTATCCAAATCATATCCCAACTCACGAATCTTATCCACCGAATCTAATTTTTTATCAAACAAACAAAATTCATTATCCAAATCATATCCCAACTCACGAAATAATTCGCTTCCATCAACACTAGATCTGGATCGATGTATATCGACCGACACGCACAAAGCACCAGCAGAAAAGCACCAGCAGAAGGGTGCATTTATGATTGGGATGAACAGTTTTGGTGTGTACAAGAAAGGATGGCACAACTACTATAGTCGATCCCAACAGTAACTCTGCTGTTGTCTCTATCAAATTAAAGAAGATATTTGATACTCCCCGTTTGAGGTACATACAACTACACAAGTTGACCATGGTCACCAAGAGTGGTTTTTTTCATGAAGTCTTCTACACGACTGATGTAAGCTGGTACCATATTTCTCCCTGATCACGGTGAAACCAATGCTTCTCCTTTGCTACATAACCAACATCACTAGTGACCTCACTATTTTCGTTATCATTGTCAGTATCAACAAACTTATCCAAAATTGAAATCACAAAATCATCCTCTAATTCTTCACCTCGATATTGATCACCAACGCTCTCCTTGACTTCCTTTAGACTTGCCAGTTCTCTTGTGTTACGGGTTCCAAGTAATATAAGATCCAACATCTTTCTCCTAACCTCATAAACAGATTCAGGGACACAAGACAATCCTTACAATATGCTTATCTAAGAAACACCATTTGAGTAGAACCTCGTGTAGATATGTAAAAGATCTCAGGATGTTTCAAGATCACCTCACGAACATTGACAGGAGTGGGTTTGTTTATAGATGATGGAGTAAGGAGATGTACGGTGGGATTTGAATCCCTTTTGTTTGGTGAAGGAATGATGGATCTGGTTTTTGGATCTTGTTAAAAGTGATGGTGGTGTTTTCATATGATTGGAGTTTGTTGTCAAGATTATGATTAAGATTCGAGATGGGAGAAGATTATGATCGAGATTCGTGGGTTACTTTGTGTAGATGAGATGAGATTGATTTTTCATGGTGGCTGCGTATTTAGATTGGGAGGGATAAGAAAGCAGATCTAGGTTTTGATTTGAGAGAGAGAGGGAGTGTTTTGATTATGTGTAATGTGAAGAAATGGGGTGAGTGTTCCCATTTAATGCATGGGAAAAAAGTGAAAAGTCCAAAATACCCCTTCACTTATAAGACTTAACGAGCAAAACTAACTCCCGTTTGAGATAGGGACCATTTTTGATCCAAAGTGTAAACGATAGGGACGATCTGTGCACTTAGTTTGAGATAGGGACTAAACTTGATGTTTGGGGTAAACGATAGGGACCAAACATGAAATTTTTTCTATTAATAATCATGTGATTTGTTAACTTTTTAATATTACATATATGTTGTATTTTTAAAATAAAAAATCTAAATGGTATAAAGTTAAGGGGGTATTTTGTTTATTTTATAAACTTCTTAAAAAAATATAGAAAAATATAAATTTCACTAAGTCTATCTAATTTATTTAAAATTCAACTATTAAAGTATTAATTAATCCCCTCCTCTTTTTATAAGTTTTATTTTCACAAATTTGACACATATATCTTTTTATGTTTTCATCAAATTCTTCCACCAAAACATTTAATTTTGACTAAATTTCATTCAATTTTGACTTTTTTGAGCCAATCACATTGCTTGATTTTGCTTATGTGTCAAAATCAAACCATTTAATTAGTCCAATTATTTTTTCTACAACCTCCACTTTTCACTAAAACTCTCTAAAATCTAATTCTTTTATTATATAAAAGATTTTATTAGTCCTGCAGATTCTCAACATGTGCAGTATCTCCACCTTACTTCTGCAACTTCTCACAGGCCATTTTATTTAAACTAGACGAGTACCCGCGCATAGCGGCGGAAATTGTCTAGCAACAGATAATTAACACGATGCGATATTGTGGTAAGTGTTTCGGTGACGTTCAAAATATAACGTCAAAAGATAAAACTTTTATTGCAAAGCGTTGTAACATGTTATAATTCAAAATATCTTATAAGTATTTTTCAATTGGATGAAAGGGTGCCATTTGTTTAATTAACCAAAGTTTATATCTTTTTTAATGAATAAGATTTGCATGTAATAGTTTTTAGTGGGACCCACATTTTTCAAGCATTCAATATTTTCAACTTTCAACCAAAGGGATACACCCTTTATAATGTAATATAAATATATATTAGTGGGACCAACATTTTTCAAGCATTCAACATTTTCAACTTTCAACCAAATGGATACACCCTTTATAATGTAGTACAAATATAGATTAGTGCGACCCACATTTTCAAACATTCAACATTTTCAACTTTCAACTAAAGGGATACACCCTTTATAATGTAGTATAGATAATTCCATCTTCTGTAAAATAATAATAATTTTTCTTGAACTACCAAAAATTAATAATAATTTTTTCTCCCTTGTGCAAACACCCTTGTTAAAAATTTATGATATTATATATTTTTTAACCAGTACTTAAAAAGTTTATAATGCCTAGTTGTAATAAAGGTCCCTCCTTAATTCCCTTTCCATCCACAAAGAAACAAGATTAACTTCATCTAATGAGTACAAATTACTGCTAATGGCATCTTTGACTTTGACCATAGTTTTAGTCTGAGATCCCAAAGATTCTCAAGTCTAAACAATGATGAGAACAGACCACACCATACCAGTTTGCAGTTCAAACTTTATTTGTTACACAATGAGATAAGATTTATAGTAATTGTTTAGTATTCCTACAAAATTTTAAGACATGAAACATTGTGTAACAAGGCATTCACTATTCACATGAACATTTCCTTTCACAATCACTAATCATCGGTGACTTATGAAGTTATTTGAAGACACTTTTCTCTCTTTAGGGGTGTTTGTTTTGGCTTATATGTGAGCTTATTTACTTGTTTGATTTCGGCTTATTTTTCATAAGCTTCAATTTTTTTGACTTATTTCGAGACTTGTAGGTTTATATTAGTTTATCGGAACATGATAAACTTACATAAGGCCATAAATCTCAAAACAAGCCTGAAAAATAAGGATTATGAAATATAAGCCGAAATCAAATAAGCTCATAAGTCCATATATACGACGACACAAACACCCCCTTATATATCATGTAACCAGGGGCGAACCCATAATACTAAGCCAACAGGCAGTGCCGGACGCAGGAAATCCTACTGTGGGGGCAAATTTATGTTTTTACAATAGCAAGACGAAAACTTAAAATCCTAGTATTTTAACTTAAAAATGGGAGATTTTTGGGTCTTAGAGTATTAAATATTGGATTTTAATGTGTAAATGGGGGGCAATTTAAGTTTCGAGTGGGGGGCACTATAAAAAAACGCTCAAAATTAACGTAAAAATACACTATAGTTTCACATTTTTGGTCTAGCTATGGGGGGCGCCGCCACCCCGTACCCAAAGGGTGTGTCCACTGTCCACCCCTGCCAATAGGTGAATAATTTTTTTTTACATAACACACATATTTAACACCGGGTTCATTTTAAATAAATCGAAATTTTTAGCAAAAATTTACATTACGTGACAAACTGTCATCGGATTTTCATGAACCCCGAGAACCCCCTTGGTTCCAGCCCTGCATGTAACATATGTATTATAGAACATATGCTAATGACTAATCTTGTTACTTCCTCCCGAGCTTGAGCTTAGTGCCAACTCGACTTAGATTACTTCATTACAATAGCGAAATATAGTTTTTTTGAAACCAGTCTCCTTACTCTCACGTAAAGACGTGATCTAATCCAACCTCATACTTTGTTCTGACATGATTTGATATCGTATTACGATCTCACATCAGCCACGTATGAGATTGGTTGATCGTTTATAAAGCCTAGGTGACCTCTCCTCAAACAAGCTAACTTTTTAATTGAGTTTTACACTTAAGACTTATGAACCGACACGAACCTCGCATAAAATAGGTTCGTATCATATCATATCATTGTCTTTAAATACTAGAATCTTGAAGGACTACTTATGTAATTCTCATAAGAAACTCAACTATGTTAAAATACTAGAACTAGAATAATCTTTGTCTTTACACATCATCAAAAACTCAAAAAAAAATAATCCTATTTTCTAACATCACTCACTCACTCACTCACATTCAAATTATTATCCCCAATCTCCTCTTTCAAATCCCCCATTTTCTAACTCATCACCTCATCTCCACCTGCCACGTCATCACCGTCACACACCGTCACCGTAACTCTATCTTTCCCCATCTTATTTCATTTTATTTATCCTTAATTAATCATTTATTTAGTTGCTGTTTACATTAATTACTGTTAGTTTTAACTTTTAAGGTTAGGGTTTAGATTGTTTATCAATAATGTTGAATAAGTTAATGAAACGAGGGACACGAAAACAGTCGAAAACCGATACCGAGGTTTACGCCTCGGTTTCGGCTTCTAATGTTGCTGTAGGGGACAGTGGGGCTGGGAATATTGAAGTGATTCCTATGTTTAGAGATGTTCCTATACCGGAGCGACAAATATTGTTTTTTAAGAAATGCCGTATTTGTTGTGTTAAGTATGATTTTACGGATACGTTGGATAAGGTTAAGGAGAAGGAGGTTAAGCGGATGAGTTTAGTTGAGCTTGTGGATTATGTGCAATCAGGTTCCGGGAAAATTAGTGAAGGGAATCAAGAGGAGATGGTTAAGATGATTTCGGTTAATATTTTTAGGTGTTTGCCGCCTGGGGCGCACGAGAATACTGGGTCTGTTAGTATGGAGGGAGATGAGGATGAGCCCTTTTTAGAACCGTCGTGGCCGCATTTGCAGCTTGTTTATGATCTTTTGTTGAGATATGTGGTGTCGACGGATACTGATGCTAAGATTGCGAAAAAGTATATTGATCATTCGTTTGTGTTGAAGTTGTTGGATATGTTTGATACTGAGGATCCGCGTGAGCGGGAGTATTTGAAAACTATTTTGCATAGGATTTACGGGAAGTTTATGGTGCATAGGCCGTTTATTAGGAAAGCGATTAATAATATATTTTTTCAGTTTATATATGAAACTGAACGGAATAGTGGGATTGCTGAGTTGTTGGAGATTCTGGGGAGTATTATTAATGGATTTGCATTGCCGATGAAAGAGGAGCATAAGTTGTTTCTTATGCGGGCACTTATACCGCTTCATAAACCGAAGCCGATTGCTTCGTATCATCAGCAACTTGCTTATTGTATTATTCAATTTGTTGAGAAAGATAATAAGTTGGCGGATACGGTTATAAGGGGTTTGTTGAAATATTGGCCGGTTACTAATTGTCAAAAGGAGGTTCTTTTTCTTAACGAGCTTGAAGAAGTGTTGGAGGCTACACAGGCGGTGGAGTTTCAACGGTGTATGGTTCCTCTTTTTAGACAACTCGCGCGGTGTCTCAATAGCCCTCATTTTCAGGTATAAGATTAACTCGTTTTTATATAATGTGCACTGTTTTTTGCTAATGTTTTTTCAGTTTTCTTTTACTGATCGCTTGCTTCATATATATATATATATGTGTGTGTTATTGCTCGGGTTAATTGAAAGATATGTACGTTATAACCAATTGAATAAAGTTTGGGATAATCAGGTTTTACGTTCACTATGTTTGTGACCCTTCATATAATAGAAATTGAGATTTAGAGCGAGTTTGCCAAGCACCACAAACTGATTATTCTGAATTAAAGTCAAAGTAATCAGATTTACGCACATCCAAACACCCCGAAGTTGTCTTGCCTAGAATGAACAATACTTTTTCTTCTGAATATATAATACTAAGAAGAAATAGAGTCAATTTTGCCTAAGCACTCAAGACCTATTATTCCAACTTCAGGTGAAGGTATTCACTTTAGGCGCACATCCAAACACCCTTCATTGTCTTTCCTAGAATGACTGAATGAACATTTGGCTTCCTTGTCGTGTGGTACATCACCATTCTGTCTGTGTACAACTTTTGCTTGCTGATTTATTTCCATAATTAACTAGAGTAGACACCTTTGGTTCTCGGGTGTCAGATTTAATACAATATGGATTGATAAGACTTATGATGGAGAACATGTGTACGAGCAACTACTTATTTAACAATATGTATGGGTATTTGCCTATTGTTAATATCCAAAAGAATGGTCAACTTTTAGCTTGTTAGTGAAAGACCAAAGGATAAGAGAAAGAGGATGAAGTGGTATCATGCCTCAGGACTTGGTTCTAGCAGGTCCATGTGCAAAACCATATTTGGTGTTGACATGAAATTTCTTGAAAATAGCGAAAAAACATATGTTAATGAAATTATAGTAGGTTGCTATAGTTTGCATTTAGCCCCATCAGAAACTGAGAAGATGTTTGAGGTGGTTATGTGGCACCGGTTGATGATAAGAGAAGGAGTGAAGATGTTGACATAGGCTTAACAGAGTCATCTCAAATTAGAAGGCTAGTAAGATCAGATTAATTACATGATCAATTTGTGGAAAATACCTCTTTCAAGAAGAGACCAGGATTTAAATAAACGTGGCAAATCCAAAGAAGTAAAAACAAGTTTGTTTCATATCTGATGAGTTTAATAGGTAGTGCGAGTATTAGTGTATTACTAGCCTGGATTGGATAAGCGATATAAGTGGCAATTCCATCCAGTTACTTATGATGATTTTAGCTATGTTTCATCTGTAATTCGATGAACAGGTCAAACATAAGGATTTAAGAAAAAAGGATACGGTTTAAATGGGTCAAAAGGGTTGAAAATCATTCGAAGTGTATTCAAATATAAATGGGTCAACGAATGAGATTTTTCCTCTTCAGGTCACCCAGGGAGGGCCAAATGTACCCGACCTAATCAGGGTACCCATTTGACCGTCTCTGACCCTTTCCCTGGACACCCCATTGGGTCCCTAGTTAGGTTTGAACCCTAGACTTCCTGTGAGGACATGAGGTGCCTTACCACTAGGCCATTTGGTGGTGCTTACATTATAACCTTATAAAATTATTCTATGTACAAAGGTTTTAGCGTTCTTGTATTAATATAGTTTTTGCATCCATTTTTATCTCGGTATTTACTTATAAAATTCAAATAAATGGATAAAACTGTGTTTGCTGCTCGGACCAACCTATCCAACTTGTTTTTATCTTTAACCCACCTCATTTGACTATTTTGCCACCTTCCATAAGCTATGCGAATATATTGGTTTCAGCCATTTAACATGTCCATTTTGTATGGTTTGAAAGGATTGAAGTATTGAACACTTTGGGTCTCAGTCTTTCAAGTTTCATGTTTAAACATATATGTTGTTGAAGATTTCAATAATAACAAAATTACACTTTCTTCTTTTGTGAAATTTATAACTTTGCTATGTGTATCTTAGTCCATTGTTTTATTCGGCATAGTTAAATTATTTATTTGGGTTGAACTCTTTATACAGGTAGCTGAGAGGGCTCTCTTTATGTGGAACAATGAGCATCTAGTTAGCTTGATCACTCAGAACCGGACTGTAATTCTACCAATCATCTTTGATGCACTGGAAATGAATGTTCAGGCTCACTGGAACCCAGCTGTGCACGGGCTCACAAGTAACATTAAAAAGATGTTAATGGAAATGGATTCCGAGTTATTTGAGGAATGTCAAAGGCAGTATACACAAAAACAGGCCCTTGCCAAACTGGCCGAAGATCAACGTCAACAAACGTGGCAAAGATTAGCAGAAAGTGTCGTGGTGCAACAAGTAGGGTGATAATTTCACTTGACTCTTTCGGGCTTGCATTCTTTTTGTTTTGTTTTTTTCCCTGACAACCGGCTATAACATCGTACATTCAGGTATAGACGTGATTCTTTTTTCTGAGTAAGATGATAGTTTGGGTTAGGTAGTTTATTGTAATTTGTTGGTTCAAAGTTTTATGGGTGAAAAAGAGGTTGTGTAAAATTCTATGTATTATATTCTTAAGTTTACATTTTCATCAGTGTACATACTTTGGTATTTAGAAGATTTGGTATGGTTTTGTTTCGACCAAGTGCACTGATTGTAATTGGTTTTGTTGAATCTGGTTAGAGTGGCTTTGTACATGTATGTATCAGAAAGTTTCAAATTCGACATAAATTATGCACCAAGCAAATGTGGTTGCTGTCTAAAACATCCATTGAATAATTACACTTGCACCTAATTCTCCTAGATTATATAAAATCTATCATATTGGTCACAGGCGTGTGACAGTGTGTAAAGAACTAATTAAGACATTTGGGGACTTGATATGAAGAGCTGTGTTGTGTTGTTAATATTCATTAGTTGTTTTAAACAAGTTTTTTCTCTATTGTTTCTGATGAGTAATAGCATTTGATGATTGTAGCTAAGTTCTATACCAATATAAGCTATCCCACATTGGTTGAGAGTAAGAGCAACAACATCTTTATAATTGCACGAGTATGAAACATTAAAACTTCTTTGTGGTGATGGTCTTGGTTTTGCTTTTTAAATCTATTTTGTTTTAGTGTTGTTATTCAGTTTAATATAAAACTTTGTTATTACTTCATGTTTGTATGAGTGTAATTGTGTTATTCAAATTCAAGTACCTTTTACGTTTAGTTGTTCGGCTATAATGGTCCAGTGAGAGTGGCAAGGTGATCATTTTCTAGGAACATCCAAATACCCCTTCAGAATTAGAAAAACGATTCGAGTTTTTCTGGTTCTTTTGTTTAAAAACGAGTTCCCACGATGACTTGTTGTATCGTTGTATCCGAATGACTTTGTCAAATTAACAAAACTAGACAATGACTAATGCAAAAGTGAAATACTTGTTAATAAAAGCACCTTATAGTTCATGTGTATCAAATTAGCAGAACATGGATTGATAAGAATGTTGAGATGGATAAAAATATGTATAGTTTTTTGGGGATCGTGTTCAAAAATATACTTTTGGGTGTTGACGGACCTAGCCAAGCTCAGGCAATGATCACTTGTTCACCGACCTTTTGCCACAAATTGTGATTGAACCTATTTCTCCAAAAGCTACGGTAAGAAGTGAGTCTTGTAAGCCACTTAAAACGAGCTTATGGGCTTATGAGATTTTCAATAAGCTCATGAGTCCATCAAATAAGCTAGAACAAACACCTCCTTAGTACGTTAATATCCAACCTGCCAAAGAAACTTATCACAAGTTTAAAACGGAGTAAGCCAATACTCCGTAGACTTATACAAAGCTGTCCAAAAAAAAGCTCGGAACTTAGTTTAGAGTTCTCGTGACTCACAAAAACGGTTGAGAAAAAAATTTGGACCATTTCTCGACTTGTGCATGTCATCCATCCTTGATGCAGGGGCAATGCTAACCTTCTCTGTTATGACTTAGGAGCGGTATATAAACTATTGATAAGTTTATCTTCTGGTCGATGTGGGATACCTTATTTGACACCATATACATTGCTTAGAACTAATATTATAAAGGAATGATCGCTTTAACCATTATTTTTTAGTGTTTGTATAAATAAAGTTTACAATTAAACGATGAAACTTTTGATTTACTGGAAACTTTGCAATTAACTTTGTGTTTCGAAAACTCGAAAAACATGTGGCTGAACTACTCACTATCGAGAAAACAAAGTTTCTATTCATAGTAATTAATTTCCTTTGGAAAAACTAAAGGTTTATGCATCTAAGGTGTTCCTCCTTGAGCGTTGAGTCCTGCCTGGGAAAAAGGTGTAATAGACTAGGTAACAGTATTATGTCAGTTACTAAACTTGTATCTAAATACTAATAGTAAAGAAGAAATGCAGTAACTTTAATCTATAAAGATTACGAACTGGAAGTACATCTACTCAATTTACGCAGGGCATAACCGTATAGTGTTACCACGCTTATATAAGTCGCCATATCCTATCTCTAGCTGCTATATATCTTCACTCATGAACAAATGTACCATAATGATCATCATCATAAGTTCATAACTTGTGCCACATAATTGGCAGATAGTCTTATCTCATTAAAACACATCATGAAAAAGACCAAGAAGGCCAGGTCATTTAAGGGGGCGTTTTGTTGGAGCTTTATGAGGTTATTATGACTAAAGATGAATAAGATTTTCATAAACTAGAAATTCAGCACAAACAAGTGAGCTTTAAAATATAAGCGAAAATCACTGAAGCTCATATATGAACTTGAATAATAACAGAATATCGTTGAATAATATCATAAACCTTCTTCCCCTATTAATAATATTCTCACAGCTTGTGAGACTGTAACATTCTTCTGTTGTGGTCAGTGGAATCAGGTCACAAGTTCTGGTCTGCTGCAACTTTAACGGTTCGATTTTCTGGTGTGCTTCAATTCTAAGGTTCGAGTTCTGGTCTGCTGCAATTTTCCTTTCGCCAGTTCTAGTATTGTATCTGCAAACAATTGGCAGTCAAATGTTGTCAAGTTTAATATATGTGCAGCCAGCATAAACGGAACATGGGTGAAATTATTGGGAGGGCCGAGTACTATATGAGTTCATTTGGGCGAGTTAAAGTTATATTTTCTTTTAGCAAATCTAAGTAGACACCGAAAGTTTTGAGAGGGCCGTGGCCCTCCCGGGTCTCCACTAAGGTCCGCCTTGTGTGCAGCTGCTTGGGATAGATTTTAGGTTCCGGTCATAGTAGGTTCATATTTGCTCTTGTTCTCTGTACGTCCAATTCTATAACATGTTCCCTTCATTTATTTCCTTATTGATGGGTCATGTTGTATGATAAACAACTTACTGGGTGTTTGTTTTAGCTTATTCAACGCGCTTATGAGCTTATTGAGAAATTTGATACGTTTATAAGCTCATTTGTAATGGATTAAAAGCACGAGGTTGATACGCTTTTAAGCCATTTAGAATGAGCTTGTGGGTTTATCAGATTTTCAAACAATTTATGAGCTTACATGATTTTAGCTTATATTTCATAAGCTCACTTTTTAGCTTAAATTTCATAAGGCAGAAAATAAACCAAAAAATATGGGCTTATAAAAGATGAGACAATGTCTTATAAGCTCATATATATTTGCTTAGCAAAGCACACCCCAAATGACCTTGGTTAAGGCGAGCTAGGTTGTGCAACGAGGGCAGTCGGTGAGGATAAGATATGTGGGGAGGATGAAGACGAAGCATTCTGAAAGTTTATGGACTTAAAATTAATAGTCGTGAGATATGATCGAACTCGGGATCACGGGATTGCACACATAACGTAAAGGGTTAATTTATTTATTAAATATATTTTATATATTTATTAAATCAAACCAAAGCTTAACTAACGATCGTTAATAAATAATAGTTAAGTTTTAACGACCGTTATGGAATTAAATAGAAGCTAAAAGAAAGAAGGAAAAATTACACAAACACCCCTTGGGGGGTGTTAACCGTCGGCTACAAAGGGAGGGGGCAAAGGGGAACTTTGGTTTCCTAATTTGTTTATGACTTGGAGCCCAAGGTTTGTCAAGGCTATATAAACAAATCCCTAGCTAATAATTTTTCATCCCTCTTTTCTTTTCTTTGTCTTTGATCGCCGGCCACCCCACACCCACATTAGGTTTCGTTTGGTTTTTGATCAAGTCTATTTATCTAGTCCTAGCTCCTCTCTAGGGTTGTTGGGTAGATATTCCATAAGCGTTGAAGCTCGGTTTGTTCGTGCTAGACTCACGGTTAACTCGCCGTATTACGTGTGTACAAGAACGTGATATAGTCTTGCTTTAGACTATATTCTTGGTGGTGTTCGTGATAAACCCTAGTTGACGTTCGTTCCGTCGTCTTGTGGATCTTGCTAGGATAAAGGTATGTAACCCTAATCTTGATTAATATAATTGTGTTAAATTAATGATCTTGTTAATTGCTTCCGCTATGCGTTCTTTGATCCATATTAGGGTTCTAAATAATTGTTATGAACTATATAAACCTTCAATGGCATCGAGAGCCGTTTTAACGTGATTATACTTAACAAGATCTAAAGTTTTTTAACTAATATTGATTTGTGTTAAAAACTACATGTTGTTTTTTAGGTTTTATAAAAATTAGGGTTTTGTTTTTTATTATTTTTTAAAAATCGGCTATTGCCGAATTTTTTATAATTTTTTTTTTAAACCCTAAAATTACATGGTAATTAACTTTAGATGTTTTGCATGAATTAATTGTTATGTCATGTGTGGTTACGATCCGTAGTTTTTTAATTGTTAAGAGAATGTGGGAGATCCGTAATAAACATGCATTTTTCTTACGGATCATATAATTTTGATTGCTATTTGCTTTATTTGATTCAAAGTTTTAAAATTAGGGAAGACTTTTTATGTTCATAAAAACCCTAGATTTGATGTTCTTTGAATAAATTGTTATGCATGTGGTTTTTTGATTTAGTTTTTTTTTGTACTACTTGTTTTCATGCGTTTTTATATTATATGTTGTAAACAAGGGTAATTTTTTCCAAGAAAAATAATATCGATTAAATCTTATCAAAATTAATGAATTGTTTTGAGATGTAAATTACATATGATTTGTGTTGATTAGAATTGCAATAGCAACTTAACGGCCTACTCAATTTTGACAAACTATAAAGTGGGTATAACGCACCGCTGGTCAAGTACCCGGTTAAGGAAGGAGGTGTTATGCTTCAGCGCTGACCAAATTCCCGGCTCGCGTTTGCGTCAAAATTGGAATTACCTACGGTTGTTATTGGTATAATTCTTTAAGGTTGATTTAACTATATTAATTCACATCCGAAACACAATGAATAAGGTTATTGCTTTGTGCTTTAGCTTAGTTCTAGAAAAAGTACGGTGTGAATTTAGTTGTGTGTAAAATCTTTAATTGGTTTAACCAATACCTCGACTTGCAAATATATGATAAACTTTTAGTCTCACCAAAAAGTTTACTAAATGTTTTTATTAAACTTATGTTATGGAGATGTATGCATGCTTCTCCATACATGATTTTGACACCAAAATCTATACCCTAAAATTTAAGTCATATGCCCTCTAATTGACGAACACTTGAAGTTACAATTGTCGTCATATAAGATACCGGACGATGTTGTAATGGAGAGAAAACTTCATGACTAAATAAGATTGCACATGAAGGTTTTACGTTCTTTAGATTAGTCGACTTAATTAAGTTACTCAGTGAGAACTGGAAACTTAAGGCATAAAGTAGGGATAAAACATGTTTACAATGCAAATGATTTTGGCAATGTAAATCCCTAACATATCTAGAAATTGCAAATTTGTTTGGCAATTATTGTTCGACAAGTTACTGTGTTGAATACATTTGTCACTAGCAGATCAACTGATGTGATGAATCTATGTCAATATGGATTCTAGTTTTTCAAGGAAAATACTATGGTTTTATTACCGGGGTAATTTTATTTTCTTGAATTGTATTATCAAAAATACTAATGTTTGAACTTATTTCTGTAGAAATGGCTCAACCCGAAAGCAATCTAACAATAAGCTCGGCGTTCAAAGCTTTCTTTGAACGGCCTGAACTTAGTGGCCCTAATTTCAATGACTGGTATCGCTCACTAAGAATTATTCTGAGAGCAGCGGGTACTATCAATATCTTGGAAACTCCTTTTCCGGAGGATCTTGCTGAAGGAGCATCTGATGCGGAAAGGCTTCAACACGCTGCTAACGTTAAGAAGCACCATGAGGTGGTTGCTGTAATGTTAGGGAGAATGGCTCCATCACTTCAAAGGAAGTATGAGCTATTTCCACCTCAGCAAATGCTTGATGAACTCAAGGCTGTGTATGAAACGGCGCAAGCTGTAGAGATCTATGATTTGGTTGATGCTCTACATAGTTGCAAGCAAGCTCCTGGAAAGTCGGTAAGTGCTCATTATATGGAGATGAGGGGTTATATGGAACAACTCATTGCACTAGGACAACCCTTTGATCATAATATGGCTATTAACTTGATCAATAGGTCCCTTAATAAGGACTTCAATGATTTCGTTCGTAACTATAATATGCATTGCACGGGGAAGACAGTTAATGATTTGCATGCAATGCTCATTGACTTCGAAAAGGATTTGAAAGATAAGGCATCCACTGCTACTCCTCAAGTACTTTATGTGCAAAAGGGTAGAGTGACGAAACCAAAACCGCAAATGAATAAGAAGCAGAAAGGCAAAGGCAAGGTTGATAAGAGCAAACAAGTTGCGACTACATCAAAACCGAAGCACAACTTTGTCAAGAAATCTCAGAAAGATGAGACTTGTCACTACTGCAAGATGACTGGACACTGGAAGAGGAATTGCTCTCTCTATCTCCATGAAATGTCAGAACATAAGAAGAAGGCTGAGCTAGCTGCTGTAACACCATCTTCAGGTAACTTATTTATGATAGAGTTATTTAATCTTTCATACAAATCAAACTCCTGGGTATATGATACGGGATGTGGTATTAATATTTGTAATACCCTGCAGGGATTTAAGTTGAAGAGGAGGCTTACCTATGGGGAACAATTTCTGCAAGTGGGCAATGGCGCATAAGCAGCGGTTGAAGCTATAGGAATATTTAAATTAGTTTTACCTTCGAGTTTAGTACTGTTTTTAAATAATTGTCATTATGCACCTACAATTGTTAGGGGTGTCATTTCCTTTTCTTATATGTTGGATCTTGGATTTAATCACACGATTGATAATAATAGAATTTCTGTTTTCAAAGATGGTTTATTCTATTTTGATGCAATTTCTGTGAATGGTGTTTTTGAAATTAACATGCATGGTAAAAATTCCAAGAGGAAAAATAATTATGTTTTTAGCATGAATAAGAAGAGTAAGTTAGACAAGAACTCTTCTTATCTTTGACATTGTAGGCTTGCCCATATTGGGAAGACTCGCATACAAAAGCTTCAACGTGATGGTCTTTTGGAAAATATCAATGATGAATCATTTGATAAATGTGAATCTTGTATCTCTGGAAAGATGACCAAGAAATCTTTTAATAGCAATATTGAAAGGGCTACTGAACTACTTGGTTTAATACATACTGATGTGTGTGGACCACTTAGACATGTGTCAAGGAAAGGTGCTAGCTACTTCTTGACGTTACAAATGGTTATAGCCGTTATGGTTATGTTTATTTACTTAAGCATAAACATGAGGTATTTGAAACATTCAAAACGTTTAAAGCAGAAGTAGAGTTACAACTAGGAAAGAAGATTAAAGCTCTTCGTTCTGATCGTGGTGGTGAATATTTAAGTCAAGAGTTTAAAGATTATTTAAGTGAAAATGGAATTGTTCAGAAACTTACTTCTCCATATACTCCACAACAAAATGGTGTATCTGAAAGGAGAAAACGTACATTATTAGATATGGTGCGATCTATGTTTAATCTTACAACTTTACCATTATCCTTTTGCGAATCGTACATTATTAGATATGGTGCGATCTATGTTTAATCTTACAACTTTACCATTATCCTTTTGGGATTATGCTCTTGAATCTGCTGTTCGTATTCTGAATATGGTTCCCACAAAGAAGGTTGATAAGACACCATATGAACTATGGCATGGCAAGAAGCCATATTTGTCTTATTTGAAAGTCTGGGGTTGTGATGCGTATGTAAAACGTGACTCTTGAGATAAACTCCAACAACGCTCAGTAAAATGTATCTTTGTAGGTTACCCTAAGGAAACTATGGGTTACTACTTTTATTATCCGGCTGAGAACAAAATAGTTGTGGCTCGGTATGGAGACTTCCTTGAGAATGATCTTGTAAATCAAGAATTCAGTGGGAGAAATTATGATCTTGAAGAAATTCAAGAAGATACATTGCCTTCTGAAAATACTAGCGAAGAAATTCCTGTAGAACCAGAAAGTCTGAGTGTTCCACCGGAATTAATTCCTCCACGTAGGTCTCAAAGAACCATACGTGCGCCAGACAAACTATGTCTTTACATAGAGGATGATGAGGAGGAAGTAGGGGATCTTGGTGAACCTGCTAACTGTCGATCCGCGATGTCTGATCCAGAAAAGTTAAAATGGATAGTTGCAATGAATGAGGAAATGAAATCCATGGAAATCAACGATGTTTGTATTCTTGTAGACGCGCCTAAAAATGCTAAAGTAGTGAAAAATAGGTGGATCTATAAGAAGAAAACCGACATGGATGGTGATGTACAATCCTATAAAGCACGTTTAGTAGCTAAAGGTTTTACTCAAACTTTTGGCATAGACTCCGAGGAGACATTTTCTCCTGTAGCAGACTTACGAGCTATTAGGATTCTCATAGCTATAGCAGCATACTATGACTATGAGATATGGCAAATGGATGTTAAAACTGCCTTCTTGAACGGTCGCTTAGATGAAGACATCTATATGCAACAACCAAAAGGGTGTATTGATCCTAAATATCCAAAGCGCGTGTGCAAACTTCAAAGATCCATTTATGGTTTGAAGCAAGCATCACGTCAATGGAATAAGCGATTTGATGAAGAAATCAAAAAGTTCGGATTTATTCAAAATCGTGTTGAGCCATGTGTATATCGCAAAGCTAGTGGGAGTAATGTAGTGTTACTAATTCTATATGTCGATGACATATTAATCATGGGAAGTAACATTCCAAGACTTAAGGAAGTTAAGGATTATCTTGGTAAATGTTTTTCTATGAAGGATTTGGGAGATGCTGCATATATTCTGGGAATTAAAATCTATTGAGATAGGAGTAGACGGTTAATTGGTCTTAGCCAAGATGCTTATATTGATAAGATATTGAAAAGTATAACATGCATAACTCTAAGAAAGGTTTTTTACCGATGGAGGTTAAGCATGAGTTAAGTCATGAGAAAGATGCATCAACACCCGAAGAGGTGGCTTACATGCGGAAGGTGCCTTATGCTTCGGTAGTAGGATATATTATGTATGCTGTAAGATGCACAAGGCCTGATGTGGCGTTTGTTCAGAACTTGGTCAGTAGATACTAACAGAATCCAGGAAAGTTCCACTGGACTGTTGTTAAGCATATTCTAAAGTATTTGAGGAGTACGAAAGATATGTTTTTGGTATTCGGGGGTAAACCAGACACAGAATTGAATGTAACAGGATTCTGTGATGCGTCCTGGCAATGTTATAAAGACGATACGAAGTCTCAGACGGGTTACGTGTTTGTCATCAATGGAGGAGCAGTTGACTGGAAGAGCAGTAAGCAGAAAACCATTGCTATGCATGCGACTCAATCTGAGTAAATGGCCGCTTCAGAAGTTGCAATGGAAGCTGTTTGGATTAGGAAGTTTATTGGAGATCTTGGAGTGATGCCTTCAACTAAAGAACCTATTGATATATATTGTGACAATTCTACTGCAATAATATTCGCCAATGACCCTGGAGTTATGAAAGGCGCCAGACACTTTAAACGTAGATATCACTACGTTCGAGAACAAGTGGAAGCTCGAGAAATAAAATTAATAAAAGTTCACACAGATGATAACGTAGCTGATCCTTTTACTAACGCTTTATCTAGGCCAAAGGTAGTTAAGCATGCCAAAGCAATTGGGCTGCAACTAGCTAGCGAATTCATGCAATAAATCTGTTGATTAGTATTTGGATAAAGGATGTAAGACATTATTGAATTGATGAAATAAAGATTGGATTTCATTTATTTTTCTGTTATTTGATTTTGTATCCTATTTTACATATTTTAATCCATGAGCATTATGATGTTTCTAAATGTCCGTTGTCGATTAATAATATGGGAGTATTATTAAACTAAGACAATTCAAAATAGTGACAGAGTATACTTGAAAGTATATTGGTCAATTGTGGATGATACTTGATGGATCAAATATTGGACTTATCCCAACTATATGGTTTTAGTTTATGGATCTTTGTCATCAAGTAAATCATAAATAGTTATCCTTAAACCTGAGATACCAGAAAACTGCATTGAATGTAGTGCATTTCTGTAAGGTAACCTAACGCTAAACGTAACTGGTAGTTATAAGGGTTATTTTCAGAAGTGTTGCAAAGTTCATGTGTTTTGCTTGTAGTCGAAATGGGATTCGTTTCCTTCAAATTACTATTTGAAGTATAAATACAGCTGGGCCCCTCGGGGGAGTAGTAAGATGTTTGTGTGACCACACCCAAATCTGTTTTGGTAATCTTGCTATATCCGTAAACGAGAAACAGAATAATTAATGAAGGAATGACTGAGATCCATATCCTTATTAATGATGTATTTGAAATGAAAGGATAATAATAATGATATAATCATTAAAAGGTTCTTGTCCAGGAGGCCTTACCCAGTTTGTACTAGTGTAACTAGACGCTAGTCAATGTGATCACGATATTAGAATTTTGTCCAAGTGGGAGTTAAAAGTTTATGGACTTAAAATTAATAGTCGTGAGATAGGATCAAACTCGGGATCACGGGATTGCACACATAACGTAAAGGGTTAACTTATTTATTAAATATATATTTTATATATTTATTAAATCAAACCAAAGCTTAACTAACGATCGTTAATAAATAATAGTTAAGTTTTAACGACCGTTATGGAATTAAATAGAAGCTAAAAGAAAGAAGGAAAAATTACACAAACACCCCTTGGGGGGGGGGGGGTGTTAACCGTCGGCTACAAAGGGAGGGGGCAAAGGGGAACTTTGGTTTCCTAATTTGTTTATGACTTGGAGCCCAAGGTTTGTCAAGGCTATATAAACAAATCTCTAGCTCATAATTTTTCATCCCTCTTTTCTTTTCTTTGTCTTTGATCGTCGGCCACCCCACACCCACATTAGGGTTTCGTTTGGTTTTTGATCAAGTCTATTTATCTAGTCCTAGCCCCTCTCTAGGGTTGTTGGGTAGATATTCCATATGTAACACCCCATTTTGGAAATGGAAATATCACAGTAATTATGGCGTGTCATCAAAGCATACAAGGTAAAATGTCTAAACATTACTTGACCATAAAAAGGAAAATACCGGAATCAAACATCGGTAGTCCAAAAGTAAATCTCATCACACACAAACATAGTATAATAAAGGAAAGGACTAAACAATGTCCAAAGCATAAGTATCATAAGAAAGGAAATGCATAATGTAAAGAAGGCTAGACAGTTTCGAGTCCATATGCACGTACTCTTAGTGTCTACGAGCGTCCCTGAGTACCTGCCGTTTTGGGAACATAGAAAAGGAAAACGGCTGAGCAAATACGCTCAGTGCACGGATGTACAATAAAGCATGAATAGGATAAGCATATAACATAATAACAGCGGAAGAAAACTAAGTCCCGAGTAACCTGGTTAAGTCTTAATAAAACTGGTTTTATAGTTTGAAAGTCTTATGTTTATCTTATAAAAACTGTTTGTCATATTTTACCATTAGCCAATATATGTCATGAAAAATCCACCGTGCATGAATAATTGGAGGGGTGACGTCATCATGCAAATTAGAGGGGCTGCCTCTAATTTAATATACTGGTTTTTGGGTAGGAGGGATCAGCTCCTTGTGAAGGATGCAAGGCACACACCACATTCACCATGTAATCCTGAATAAAACATGTAACTAGGATGCACCCATACGCCCCACATGATAAATATAAATAAATGGCCAAAAGCTGAAGGGACGCCACGAGCAAGCACTCCGCCGTGGTGAAGTCATAACATCAGTGCCTCTAATGTTATGGTTATGGTACCTCCATAACTAGGTGAAACTGGTCATGCATGTATATGGCTATAAGTAATCTTAATTAAACATAAGCAATCAAACTCATAATTTATACTACGGGAAAACAGTTGGCTGCATACGGGGAATCCTAATAAGGAAAGAATGTCCATACTGAAAGGACGAGAATCCGTACCTTATGTCCAGTGAACGAGAAAGACGAACTGCGAGAATCCTACTTCCGAATCACTAGCGCTACATAAATACGTACATGAATAAGTATCTACTTACTAAATACATAGCTGGTTTTATGTCATGTCTTAGCTTATTTTATGTGTTCTTACCATGTTTTACTGTTTTAAAGCCTTAAACTGTGTTAAATCTTATATTCTGTTTAATCTGATTAAGTATTTCTGGTATTTCATGTGTTATTATACTTACTGTGTAATACAAGTAACTTTCCAAAAATAGCAGGTTTCCTAAAATAGAAAGTTTCCAAAAATACAAAGTTTCCAAAATAGAAAGTTTCCAAAAATAGAAAGTTTCCAAAAATAGAAAGTGACCAAAAATAGAAAGTTTCCAAAAATAGAAAGTCTCCAAAATAGAAAGTTTCCAAAAATAGAAAGTTTCCAAAAATAGATTTACTGCTTAAAATAGATAAGTTTCTAAAAATAGAAAGTTTCCATAAATAGATTAGCTGCCTTAATTAAATAAGTTTCCATAAATAGATTAGTTGCCTGAATAAATAAGTTTCTAAAAATAGCTGGTTTCCATAAATAGATTAGCTGCCTTATTTAATTAAGTTCTAAAAATAGAAAGTTTCCATATTTAGAAATAAGCTGGTTAAATAAGCTAAGTATATAAGCCTAAGTGTTTTTCATAATTATTTCTAAGTCATATGATATAATGTATAGTTTAATAATTATTTCATGTAATTTAATTAAACTATAGGTTATAATATTTAATTAAAGTATAACATGTTTTTAATTAAATAAGTTAAATACTTAGGTTAAAATACGTATTATTATATATTAATAATATAACCTAAGTCATGTTAATTAATTAATTATATCCATGGTTTTAAAATAATTAATTAATTATAAGTCTTAAATATATAAATACTTAGGTTAAAATAATTTCATGATCATTAATAATTAAATAACCTAAGTCATGTTATTAAATTAATCACATCATTTTATTAATTTAATTTTAACATAAGTTCATAAACATAAAAAAAACTAACATACACCATAAACCGAATCTAGGCCAAAAACATGAACCGGGCATGAAATCGACACCGTACCCCGAACTAACTCGGGGTACCCCGTGTTTCCCTTACTGCCGTGGGACCCACACGCACCAACCAAGACCATATGGTCTTGGTGGTGGTCGGCTTGGCAAACCGAAACCCATTCGGGTTCGGTTGCGGCCTGCGGCCAAACAAACACCCCCTTAAAACAACCCTTTGATTTAATTTGACACCAAACATGTTAGATATATGCTTAACTATTATGTTTTTATAAAAACATCACATGTTCATAATTAATAAAAAGATTAAATCAAAAGAAAAGGTTTAAAATGGTTTTACCGAATTCGTGGATCAAGAGAACGAAGAACCAACACGATAAATCACTAGAATTATGAGATCCAAGATCAAAATCACCTTGTATGGTGGTTGTAGGGTGGCGGCACAAAGGAGAAGGAGGAAGGAGGAGGTTTTAGGTTTTCTTAAATCTTCTGTAAAGTTAATTTGTGTAGTGTAAAAATAATAAACCCCCTTTTAGTAAATTTGACAAATGGGCTTGGCCCATTTGTCCTTGTTGGCCGCGGGTAGGGACCCCACTTGGGGTACCCGTACCTTTTTCCGTGTCTCGTTATTTAGTTACTCGTTTGTGATTATTTATGTTCGTGTTTTAAATGTTCTCGTTACGTAAATACCGTGATCTAATATATTTAATTACGCTCGTAATAAATATATATATGTAATTAATAATAGTTCGTGTTTTAATTACGTTCATGATTTCATGATCGCATGTTCGTGATTAATTATCGTTAAATAATTATTACATGATCATGCATAGTAAATACTTATCGTGTTCTGACACGTACGTAATACGTAAACTCCTAACACGTAATCGTAATCATGCTATATTAGGAAAGTCTTAATCTAGTACGTACGATCCTAAGGGTACTATGCATGGTAAAAGCATGCGGGTTTTACAACTCTTCCCCCCTAAAAAGAATAATTCGTCCCCGAATTATAGATAAAGTAAACTGGAAAAGAAGAACATACCCGAATTCAAAATATGAAATGAGGGTAAGAAGCCCGGATAGACTCCTCCGTTTCCCAAGTGGCTTCCCGCTCGGTATGATCCCTCCATAGAGTTTTGACGAATGGAATCGTCTTCTTTCTCATGACTCGTTCTTGTCTGTCAAGAACTCGTTCGGGTTCTTCTATAAAAGTGAGATCTTCACGTATCTGTTCCAGTGGATACTGAACCATGTGAAGGGGATGATATTGGTACCCTCTGAGTAAGGACACATGAAACACATTGTGTACATGCGAAAGCTGCGGAGGTAACGCCAATCGGTAAGATACTTCACCGACTCGTTCAATGATATCAAACGGTCCGATGAAACGAGGACTGAGCTTCCCTTTAATCCCGAAGCGTCTAACACCACGTGCCGGCGAAACCTTAAGGAAGACGTGATCTCCTACGTTAAAGTGTATATCCCTACGATGCTTATCGGCGTAACTCTTCTGACGTGACCGTGCCTCCTGAATCTTCTGCTTAGCTACTGCGATCTTCTCATTTGTCATCTCTATGATTTCCGGTCCTTCGAGTGTTCGCTCGCCAACCTGATCCCAGCAGATTAGGGCGCGACACTTTTTGCCATACAACATCTCAAATGGAGCACATATGATGCTTGCGTGCCAGCTGTTGTTGTATGCAAACTCCACCAAACAGATGTAGTCGTCCCAATCACCCGTCCATTCCAACGCACATGACCTCAACATATCCTCCAATGTCTGAATGGTTCGCTCCGACTGTCCGTCCGTTTGAGGATGAAAAGCCGTGCTAAGCTTAAGTTGTGTACCCCAAGCTTTCTGCAGACTTTTCCAAAAGCGCGAAGTGAATCGAGGATCTCTGTCTGAGACGATGCTAGATGGTGCACCGTGAAGTCTCATGATCTCTCGTCTATACGTATCTGCGAGTTTACTTACCGGATCTTCCTTGCGGATCGGTAAGAAATGAGCTGATTTGGTAAGTCGATCAACGATAACCCAAATTGCATCGTGCTTCCTTTTGGTAGGCGGAAGTCCGGTAACAAAATCCATGGTGATTTTGTCCCACTTCCACTCTGGAATATCTAACGGTTGAAGGAGACCGCCAGATCGCTGATGCTCGATCTTAACATGCTGACAGGTAAGACATTTGGAGACGTAAGTGGCCACATCCTGTTTCATACCACTCCACCAAAAGTACTGCTTGATGTCATGGTACATTTTAGTCGAACCAGGATGTATCGAGAATGGGGAGCTATGAGCTTCAGCTAACAAAGCTTCCCGGAGTTCTTGGTCATCAGGAACACAAAGTCTAGTACCCTGCCATACGATGCCATCTGCATCTACTCTGAATTCTGTCTACTTCTCCAAATTCTGTACTATCGCCCAGATTTCTCCGTCATCCTTCTGAGCTTCCTTGATCTTAGATAGCAACTCGGGTTCTACTCTAAGATTAGCCCAGTAACCGTGATGTCCACATACCATGTACTCGATGTCTAGTCGCTCCAAGTCTCTTATGATTTCCTCTTCGATTCTAATGTCGTTGATCATTCCGGACTTCCTGCTAAGGGCATCTGCTACTACATTTGCCTTTCCGGGATGATACTGTAGATTAATGTCATAATCTTTCAACAGCTCTAACCATCTCCTCTGCCTCATGTTCAATTCACGATGAGTGAAGATATACTTCAAGCTCTTGTGGTCCGTGAAAATGTCACATGATTCTCCATATAAGTAGTGCCTCCATATCTTCAATGCAAACACGACTACAGCAAGTTCCAGGTCATGCGTGGGGTAATTTTCTTCATAAGGCTTAAGCTGCCGTGAAGCGTACGCGATCACTTTCCCATGTTGCATGAAAACACAGCCAAGTCCCTTCCCCGATGCATCGCTGTAGATTTGAAATCCACCCGTACCAGATGGTAGAGTAAGAATAGGTGCAGATACTAGCTTCTGCTTCAGGTCTTTAAAGCTCTTCTCTCGATCTTCAGTCCAGACGAATTTCTCCCCTTTCCGCATCAGTTTGGTCAATGGTAGTGCTAGGCGGGAAAAGTTCTCCACGAACCTACGGTAATAGCCAGCTAAGCCTAAGAAGCTGCGGACTTCCGTCGCTGATGTCGGCCTTGGCCACTTAGTAATGGCCTCAACCTTCGCTGGATCCATAGTGATTCCTTCTGCTGATACAATGTGACCCAAGAATGCCACCTTGTCTCACCAGAACTCACACTTGGAGAATTTAGCATACAGCTGCTTCTGGCGAAGAATCTGTAGCACTGTACGAAGATGGTCTTCGTGTTCCTCCTTGGACTTTGAGAAAATCAGGATGTCATCGATGAAAACAATGACGAATTTGTCCATAATCATGGAAGATTCTGTTCATCAGATCCATGAACATTGCTGGAGCATTTGTCAGGCCAAATGGCATAACTACAAACTCGTAGTGGCCATAACGAGTACGAAAGGCAGTCTTAGCGATATCCTGCTCCTTGACCCATAGCTGATGATAGCCTGACCTAAGATCAATCTTGGAGAAGTGTTTGGCCCCTTGGAGTTGGTCAAACAGATCTTCAATGCGTGGCAGTAGATTCCTATTCCGAATGGTAATCTTGTTGAGCTCGCGATAGTCTATGCAAAGACGCATACTGCCGTCCTTCTTCTTAACAAACAAAACCGGTGCGCCCCATGGAGATGCGCTCGGTCGAATGAAACCTCGCTCAAGAAGTTCTTGCAGTTGATCCTTCAGCTTCTTCAGCTCTATGGGAGCCATGCGATAAGGAGCCTTGGAGATTGGTTCATCTCCTGGAATCAGCTCGATACTGAATTCCACTTCTCGTGCAGGTGGTATGCCCGGAAGTTCTGCTAGAAACACGTCTTGGAATTCCGACACTATTGGTTGATCCTGAATCGATGAAGATTCAGCATCCATGTCGTGAACCGTAGCTAGATAACCCTCGCAGCCATGTGACAGTAGTGCACGCGCTTGTAGGGTGGATATGACTTGTACAGACCGTCTGGGTATGAACCCATTATGAATGTACTCTGGTGCATTGACATCACCAAAAATAACTCGATATGAATGGCAGTCTATGGTATCATGATACTTGGATAGCCAATCCATGCCCAAAATCATGTCGAAGTCATTCATGGCCAGCGGAAGTGCGTCGACAGGTCGAACCTTATCATTAAATTCTAGGGGAAGAATCTTGTACACGTGGGTGATTAATACAGAGTCCCTCAAAGGCGTGGAAATAGTAAGCCTATTTTCTAGTGGCAAGAGAGGCATCCTAATGTTCTTAGCATAAGCAGTAGAAATAACCGAGTGAGTAGCACCCGTATCGAAAAGAACACATGCAGCTTGACCATACATATACAAGATTCCAGTGATGGTACCTGTAGACTTGTTGGCCTGGTCTCGAGATGTTGTGTAGACACGCCCGACAGTAGGAGGCGGCTTGGTATCAGCATGTCCCGATGTACCCTCCATCTCGCCCTTACGACAATCCTTCATAATATGGCCAGGGAGACCACACTTGAAGCACGCATCAGTATTACGGCGACATGGTCCTGGGTGCCTACGGTGGCAAGTAGAGCAAAGAGGATGAGTGTATCCTCCAGCAGGTGCTCTGGCTGGCTGAGGACCTGATAAAAACATTTCACATAAGACATGGTAATTGGGTACAAAGGACAAAGCGGATAATCGTAGGATTGAATACCAGTGATAGCTGGACGGCTAGGCTGCGAACCTCTCTGGTTCTGGTCCCTACCGTTTCCATGGTTCCTGGTAGAAGTTTGCTAAAGTGTCAGAATATGAGTTATAACATAAAACATAAGGAATTTCGTAAGTATTGGGACCTGCTGTTGTTGGAGTGCCCGACGTTGTTACGGTAATTGTCATTACCGCCACGCTTATCCGTAGCAGAACGGTCGTTAGTCTGACCGTTTCCCTTGGGCTGATAAAGCTACTGCTGAGTAGCCGGCTGAGACCGGTCCCCAGTTTTCTGCCTGGAAGATACAGTTAAAGAGATAATAATTGACATATGGAAAGTATACGGATTGGTCACCGTTTGAATACGAATGTTTACCTCTTGTCGGGTCTTTCAGCTTCCCCGAACTCATCTCTCTCCTGCAGCATCTCCAGTTTTCGTGCTGCATCGGCCACTTGTGCTACAGTGTTGAACGTAGCACACACCAGATTGTTTGCGACCGATGTGCGAAGAGCCCACCTAAAGTGATGTGCTTGCTCTTCAGGAGTACCTGTTGCCGCACCAAGGAAACCAGCTAAGCGAAGAAAGCGCTGCATAAACTCGTTGCTATTCTCCCCAGCTCTCTGTCGGATCCCATGGTACTCTCTCTTGAGCTTGTCCTGCTCAGCCTTGGGAAAGAACTGCTCCATCACCCTGTCCTTGAACTGAGCCCAAGTCAAACCAGCAACCCACTCATCACCACCTTCAGATTGCATCAATGCTAACCACCAGTTGAGTACATCGCCTTCGAACCGATAGCAAGCCAATCTCGCCTTGTATGCGGGGTCACAACCCATAGCGTTGAAAATCTTCTTGATGTGAGCCAACCAGCTTTCAGCATCGCTGGGGCTATCTG
The DNA here is from genome assembly GCA_025667525.1 of Glebionis coronaria. NCBI lineage: Eukaryota > Viridiplantae > Streptophyta > Magnoliopsida > Asterales > Asteraceae > Glebionis > Glebionis coronaria. Next base: position 123,815,232 of record CM046877.1, on the reverse strand, counting down.
TCTTCTCAAAAGCTCGAGGGCGGAGCTTGTTGAATCTCTCCAGCCATACTGCTAATGTCACTGGAGGAGGAGGAGGAGGTGGTTGATTGTGCTGCTGATTGTTGGCAGCTTGAACTTCAGCCCTGATGTCATTCCTCAGTTGAGGAAGCAAGGCTTGCATGGCAGCCTGAATTGCAGCATTGAGCTGCTCCTGTTCGCATGTGAGAACCATCTGACAGTATAACATAAAACATATGATTAAACAGATCAAAACATAAAATATAATTATATACATGAAAAAAAATAAAAATTTATACTAAAATTTCACGAGAAAAATTTTATGCAAGAAATTTTATGTATGAATGCATGATGCAGTTTTATGAAAACTTTTGTATGCTAGAGAGTGAACGCCTCTGGTCAGTTCACCCAAAACAAAGACATAGCGAGGGGACGCCTATGGGTCGGTCCCAAATCTAAAAGTTTCGATAAAACACATGCGACTAAATAGGGCCAGTCCTGTACCAACCATTACTTAGTCAAAAACCATGCAACAATGACATGTATATGTATGCTTAAAAATGATGAATGCATGGAAACAACTGTCAGTTCTAGGAAGACCATAGTGACTACCCACTAATCACAGGTCATATTTGAGAGCCTACAAGTCGAAGCCTTGGCTCTGATACCATAATTATAACACCCCATTTTGGAAATGAAATATCACAGTAATTATGGCGTGTCATCAAAGCATACAAGGTAAAATGTCTAAACATTACTTGACCATAAAAAGGAAAATACCGGAATCAACCATCGGTAGTCCAAAAGTAAAGCTCATCACACACAAACATAGTATAATAAAGGAAAGGACTAAACAATGTCCAAAGCATAAGTATCATAAGAAAGGAAATGCATAATGTAAAGAAGGCTAGACAGCTTCCAGTCCATATGCACGTACTCTTAGTGTCTACGAGCGTCCCTGAGTACCTGCCGTTTTGGGAACATAGAAAAGGAAAACGGCTGAGCAAATACGCTCAGTGCACGGATGTACAATAAAGCATGAATAGGATAAGCATATAACATAATAACAGCGGAAGAAAACTAAGTCCCGAGTAACCTGGTTAAGTCTTAATAAAACTGGTTTTATAGTTTGAAAGTCTTATGTTTATCTTATAAAAACTGTTTGTCATATTTTACCATTAGCCAATATAGGTCATGAAAAATCCACCGTGCATGAATAATTGGAGGGGTGACCTCATCATGCAAATTAGAGGGGCTACCTCTAATTTAATATACTGGTTTTTGGGTAGGAGGGATCAGCTCCTTGTGAAGGATGCAAGGCACACACCACATTCACCATGTAATCCTGAATAAAACATGTAACTATGATGCACCCATACGCCCCACATGATAAATATAAATAAATGACCAAAAGCTGAAGGGACGCCACGAGCAATCACTCCGCCGTGGTGAAGTCATAACATCAGTGCCTCTAATGTTATGGTTATGGTACCTCCATAACTAGGTGAAACTGGTCATGCATGTATATGGCTATAGGTAATCTTAATTAAACATAAGCAATCAAACTCATAACTTATACTACGGGAAAACAGTTGGCTGCATACGGGGAATCCTAATAAGGAAAGAATGTCCATACTGAAAGGACGGGAATCCGTACCTTATGTCCAGTGAACGAGAAAGACGAACTGCGAGAATCCTACTTCCGAATCACTAGCGCTACATAAATACGTACATGAATAAGTATCTGCTTACTAAATACATAGCTGGTTTTATGTCATGTCTTAGCTTATTTTATGTGTTCTTACCATGTTTTACTGTTTTAAAGCCTTAAACTGTGTTAAATCTTATATTCTGTTTAATCTGATTAAGTATTTCTGGTATTTCATGTGTTATTATACTTACTGTGTAATAATAAGTAACTTTCCAAAAATAGCAGGTTTCCTAAAAAAGAAAGTTTCCAAAAATAGAAAGTTTCCAAAAATAGAAAGTTTCCAAAAATAGAAAGTTTCCAAAAATAGAAAGTTACCAAAAATAGAAAGTTTCCAAAAATAGAAAGTTTCCAAAAATAGAAAGTTTCCAAAAATAGATTTACTGCTTAAAATAGATAAGTTTCTAAAAATAAAAAGTTTCCATAAATAGATTAGCTGCCTTAATTAAATAAGTTTCCATAAATAGATTAGCTGCCTGAATAAATAAGTTTCTAAAAATAGCTGGTTTCCATAAATAGATTAGCTGCCTTATTTAATTAAGTTCTAAAAATAGAAAGTTTCCATAATTGGAAATAAGCTGGTTAAATAAGCTAAGTATATAAGCCTAAGTGTTTTTCATGATTATTTCTAAGTCATATGATATAATGTATAGTTTAATAATTATTTCATGTAATTTAATTAAACAATAGGTTATAATATTTAATTAAAGTATAACATGTTTTTAATTAAATAAGTTAAATACTTAGGTTAAAATACGTATTATTATATATTAATAATATAACCTAAGTCATGTTAATTAATTAATTATATCCATGGTTTTAAAATAATTAATTAATTATAAGTCTTAAATATATAAATACTTAGGTTAAAATAATTTCATGATCATTAATAATTAAATAACCTAAGTCATGTTATTAAATTAATCACATCATTTTATTAATTTAATTTTAACATAAGTTCATAAACATAAAAAAAACTAACATACACCATAAACCAGATCTAGGCTAAAAACATGAACCGGACATGAAATCGACACCGTACCCCGAACCAACTCAGGGTACCCGTGTTTCCCTTGCTGCCGTGGGACCCACACGCACCAACCAAGACCATATGATCTTGGTGGTGGTCGGCTTGGCAAACCGAAACCCATTCGGGTTCGGTTGCAGCCTGCGGCCAAACAAACACCCCCTTAAAACAACCCTTTGATTTAATTTGACACCAAAACATGTTAGATCTATGCTTAATTATTATGTTTTTATAAAAACATCACATGTTCATAATTAATAAAAAGATTAAATCAAAAGAAAAGGTTTAAAAAGGTTTTACCGAATTCGTGGATCAAGAGAACGAAGAACCAACACGATAAATCACTAGAATTCTGAGATCCAAGATCAAAAACCACCTTGTATGGTGGTTGTAGGGTGGCGGCACAAAGGAGAAGGAGGAAGGAGGAGGTTTTAGGTTTTCTTAAATCTTCTGTAAAGTTAATTTGTGTAGTGTAAAAATAATAAACCCCCTTTTAGTAAATTTGACAAATGGACTTGGCCCATTTGTCCTTGTTGGCCGCGGGTAGGGACCCCACTTGGGGTACCCGTACCTTTTTCCGTGTCTCGTTATTTAGTTACTCGTTTGTGATTATTTATGTTCGTGTTTTAAATGTTCTCGTTACGTAAATACCGTGATCTAATATATTTAATTACGCTCGTAATAAATATATATATGTAATTAATAATAGTTCGTGTTTTAATTACGTTCATGATTTCATGATCGCATGTTCGTGATTAATTATCGTTAAATAATTATTATATGATCGTGCATAGTAAATACTTATCGTGTTCTAACACGTACGTAATACGTAAACTCCTAACACGTAATCGTAATCATGCTATATTAGGAAAGTTTTAATCTAGTACGTACGATCCTAAGGGTACTATGCATGGTAAAAGCATGCGGGTTTTACACCATAAGCGTTGAAGCTCGGTTTGTTCGTGCTAGACTCACGGTTAACTCGCCGTATTACGTGTGTACAAGAACGTGATATAGTCTTGCTTTAGACTATATTCTTGGTGGTGTTCGTGATAAACCCTAGTTGCCGTTCGTTCCGTCGTCTTGTGGATCTTGCTAGGATAAAGGTATGTAACCCTAATCTTGATTAATATAATTGTGTTAAATTAATGATCTTGTTAATTGCTTCCGCTATGCGTTCTTTGATCCATATTAGGGTTTTAAATAATTGTTATGAACTATATAAACCTTCACATTCTTCATTCATGCGGGATTCAGCTAGGGATAAAACGGAGCTGGCGTCTTCCTAGTTCAGGAACGACTCTTTGTTTAGCATGATGTGAGCCACGTGTTCATATTCGTCAATGAGAATATTTACGGCAAACGTGACCAAGTCATGTTAAACCCGAGGTTATCCAAATGTGATGCAATGGAGTCCCGCAAGGAGTGTGTGCAATGAAATGCCTCATATGGATGTTGTGGCTAATTAATAATGCAATCGTATCAGCTCTTAGTTAGCATGGGTTTGTAATCACTTTGTATTCCAAGATAGGATAGGCGATGTTAAATTCGTGTTTGATCACAATCCCGTCAAAGATGTGTGTGGTCTCGTCGAATGAAATGATACATGGTTAATGTAATGTTGGGAAACTTAGATTAGCTGAAGCGTTATTCAAATGGAATCAACCATGATGTAAATCAAGGTTGTCAAGATCCCGATCTTGATCTTAAGATCTTACGATTTTACGATACTGCAAAGCAAAAACGATCCGGATCTTACGTAGGAACTTTGCATGCTTAAGATCTTATAGGATCCCGATCTTGATCATAGGATCTTAAGATCTACTACGATCCGATCTTATCTTTTTTCGAGTGACAAACTAAAAAACTACAAATTTATAGGTTCTATTTTGTACAATCTAAAAAACAACATGTAAATCTTCTTATACATTTCATAATAATAATTTAGGACCACATTTTGTAAAATATTGGTATAATTTTGTGTTTACGATGTATATTAATTTGTAAATTTATAAAAAATTACAAAGACTACTAAGAAAATTACATTTAGTAGGATCTTACGATCCCGATCCTACTTTACGATCTCGATCTTACAAATACGAAAACGATCCTAAGTAAGATCCCGATCTTGAAAACCTTGATGTAAATAAATGGTTAGTTTCTGAAATAAAAAAAGTAAGTCTCATCCCACATCGGCGAAAAATGAAAACAAAATGGTGTTTAAAAAGGGGACGGACAAAGGAACCATCATGAACTTACTTCAACAGGATCTGTTCTATAGGCTACTCAACAAATTGAATGATTCTTTTCACTTGCAGCGCACCTCATTCACTAGAAATAGCCTACCTTTCTTTGGCCCGAATCTGATGTATATGTCTTTCAACTTTGGCCCGTTTATTATAAAATTGACTTCTGTTTTATACATGAGCTTTCTTTGACATGCAGTGTTTAAGTATCATGAAATTATTGGTAAAATCCAACGCTAATGTTTTCTGGTAATATATGTTAGTTTTTTGCTGTTTACTAAACGCCTCACTACTAATGCAAGTCCAAGTCCTTTAGGTACCATTAATTTCTTCCACAGTCAGCACTTGATTTAAATACCTATGATACTAACAAACACCAAGTATGCCCAACGATGGCCTTCAAATCTTGATTTAAAGAAAGAAGGTTTCAGTTCAATAATGCAAGCAACTCATTCAGGCCTTAAATCAAGTTGCCACTTGAGACAAGGGGCCAATTCTTAAATACAAGACTATTAAAAATTGATAGAAAGAAAAATAAATCGAATACACAAGTAGTTGTCAGCTGTTGTTGCCACTACCTAGCCTCGTATTAGGTCATGACAAGGTAATCTTGGAATAGCATGTGCCTTATTAGGTTTCTGTTTGTTGGCTTATTGTTTTTTATTTCATTACGAATATATGTTATTTATCTGTAGTTGCTTTGTAACAAACACCAACTGAATATTCACTTGTTTTGTTAATTTGTGTTATAAATGGTTTATGCTTTCAGTTTAGCACTCTAAACCTTTTTGCTATGCAACAGCTTTTCGGGGATTGGAAGATGATGTACCGGAAGAAACTGAATTATATGACGAACCGGTAAGCAAGGTTGTAAATAGCGTGAAGCGTGACGTAGCGTTATTTGCCGAGCTACAAGCTACAGAAGCTATAGCGAAGCTATGACGTTTTCTGAAGCGTGATATATAGCGACACAAAATATTTATAAATTAATATTTATATAGCGAGTTTATAAAATGTAGCAATATTTTAATTTTAGTTGAAAACAAAACCGGCTATTAGTTACTCAAGGAGTTATCTACATAGTAAAATTACTAAGCCCAAGTCAACTAAATAGCCAAAAATTAGTAAACGAGCAAAATTCTTGTAAATCAGCAAAAAGATTCGAAAAAAAGCGCCACGTTATAACGCGCTATATCACGCTTTATGGCGCTTTTTAGCACGCTACGCCTTAAGACGCCGCCTTAGTCTGTTTCGTAACGTAGAGGTCACGCTTCACGCTATATAGCGCACTATTTAGAACCCTGCCAGTAAGTGAAGCTCATAAATACAAGCAGGGGCCATGCTCCTCCGTATGCCGTGATGTTACGTAGTCGGGTAATACCTCGCTAAATGTGCAGGTATATAGCTATTGGTTATTTAATGATCTCTATGATTATATTTTTGTGAAAGAACCTAAAGTGAGTCCCTCTGGAGCAGGCATACACATTAGACTAGAGAATTATTAGACTAGAGAATTGGGCAGGGGCCGCGCGAACACAGGCCCCCTCAGCAACAAATTACGATGTAGACTCGACCACTTGGGCCGATCTTAGGATAGCACCCCTCCAAAGTGCAATGGAAGTCACTAACCTAGGCCATGGGCATTTTTGATCACCCATTGACCCCATCCAGGTAAGTGCCTAAACCAATAGTAAAGTTTTCCTTATATACACCTTCCCCTTCCTTTCACTTTTCCCTCTCATCCGATGTGGGATCTTATTAGATTGCTTCTTTTTTCCATACTTTCATACATCTAAATGAGTAAACTGTAAAAAGGTCACAAATTCTCACATGGAGTATGAACTTGAGCATCTTGAAAACTCGTTTGGATTGTCAACTATACGATTATGTTGTTTGGAACTTAAAAGGTTGGTTTCTCAACATGTGAAAGTAAGTTGTCATCTCTTCATATCACTGGTTTATTTCCGGAGACTAAGTGCAGCCACTAATTCTAACATGGTTGAGGGGTAGCTTTCACTAATTCTAGTTTCTTAGTCTCATCACGAGGTTTCTGCTTGATGCAGCCCGATTGTGACCATTCCAGAACTAATAAGCACTATGCCAATCTGCTCAAAAAGTCAAAATACTGAAATAATTAAACTATACCTATTTGAATGTAGATCACTTGTTTAGGCATTAATGGAGAGAGCAAATCCTGGTAAGAAGACTAAATTAACAAATCCTGAGCAGTTCCCTTAAAGCGATGAAGGTGAGGAAGGTGCCACGCCTGTAATGTTACATGGTGCCATGGGCCAGACACGCTCTGTTGTCCAGGATCTTTTTAATGATAAGGTACAGTTAAAATACCAAAAACAATTCAAGTTACAGGTTGAGGTTACAAATTGCTTTTGTATATCATGTAATAATACTCAGCCGGTTGTTTCAAGTGAAAACAATGGTAGTTGACATATATTAATGGGTTTTAATTAGAGGTGGCAATTTCAACCCATTCCACCAAAAGTAGGCCATTTGGGTTCAATTTCATAACCTTATTGGTTGAAATGGGTTGAGCAAAAAATAGAATGATGGGTCAAATGGGTCAACCCTTTCTTTGTGTAAAATGAAGTTTGGGTCAAATGGGTTTGAGAATGGGTCAAATGGGTTTAAAAATAGGTCACATGGTTCCTATTATTGTAACAAAAACCTAATAGTGTAAAAAGTTAGTTTTTATTATTAAGTCACTAAATTTACGTTTTCGGCAGTAAATTTACGTATTCGTCAAAAAATTTACGTTTTCGTCAGTAAATTTACGTTTTCGTCAGTAAATTTACATATTCGTCAGAAAATTTACGTTTTCGTCAGTAAATTTACGTTTTCGTCAGTAAATTTACGTATTCGTCAGAAAATTTACGTTTTCGTCAGTAAATTACGTTTTCGTCAGTAAATTACGTTTTCGTCAGTAAATTTACGTTTTCGTCAGAAATTTTACGTATTCGTCAGAAAATTTACGTTTTCTTCAGTAAATTTACGTTTTCGTCAGTAAATTTACGTATTCGTCAGAAAATTTACGTTCTGTCAGTAAATTTACGTTCTTGTCAGTAAAATTACGTATTCGTCAGAAAATTTACGTTTTCGTCAATAAATCTACGTTTTCGTCAGAAACTTTACGTTTTCGTTAGTAAATTTACGTATTCGTCAGAAAATTTACGTTTTCGTCAGTAAATTTACGTTTTCGTCAATAAATTTACGTTTTCGTCAGTATATTTACGTTTTCGTCAGTAATTTAAAGTTTTTGACGGTAAATTTACGTTTTCGTCAGTAAATTTACGTTTTCTTCAGCAAATTTACGTTTTCGTCCAAAATTTATGTTTTCGTCAGTAAATTTACGTTTTCGTCAGTAAATTTACGTTTTCGTCAGAAAATTTACGTTTTTGTCAGTAAATTTACATATTCGTCAGAAAATTTACGTTTTCGACAGTAAATTTACGTGTTTGTCAGTAAATTTACGTATTCGTCAGAAAATTTACGTTTTCGTCAGTAAATTACGTTTCCGTCAGTAAATTTACGTTTTCGTCAGAAATTTTACGTATTCGTCAGAATATTTACGTTTTCTTCAGTAAATTTACGTTTTCGTCACAAAATTTACGTTTTCGTCAGAAAATTTATGTTTTCCTCAGTAAATTCACGTATTCGTTAGAAAATTCACGTTTTCGTCAGAAAATTTACGTATTCGTCAGTAAATTTACGTTTTCGTCAGTAAATTTAAGTTTCCGCTAGAAACTTTTTGTTTCGTCAGTAAATTTCCGTATTCGTCAGAAAATTTACGTTTTCGTCAATAAATATACGTATTCGTCAGTAAATTTTCATTTTCGTCGGCAAATTTACGTTTTCGTCAGTAAATTTACGTTTTCGTCAGTAAATTTACGTTTTCGTCAAAAAATTTACGTTTTCGTCAGAAAATTTACGTTTTCGTCAGTAAATTCACGTATTCGTCAAAAAATTCACGTTTTGACGAAAACGTAAATTTACTGACTAAAACGTAAATTTCCTGACGAAAACGTAAATTTTCTGACGAAAACTTAAATTTACTGACGAAAACGTAAATTTTCTGACGAATACATAAATTTACTTACGAAAACGTAAATTTACTGACGAAAACGTAAAGTTTGTGACGAAAACGTAAATTTACTGACGAAAACGTAAATTTTCTGACGAATACGTGAATTTTCTGACGAATACGTGAATTTACTGACGAAAACGTAAATTTTCTGAAGAAAACGTATATTTTCTGACGAAAACGTAAATTTACTGACGAAAACGTAAATTTTCTGACAAACACGTAAATTTTCTGACGAAAACTTAAATTTTCTGACGAAAACGTAAATTTTCTGACGAATACGTAAATTTACTTACGAAAACCTAAATTTACTGATGAAAACGTAAAGTTTCTGACGAAAACGTAAATTTACTGACGAAAACGTAAATTTTCTGACGAAAACGTAAATTTTCTGACGAAAACGTGTATTTTCTGACGAATACGTGAATTTACTGACGAAAACGTAAATTTTCTGACGAAAACGAAAATTTACTGACGAAAACGTAAATCTACTGACGAAAATGAAAATTTACTGACTAATACGTATATTTACTGACGAAAACGTAAATTTTCTGACGAATACCTAAATTTACTGACGAAAACGTAAAGTTTCTGGCGAAAACTTAAATTTACTGACGAAAACGTAAATTTTCTGACGAAAACGTGTATTTTCTGACGAATACGTGAATTTACTGACGAAAACGTAAATTTTCTGACGAAAACGAAAATTTACTGACGAAAACGTAAATCTACTGACGAAAACTTAAATTTACTGAGGAATACGTATATTTACTGACGAAAACGTAAATTTTCTGACGAATACGTAAATTTTATGACGAAAACGTAAAGTTTCTGGCGAAAATTTAAATTTACTGACGAAAACGTAAATTTTCTGACGAAAACGTAAATTTTCTGACGAAAACGTAAATTTTCTGACGAAAACGTAAATTTACTGACGAAAACTTAAATTTACTGACAAAAACGTAAATTTTCAGACGAATACGTAAATTTTCTCACGAAACCGTAATATTTTTTAACGAATACGTGAATTTACTGAGGAAAACATAAATTTTCTGACGAAAACGTAAATTTTCTGACGAAAACGTAAATTTTCTGACGAAAACGTAAATTTACTGACGAAAACGTAAATTTACTGACGAAAACGTAATTTTTTTGACGAAAACGTAAATTTACTGACGAAACAGTAAAATTTTCTGACGAAAACGTAAATTTACTGACGAAAACATAAATTTTCTGACGAAAACGTGAATTTTCTGACTAAAACGTATATTTACAGACGAAAACGTAAATTTACTGACAAAAACGTAACTTTACTGACGAAAACGTAAAAATACTGATGAAAACGTAAAAAAATCGATGAAAAACTTAAAAAAACTGACCAAAACGTAAAAATCGAACGAATATAGGTAAAAACGTTTGAACATGTTAAAAGATAGGAAAATATTGTAAGTTAGTGGGTTGACCCGACCCAAACCATTTGACCCATAACCCATTTGACCCATTATTAAATGATAACCCATTTGACCCATAACCCATTTGACCCACAACCCATTTAACCCATGAACCAAACCCAACCAAACCAACCCATTTGCCACCTCTAGTTTTAATCAACAGCCGTGAATGATGTTTAGGTTACAAGCTATTTTCAAGAAATTTCTCCTGATCGACTTGGTGAGAAATTTCCACTTTTGATGTAAATTGCATCGAAACTGCTCGAGTTAAAAATGTGTTTTGTTTTGTAGAGTACCACTATCTAATGGAGGTTATCTAGTGATACAACAAACCGAGGCTTTAGTCTCTATTGATGTGAATAGAGGACAGTATATGCTTGATAATGGGGCTTCACAACAGAAGTCTATTGTAAGTTTCATATGGCTCGGTGTGATGATCATAATTACAATAAGGGAAAATTCTTGAAATGCCCCAAGGTTGCACCTACTTTCCCAAAATGCACCAACCAAATGAGAATTTTCCAAAATGTCTTATGCAACTTATGCAACTTATGCGACTTATGCGACTTTTCCAAAAATGGCAAAATTTTGGGAAAATTTTTAAACTTTTTTTTCTATTTTTGGAAAAGTCGCATAAGTTGCATAAGGCATTTTGAGAAATTTTCATTTGGTTGGTGCACTTTGGGAAAATGGGTGCAACTTTGGGGCATTTCAAGAATTTTCCCTTACAATAACCTCTCATAGCTAATAACTGATAATCGCATGGCAGCACAGGCCTATAGTGAAATTTTATAAAGAAACATGTTTTCAAAGTGGTCTCTTGGACAAGCACTTCTTTGGAAATAATCAGAGTGTTGTCGTGTTATTTTTATTAGTTTCTCAGGCGTTCTTTCTCAAATTATTTGGCGTGAATTAAATATTAACCTTTCATGAAAGTGACTGCTTCATATATGTCCTGCTGTCCTTTTTTTTTTTTTGCTTTATTTACCAAACCAGTTAATCATCCTCTTGATTTATTTTCATGTAATATATTTGTTGCAGCAACAAGCTTCACTTTCCTGAAAAATGGTGCTTTCTATTTACCAAGTAGCTATACTATTCATTGGTCACATCTGGGGCATACTCATCTCCTTCAACTGTCTTAGCTGCACGTGCGGCCCATGGTCAACGGGTCATATTTGATGATTATTGTGAACTGTGAAGCGTACTTCTGGCTTAGATAAAATACTCCTCAAGATGCTAAAGTTATGTCTTTGTGGGATTATGGTTATCAAATTACACATGGAATAATACACATATTGCTACAGTTGGGCGGGCTATGTCCTCTTATGAGGATGAAGCATATGAATTAATGAGATCATTGGATGTGGATTATGTAATACGGAGTAGTTGTTTTCGGATGATATTAACAAGTAGGCATTCAGCCTTTCTCAACCGTTTGAAAACTATCAAACTTAACTACTTTTTTTAACTAAACATAACAACCTTGGCATAGTTAGATTCTTATTTGTTAAAAAGCGAATTAAGTTGGTAAAATAGTGTATGAATGTTGTCGTGATTGAATTGAATTTTTGTATATTTCTATATGTATGTTCTCTAAAGTTTGTTGTTAATATTGGTGAAAATATGAAAGAATGTTGCTGTTTTGCGCAGTTCTTTAACTACAATTACCAAATCATTGTTATTACAATGATGAACAAAATCTTTGAGTAAGATGATTTTGGAGGTTGTATGCAGCAAATATAGACTTTGGGGGTCCTCTATAGCTGATATTTTAATTGTTGACCTGTGTGAGATAAATTACGAAATCAACCCATTTGTAGCTGCACTGGTTGAATTGACACCTTTTATATCAAATATACAATTACTTTAGAAGTTTGCGGTGTTTAGACTGATCCAACAAATTTATGTTCGTGTTAACGGTTAATATCTGTACGGTTACAATAACGTTTGTATGTAGGTTTTTGTGGATGGTGAGACTTAGAAGTGAAGTTTTCCCTGTGATCAAGGAACCTGACTATCCTGTTAATGGTGAATATCGTGTTGACAAAGGAGCAGCTCCCAAGATGTTGAACCTTAGTATCTTGTCAGTGATAGCTCGTGTTGGTTCTGTCAGTGGGCGCTGCTTGTTTTCCATATAGACTAAAAAAGTATCTAAATGCCAAAAAAACATAATTTATGTAAAGCTCACCTTGCAAGAAAACTTTTTCTGTATGTCCTAGTTGGTTATCCTTATAAGTTTTGAAGTAGTCAGTATATCATATGTATATCAAAATTTATTGGTGAAAAGAAAATTCTATGTACTATAATTCTTAAGTTTACATTTTGATCTGTGTACATACTGTGGTAATTATCTATGGGTACTTAGAAGATTTGGTATGATTCTGTTTCGACCCAGTAACAATAAGGTTCGTGAACCAATTGCAATTGGTCTTATTGGTTTTGTCGATGCAAGATTGCCAGATCTGGTTGAAGTGGCTTGTACATGTATCATAAAGTTTCAGATTGCACTTTCAATTATGCACTAAGCCAATGTGGTCGTGGTCTAAAACATTTACTGAACCCAATTCTCTTAGAATTTGCCTAATTCGAAGAAGAGCTGTGTATGGTGGTGTTGATATTGCTAGTTGTATTAAACAAGTTATTTATCTATTGTTTCTGATGAGTAATAGGATTTCATAATTGTAGCCTAAATTTATCTCAATATAAGTAATCCCACATCGGTTGAGAGTAAGAACAACAACATGTTTATAATGACAAGTATGGAACATAAATTAAAACTATTTATGTGGTCTGTACCCTGCCATTGTCTTGACCAGATCTATCAACAGCAATGGGTTTGTAAATGGCTGTTATTAACTTGCACTATATAATATCTATTGCCTACTGGTGTTAAGTTAGACAGGGCTTGAGGTTTTCTAATATTTTTGCTATTCCCCTGTTTTCAGTGACCTTGTTTTAGTTAATGGGACTAGTAGACAATGTTACATGCAAAAGATTAGCAGATAAAAAAGAAAATGAACTACAATGATCGAAAGTCTAGGAGGGCCACCACCCCCTTTTGTCCCTTCATTCCTCCGCCCTTGGCAACGTTACACAACAATCTCACATCGGTTGAGAATAAGAATAACATGATCTTTATAATTGCAAGTATGGAGCATGACTTCAAAAAGTTTAAATCTATTTTGTTTAAGTGTAAAACAGCAATGGGTTTGTAAATGGCTTTTATTTATTTGTTCCATAACGCCAGGCTTAAGACCGCACCCTACGCTCTAAAAATACGATAGATGTATATAAGGTGTAACCATACAACACCTTTTGAGAGTTTTGAGTGATCAGTATCAGTATGAAATGATCCGATCCATTTGTTCTACGCTTTTATTTTAAATGTATCAAACCCAATATATTTTAACCGATCTACAATCGTCGAAACTGTTGCACCAATGAATAAAATATAAGTCGTTGTAAGATTAGTCGGCTCGGTTTTTAATCTGGTTCGATTTGAGTCAACTAGTCAGCAAACCGGTTTGGTTTAAACCGGATAGGTTTAAAAATCCGGTTTTGATTTTTCTTTCCGGATCGGATCATGAACCGGCTTTTTCCAACCTCTACATCGTTCTATTTAAAAATGTCACATTTACAAAAAAAAATAACATGTTTAGACGGGCTACACAGCCTCCTTTGGCACCTCTTCTTTTGCATCCAAAATAAAATTAGTGACAAATGTTACCATGTAATGGCATATTAATTTCTCATGCCTAGTTATACCTTTGCCCCATATTTCCCATTAACGTACTTGTTCTACGCATACCACTAAATCAACTCCGATGAGGGATGTCAAAGGCTTTTCAAGATTGGTTGAAATGATATTTCTGTATTTTTTGAAAAACTCGTTCAAACATTGTAGGATACTTCAATAAAAGTGATATCATTGCTCAAACACTTGATGATCCTAAGGTCCTTGATGCAAAATAGTATTTGTTTCAAGTGTACAAATTTTTGCTATGTGATAAAAATTGTTGATTTGTTAGATCTAACATAACATTTATTTGATGAATAAAACATATAAACATCATACCACATGCAGAAGTGATTTAGGATCAATTAACATAACATGCATAACTAATTGAACATTAAAATTAAAAGGGTATTTTACCTTGCAAAGCTTCCTAGCAAAAGAACACTTCAAACCAATCCAAGATTAACCAAAGGAGGTTAAATCTATACTCTTGTACACACGCCTCAAACAAGCTATTCCACAAGTTAGGTCACACGAGCAGAACCGTGTCGTAGTGATGGAAAAAAACGAACCGAGTATGCTCTAGGATATAGTCGGCCGAATGTGGTGTTTGGCAAGGTTTCAGAGATTATTTTCTTTCACTATGAATGAGCAATGAAAACAAATGAAAGCATTTGTATTTATAGTGTGTCATAGTTTGGAGTAGGGCTGAGCATCAGTCCGGGACCGGACCGGACCGACCAAGACCGGACCGGACCGAGGACCGAAATGGTCCAAAACCCCGGACCGAGACCGGACCGAAATAGTCCGGTCCGGTCCGGGTTGGTCCGGTCCGGTTTGGTCCTCGGTCCGGTCCGGTCCTATTAGACATATTTGACGAGATTTTTGGTAAGACCGAACCGGACCGGACCGGACCGACCGGACCGAGGACCGAATTCGTCCAAATCCCCGGACCGAGGACCGGACCGAAATTACTCGGTCCGGTTCGGTTCGGTCCGGTCCGGGTCGGTTTTGGGTCTGCCGTGCTCAGCCATAGTTTGGAGACAAACTATATATAGAGAATATATTGTTTGCTTTAAACCAAAACTTATCAACACACCTCCACCAAACCTCATAGAGGCCGGCCAAACACCCCCTTAAAATAGAGGGGACCAAAAACTATTTTTTTCCATTTTTACAGTTAACGTCCGTTAGTCATTTTGCATTAAATACTTAATCGGTCGTTAGTCACGGTTTTTAACACTCGTTAATAAATTACATTCTAATAAATAAAATATAATTATTTAAATTAAGTAGCTCTAAACGTTTGTGTGCAATCCCATAGTCTCGAGTTCGATCCTAACACACGACTATTTAAATATGTCCACAAACTCACAGCCCCCACTTGGACTATTTCATAAATATCGTGATCACGTCGATTAGCGTCTAGCTACAAATCGATGCCTCTAGTACGATCTCGAGTAAGGTCTCATGGACAAAACCTATTAATGATTAAACATCATTATTATTATCATTTTGTTTCTTAATACACGTTAATAAGGATATGGAACTTAGTCATTCCTTAATTAACAAAATGCTTTCTCGTTCGTTGATTATTAAAGATTACCAAATATCAATTTGGGTGCGGCCACACATATATCTTTAATTAATCCCACGAGGGGCCCAGCTGTATTAAACTCCAACAAAATAATCCCATTTTGACTACAAGCAAAACTCATGAATTTTGCAACACCCCTGAAATCAAATCCGTATAGCCACCAGTTACGTATAGCGTTAGATTGATTTACAGAAATGCACTAGATCCAGAACGTTTCATGGTATCTCAGGTTGAAGGAACTATTATGATATACTTAATGACAAAGATCCATAAAGTAATATCACTTTAGTTGGGAGAAGTCCTATATCTTGAATCATCGAATATCATCTAAATTTGGTATGTAATCACCTCAAGTATTCTTTCAAGAACTGCTCCCACCAAACTTTAGATTTGTCTTAATTTATTAATATTCTTATATTATTAATCGACAACGTACAATTTAGAACAAAATTAATATTCATGGATATAAACATGCAAATATAGGATACATAATTAACTAACAGAAATAAACGTAACCCAAACTTTATTTCATCAAGGTAATAATGTTTAACACCCCTTATCCAAATACTAAATCACAGATTTACATGAAGTCACTAGCTAACATAAGTCCTATTCCCTTAGCATGCTCAGTGACTTTCCTACCAGACAATGCTTTAGTGAAAGGATCAGCTAAGTTACTATCTGTGTGAACTTTCAACAAATTAATTTCACCGGCAGCAACTTGCTCTCGAACATAGTGAAATATCCTCAGAAAATGTCTGGCGCCTTTCATGACTCCAGGTTCATTGGCGAATATGATTGCGGCAGAGTTGTCGCAATACATATCAGTAGGATTCTTTATCGAAGGCATCACTCTCAGATCATCAATAAATTTCCTAATCCAAACAACCTCCATTGCAGCTTCTGAGGAAGCTACATACTCGGCCTGGGCAGCATGCATAGCTATTGTTGACTGCTTTCGGCTCTTCCAGTCTACAGCTCCTCCATTGACGACAAAGACATAACCAGTCTGGGACTTCGTATCATCTCTATCACATTGCCAAGAAGCATCACAGAAACCTGTTACATTCAGTTATGTGTCTGGTTTACCCCCATAAACAAGAAACATGTCTTTCGTATTTCTTAAATACTTAAGAATATGTTTAACAGCAGCACAATGGAGCTTACCAGGTTTCTGCTGATAACGACTGACTAAGTTCTGAGAAAACGCCACATCAGGCCTTGTGTATCTTACAGCATGCATGATAGATCCTACAACCGAAGCATAAGGAACTCTTGCCATGTATTCTTCCTCTTCAGGAGTTGATGCATCTTTCTCATGACTTAAACCATGATCAACTTCCACGGGTTGATAACCTTTCTTGGAGTTGTGCATGTTGTACCTTTTTAATATCTTGTCAAGATATGCACTTTGACTAAGTCCAATCAACCGTCTTTTCCTATCACGATAGATCTTAATACCCAATATGTATGCAGCTTCTCCTAGATCTTTCCTAGAAAAACATTTACCAAGACAATCCTTAACAGCTTTAAGACTTGGTATATGACTTCCCATGATTAATATGTCAACAACATATAAGACCAAGAAAACTACATTACTCCCACTGCTATATACACATGGCTCATCACGATTCTATAAAAATCCAAAGTTCTTGATTTCTTAATCGAATCGTTTATTCCACTGTCGTGAGGCTTGCTTCAGACCATAAATGGACCGTTGAAGTTTACACACACGATTTGGATATTCAGGATCAACATACCCTTCAGGTTGCTCCATATAGATGTCCTCATCTAAGCGACCATTCAAGAAGGCAGTTTTAACATCCATTTGCCATATCTCATAGTCATAGTACACAACTATAGCTATGAGAATCTTAATAGCTCTAATGTCGGCTACCGGCGAGAAGGTCTCGTCGTATTCAACACCATGCGTTTGAGTGCAGCCCTTGGACACCAGACGAGCTTTGTAGGATTGTATCTTTCCATCCATGTCAGTTTTCAACTTGTAAATCCACTTACTTTTTACTACTTTAGCACCAGGAGGTGGATCCACTTTCGTCCAAACTTCGTTGACATCCATGGAGTGCATTTCCTCATCCATAGCACCTTTCCACCTTTTGCTCTTAGGATCAAGCATAGTAGATTTATAATTAGCAGGTTCACCGAGGTCACCTGGTTCATTATCTTCAACCTCTATGTTTAGACTTAGACGGCTGGGTGCTCGAATAGTCCTTTCAAACCTTCGGATTGGAACTAATTCCGGTGGAGGACCCAGACTTTCTAGCTCTATGGTAATTTCGCTAGTAATTTCAGAAGGTGATGTATCTTCATGATCATCTTCCAGATCATAGTTCCTCCCACTGAATTCTTGAGATACAAATTCTCTTTCAAGAAAATTTCCATATCTTGCAACAATAACTTTGTTTTCAGGTGGGAAGTAAAAATAGTAACCCATAGTTTCCTTAGGGTATTCTACGAAGATACACTTCACAGATCTTTGATGGACTTTATCAGCTGAGTCACGTTTCACGTACGCCACACAACCCCAAACCTTAAGATAAGACATATTAGGCTTCTTGCCATGCCCTATTTCATATGGTGTCTTACTTACCTTCTTTGTGGGAACCATATTAAGAATACGAATCGCAGATTCTAAGGCATAGTCCCAAAAGGATAATGGTAGAGTAGTAAGATTAAACATGCATCGCACCATATCCAATAATGTACGATTTCTCCTTTCAGATACACCATTTTGTTGTGGAGTATAAGGAGAAGTAAGATTCTGGACAATTCCACTCTTAGCAAGATAATGTTTAAACTCTTGACTTAAGTATTCGCCACCTCGATCAGATCGAAGAGCTTTAATCTTCTTTCTAGTTTGCAACTCTACTTCAGCTTTAAACACTTTGAATGTTTCAAACACCTCAGATTTATGCTTAAGTAAATAAACAAAACCATATCAGCTAAAATCATCTGTGAATGTTAAGAAGTAGCTAGCACCTCTCTTTGACACATGTCTAAGTGGTCCACACACATCCGTATGTATAAGACCAAGTAGATCCGTAGCCCTTTCAATGTTAGCATTAAAAGGTTTCCTTGTCATTTTCCCAGAAATACAAGATTCGCATTTATCCAATGATTCATCATCGAAACTATCCAAAAGTCCTTTTTTCGAAAGCTTTTGCATGCGAGTCTTCCCAATATGGGCAAGTCTAAAATGCCAAAGATAAGAAGAATCAAAGTCTAACTTTCTCTTCTTATTGATGCTAAAATTAGAATTATTATTATCATTGGTGACATGATCATTCATATCAATTTCAAACACACCATTCACAGCAATAGCAGTAAAATAGAAAATGCCATTCAAAGAAACACAAATTCCATTATTAGAAACGGTATGGTGAAAACCAAGGTCTATCAAACAAGAAACAGAAACTACACCTCTAACAATAGAAGGTGCATAATGACATTTATTCAAACTCAGTACTAAACCCGAAGGTAAAACTAGCTTAAATGTTTCTATGGCTTCAACCGCTACTTGTGCGCCATTGCCCACTTGCAGAAATTGATCACCATAGGATAGCTTCCTTTCAATCTTAAATCCCTGCATGGTATTACAAATTTTAATACCACGTCCCGTATCATATACCCAGGAATTAGATTTGTATGATAGATTAAATAATTCAATCACAAGTTACCTGAAGTTGACGCACCAGGCTCAAACTTCTTCTCACTTGTACGCAAATCCTCGAGGTAAAGAGGGCAATTCCTCTTCCAATGTCCATCAGCATCACAATAGTGGCAATATTTATCCTTTTGAGAATCATCCTTCTTCTTTGGAAGATGCTTCTTAGGTTTGTTCTGATAAGTCACAACTTGCTTGCCCTTATCAGGTTTTCCTTTGCCTTTGTTCTTTTTATTCGATTGCGGTTTTGGCTTAGCAACCCTACCCTTTTGTATTGCAAGTACTTGAGGCGTAGGTGCATGTGCAGGTGCTTTGTCCTTCAAACCCTTTTCATAGTCAATGAGCATTGCGTGCAAATTACTCAATGTCTTCCCCTCGTAATGCATGTTGAAGTTTCTGACAAACTCATTAAAGTCCTTGTTAAGGGACCTATTGATCAAGTTAATCGACATTGCATCGTCATAGGGTTTCCCTAGCACATAAAGCTGATCCAGCATCGCTTTCATTTTCAAGTAGTGTGCACTAACGGGTTGTCCTGCTTGATGTTTGCAGCTGTGCAGTTCGTCTACAAGATCGTAGAGTTTAACAACTGGCGTCTTTTCAAATATATTGCGGAGCTCAGCAAGCATGTCCATTGGAGTATAGTACTCGAATTGTTGCTTGAGAGAAGCATTCATTCCGCTAAGCATGATGTAGGCTACATTAGAGTACCTTTTGTAATCATCTTTGAAAAGAGCTTAGTCCTCTTCGGAAGCATCTTCAGCAGGAGGGTGAGGACAAGGCTGGTACAACAAATCAATAGTATTAGTCACCCTCAATACAATCCTTAGGGAGTGATACCAATCATTGAAGTTCGGGTCAGTCAGCTTCTCGCTTTCAAAGAAAGTTTTGAGGGCAGAAGACACATGTTGAGAGTTGTTTTGGGGATGAGCCATTTCTATAGAAGAAGTTCATGTATTAGTATTTTCGATAATCAATACTTTCAAGAAAATAAAATTACCCAAGTTAATAAATTAACCATAGTATTTTCCTTGAATTACTAGTACCCATGGTGACATAAATTTACTACATCCGTTGATCTGCTAGTAATAAATGTATTCAGCATGGCAACTTGTCGAACAATTTAATCAACAAACTCATTTTGTAATTCTAGTATTTTAAAGGACTTACATTGCAAGTTTAATAACTTTGCATTATAAACACGTTTAGTCCCTTCTAATGCCTTGAGTTTCTAGATCTCACTAACTAACTCAATTAAGTCTTCTAATCTATTGAACGTAAAACTTTCAATCGAGATCTCACTCATATGAATAGTTTTCTTTCCATTACAATCTTAATCCAAGGCTCTCACTTGACTAAAATTGCAACATCAAGTGTTCTCAATTAGATGACATTCAACTTAAATTGTGGGTATTATATATGTGTCAAATCAAAAGTGTATGTATGGAGAAGCATGCATACAACTCCATAGCATAAGTTTTATAAAACTTTTTATAAACATTTTCTTGAAGATTAAATGACCACATTAAAGAATTATAGAGTGCTAGATTATTTTTTCAGTAACCATTATTCGTCGACGCCATTCTATAATCATTTGGGGAGGGAAGGCACTTTAATTCGTAAGCCCAACACACTCAGCCAAGATGAAATATCGAGATGGAACACTGTACGAATAAGGATACTAACTTATAATTAAAGCACTAGATACATTCAATAATAGGTCTCATTTAAACTTCTTAACAAATCTATTAGTTTTATATAGTTATTTAGTCAATTTATATTTTTAGAAAAAGTACCCATTGTTTACAACATTCTTTCAAAAATAAGTTAAACAAATGGCATATTACAAAATATATTAGACAAGAATAACTCTAAGCATAAATATCATAAATATATGCTCTAAAAATAAATCACATAGTCACATACATTTATTTATAGAATAAAATCTTTTACAACTAGGGTTTCAAATAGAATATTAGTCTTCCCTAATTAAAGATTTTATAATTTCATTCAAAATAAAAGATATGCTAAATATTCGTAACATTTACCACATGGCAAGTTTTTATCCATGACAACATGCATGTAAATCATGGATCCACATAATCAACTAAAAAACATATAAAGATTATGTCTAAAACATATAATCACTTAAATATAGTAAAGATTATATTGTTTTTATAGGATCGTTACCTAATTAATTTAATTACATGAACTAACAATTTAACCAAGTAATTAAACCTAAAGATCTAACATGTAAATAGGGTTTACAAAAAAATATTTTCTTAATAAATCTCATGTTTTTATCAATACAATTATTATGATCATTAGATGTTCAATAATTATTGCAATGTTAAAATGACTCGTGATGCCACTGTTAATTTGTTAGATCTAACATAACATTTATTTGATGAACAAAACATATAAACATCATAGCACATGCGGAAGCGATTTAGGATCAATTAACATAACATGTATATAACTAATTGAACAAAAAAATTAAAAGGGTATTTTACCTTGCAAAGCTTCCTAGCAAAAGAACACTTCAAACCAATCCAAGATTAACCAAAGGAGGTTAAATCTATGCTCTTGTACACACGCCTCAAACAAGCTATTCGACAAGTTAGATCACGCGAGCAGAACCGTGTCGTAGTGATGGAAAAAACGAACCGAGTATGCTCTAGGCTATAGTCGGCCGAATGTGGTGTTTGGCAAGGTTTCAGAGATTATTTTCTTTCACTATGAATGAGAAATGAAAACAAATGAAAGCCTTTGTATTTATAGTGTGTCATAAGCTAGGGTTTGGAGACAAACTATATATAGAGAATATATTGTTTGCTTTAAACCAAAACTTATCAACACACCTCCACCAAACCTCATAAGAGGCCGGCCAAACACCCCCTTAAAATAGAGGGGACCAAAAAATATATTTTTTTCCATTTTTACAGTTAACACCCGTTAGTCATTTTCCATTAAATACTTAACGGTCGTTAGTCACGGTTTTTAACACTCGTTAATAAATTACATTTTAATAAATAAAATATAATTATTTAAATTAAATAGCTCTAAACGTTTGTGTGCAATCACATTGTCTCGAGTTCGATCCTAACACACGACTATTTTAATACGTCCACAAACTAACAAAAATTTGGGTTAAATTTGTGGAATTGATTTAGAACTTTCAATGATCAGTAATATTGTCTTTCGAATCCACCAAAAATTTTGAAGAAAAATGAGAAAAGGTTTAAGAACAAAAAAAAAAGTTGATGTCTCTTCATGCTTTCGCCAAGCAACAACGATTAAACTTCAATGGGCAATTTATACAACTATCCAAAAATAGGTGTATGCCAATTTATACAATGTGTACACGATATTCTTTAGTAAAAGGCAAAAGAGTAATTGCCTTTGTGCTAAGGGTTTGGCTGCATTCCTTACATGTATGCAGCTTGACATTATATACATCCTGCCTCCCTCTCAACTTCCACTACCCAAGCGATGTGGGATAAACCCAACATCAACTTGTCCTTTGACCAATCAGACTTCAAAGCTGTTTAATATGATATGATTTTTTATTTACATCAGTAATCCAAGTTTGGTAATATGGAATATATACAAATCATCTGTAATTTGTAAGGCCACAAAAAGTTATGTTTAAATGTTGCATAAAGTACATACCGACTTCAGGTCTTCCTTGGCTCTAGCTCTGAAACAAGTTTGCAGCAGCTAGTTGGCATATCGTGATTGCAAAGCACAAACTAAGCTTTTAACTGATCATAATATATAAATAAACTCTCTCAACAAAAAGCTTGCACTTGCAATGGAGGAAATAAAAGTGGTTCTTGCTCTTTCCGTGGAAAAGCAGTGTTTTATGTCAATGATTGAGGCGAAAGAGAAAGAACATTGGAAATAGACGAAAGCGATAGTTGTTCTTGCTGATGAGTTATCAACAAAGTTAGTTGAGCTCGAATGAAAAGTTTCAAGGGATGTTATAAGTAATAACACAACGTATCCATGATTCCATATAGCTTAATCTTTTTTGTACTTTCAGACATAGAATCTGAGGTTGCAGTTTTAACCCGTTACTTATGGAATGGGTCATTTCGTTTGTGCCTTATCTCAAAGAGTTGGTTAAATTTTTTAACTAATGAAAACAGGGCATGTGGGTCGAAGAGTCACAATTTTGAAAGTTGGCCTAACATCTATTTTTACCGCATACAAACTTGAAACTCGTACAGTTTTTTTTTGTTCAAAGATCTAAATTACTCATATAATTATATTGTTTTTGAACTCATATGAGCACATTGATTATTTATAAAAAAGAAAAAATGCGTGTCTGGATTAACTCAACGTGACTCAACCTGTTTTGACCCTTACAGGAAAATTTGACTTGAAACCTGACCCATCCGTCTTGCAACCTTCAGATACCATCCTTGGTGTAATGGTTTCTTATTGTCTAAGAAATGTATTTATTATAAATATACATGCTATCTTATACAATAAGTCACACAATCAATAAGCCCATTTTTGTATTTCACATAGTATATGAGCTTTAACTAGGTAAGATCCACCAAGAAAAGATGTTATCCTCCGGTTATCGTTTTAATGGTCTTTGACCCAAAAGGATCTCGTTATTTTTTGCGTTATTGTTTTTTTCTTCATTAGGATTTTGTTTTTTCATAAACATAATCCCACCAAATCTCCCTTTTAAAATCAAAGTAAAGTATGTCGCAAAAAATAGCAAACATCATAACAATAGAGGTGCACGCGAAGTAATATGCCTCTGTGCAAAAGAACAACGAAGAATAGAAAAAAGAAAGAAAGAAGAAGAGTAGAATAAGGCGGTTTCTTATTCTATCTAATTTGTTAGTTTGGAAGAACCACATTCATATTGCGGGGAGTGTCACACGATTAAAAAATACTTAAGTACAAAGGACGTAGGTGGACCATACATCTACGTTCGTTACATATGTAAACAACAACAACTTTAGCTAAGAACAACCAACAAAATAGAGATTATGTAATCACATGAAAAACATAATTTTATAATACGTCTCTTTATTATCTAACATGTAATCACAACTTTAGCTTTTTTTGAAAGGCAACATTTTATTAGAACCACAAAAGAATTACAAAAAAAACATCTCACCCCCAATTAACAAGATAATTAAAGGAGGATGAGACCCAAACACGAAAAAAGAACCCACATCAAACAAAACAAGCCTCTAAGCACTACATACCACTCACATAAGAATCCTAAACTCACACGGCAGAACCATCACAATTCGAAGGGTCACGAAACCAACTTTGCCATGAAAATGAAACTTTCTTAGACCTTCTTGATATCCGATCAAAGCTTTTAAGTTGAATTTCTTGGACAATTTTATTCGTGCTCGCCATTTTCATACTAAACATACGATAATTACGTTCCTTCCATATCATATACGCGGTCACCCATGTTACTAGTTGCCACAGCTTGCCCGGGGTGCCATTTGAATTAGCACAGTGTTGCAACATATCGCAGATAGAAGAAGCATTAATCGGACTTCTTCTCCACCAATAAAAAATATTTTCCCACATACTCATCGCCAGATTGCAATTCACTAACATATGATCAACCGTTTCCACACGATCTCCGCAACAAGGACATACAACCGAGTCTAAATCAATACCTCTTTTGTTGAGCTTCACGCAAACCGGAATTCCTCCATTGAGTGCTCTCCAAACAAAGATATTAACTTTCTTTGGCACGAGATTTTTCCATACCGTCTCTTGGTTTGTACCTACTGCTTGAAGAATCACATCATCCATCATATGAGATAAATCTTTGACCTTGAATTTTCCGTCTTCAGCAATATTCCACTGCCACGAATCCCTACAATCACACTTTAGGTTAATGTTACGAATTAAATCCATAAGTACCGCCAAGTCCGCACACGCCCTCCCCTAGGTTACCTCACCCAATCCAAATTCCATCTCCGAACCCCCTCACACCAATACCCTCTATCAATCACTCGAGCCTTCTTACACCTATCTAAATAGCACAACCTAGGAAATTTATCACAAAGCCTATCATTTTCGATCCATCTATCATTCCAAAAAATTAGGGATGAGCTCGGGACCGATCCCGTCCCGAACCGTCCCGATTTAGTGGTCCCGATTTTTTCCCGATCTAAAAAGTCATGTACCGATCCCGTACCGAACGGGATTCGGGTATCACTACCGGTACGGGTACGGGTATCGGTATCGGTACCGGGAAATCGGGATTTTCCCGCTTATTTTCGGGAATTTCCCGATTTGGTACCGGTCCCGTCCCGAATTAGTGGTCCCGAATTTTTTTTCGTCTTATTTTATGGTCCCGGTCCCGTACCGAACGGGATCCGGGTATCGGGAATCGGTATGGTTCCGGGACGGTTCGAGTTCAGGATCGAGATTCAGGTCTAAATGCTCATCCCTACAAAAAAGTGTATCCCCTCCATTTCCGAGATTTTTTGAAAATGAATTTAAAACCCCGATTCCTATTTTTTCTAAATATATGCCCACTTTTACAATATCACGCCAAACACCACTACCACCTAACTCCCTTAAGACTCAGTTATCATCTAGCCCGCCATTAATCCCATAGATACTTTTAATCACCCTAACCCACAGTACTCCACTTTTTTATCCTAAACCTCCACCACCATTTAGCCACCAAAGCCGAATTTTTTGCCCAAAGAGAACCGATGTTTAAACCCCCTGCCCCACGAGAAGCTAAATTTTTTTCCCATTTAACCCAAGCAATCTTCTTGTGTTCACCCACCCCACCCTAAAATAAATCCTTTCTAATACTCTCAAGTTTCTTAATCACACACACTGGCACACGAAAGATCGAGAAGTAATACAATGGAAAACTTCCTAAAACCGACTTAACTAACGTCAAACGTCCCTCAAACGACATTGTTTTTGCTCTCCACTCACATAATCCCTTCCTAATTTTTTTTACTACAACTCTCCACGCACTTTCACGCCTCATACACTCTCCAATTGGAAGGCCCAAATATGTAAATGGAAGGTTCCCAACACAACATTGCATCCATATCGCCATACTAACAACCTCTTCTGAATTCATTCCTACACCATATAGTCTGCTTTTATTAAGATTCACTTTCAAACCTGAAACTTTCTCAAATCATTTTAAGATACACATTAGATTTTTTGCATTTTCTTTATCCCATTCACCAAAAAAATATTGTGTCATCGGCGTATTGTAAATGAGACACAACAACGTTTTCACTTCCAACTTTTATTCCTTTGAAGACACCTTTATCCAACGCGTCCGTAACCATCGCATATAAACCTTCTATCGTAAGGATGAACAAAATGGAGACAATGGATCACCTTGTCTAACCCCGTGTTCCAGTCTAAACTCGGTAGTCGGGGACCCATTAACTAGAACGGACATCGAAGATGACTTCAAACAAGATTCAATCCAAGTGCACCACTTATCTCCAAACCCCATGTATTTCAAAATATCACATAAATGTTTCCAGATAATACTATCGTATGCCTTCTCGAAATCTACTCTAAATATCATTCCTCTCGATTTCTTTCTCTTCATATACTCAACCATTTCATTTGCTATCAAAATACCATCAAGGATGAATCTTCCTCCTATAAAGGCATTTTGGACGTCACTTACGAGCTTTTTGATCACCTTTTTTATCCTCTCAGCTAGAAGTTTTGCAATAATTTTATAATAGAAACCGATCAAGCTAATAGGCCGATGTTCGCCAAGCCCAATAGGATCCGTAACTTTAGGAATCATCGCCACAGACGACGAATTACATCCCATTGAAATTTGCTTTGTATCCCAAAACCACTTGACCGCGTTCATTATCTCTGATATAAAAATCTCCCAGAACCTTTTTATATATCTAAAGTTGAAACCATCCGGACCAAGAGCCTTATCTCCACCACAACTATTAACCGCATCCCAAATCTCCTTTTCGTCAAATGGATTTTCTAATAAATTCGCATCATCAAGGCAATCGACCGCTTACAAATCTAGGTCTCAACAACTCCCGCTCAGAGAAAATCAATCTATAGAACCTATGGGTCTCATCTTTTATCTTCTTTGGATCTTCGGACCATTCCCCATCTACCATTTAACCTCTAATACTATTCTTATTTTTTCTTCTCTTCACTTAAGAGTGAAAAAAATTTAGAGTTCTCGTCTCCTTCCACATCCCGTATCACTCTTGCCTTTTGTCTAAGTATGCTAGCCTTCTCTCTTTCCTTGTCCATTCACAGCCTCCTCGCCTCCATCCATTTTGACATCGCTACTTCATTTAGATTTATCGATTCTGCCTCAAGTTCCCAATACATTGCTTCACGACAATATGCATCAATCTGAGTGTCAATTGCCCCAAATCTCTTCTTTCTCCATTCTTTCAATTCTGCTTTAACTTTTTTAAGCTTGTCGCGCAGTCGACAATCTGGTCTCGTACTTTTCACTTATTTATTCCATCCCCGTAAAACCACCTCTTCTATATTTGTTTCCTTTAACCAAGTGTCAAAAACTCGAAACGGCTTCGGACCAAAGTCAACATCCAAATCTTTGAGCATAATAGGACAATGGTCAGATAATTTTCTATCCAAAGCTACCACTGCAAGATTACCCTATTTATTTCTAAAAGCCTTCAGTGACCAAGAATCTATCTAACTTGCTAAATTTTAGCCCATCGTCACTAACTCGAGTAAATTTTCGACCACCCATTGGAATCTCGAAAAGTTGTGAAATGTTAATAAAATTGTTAAAATCGTCCATCTTCTTAACACTGACCTGGTAATTCTGAAGGTTTATAAACATCATAACAATTACATAAAACCCTAAACGAGATCAAAGCACACATAGCGGAAGTGATTTAACAAGATCATAATAATAACACAATTATAATTAATCGAATTAGGGTTACATACCTTTATCCTAGCGAAGATCCACAAGATCACCAACGAATCACCAATTAGGGTTTATAATGAACACCACCAAGATATAGTCTAAAGTAAGACTATATTCCGATCTTGTACACACGTAATACAACGAGCTAACCGTGACTCTAGCACGTGGAAACCGAGCTTCTACGCTTGTAGAGAATCTACCCAACAACCCTAGAGAGGGGCTAGGACTAGATTATAAGTAAAATAGATCAACCAAGAAAACCAACCAAAACCCATTGTGTGGGCTTGTCCTGCGATCGCAACAAAGAGAATAAGAGGGAAGAGATTTTTGTGTGTTGAATTATGAGGAGAAGGATTTGTTTATATAGGCCTAGACATGTATCCAAAATCAAATAAAAGGAAAGTTTTGCCCCTTCCTTTTTTCTCCCATAACCGACGGCTAGAACACCCCCATGGGGTCTTCTAGAACCTTCCAAACTTCTTTCTTTTTAATTTACTTACTGTATATTTATTCATCATTCGTTAATACTTAACTCTTAATTATTTAACGATCGTTATAGTTACATCTTGGTTTAATTTAATAAATACATGAATATATATTTATTAAATAAATTAATAAATACAATAAATATATTTATTAATTAAATTAACTCTTTACGTATTGAGTGCAATCCCATAATCTCGAGTTCGATCATATCACACGACTATTAAATATAAGTCCATAAACTTACAGCTCCCACTTGGACATTGTTGGGAATTATTATCAAGTGTCAAGTACCATTAGTGTAATGTTAGTACTGTTAGTATATTTCAAGTACCGTTAGTGTTAACGCGGTACATAGTAAGTATTGTTACTTATAAAGTAAGTATTGCTATATTATTTAGGACGAATATATCTTTGTATAAGATATATCATAGTTATAGTTAGAGTATATCTTATGTGATATACTTAATAGTTAGAATATTGATAATATATCGTTTGTGATATAATTATCTTTATAGAATATTCTAAGGATTCTATTGTTCCTTACTCTATAAAAGGAACATAGGTACGATGTCATTCATATACCTCATTCAAGTCGATTAATAAGATAATCGAATAGTTAATAGTAATTCTGTTCTTTTGTGCTTTATAAGTCAGATTCCGCATAACTTATTTAGTTTGAGTAAGAGTTCTTAGAGTATCTTAGTTTGATTACAAACTACTATACTAGTTCTTAACAGAATATATATCCAACCAAAGGGATCAACAAGTGGTATCAGAGCTTCTTGAGAAACTCTAAAAAATAATAACACAACCCTAAACACTCCACTGACACCAAAACTCAATGTCTCAACCTGGTGATGACCCTCACTTGGAAGATATTCCAGAACCTGATCCAATACCATAGGGACAACCTCAAGTTGTGCATCCTACACCACCACAAGGTGTTCAAGCCGTAGATGCTGTAGTTACTTCTTCAACTACAACATCTTCCCATACTCTTTCTGCTGTCAAACTCCCAGTTCTCAAGGGTGATAACTATGAGACATGGGCTATGCAGATGGAACATTACTTGAATCACACAGATTATACTCTGTGTCAAGTTACTAGGAATGGGAATACACCTAAGAAGCTATACTGGTTGCCTGATGGTACATGCTATGCTTTACCTGTTGTGACTGCTGAGGAGGTACAAGCAGAGATCAAAGAAAGAAAGGCCAGAACAGCTTTAGCTATGGCACTTTCAGAGGACATCTTACCTAGCTTTCATCATTACAAAGATGCAAAGGCTATGTGGGATGCCATCAAACTTAGATTTGGAGGTAATGAAAAATCTAAGAAGATAAAGAAGATTTTTCTGAAACAAGAATTTGATAACTTCTTAATTTCTAGTATAGAAGGAATCCATGGTGGCTATGGAAGGTTCAGTAAGTTGCTAACTCAATTGGCAGTTTATGGCAAGTAATTCCTAATGAAGAAGCTAATCTGAAATTATTAAGAAGTGTTCCACAAGAGTGGAAAGCAATGGCTATGCACTTCATTACAAGGGATGATCTGGATACAATTCCTTTTGATCATCTCTACAACAATCTTAGAGCTTATGAGATGGATGTTAAAAGCATTGAGGTGACCAAAGCAACAACAACAACAAAGTCTAACTTGGCTTTCGTGTCAGAAGGTAACGGCGGTACTTACTTTAAAAATACCGCCAGTGGATCAAGCAGCGGTATTTACTTCCAAAATACCGCTAGAGGACTTACAAGCGGTACTTACTCACAAAGTACTGAAGGCATTCCTATAGTCTCCCAAAATCCATAAGGAAGATCTTCACCATTGTTTAGTGACAATGATGCCTTCTCATTCTTTGCTGGACAAGACAACATGCCAAGACTAACTCTCAATGACTTGTTCCAAATGGATGATGCTGATGTTGAAGAGATGGATCTCAAATGGCAAGCTGCTATGATTTCTGTGAGATCTAATAGGTTCTTCAAGAAGACTGGAAGGAAGATGACTGTTGATCCTAATGAACCATTAGGATATGACAAGTCTAAATTTAAATGCTATAACTGTGGAAGGAATGGACATTTTGCAAGGGAGTGCACTAGAGACAAGGCTGAAAGTAGCAGTCAAAAGTCCAAAAATAGCTATAGAACATGTCCAAGGATTACTGAAAGCTTTCCAAAAGGAAACAGCAGGAGTCCTAAAGGAGCTAAAGCATTAGTAACTGTAGATGGAGTGGTGAATTGGGCTGAAGATAAGGAAGAATAAGAGCTTGGTTTGATGGCTCTCTCACATGAAGATACTGAGGTACATCCATGTTCTAAAGACTGTGTTCTTAAATTTAATAGCTTAAAAGTAGAACGAGATGAACAGTATCAAAAGGTCAACACATGCACTTTAGAATTAAATGCTTTTAAACAGGGTGTTGCTAAGCTAGTGGAAAATATAGTTTTGTACAAAAAGGGTCAACAAAACTATGAAGAGAAAATCAGAATGATAACTCTTCAAATGGGGGAAAAAGATGTGGAAATTAAAGCTTTTGAAAGACAACTGTTGAAAGTATCAGCAGAATATGAAGTTTTAAAAGACAGTCTTTATAATGAAAGGGAAGTGATTAATTATTGGCGAGAATCCTCTAAAGGATTGAGTAAGCTGATTAACTCACAAATGGGGTATTATGATAAGTCAGGCCTAACATATATTGAGGACCAACCTGGGATAACTTTAACTGACAAGGAATTATCAGAAGGGATTTTTGATAGTTCTAGTGAAATAGATAATACACCTGAAAATGATAGATATGCTGAAGGAATGAAGGCAATTCCTCCACCATTATCAGGAATTTTCATGCCCCCTAGTAATGATATAGGTATAGAGCTAGATGAATCAAAGGCTGTTAATGATTCAAACTCTAGTACTTTGACCCAAGCTAAATATGTTGTGACCAAAAACATTGTTTATCCTCCTTTGATGAGTGATAGGTGTGAAAACACCCATCCTTTTACCACTTAATTCTGGCTAAAACGAGACCAATACACGTATTTAATATCATTTGTTTGGAATTATGCGTGGTTTTTGTGTTTATTGTGTTTTCAGAGTCAACCGGGAGAATATTGAAGAAAACATGGGATTGCACGGGTTTTATCGAAGAAAAAGACTCAAGACGAAGTCTATTGTCCAAGAGATGCAAAAGATTTGAAGTCATTGTGCCTATTTGAAGATTTATCAAAGAATAGAGACAAAGATGGAAAACTCATATATATCGAAGAACTCGAGTCTATTAAACAAAAGATTATAAGACGAGTTGGAATTATTCACTGACACTTCTAAAAATCCAAAGTCGAAAACGGTTATTTACAAGAAGCGTGAAGACCAAGGAAGAAAGAAGAAAAGAAGCCCGATACCAAAGCCCATACACAAGCCCATACACACACGCCTATATTAAGGCCTTACCTCACAAATTTTCATACACTTAGCTAGACTTAGTCTTTAGTTTTTCATTTCTCTAGTTTTAGAGAGAGAAAGTTCCAAACTTTCTCTCACTAAACTTTTTCTTTGTTTTTCATCTTTTAATTTAAGCTTTCCTTAATCTTTGTACCTTGAATTTCATTAATCTCAATCAAGTTAAGCTTTTAATCTCTTTAATTTTCTTCTACTTTTCTTAGTTTATCCAAAATCTTTAATCCGATTATCATTTCATACGGTTTGTATTTGGCGAATGAGCTCGTGTTTAAAGTTTGATCTTTCTTGTTTCTCTTTAAGCTCTCACACGAATAGGTTATAAGCTCTCCATGCTTATTAGCCTATTCATTGTTTAAGCTTATTATTTTCGGGTCCCATATAAGTTTTAGTCATTGAAAAGTTTTGTTTATTAAGTTTAAGGTTTCTTGTTCTCAAAAGTTGTCAAATTTAAGGGTTTTGAGTTATTAAAAGTTTCGGTTTGGTTAGCTTATTCTCTTTGCTTATTGAAATTTTTGCTTCCCACCAATCTCGGAACATATCTGCTTCCATCGCAACAAGAGGGTTTTTAACACATTCCGACGAATCTCTTGCTTGGTATCGCAATAACCCTTAAGGGTTTTACTTTGCGGTAGGGTGTAATTCCCCCTATTCCGATCTGGGATTGCGATCGCGTATTGCGATCGCACATTCCGACGGGGTTTAGGTCCCTTTTCTAGTCGAAACTCTGGCCAATTTTTATTTACAACATTCCGATCAGGAACTTTCTGATAGCTACATTCCGACCGACTTCATTCCGATAGGACATCATTCTGACAGTTTTAATTTTGTGTATTCCGATGGTACCAAACATGGACATTCCGATGGGCATGATTTTGATATTCCGACAGCTTTGCAATTCTATATTCCGATAGACTAAGTTTTAAAGTTTTATAAAATTTAAAGTGTTAGTTTAATTAAGCTTTCAAGTAATTTTCTAATCTTTCCTTCACATTTTCAAGCATTCATTTTTAACTTGTCAATTTAGTTTAATCTCCCCAAGCTTTAATTTACTCAACGTCATTTACATTTAATTGTTTTTAGTTTAAAAATAGACAAACAAACCAACTCCTTTTTATTAACCAAGAACAAATCATTCCACTTAGAACCGAGATCAATTCGAGAGGACTGAGAGACATAAAATTTGAACCCATACAAAAACAGTGTATCAAATGGCGCCGCTGCCGGCTCTTCTCGTTAAGATCAAAAGTTTTTTGTGAGAACTTGGATTTTGGGATCCGTTCCCCGTGAACGTTACTTTTTCATAAAAATTTTCAAAAAAATCCTAAAAATATAAAATTTTCAAAAATACAAAAAAATTAAAAAAAAAAAACATAAAAACCAAAAATATTTTTGCTTTGTTTTTCTTTGTTCGTTCTTTTGCAGGTGTATGCGCACTCGATCCACGTCTTATCAAGAGCCCGAGCCTCTCGATAACTTAGACATGGCTGGTGTACAAAACAACAATAACATACCACCTCCGAACAACAATAATAACAACAACAACCCGCCTTTCAACAACATGAACAATAACAACAACAATGAGCCCCTTCCGTATAATCGCCCGATGATTGAACTGCTGCAAGCTCATGTAGATGGCAACACGGATCCACTTGTCATACCTCCAATTGCCGCCAACAACTTTGAGCTAAAATCAGGCTTTATCCAGATGGTCTCCGCTCAACCATTCTTGGGGCGTACCATTGATGATCCACACGACCATATCAAGAGATTCTTGCAACTCACTAACACGGTCAAGTTCAATGGTGTTCCACAAGAGGTTATCAGGTTACAACTTTTTCCCTTTTCTTTAGAGGGACAAGCCCCGCATTGGCTTGCTAAGGAACCGCCACAGAGTATTCTCTCGTGGACGGATTTGGAAACAAAGTTTATCAATTACTTCTTCCCACCCTCTCGTACTACCGCTTTGCGGAATGAAATCATAAATTTTGAACAAAAGTACGATTAGTCGTTCAGTGAATCTTGGGATCGTTTTAAAGATCTTTTAAGAAAATGCCCACAACATAGTTTTACCAAAGTACATCAAATTAATACTTTTTACAATGGTTTAAGCATGAGTGACCAAGATTCACTAAACAGTGCCTCGGGGGGTAATCTTTTGGCTAAGACTTCCAATGCTGCTTGGGACATCATTGAGAATAAATCTCGTGTGCAAACCAAGAGTGTTCGGACCAATGTCGCTAGTGCTAGCACTAATGACAACGACAAGCGACTTGACAAAATCACCACGCTTCTTGAATCGCTTGTCACCCACACCGTCAGCAACAACAACAGCAACAACGCTAAAAACGCTCAAGTTAACGCTGTCAGCCAACCTTGTGAGATATGCGGTGGTCCTCACTCTTACACCACTTGTACCGCCACCCAAGACTACCCTGCTGAGAATGTGAATGCGGCATATGGCACCTATCCTCAACCTGCTTATCAAGCTAGACCTCAAGGTGACCGTAATTTGCTTAGCTACCGCTCCAACAATTATTTTTCACCACCTGGTTTTCCCCAAAACAACCCAAACCAACAACAAAACCTTAATCGCCCTCCTCAACAACAACAACAACCTCGTACACCATACATCCCTCCTCACAAGCAGCAACAACCACCTCAATGTAACAACCAAGTTTACCAACAACCTGCTTATCAACCACCCGCATACAATGCTCCTCCAAGCCAAACCCCCGCATTACACCAAGAGGTTGCAACCTACATGAGGACCAATGATGTGATCATGGAAAATCTCCAACAGGAAGTGCGTAACTTGAAAGCAGACTTGGTCAAGCAAGGGAACGATTTGAGAGCCGACATGAGAAATACTATGGATACCCAAACAAATGAATTGAGGAATGGCTAGTTTCTTCCAAGGTAATCAACCCTCCTCTTCGGGTACTCTTCCGAGTAACACCGTTGCGAATCCAAGAGGGGAGATGAAAGCAATCACCACTCGCAGTGGCAAAGGTACCACGGAACCCGAGCTTCCTATACCTCCACCGGTGGTTGTGACTAAGGAGAACGAGTCACCTGCTCCTATTCCTCATCCTTCTCCTTCCCCAATTTCTCCACCTCTTCCTTCTACCCCTCCTCCACCCAAGGATGTGAGTGATCCTATTCTTCCAAAGCCTTCCTCTTCTTCCAATATACCTTATCCATCTAGGTTGAGGAAAGAGAAGCTCAAAAGCAAGGACGATATTCAGGTTTCAAACTTTCTTAAGATGTTTAAACAACTGAATTTCAATATCTCCTTCGCTGAGGCTCTCGCTCACATGCCTAAATATGCGAAAATGTTTAAAGATCTTCTGAGCGACAAGGAAAAGCTCCTCGATATTGCCAACACCCAACTTAATGAGAATTGCTCTGCAGTGCTATTAAGGAAATTGCCAATCAAGCTTGGTGATCCGGGTTGTTTCTTAATTCCTTGCAATTTCCCGGGAGTAGAGAATTGCATGGCCCTAGCCGATCTAGGTGCCAGTATTAATCTAATGCCTTTAAGTGTGTGGAAGCAATTATCTCTCCCTGAGCTAGTCCCCACCAAAATGACTTTGGAATTAGCTAACCGTACGGTTGCTTATCCAGTGGGGATAGCCGAAGACGTCATTGTAGGAGTCGACAAATTCACCTTTCCTGCTGATTTTGTTGTCGTCGACTACGAGATGGACCCTCGTGTGCCACTAATTGTTGGTCGTCCATTCTTGAGGACCGGTCGCACTCTCATTGATGTTGAAGCCGGTGAGCTTATCATGAGAGTGGGTGACGATAAAGTAGTCTTCAACATGGGAAAGTTGTCTAAACAGCCTTATTCATATGAGAGTGTTAATTGTATTGACGTTCTTGATGAGGCTTATGAAGAACACTTTAATGATGCTTGCAAAAGTATTCCTACCTCTCTTCCCAATGTTGAGACCATGTCCTCTATTGATTCATCGTTGTCTCTATTTGGAGATAGTGATTTATTTTGGAACAATCTTGAAGACACCATGGGAGATGTGAATTTAGCTACTGATGATTCTCCCACCGATGGGAATGAAGACATGCATTTCTTTGACAACCTTCTCAACGACGACAATCCTTCTCCTCCATCTCCCACGGTTATTGCTATCGATACTTCGACTTTGAATACGCCTCCCGTCGAAAATCCTCCGGATTTAGAACTTAAGGAGTTGCCGCCCCATCTCGAGTATGTGTTCCTTGACGAAGAGAAGAAGTCGCCAGTCATTATTGCTAAGGACTTGAAAGATGAAGAGAAGACTCGTCTTATCACCGTGTTGAAAGATCATAAGAAGGCTATTGCTTGGAAGATTTCTGATATTCGTGGAATTGATCCTCACTTCTGCACACACAAAATTCTCATGGAGGACGACTTTAAGCCCACAATTCAAAGCCAACGAAGGGTGAATCCAAAAATCCATGAAGTCATCAAAACAGAGGTTATCAAACTTCTTGATGCGGGTATGATTTACCCTATTTCGGATTCACCATGGGTTAGTCCAATCCATTGTGTGCCCAAGAAGGGCGGAATAACCGTTGTTCCCAATGAACACAACGAGTTGATTTCCACCCGTCTCGTGACTGGGTGGAGAGTTTGTATAGACTACCGCAAACTCAATGATGCCACGAGAAAGGATCATTTCCCTCTACCTTTTATGGACCAAATGCTTGAACGCTTAGCTGGTAATGAATATTACTGCTTTCTTGATGGTTTCTCGGGTTATTTCCAAATACCCATCGATCCCCAAGATCAAGAGAAGACGACATTCACTTGTCCCTATGGCACATTTGCTTACAAAAGAATGCCTTTTGGCTTATGTAATGCGCCCGGGACTTTCTAAAGGTGCATGTTAGCTATCTTCCATGACATGGTTGAACAAACCATGGAAGTCTTCATGGATGATTTCTCGGTCTTCGGGGATTCCTTCTCTTCTTGCCTTGCCAATTTCGAACGTATGCTAAAGAGGTGCGAAGACACTCGCCTTGTTCTGAATTGGGAAAAATGCCATTTTATGGTAAAAGAAGGCATCGTGCTGGGACACAAGATTTCCAAAGCCGGTCTTGAAGTAGACCGTGCTAAAGTCGATGTTATCGCAAAGTTGCCTCCACCTTCAACCGTGAAGGGTGTGAGAAGTTTTCTGGGTCATGCGGGCTTCTACCGTCGATTCATCAAAGATTTTTCTCAAATCGCTCGCCCGATGACCCACCTCTTGGAAAAAGATACTCCTTTTACCTTTTCCAAAGAGTGTCTTGAAGCCTTCAACTCACTTAAGGATAAGCTAACTAAGGCACCCGTCTTGGTTACCCCTAATTGGGAGCTTTCCTTCGAGTTGATGTGCGATGCTAGTGATTTTGCTATTGGAGCGGTTCTGGGACAAAGAGTGAACAAACACTTCCAACCAATCCATTACGCTAGCAAGACAATGACGGGGGCACAATTGCATTATACGACAACCGAAAAAGAGCTTTTAGCTGTTGTCTATGCTTTTGAAAAATTCCGCCCCTATCTTGTCCTTTCTACAACAATTGTGTATACCGATCATTCCGCGTTGAAGTACTTGTTGACTAAGCAAGATTCCAAACCAAGACTTCTTCGCTGGGTTTTGCTACTCCAAGAATTTAAAATCGAAATTCGTGATAAAAAGGAGCAGAAAACCTAGCCGCGGATCATCTCAGCAGACTTGAGGATCCTTACCAAGGGGATCATCCGAATAAAGAACTCAATGATTCTTTCCCCTTGGAGACCTTAATGTCTATAAATTCGAATTCTAATGAATCCCCGTGGTTTGCGGACTTTGCAAACTACTTGGCGGGTGGAATTCTCAAGGAAGGGTTGACGTCCCAACAAAAGAAAAAGTTCTTCACCGATATTAAGACTTACTTTTGGGACGACCCTTACCTATTCAAACAATGTGCCGACCTGATTATCCGCCGATGTGTTGACGGACCGGCAGCTTTAGAAATCCTTGATGCTTGCCACAAAGGACCCACTGGTGGTCACTTTGGTCCCAACTACACCGCCAAAAAAGTGTTTGATTCGGGATTTTATTGGCCCGCCATCTATCGTGATGCTCACGAGATGGTTAAACGATGTGATGCTTGCCAAAAACAAGGCACGATCACACATAAAGACGAGATGCCTCAGAATTTCATTCAAGAGTGTGAAATCTTTGATGTTTGGGGTATCGACTTTATGGGGCCATTCCCTTCCTCTAAAGGAAACAAATACATCCTTGTTGCCGTTGACTACGTTTCAAAGTGGGTTGAAGCCAAAGCTTTACCTACTAATGATGCAAAGGTGGTTTGTAACTTTTTGAAATCGCTGTTCGCTCGATTCGGCGTTCCTCGTGCTATTATCAGTGACCGCGGGACTCATTTTTGCAACGATCAGTTTGCAAGAGTCATGGCTAAGTATGGTGTCAATCACCGTCTTTCCACCGCCTATCATCCCCAAACCAATGGGCAGGCCGAGATATCCAACCGTGGATTGAAGCGAATTTTGGAGCGTACTGTGGGAGAGCATCGTGCCGCGTGGGCCGATAAGTTAGATGATGCTCTGTGGGCTTTCCGTACTGCTTACAAGACCCCGATCGGTTGTACACCTTATCGTCTTGTGTACGGGAAAGCATGCCACCTTCCCATCGAGCTGGAGCATAAGGCACACTGGGCCTTGAAGTGGGCTAACTTCGACATCAACAAAGCCGGTGATCATCGTAAGATTCAACTAAACGAGCTCAACGAACTGAGGAATGAAGCTTATGAGAACTCGCTGATCTACAAAGAGAAGACGAAGATCCTTCATGACGCAAAAATCAAGAACCGAGAGTTCCACGTTGGTGATCAAGTCTTACTTTTTAACTCTCGGTTGAAGATCTTCTCTGGCAAGTTGAAGAGCCGCTGGTCTGGTCCATTCACCGTCGCCAAAGTCTTTCCATATGGGACCATTGAGCTTTCTCAGCCAAATGGGCCCAATTTCAAGGTGAATGGCCAGCGTCTGAAGCTGTACTTTGTTGAGGACACCTCTCAGGAGGTGATTCCATCCCTCACCACGTTCCCCATGAACTGAATTTGGGTCGAGTCAGGCTCGTGACTCGGTTATCAAAAACAAGCGCTCCTCGGGAGGCAGCCCGAGTATCTATCCTTTTATGTTTTAACCTCCTAAGTGTAGGGGGACCTCTATAGGGTGTTTGTCTTTGTGTGGTGATATGATTACAGGGATGAATGCACTCTTGGAACCTTTGAAGAACCGTGCTCCCGTGTTATCCGAAATCCGGTTCTATCTCTCAACTATCGTGATTCAATTTTCTTCATACTCAAATTTGAAATTGATCACTTTAGTCGTCTCTTCCTTAACTTGAGTTAACCAACGTGCACAATGTCATAAGTGTAGGGGAGACTTTTTCCACATGCTTAAACATTGAGGACAATGTTTATCTTAAGTGTAGGGGGGACTTCTATCGAAGTTTTAAGTGGACTTTTCCATGAAAATGCCTTCATTTAACCGGAAAATCATATTTTTCAACATTTTTCAAATTTTTAATTAACTTTGGCCACTTGGTAGTAATTTTTAAATTTTTATCGTTTCTTTCATATGTATATATCCAGCAATAAAGTCGAAAATATTAATAAAGTGGTGTAGTTGGTTTAGAAATCTTTGACATATTAGGCCCGTTGCGTTTATTTTGACTCAACCCGAATAGACTTATCCAAGTATATTCTAGCTAGTATCCTTAACCATGTAGACCTTAATTGGTTTATTAGGCTAAGTATCCACGAGTCTCATTACTTGAGATTTTAAATTATGGAGAACGAGAAATGATAGAGTCAATTATAAGTCGGTATTCTTGCACAAGCTCACTTGGTGTAATTATCTGCCTATTCTCCCATCACTTGCTAATAATTTATCTGCAATAAGTAAGGTCGTACGATTTGAAAAGTTACTTAGCTTCTAGCCCAAGATCGTTTAAAAGTTGCTCGGTAATGATAAGAGTTCATAGCCAAGGCATAACTTATGAAGCGGGGCGCGAAGATTGGCGAGTCCGAAAAGGCCCTAACAAGGCATGAGGATTCCATTTTATTTCTAAAGATCCAAGGTGATGTGAAAATCATTTATTCCCAAAGTCAATATGAAGGATCAAGACTCACGACGAATAGCAATCAACTCCCGTAAAGATCATGGAGAAGTCTATCCGAAAAGACCCCAACAAGGTATGAGGATAAATAGATCCAAGTCCGAAAAGGAGGCGGATCGTTGTATCTCAAAATCCCAAATAGAGATTGAAGAAATAATCATGAAGTCGTGGTCAACAAAATTGGAGTACCTCTCAAAAGTCTCCAAGTGAAGAAACTCTATGAACGATGAGAAGACCATTATCTCAAGCACATCTCTCAAGATATGAAGTATGAAGTACATGCCAAATATCGGCCCGAGAAAGGTCTCAAATCGTGAACCGAGTTATGCCAAGATATGAACTTTTTGATATCCCGAGAAGCAGTTTTAAGAGATTTTGTCCTTTAGCTAACTATTGATCAAATCGTCCTACTTTGCTTTCAGCCTAAATAAACTATCGAAATAAGTCCAAAAATGCATCTTCATGATCATTCTAAGACAAAAATAAAATATAAGAGATACACCTAGGAATAAGGGAGTTAAAGCATTTAATTAAGCCATGTGTGTGAGTGTTTGAATTGCTAACTTATAATAACAATGATCTCATTTTTAAGCTTAGTTTGGGGAACGTGAAACTTGAGGGTGATAAATCTTCGCAGCACCGAAGCCCTAATGTAAGTCCTCGATCTCTTTGCAAGTTATTTCCATCCTTCTGTTTATTTTAAAAGTTTTAATTTCTCTTAGTATTTTAATTTTCGTTTAGTAGAATATTAATAAGGCCAAGGTTGATTGATTATGAGAAAAGTGTAAATGTGCTTTGTCACTAAGCATTGCATGAGGGCATGGCAATGGTTAAGTGTAGGGGATTTGATAGGTGTGAAAACACCCATCCTTTTACCACTTAATTCTAGCTAAAACGAGACCAATACACGTATTTAATATCATTTGTTTGGAATTATGCGTGGTTTTTGTGTTTATTGTGTTTTCAGAGTCAACCGGGAGAATATTGAAGAAAACATGGGATTGCACGGGTTTTATCGAAGAAAAAGACTCAAGACGAAGTCTATTGTCCAAGAGATGCAAAAGATTTGAAGTCATTGTGCCTATTTGAAGATTTATCGAAGAATAGAGCCAAAGATG
Source organism: Glebionis coronaria (assembly GCA_025667525.1). NCBI lineage: Eukaryota > Viridiplantae > Streptophyta > Magnoliopsida > Asterales > Asteraceae > Glebionis > Glebionis coronaria. The sequence continues at coordinate 123,773,517 of CM046877.1, read as the reverse complement.
GAAAACTCATATATATCGAAGAACTCGAGTCTATTAAACAAAAGATTATAAGACGAGTTGGAATTATTCACTGACACTTCTAAAAATCCAAAGTTGAAAACGGTTATTTACAAGAAGCGTGAAGACCAAGGAAGAAAGAAGAAAAGAAGCCCGATACCAAAGCCCATACACAAGCCCATACACACACGCCTATATTAAGGCCTTACCTCACAAATTTTCATACACTTAGCTAGACTTAGTCTTTAGTTTTTCATTTCTCTAGTTTTAGAGAGAGAAAGTTCCAAACTTTCTCTCACTAAACTTTTTCTTTGTTTTTCATCTTTTAATTTAAGCTTTCCTTAATCTTTGTACCTTGAATTTCATTAATCTCAATCAAGTTAAGCTTTTAATCTCTTTAATTTTCTTCTACTTTTCTTAGTTTATCCAAAATCTTTAATCCGATTATCATTTCATACAGTTTGTATTTGGCGAATGAGCTCGTGTTTAAAGTTTGATCTTTCTTGTTTCTCTTTAAGCTCTCACACGAATAGGTTATAAGCTCTCCATGCTTATTAGCCTATTCAATGTTTAAGCTTATTATTTTCGGGTCCCATATAAGTTTTAGTCATTGAAAAGTTTTGTTTATTAAGTTTAAGGTTTCTTGTTCTCAAAAGTTGTCAAATTTAAGGGTTTTGAGTTATTAAAAGTTTCGGTTTGGTTAGCTTATTCTCTTTGCTTATTGAAATTTTTGCTTCCCACCAATCTCGGAACATATCTGCTTCCATCGCAACAAGAGGGTTTTTAACACATTCCGACGAATCTCTTGCTTGGTATCGCAATAACCCTTAAGGGTTTTACTTTGCGATAGGGTGTAATTCCCCCTATTCCGATCTGGGATTGCGATCGCGTATTGCGATCGCACATTCCGACGGGGTTTAGGTCCCTTTTCTAGTCGAAACTCTGGCCAATTTTTATTTACAACATTCCGATCAGGAACTTTCCGATAGCTACATTCCGACCGACTTCATTCCGATAGGACATCATTCCGACAGTTTTAATTTTGTGTATTCCGATGGTACCAAACATGGACATTCCGATGGGCATGATTTTGATATTCCGACAGCTTTGCAATTCTATATTCCGATAGACTAAGTTTTAAAGTTTTATAAAATTTAAAGTGTTAGTTTAATTAAGCTTTCAAGTAATTTTCTAATCTTTCCTTCACATTTTCAAGCATTCATTTTTAACTTGTCAATTTAGTTTAATCTCCCCAAGCTTTAATTTACTCAACGTCATTTACATTTAATTGTTTTTAGTTTAAAAATAGACAAACAAACCAACTCCTTTTTATTAACCAAGAACAATTCATTCCACTTAGAACCGAGATCAATTCGAGAGGACTGAGAGACATAAAATTTGAACCCATACAAAAACAGTGTATCAATGAGCACATTTTTGCCTGAAGGACATGTCTTTGAAACTAGTTCTGCCACCAAGCAGGTAAAACTCCTAGCAAGACATTGGATAAAAATGTAGAACATAATAAAACCAAGAGGATGGGATAGGTTTTGAGAAAATTAAGTTAAAACAACCTTTTAGATCTTCTTTGAGAAGAAAAGGATGTTATGTTTGTGGTAGTCTAAGTCATTTTATCAAAGATTGTACTTTGCATGAAGATAAAATTGTAAAACAAAAGGCTGCACAAAAGGCCACAAGGAACAACAATGGGAAAAATGCACAGGTAAAAAGACAGTTGGGACCAAAAGATGACAAACCTAAGTTTGATCATACTGAGAAAATAGGTGTAGGAAATAATAAGGCCAAACACCTTCTCAAACCTAAAGATTTTATCCCAAGAGCATTACTTATGAAACAAGGTCTAGTACCTTTGAAATCTGGTAGACAGATACCGGCAAGCCTAGAACTGCAAGTACTGCTAGGCCAAAGGTAAATATCGCTGGTCAAAAGTCTGTCAAACCAAAGTCCCACAAGACTGAGCAAGCTAGAACATCTAGAAGTAAGCCTAATAACAAACCAGTACAAAAGTGGGTTCCTAAAAGTGAAAAACCATGTGTTCAAACAAGTACTGCTAAAACAATACTTAGGCCAAAAATGTACAAAGACAACGAGCTGACTTATGTTTTTGATTATGTGACTGGAACCATGAAGTATAAGAGTGTGTGTAGTCTTACTGGAAAAACTACCTATCAAACTCTTAAGTATGTAGGTCCCACAAGATCCGAGCGAAATGTGGCTTGGGTTCCTGTTAAAAACTGATAAGTTTTGTGTATGTGCAGGGGCATCTAATTGATGAATTAAAAGATAAAGGCATAGTGGATAGTGGATACTCAAGACACATGACAGGAAATAAAGATTTCATTGCTGAATTTGAAGAATTCAGAGGTGGACCAGTAGCATTTGGAGGTAGCAAAGGTACTGGCAAAGGAAAAATTAATGCAGGGAAGTTGGAATTTGAAAATGTGTTCTTTGTGAAAGAATTGAATAAATTCAATCTCTTTTATGTGTCACAAATGTGTGATAAGAAGAACAAGGTGTTGTTTATAGATATAGACTTCTTGGTGCTCTCCAAAGACTTTGAGATGCCTAAAGAATCTCAAATACTGCTTAAAGTACCCAGGCAAGAAAACATGTACACCTTTAATCTTCATACTATTTGGTGGTATTACATGTTTGCTAGCTAAGGCTTCTAATGATGAGTCTAATTTAAGGCATAGGAGGTTAGGTCATGCGAATTTCAAGAATCTTAACAGGTTAGTGAATAAGAATTTAGTTAGAGGGTTACCTAACAAATCTTTTCAAAATGATTTCACATGTACTGCTTGTCAGAAAGGTAAACAACATAGAACCTCTTGTAACACCAAGTCTGTCAATACTGTGACAAAGCCTTTGGAACTTTTGCATATGGGTTTGTTTGGTCCAGTTTCTATTAGGAGCATTAGTCATAAGAGCTTTTGTCTAGTTTTAACTGATGATTATAGTAGATTCAGTTGGATTTTCTTTTTAGCTCTTAAAAGTGAAACCAATGAATTACTTAAGGATTTTATCCCTTTAGTTGAAAAGCAGTTCACTAAACAAGTCTTAATCATTAGGACAAATAATAAGACATAATTCAAGAATGCTAAATTTGATGAATTTTGTAGGTCTAAAGGCATCAAGAGACAATTTAGTAATCCTAGGACTCCACAACAAAATGGAGTAGCTGAAAGGAAGAATAGGACACTAATTGAGGTTGCTAGAACTATGCTAGCTGATTCTCTTTTGCCAAATACCTTTTGGGCAGAAGCAATCAAATTTACATGTTATGTGTTAAATAGAGTCTTAGTGACCAAGCCTCAAAACAAGACACCTTATGAACTTTTGACTGGTATTAAGCCAACCATAAGTCATTTAAGACATTTTGGGTGTCATGTATCTATACTAAATACTCTTGATCATTTGGGGAAGTTTGATGGTAAATCTGATCCAGGATATCTTGTAGGATATTCATTGCAAAGTAAAGCATATAGGGTTTATAATTTGGCATCTAAAAAGGTTGAAGAAAATGCCATGTTAATTTCTTAGAAAATAAACCCAATGTCCAAGGAATAGGTTATGCTTGAATGTTTGATTTAGATTATCTAACTAATTCCATGGATTACTATTCTGTGCAAAAGGATTGTCAAACTAACAATATCGGTGAGGAGATTGGTACAACTAAGTCAGGTACTCTAGGAGAACCATCTTCATCAGACTCTCAGGATGATGATGTTCACATCTATGTACCCAGTATGCCTACTGTTACTCCTATGGTTGCTGCTCCCCAGAAGCAAACAACGCCATCAACTAATGATCATGCCTCCCAAGAGCTTCAGAGGCTTCAAGATCAAGAAAAGAATGCTACATCTGCTAATGAGCATTCAGGAGAAGAATCTTTGGAGTCACAACACTCACCAGTACATACTATACCTAGCGGTACCTCATATGCAAGTACTGCTAAGTCAAAATCTGCAAAGTCTGTTGACTCATTAGAAGATATTTTACAAGCTATGGACGATGAAAACATTTATGAAAGTCCAGCTGAAGGAATCTTCTCTAAAGCTTCCTATGATGAGCAGGGTGTAGTAACTGATTTCATAATTTGGAAAAAGAAATTCTAGTCAGTTCTATTCTCACTCATAAGGTCAACAACAACCATCCTACTACTCAGATTATTGGAGATCCCAAGTCTGTTGTGCAAACCAGAAGACAACTTCAAGCCAATACTGAAACTCATGCACTTGTAAGTTATGTCAAGCAACAGCAGAGAACAAATCATAAGGATACTCAACATTGTTTTTTGCCTGTTTCTTATCACAAGTAGAGCCCAAGAATATTTCTCAAGCTCTTGATGAAGAAAGTTGGGTAGATGCCATGCAAGAAGAATTAACACAATTTGAGCTACAAAAGGTTTGGATTCTTGTGGATCTTCCCTCAGGTAAAAGGGTTATTGGTACTAGATGGGTTTTTAGAAACAAGAAGGATAAAAGAGGAGTTGTTGTGAGGAACAAAGCAAGGCTTGTTGCTCAAGGCTATAGACAGGAAGAAGGGATAGACTATGATGAGGTTTTTACACCAGTGGCAAGGATAGAAGCCATTAGGTTGTTTTTGGCCTTTGCATCATATATGGGATTTATACTCTATCAGATGGATGTGAAAAGTGCCTTTCTCTATGATACTATTTCAGAGGAGGTATATGTTTCACAACCTCCAAGTTTTGTAGATCCTAAATTCCCCAACAGAGTCTACATAGTTATCAAAGCACTTTATGATCTACATCAAGCTCCAAGGACTTGGTATGCAACTTTATCCAATTTTTTGTTAGAACATGGATATAGGGGAGGAACCATTGACAAAACTCTATTCATCAAAAAGAATGTTAAGGATATTATTCTAGTACAAGTCTATCATGATGACATTATTTTTGGTTCAACCAAGAAATCAGGTGTAAAGAGTTTGAGGCTTTGATGAAAGGAAGATTTCAGATGAGTTCTATGGGAGAACTTCCTTTCATTTTGGGACTACAAGTCAAACAAAGGAAAGATGGAATATTTATCAGCCAAGATAAATATGTTGCTGAAATCTTGAAAAAATTTTCTTGTATGGATTCAAGGAGTACAAGCACACCTTTTGAAGCTAAAAAGTCTTTATCAAAAGATGAACATGTTGAAAATGTTGGTATTCATCTATACAGGTCAATGATTGGCTCATTGATGTATCTTACTGCTTCAAAACCAGATATTATGTTTGTTGTGTGTGCCTGTTCAAGGTTCCAAGTTAATCCAAAGGTTTCACATCAACATGCTGTGAAGAGGATTTTTAAGTATCTTAAAAGTCATCCTAATTTAAGATTATGGTATCCTAGAGATTCAACCTTTAAATTGGAAGCTTACTTAGATAGTGATTATGCTAGAGCTAATCATGATAGGAAATCCACAACAGGAGGTTGTCAGTTCCTAGGCAGAAGCAAACCATTGTTGCTACTTCTACCACTAAAGCTGAATATGTAGCTGCTGCTCATTGTTGTGGACAAGTACTTTGGATTCAAAATCAATTGTTAGATTATGGGTTCAACTTCATGAACACTAAGATTTACATTGATAATGAAAGTACTATATGCATTGTCAAAAATCAAGTCTTTCACTCCAAGACCAAGCATATTGAAATAAGACATCACTTCATAAGAGATGCCTATGACAAGAAGCTTATTCAAGTCTTAAAATATCATACAGACAACAATGTAGCTGATTTGTTGACCAAGGCATTTGACGTAAAGAGATTTGAATTCTTGGTGACACATATTGGTATGCTCAACCAGTAGACTGCTGCATATGTTGAGGGGAGGTAATAACTGTACAATTTTTATGCTAATTTTTATTGTATAGTATATGTTTTGTGTTTTTGATGTGATTGCAGGTCGATAAGCATAAAATAAAAGAGGTTACAATGTTGATGGATTGCATGAACCGGTCTTATATTTGAGGTACCGCTTTACTGCTAAGTACCGCTAGACAAATTTTAAGTACCGGGTATGTTCCATGTATCGTTACATAACCGTTGTACCGTTGAGGGTGTATTATGTAAATTTGGCGGTTTCTTCGTGAATGGGTTATTTATTCCTATAAATACCGACCCTAATTACAAAATTGATTTACCAAATCTTTTATTTTTACACCTCGATTCTATAACCTTCGTTCTAATCGTCGATCATCAAAAACAACAATGGCTGCTTTACAAGTGATCTCTAAGCACAACTTGGTTGCGAACCTTGCTCAGAATGATGATTCTCTTGGTTTTCATGAGATACTTGGATTTTTATCTTGAAGTCTTGTTCGTTTTGCACTCACTGTAAGTCCCATTGTCTCTATTCCTATTGTTGAACATTTTTGGAACACTTTTGTAATAGGTACTCGTTTGGATCAACCTTGCATTAAGGCTAGGGTGAATCATAGAAATATCTATGTAACTGAGGTACTGCTAAGAGCTAGTTTGAGACTCAATGATGAAGATGGACTTAGTATGCTAAACAATACAGAGATACATGATGGCCTTGTAGCCATGGGTTATCAGGGTGGTAGGGAAAGTTTAACTTTCTTTAAAGCATTGTTTTCACCACAATGGAAATTGTTTTTTCATGCCATTATTCACTGTTTAAGCTCCAAAAGTACTTTTTTGATCAAATTCCTGATGCATTGGCATCAGCTGGTATTTGTCTAGCAAACAACAGGGTTTTCAACTTTTCAAAACTAATTTTTGAAGGCATGGCTAGGAATTTGGAAGGCGTTAAAAAGTTTTTAATGTATCCTAGATTCATTCAGACTTCAGTTAATGACCAAATCCCTAACCTACCAGAGTTAAAATACATGGGATGTTCCTACTTTTACAAAGAGAACTTTCTCTTTCTTGGCCAAATAAGGCAATGCCTTTACAGGAACTGTTACACCCTTATTTGCTAATATGTTAGCCCAACCTGCCAACCAAGAAGGTGAGGAACCTAGCACTGCTAGTGATTCTCAGCAAACTCCTTCTCACCAGAGTTCCCATTCCTCAGAAGATACTCAATCTTCTTCTCACAATATTGGTAATCAACCAAGTTCAGATGAGATGATCCACACAACTTCTGATTCCATTGCTACTAGTGGTTCACCACAAGCACAAGCAACAGAGGTGGTGGATGTTGCAAATTTAACTGCTTTGTGCACTAGCTTGTCTAAACAGGTACATGTATTGCAAAAGGAAAAGCTTGTTCAAGATAAGAAAATTGTTGAATTGGAGGCCAGCCTAATCAAGTTGAGGAATAAAGTATCCCCTTGGATGAGGCAGAAGAGGTCTATTCAGAAAGCTGCTCTTAGGAAGCAAAGATTCAGACGCCTCAAGAAAAGGCAACTGAATGCAACCAAACAGGGGAGGAATTATGAAGAACAACTACCTTCTTCTGATATTCAAACAAGGGTCTCTGGGAATGACATCAACTTTGAAGCTGATGATGTCATTAGAAATTTTGGAGATGGCAATGGTTTAGATACTGGTGTATAAATGAATAGCTTGGAGCCTACTAATATGGAGCTTCAACAAGAAGAACCACATCCTACTCATGAGGAACCACAAGTTGAAGAAATGTTGGTAACTCAGCCAGAGCCACAACCTCAATCACCACAACTACAAGTGAATTGGAGTAGTTTCTATGAGAAGCTAGAGGAGATTAATGTTCAATTTCATATATCTTCAACTCCACCACAAAGACAATTTTGGTTTCATAAGAAATAGTCTTTTCAAGTACTGTTAAGATCAAGAATGAGCTATGGATCAGACAAGACTGAGGAGTTACAAGTTGAGAAGATAGCTTCATTGGAAGAAAAGGTATTTGGAGATACTGTTGTGATTGAAGAAACAAGTGTGTCTTACACTGGTGAAGTCAACATTGTTGAAGATACAAGTACTGTTCAGCCAACTAAGCCGACTACAAGTACTGTTGACATTGTTGAAGACCCAAGTACTGCTAAGCCAAGTCGATTGCAAGTACTGCTGGTGATCATCCTTCACTAGAAAGTCAAGCTCCTTTTGGAGAAGATGAGACTTTAGCTCAAGTATTACTTGATCTCAGGGAAAAGAGTTCAGCTGTAAACGCAAGACAAGTAGAGATTGAGAAAAAGACACAACAAGAAGTTCTTGCCAAAAAGGATAAAAGTAAAGGTAAGAAAGTTCAAGCTTCACAACCCACTAAAGGTATTGTCATTCAGCGGCAAGCTGATAAGGATAAGTAAAAATCTTCCAAGCTGAAGAAGAAATTACCAAAGATTAATCCAAAGGATAAGGGCAAGAAGCAGTTACAATCAGAGTCTAAAAATGAAAGTGATTCAGGTGATGATATGTACAGATTTAATCATATAAACCATGATGATGAATATGCTTTGAGGATGAAAGCACAGATTCATGAAGAAGAATTACAAGAGGAACTTGCAGCAAAGCAACATTTGCTTGAAGCTAAGAGAGTACAACAAGAATGGAATATACAAGAATATGATAGGATTCAAGCTGAACTACATGCCAGTGAGCTTCTTGAAGACTCATTAATAGCTGAAGAAAGGGATGCTTATGATGAAGAAGAGAAAGCAAAATTGATTGATGATCTGGCAAGGGAGCAACAAAGATTCTTTGATGAGAAAAGAAGAAGAGAAAATGTTAAGCCTCCAATTACCATGCAGACCAGGAATCAAATGATGACTTTTCTCAAGAAAGTTAAGCATTTCACTCATGCTCATTTGGCCAAGAAGAATTTTAAGGAAATCAAGGCTTTGTATGAACAATACAAAAGAGATGAATTGAATTTTGTTGAGATTGGATCTGAAGCAGATATGATAGCTATTGAAGAAGCTAAGAGACATCTGCAACAACAAAGACAATTTCGAAGAACTCCTAGACTTGATGCAAGTACTGCTGAACATATAAGAACGTCTCCACCTATCAAGGCTACATATGTTAGGAAGGGTAGAAAGGAGAAGGTAAGTTCAAAAGAGACAGAGACTGCTCAAAGAATGATTGAGGAGGAAAAAGCTCAAAGTGTTGAAGAGACTGAAAATGTACAAGCGGTACATTCATAGTCAACAGTACATACTGAAGAAACCGGTACATACTGACTTTGAAAAGGATTCTGATGTGTCAGATCAAGATGAGGCTTTCAAAGTAGGTAAAAGTAAGAGATCAACTAAGAAGAAGCTAGAAGCCAAGAAAAAGGCTAAACCTACAACAGAAGATAGTGATGATGATGAGAGCTTAAGTACTTGAAGATAGTAAACTTTGAAGATCAATGTGTAGACACATAGATTTTTGGAAAGAAGTCATCCATTACTAGGTGGATATATACAACGGATCAAGGACCGGAAGCTCATGGAATACAAAGATCAGATGGCCCAACAAGAATATTTAGACCGTTAGAAGATATTCTTCATATTCTTGACAGACAAGATATTCAAGATCTTTACAGGTTAGTTCAAGAACTCAGTGAAGGTAAAACTGAGGTATCACTATTATATAGAGAATTTCTCTTTATGTATGAACCACACAACTGTGATCAGAAAATATTGAAGGAATTAGAGAATCAGGTTCCTAGTTACTGAGATATTATAGGTCATATGGATTGCATATTTTGGATATAGATGACGCTACTTACTATATACTACAAGAGAAAAGGTATCCATTTGAAAGAAGATTGGAAAGAATGATAGAATAACAATTGGAAGTTTTATAGGAATCTGTTGGTGCTTTGAAGTTGATCAGAATGGTTAAACAACAAATCAAGGATTTGGAGCAAGAGGAAGAAGTTGAGAAAGAGCCTTAAGTGTTTGACTTTCAGTCACACTTCATAAATGGTTCTCAGTTCACCATGTCTAATACACATAAGAACTGGCTAGTCCATAAGCAAATGGTTTATGGTAAAGACTTCTCAAATCCGTTGAAAGCTGGTAGTTTGCTAAAAACTATAGGGTTCTAACTCACCTTGTTTCAAGACAAAGAGTTGGCTAGTCCTAGACAAACGGTACTAGGTAAAGACATTATCAAATCCGTTGATGGTTGACATTTTACCAAAAATTGTAGGGTTATCAGTGCACCTTATTCTTTATGAATAAAGTATTGGCTATTCCATAGGGTACGGCTAACTACTAAAGAATAATCAAATTCGTTGATAGCTGACGATTTGCTAAAAATCATGAAGCCAATATAGATTGGTTTTTGTTGTTAACTGTTTTATTTCAAGTTTGAAGTTGCAAGCAAAGAAGTATTGAAGGAAAGAATAATTAGAAGGTTTTGTCTCATCAAATCAAGACAAAGTTCATGATTCAGAGTTCATAGATTTAACTCAAGAAGACAATTACTGTTGCTGCAAAATCAAATGAATGTTTACAAGACACAAGAAGATCATAGTTTGAAGACAAAGCTGATGTTCATGATACTTGAAGGTTATCTTATCAGAAGAAGATCTACATTGAAGCGTTTGGCTACATTCAGTTGGATACAAGTAACAATTCCAAGTTCAATCCAAGATTAAAGAGAAGACTGAAGACATGTTACAAAGAGAAACAAGAATACAACTAGTTATCATTCTTGTTTAGGGGAGGATTGTTGGGAATTATTATCAAGTGTCAAGTACCGCTAGTGTAATGTTAGTACTATTAGTATCTTTCAAGTACCGTTAGTGTTAACGCGGTACATAGTAAGTACTGTTACTTATAAAGTAAGTACTGCTATATTATTTAGGATGAATATATCTTTGTATAAGATATGTCATAGTTATAGTTAGAGTATATCTTATGTGATATACTTAATAGTTAGAATATTGATAATATATCGTCTGTGATATAGTTATCTTTTTAGAATATTCTAAGGATTCTATGGTTCCTTACTCTATAAAAGGAACATAGGTACGATGTCATTCATGTACCTCATTCAAGTCGATTAACAAGAGAATCGAATAGTTAATAGTAATTTTGTTCTTCTGTGCTTTATAAGTTAGATTCCGCATAACTTATTTAGTTTGAGTAAGAGTTCTCAGAGTATCTTAGTTTGATTACAAACTACTATACTAGTTCTTAACAGAATATAGATCCAACCAAAGGGATCAACAGACATATTTTGAATACCGTGATTACATTGACTAGCGTCTAGTTACACTAGCAATGTCACTAGTACAACTCGAGTAAGGTCTCCTGGATAAAAACTTTTAATGATTCATCATTATTATTATCCTTTTATTTCTAATACAACGTTAATAAGGATATGGATCTCAGTCATTCCTTTCATTAACCATTCTGTTTCTCGTTCACAGATTCAGCAAGATTACCAAAACAAATTTGGGTGCGGCCACACAAACATCTTACTAATCCCACGAGGGGCCCAACTGTATTATAACTCCAAACTAAATCGGAGGAAACAAATTCTTTATCGACTACAAGCAAAACTTATGAATTTTGAAACACTTCTGAAAATTAACCCTTATAGCTAGCAGTTACGTTTAACGTTAGATTATTCCACATAAATGCACTAGATTCATGATAATTTCCTGGTATCTCAAGTCAAAGGATAACTATTTATGATATACTTAATGTCAAAGATCCATAAAGTATAATCATATAGTTGGGATAAGTCCAATACTCGATTCATCGAATATCATCCAAAACTGATCAATATACTTTCAAGTATACTCTATCGTAATTTTGAATTGTCTTACTTTAATAATATTCCCATATTATTAATTGACAACGGACATTTAGCATAACAATTTATTCATGGATTAAAACATGTAAAATAGGATACAAAATCAAGTAATAAGAATAAATGAAACCCAATCTTTATTTTATTAAGTAATAATATCTTAACACCCTTTATCTGAATACTAATCACAGATTTATTGCATGAGTTCGCTAGCTAGTTGCAGCCCAATCGCCTTGGCATGCTTAACAACCTTTGGTTTAGGCAAAGCCTTAGTAAAAGGATCAGCTACGTTATCATCTGTGTGAACTTTTATTAATTTGATTTCATGAGCTTCTACTTGTTTTTGGACGTAGTGATGTTTACGCTTAAAGTGTATGGCACCTTTCATGACTCCAGCATCATTGGCGAATATTATTGCAACAGAATTGTCACAATATATATCAATAGGTTCTTTAATAGAAGGCATCACTCCAAGATCTCCAATAAACTTCCTAATCCAAACAGCTTCCATTGCAGCTTCTGAGGCATCCATGTACTCAGATTGAGTAGCATGCATTGCAATCATTGTCTGCTTCTTTCTCTTCCAGTCAACTGCTCCTCCATTGATGACAAACACGTAACCCGTCTGAGACTTCGTATCGTCTTTATCACATTGCCATGACGCATCACAGAATCCTGTCACATTCAGTTTTGTGTCTGGTTTCCCTCCATATACCAAAAACATTTCTTTCGTACTCCTCAAATACTTTAGAATATGTTTAACAACAGTCCAGTGGAGCTTCCCTGGATTCGGTTGGTATCTACTGACCAAGTTCTAAGCAAACGCCACATCAGGCCTTGTGCATCTTACAGCATACATAATAGATCCTACAGCCAAAGCGTAAGGCACCTTCTGCATGTATGCCTCCTCTTTAGGAGTTGATGCATCCATCTCATGACTCAGATTGTGCTTAACTTCCATAGGTTGAAAACCTTTCTTGGATTTATGCATATTATACTTCTACAATATCTTATCTATATAAGCATATTGACTTAGACCAATTAACCGTCTTTTCCTATCTCGATAGATCTTAATTCCCATAATGTATGCAGCATCACCTAGATCCTTCATAGAGAAACATTTACCAAGATAATCCTTAACAGCTTTATGTCTTGGAATGTTACTTCCCATGTTTAATATGTCGTCAACATATAGAACTAGAAATGCTACATCATTCCCACTAGCTTTGCGATATACACATGGCTCATCACGATTTTGAATAAATCTGAACTTTTTGATTCTTCATCAAATCATTTATTCCATTGACGTGATGCTTGCTTCAAACCATAAATGGACCTTTGAAGTTTGCACATGTATCCTGGATTCTTAGAATCAACATACCTTTCTGGTTGCTGCATATAGATGTCTTCATCTAAGCGACCGTTCAAGATGGAAGTTTTAACATCCATTTGCCATATCTCATAGTCATAGTATGCTGCTATAGCTATGAGAATCCTAATAGCTCTTAAGTCTGCTACAAGAGAAAATGTCTTCTCGTAGTCTATGCCAAAAGTTTGAGTATAACCTTTAGCTACTAAATAAGCTTTATAGGATTGTACTTTTCCGTCCATGTCCGTTTTCTTCATGTATATCCACTTATGTTTCACTACTTTAGCATTTTGTGGTGGATCTACAAGAATCCAAACATCATTAACTTTCATGGATTTCATTTCCTCATCCATAGCAACCATCCACTTATCCTTCTCAGGATCAAGCATGGCGGATTTATAATTAGCAGGTTCACCAAGATCCCCTACTTCATCATCATCCTCTATATTAAGACATATATTGCTACTTGTGTTTTTAATCCTTTCAGATCTACGCAGAGGAACTAACTCCGATGGAACTCCTAGACTTTCTGGTTCTACAGAAATTATTTCGCTAGTGTTTTCAGAAGGTAATGTATCTATATGACTCTCTTCAAGATCATAATTTCCCCCACTGAATTCTTGATTTACAAGATCATTTTCAAGGAAGTCTCCATACCTAGCAACAATAACCTTGTTCTCAGATGGATAATAAAAGTAGTAACCCATAGTTTCCTTAGGGTATCCTACAAAGATACATTTCATAGATCGTGGTTGGAGTTTGTCACCCGAGTCACGTTTCACATACGCCTCGCAACCCCAGACCTTTAAATAAGACAAATATGGCTTCTTTCCATGCCATAGTTCATATGGTGTCTTATTAACCTTCTTTGTGGGAACCATATTTAAAATACGAACCACAGATTCTAAGGCATAATCCCAAAAGGATAATGATAAAGTTTTAAGATTAAACATAGATCACACCATATCTAATAGTGTACGATTTCTCCTTTCGGATACACCATTTTGTTGTGGAGTATAGGGAGATGTTAGATGCTGAACAGTTCCATTCTCACTTAGATAATCTATAAACTCTTAACTTAAATATTCACCATCTCTATCAGAACGAAGAGCTTTAATCTTCTTTCCTAATTGCAATTCTACTTCTGTTTTAAACACTTTGAATGTTTCAAATACCTCATGTTTATGCTTAAGTAAATAAACATATCCATAACGACTATAATCATCCGTAAATGTTAAGAAGTACTTTGCACCATTCCTTGACACATGTCTAAGTGGTCCATACACATCAGTGTGAATTAAACCAAGTAGATCAGTAGCTCTTTCAATATTACTATTAAAAGGTTTCTTGGTCATCTTTCCAGAGATACAAGACTCACATTTATCAAATGATTCGTCATTGATATTTTCCAAAAGTCCTTCACGTTAAAGCTTTTGTATACGAGTCTTCCCAATATGGGCAAGTCTACAATGCCAAACATAAGAAAAGTTCTTGTCTAACTTCCTCTTCTTACTCATGCTAAATACATAATTATTATTATACTTGGAATTATCATGCATGTCAATTTCAAATACACCATTCACATAAATTCAACAGAAATTCCATTATTATCAATAGTGTGAATAAATCCGAGATTCAACAAACAAGAAAAGGAAATAACACCCCTAACAATTGAAGGTGCATAATGACAATCGTTCAAAATCAGTACTAAACCTGAAGGTAAAACAAAATTAAATGTTCCTATAGCTTCAACAACTGCTTGTGCTCCTTTGCCCACTTGCAGATATTGTTCCCCACAGGATAGCTTCCTTTCCATCTTAAATCCCTACAGCGTATTACAAATGTTAAAACCGCATGCCGTATCATATACCCAAGAATTTAATTTGTATGTTAAATTAAATAATTCAATCATAAATAAAGTACCTGAAGTTGCAGCGCCTTGCTCAACTTTGTTCTTTATTTCTCCTGCAACTCACTTAGGTAAAGAGGGAAATTCCTCTTCTAGTGACCAATTGCTTTGTAGTGATGACAAGTCTCATCCTTTTGAGATTGTTTCTTCTTAGCAAAGTTTTTCTTAGGTTTTTGATATGTCACAACTTGCTTGCTCTTATCAACTTTGCCTTTGCCTTTCATCCTTTTGTTCGCTTGCGATTTTGGCTTAGTCACTCTACCCTTTTGTATGGTTAGTACTTGAGGCGTAGAGGTAGACGTCTTGTCCTTTAACCCCTTTTCATAGTCAATGAGCATTGCATGTAAGTCATTAACTGTCTTCCCCGTGCAATGCATATTATAGTTTCTAACAAAATCATTGAAGTCCTTGTTAAGGGACCTATTGATCAAGTTGATAGCCATATTATGATCATAGCGTTGTCCTAGTGCAATAAGCTATTCCATATAACCCCTCATCTCCATGTAATGGGCACTAATAGACTTTCCAGGAGTTTGCTTGAAGCTATGCAAAGCATATACTAAGTCGTAGATCTCCACAGCTTGCGACTTCTCAAACATAGCCTTGAGTTCATCAAGCATACGCTTAGGCGAAAATAACTCATACTTCTTTTGAAGCGGAGGGGACATTTTCCCTAGCATTAAGCAAGCCACATCCGAGTGCTTCTTAATAATAGCAGCGTGTTCAAGCCTTCCGGCATCAGAAGCTCCTTCAGCGGGATCCTCCGGATAGGGAGTGGTCAAGATTTCATAGTACCCGCTACTCTCAGAATAATTCTTAGGGAGCGATACCAATCACTGAAGTTTGGGCCAGTAAGTTTAGGACGATCAACGAAAGTTTTGAACGCAGAACTTATTGTGTTATTGTCGGGTTGAGCCATTTCTACAAAAATAAGTTCAAATATTTGCATTTTCAATAAAAAAAATACTTTCAAGAAAATAAAATTACCCCGATAAATAAATCATAGTATTTTCCTTGAATCCTAGAATCTATATTGACATAAATCCATCACATCAGTTGATCTGTTAGTAATGGATGTATTCAACATAGTGACTTGTCGAACAATTCAATTGACAAACAATTTGCAATTTCTAGATATTTAAGGGATTTACATTGCCAAAATAACATTTTGCATTGTAAACATGTTTCATCCCTTCCGAATGTCTTAAGTTTCCAGATCTCACTGAGTAACTTAATTAAGTCGTCTAATCTAAGTAACGTAAAACTATCACACGAATTCTCATTCATTGAAAGTTTTCTTTCCATTACAACATCGTCCAAAATCTCATATGACGACATAGTAAATTCAAGTGTCCGTCAATTAGATAGCATTCGACTTAAAATTTAAGGGTATAAATTTTTTGATGTCAAAATCAATATATTGAGAAGCATGCATACAACTCCATAGCATAAATTTAATAAAAGATTTATTAAACTTTTTCACGAGACTAAATTCTACATAAATTATGTTGAGGTATTGGTGAAACCAATTTATAATATTACTCACAACTATTCTTAACGTACGTCTCCTAGAACTTGGCTAGAGCGCAAAGCAATAACCTTATTCATTGTGTTTCGGATGTGCATTTGTAGTAAATCAACCTTAAGGTATGATGCATGACAGTTTATCGTAATCCTTGGATTATCTAACTATGGAGATGATTACTAAAGAGAGAGATAGATGAAGATGTAGAGAGAGAAAGTAAAGAGAGGTTGGAGAGAAAATTAGAAAAAAATAGATTAGAAGTGTGTAATGTGTGAACCAACCCCTCCTAACATGCTAGGATGGGGTTTATATAACCCACCCTACATGTGGGCTTCATGGGTTATATTGTTACATATTGGATCACGAGCCCATACTACGTATATATCGTTGGAGTGACCGATCCTTTCTAAATACGTAAATACGTATTTCCAACAATCTCCCCCTAAGGGAGGTCACTCCAAGTTACAACGTCCTAAATAGTATATAGCTCGTGATCTATGCTAACAATGATGTGACCGAGAATTTCTTTGGAAAAACGTATTTCTAACAATCTCCCCCTAAGGGAGGTCACACCATTTTACAAAATCTTAAACCTAGCATACTATTCTTGAGTCTTCGATCTTGTTCTTGTGAATATGCTGATGAGATCTTTGACTTTAGTCTTGAGCATGTTTCCTTTCCTTGACCTTGTGCATTCATCACTTGTAAAATTTGCCTCCTCGTGACTTCATGTTCCACATACTTATACTTTTATAAATTCTTGAAAGCTTCAGAGTTTGATACAGCGGAAGACTTGACTTTTAGGCTTTCTTGAATTTGTTGAAGTATTAAGTGCAGAGAGCATAAGCATGTGTTTACGACTTCTTCTGGATTATACACCGCAATGCCACCTTCTTGTTATGCTGCATAAGACAGTTAGCAACAAAACATATACACGGATGAAATGGCCTTGAACATTTCATTCTAATTCGGTAGCATTTTACCTCCGGTCGGTGAAGACCGTTGGGACGATATAAAATATCGTACTTGTGGCAGGTAGTTTCAATTAAGAACCTCCTTGACAAGATTTCGTGGGTAAACCCGTTCTCTTTATTCGACCGTCCAAAGCTGACTGCGAACATAAAGAGTGAATCATTTGGATAATATTATCCGCATGATTTGAAGCCGTCAAATCTGATTCCCGGAACAAGTTTGATTCATTAAAGAATCGCACCATCGTTGCTTTCTAGTTGTCACGAGCTTCATTCATATAGAATCTTGCAAGTTACCTACCAAGTGCTATTTGAGGTTAACACTAGAAGGATTTCCACTTATCACTGTGAACACTAAAGTATCACTCTGAGTGTTCTGGCAAGATCACTAAGATATTGCGTAGAGGCCTAGAACGTGTTTAAATTTAGTTAAGAATTAAACCATTGTTGCTTTCCAGTTATCACAGGCTTGATTCATAAAGAATCGCACAAGTCACCTACCATGAGCTTTTTGATATTCGCTCAAGAAGGATTTCCATCTTCATTGTAAATACTTTCGTATTACTCGGATGTTCAGGCAAGATCATGAAGATTTTGTGTAGGACTCTTAAAATCTTTCTTACTTTTCACAGTGTGTGAAGAAGCAAGGAATTATGAAAGTGTGTCTTAATGAGATATTTGATGATCTCAGATGGCTCTAGACTCGATCGTACATTTTGGATTATAGTGATCGGAGGCTGGAGAGGAGTGCCACCATTTCAATACTAATTTATTCAGAGTGAATAAATCAATAGATAATGCGTTATCTTCGTGTGATTAAAACAAATATATTTTGAGAGATATCTGAGTTAGCTGGGATGGGTTGTGCATTGCATCACTGGGTCCATGATGTCTATCTTTAATATCAAGAATCATTAAAAAAAATGATCTCAATAGCATATGAATTGACATGGTTTCTGCCTAAGTTGTAAGGAGGGCTTCTTTCTTTACACCCTTTATCTTTACAATTCGTTTTCATTCTTCAACCCCTTCAATGCTTACCAATACGTCATAACTAGCACCTTGTTGTGATTGTTCCAGTGCTAACTTAAGTACTTGGTCGGCATTCAGCTACGTTAACAATCTTTCTCCATCTTTCCTAAGGACTGCTATTTCTAGCTAAGGAATGTCCTTGGGAAGATTCCTCCGGTTTTGGAAGAATCATTGGACTTAACCTATCCTACCATCCTTATGTCACCACAATCTTCATCGTCGTGAAATAAATGGGTTGTGGGTAAGTATAAATCACCATGAAATCCATTTTGAAGTGCAAATCCATTTTGCTCCCCCTTAACATATGCCACGACATTCGAAAACATTTCGCGCATGTCGGGATGAGCCATCACGTTAAGTCAAACCATTTTAGATTAATCATTTCCCATATTAAATCACATTTCTCCCCCATATTAAAAATATTAACCCAATCGATGTTTTTAATAGCAATTGATTTAATAACATTTTAAGAAAATTTGGGAAGAAAAATGCAAATCCAATTATCTTTATGCTTTACACAAGCTCCCCCTCAAATTAATGAGGGTGTACTTGAAACGTAAATTAAATACCTTTTAAACACAAGTGTAAGGTATTTATCACGTGCAAAGATCATATATGATAATGTTTAGCGATTTACGAGGTTGGACCTGAATGATGGAGAACATCATATGAAAGAATCACATGGTTCTTGTTCACGAATGTTGGTCGCCTCGTCACGTCTGAAGTTATCTCTTGATTCCATGTGTACGATTGATATCGTTGTCTTGACACCAATATGTGAACTTGGCACTTTCAGCGTCAAAGATTCTGAATGCTGGACAATTGCTCCCCCTCAATTGTTGACCCGTGTTCTATTGAAAGAGCTTTAGTCGTCGTTTGAGTAGTCTCATCGTCGAGTATGTAGATATTAATTGTAAATTGCTATGATTGTGTAGATGATGACTTCATAAAAACAAGATTTCTCTTGTTTTAACAAATAAATGCACTGATGCGTACATATATTTGTGTTAGATTGTGTTATTACGTAAACACAATCCCTTACATGGTTATAAAGTAAACCATGCCCGAGAAAATTAATTCCCGTTGTTAAGTCAAAGCTTTTCGGTGAAATGCTTGACTTGAATATGAAAGCGGGCTACTATTTGAAATAATAGCAAGCTATTTTGAGCATGTTTTAAATCATTTAAACTTCTGCTCGAACTTTATTTACAACCCCGTGTCATTATTGAATGATATTTCTAGGATCGTAAATATTATCGATTCCAGAAGACATGCTCTTTTTATCAAAACATTTTTGAACACACAATTTTGAAAGATTTAGGAAAACCTTTTGAGAAATTCTCGAAAAATTATGTTCAATGTTTTGAAAACCAATTACTTGAGCTTAAGATGTTGAATATCTTACAAAACGAGCTCAAGTCCGAGAAGTTGTAAACTTCCCATTGTTAAGGATAAGTTATCATCGGCGATAAACTTTCCTTTTATCTGAAAAACGGTTCATCGTCTGACATTTAACGATGAGCCATATACACGAGCTTTAAAACTTTTTGAATAGTTTTAATAATAGCTCGTGTCCGAGAAAACTTAATTTCTCATTTTGAGGGTAAGTTATCGTAGACGAGATAAACTTCTCTTTCTTTGAAGTTCGGGTCACAGAATGTGATTTGAATGTGCGCCATTTTGTTAGCTTAATCGTAAATCCCCTGAAACACTTGATTCGTAGATATCAGCTTCTTCAACAACCAAACGCTAAGAGTGTCCTTAGTTGAATGGTATAAAGAGATTTGACCAGTTTGTTGTTGTTGATGCTTGACTTTAGTACCTGTACTGGAATCAACAATTTACATACTTTCACATGGGTTAGCGATATCTATTTTAGAACCATGCAGGGGTTCATATCCAACTTTGGTAGTGCTAGAGGGAAACATCCTTCCTGTAGGAACCCATTGAAGATTAATTGATTTGATAATCCTACCCGTGGGTTGCCACCTAAGATTGGATCTGGGCGACATGGTTTTCTTATGCACAACGGAAGACTTAGTGGTAGAAGACCTATTTCCTTTAGGAACCCCTCTTTTAGCACTTGAGTTCAGCTCATTCAAGACTTTAGTTACACAAGCCGCATGATTTGTCGTGAAGACACTTTTCATGCATACGGAACAAACACCGTGTTTGAGATCCGAATGAGATCTAGAAATCCTAGTTCTTGCTTGTGTCATTTTCTTAGATGCTTCTACATAGTGATTATTAGGCATACTATTCAACCTATGATGTGGCATATTCTTAGAACTATACCTAGAATCACTAGTAGCAGTATTGTTTGTAGGTTTTGCATAGGCTGATTTGATCATAGTAGGCCTAGATAGTGGAGTGACTGGTATAGAACTTTGAACCATATCAACTTGGGAGGCAAACCGCGGTCTCGAGGATTTTGGTCGCTCGGATCTAAATGCAGTCGGTTGACGAACGGACTGTTTTTTAGGCGGTTTCCCCAAGATTGATGGTTTTTCAAGCTTAGTGTCCACGCTAGTGCCCTTAATTTTCCTTAGCGCGTTTTTCAGAGCAACTATAGCAAAAACCTTTTTCTGAACCTGAGCCTTTGAATCAGCATTTTCAGTGGTTAACAAGGTCGTTGACTCTAGAGTTTTAGACCTCATCTCTACGATAGAATGATTTAACTCATTATAATGCTGTTTTAAGGTCTCGTTTTCCTTTTGTAAGAGGTCTTGGGATGCCAATTTAGATTCTAGCAAAGTAATTTGTTTCACAAAATTATCCTTTTCAGCTTTAGAATCTTGAATTTTTTGATTTAATTTTCGTTCAAGAACAACGTTTGAATTTTCAAGTTTTTCAAAATACTTTTCAAATTTATCCGTTTTCTTCGAAAATTCAATTTTGGTATCCTCAAGATCTTTAGATTGTTGAGCTATGATCGTTTCAAGCTCTTCAATTCAATCCTAGAAGCAGAATTGGTTAACGAAGCAGTCATAAGGAATATATGAGGATCGTGAGCATTTTGATCATTCTCTCCCTCATTATGACTCACATCGGATGAATCAGAAGTGGAATCACCTTTTTCCATCCCATGTTTGTCATAGGTGGGTTCTGAGTTCTCAACATGTTGTAGATCATTGTGAGATTCAGTATTCAATTATTCCTCAACTATTGGCTCTTCGTCATGCAAGCTTGAGTCACGTTGTCGTGGTACACTGACGTTGCTATCATCGTTAACCAAAGCGGTCTCCTTTGAGTCATCTGTAAGACCATTTGTTTCCTATGGCATCTGCATCGGATTTTCTTGCTTCCAATTATCATAAGAAATTTGAAGTCGTGATCGTTCTTGAAACAAATGTGTAAGAGAGGTCACGCATTTGGACAAAGTACCACGGAAGTCTTGAATCTCGGTATGTATGTCTTCAAGGAATGATTGTCAGAGCACTGCATTTTCTTTCTTGACAACATCAAATTGAAGAAAGGTCGAAAGTTGTTGCAAAAGAACTTGAAGTGTAGATACGGGTTCAATGTAATTAAAGTCTTCTTTGTCAAGTTACTGCTGAAGAATATCCAAGTTTATCATCATAGCCTCCATGAAGAAAGGAGCATCTTGACCAAATACTGCCACAAAGGATGGTCCGTAGTCTAGCTTGGTAAGCTCGTAAAGATGACATTCAAATTGTCTAAATGAGACCTGGCATTTTTGTCTTGCTTCTTCTTGCATCTTCTGCAATTCTCCCTCTCGAGATGTCGAATTCAACGAATACATTGAAAATCGATGATAAATGAAGGTAAGGATTACTTATCGATCGAACAATGAAAGAAAGTAATTGTGTTTGTTGTTGTGTGTAGAAGTCAAGAAACAATGTGGAAATCCCCTAAAATATGTTCTTGTTAAAAAATTTCAAAAACACGTAATTGAAAAATCTTGAAATACTTGTCACACTATCTGAATATTGATCGGAATGTCCTGTCGGAATATGGATCGGAATACCTGTCGGAATATCACTATCGGAATACCCTGTCGGAATAATGATCGGAATACCTGTCGGAATATCACTATCGGAATACCCAGTCGGAATAATGATCGGAATATCCTGTCGGAATAATCTATCGGAATAACCAATCGGAATATCACGATCGGAATACCTGTTGGAATAATGATCGGAATATGTAAACCCTTTTCCGATGGATTCTGTCGGAATATATAAACCCTTTTCTAATGGATTCTGTCGGAATAGTACCCACTTTTCTCGGACAAAACACAACCAATTCGAGATTTTAGGCCAAAAAATGATCAAAACACCCAAAAAAATTTGTTTTTAGCCAAAGTAAATCTACCAAATCTCTACCACAACTATGTAGAAGATTTGTATCAAGAAAAAACCATAAAAAACACAAAAAAAAAAAATTGGTTCATATGAAATAGATCAAAATAGGCACAAAAAATCAATAACACAAACACAAAAACAAAACAACCATCCCATGGCTCTTGATACCAATTGATAGTTTATCGTAATCCTTGGATTATCTAACTATGGAGATGATTACTAAAGAGAGAGATATATGAAGATGTAGAGAGAGGTTGGAGAGAAAATTAGGAAATATTAGATTAGAAGTGTGTAATGTGTGAACCAACCCCTCCTAACATGCTAGGAGGGAATTTATATAGCCCACCCTACATGTGGGCTTCATGGGTTATATTGTTACATATTGGATCACGAGCTCATACTACGTATATATCGTTGGAGTGACCGATCCTTTCTAAATACGTAAATACTTATTTCCAACAATGCAAATAATAAACGTAGGTAATTTCAATTTGACGCACAGGCGAGCCGGGAATTTGGTCAGCGACTAATGGCATAACACCTCCTTCCTTAACCAGGTACATGACCAGCGGTGCGTTATACCCACTTTATAGTTTGTCAAAAAGAGTAGGCCGTTAAATTATTATTGCGAATACCAATCAACAAAAATTCTTATGTAATTTTGATCTCAAAACAAATCTTAATTTTAATATGATTTAGTCCATATTATTTTTTTCTTAAAAACCCTTGTTTACAACAATTCAACAATTTACGATAAACAAGTAAAAAATAACTAAATCATAAACACATAATAAGAATTTATATGTGCAATAAATAAATCAAATAGCCATATGCATACGATTTATTCAATAATCTACAAATTTAGGTTTTTATATCCATATAAAAGTCTTTCCTAATTCTAGTTTTATTGAATCAAATAACAAAAATAGCAATTTAATTAATCCGTGAAAACATGCACGTTCATCACAGATCTACACAAAATCTCTTAACAATTAAATCTCTACGGACCGTAACCATTAATCTACATGACATAACAATTAATCCTGCAATTTAATCTAAAAATATACCACATGTAATTTAGGGTTTCAAAACAATTCCAATTTTTTTTATAAAATTCGGCCAAAAACCCTAATTTTTAAAAACCAAAACCTTAATTTTCAAAAAACCTAAAAAAGTAGTTTTAACTCAAAACAATTATTAGTTAAAAAAACTCTAGATTTTTGATAATTATAACATGTTAAAACGACTCTCGGTGCCACTGAAGGTTTATAAACATCATAACAATTACATAAGACCCTAAACGAGATCAAAGCACACATAGCGGAAGCGATTTAACAAGATCATAATAATAACACAATTATAATTAATCTAATTAGGGTTACATACCTTTATCCTAGCGAAGATCCACAAGATCACCAACGAATCACCAATTAGGGTTTATAATGAACACCACCAAGATATAGTCTAAAGTAAGACTATATTACGATCTTGTACACACGTAATACAACGAGCTAACCGTGATTCTAGCACGTATAAACCGAGCTTCTACGCTTGTAGAGAATCTACCCAACAACCCTAGAGAGGGGCTAGGACTAGATTATAAGTAAAATTGATCAACCAAGAAAACCAACCAAAACCCCTTGTGTGGGTTTGTCCTGCGATCGCAACAAAAAAGAAGAAGAGGAGATTTTTGTGTGTTGAATTATAAGGAGAAGGATTTGTTTATATAGGCCTAGACATGTATCCAAAAACAAATAAAAAGAAAGTTTTTCCCCTTCCTTTTTTCTCTCATAACCGACGGTTAGAACACCCCCATGGGGCGTTCTAGAACCTTCCAAACTTCTTTTTTTTAATTTACTTACTATATATTTATCTAACATTCGTTAATATTAACTCTTAATTATTTAACGATCGTTAAAGTTACATCTCGGTTTAATTTTATAAATACATAAATGTATATTTATTAAATAAATTAATAAATACAATAAATATATTTATTAATTAAATTAACTCTTTACGTATTGAGTGCAATCCCGTAATCTCGAGTTCGATCCTATCACACGACTATTAAATATAAGTCCGTAAACTTACAAATTCAGCCTATCCGCATGACTTCTATAACGTTAAAATCACCGAAAATGCACAACTCATCGTCGCTATTTTCCATCAAACCTACCAATTTATTCCACAACGAAACCTTGTGTCCACTTGCCTGTGGTGCATATATACACGCCAAAACAATACTACCCACAACACCCTTACAGCACCCCTTAATTGCAAGGATTCTATCATCACCCATAGCATCTTTACATACAAACATATTAGAATCCCAAATCATCATCATTCCACTTGATCTTCCATTAGCCTCGACCTGAGCAAAATCAAAGTTTTTATTACCCCACACCTCTTCAACCCAACTATTGTCAACAAGCCCATATTTAGTTTCTTGCATAGCAATGACATCCAGATTCTGGCATCGAATAATTGACTTAACCCATCCCTTCTTACCGTCCACACCTAAACCTCTAATGTTTATCGAAATTATCTTCATAAAACCTAAACAAAACGAGGAAAGAAATAACTTCAGACAAAGTTATTGACCACCACCTGCATCATGATTACCCGTATCACTCGGTAACCATCCCTCAACAGATGCATTCCAAACAACGCCAATCTGCTCACCAACCTTCCTTAAACGATCCTCACTTATCGAGCATGTAGGACCCATAACATTTTCCCTTGATTGACACTCACCCTTACTCTTCGATACATATACTTTTCCCACATGAGAATTACCACTGCCACTGATGCTGTTAAGAGAGGATCTTCTTCATTTTTGTCTTGCTACCATCTTTTCTCCTTTACTGCTCTTTCTTCCCACTTTCTTCTTACTCTCACTTTCATTGAACACTCCTTTATTAAATAGATTTTCACCTTGTATTCTCTCGAAAGATCCATTTATCGACTTCTTACGTTTTTTGGAGAATCTGTCCCCTCTCGATCCGATATTACCTAAAAAAACTTCATTCGCATCCCATTTATCCTTATCTATATTCGTCTCTTTTGTGTCTCCAGGTTCTTCCTATCACCAACCTCACATATTCCACCCATATTGACTCTTTGGTTTAAGTCAATTTTTTTCTTTTTCAACTTGGGCCTTATCCACGACTGTATCATTTAAAATAGGCCTAACAGGCCCATTATCACTATTATTTTCATGTTGATTAACTTCATACAACATCTCTTTACCCCTGTCATATTCATTATTATCTATATTTGAATTATTGTTCACTTCTCTATTTTCAAGTGTCTCGAGCCCATCAATTTCATTTTTGAAAGACCCGCTGACTTTGAATTCAGAGTGTTATGTTTAGTCTTTATTTTACCTAATTCGTATCTAGGGGTCAAGAGTCGAGTAAGCCTATACTAGCTAAGAATAAAGGTCGGTTGGCATTGTCTAAGCCCAACCCGACCGGGAGTCATTGTATGTGTCGGTTCCCCCTCATCTCTATAAAAGGAGGTGAGGGGGAACAAACCAATTACGTCATTCTTTCATAAACTAATCGTAAAGAGTCGATTAGGGATTTACCTTGTGGGCGTCGTCTTTCTTTTTTTGTCGATTCATCTGTGTGTGTGTTCTTTACGATCGGTGATTCCGCATCTAGTTAATCAGGGTTGTAGGTATTAAACCCTACAAGTGGTATCAGAGCTTCGGGTGTGTCGTGATCTCGTCTGGTTAGCTAGGATCGATCAAAGAAGAAGGCGTTGGTGTTCAGGTGTCGTGGACATCAAAGGAGAAGCATAATCGATCGACATTAAAGGGTTCATTGATTTCCAGTCATCGAGGATCTGCCATTGTTGTGTTCTTTTCTTTATTTTTGTCGTCACACAAAAAAGAGAGAAGATAAACAGTGGTGGTGGTTTTTGGTTATAAAAAAAAGTGAAAAGGAAAAAAAACTACGAAGGGTTAATAAAGATTTGGGTCAAGGTTTTTTGGCCCAAGTTTTTATTTTAAAAGTCTTTATATTACTTTGTGTTTTAAAAGATTTATTGGGCCAGGATCAATAAGATTAGGACGAGACTTATTTTTTGTTTTTTAAAAAGAAAACAAAGGGTGTTACTTCGTAGGGATTTTACACAAGGGGACTTCGTAATTCGTGATTGTGAGGTTTAACGTATCACAAGGTTTAGCGAGTTACCGAAGGGACTTTGTTGATTTGTGATTTTGAGGGTTTTCACAAGGTTTAGCAAATTAACAAAGGGATAAAGAATGACGGGAGCCAAGTTTGACATCGAGAAATTCGATGGAACTGGTGATTTAGGGTTATGGAGAATCAAGATGCGTGCTTTATTAATCCAAACCGGATGTGAAGCAGCTCTGGAGGTTTTACCCGCAAATATGGAAGCTGAAGAGAAATCTAAGCTTGATAAGAAAGCTCACAGTGCCATGATTTTGTGTTTAGGTAACAAGGTCCTGAGAGAGGTTACAGGGGAGACGACTGCAGCGGGGGTTTGGTCAAAGCTCGAGTCTTTGTACATGACAAAGTCGTTGGCCAACAAGTTGTACCTGAGGAAGAAGTTGTATACATTCTACATGCCGACTGGACGAAAGATTTCCGAGCATATAGATGAGTTCAACAAAATCGTTATTGATTTAGCAAATATTGAGGTAAAATTCGAGGATGAAGATCTTGCTTTATTGTTACTCACGTCTTTACCAGCATCATACGAACACTTTGTGGATACCTTGCTTTATGGACGGGAAGATTTGACTTTGGAGGACGTGATGGCCACACTAAATTCAAAGGAAATCAAAGAAAGATCCAAGGCGAAGGGGGATGATGGTGAAGGGTTATACGTGAGGGGAAGAACTGATCGCAGTAGTTCGCATCAGTCAAAAAGAAAGTCAAGATCGAAGTCTCGAGGTGGAAGACTCAAATGCTTCATTTGCCAATCTGAGGAGCACTTGAGAAGAGACTGTCCGAAGAACAATCGCAAGAAGTCAAAAGGTTACGTCAAGAAAGATGATCAACCAAGCTCTAGTGGTTCGATTTACGACGATTCTGAGGTGATGATGGTGATGAGTGCAGAAAGACTGCAAGATTGGATCATGGATTCAGGAGGTTCATATCACATGTCACCCAGGTTAGATGTATTTTTTGATTTTCTGGAATGCGATGGGGGCAGCGTACTGTTGGGCGACAACAGGGAGTGCAAGATCAGGGGTATTGGCAAGGTAAAGGTACAACTGAAAGATGGGTCAAGTTTTGTGTTACACAATGTCAGGTACATTCCTGAATTAAAAAGAAACTTGATATCGCTGGGAACTCTTGAGAAAGAGGGATATACCGTAAAATTGCAGTCGGGTAAAATCAAGGTGATTAATGGTTCTAGGGTTATTATATCTGGAACCAGAAGGGAGAACTGCGTGTACTCTTTGGATGGCCATGCATTGGCCGGTGAGCTTAATGCTAGTGTTGAAGAGAAAGTCAGTCTTGTGCAGGTTTGGCATAAAAGACTGGGACATATTAGTGAGGCGGGACTACACGTGCTGGAAAAGCAAGGTTTGTTTGGCAAGAAGAGTCTAGGTAAGCTCGATTTTTGTGAGAATTGTGTTCTGGGAAAGTCACATCGAGTCCGTTTCGGTGTAGGAAGGCACACTACTCAGGGAGTGATAGACTATGTTCATTCAGACTTATGGGGTCCGTCTCAGATGGAATCATTAGGAGGTAAGAGGTATTTATTATCTATTGTTGATGATTATTCCAGGAGGGTATGAATTTATGTTCTCAGGTTCAAACACGAAGCATTTGAAAATTTCAAAGAGTGGAAGCAGTTAGTAGAAAATCAGACTGGGAGGACGGTTAAGAAGCTTAGGACGGATAATGGTCTTGAGTTCTGTAACCGGGAGTTTAATCAGCTATGCACTGAGAGTGGGATTGCTAGACATTTGACAGTTGCCGGGACGCCGCAGCAGAATGGGTTAGCAGAACGGATGAATAGAACTCTCATGGATAAGGTACGCTGTTTATTAATACAGCCTGGATTGCCCAAGACCTTCTGGGCGGAAGCGACATGTACGGCCGCATATCTTGTAAATAGGTCACCATCGACAGCGATTGAGAAGAAGACACCTATGGAGATGTGGTCGGGACATCCTAGTGATTATGGGATGTTGAGAGTTTTCGGCTGTGTCACGTATTCACACGTTAAACAAGATAAGCTCGAGCCGAGAGCGGTAAAATGCGTTCTTTTGGGGTATCCTGAAGGTGTGAAGGGGTACAGACTATATAGGCTTGATAATGAATCACCTAAAATAGTCACAAGCAGGAACGTGGTCTTCAATGAAAGTGTCATGTACAAAGACACATTGAAGGATTCTGGTGCAGGAAAAGATAAGTCTGTTGAGTAATCACAGGTTGAGGTGGAACTGCAAAGGTTAAATAATCATACGCCTGAGGAAGACCATCCAGGTCAGGAAGATCAAACAGGTCAGGAAGATCAGACAGATCAGGAAGACCAGACAGATCAGGAAGATGGCTATGATGAAGATGCAGGGGTTCAAGAAATTGATCATCCACCGGATCTCACAGATTATCAATTGGTTGGGGATAGAGAGCCAAGGACTAGAACGAAACCGACAAGGTTTCAGGATGAGAATAATATGGTTGCTTACGCATTTGCTGCAGCAGAGGAAGAAGATACTCATGAACCATTGACATACCAGGAAGCAGTTGCTTGTGAAGACAATTCTAAATGGAAAGCTGTTATGAAAGAAGAGATGGATTCTCTGAAGAAGAACAAGACCTGGGTGTTAGTAGATCATCTAGCTGGGCAAAAGCTGGTGAGCTGCAAATGGCTGTACAAAATAAAGGAAGGGATTGAAGGTGTTCAAAAGCCTAGGTACAAGGCAAGATTGGTGGCTCGTGGATTCACACAAAGGGCAGGTATTGATTACAATGAAGTATTTTCGCCGGTAGTTCGACACACATCTATTCGGGTTATACTTGCATTGACTGCGTGTAAAGATTATGAGCTGGAGCAACTTGATGTAAAGACGGCATTTTTACATGGAAATCTTGAAGAAGTGATCTACATGAGGCAGCCACCGGAATTTGAACAAGGTAACAAGGTATGTTTGTTAAAGAAATCTCTTTATGGTTTGAAGCAGTCGCCTAGGAAATGGTACAAGAGGTTCGATGAGTATATGCTGAGCAATGGGTTTATGCGTAGCAGTTACGACAGCTGCGTATATTACAGAATTTATGCACCAGGGGAGTATATCTATCTATTGTTATATGTAGACGATATGCTGATTGCTTGTAAAAGCAAGGCTGAGATCGCGACTACCAAGTCTTTGCTTAAAAGGGAGTTCGACATGAAAGAGCTCGGGGAAGCAAAGAAGATTCTTGGTATGGAGATCTTCAGGGATCGGAGTCGCAAGATTCTGAGGGTGTCACAATCCGGGTACATTTCTAAAGTTTTAAAAAGGTTTAGAATGGATAATGGGAAGTCGGTTCAGACACCATTGGGTGGGCACTTCAAGCTGTCGTTGAAGGATTGTCTAGTTAGGGATTGTGATGTTGAAAGAATGAGTAGGGTGCCATATTCAAATGCGGTTGGAAGCTTGATGTACTTGATGGTGTGCACGAGGCCAGACATAGCGTATGCAGTAAGTGTAGTTAGCAGATATTTGGTGAATCCGGGTAAACTTCATTGGAAAGCAGTGAAGTGGATTATGAAATATTTGCAGGGCACTGTAAATGTGGGTTTGGTGTATGGTACAAATCATGGCAACCATGTGGACGTAACAAGTTTTGTTGATTCAGACTACGCTAAGGATCCGGATAAGGGTAGGTCTCTCACTGGTTACGCATTTTTAGTACAGGGATGTGTTGTAAGCTGGAAGGCAACGCTACAACACGTGGCTCTTTCAACTACAGAGGCAGAGTATATGGCCCTTACGGAGGCTGTAAAGGAAGCTATTTGGCTAAGGGGACTCTTGGAAGAGTTGGACGTGAAGCTCAACATTGTTGCAGTTAATTGTGATAATCAGGGCACGATTCACTTATCGCGGAATCATGTTTTTCATGAAAGGACTAAGCACATCAATGCGCGCTATCACTTTATCAGAGAAGTCTTGGAAGCAAAGACGGTTGAAGTTCTGAAGGTGGGCACTGAACACAATGATGCGGATGCCTTGACGAAGGTGGTACCTGGACGCAAGTTACAACACTGCTTGAAGTTGCTGAGTGTTGGGATATGCTAATATAAATTCTAAGGTGGAAATTGTTATGTTTAGTCTTTATTTTACCTAATTCGTATCTAGGGGTCAAGAGTCGAGTAAGCCTATACTAGCTAAGAATAAAGGTCGGTTGGCATTGTCTAAGCCCAACCCGACCAGGAGTCATTGTATGTGTCGGTTCCCCCTCATCTCTATAAAAGGAGGTGAGGGGGAACAAACCAATTACGTCATTCTTTCATAAACTAATCGTAAAGAGCTGATAAGGGATTTACCTTGTGGGCGTCGTCTTTCTTTTTCTGTCGATTCATCTGTGTGTGTGTTCTTTACGATCGGTGATTCCGCATCTAGTTAATTAGGGTTATAGGTATTAAATGTTGATCCCAAACTTAGATCGATTAGCTTTGTGTATACGAGATTAGATCAAGTAATACACGTAGAGAAACCTTTGTATATGCTTTATGAATCTAAGTGTTATGCGAAATTTAACACTTAAACAAGAACACACAAGATGTAAACAAACTTTCACTTTGATTATGAATGTCGAACTTGCTTACAATGAAAGATGTTTACAAATGAAAACTTATATAAAATTATATCAAACATTAACCTAAAGGCCTTCTTTTATAGATACAAGAAGCCTTGTACAATAATCTACGTATCAACTATTCTAAGTAAAGATAAACATAGAAAATACATTGTCGTTTCTATCCTTACTAGAAGAATTCTAGAATATAATAAACGTGTAGATTATATCTTCCATCAGTGCTGGTCTTCAATGTGTCAACGCTTGACTTTAACTTGTCAACGCTTGAGCTGTCAGCGCTTGCTTTGTTCTTGTCAACGCTTGAATTGTTCTTGTCAGCGCTCAAGTGATCTGGCCTTAATTTATTCCCAACAATCCTCCCCTAAACTTGATATCCACTCTTATGATCAAGTTTCTGAATAAGCATTAAGGACTAGGAGGAGTCTGACAAACCTTCTCATATTGGTAATGAATAAATCTGATCAAATCTTTTGCCACGTCACTTGAATAATCTATTTCCAGCTGAGTATCCTTCATCTTTTCCAAAACAGCCTTGGATATGAAATACTGAGCATCCACAAGTAGATACTCAGCAAACTTTATAGAACTCAAATGGTATACACCAGCAGCTGAATATAACCTCCATTGAAGACCACTGAGGTCATCTTCAAGATCCTTCCAAACTGCAGGATCTTCATCTTTTGGCCCACACATTCTTTTGAGTGTGGTCCAAAGTTTTATTCCATTAGCTGAAGTTGGTGCTTCAGCCTCATACTTGGTCTCCAACAACCTCCAAAGGTCCACCAAGTCTTCTCTATCACAACTTGCAAACAAAGATATGAGAGTGGTAAAAGTGTGTACCTCCTTGCCAAATCTGCCAATCTTCCAGAACCCACATTCATCTTCTTCATAGCTCACAATTGGGTTCCTAGAATCTAATGGTAACACTTGCACCATATCTGAAGCTTCTAATGAGGAGAGCTTGAGGCTCTTTCTTATAACTGCTTCACTTGGATATAGTGGATCCATATCTTTTGGAAACTCAAATTTAAATCCCTTCTTCACTGGCCTGGGAACCATCATAGCTTTCTTGATTTCCATTTCTTCTGCAAGTTGCTCCTTTCTTTCATCTGAAAGAAGTCTGAGAGTGTTTGCTTCCTGCACTCTCACCCAAATGGGATAAGCCCTGTTTTCCAACTCATCAAATGTCAAAGCCTTCAACTTCTGATATGTCCATCCAACTCCATGACATCTGAGCAACATAAAGTAGAGCTCCCTTCTATCCCTTTTCAACTCTGAGAGAATATTGCTTGCCTTATGTTTCAAAATTATCTGGCAATCCTTCTAAACTCTAAGAAGAAGCTCCAAACCCCATATTTGATCTGAAATGGTCAGGTCTGGATTATCCATGCAGCTTTCTTCCCAAGAATTGTACATTTGAACCACCTCTGGCATGTCAAAGTCAACCTGCAATTTCAACTCTCTCAGCTTCTCTTTGGCCAACTCATCTCCATACTCAAGCCTTTCAGGTTCTATAATCATTACACTTGAGTCTGAGCTAGCTCCATCACTTTCTTCTTCTGAAGTCACAACAAATGGTGACTTCTTCTTTTCATCTTGTTCCATTATTTGTTCAGCCAATCTTCTATCAAATTCAACTTGGGCTGCATCTTTTGGAACAAACTCTTCTACCATTTTACCCTTACCCTTATCTGATGGTGCAATGGTTGGTAAGGTAGATGGTAATACCTGAGTAGAAACCTCCTTGATGATAGATGATGACTGGGATACATCACCTTCATGTGCAGGTCTGTCAACGCCCAAATTTATCCTATCAGCGCCCAAAATACTTCTATCAGCGTCCAAATTTGCCTTGTCAACGCTCAAATATTTTCCCTCAGCGCCTTGTGTAACCTCTCTCAACATAGCTGTAAATGATAAATTTAAATTGGTGGGAGAGACTAAGGACGTATCAAAACCTGTTTGTTTCTTCAAAGTTGTAAGGGCTTCAGCAACATCCATTGATTGACCATCCTGGCTGCCCTTATCACTCAGATTTATTTGATCTTCCTCCCCTTTGGAAGACTCCTCCATACCCCTCCTAGCACGATCACTTTCCAAAACAACAATCCTTTCCCTCAATTGCTTGAGTTCAAGGCCTTGTGAGCTGACAATTTGTACTAAGTCTGCATTTTGCTTTTGCAAGCTAATGCAGACTGCCGTCAATTCCATAAGAGTCATTGGTTGATTCATTGGGCAAGGATGAGGACTTAATGATGGTGGGACTGCCTTGGCCAGCTTCTAAGCCAGAACCAATAGTCCCAGCCTCATCCAGGTCACCAGCCACACTTGTGGTGGTGGTTCTCTCTGCTTCATGGCTAGGACCACTAGAGGAGAACACTCCAGTAGTCCTTTGGCGTTTCATCAACCTATATTCAGGAGGTGTGGAAGATGGTGTAGAAGAATGGGTAGATGTGGTTGGTTAAGGGGTGTTTGGGATTGTGAAGGTTGTGTGTCAGCGTTGGAAATAGGCACATCAACGCCAACATTTGATGTGTCAGCGTCAAAGGGTTCTTGGTCAAGTTGCATGTGTTCAGGTGAGGGTAAAGGTTCAGGAATGGGTTCAAGTTGTGGTTGAGGGTCAATATGAGGTTGGGGGTCTGGTTGTGGTTGTGTTGCTGCAATAACAGCAAGCATGGCTTGGGTTAAAGGTAGGTCTCTATGGGGTGGTGAATCCATCTTCATAAAAATAGCTTTCTTTTGCTCAGGGATCTTATAAAAATCATTGTGATCCCTTGAGCAGTAACCTTGATCATCAAAAACCATTTGTAGATTACGGGGATAAGCTAAAGTCATTTTTGTCCCCTTGTTTTTACACATCCCCTCAAAAATCATTTTAGAATAGTTATATTTTTGCCCTGTTGCAATGCACACAATGGCACTTGCAATGGATCTATTGATCTCATTGTGTGCAGTACATTTGGGACTCAAACATTGAAGGAGGACATGTATGAGGTACTTCCAGGCTGGGGGAAATTCCTGCTTATGATACTTGTTGAGAGTACCTTCATCAGGAAAGGGATATCCCAAAGCCCTAAGCCCTTGTTCTATTTCATTTATGGGAAGGGTAGCTATACCATCAGCATCATCAAGATGCAAGGCTTGGCGTACCAAAGCCTCAGTAACCACCCAAGATCTCCCATAAACAATAGAAGTCAATGTGGTAACTCCATTAACTGTTGAGGAACTGACAGTGTTCCAAAACTACTTAATGTGTGTGACTGGAATGAGTGGTGCATGATAAAGAGCATACCTTAGTGGGGATGCGTTCAAATACGCCACCATTTGTGTGTATTGGGGAAACAGCGCATCATCAGCGTCAAGATAAGCAATCATGTTGTGTTGTGATCTGAACCCCAATGCCAATTCTGCTGAGTTAAACTTTGGTGCCATTGATGAAAGCTGTTAATTTTAAGTGTAGAAGATGAAGTTGATAAGAGAAAATTGTTAGACAAGAATTATAGATACCCTGTTTAAAATAGGAGCCAAATTTATAGGAGAGAAGGAATGCATGTGATTGGCCCAAAAATAGGCAAAGATTTTCAAAAATCAATCATGAAAATATTGAAAAAGTTATAAGTTATCTCATGCATTAAATGAAAGTAACAACTCCTAAAATTACGGCTTGAAAATATGGCAAAAAAGTAACAATTGGGTAGGTCCCATTGAGTGTCAACGGTCAAAAATAACCTATCAACGTCCAACGGCTATAATCTTGTCAACGTTTGTCTAAAGCCATGTCAGCGTCCAATTTGGTCACAACAACGCTTAGAAAATTCTTGTCAGCGTCCAAAAATAAAATTATTTTAAAAAGTGAAAAATGACCTTAACAAGTAATTTATCCTAGAGAAGATAACCAAAAGCTGATAATTATCATAGGGCGGCAAGCACTGTCCAGTTATGCACACTTGCATAAGCAAGATAGACATAACAGTCCTCTAGTGTCCCTTGCTAACCAAAACTCTTAACAACAAAGTTACCTTATAAAATCCTTGTTACTCCCAGGTAAATCCCATATCAAAATCATTCTCAAGTCTCCCAACAGACCACAACCAATTCTAGGCCAAAAATGTCTTGGCAGCATGCAAAGTTGATATACTATGCATGCTACAGTGCCTCATGATTTAGTAAAACTAACTCATACTCACCTGTGGACACAATCTAGAATTGTGATAAGAGTATCATATGGATACCCAAACATCCTAAAGGTTCCTAAAACCTCCCCTTAAACTATGATACAAAAAGTTTGCTAAAATCATGTATGACCATAAAAAATTTATGTCAAGATAGGAATGAAACACTCCAACCATCATCCATAAATAAAAACTTGTCCAAATGCTTCTCCATTGATCCATAAGCAACTCTGTATCCAATGGTATACTGCTAACACCATCTGCACATTTAGATTGAAAACCACAAAACTAACATTGTTGCTGACAACGCCCCGATAACACATGACAGCGTTGAGGGAAGCTTTGTCAATGTTAGACAATTATATTGCTGACAACGTTGCAAAAACACTTATCAGTGTTCAAGCAACCTTTGTCAGTGTTAGAAAAATATAGTGGAAAATCTAAATCATCAATAAGACCAATAATAATAATGCATCATCCTGTACATACTTTTACAAAAAGAATCCAAAACACATATTATGTGAGATTAACCATTCCAATACTTGTTACCAAGTATTGAAATCTCACAGCATCAAAAGGTTTAGTTAATAAATCTGACACATTTTCCTCGTGTCAACCCTATCTGGTTGTTTAAACCTTTCTCAAAGCAATCTCTTAAAAAATGGTGTCTAATTTCTATGTGTTTAGTTTTAGAATGATGTACAGGATTCTTAATGATGCATAAAGTACTATTATTGTCAACAAATATCTTAGTATGCATGAAATTATACCCATAGTCCAACAGCTGGTTCTGAATCCACAAAACTTGACCACAACATGCAGCTGCAGCCACATACTCTGCTTCAGTTGTAGAATTAGCCACCACTGTTTGTTTCTTGCATTGCCAAGATATTAACCTGCTCCCAAGAAACTGACATCCACCAGTTGTGGATTTCCTATCAAACTTATCACCTCCATAATCACTATCTGAATATGCAATCAGCTCCAATGGTGAATCCTTTGGGTACCACAAACCAAGACTAGGGTAGCATCTTAGGTACCTAAAGATCCTCTTCACAACATAAAGGTGACATTCTTTGGGAGTCACTTGATGGCGTGCACAAGCACACACAGCAAACATAATGTCAGGTCTGGAAGCAGTAAGATACATCAAGGATCCAATCATGGATCTATAGTGCCTGACATCAACATCTTTCCCATCTCCAATCTTTCCCCAAGGGTGTTCTCTATCCATAGGAGTAGTAGCCCTCTTTTCATGTGGAGAAAAGCCAAACTTCTTCAAGATCTCAGCAACATATTTGTCTTGGGAGATGAAGATACCATCTTCTTTCTGCTGAACTTGTAAACCAAGAAAGAAGTTCATCTCCCCCATAGCACTCATCTTGAATTTGTCTGTCATAAGCTTGGAGAAATCCTCACTCATCTTTGGATCAGTAGACCCAAAAATGATATCATCAACATAGACCTGCACAAGCAACACATCCTTGCCTTTCTTCTTTGTAAATAGTGTCTGATCTATGGTGACCCTCTTGAATCCATTGTCCACCAAATAGGTAGACAAAGTACCATACCATGCTCTAGGGGCTTGATGAAGGCCATACATAGCCTTTTTGACTCTATACACTTTATCTGGATGCTCTGGATCCTCAAAACCAGGAGGTTGCATTACATAAACTTCCTCAACAATGGTGCCATACAGGAAGGCACTCTTGACATCCATTTGATAGACTGTGAAGCCCATGCAAGAAGCATAGGCTAGAAAAATCCTAATAGCTGCAATCCTTGCAACTGGTGCAAAGACCTCCTCATAGTCTATCCCCTCCTCTTGTGTATAACCTTGAGCCAATAACCTTGCCTTGTTTCTGACCACAATGCCTCTTTCATCTCTTTTGTTCCTAAGAACCCATCTTGTCCCTATAGGTCTGACATATCTAGGACAATCAACCAGCTCCCAAACATCCTGAATTGCAAATTGGTGAAGCTCATCCTGCATGGCTTCCACCCAACTTGGTTCTTTGAGAGCATCAAATATTTTCTTGGGTTCTTCTTGTGACAGAAAACATGCAAACAAACATGCTTGCACAAGAGGGGTATCAACCTTCTTGTGTATATTGGCAATAAACCCACCAAGACCTTGATGAGATATTCTAGTCTGAACTGGAGTCATAATATCACCAATGATCTGAGATGTAGGATGATTCTTCATTGTGGAAGTGAGAACCCCTCCTTCAAAAAGTCTGGTGTCCTCAACCTCATGCTCCATGTTGCCAATGTCTTCTTCATCAGACTCTCTTATATCCACATAAGGAGGACCTTCTTCATAAGAATTGGAAGGTTCACCTTGTTCAAAAGTGGAAGAGAAAAGATGTGCAAAGGTGTTGTCAACGTCTGAACCTTGTTTGTCAGCGCTTGGGCTAACAACGCTTGAACTGTTGTTGTCAACGTCTGAGCCATCAACGTCTGAATTGGTCTTGTCAGCGCTAGATTTGCCTTTGTCAGCGCCTGAATGACCATGCATGTTTGTATCTGGTGGTACTTGGAATCCACCATTATCTTGTCCAGCTGCAGCAGCAGCAGCAGCAGCAAAAGCATCTGTCCAAATGGGAATTGTGACATATTCTAATGTAGGAGATGCCTTTTCTGCTTGTGATCCAACCTTCTCATGAACCTGTGTACCTGAAACATTAACAACTTGTTCCTCCACAACATTTGAAGTCACCTTCACAATGTCTAGATTAGTGACAGACATATAATTTAAAGTTCTAGATAAGGGTTCCAAATCAAACAACCAATTAGGACCACTTTCAGGATCACTAGGTTTATTCTCTAAGAACCTAACATGTACTCTCTCAACTATACGTTTGTCCTCTTTAAGATAAACCCTATAACCCTTGCTCTGCACTGAATACCCCATGAAGTAACCCTCATCACCTTTTGCACTAAATTTCCCTAAGGCATCACTAGTATCCAACACTACTACATGACAACCAAAAGGTCTGAGAAAACCAATATTAGGTTTTCTTCCCCAAAGTAACTCATAAGGTGTTTTGTTCTGAATTTTGTTAACCAATGCTCTATTTTGCACATAGCATGCTGTATTAACAGCCTCAGCCCAAAAGGCTATTGGAAAGTGAGCATCAGCCAACATTGTTCTGGCTGCTTCAATTAGGGTTCTATTTTTCCTCTCAGCAACCCTATTTTGTTGTGGGGTTCTAGCAATACTAAATTGCCTAGTAATTCCTTTCCTGGCACAGAAATCATCTAGCTTCTTGTTCCTAAATTATCCACCATTATCACTCCTAAGCATTTTAACCTCATTGCCAGACCTTTTCTCAATCTGAGTGATAAAATCAATAAGAACATCAGCTGTGTCACTCTTCATAGCTAGAAAGAATGTCCAAGTAAATCTAGAGAAGTCATCTGTGACAACAAAGCAATATGACTTACCATTCAAACTTTCTATATTAGTTGGACCAAAGACGTCCATGTGAAGCATATGAAGAGGTCTGGAACTAGTATACACCTGTTTGGACTTGAATGAGACCTTGTGCTGCTTGCCTTTAAGACATGCAACACAAGAGTGGTCATTGTGGAAGGCCTTCTCAGGCAAACCATCAACTAAACCAAGCCTCACAAGTCTATTTATATTTTTAAAATTTATGTGCCCTAGTCTCCTGTGCCACAAATTACTCTCATCTACTGAGGCCTTAGCATAAAAACAAGACATATTTGTATTCATTTTAATCCCATTTAAATTCACATTATATATGTCCTTATGCCTAGGTGTTCTATACTCAATATATTTTTCATCAGGGATCTTAAAATCCTTGCTTAACACCAAACACTCAGTATCAGTAAACAGAACCTTATTTTTGTTATCACAAACTTGTGATACACTAAACAGGTTGTAATCAAGTTCTTTTACCAGGAAGACGTTCTCAAAACGCAGATTATTGGTGAGAAGGGTTCCTTTGCCTGTAATGGTACCATAACCACCTCCAAAGTATACCTTATCACCATCTTTAATAGCGGTGAAATTCGTCAGGTAGTCTTCCTTCCCTGTCATGTGCCTTGAGCATCCACTATCCCAATATCCATAATCATTGATCTGTCTATGAATGCCCTGCACATAAAGAAAACAAATTAGTTTTCTTTGGGAACCCAAGTCTCAAAAGACTTGGATTCATCTGGTTGTTCAATAAGAACAGACTTAGTTCTCACAACAACCCCATTCTCATCCTTTTTAGGATGAAATACCCAGTTAACCCCAATAGGTTTTGTAATGACCTTTGAAATGTAATTAAATCTATTGCAAGTCATTGAAATCTCATTATCATTAGGGTTTTGATCTTTCTTGGGTCTCCATGTTAAGCTTGAAGAAGCTTTAGATCCCTTACCTTGTGGCTGCAAATATTTAGGTCTGGTCACGTTTCTGTCAGCGTTTGAATTTGTCCTGTCAACGCTAAAATTACCCTTGTCAGCGTTGAACCTAGGGTTTGCTACAGGAACCCATTGCCTATTTGACCAGGTGTTTGTCTTTTGAAATGGTCTTTGTCCATGAGTGTTAGATCTTCTAGAAAAGAATGGGGCAGGTCTAATCACTTGTGGACTTTGCTGCACACAAGGTTTGGGTCTGACAACGTTTGACTTTCTAACAATGTTGACTTTCTTCCTGTCAGCGCTGAAATTGTTCCTGTCAGCGCTGGCTTTGGGAGCGTTGACACATTTGTATGCCAAATGTGAAAAGCTACCACAAGTGTAACAGGCTTTCTTAGACACAACCTTAGGTCTAGAAGAGAAGAAACCTGTTCCATGATTGCTAACTTGGCTCTTGGGTGACCTATTATTCCTATACATCTCTGCATATTTAATGGTAGGTCTTCTGACAGTGTTTGAGCCTAGGTCAACAGCTTTACCAGTGATTGGGTGAGTAACCTTAATGGGTGGTGATTCATTGGGACTTTCACATAGCAAACCTCCCTTAACAAATAAAGTAGGGTTAGCTTTCTTCCACTCATTTAGGTCAGTCAATTTTTGTTGATACTCTTCCACTAGAGTGACAACTCTTGGTGGAGGAATGAATTCCTCCTCTTGGAGCTCTGGTAAACCAGTCCAAGATAAATCCCTTCGTTGGACACAATAGAAGTCACCAGCTGGTGGTGGAAGAGTAATCATTCATCCCAATCCCAGTCATGTCCTTAGGATCCCTTTGTTTAGCTACACAGTCTCCTAGGGTTTGGGTGGCTCTATCAAATCTTTGAATTTTGAGGTCAACATTATCTTTATTCTTAATGGCCTCATCTAACTTAGCTTGTAATTCACTATTAACCTTTTTCATGATGTTTCTAACATCCATACTACCCTCTAGCTCATGTTTTAAGATATTGATCTTATCTTTTAAGTCAAATTCCATTTTCTTGTATTCAGAAACGGTTTTCTCAGTTTCAGTAAGAGCTAGTTGGTAATTAGATAATTTACACCTTTCAGTACTCATGTCATCTTTTAGTTTTAACACCTCTTTGTTAAGTCTTTCAGTGTTTAACCTATAACCTTTGCTACAAAAGCATCATCATATACCTCATTATCAGATGAAGAGGAGGAGTGTGCCATGAGAGCATATTCAATATGCTCTTCTTCTTCAATATCAGCAACCAAAGCTTTATCCTCTTCAACATTCTTAGCCAGATAGCTCCAATCCCATCCTGTACCATCAATTCCTTGAACTGCAACCATGGCTTTGGAATCCTGAGCATTAACAACCTGACTTGAGGGTTTACCAGCATCAAATCTTCTAGGAGATCTGCATTCCCTCATGAAGTGCCCCATACGATGACAGTTGTAGCATTCAACTTTGGATTTATCAAATCCAGCTGTGTCTTTAGCATTGAAGGTCATCTTCTTTTTAAACCTTCTGTTCCACCTATTTGCTCTTATACTAGCAAGAGCCATGTTCCACTTGATGTCCATCTCTTCCAAGTGCTCATCACTTATCTGCTCAAGGTCCTCATATGTAATCACTGAACCATTGGGCAAAGAAGCAATGTAAGCACAAACAGTATCCAAATCCAAACCAGCAGGTTTAACTCTTGGGGAGTCATTCTTGAATGTGTCAGCGTCTGAAAAAGAGACGTTGACAGGACTTGTTCCAGCGCTGACATATGATGATCCCGTAACTGGATGCATATAAGAGTCCTTCTGATTGAATTGACCTTCACTATGAGAGAAGAAGGCCATGTTGCTGGTGGTAGATTTGCTTCCATGCTCTGAAAGAGTTTCATCTTCCAACAGTCTTAGTTTGTTGTAGATGTCATCAAACGAGGAGCTCTTGTAAGTATTGTTGGCAAGAATAGATCTTGCCTCAATCTTCCATGCCTCACCAAGACTTTTAAGAAAGGTAGCATTGGTGTCAACATCACCAACTTGTGTCCCCATGAAGGACAACTTGCTTGTGATGTCAAGCAATCTGCTTCTCACACTACTCAGTTTCTCATTGGGTTGAGCTTTGAAGACAGCATAATCATGCAGAAGTTGCTTTTTCTTTTCTTCCTTAGTGTCTGCATTGCCACCATATGTAACTTCAAGTGCTTCCCAAAGATCCTTAGCAGATTCATAGCCTCTATATTTATGCTGGTTTTCTTGTCCCAAAGAGACTTTTAGAATATTTAGGGCTTTCATGTCAACCCTTTTGTTTGCAATATCATCAGCAGCTACAGCTCTACCATCTCCAGGTTTTTCTTTCTTATCCTCTTCAGGGCATCCTTCAACAGCTGTTCTTTGACTAATGGCATCAAGAATCTTTTGAGCTTTATTGAATGTGTTTCCATATTCAATAATCTCCCAGAGTGTGTAGTCATAGATCCCCAGATATTGTTCAAAGTTGAACTTCCATAAGTTAAAGTTGGTTGCATCAAGCATGGGAATCTTGATGTTTGGTAAGGCTGAGGAGGAGGAGGTTATTTCTTCAGACATGATGTTGTTAGGGTTTCTGAGAAAATTAGGGTTTTGGTGTTTTTAGGGTTCTGGTGTTCGTGTATGGTGTTCTTTAAAGATCAAAAGTTCCTCAACAAGCTCTGATACCACTTGTTGATCCCAAACTTAGATCGATTAGCTTTGTGTATACGAGATTAGATCAAGTAATACACGTAGAGAAACCTTTGTATATGCTTTATGAATCTAAGTGTTATGCGGAATTTAACACTTAAACAAGAACACACAAGATGTAAACAAACTTTCACTTTGATTATGAATGTCGAACTTGCTTACAATGAAAGATGTTTACAAACGAAAACTTATATAAAACTATATCAAACATTAACCTAAAGGCCTTCTTTTATAGATACAAGAAGCCTTGTACAATAATCTACGTATCAACTATTCTAGGTAAAGATAAACATAGAAAATACATTGTCGTTTCTATCCTTACTAGAAGAATTCTAGAATATAATGAACGTGTAGATTATATCTTCCATCAGTGCTGGTCTTCAATGTGTCAACGCTTGACTTTAACTTGTCAACGCTTGAGCTGTCAGCGCTTGATTTGTTCTTGTCAACGCTTGAATTGTTCTTGTCAGCGCTCAAGTGATCTGGCCTTAATTTATTCCCAACATTAAACCCTACACAGAGGACACCCTCACACCCCTTGACTCTTCATCTTCTTATTTTTTCCGGTCACCTAGTAATGTCGATCGGAAATTTTGATCGACATCTTGCATCTCACCTTCTTCTCCCTCGTCTTCATCTTCTGAAATGCTATTATCTCCCTCTTCCATCTCAATTTTGTCATTCTCATCACCATCATCTTCCACCGTATTCCCATTTCTTTCATTCATGTCAGCTTCGATAATATCATCTATCTCCTCGATAATCGATACTTTAAAGATCTTACCCTTTAGTTTCACATGGAGTTTTTCACTAATCAACTCGGTTGCAGCAGTGTGTATAAGGACCCTTCCAATAATACAACTTTGATTACCTGATAAACAACAGTTACTTGTATCAATCACATTCTCATGCCACCCTGCAATTTGAGTAAATACTGATTCTTTACAACACAAAACTTGAACACCAATAATACTAACCCAAGTCAACCTTCCTTCTATTCTATATTTTTGTCCCATCTACGAATTTTGTATATCAACCTTCTTATTCCATGATCCTTATCATTCATTATGTTAGTTACTGGCATGTTTCTAGAGTTTCAAACACTATTATCACCTCCATGCCGCCCATATATTTAACTTGAACGTTATAGCATCCTTCTTCCTCGCATATTCCCACCAATTTTTGCACATATTCAAGTTCCATTACTTCCCCAATAATACTTTTACGTATAACTTCATCCTCAATTGTATCTTTATCTAGCTCGAGTAATCGCATTCCACTAACATCACTCTTCACTGGCGAATCGTTTCTCAAGTCCCCATTTGTCTTGTCATCGCAGCCCTCCCTCTTCTCCTTTGGAAATCCATTTGCCTCACTTTGGAAATGTTTCTTGCCACTAACCACCTCGTTTTACCGACGTGAATCACGGACTCCATGGTTATCGTTCTTCGACACTTGTTCATTTCTAGCGTTGACATCTCCACTATTGCGCTCTATTTGTTTCTCCCAGACATAACCAGATTTTGCCTTAACACGGCGGTCATATGCAATGTACACTCTTAGGTTTTTCTTTTCTATTTGAATGTCCCGCAACCTTCTGTGAAGAACATCTATCTCCTCAATATTTTTGAACCTCACAAAACCATACTGTTGCCCGTTCTTTAATCTTTTCTGTACCATGTACATATCAAAAACAGTCCCATACTTTTTAAACACCATCCATAGATTACCCATACCCCATGACTCTGGAAAGTTATGGAACATAAACGACGCCGTTGAGTTTCCTTTGATGCCAGTATAGTTAGTTCCTAAAGTTTTGCCATTGTATTGCTCTCTAGTTCCTATGTGTCGATATCCCTCACTCTTACCCACGAACTCTCTCTCACCGGTTGTTTTTTTCTCTCTCACACAGTCACTCATTTTTCCTTTTTAAGATACACCATTTCCACAACTTTAGCCAAGAACA
This sequence comes from Glebionis coronaria, assembly GCA_025667525.1. NCBI lineage: Eukaryota > Viridiplantae > Streptophyta > Magnoliopsida > Asterales > Asteraceae > Glebionis > Glebionis coronaria. The sequence continues at coordinate 123,728,634 of CM046877.1, read as the reverse complement.
ATAAACAAAATATTTATCATCCCGTCGTCGATCACGTACATGTAATACATAGGCACCTTTATTGTTTGTTTTAATTAGGATTATGCTTTTCGTTTTCAATTCCTAAATCCGAAATTCTAGGCGTAATTTTTTTATGTTGAGTTACTTTCGATCAACCATGTTTTTTTCTTCAACATCTATAAAGCAAAACAAGCCATGATGTAAGAAACACATCACACAAAAAAGATGTCGCAAGTAATAAAAAGTTATATATGCCATAAAATACAATTATACTTCCAATCAAACGAAAAAAAGAAGATGAAGAGAAAAAAGTGGCTTTCGAAATATTTATTTCAGTTTTTCTCTCGAGAAGGTTACCATTCAAACTGCGAGAGGATATTAAACGATTAGATTATGGCCCAAACCGGTTATAAGTTTGATTCCATAGGTTTTTCGTTACCCAAGATAAATCTCATTATGTACTCACACGAAAAACAAAATCTTTTTCTTTATAAAACAAAACTTAAAGTTGAGACTTTTTCAAAAGAATCTTTTCTCAATAGAAAATATTCTCTTGATTTGTTAATTTTTATTTTTATGTTTTCAAAAAAATAATCTAAAAATTTCCTTATTTGATAAAAGTTTAGAAAAAATTGATGGCAAAATTTGATGGAGAAAAAAAAATTTAAAATTATAAGTGTTAAATTTATGAAAAAAATTAAAAAAGAAGAAGTCATAAATAAAATTATGACGGTTAAATTTTAAATAAATTAGATGGTGTTAAGTGAATATTATAAATTTCAATTTTTTTCAATTAGTTAAAAAATTTAACAAATACCTATCATAATTTATAACCAAATAATAATATAACAATTATAAAACATTAAACAAAAGTTTTATATATTTATATCAAAGTAAAATATTAAATTAAAATTTATTTATTTGTAATCTTGTGTGTACACGAAAGTTATAAGTAGTTCAATAATGGGTTAAAGCTATAAATTACCAACCAACTTTATCTTTTTCCTCGATATTACAAATTTGGAACATATACTCTTATTATAACTATCAAACTTTACATTTTTTTTCTAAAATTAGAAACATCATTAAAAGTTACCTATGATAACCAGTTTTTAAGCATACAATACCTTCAAGTCATTTTTTTATCCGGTCATATCAAATAAAAAATAATTTTTTTCTACCAGGCTTATTAAATTCAACCCACATCAATCTTATCTTCTTCCTTACTCCAAATTCACTCCTACTCCATACCACAAAACCACTGATGCAACACCATCATAAATCCTTCCACAACATGATCTTTCGATCTCAAAGATGTTAAATCCCAGGACCCACGACTAAGGGGAAACAACCGCTGATCTTTGCTTTGAACGATTAGAATATGTTGGCCAAACCTCGATCTTTGTATTTCATAAACCTCAAATATGTTGCACCCATCAAAGGACAAGTTTGAGTATCCTCGATTTTCTTGCTTTAAACGATTAGAATATATTGGCCAAAAGATACAGGTAAAGCTTTTTTTTTTGCAACAAGGTTAACAATTTAAGTGTAATATTGGGCATGATAGCTTTTAGATAAACAAGTAGGCTGTTAAATGTTTAAGTGCTGGAAAGTTTCCTGCTTCAATTAAGGTTGTGTTTTCTGAAAAGTAGAAGAGACATTCGTGAAATAGAACAAGAAGTAAATAGTTCTATTGTACTCCTAGATAATTTGCAACTGCCGTGAAACTGATTATTTGACTTGCATATAATTTGTTTATCCAAACTTTACAAATAAACATCGTGACTATGAGTAAGTCACGTTAATAAGATAATTCATGTCGGAACACACATTCAAATAGCCCTTAAGACACTTGGAAGTTGGAACTAATCAATGTGCCAACTCAACTATGCAGGATCTTGTAATGGCTGGAAGTCAAGGGCATTTTAGCTCTGTTTATCAATTTAGAGTATAAATTTTGAGGAAGATGAAGCTGACGTTTAAAAGTGACGTGTAAAGGTCAATAAAAGTCAACGCCACGTGGGCAAAAAAAATGACGTGGAATATTATATTTTCACATTGCTAATAATAGCCGGTACCAACAAGTTTCAATGGCTATATAAGTATTTTATGTTCTATATTTGTAATATCGAGAAAAAAAGTAAAGTTCGTTGGTAATTTATGGCTTTAACCCTTCAATAATACATGATTTTGTTATTTTACAAGTTGGGTTTTGCTAACCACCACCCATAGGGTGGTTTTTATACATTCCATAATTAAAATATCAACAATTATGAATCTCAAATATACCATGTTTAATATACTTACTAATTAATGGGTTTTGCTAACAAACACCCATAGGGTGTTTTTTAATCTTCTATAATTACAAACATTTCCAAATTTGAACTACTTATTTTGATAAATGCATGATTATAACATATATAATTAAGGTAAGTAAGTTTTAATATAGTATATATTAATTAATAAGTATATTAAACATGGTATATTTGAGATTCATAATTGTTAATTTTTTAAATATGGAAGGTATAAAAACCACCCATAGGGTGGTGGTTAGCAAAACCCCTAATTAATATATACCATACTATTAAAAGTTACTTACCTTAATTATATATGTGTGTTAGCAAAACCCTTACAAGTTTATCTATATTGAGAATACAATTTTAAAAGGCAAGTTTTATATATTAAACATCTAAGATCAACATTTATTTTGAGAAATATATGGTAAGTGTGGGTCCTTCCGAAAACCTAGTTTCCGATAACATCTCTTTATTGTTTGCTCCCTTTGATGTCTGATAAATGATGCAACAGGGAAACAGGAAAAGGAGTTATCTCGTAGCTAAAGTGAAACGACCAATGAAGATCTTGATGCGTACTATGATTGGGTGGAAAAAGAACTGACCGATGTTGTAAATAACAATCGCAAGGTAATAAAAATCCTACTGAATACTTATCATGATAAATACGAGTCCAAGGTCACTAGTTTAGTCCCTAAGGGCGCGTTTGGTTCACGAATTTAAATGACAGTGTTTTAAATCATGGTGTTTTGAGAGTTTAAGATTGGGTGGTTTATCATATCTTTGTGTGTTTGGTTGACAAATTTTTTTACAAAGATAAAATATGAGTGTTGGTAAGTGATTAAATTGTCCTTTACCTTTACAATACGAATCTTGGATCTGTCTTCGGTGAAAAAAAATAAAAAAAGTCAAACAATTCACCATTCAGGAACAACTCAATTATAATGTAGTAATATGCAATAGTGAATCTTAATTTTGCAAGGTTACTTGTTACCTTTTTGTAACCAACAAAATTTTGATTTTTTTATATATTTGTTTGCTGTTATCAAAAATCAAAATCAAACTACCCACTAGAAAAAGTTTTATTTTCTAATTTTCATTCAATATCAATATATAAATAATTAGAAGAAAAAAATATAAAAGAAATTAAATCGTATAAACCGTTATGTTGCAAACAATATACAGTAATAAATTACACAAACCTCTTCATAAATGGAGTCACATATGCACATCTTAGTAGGGAAGATGACAACAAGAAAGAAGAAAGAGAAGGATAAAGTATTTTAATTGAAGGCTATTTTTGTCCCTTTCACCCAATATAAAGAATTAGGCCCTCTGTTTTTTTAACTCATCACATGCTAGTAGGTTTTATAAGTCAGCCTTTTGATGAGTTTTCCCAATATTTAAACACCCCACTAGTACTAACCAAACACGTTTTGCACCATCTTTAAATGTCAAACTCGCCCAAAACCTCCCAATATTGGTGAACCAAACACGACCTAAAGCTCTTGCATGCCAAGTCCAAGAGCTTGATTTATGTATTTGTTCCTGATACACTAGTTTTTGCTTGGGTTCAGATTTAATCTCGGTATCTTCTCGAATTGATCACGGCTCAAAGTGGAATGATTGTTCTTGGTGACAAATAGGGGGTTTGGGTTTTTTATTCTACTAAAAAGGTAAATGCACAAAATAATAACAATAAGCTGAAAGCAATTAACTAATAAAAACAAAACAATATAAATAATAAAACGTAGATTTAGAACGAAACAATTAATAAAAATAAAACTAAAAGACGAAATTAATTATCGACTTGAAAATAAAGTTTACTAAATGAAAAAGGAGAGAATAAAACTAAAATGGTACTTTAAAGCTAAACGAGGAAAAACCTAAAGCGGGAACTAAATAAAAGATAAAACTTAAACTTTTGGAAAAAATATTAATACTAAAAATCGACGAAAAATTCAACTAAAAATAGTAACTTTCAAAAATAAAATCGGAACAGCTTCCAGATAAAACTAAACAATTACGGAACAATACTATTAAATAAACAAGCTAGCAGGCTAGCTCCTGGAAGCAGCCAGGCAGCCTGGTGAAACTTTAATATGGTTCGGAAGATTTGTCATTTGTTCGGAACATTTATTTCTTTGTTCGGAACTTTTCAAAAGTTCTGGATCGGAACTTTTTGGCAATTAAAACTGGTTCGGAACCTTTAATACAACTGGTTCGGAACTTTCGCATAAAAACTGGATCGGAACATTTTAACTGAAAACTGGCTCGGAACTTTTGCATAAGAACTGGATCGGAACTTTTTTAACTAAAAACTGGTTCGGAACTTTTTGGAAAGAAACGGTTTGGAACTTTTTAAGTAAACATTTGGTCCGGAACTTTTTAATCAAATCGGTTCGGAACTTTTGCCAAAAAATCGGTTCGGAACTTCTCCAAAACACTGGTTCGGAACTTTTCCAAAATACTGGATCGGAACTTTAAACTAAATCTGGATCGGAACTTTTCTTCAAAAATCTGATTCGGAACTTGGGGAAACGAAGAACAGTAAGTAACAGAAGAAACAGGGGAACACGAATTTTAGCCAAAATTCATCAAGTTTTTAACCAAAACTTAAACAAGACTAATCACCAATCATCTACTAACCATAAACATCAAATCCCAACAATAAAAACACAAAACCCAATAACTTTTAAAGATCAAATCAACCAACTAAGAACTTTAAAACTTTGCATCAAAGAACAAGATGAAATGGAAGGATTAAATTGATAGATTAATGTAAAGTAAACAAAAGGAAAGATTAAACACTTACAAATTCAAAGATTCAACAAGAAAAGAAAAATCACCAACACCTTAATGGTGTTGGCTTCCTACGAAAGAAAAGGAAATGACTGGGAATGAAAAACTTGTCAAAAAGTGTGAAGGAGTGGTCTTTATATAGTCCTTGTCTTTGGTTGGTGAGTGGGCTTTCTCCCGTTCTTCTTGTCTTCTCGTCTTTTCAGAAAAGTTGACGTTTTCGATTCTGATTCGGGATTTGTCGTCGATTAAATTCAACTCGTCTTTTAATTTCTTCGTTTAATAGACTTGAGTTTCTTCGACATATGTAAATCTTCCATCTTTGGTCCCTTTCTTCGATAAATCTTCAAATAGGCCCAGTGACTTCAAATCTTTTGCATCTCTTGGACAATAGACTTCGTCTTGAGTCTTTTTCTTCCATAAAACCCGTGCAATCCCATGTTTTCTTCAATATTCATCCGGTTGACTCTGAAAACACGATAAACGCAAAAACCACGCATAATTCCAAACAAATGATATTAAATACGTGTTTTGGTCTTGTTTTAGTAAGAAATAAGTGGTAAAAGGATGGGTGTTTACACACCTATCAAATCCCCCTACACTTAACCATTGTCATGCCCTCATGCAATGCTTAGTGATAAAGCAAATTTACACCTTTCTCATAATCAATCAACCTTGGCCTTATTAAAATACTACTAAACAAAAATTAAAGTACTAAGAGAAATTAAAACTTTAAAAGAAACAAAAGGATAGAAAACCATTTTCACTTGAAAATAGCTATATGGGAATAACTTGCAAAGAGATCAAGGACTTACATTAGGGCTTTGGTGCTGCGAAGATTTATCACCCTCAAGTTTCACGTTCCCCACACTAAGCTTAAAAACGAGATCATTGTTATTATAAGTTAGCAAAACAAACACTTACACACATGGCTTAATTATATGCTTAAACTCCCTTATTCCTAGGTGTATCTCTTATATTTTATTTTTGTCTTAGAATGATCATGAAGATGCATTTTTGGACTTATTTCGATAGTTTATTTAGGCTGAAAGCAAAGTAGGACGATTTGATCAATAGTTAACTAAAGGACAAAATCTCTTAAAACTGCTTCTCGGGATATCAAAAAGTTCATATCTTGGCATAACTCGGTTCACGATTTGAGACCTTTCTCAGACCGATATTTGGCATGTACTTCATACTTCATATCTTCGAGAGACGTTCTTGAGATAATGGTCTTCTCTTCGTTAATAGAGTTTCTTCACTTGGAGACTTTTGAGGGATACTCCAACTTTGTTGACCATGACTTCATGATTATTTCTTCAATCGCTAATTGGGATTTTGAGATACAACGATCCGCCTCCTTTTCGGACTTGGATCTATTTATCCTCATACCTTGTTAGGGTCTTTTCGGATAGACTTCTCCATGATCTTTATGGGAGTTGATTGCTTTTCGTCGTGAGTCTTGATCCTTTATATTAATTTTGGGAATAATGCTTTTCACATCACCTTGGATCTTTAGCAATAAAATGGAATCCTCATGCCTTGTTAGGGCCTTTTTGGACTCGCCAATCTTCGCGCCCCGCTTCATAAGTTATGCCTTGGCTATGAACTCTTATCATTACCGAGCAACTTTTAAACGATCTTGGGCTAGAAGCTAAGTAACTTTTCAAATCGTACGACCTTACTTATTGCAGATAAATTATTAGCAAGTGATGGGAGAATAGGCAGATAATTACACCAAGTGTGCTTGTGCAAGAATACCGACTTATAATTGACTCTATCATTTCTCGTTCTCCACAATTTAAAATCTCAAGTAATGAGACTCGTGGATACTTAGCCTAATAAACTAATTAAGGTCTACATGGTTAAGGATACTAGCTAGAATAAACTTGGATAAGTCTATTCGGGTTGAGTCAAAATAATCGCAACGGGCCTAATATGTCAAAGACTTCAAAACTAGCTACACCACTTTATTAATATTTTTGACTTTATTGCAGGATATATACATATGAAAGCAACGATAAAAATTTAAAAATTACAACTAAATGGCCAAAGTTAATAAAAAATTTGAAAAATGTTGAAAAATATGATTTTCCGGTTAAATGAAGGCATTTTCATGGAAAAGTCCACTTAAAACTTCGATAGAAGTCCCCCCTACACTTAAGATAAACATTGTCCTCAATGTTTAAGCATGTGGGAAAAGTCTCCCCTACACTTATGACATTGTGCACGTTGGTTAAATCAAGTTAAGGAAGAGACGAATAACGTGATCAATTTCAAATGTGAGTATGAAGAAAATTGAATCACGATAGTTGAGAGATAGAACCGAATTTCGGATAACACGGGAGCACGGTTCTTCAAAGGTTCCAAAAGTGCATTCATCCCTGTAATCACATCACCACGCAAACACAAACAACCTATAGAGGTACCCCTACACTTAGGAGGTTAAAACGGAAAAGGATAGATACTCGGGCTGCCTCCCGAGGAGCGCTTGTTTTTGATAACCGAGTCACGAGCCTGACTCGACCCAAAATTAGTTCATGGGGAACATGGTGAGGGATGGAATCATCTCATGAGAGATGTCCTCACCAAAGTACAACTTCACTCGTTGGCCATTCACCTTAAAATTAGGTCCATTAGGTTGAGCGAGCTCGAGAGTACCATATGGAAAAATTTGGGCAATGGTGAATGGGCCGGACCAACGAGATTTCAGCTTGCCCGAAAAGATTTTCAACCGAGAGTTAAAGAGTAAAACTTTGTCTCCAACTTGGAACTCTCGGTTTTTAATCTTAGAGTCGTGAATGAGCTTAGTCTTTTCCTTATAGATCAAAGAATTTTCATAAGCCTCATTCCCGAGTTCATTCAGCTCATTAAGTTGGATCTTGCGTAGGTCACCGGCTTTGTTGATATCGAAATTAGCCCACTTCAAGACCCAGTAAGCCTTGTGCTCCAACTCAATGGGGAGGTGACATGCTTTCCCGTACACGAGACGATATGGTGTACAACCAATCGGAGTCTTGTAAGCAGTACGAAAAGCCCACAAAGCATCATCAAGTTTATCGGCCCATGAGGCACGATGCTCTCCCACGGTTCGTTCAAGAATTCGCTTTAATCCTCGGTTAGAGATTTCAGCCTGGCCATTAGTTTGTGGGTGGTATGCGGTGGAAAGACGATGATTTACACCATACTTAGCCATGACTCTTGCGAATTGATCATTGCAAAAATGAGTCCCGCGATCACTAATAATGGCACGAGGCACACCGAATCTAGCGAATAGCGATTTCAAAAAGTTACAAACCACCCTTGCGTCATTAGTGGGTAAAGCTTTGGCTTCAACCCTTAGAAACGTAGTCAACGGCTACAAGGATGTATTTGTTTCCTTTAGAGGAAGAGAATGGCCCCATAAAGTCGATACCCCAAACATCAAAGATTTCACATTCTTGAATGAAATTCTGAGGCATCTCGTCTTTATGTGTGATCTTGCCTTGTTTTTGGCAAGCATCACAACGTTTAACCATCTCGTGAGCGTCACGATAGATGGTGGGCCAATAAAATCCCGAGTCAAAACACTTTTTTGGCGGTGTAGTTGGGACCAAAGTGACCACCGGTGGGTCCTTTGTGGCAAGCGTCAAGGATTTCTAAAGTTGTCGGTCCATCAACACATCGGCGAATAATCAAATCGGCACATTGTTTGAATAGATATGGGTCATCCCAAAAGTAAGTCTTAATTTCTTTGAAGAACTTCTTCTTTTGTTGGGATGTTAACCCGTCGACGAGAATTCCACCCGCCAAGTAGTTTGCAATGTCCGCAAACCACGGGGTTTCATCAGAATTCGAGTTGATAGACATTAAGGTCTCCAGGGGAAAAGAATCATTGATTTCTTTGTTCGGATAATCCCCTTGATAAGGATCCTCAAGTCTACTGAGATGATCCGCGGCTAGGTTTTCAGCTCCCTTCTTATCACGAATTTCGATTTTAAATTCTTGAAGTAGCAAAACCCAGTGAAGAAGTCTTGGTTTGGAATCTTGTTTAGTTAACAAGTACTTCAACGCGGAATGGTCCGTATACACGATTGTGGTGGAAAGGACAAGATAGGGGCGAAATTTTTCAAAAACATAGACAACTGCTAAAAGCTCTTTTTCGGTTGTCGTGTAATGCAATTGAGCCCCCGTCATTGTCTTGCTAGCATAGTGGATTGGTTGGAAGTGTTTGTTCACTCTTTGGCCCAAAACCGCTCCAATAGCAAAGTCGCTAGCATCGCACATCAACTCGAAAGGCAGCTCCCAATTAGGGGTAACCAAGACCGGTGCCTTAGTTAGCTTATCCTTAAGAAGGTTGAAGGCTTCAAGACACTCGTTCGAAAAGATAAAAGGGGTATCTTTTTCCAAGAGGTGGGTCATCGGGCGAGCGATTTTAGAAAAATCTTTGATAAAGCGACGGTATAAGCCCGCATGACCAAGGAAACTTCTCACACCCTTCACGGTTGAAGGTGGAGGCAATTTAGCAATAACATCGACTTTAGCACGGTCTACTTCAAGACCGGCTTTGGAGATCTTGTGTCCTAGCACGATGCCCTCTTTTACCATGAAATGGCATTTTTCCCAATTAAGAACAAGGCGAGTGTCTTCACACCGCTTAAGCATACGTTCTAAATTGGCAAGGCAAGCAGAGAAAGAATCGCCATAAACTGAGAAATCATCCATGAATACTTCCATAGTTTCTTCAACCATGTCATGAAATATCGCCATCATACACCTTTGGAACGTCCCAGGAGCATTGCATAAACCGAAAGGCATGCGTTTGTAAGCAAATGTTCCGTAGGGACAAGTGAATGTGGTCTTTTCTTGGTCTTTAGGATCGATGGGAATTTGAAAATACCCGGAGAAACCGTCTAAGAAGCAGTAATAGTCATTACCCGCTAGACGCTCGAGCATTTGATCCATGAAAGGAAGAGGAAAGTGATCTTTTCTCGTGGCATCATTGAGTTTGCGATAGTCGATACAAACTCTCCACCCAGTAACGAGACGAGTGGGAATCAACTCGTTGTGTTCATTGGGAACAACGGTTATTCCGCCCTTCTTGGGCACACAATGGACGGGACTTACCCAAGGCGAATCCGAAATAGGGTAAATCAAGTCGGCATCAAGAAGTTTGATAACCTCTTGTTTGATGACGTCATGAATGCGAGGATTAACCCTTCTTTGGCTCTGGATTGCGGGTTTAAAGTCATCTTCCATGAGAATCTTGTGAGTGCAAAAGTTTGGATCAATTTCGCGGATATCGGAAATTTTCCAAGCAATTGCCTTCTTATGATCTTTAAGCACGGCGATGAGGCGAGATTTCTCTTCTTCTTTCAAGTCCTTCGCAATGATGACGGGCGATTTCTTCTTATCTTCAAGGAACACGTACTCGAGATGGGGCGGCAACTCCTTAAGTTCTAAATCCAGAGGATTTTCGATGGGAGGCGTATTCAAAGTCGGTGCATCGATAGCAATAGCCTTGGAAGATGGTGGAGAAATATTGTCTTCTTTAAGAAGGTTCTCAATGAGGCGAATATCTTCATCCCAATCGGTGGGAGAATCGTCATGTTCTAAGTTCACATCTCCCATGGTGGCTTCCAAATCTTTCCAAAGGAAACCACTTTCTCCAAATAGAGATAATGATGAATCAATAGAGGAAACGGTCTCAACATTGGGAAGAGAGGTAGGAATACTTTTACAAACATCTTTGAAGTGTTCTTCACAAGCCTCATCAAGAACGTCAATACAATTAACACTCTCGTATAAATAAGGCTGTTTAGAAAGCTTTCCCATGTTGAAGACGATTTTATCGTCACCAATTCTCATGATAAGCTCACCCGCTTCAACATCGATGAGAGTGCGACCGGTCCTCAAGAAAGGACGACCAACGATCAATGGCACACGAGGGTCCATGTCGTAGTCAACGACAACAAAATCGGCAGGAAAAGTGAATTTTTCGACTCCTACAAAGACGTCTTCGGCTATCCCCACTGGATAAGCAACCGTACGGTTAGCTAATTCCAAAGTCATTTTGGTGAGGACTAGCTCAGGGAGAGATAATTGCTTCCAAACACTTAAAGACATTAAGTTAATACTGGCACCTAGATCGGCTAGGGCCATGCAATTCTCTACTCCTGGGAGATTGCAAGGGATTAAGAAGCGACCCGGATCACCAAGCTTGGTTGGCAATTTTCTTAAGAGCACTGCAGAGCAATTCTCATTAAGTTGGGTGTTAGCAATATCAAGAAGCTTCTCCTTGTCACTAAGAAGATCTTTGAACATTTTCGCGTATTTGGGCATGTGAGCGAGAGCCTCAGCGAAGGAGATGTTGAAATTCAATTGTTTAAACATTTTGAGAAAGTTCGAAACCTGAATATCGTCCTTGCTTTTGAGCTTCTCTTTCCTCAACCTTGAGGGATAAGGTATATCGGAAGAAGAGGGATCGAAGGATCACTCACATCCTTGGGTGGAGGAGGGGTAGAAATAAGAGGTAGAGAAATTGGGGAAGTAGAAGGTTGAGGAATAGGAGCAGGTGACTCGTTTTCCTTAGTCATAATCACCGGTGGAGGTATAGGAAGCTCGGGTTCCTTGGTACCTTTGCCACTGCGAGTGGTGATTGCTTTCATCTCCCCTCTTGGATTCGCAACGGTGTTACTCGGAAGAGTACCCGAAGAAGAGGATTGATTACCTTGGAAGAAACCAGCCATCATGTTCCTTAAGTCATTCGTTTGACTTGCCAAAGTGTTTCTCATATCAGCTCTCAGATCGTTTCCTTGTTTCACCATGTCTGCTTTCAAGTTGAGCACTTCCCGCTGGAGATTTTCCACGATCACATCATTGGTCCTCATGTAGGTTTCAACATCTTGGTGTAATGCGGTGGGTTGGTTGGGAGGAGGAGCATGGTAGGCGGGTGGTTGATAAGCAGGTTGTTGGTAAACTTGGTTGTTTCTTTGAGGTGGATATGGTTGTTTATGAGGTGGTTGGTATGGTGCACGAGGTTGTTGTTGAGGAGGGCGATTGAGGTTTTGTTGTTGGTTTGGGTTGTTAGGAGGAAAACCGGGCGGTGAGAGAAAGTTGTTTGAGCGATAGCTAAGCAAGTTGCGGTCTCCTTGAGGACGAGCTTGATAAGCGGCCGGAGGATAGGTACCGTATGCTGCATTCACATTCTCAGAAGGGTAGTCTTGGGTGGTGGTACAAGTGGTGTAAGAGTGAGGACCCCCGCATATTTCACATGGTTGGCTGACAACATTGACTTGAGCGTTTTTAGCGTTGATGCTGTTGGTGTTGTTAACGGTTTGGGCGGCAAGCGATTCAAGAAGCGTAGTAATTTTGTCAAGTCGCTTGTCGTTGTCACTAGTACTAGCACTAGCGGCATTGGTCCGAACACTCTTGGTTTGCACACGAGACTTATTCTTAATGATATCCCAAGCGGCATTGGAAGTCTTAACCAAAATATTACCCCCCCGAGGCACTATTTAGTGAATCTTGGTCATTCATGCTTAAACCATTGTAAAAAGTATTAATTTGGTGCACTTTGGTAAAACCATGTTGTGATCACTTTCTTAAAAGATCTTTAAAACGGTCCCAAGATTCACTAAACGACTCATCGTACTTTTGTTCAAAATTAATGATTTCATTCCGCAAAGCGGTAGTACGAGAGGGTGGGAAAAAGTAGTTTATAAACTTGGTCTCCAAATCCGTCCACGTAAGAATACTTTGTGGCGGTTCCTTTGCAAGCCAATGCCGGGCTTGTCCCTCTAAGGAGAAAGGAAAAAGTTGTAAACGGATTACCTCTTGTGGAACACCATTGAATTTGACCGTATTCGTGAGTTGCAGGAACCTTTTGATGTGGTCATGAGGATCATCAATGGTACGCCCCAAGAATGGTTGAGCAGAGACCATCTGGATAAAGCCGGATTTGAGCTCAAAGTTGTTGGCTGCAATCGTGGGTATGACAATTGGATCATTGTTGCCCTCCACATGTGCTTGTAACAGTTCAATCATAGGGCGATTGTCCGGTAGAGGCTCATTGTTGTTGTTATTATTGTTGTTGAGAGGTGGATTGTTATTGTTGTTATTGTTTTGAGGTGGATTGTTATTGTTGTTGTGTACACCGGCCATGTTTAAGTCTTCGAGAGGCTCGGGCTCTTGATAAGACGTTGATCGTGTACGCATGCACCTGCAAAAGAACTAACAAAGCAAACAAGAAATATTTTTGGTTTCTATGGTTTTTTAATTTTTTTGTATTTTTGAAAATTTTATATTTTTTAGAATTTTTTGAAATTTTTATGAAAAAATAACGTTCACGGTGAACGGATCCCAAAATCCAAGTTCTCACAAAAAACTGTTAATCTTAACGAGAAGAGCCGGCAGCGGCGCCATTTGATACACTAGTTTTTGCTTGGGTTCAGATTTAATCTCGGTATCTTCTCGAATTGATCACGGCTCAAAGTGGAATGATTGTTCTTGGTGACAAATAGGGGGTTTGGGTTTTCTATTCTACTAAAAAGGTAAATGAACAAAATAATAACAATAAGCTGAAAGCAATTAACTAATAAAAACAAAACAATATAAATAATAAAACGTAGATTTAGAACGAAACAATTAATAAAAATAAAACTAAAAGACGAAATTAATTATCGACTTGAAAATAAAGTTTACTAAATGAAAAAGGAGAGAATAAAAACTAAAATGGTACTTTAAAGCTAAACGAGGAAAAACCTAAAGCGGGAACTAAATAAAAGATAAAACTTAAACTTTTGGAAAAAATATTAATACTAAAAATCGATGAAAAATTCAACTAAAAATACGTAACTTTCAAAAATAAAATCGGAACAACTTTCAGATAAAACTAAACAATTACGGAACAATACTATTAAATAAACAAGCTAGCCTGGTGAAACTTTAATATGGTTCAGAAGATTTTTCATTTGTTCGGAACATTTATTTCTTTGTTCGGAACTTTTCAAAAGTTCTGGATCGGAACTTTTTGGCAATTAAAACTGGTTCGGAACCTTTAATACAACTGGTTCGGAACTTTCGCATAAAAATTGGATCGGAACATTTTAACTGAAAACTGGTTCGGAACTTTTGCATAAGAACTGGATCGGAACTTTTTTAACTGAAAACTGGTTCGGAACTTTTTGGAAAGAAACGGTTCGGAACTTTTTAAGTAAACACTTGGTCCGGAACTTTTTAATCAAATAGGTTCGGAATTTTTGCCAAAAAATCGGTTCGGAACTTCTCCAAAACACTGGTTCAGAACTTTTCCAAAATACTGGATCGGAACTTTAAACTAAATCTGGATCGGAACTTTTCTTCAAAAATCTGATTCGGAACTTGGGGAAACGAAGAACAGTAAGTAACAGAAGAAACAGGGGAACACGAATTTTAGCCAAAATTCATCAAGTTTTTAACCAAAACTTAAACAAGACTAATCACCAATCATCTACTAACCATAAACATCAAATCCCAACAATAAAAACACAAAACCCAATAACTTTTCAAGATCAAAGCAACCAAATAAGAACTTTAAAACTTTGCATCAAAGAACAAGATGAACAAGATGCAATGGAAGGATTAAATTGATAGATTAATGTAAAGTAAACAAAAGGAAAGATTAAACACTTACAAATTCAAAGATTCAACAAGAAAAGAAAAATCACCAACACCTTAATGGTGTTGGCTAGGGGTGTCGGAAAAGTTGACCCGACCCGAACCCGAACCCGAATAATCATATTCGGGTCGGGTCACTCGGGTCCAAAAGCGTATTCGGGTCAATTCGGGTTGACCCGAATTGACCCGAGTTCTAATTAGGCTCGGGTTCGGGTTATATATATTTACACTTGACCCGACTTGACCCGACCCGACTTGACCCGAACCCGACCAACCCGACTTGACCCGACTAAAATTACATTTTTTACATTGTATTAGTGCTTAATTAAGCCACTTTTTACACTTTTTCCTTAAACTCGGGTTGACCCGAACCCGAGTTGACCCGACCCGACTTGACCCGACCCGAATTGACCCGAACCCGAGTGACCCGAAATCTAATTAGGCTCGGGTTCGGGTTATATATTTTTTACCCTTGACCCGACTTGACCCGACCCGAGTTGACCCAAACCCGACCGGGTCAACCCGAATCACACCCCTAGTGTTGGCTTCCTACGAAAGAAAAGGAAATGACTGGGAATGAAAAACTTGTCAAAAAGTGTGAAGGGGTGGTCTTTATATAGTCCTTGTCTTTGGTTGGTGAGTGGGCTTTCTCCCGTTCTTCTTGTCTTCTCGTCTTTTCAGAAAAGTTGACGTTTTCGATTCTGATTCGGGATTTGTCGTCGATTAAATTCAACTCGTCTTTTAATTTCTTCGTTTAATAGACTTGAGTTTCTTCGACATATGTAAATCTTCCATCTTTGGTCTTTTTCTTCGATAAATCTTCAAATAGGCCCAGTGACTTCAAATCTTTTGCATCTCTTGGACAATAGACTTCGTCTTGAGTCTTTTTCTTCCATAAAACCCGTGCAATCCCATGTTTTCTTCAATATTCATCCGGTTGACTCTGAAAACACAATAAACACAAAAACCACGCATAATTCCAAACAAATGATATTAAATACGTGTTTTGATCTTGTTTTAGTACGAAATAAGTGGTAAAAGGATGGGTGTTTACACACCTATCAGTTCCCTCATGGACCGTATGTTGAGATTGAGTTGTATGATCCTTATGAACCGGATGTTGAGATTGATTTATATTTGGGCTAGTTTAAAAAATTGTCCTATAAGGTGTTTGATTTTTGTCAAATGTCTCAAAATTAAAACAATTAGGTAATTACCCCTATTCAACTCTATTATACTCCATTCTATCATATTCGACTAATTCGACCAATTCGACTTGAACCTAAGCATGACACGTGGCAAATTGTTTTGCTTAAGGAAAGTACAAGTGGGTCTCAATAGTACACCAAGTACACTTCTTGTAAGTGTACTTGTTATTCGACTTCATGTCAAATCGGTTATTCGACTTGTACTTTTGTAATAAAAAAATAAATTTGTAATAACATTCCCTGTTATTCGACTTTTACCCAAAATTATTCGACCCGTACTTTAAAAATTTTAAAAATTTTAAAAAAAAATCGTAAAAAGTTTTAGAAATTTATAAAAAAATATTATAAAATTTTTATAAAACTGTAATTAAAAATTTATAAAAAATTCGTAAAAAAATTTATAAAAATTTTATAAAAATTTTAAAAAACATATAAAATTAATAAAAAAAATTATAAAAATAATAAAAAATTCGTAAAAAAACTTATAAAATAATTTTTTATAAAAAATTTTTTTACAAAAAACTTATAAAAAATTTTAAAAAAATATATAAAAAATTCGTACAAATATTTTTATAAAGTTCTTTTAAAAAATTTATAAAAATTTATAAAAAAAATTATAAAAACTTCGTAAAAAAGTTTTAAAAAAAATTTATAAAATTTTAAAAAAAAAATTATAAAACTTTTTAAAAAAAAATTATAAAAAATTCGTAAACAATTTTAACGTTGTTTTTACGAATTCTTTATAAAAAAAATTTATAAAAAAAATTTTATAAAGTTTTTTTATATTCTGCAATTCACTTTATTAGTATACTACTCCAAGGGGGACTGCATACATCTTTATCAATACCTTTTTTTTAGTTACAGGGTATAAACACCCCTTATGGACCACTTAACTTTTAAAATAGTTGTCTTTTTCATTATAAATAAAATTTATCAGCAACTACAAACAGAAAAATAATTAAATAAAAACTCATCCATCTCTCTTTTCTCTCTCACACCCATCTCTTCTCTCTCTCATCCCAATTTTTTCATTCATTCATCAACCTTAACAAGAATGATTTCAAAATCTTATTGTTTCCTACAAGAACTCATAATATCAGTGTGATATTACATGCAATTTGTGGATCTCTTTCGTATTTTATTTTATTAGTAGAAGTTTAGTACTATAGTACCATTTTTCATCAACTTCATTCTATTAGTACTATTTTTCTAATTATCCGGCCAACCTTCCTGACATCTATTCCATTTCATCAGCTTCATATGATGCTGAATTATCTCCGGAAAAAATCCACAAAGAATCCTCAGCCACCACGACTATTGTTCCGGTGCCGGAATATGCACGGATGCCGAAAATAGTATGGTAAAAAAGAACTTAAAGATGATGAATAGGGTGATGTTTATGTTTTTTACATGTAGATCTAAAAATACCCTAATTTAGATATGAAAAAATGGGTGAATGTATTGGATCTGAAAAAATGGCTGAGAGAGAGAGGAAAATGGGTGTGTGTGAGAGAGAAATGGGTGTGTGAGAGAGAAATGGTGTGAGAGAGAGTTACAATGTTAGTCCATGTACTTGATATTCCTCGATGTATGCAGCGGTGTTTTTGCTTTAGTTAGAATTGGTGTATGTGTAAAAAGATTATTTAGATTTTGGATATATGTAATGATTTGTTTGGAATCTGGTTGTACACATATGAAAAAGTTCTTTAGATTCGTATATATTTTTGGTATTGGCAAATGATAATAAAAATCTGGTTGTGCACATATGACATTTATTTTAAAATGTTTATAAAAAATAATTTAGAATAAATAAGTAACAATAATAATATGAATAATAATATGAGGGTTTTTTTGCCTCCTTCAAGTTTTTTATAAATTTTTATAAAAAATTTATAAATTTTTATAAAACTTTTAGAAAGTTTTTATAATTTTTTTTATAAATTTTTATATTTTTATAAATCTTTTATAAGTTTTTTAAAAGAATTAATAAATTTTTTTATAAGTTTTTTATAAATTTTTATAAAATTTTTAACGACTCTATTAATTTTTTTTTAAAATTTTTAATAATTTTCATTTTATTTTTATACATTTCTTTTTATAAATGTCTAAAACATTTTACGAAATTTTTTTAAATTTTTTTATTTTTTAAAGTACGGGTCGAATAATTTTGGGTTAAAGTCGAATAATAGAGAATGTTATTACAAATTTATTTTTTTATTATAAAAGTACAAGTCGAATAATCAATTTGACATGAAGTTGAATAACAAATACACTTACAAGAAGTGTAATTGGGTGTACTATTGGGACCCACTTGTATTTTCATTAAACAAAACGATTTGCCACGTGTCTTGCTTAGGTTCAAGTCGAATTGGTCGAATTAGTCGAATATGGTAGAATGGAATAGAATAGAGTCGAATAAAGTCGAATAAGGATAATTACCTAATTGTTTTAATTTTGAGACATTTGACAAAAATCAAACACCTTATGACACATTTTTAAAATTAACCCTTTATATCCTTTGTTCATTAATTCACAACTTACTCGTCTTAATTTATCATGCAACTTTCGTCATCCAACCCATATTAGTTGGGAAAACCTCAATTCTTTGTCTCTTGCTTACTTAAGTTTAACACAAGATCTTTTCCAAAAAATACTTTCTGGATGTCCTCTTCTTCAAACATTTAAGTTAGACAACTGCGATGGTGATCTTGAGCACCTTAATATTACATCAAGTAGTCTCAAAAGCTTTGAGATCTCCGAAAACAGGCAGTTTTGTGATGGAAGTACACTTGTAGAGCTAGAGGCTCCTTATATTACTTCATTAACAACAGGGGCGGAGCTAGGAGGTTCCCGGAGATGCACGGGAACCTGATGAAATTTTGTCGCGTAGTGTATTTTTATGCTAAAAATTTCGATTTTTCAAAATGAACCCGGTTCTAAATAAAGTGTTATATAAATATTTATATTAAAAATTTTGTGCACTTGATGATTTATTCTCTGGCTCCGCCCTGATTAACAATCCAAAGAAGTTTGGTGTTAAGCCAGCTTGACTTGATTGATACGACTTCGTTAGTCCAACTTGGGTTATTGTGAAGATGATACTAGCTATTTATCACCCACTAATGATTGACGGACATGTCAAAATAATTCGCCGTCCCGCCAATGTCGACCTTGTCTTCCTTCACCTTAGTGAGAGGTGCTTAGAGATTCAATCCCGTTTGGAAGCTAAAGGTTCCTGTCGGATGGACCATTATAATGAGGGGTATCTTGAGGATTTGCCCACGAGTATGGACATCACATGATGCCGTGAGATGTCCTTTAAACGCATTTTAAGTTCATGTTTATCCTAGACATGGTTACTGTTTTCTAATTGTAAGTTGTTTCGGTGTATGTTGGTTTTCTATTAGCTTATGTTGTTATCGTGCTCTAGTCTTTTGAATGACTTCCAACTTCATGTCTTTAGTCTTAGTTCATGTTTTGCCATAAGCGCCTATATAAGTCAAAACAAACAGCCCATTATTAACTGCTACCCCAAACACAACATGAAGTTGGACATTGATGATGTCAAGAGACTAACAACAATAATTTATAACTCATTTTGCACCGCCTGCTTGGTTTCACTACAAAATTCGAGCCTTTCTCTGGCGAAATTTCGGGCGTTTCCCTGGCGACATGTCGCCAGGGAAAGCGTATCCTTGGCGACATGTCGCCAGGGAAACGTCGCCAACGAAAGCTGGTGCGGGAAAGTTTTCCTGGCGACTTTTTTGTGTTTCTCTGGCGATTAACTGGGCCCCGCATCTCTTGGGTTCAAAAATTGGTGCCACGCTGGATTTGGTGCGGGAAAGTTTTCCTGGCGACACATGTCGCCGGGGAAAATTTTGGTGATTAACAAAGTTAATAATCATGCTAATTAAACCTCACTTTTCCCTGGCGACATGTCGCCAGGGATACTGTTTGTTACGTTGACAAGTCAAAGCCTCGCGTTGACAAGTCAAAGTTATACCAATGTTTCCCCGGCGACATGTCGCCAGGGAAAAATTTCATTACGTTGACAAGTCAAAGCCTCGCGTTGACAAGTCAACATTGTGCCAGAGTTTCCCTGGCGACATGTCGCCAGGGAAACTTTGCTGACTTTTCAGAAAGTCAAGCGAGCCTCAGTTTTCCCCGGCGACATGTCGCCGGGGAATCTTTGTCATTTTTTTTGTGCAGCCTGCACGGCAGGCTATTTCCAGATTTTTTCGGAATTTTTCCGGAAAAAATCTATCAAAACCTGGGAATACAAATACAAAACCTGGGGATACAGATACTAAATATCTACCACAAATCTAGTACCAAAACACAATAACATGTAACCTCTCGATCGATTAACTCGATCAATACAAACACATATGTCACAACTTGAGTACAAAGTTCCTAGTTACACTTATTAAACTTGCAATTCGGGGTTTACAATTATTAAACTTGCATGCTAAGGTAGGAAAAACAAGACATACTAACCATTATTGCCATTCTACCCGTCGCCATTATCATTACCACTACCGCCACTCCCACCGGTGCCACTACCGCTGCCTCTCGTGCCACTCCCGCCGGCGCCACTACCGCCGGCGCCACTACCGCTGCCTCCCGTGGCACTCCCGCTAGCACCATCCGATAGGAATTCTGAGAACGCATCGGCGAACCTATAGTCACTTCTCATAAATTCAAACACTTGAGACGCTTTTTCCAATCGTGGGTCGATGGCAGGGGAGGAATATATCGAGCAGTTAGACTCCTTCTCGGCACTATCTGACCGACACCGGGCATGTGACCTCGCTGCTTTCCGCCTCTGACGATACGGTTGATCTCGTCGTCCGTATGTTTGCCTGCAGCCCTTATCGCAAGCATCTCCTCCTAATGAAGTGACAAAAACAAACGATAGTTAGTATATTATTTATTAGTCGGGTTGGTACATTATTTATCGGAAGGGAATAGTAAAAAACCAAGGTATACCAAAAAAAATTAATTAATTAATTTAAAAAATAAAAAAATACTTACATACATAACACGGTCCGCATCGCAAGAAAAATTCCCATCCGGGTCGGTGTGCGTCAGGAAGAATTGGTCAATGACAGTCGGGGGTGGCACATCAGCTTGAATTGCAGCTTGGGTCTGTACATACATAGACACACATATATAGAATGAATCAAATTCAAAACAAAAAATCACAACACCAAAACATATAATTAAAGACATATATGTATGTAAATTAATTATAGAATTTCTCACCACTTTGTCTCGAAGGAGTGCTAACGATCGAGATCCTGCCGACTCGGTGTCTTTTGATTAGACCGATTTTGGGAGTTTGTCAGGCATCTTTTCTCGTAATCTGGATCACTCCAAAGTGCGATATATTTTTCCCAGTCCTCGGAAGTAATTTCCTCAGGGCGCTGGCTGCGGACTCTGCCTATGTCTACCGTACCGGTATCGATATCTCGGCGCCAATGCTTTGTCTTGAACGTATTTTTCGAGAATTGTAACTCTTTTGAAGCATTTGATTGATGCCGCCACTTACACCCTCCCAAGTCGTAGGAGTCTTGTGGGGTGTCAGATTAAACTTAGACTGCATTCATATACAACAAATAAAACAAACACAGAGTTAGAGTTAGAGATATAATTTATACATTATTTTGTTTATTTATTTAATGGCTTATATATTTATTTAAATTTTTATAAAAAACAACAACTTATCCTGATAAGCATAAGCTTTTTGAGAACAACTTGTTCTGATAAGCTTATCAAGATAAGCTGTTTGAAAACAGCTTATCCTGATAAGCTTATCAGAACAAGCTGTTTGAAAACAGCTTATCCTGATAAGCATATTAGAACAAGCTGTTTTCACACAGCTTGTTCTGATAAGCTTATCAGGATAAGCTGTATTTAAACAGCTTGTTCTGATAAGCTTATCAGGATAAGCTGTTTGAAAACAGCTTATCCGAAAAAGCTTATTACCTTATTCTCATCAAATATATATTTATTTAAAAAAATATTTATTTTAATTTTTTATATTTATTTAAATTTTTTTATATTTATTTAAAAAAATTATATGATATAAATAAATAAGATACAATTTGTATATTTATTTAAATTTGTTATTTATTTATATGATATAAATAAATAAATAAATTTATTTAAATATATACACCATTAAATAAATAAACACAATAATGTTATAAACATAAAAATGATAACTGACCTCTATGTTCGCCCAAACCCCCGCCCTAATCTCTTTAGGGACATCATTCCAACTTGGGTAGTACATTGGCACGAGCCTTCTGATACAATCCTCGACGTAATTAGCAAAATGCTGAGCATGCGCGCCGAGAGGCCGGAAAGAGGGTTCTTGTTCAAAATCTATCGGGACAGGGCCATGCGCGTCAACTTCGCTCAACAAATCCAGACATCGGGTAATGCCCCGAGTCTTTCTGCCGGCCTCTCTGCCGCCCAAATTTTCTTTTCTTTTTCCTTTGCCTGCAAAAATCAAGTGAGTGACAAAGTCATAAAAATTCAAGGCAAGCAACATATATATATGCACCAAATTTATGATTGTGTTACAATAATCCAAATATTCTTACCTTTATTTCTAAATAAGGCGAGACAACCGCTGCAGATGTTTGGCGTAGGAGGTTCAATCTCACCACCACCGTCACCACCGTGTGATCGTGCAACATCTGCTAACATCTGTACAAGTACAATTAGCATAACATAGACAAATTCATGAACAAAATAATATAAGCATGCACAAATCCAAATACAACACATCCAAATAAATATAGACATTTAAACAATCCACAACAATTAGATTCATTCATTCAAACAAATAAGTGTGTTTTGCAAGTTACAACTAAAGGTCAATCTTCTTCTTCACTAGAATAAACTCTGTCTTCACAATCATCATCATTCACACGTTCTTCATCACTTAAATCATGAGGGACGTCTTCATCATCAGTAATACCATTGTCTTCGTCATCAACATCAATGATATTTGGCGGTGCATCAACCTCCGTTTCTTGGCCATCTATATGCAAGGTCGCATCACCCAAGTCATTCAAATCAGTGGAAAGTGGTAGATCAGATAAGTTGTCGAAATGTATAATATCAGGAACGGAATCTGACACTATGACACCCCCGTTGGAAAACTTTTATGATTAACATGTTCAACGACCTTCCAGTTGGGTTTGTTCTTATCTTCAATGTAGAAGACTTGTTTGACTTGTGTTGCGAGAATGTATTGATCATCTTTCCACCACTCAACTCTTGTGTCGGTGAGTTGTGTCATGTTGTTTCTATAGATAAGACGTTGTTTACGTAATGTGGGGCGAGTGTCGAATCACTTAACTCGGAACAACACAACACTGAACGACAAATAATGAAACACGAGGATCTGTTGAAGCTGACCATAAGCCATTGTGTTCTCAGGGCCAGGCGCACAAATGCCGCTGTTTTGAGTTGTACGACGTTCATCGCGACTGTGCACGACATACCTTACACCGTCGACTATGCAAGAGTTTAGTGAGATTGGATTTGGTGACGGTCCACTAGCCAAAGCGAATAACTCGCTGCTTCTGATAACCTCTGGGTCTTTGTCATTGTCTACGTGACGTTGACGGATCTATGAGGAATAAAGGATTAGGTACATAAAACTATTTATAATAATATTATTTTTTTACAGGTAAGTACACAAGATAAGTCTAAGTTTACCTTATTCCCAAACCACGCGGGGAATTCTTTTTCCGTGTCTTTGTCAGGATATAATTTGAAAAACGTTCATGGTATTAGAATAAGTCGTTATTGTTAAGAAAAAGAAGTTTCAA
The DNA here is from genome assembly GCA_025667525.1 of Glebionis coronaria. Classification (NCBI taxonomy): domain Eukaryota; kingdom Viridiplantae; phylum Streptophyta; class Magnoliopsida; order Asterales; family Asteraceae; genus Glebionis; species Glebionis coronaria. Next base: position 123,704,847 of record CM046877.1, on the reverse strand, counting down.
AATAAAATAAAAAACGCGTACCTCTTAAACTCGGAAATATACTTTTCGATTTCAGGACTGTTGTTTAGTACATCCCATTCTACTTTCTTGAACTCTTGATAAGGGAACAGAATAAACTACTTTTTCCCAAGCGAGTTACATACCGATCGGAACACCTGAAACTGACACGTTGGCGGAGGGGGGTCCACATTACGGTCGAGACGATTAAATTTAGTGGTAACATCATCCCGAAATACTTAGAACAGAAAGTCAATGCTTCTTGTGCAACACAACCCTCCACAATCGAACCTTCTGGCTTAGCTTTATTTCGTACATAACCTTTTAGCTCATTCATGTATCTTTCAAATGGATACATTCACCGGGGGCGGATAGGCCCGCTTTCAATGGCCTCATCAGGTAAATGGATAACCAAGTGAACCATAATGTCAAAGAAATCAGGAGGATATATGAACTCAAGATCGCACAAAATGTCAACCACCTTATTTACAGCAGTCAACATGTCATCCACCATTAAAGTTGCAGAGCAGAGTTGATTAAACAAGTTACATAGGTCGATCAGTGGTCTTGCAATCTTATCAGGCAAGTATTCCTAAAGTGTGAAAGGAAGTAAACGCCGCATCATTATATGACAGTCATGAGACTTCATGCCCGTTATATTGGTATCTTTATCGGTCACTTTGTGCTTGAAATTGGATCCGAACCCATCTAGTAGTTTAACACTTTTGATGTACTGACAAAACTTTTTCCTGTTCTCTGGTGTGAAGGAATACGAAGCCTGAGGCTTCTTGCACTTCCCGTTTTTATTTTGGGTGAGCCACAAGCTTTTTCGAATGCCCAATTTTTCCAAGTATTGTCTTGCCTTGACAGTGTCTTTAGATTTGTCATTCATCAACACTGGCCTCCAACACATTTTTTCAATATGCATGATGTCTAAATTGTGTCTTAGTGAAAGAAAAGGCCAATACTCAAGCTCGTAAAAAATAGACCGTTTAGACCAGTTAGGCTCAAGACGAAAATTGCGTGTTATCTTCACACTCCCATAATTCTTATGTTTACCTGGCAGTCGATTTGGCAGTGAAGCATGTTGATCGTTAATCTGGTCCATGGTAAATGTTCTAGGACGGGGCTGGTGTTCGGGTTTACAATTGAAAACGTGAAGACCTGGATTTATGGCGGGGCGGTAAGAATCTTATGTGGCCAACATAAACTATTTTGCTTGCAACATGAAGAAATGGAGTGTCGTCATTACATGTAGGGCAAGCCTTGTAACCTTGCCTACTATACCCAGACAAACTACTTCGAGCCGGAAAATCATTGATGGTCCATAAAAGCATCGCTCTCATGGTGAATGCCTCGCCTTTAGCTTGGTCTATAGTACTGACACCATCCCATAAAATTTTTAGATCATCAATTAAAGGTCTCAAGTAAACATCAATGTCCTTGCCCAGGGATTTAGGGCCAGGAATTAACAGCGTCAGCATTAAAGGTCTCTCTTTCATACACAACCACGGAGGCAGGTTGTATGTTGTCAATATCACCGGCCACATGCTGTAAGTCTGACTAAGGTTGTCGAATGGATTGAAACCATCAGCAGCCAACCCTAATCGAACATTTATTGGTTCTGCTACAAAATCAACATACTTGGGATCAAATTTCTTCCAAGCCGCACCATCACACGGGTGTTGCATCTTACCGGTCTCCGTACACTTTCCAGTATCATGCCAAATCATATCCTTTGCACTTTTACTAGACTTGTACAAACGTTTTAGTGTAGGAATGATCGGAAAGTAACGCAACACCTTCTTAGGAACTTTCTTCCCCAGCGTGTTAGTGTCTTTCCATCTACTTGTATTACACACCGGACAAAAATCCAAACCGGCGTATCCTTCCCAAAATAAGCAACAATCGTGTTCACAAGCATGTTCGAATCTTACCCTAACCCGATCGTTTTAAATGTCTTCTTTATTGCATAGTATGACGGTGGGAGCTTGAATCCTCTGCTTGGGGGAAAGATAGTTTGCAAAAACTCTAGAATATCACTGAATATGGTATCGGTGATTTTACCTTTGGCCTTATAATGTGTAAACTTTGCCATAAAGTCTAATCGATTCGCTTCTACACAACCACGGTACAGCTGCTCATTGGCACTGCGATATAACTCTTCAAACTCGTTAGCTTGAGTCGGTCTGTTACTTGAGTTGGAAGGAGGTGTAGGAGGAATATAGTCCAGAGAAAATAGGTAAGATCATCAAGTAACGATGTCATGTCACTAGTCAAAGGTTGTCTTGTGTTATCTACTATTGGCAGTGGTGGCGGTGGTGGTGGGGGAGGTGTAGGTGTAGGAGGAGCCGGTTCATCATGGTGTACCCATGTTGTATAACTGTTGTCAAACCCGGATTTCATAACGTGGTTCGAAGAAGGTCGATATGTACTGGGAGTCTTGTTCGACAAGACTTGCATGGACATGTTATCTGATTCAAACTATTCACAAACTTCCTGGAATGCTTGACAAAATTGGTAAGACCCAATATAAATTCTGGCTCATGACGCTCTAACCATGTCCAACTCTTATCAATGAGTACCATAACTATGTTTTAACGATACATTTAGTTATTATATGCAACTTAATTAAAACAAGGAATTTAAAAAAATAATTATTATATATTTCATAAATAATAATATGTATTATATCAAATTATAAAAAATAATTATAATATATATAATTATTATTTATAAAGTATATAATTATATAATAATATTTATAAAAGATATAATTATCAAGTATAGAAAATAGTATGTTCACCTAGTGCAACTATGGAAGGCAATCCTAACCCACCTTTTGAATGTTTCGTCTCATATATGAATGCGTATAACCGATTTACTATTTAAGAAAATTTCGGCAGCATTTCCCCTCAACTCCCCAAATATGTGTTTAAAGACATATTCGTAGGAGTAAAGGAGAAACACTGTCGAAATCATCTCAAATAGTAAATCGGTTATTACGCATTCATATCCTAAATGAGACAAAACATTCAAAAAGCAGTCCCAAACAGGGGACTTTCCGAAGTTAATTCCTAATAAATTAACTTCGGACAGGTTTTCTATAGGTTGATCAATTTCAGACGGGAATTTTCCGAGATTAATCGCTAAAATCCTAAAACATTTCTAAGGTTTAGTCCAATAAAACATTTATATCAAATAGCTTATTTTGATAAGCTTATCGGGATAAGCTGTTTGCAAACAGCTTATCAGGATAAGCTGTTTTCAAACAGCTTATCCTGATAAGCTTATCAGGATAAGCTGTTTGCAAACGGCTTATTTTGATTATCAGGATAAGCTGCTTTCAAACAGTTTGTCCCGATAAACTTAGTAGGATAATCTGTTTGAAAACAGCTTATCCTGATAAGCTTATCAAGATAAGCTGTTTGAAAACAGATTATTCGGATAAGCTTATCAGTTTATTCTCATAAAAAAGGTAGCATAAGGAGTGTTTGGTTGTGCGTTTAACAATGTTAAGGAGTGTTTGTATTTTCGTTTAACCAAATTTAACTAGTTTATAAACCCCGACGACATGTCGCCGGGAAAACCTAAATGAATAAATAAATAAATAATCATATGTATTATGAATAAGAATTTAAAAAACATACTTCTTAGTCGGGTTTGGTCGGGGTTGTTGGCGTCGGGCTGTGGTGGTTGTCGGCTGTGGTCGGGGTTGCGTCTCCGACTGCGGCCAGGGCTACAATAACATAAAACAAACCCATTTTAATTATCAATCATAATAAGATAAACAAAACAATTTTATTATAAAATCAAAATCAAAAATTAAAATTACAACCTTTTAAAATCGGGAAAGATTGGATGTTTAAATGGTTAGAAAAAGAAGAAAAGCGGGAAAGATTGGACTCGTCGGAGTGGTGGCAGTCGACGGAGTGGTGGCGAAGTGGTGCACGTGTGCAAGTGTGGTGGTGAGGTGGTGAGGTGGTGTGACTAGTGGTGGTGGTGATGATAATGATGGTGGTGATGGTGGTGTAGAGGTGATGGTGGTAATGGTGGTGTGGAGCAGCAGCGAACGAAGAATAGAAGAAGTGGGTTTTTTTGGATAAGAAAAGTTATGAGAAAAATAAAGCAGATCTGGTCAAAAAGGTCAGATTTTTCCCCGGCGACAATCCCTGGCGACATGTCACCGGGGATACTTTCTACTTTTGTCGTCTAGCCAAAAGCGCGCGTGAATGAAAGTTTTTTAGGGAGGTGACCAAGTTTCCCTGGCGACATGTCGCCAGGGATACATTTGACTTTTCAACGCATATTCACGTACCTAAACTTTTTTGTCATTTTTCTCAAACCTTCCTTGGCGACGTGTCGCCAGGGAAACTATCCCTGGCGACATGTCGCCAGGGAAACTATCCCTGGAGACATATAACATGTAACCAACACATACCGACTCACCCATTGAACATCTAACGTTTAACAAATGCATACCGACTCATCCATTGAACATCTAACGTATAACCAACACATACCGACTCGTCCATTAAACATCTAACGTTTAACAAATGCATACCGACTCATCCATTGAACATCTAACGTGTAACCAAGACATGTCGAGTCATCCATTGAATATCTAACGTGTAACCAACACATACTGACTCATCCATTGAACATCTAACGTGTAACCAAGGCATATCGACTTATCCATTGAACATCTAACGTGTAACCAAGGCATACCGACTCATCCATTGAACATCTAACGTGTAACCAAGACATGCCGAGTCATCCACTGAACATCTAACGTGTAACCAACACATACCGACTCATCCATTTAACATCTATTGTGTAACCAACACATACTGACTCATCCATTGAACATCTAACGTGTAACCAAGACATGTCGAGTCATCCACTGAACATCTAACGTTTAACAAATGCATACCGACTCATCCATTGAACATCTAACGTGTAACCAACACATACCGGCTCATCGATTGAACATCTAACGTTTAACAAATGCATACCGACTCATCCATTGAACATCTAACGTGTAACCAAGACATGTTGAGTCATCCATTGAACATCTAACGTGTAACCAACACATACCGACTCATCCATTGAACATCTAACGTGTAACCAAGGCATACCGACTCATCCATTGAACATCTAACGTGTAACCAACACATACCGACTCATCCATTGAACATCTAACGTTTAACAAATGTGTACCGACTCATCCATTGAACACCTAACGTGTAACCAAGACATGTCGAGTCATCCATTGAACATCTAACGTGTAACCAACACATACCGACTCATCCATTGAACATCTAACGTGTAACTAAGGCATACCGACTCATCCATTGAACATCTAACGTGTAACCAAGGCATACCGACTCATCCATTGAACATCTAACGTGTAACCAAGACATGCCGACTCATCCATTGAACATATAACATTTAACAAATGCATACCCACTCATCCATTGAACATCTAACGTGTAACCAAGACATACTGACTCATCCGTTGAACATCTAACGTTTAACAAATGCATACCAAGACATGTCGAGTCATCCATTGAACATCTAACGTGTAACCAACACATGCCGACTCATCCATTGAACATCTAACGTGTAACCAAGACATGCCGAGTCATCCATTGAACATCTAACGTGTAACCAACACATACCGACTCATCCATTGAACATCTAACGTTTAACAAATGCATACTGACTCATCCATTGAACATCTAACGTGTAACCAACACATACCGACTCATCCATTGAACATCTAACGTTTAACAAATGCATACCGACTCATCTATTGAACATCTAACGTGTAACCAAGACATGTCGAGTCATCCATTGAACATCTAACGTGTAACCAACACATACCGACTCATCCATTGAACATCTAACGTGTAACCAAGGCATACCGACTCATCCATTGAACATCTAACGTGTAACCAACACATATCGACTCATCCATTGAATATCTAACGTGTAACCAAGACATGTTGAGTCATCCATTGAACATCTAACGTGTAACCAACACATACCGACTCATCTATTGAACATGAGGTTTCAGTATGCAACACTTGTCCAGCTGATGGATTTGATGGATAAGTGATCAATTGAGTTGCTAAATATTGGAGGGAAAACATTGGCGGTAAAATGTTAACAATTTTCCTCACTTTTTTAGCATAAAAGGAGAACCACGCACACTCCTTATCATCACAACCACCAGCAGATCACACACACTTATCATCACAAACACATTGTTATTATGAAGATGTTGAAGCATGAAGCTTTTCCGTGTACGTGTGGACGTGGAGATGTAGTTCTTCGACAATCGTGGCAAGATGATACCTTTGGTAGACAGTACTATGCTTGTCCACATTCAAAGGTGGAACCTCCAGTTTCACATGGATGCAGTTTTTTTTATGGAAAGACGAACGAGTCGGACTACTTTTCAATTCTCTTGGAGGTTCAATGAGCTTTTCTCCTCCAAGCTCTTCTTCAAGACCTTCAACGAGCTTTTCTCCTCCAAGCTCTTCTTCGAGACCTTCAAGGACTCCAATTTCTTCTCCAAGCTCTTCAACGTGTGCAAACTGTGTGCACTTGAATGGAAAAATAAAGGTACTTGAGAGTACAGTAGAGTTGTACCGCCATGCCGATAGGCACACGGTGGATTCAGCTGCACTACTTCACGACCTTTAAGATGGCATGGGGAACCTTAGTTTGAACTAGTTTGTGATGTGTTTTTTTCCGAGTTTACGAGTCTAATATCGTTGTAATATCCATCTTTAATTAAGCGCGTGTTTAAGTGTCCGTGACAAATAAATTATGTTTAGGAGTGTCTGTCTGTAAGTCTCCCATGTGATATTACAAAAGGTTTTATGTAATATTTGGAATAAATAAATATTTGTTTTATAAATGTCTCATTTTTTATTATATAAACGTCGCAAAATTAAAATAACATCGGATCATAGTTAAAAGAATAATTATATGGAATAAATAATAATTTAAAATTAAAATAGCATCGGATCGATGGTTAAAATAATAATTATATGGAATAAATAGTAATTTCTCATAATAAGGTTTTGGCTTTTACTCAAAAAAAAGACATGACATGTTCCAATGCTTTTTAAGATCCGAGGGTTTTGCTTGTTGATGCATTTAGCTATGCATGCAAGATTTTTCAGCTTCTTTGGTGACTATTTACTACTCATACAAGCTCCACATTTCGAGTTTTTGTAAGAAGTTTTTGAAAATTGATAGTTTCGTTTTTGAACATACGCACATTGTTGATAAAAAAAATCCCTATAGACCATTAGTTTAGCATAGACTCAACCAACCAATCACAACCATCCATTTTTATCATGTAACAAAAAAACTCATTTATTAAAAATTAAATATCTCACAAACCGTTCATCGTTACATAAAACAAAACATATCATCGCGACGAGAATTAAATCATCTATCTATCGAGGGGCACATGTATATACTTTCGACGAACTTTTTTTCAACTTTTTTTCTTAAGTCACGTCTGGAGAGAATCATATATGATTCGTCACGAAACATATATGATTCGTCACGAAACATATATGATTCGTCACAAAACATATATGATTCGTCACAAAACATATATGATTCTCAGAAAATCATATATGATTCATATCACGAATCATATATGATTTTCTGAAAATCATATATGATTCGTGACGAATCATATATGATTCGTGACGAATCATATATGATTCTATTCAGACGTGATTTAAGAAAAAAAATCGAAAAGAGAGTTCGTCGAAAGTATATACATGTGCCCCTCGATAGATATATGATTTAATTCTCGTCACAATTGTGTATTTCTTTTCGTTTGACAATTTACCGTTTGTGAGATATTTAATTTTTAAAAAAGTGGTGGGAAGTGGGTTTTTTTTAAATGGATGATTATTATTGGTTGGATAGGTCTATGTTAATTTAAGTGTTTATATAGATCTTAACTCTGTCTTGTTTAATGTCAATTTAATTTATTTACAAGGCGACTTTCATGTTTTCGGGTTGTATAAGTTTCAAGAAATGGATCATACTACTGTTCATACTACTCCTTCCAGTCCATGGTTCAAAACCGGGATGAGTTAGCTTGAAGCTGGGGCGCGTCTGGTGGTATCGTATATAAGATCACACGGCTGCTTTTAGGAGCGATCGTTCATCCAACTCGAAATATCGTAAGTAAGAGAAGAAGAAGAATCTGACTCCCGAAATTCCCATGTCTTTCTTGGTTGGACCAACCGGCGAAATCCGTCTTCCTGAATTGGAAGAGCAAGAACAAGTCTCTCCATTTTTTTGGGGGAGCAGAGCAGTCAAAGAATGAAACAGATCAAATGATTGTTCTAGAATGGCTATTCCTCACAATTGCTCCTTGTGATGCAGCGGAACCATGGCAATTAGGATCTCAAGACGCAGCAACACCTATGATGCAAGGAATAATAGACTTACATCACGATATCTTTTTCTTCCTCATTCTGATTTTGGTTTTCGTATCACGGATCTTGGTTCGCGCTTTATGGCATTTCCAAAAAGCTCAAAATATGACTAAGTCTCCAGCAGCTGCGGAGCGGGGGATAAAGGTACAGCAGGATTACAACATTACAGAGGATCCAATCAGAATGCGGGAGCGCAGAGCCTTTAAGAGATAGGGGGTGCGGGAGCATAATACTTAATACTAATGATTCCCCGCGGTTTTTCATGCAGATTTGACCACGGTGTGCACCCCCCCCCCCCCTTAACTTAACCCCTATTACGTAAGGGGGACCTTCGGCGGGATAAAAGAGAGTGCGGGAAAAGCAGCTACAGATACAGGACAAAAGAAGGAGTGGCGCACTTAAATAAAGAGTAAAAAAGTCCATCGTAGCGCAAAAGAGCATCCCGCAGAAAGAGGATCCCGCGGAAAGTTTCCACTTTTCTGTCCAGCTGAAAAATGGAATGGAATAGTCTAAGATGCTTAATAGCTCCAACAAGCGCGAAAGCCATTGCTTCTTGCTTTCGAGCCCAAGCCTGCGTTTGCTTAGTAAGGTTGCTTCTTTTTATATCTCCAAAAAAGAAAGGCGAAAGGTTGCTTGCTTGACTTTGAGAAAGAAGTAGAAAGAAGGTATTATATAATAAAAAAAAGTAAAGGCATGTTAGCGCTTTTTTTTCAATAAGGGTCGGAGCTTCTGTAAGCCTGATTTAGATGGTTTTTAGAGTTGTCAAAGTCATTAGTTGACTACAACACTGTGTCAAATTATCATTAAAATGGATTCTAAGGTATTCACATTTCAGTTGTCCCACAAAACCAACATCAAAGTTACTAGACACAAAAAGGTTATCAGAGTTAATGACTGTTAGTCCACTGTCTTTAAAAATGATGTCAAGAGGGGCGGAGCCACATAGGTGCCACGTGTAGCACGGGCTACAATCGTTTTTGGGTCACGTTGATGCAATAACAATTCTTGGTATATTCAAATATTGTTTCTTTCTTTAAACGAGTACCAAAAAATTTATGCCGCCTGTTCAACTTTCTTCCTTTATTAGAGGGTGTTTGGTTAAGCTTATGAATGAGGTTAGGCTTATATTATATAAGCCATTTATGGCTTATATATAATGAGCTCATAAGCCTTTAATAAGTATTTGGTTTAGCTTTTATAACTAATAAAGTAGAAAGACTAAAAAGTATATCTATACTAATTATAAAGGAGGAATCCTAAATGTTGAAACTTGAAATTTTCCTTTATAGCTTCTCTTGTAAGTTTTATTCTTATTACAAAAAAGGAAACTAAAATGATTTAACTAATCTATATCTATAATTTTCAGTAATTGGCTATCTATGGCGATCTATAAAATCAAACGCATGGTTAAGTAGGAGTAAGATAGTTGAAACCAATGTTTTAAAAACCGGTTCGACCCGGCCGGTTCAACCGGTTGAACCGGAAACCGGAATGACGACCGGGCCGGTATGAGCCGGGTTTTGACTAAAATTCGGATCGGATTAAACCGGCGGTTTTTTATTGACCCGGGTCAAACCGCCGGCCAGAAACCGGCCGGTTTAACATATATTAAAAAAAAAGACAATGATCTAACAGCAGATGATTAAACTTGAGATGAACTGTACATTCAGATCTGTTCGTATGATGACGATTCGTGTATAAAGGGATGTATGGATCATGAAGTGGTGTATGAAAATGAGATCCATCCGTGTAGGGATGAAGAGTGATGGATAATGAAAACGAAAATGAAGATCCGTTCATGTGAGATCTTTTTGCTATAGTATGTATGATCTTACTAATTTGTTATATTAAAGAAGATGGGAAATGAGTTGTGCCAGGATTGGTAAGTCAAAGATGATATAAAGTGATTGTATGTACAGTAGGCAAGGTTTGCTGGGATTATTATTTTAATATTTGAAGTATGAATGGTGGATGTAAAGAACAAGGAGTTATGGTAGTGTTTGTTTTTAATGCCCAAAACTAGTACCGAGTAATGTTGTTGTCAATATATACTTTCAATATGGTAATCTTTTTTTAAAGCATTAAACCGGTTTGAGCCGGCGGTTCAACCGGTTGAACCGGTTGAACCAGAAACCGGTGATTTAACCGGGTCAATTAAAAAACCGGTTTTTAAAACATTGGTTGAAACCATAATGTGAAAACGCATGAACAAATAATATATCTATAAAATGGCATGGAGGTATTCAAGGAAATAATTTAATATTACATGTTATTTTTGGATCAGATGGAACTATTCAAAAAAAATAATCATATTACATGGCTGAAAAGAATCGAACATTTACGAGGGGAATGCACGGCTGGAAACTCTTCTAACGTTCAACTTTATATAGTTGTGATTTCCTGTTGACTTTATATGATTTTATAAATTGAAACTTATGAAACTAAATATGGTAATGATTTGATGCATTACATGTGTTGCTTATATAAAGAACTGAAAATAAAAGATCAAACGTAAGTTTTAATAACCTAACTAGATTGAAAAAAAGAGCACTGTACTAAGCTGATCATGCAAAGATTATTTATCCGCTTTTCTAATCCCAACTTATTCAAATACATATTTTGTGTTGGAGTTGGAGAGGCTGCAGCAGATGGAAGTCGTTGATTCTTTCTTATGTGATTTTGTTTTCGCAAGAAAAAGGTGTTCGTTTGTATGTTAGATTGGTTAAGTCCCTCTAACAGCCTCGCATACTATGTTGTCTCGCAACCTTCAATGTCTTGTCGTCGGTTCACCGAAAACTCCAATATACATTTCGCTTTAAGTATCACATACATATTATTAGGTTGCTACTTTTTATGTTAGTTGGTATATTGTTGATTATTTTGTATTTATCTCATAGGTGTCTCTTCGAGCAGGGCATGATGCAGGTGCATCTAACACGGGTGGAAGGGTCTTGGTCCCGTGAGGGTCATATCTTCTTGGTGCAATTGCGTGTGAAGGACGTGTAATCAGAGACGGCTCGAAGAGTGTGCAAGTGGAGCCGTCGCGCCGGGCCTCCACTTGAAAAGGGGTCACATTTTTTACTTAGTATGTATAAAATACGTTAAGTAGTATTTGTTAAATAAATGAGTAATGTAATTCAAGTTTATATAAAAATTTCTTTTAATTTGGTAGTGTAATAGGGCTTATTAATCGTTATTGCCTAGGGCCTCTGACAACAATAGATCGGCCATGTGTGTAATGCACCCCTTGATTATATTATCAAGGGAGAGAAGCTTAACTTTGATCATTAGATTACCCTTTGGTACTTTGAGGTTGTGACTGATGGTGGGTTCTTGTATGGTCATGGAGACACCTCATACTAAATTCTCTTAAGCCAATCCTCGTGCTACATTCATATCTTCAGATTGAAATTTTATATCACTTGTATGTATTTATTTCACTTATATGACTAATAGCAACCAAAATCACTTCATTTCAAGATTTGTGTTTGTAGCCACATATTACATTTCTTATGGTGTAAGATAGTGCTTGGTTTTTCGCTTCAAGTTGTTTCACTCCTTGGTTGAGGTTAACTTTAAGAAACTAAGGACATCCACTATGGTCGTTTATATATAGGTTTATAAAACTATGAAAAGATATAAAAACTTGTAAACCATAGTGGACATGTATTTCAAGCTTATGTGTCATGAAGAGGTCTAAGATATTGAACCTATTCATAACTTAATACATATGAATTATATAAAAGGTTTATAATTTTAAAAGAGGTTTATAGATAGTGGGAGTAGGTTTATAAAATAAAAAGTTTCATATATTAATGATATAAACCTCTAAAAAAGTTCAACATAATAGATGCTCTAATAATGTTTTTACGTAACTGTGCTTACTAAGTTGATTTTCAATGTTTATTCTTATTTGGTTAATATTTTTCTGACATTTTGATGTCGTTTATGACTTTAACCTCTACATTAATTGTTCATTATTTGCCATTTATGCTAATTATTATGTTTGCTAAAAGGACGTGAATGTTGTTTTGGATTCATTATGATTGCTTCGATATACTTTTGTGAATTGACAAGGTCGTAGTTTTTATTACTCTAACTTTTTTTTATGTATTTGATACCTCACAAAGTAAGGTACTAACATGAAATGCAGTATTAAGTAGTTTATATGATAAATCTATGCGTAAAATATGATTTAAAAGTAATGAACGATGAGTGATGATTAACTTTTCTGGCTTCATTTAGTACCATTTATCGATCGTATCGAGATTAATCAAGCACAAAGATAAACGCTATACAATAGTGAATATTATAAAATAATACATTAGTAAATACTAAATAATGCTATTTTAAAGCAATTATTTGATCAAAAACTATATAAATTAAAGCTTTGCACAATTGAAGAAATTTGCCAAATATTCTATTCTGTTAAATAATTATAGTAACACATCAGTTCATATTTAACTATGTAAAAATAAATAATATCAAAAGTGATGTTAAAGTTACATAATTTTTTTTATATTAATTTCGGAAAGTACTATATATTTTTAATGAAAGATCAAAGAAAGATATTAGAAAAATAATACATTAGTTATGTAATTGATATAGTAACAAGGTATTTGAAATTTTAACTTTTTTGCTTCTTTTATCTCTATTTTTATTTTATTTTTATTGTAACTTAGTTATTTTTAGTTTTTTTTATATAATACTATTTGTAAAGAAAAAATTACTACTCTTATTTCTTAAAACTTGAAGAAATGTCAAAAATTTAAATTATATAAATGGATTGAGTCATTAATTAGTCAAACTTTTCCATAATTTTAATACTCTAAATTCAGATTGTTGGGTCAATCAATCAAGTCATTGGGTTATCGGTTCGTCCATCGGATCAATCCACCCGACGGGTCCAACCGAGTTTCAAAAATAGAAAACTTTGTTTAATTTGAACCGTTATTTCAACCTGAGCCGAGGTCAAACCAGGTTTCAAACCATTTGGGTGTCTTAACGGGTCAACCCATTCAACTTTTACAACGAGTTATGAATGGTTGAACAAACTTGATGGTTTTAATTTGGCACTTGAAATTAAACATTAAAATAAATATTTATATTCTTCCGCTTCAACCCAAGGCAAACACTTGATTTTTTCACGTTCTATTTAAACACGAGACATTTAAAATGATATTATGTATCGTTAATTATCTGTCGCTAGAAAGTTCCGCCGCTATGCGCGGGTAATCGTCTAGTAAAAATAAAATGGGTGTAATGAATTAAATAAGGGTATAAAAGTCTTTTAATATAATATTTATATATAGGCCTACACCTCCTTAGAAAAGCCACAAAGTTTTGGCTTACCAAAACCCCCTTATATAAGCTTATAAGCCAAGTTATATAAGCTTAACCAAACACTTGTTTCGGCTTATTTAACACATATAAGCTAATAAGCTTATAAGCCCATTATATAAGCTTAACCAAACACCCTCTTAGTTTGTTTGGTTATTGGACATAAAACGGGCAAACCACTATCGGACTTCTGCTGCTGTTGGTGTTCCACCCGCGATAATGGAAATTGGCCTTTGTGTCGCAGTTTCAAAAGCGGTCAAGGCTACTGATTTTGAAGTGAAAGATATTGACCTTTTTTAGATCAATGAGGTGATAATTAGCTATGTTCGTATGGCTTGGTGTCAAGGTTTGGAGAATAATGAAGTTTTGTTTCATTTATTATGACATTCACCAAAAGAAGCTTGAGAAATACAGCTATCTATGTTCGGAACAGACGACTTTCGTTTTTATTTTTCACTCTAGGTTAAGAAATACAAAATTTTACACTAGAGGGTTTTACCCTTATAGAAGCAAAGCCTTCCAAAAATTCTCGACGGCTAAGGCAGAACCAAAGCGAGGAGGGGGTTTGGAAATAGTTTTCAACTAGCAATTGACACTCCTCAGTTATACCTCATTAGCTGAGTCATTGCCACAAGCGCAAAGATAACTCTTGTGAACAAACTAAGCTCACTATCTATACAATCTTAGTACACCCACTTCTCATCAACAGGCGATGTGGGATTGACAGCTAATTTTTTTTCTACATCTAGTAACGATATTTTTTCTTGCGGTTCCCCCTTTGATGTGGTCTTCGCTTCCAAAAGATCAAATAGGGGGCTGTTATTCAACGAAATCAAGCTCCTTTCGTTTTAATGGATCTCTTCTGCTTATAAACTCCTTTTTTAGCTAAAGTAACTGATAACAGGCTGTTTGGGAATTCATTTTTCTACTTTTCTGGGGATTGCTTTTCACATATTATAAATATCAGTCCAAGGAAAGCACAGAGTGAGTTTTGGAAATGGAGTATAATCAGTCTCATATTCTCTTTGCTTTTCACATTTTATAAATATCATTCTAAGAATACGGATGAACCTCAATTCCAGATAGAATAATAAGAAATTAAGTGCATCAAGAAACAGTGTTTGAGCCTGTTTTTTGCATAAAAAAAAGTAATATGAGTCATCACTAAGAGGAATACCGCTTAATCACACACGATACAAAATCTTGGGACCTAAGTTACAGGAGGCGAACTCGCCTCAAATAAAGCCAACTTCAGAACCGAACTTGCACTCCTTTAAAAAGCACAACAATGTAATACATCAATATAGCCCTATATGAAATGGACCCATATATTTTTACCATTTAGCACAAACTCTTTTTGCAATAACTTGACCATTTATTTACCCTTACTTACAATGTAATACATCAAATTGCCTAATTTCGTGATAAGTATGATGCATTAGATCGCAAATACAAAAACTCTACTTACTTACATTGGTAAAATGATACTATGCTCGTTGCAGGAATAGGCGATAGAATCATTACTTGCTATGAGCATGTTATCCTCTTTAAACAATGAAAAAGGTATAAAGCAACTCGTGCAAAAAAAAAAAAAAACTAATGAACAGAGAGTAAACCCAATGAACAAACACAAATCTACTGAAAATGAATAAACTAAACAAACAAGATAACACGATAATTTAGATACTAACAATATCATAGCTTACCATAATAGAATACTATTTCTGTTTCCTAATAAGGATTCAAATTCGGATAGAGATAAAAACAAATTACCAATTCAAGTGCTGTCCAAAATATGAGATAATCTTTGAGCTCTTAATCGATGCCAGGCCACTATTTTCTTTTCTAACAAGCTGGAACTAGTAGATACGTGCTAAGGTTCGGTGACAACCAAATGTTACGCCGGCGGTGGAAACTTGGCTACACGCTCTTGCACTCCATTATCACCAATAATTACATTCACATGTTTCGATTAAATTGCATCAAGTTTGACAACCAAGGACCCCCTTATCGCTCTTAACCGATCTTCAACTTCACGAGTCACAAATTCACACTCTGCTAGCCTAATCTCCACCAAATTCGGGCAACCCAACGCAAAAGCCTCAACCCCTTTGTCAGATACACAACAGTCCTTGATTAACACATTCTTCAATGCAACACATTTCTCGGCAATATGTGATATCTCCACATCAGTTATGGTCTCACTTGAACAAAGATCTAATCGTTCCAATTTCCGGCAATTAGCAACAATCGCTTCTAAACTACTACAGCAAACGTCAACTCCAATCAAAACTAACTCCTCAAGGTTGATACAATATTTCACAATAGCAAACAAACTATCATCTGGTATCGTGTTAAACTCATGGTCATTAATATAAAGCTTTTTTAAGTACTTACAATGCTCAGAAACCAATGGAGTATTTGTGCAATACCCAAGCCCGTCAAGATGTAAAACTTGTAAATTAGAACATTTGGATAAAGCTAACCGACTGACATCACCTATAACAACATGTTCCAAATGAACTTCAACCAAACTGTTACATGAAGCCGTAATCAAATCCAAGTATCTTTCCCAATCTGCAAACCACCGACAAACTTTCAAGGTTTTCAAATTACTTGAACCGATAACCAATGGTTCGAATAAATCTATGGCACTTAGATTCTTAACCGAAAGCTCCTCAAGTGAAGAACAGGCATTAAGTAATACGATTATACCTTTGGGGCCAAAACCACATTTTGAGCATGAAAATTTCTTCAACTTTCTACAACTTTGTGATAAAACAGCCATACCTGTGTAAGTGACATTTCGGCACCCGTGAAGCGTGAGAAGCGTGAGATTAGGGTATCGGGAAGCAATGAGGGTTAAAACGTCGTCGTTTATCCAAAAGGGATAGTTGCAAGTAAGAACGAGTTGAGTGACCGAGCTGAACCGGGTGAAAATTGATGGAATAAACGGTTGGAGGTCTGAATGGGGTTTGAGAGTGAGGTGAGTGCGGGTTTCAGCGTCGATTCGAAACCAACGGTGTGAGACAAGTGAGGAGTTGTTACGGTCGTTGGTGGTTGTTAAGTAGTTGAATATTAGGGCTAAGCATTCGTCTGGAAGTGAGTTTGTGTGGTCGATTTGAAAGGGAGAATCGTCGGACATGATGATTTTTATTTTATTTTATTTTTCTGTTGCAGGTTTTGAATGAAGAAGACGGCGGGGCTATTTTATTGATAACATTGGAACCCTATGTGTAAAAAAAAAAGTTGACCCCAACCCGACCGTAACGTGAACTCGAATAATCTTATTTGGGTCGGATCACTCGGGTCCAAAAACGTATTCGGTCAATTTTGACTCGAACTGAACCGAGTTCTAATGTTTTTTTTTTTTTAACAGCGAGTTAGTAGTTAGTGATTTGAGTTTACAGTAACATCCAATTGGACAGTATACAAGCTTCGAACCTTCTCCGTAGGGGATAAACCCCACTCCTGCTTCTTAATTCGGGCCCCTGAATGTTCTTGGTGAGACTCGAACTCGAGACCTCTCCAAGAATACATCCCCAAGGTTACCCTTGGTGGCCAACTAAGCTAGCTCAGCTGGTTGACCCGAGTTCTAATTAGGCTCGGGGTCGGGTTTATATTTCTTGGCCTTAACCCGAATTGACCCGAACCGAACCCGAACAACCCAATTTGACCCGAGTTTTTTAGCACATTTTATATTGTAAATTTATTTGAATAAGCCAATTTTTAACTATTTTACTTATACTCGGGTTGACTTGAACCCGAGTTGACCCGACCCGAATTGATCCGACATAAATTGACCCGAACCCGACTGACTCGAGTTCTAATTAAGCTCGAGTTCGAGTATAATTTTTTTTAGTCTTGACCCGACCAGACTTGACCCGAACCCAGCTGACCCGACCCGTCCCCCCCTTATATGTAATAATGTTTGCATATACATTTTTTAAGCCCAAAAAGACTTTTTTTAGGAAGTTGACACACTGATAAAATTGATTTGGACATTTAGGCAGTGTTTGGTAACAACTTTTTAAGAGCGTTTTTATCAATTAGCATTAGCATTTAGCATAGTTGTTAAAAAAAATTGTTTGGTAAAAGCAATGAGCATTAGCATTTATTATAAAAATGCTCTTTTTTTAATATACTATTTCAAAGATAATTTTAGATTAGCATTATTAATAAAGAGCTTTAAACTTAATAAATTATTTAAATACTCTCATTAATATAACACATTTAATTTTAAAGAGTATCATATGTATAGACTTGTGTCCTTTTATGTCTTTTCACATATTTAAATTACAGCTACTGCCAAACACTTTTATAAATTATATGTTATTGCTAACTGTTACTGCAAACTGCTACTACTAACTATTACTGCTCTTGTTAATTGCTACTGCTAACTGCTAGTTTAACCAAACACACCCTTAATATACAAATAGTTTAAGCAGTTTATATTTACAGATGCATGTTTTTTAGTGTCTCAATCAATTATGAGAGTATGCAAATCACTGCCCATTTCTTTAGTTTATGAATCAAAAATTGTTACTCCCTCCGTCCCAAAATTATTATCCTCCGACAAAAAACACACAGTTTAACAAAAGTACCACCTTTTTAGTTTTCTCTCTCTTACTTTTTACAGAAAGACAGTTTTACCCTTAACCAATTAATTTAAAACCTTTTAAAAGTTTGTAATTATGATTTCAATTAAGGGTAATCTAGTAATCTCGATCCAAAATTTCTACCTATTTTTAGAAGTTTTATAAGTGGACAATTAATTTGGGACAACCCGAAAAGGAAAGAGGGACTATAATTTTGGGACGGAGGGAGTATTTGTTTAATAAATGAAATAATTGTTGAGATAGTTTATGGAAAATAAAGAAAAATAATGTTGGTTGATATTATGATTAGAAGAGTTGGTATTTGTTTTATGCTAATGTGATGTTGAGGTGCCTGTACTTTTTTGCTGACGTAATGTTAGTTTGATGTTATGACACATATCTCTCTTATATGAGCCAATATATATGGGCTAACGAGGAATGGGTATTTCAAATGAAAAAGTAAAAAGTCAAATCAATTTAAGAGTACACAACCCATTAATCACATCCGATTCACTAATAAAGTCCATATATAGGTGTTAAAAAAACCTTCCAGGTCCAAACTTGAACCTAAGTTAAAATTCGAATTAGCCTATTCGGATAGAATCACTCGAATCAAAAACCTTTCGCGTCAAATCAATTAATCCGAGTTTTAAATAGTTTTAACTTCGGATATGGATTTTTTTGGCATCCACCTGAATTAATCCGATCCAGCTTGATTTGGATCGGCCAACGTGACTCCGTTAACACTTTTATATTGTATATATAGTGAATTGAACACTTTTTAAGATATTTACTTATATCGATTGATTTAACCCGACCTAAATTAACTTGAATCCCACTAATCCGAGTTTTAAATAACATCAAGTTCGAGTATGAATTCTTTAGCCTCAACCAGAATTAATCTAAACCTTGTCGGGTTGACCAAATGACACCCATCTTCATATTGATCTATCTATAAGGCGTAGCCCTATTTCTTGGGAGTGGAGAATTCAATATTTTCTATTAGAAATGGTAAACATTTCTTTTTTTACACAATATTAATTGGTCACAGGTTCGATTATCGGGTCAACATATCATGTTACCAGGTCAGGGATCAACTAGGTGGTCAATCTGACCGAGTCACCGGGTCACAAGATCGACCACCCGGTCAACTCAGTCGAGTCACCGAATCATGAGTTCAATCACTGGATCAACCTGATCGAATACCGGTTTAGTAATTTGACCACCAGATCAACTCAATCGAGTCGTCAAATTACCGGTTCTACCACCAAATAGATTAGCATATCTCTCAAAATTATTTAATTTATATAAAATGAAAATTATTCATAATTTAGCAAAAAGAAAGAAAAGAAAAACAATGTTAGGGGTCGGTGTGGCAACGAGCGTCGGCGAGGGGCGACGAGGGGCCACGTCATCGCGACGAGGCTTCCCTCGTCGTTACACCCTCCTCTCTAAGCCCCTCTCCTTCCTCCTCTTGTTTAACAACAAACAAAAACACCAAATTCTTATATCAAAAGAAAAACATTTTTAACAAGAATTAACAACAACCCATTTCATTTTATAAATAATTAACTAAATAAAATGTCAAAGAAAGAAGTAGGTGGAGGTGTGTTGCCAAAAGATGCACCATGGAGAGCAGCACCTCCTGCTGCTATAAAACCACTTCCTAAATTCCATTATACAATTGAGATTTGATTGCGCGTTGAGAGATAGGTGAGTGTGGTTCGGGCATCGATTCACAGCCAACGATGAGAGACAAGCGAGGACTTGTGTCAGTCATCGGAAATTAGGGATATGCACGTCTCTAAGTAAGGTTGTGTAACCAATTGCAGTGAAAGTTTCATAGGCATTTTGATTGATTTGAGAATTTTTAAAATACGTCGGAGGAGGGGAGTGTGTGACTGTGAAGAAGGCGATGGTCAAAGCAAGGTAGATTGGGGGTGTTTGCTTTATGTAATAATTTGATACATACTCCACTTAAACCACCCATTTTGAAAGAAATGAAAAACAAAATCAAGCAAGAACGGCTGATGCACACATACTGAACACCCAATGAATGAAATACCTCAACTCCAGATAGACTATCAAGAACAATAGTTTTAGCAAATGATGAAAGACCTAAAGTCCTCAACTCCAGATATAACATTAAGAAATGAAAAAAACATATAATTAATGATAAACTCCAATTAGACAAAGAGAACAACTCCAAAGCCAAACGAAATAGAATAAAGGAAACGACCAAAGATAAAGATAATGACTTGCCATAATTCTAATACTTATACAAAATATAAGATACTACAATTTGCCATCAAGTAACATGTCACTCCCTAACAGATACTAGAATTATAATTTCCTAACAAGAATTCAAATTCAGATAGAAGTCAGAAATGGAAATTTTTTTACTATTTCAGGAGTTGTCCAAAAACAAAGATGCTTCAGGAGCTGCCATTGAGCATTGATGTCGGACCACTATTGTCAATCGAGCTAGAGGTAGTAGATACAGGCCCAGGTTCAGTAAAAGCCTACTAGTTTGCCAGTGGAACCTCCACTATCACTAGTACTTTCATTCAAAGCTCTAGTCCGGTGTGCAATCAATTTCGTTCTCGCCTCTAACCATCTCTCAATTTCATGGGTCACCTTTTCACACTTTGACACCGTGATATTCACCATATTTGGAAATGCAAAAGCCTTAATCCCCTTATTTGATACACCACACTCCTCAATACACAATATCTTCAAAGCAACACATTTCTCAGCGATACACATCATCTCCGCGTCAGTTATCGTGTCACTCCTACAAAACTCTAACCTCACTAAATTCTGACAATTTGTAGCAATTACTTCTAAACTAATACAGCTAGCATTAACCCCAATCAAAACAAGCTCCTCAAGGTTCACACAATGCTTGCCAACAGCAATCAACCCCTCGTCTCCTATCCTTCTCTTGTTCTGATTCCTAACATAAAGCTTCTTTAATCCCTTACAATTCTCAGCAACACTAATCAATCCAACATCCGTGCATCGTGAACCCTTAATATGTAACGCTATTAAATCACGACATTTAGATAACGAAGAAACACCGACATCGGTCACGTTAACATTGTCCAAATGAACCTCAACTAAACAGTTATCATCTCGAACGACGTGTCCCGAGTTCCGCGAGAGTTAATCAACTTCAATCTTTTCAAATTCTTGGAAGCCATAACCAACGGTGTGAATAACCGACAATTAGAAACCGTCCCAAGTTTAATAACCTTAAGCGACCCCCCAGCTAGGAAATTCGGCAGAGCCTTGATGGCAGGATAGTTTAATAAACTCTTAACAGACAAAACCTCAAGCTCACTACAGTTATCTAACAACGTAAACACACTGAAATCACTAAACGCGCAATCGCCAAATGAAAATTCCTTCAACTTGTTACAGTTTTTAGAAAACTCAGCCAAACCTGAATCAGTTAATTGCTTGCATCCTCGGATTTTAAGGCGCGTGATATTAGGACACATGGATGTGATAAGGATCATATCATTATCGTTTATGCTAGTAACGGATGTACGGTTGATGAGGCTCAGATGAGTGATGGAGCTGAACCGGGTGAGAATTGATGGAATAAAGGGTTGGAGGTCTGATTGGGCGTTGAGAGTGAGGCGAGTGCGGGTTTGGGCGTCGATTCGAAACCAACGGTGTGAGACAAGTGAGGAGCTGTTACGGTCGTTGGTGGTTGTTAAGTAGTTGAATATTAAAACTAAGCATTCGTCTGGAAGTGAGTCTGTGTGGTCAATTTGAAAGGGAGGAGTATCGTCGGAGAGTTTAACAGATTTCATAATTTGTAATTCGTCAAACAGAAAACCCTAAAAAATGAAACTGGTAAAGATGAGATATGATCTTTGTCTTTCCATTTCCGGGATCCGGGCCTTAAAAGTTCTTGGGCTGCATAATTTAGTTTGGGCCTCAAGTGGTATATTGGGCTTGTAGGTTTATAAAAAACTTAAGATCAATTGTTGTTGGATATTTATTATTTTAATTTCTCCTAAATAATATTTTGTCCTAGCAAATGAAATAATTAAATATTTTCAAATTACCCAAAAAAGAAAATATAAAATGGCTTCAAAAAGTAAAAAAAAATTCATTTATTTGAAAATTGATTTTTATAAAAGAATTTCTAGTGGTTTTTATTCTAAATTTTACTCATTTAAATAAAAAAAATTATATAAAAATAGTATATTCAGATTTTTCTCGTTTAAATAGAATAAATAAATTTTATATAGAAAAAAATAAATATAATTTATAAACCTTTTTTTATGAAATTGATGGTAAAAATAAAAATTTTGATTTTTACTCGTTCAAATAAAAAATTTGTTAATTTTAAAAATATTATAAAAAATATTAACTAAAAGTCATGCGCGAAAAATAGAACCTAACATAGTGTTATGACAATGTTTACTAGATCATACCCATTTGACACATGCATCTATAATCATCTACATAACAAACTCATAAACCTATAACCATAGACAAATCCTATATCTACCCATTAATGTATGCATTAACAAACACCTAAATGAATATGCTTAATCGACACACAATCAATTAAGATTTAATTTTGTTTTCTAGAACCTAACATGCACACAATCAATTAAGAAGTACAAAACACAAGAATCTCATCATAAATTTAATGCAATCATAGATAAACACTAAATAATTTAGTCTAGCATAGCAAAAGAAGAAAAATAGAAGACAAATCATCAACACATAGACATGATTAATAAAAACGAATAAAACCTTGTTCTTTAATGAATTGTGTCATAGAATGGAGTTTCTAATGGTTTTGAAACCCTAAATAAGCTATAATATCATAATAAACTTATCCGCTTATATAAGTTTATTATAATATAATAAACTTATATAAGCATATTAGTCTCGAAATAAGCTACAATAATACCAGAGTTAATCAGTTAATAAAATACAAGTAGAAAATAAGCTAAATTCCGGCTTATATTTCATATGACCTAATTTTATGACTTATTTTGAGACTTAGAGTGCTGGGAGCGGTTGACACCAGAAAGTTGTGCCAAAGCTGCCACGTATAATTTTGGAGCTTTTGCATCAAAAACCCTTTCGCACCACATTTATGGGGTAACGGTTGGCACGAGAAGAAGTGGTGTCAAAGGGGTATCACTACTAGAAAATCTAGCATCAGCAACGGGCGTTTTCGTCGCTATTCCGTCACTGTAGCACTTCGGCGACAGAATATTGACCAATATTTTCCATCGCAAAAAAGGGCCTCGCAAAATTTTAGTGACAAGTTTAGCGACAAAATTTTCAGAGTATCACCGACGAATTATCGGTCTGTAGCCTCTCACTACAACCTTTATAATGTTACTTGAATGAAATTTGATTCGACCATAAAGCAACGGCTTGGCGACAAACTTTCTGTCGCTAAGAGTAACGACGAACATTACAACAAAATTGGCCTAATGCAATCTTCTAAATACGATGCAAATCTATTGCAACAAGCTATGTGCAACGGAAATGCAACGGATTCTGACTATTGCGAATAAAATCTGAATCGCGATAATAAAAAGTTAAACACAATATCAATAAGAAACTAATAAATTTACATATATTTCATTTTCTATAAATCTACGCACGAATCCAAGATTGAAATTACACAAGGATTTCAAGTCCTTCAAAAAAGTAAGCAGCCTGAAACATTCAGTAGTGAAGCCCACATGATTTTAAGTCTATAATGCTTGAAATTACTTAAAAAACTGCTTTGATGAGTAGATTTCTTACACAATGTATGTGTATGGCGATACAATCACAAATCTGGAATATCTCATACCTTACAGAGGCAGCTGTAGGTGACATCCTGGGTGCATTCCGAACCCTTTATGTTTGTGATTCTCCAAGTGTCTTGTGAAACAATGATATGGACCATCCTTTCCACCAAGCCACATCATAGCTAAAGTCCAATGATTGTTTTTGTTGTGTGTAATACGTAGGCCAAATACACAGGTTGAGATAATTGAGGATCAAGCGCACCTAGTATAAAAAAGGGCGCCTAGTGAGTTCCTTATACTGAAAAATGTTTACAGCTAATGAAAAACTTGACCTGATAATGTTTTTGGAAGAGCAAAATGGTAGCTCTAGAAGATGAAACTGCTGAAAGACACATACCTAATTCCACCATTGGACTGTAAGTTGCGTTATCTGCCCGAAGGGTATAAGTTCCCACCAAAACAAAAAACATTTGTTTGGTTACGAAAAGATGTTATTTTTCGAGAAGTTTCCAAGTATTGAGGTTCTTAATATCCCATCCCTCTATAAGTTAGCTTGTGACTATTTAAAAGCCTGTAACAAACTGACTTTAGAACAATAAAATACAATCATTGGTGTCTCAATTTAAAAACAAATCTGAGAGATTGTAATCCTATTTCTTTAAATACCATCCATTTTGGTTAGTTAAAACATCTTAAACATTGCAAATTACGCCTATATATAGAATAGTTTGATGAGAACACACCTCAGACCGCTATCAAACACCCACGGTGTGGTCATAACATTATTAATTTTTCCATGAAGCCTAGAACCCGGTTAAAAGAGTCGTTTATGTTCATCGCTGATTGAAAACGAACACAACACGTAAGTGTAGGAAAGAATCTCAAAACAAACGTCAAGAGATAATAACATTACCATGAGTAACAAACAATCCCAACCTTGAGATGTGACACCGCCTGCAGCCCCATTCTCATCGCGTCATGGGCCACCAAAATACTAGCAGCTGACTTGGGGAAGTTTTGGTTTGCAACAGTAAGGCAGAGAGAGGTCAACAATTTAGTATAAGCCTCAACTCTTGTCGGCAGTGTATTCAAATCCTTTAACTCTTCTGGTGCATAGTACTCCCTTTCAAAAACCGTCCTGCTAGAGTCATTATCTTCCAACTGAACCAAGAGGAAAATACTCGGTGGACAACTCCTAAAAAAACAAATGTTTATTTACTTAATAAACCAAATTTAGTTTACCAGATCTAGCATTATAAAACAAAACATACATTTCTGATGTATGAAGTTTAAGACCTTGCTATAGAATACCAATACATAAACTAAAGTTGCAACATATATTGGATAAGAAACTCAAATGGTACTACAATTCCATTATATGGCGTGTAGGGTCATTTTAAACGGTTCGACATGTTCCTCTATATTCGATCTTATCAACCTCGTTAAGATCAAAGAGAAAAATCTTGCGAGTAGTTGACAAACTAACCTTTCGTGTTTTGATCTCGTCCAATATATTCTATAGTTGATGCAGGAATCGAATAGTATCTCCCAAAATTGTCAGCTCATCAGTGTTTAAACCAACCTCTTGTATCCGATCATTGAAAAAATTACGACTTTCTCCATATTTTGGCACATCGTTTTACCTAACAATCATGGCACGACATATTTGAGAAGAAAATAAAATTGGTAACATAAACATCAACATATACTGATTCAACTTGCCTGTAACCACTGATTGCAGGTAAAAGTATACAACGATAATCCCCAACCAATGCTACAATCACGACTAATCCTTCAATGCTAAATCCAAACGTTATAGAAATTGTGTTGATACATCCTAAGTTAAGCTTTCCTGAACCATCCTAGATTTGTATGGGGTTTCTTATCAAAACTGCTGATCTGCTTAGTTAATCTTTCCTTTTGACTTTTACTCGCTGGATTACCCGATGTTCTAAAATATAAAAACACACAAAAATGACTCAAATCTACCACTGAATTTAAGATTGTGTTGATACATCCTAAGTTAAGCTTTCCTGAACCATCCTAGATTTGTATGGGGTTTCTTATCAAAACTGATGATCTGCTTAGTTAATCTTTCCTTTTGACTTTTACTCGCTGGATTACCCGATGTTCTAAAATATAAAAACACACAAAAATGACTCAAATCTACCACTGAATTTAAGATTGTGTTAAAAAGAAAGCTAACAATCTTCTAAATTAACTCACAAACAGGTGTCGCCAACGACTAAAATTTTTTGTTTGATAAAAAAATAGTTCCAATGACAAACCAAAATTTATACTATGTCTATTTGTTCACATAATACTTATTCGGTACCATACCATTGTATTTGTAACTGAGTTGAGCAACAACATTCCTGGTTGAGACGCATTTCCATGAGATCTGTTTCGACAGAGCAATCATTAAAGGCAAAATGGAAATTCACAAATCTCTGTTATTGACCTACCAATCTCAAAAAAATCTAACATCAAACACATTGCATTACATTACTTAATCTTAGTGCATCATAATAAAACTTCTAACATTCTACCTTGATCATGAAAGACTTTCATTTGCTTTTATTAGCTTATATTCACGGTTCATGGGCTTATTCAAAACTAAAAAGGCTAATAAGCTCGCTTTTAGGAGTGAATCAACTACAACTTATTAACTTAAGCTAATAAGCCATAAACTCAAAAGTGTGTTTGTTTGTTTGCTTAAATTAGCTTACATAACTGAGCACAAAAGTAGAATTCGGTAATAGCAAAAATGAAACCTTAATTCTTAGACCAATTTCATTCAAGCATTCCATCGAGCAATTGGTGGGCATCAAAACCTGTAAGATCTAAATAAGAGAAAAGGATATTAATTATTCAATAGATTTAACTGAAATAGTTTATTATCATCAATTCCAATGGTTAGATGACGGATTAAGGATTATACTAGAGGTGGCAATTCAACCCATTCAACAAAAAGTGGGTCAATTAGGTTCAATTTTATAACCTTATGGGTTGGAATAGGTTGAGCAAAAATAGATTGATGGGTCAAATGGGTTAACCCCTTTCTTTGTGTAAAATGGATTTGGGTTAAATGGGTTTGAGAATGGGTCAAATGGGTTTAAGAATGAGTCAGATGGTTCCTATTATTGGACCAAAAACCCAATAGCCTAAAAAAGTTAGTATTTATTATTAAGTCACTAAATTTACGTTTTCGTCAGTAAATTTACGTTTTCGTCAGTAAATTTACGTTTTCATCAGAAAATTTACTTATTCGTCAGTAAATTTACCTATTCGTCCGAAAATTTAAGTTTTCTTCAGTAAATTTACGCTTTCGTCAGTAAATTTACGTTTTCGTCAGAAAATTTATGTTTTCGTCAGTAATTCTCGACAGTAAATTTACGTTTTCGTCAGTAAATTTACCAAATTTACCATTTCGTCAGAAAATTTTTGTTTTCGTCAGAAAATTTACGTTTACGTCAGTAAATTTTCGTGATCGTCAGAAAATTTACGCTTTCGTCAGATAAATTACGTTTTCGTCAGTAAATTTACGTTTTCGTCAGAAAATTTACGTTTTCGTCAGCAAATTTACGTTTTCGTCACTAAATTTATGTTTTCGTCAGTATATTTACGTTTTCGTCAGTAATTTTACGTTTTCATCAGTAAATTTACGTTTTCGTCACAAAATTTACGTTTTCGTCTGTAAATTTACGTTTTCGTCTGTAAATTTACGTTTTCGTCGGTAAATCTACCTTTTCGTCACAAAATTTACGTTTTCGTCACAAAATTTACGTTTTCGTTAGAAAATTTACGTTTTCGTCAGAAAATTACGATTTCGTAAGTAAATTTACGTTTTCGTAAGTATATTTATGTTTTCGTCACTAATTTTATGTTTTTGTCAGTAAATGTTTTCGTCGGAAAATTTACGTTTTTGTCAGATAACTTACGTTTTTCTCAGTATATTTTTGCTTTCGTCAGTATATTTATGTTGTCGGCAGTATGTTACCGTTTTCAACAGTAAATTTACATTTTCTTCAGTTCGTTTATGTTTCCGTCTGTAACTTTATCTTTTCGTCAGTATATTTACTTTTTCGTTAGTAAATTTATGATTTCGTCAGAAAATTTACGTTTTCGTCGGTAAATTTATGTTTGCGTCAGTATATTTACGTTTTTGTCAGTAATTTTAAGTTTTCACGAGTAATTTGAAAACGTAAATTCACAGACGTAAACGTAAATTTACTGATGAAAACGTAAATTTACAGACGAATACGTATAATTACAATCGAAAACGTAAATTTACTGATGAAAACGTAAATTTACAGACGAATACGTATATTTACAAACGAAAACGTAAATTTTCTGACGAAAACATAAATTTACTAACGAAAAAGTAAATTTTCTAACGAAAACGTAAATTTTCTGACAAAAACGTTAATTTACTGACGAAAACGTACATTTACAAACGAAAACGTAAACTTTCTGACGAAACGTAAATTTTCTGACGAAAACGTAAATTTTCTGACAAAAACGTAAATTTTCTGACGAAAACGTGAATTTGCTAGACGAAAACGTAAATTTTCTAGACGAAAACATAAATTTTCTGTCAAAAACGTAAATTTACTGAGGAAAACATAAATTTACTGACGAAAACGTAAATTTTCTAACGAAAACGTAAATTTACTGTCGAAAACGTAAATTTACTAACGAAAACGTAAATTTACAAACGAAAACGTAAATTTTCTGCCGAAAACGTAAACTTTATGACGGAAACGTAAATTTACTGACGAAAACGTAAATTTACAGACGAAAACGTAAATTTACTGACGCAAACGTAATTTTTCTGTCGAAAACGTAAATTTTCTGTCGAAACGTAAATTTATTGACAAAAACGTAAATTTACATACGAAAACGTAAATTTTCTGACGAAAACGTAAATTTCCTGACAAAACCGTAAATTTTCTGAGGAAAACGTAAATTTTCTGTCGAAAACGTAAATTTACTGATTAAAACATAAATTTACAGACGAAAACGTAAATTTTCTGATGAAATTGTAAAAATACTTATGAAAACGTAAAATTAATGACGAAAACGTCAAAGTAATAATCATTAACTAACATATCTTAATCATGCTTAGTGTTTATAAAAGTGATTAGCCTTAAAACTCACTTTTATCAAATGTAACATAAGATTTTTTAATAAACTTTATTTTTAAGAATATGTTTTATTAAAATGAAAATGTAAATTTGAATATGACATATTCCAAATGTTATAAGAATATCCTTTGAAAGTTTAAACAGCCTCAGATATTTTAAATTCACTAAAAGACAAAAAGGAGCGGAGTCTACACTCCGCGGTTCCTTAAGTGCCTATGCGGTTCACTATCGATATGGAACCGCCTAGGTAGCTAAGAAACCGCCCCCAACTAGCCGCTGGGATTTGTCTTCTATAAATAGTGGATCAAATCTGCATTTTCATTAACTCTTTTTGGACATCTCTTTCAACCTTCTTTCTCATATCTAATCCTAGTCATTAATAAATGATCACATAATATGTTAAGTATGTTTACTTATGATTATTCTCTTGATCTCCTTCTTTACCTTGTCCAAAGAGAAGATCACTCACACACTTGTGATGTGATTAAAGATGAAGTCTTGATGAAGATCATCCTCTCCTAAAGATCTAGTCATGTTCATCATTTGTTAATTTGTGTCTTGTGTAGAACCAATGTATTTGTGAATACTTGGACTAGTTGTGTTCATCCAAGCTATGTGCGACAAAACTTTAAGACATCATGGAAAAATAGCGATATTGCTTCCTTGTAGCCTGAAAGGGTTGTTTGTGCGTGATGAAAGACCATAGGTTCGATTGTTAAGCATTTTCGCTACCATACTTTGATTATTTTGGTACAAAAATCTTTTTGCTGTAAAGATGAAACTTTTTGTTATGGCCGTGGTTTACTGATAATTGATTCTTGGTTCTTATTGCACTTACATGGTTGATCACTTGATCTCATTATGCCGTGATATGTTTGTGTTGTTTTTGACAAATCACAACAGTGATGAAACTTGTGAATTTCAGTTTATGTTATGGATCACGTGACACATTTTGGTCAGTCACTTTTATCTTTAATTACGTAGGAAAACATTTTTCACAGGTGGGATTTTATGAGTTTCTCACGAATCGGTTATGGTTGTTGCAAACATCACAATATGTAACATATATATAACGAGGGTTTAATGGTAATTTTACAAAGCCCATGTTGTTAATCATTCACTTCCCTTCCCAATCCTCCCAATTTTAGACGGAACATATATATACACAAAAAAACACATACCTTCCATTCCCATCTCCTTCCCGTCCCTTACCCTTCATTTTAAAAAAAAACTTAAGAACACCAAAGTTTTGTGATTTCCCTTCCCATCCCCTTCCATCCCTTTAAAAAAAAAAACTTGAGAACATAGTGCAATTGAAATTACTTACATTACTCAGTAACTTTGACGGTTTTTATTTTGAAAAATAAGGACTATATGTGTAATAAGTTTCAAGCAAATTAATTAGACACGTGGTCTCTATTTTTCAGAATAGAGACCGTCGAGGTAGCGTATATAATTTCAATTAGGGTTAACTTGTTATTTCGTGAAAATCATAAAGACAAAACATGGTAATTTATGCATAAAATAAACAGATATTCACTTATTAATATATCAAAATCAATGTTTAAAACCCTAGTTATTAGTTGACTCGGCCTAATGACCGGTTCACGGGTCAATCGGTTAAACCACCAGGTCAACCCAATTATATATATATATATATATATATATATATATATATATATATATATATATATATATATATATATATATATATATATATATATATATAGTAGGGATCGAGTAAGAAGAAAAAATAAAATGAGAAGAATAAGAAGAAATCCTGACCACAAATTCCACAAAGGAAGGAGAATTTTAAGGGGAGATGCATCTAACTTTATAGGTGCATCTGAAATGTGTGACTGTGATTTCTTCTCATTCTTCTTATTTTACTTAATCTTCTTATTTGATCCTAACTCTATATATATATATATATATATATATATATATATATATATATATATATATATATATATATATATATATATATATATATATATATATATATATATATATATATATATATATATATATATATATATATATATATATATATATATATATATATATATATATATATATATATATATATATATATATATATATATATATATATACTAGCCTTTAGGCCCGTCCGGTGGACGAGCTAACTTTAAGTATATATATTTTTAATGAAAATTGAATTTCTGTATGTTTGTATTAGAAGTTTAGTATATATAGTGTTAGTTATGGCATTGATATTTTAATAATGTAAAATAGACAAAAATAATGTAGTTTAAGATATTTTATTTATTTAAGAATATTATGAGTTAATTGAATTTACATACGTTAACGGTATGAATAAGTTTGTTACATAAATTTTTTTAGAATTTTAATAATAGTGTATAAATATATTATGTATTTTTGAATTTTATGAGGTAATAAATTTTGTATATGTTAATGTTATGAATAAGGTTTTTACATTAATTTTGTTTGAAATTAATATTATTGTTGTGAATTTTAATAAAATTTTGTATTAAAGGCATTGTTTCACCATCCTTCCTTATATATTTTTATAAAATTTTGTATTTAAGGTATCATTTGCAATTCATATATATATTTTATAGAATTTTATATTTAAGACATCATTTGTAATTCCTATTTTATTTTTGAAGCATTTTATGGAATCATTTTTATAGAATTTTGTATTTAAGGCATTGTTTCACCATCCTTCCTTATATATTTTTATATAATTTTTTTATTTAAGGCATCATTTGTAATTCCTATATATATTTTTATAGAATTTTGTATTTAAGCCATCATTTGTAATTCCTATTTTATTTTTGAAGTATTTATTGGAATCATTTTAATAAAATTTTGTATTTAAGGTATTGTTTCACCATCATTCCTTATATATTTTTATAGAATTTTGTATTTAAGGCATCATTTGTAATTCCTATATATATTTTTATAGAATTTTATATTTAAGGCATCATTTGTAATTCCTATTTTATTTTTGAAGCATTTTATGGAATCATTTTATAGAATTTTGTATTTGAGGCATTGTTTCACCATCCTTCCTTATATATTTTTATAGAATTTTGTATTTAAGGCATTATTTGTAATTCCTATATATATTTTTATAGAATTTTGTATTTAAGGCATCATTTGTAATTCCTATTTTATTTTTGAAGCATTTTATGAAATTATTTTTATAGAATTTCGTATTTAAGGCATTGTTTCACCATCCTTCATTGTATATTTTTATATAATTTTGTATTTAAGGCATCATTTGTAATTTATATATATATTTTTATAGATTTTGTATTTAAGGCATCATTTGTAATTCCTATTTTATTTTTGAAGTATTTTATGGAATCATTTTTATAAAATTTTGTATTTAAGGCATTGTTTCACCATCATTCCTTATATATTTTTATATAATTTAGTATTTAAGGCATCACTTGTAATTCATATATATATTTTTATAGAATTTTATATTTAAGGCATCATTTGTAATTCCTATTTTATTTTTGAAGCATTTTATGGAATTATTCTTATAGAATTTTGTATTTAAGGCATTGTTTCATCATCCTTCCTTATATATTTTAATATAATTTTGTATTTAAGGCATCATTTGTAATTCATATATATATTTTTAAAGAATTTTGTATTTAAGACATCATTTGAATTTCTATTTTATTTTTGAAGCATTTTATGGAATCATTTTTATAGAATTTTGTATTTAAGGCATTGTTTCACCATCCTTCCTTATATATTTTTATAAAATTTTGTATTTAAGGCATCATTTTTAATTCATATATATATTTAAATAATTTTGTATTTAAGGCATCATTTGTAATTCCTATTTTATTTTTGAAGCATTTTATGAAATTATTTTTATAGAATATTGTATTTAAGGCATTGTTTCACCATCCTTCCTTATATATTTTTATAGAATTTTGTATCTAAGGCATCATTTGTAATTCCTATATATATTTTGATGGAATTTTTTATTTAGAGTATCATTTGTAATTCCTATTTTATTTTTAAAGCATTTTATGGAATCATTTTTATAGAATTTTGTATTTAAGGCATTGTTTCACCATCCTTTCTTATATATTTTTATAGAATTTTGTATTTAAGGCATCATTTGTAATTCCTATATATTTATATAGAATATTGTATTTAAGGCATCAGTGTAATTCCTATTTTATATTTGAAGCATTTTATGGAATCATTTTTATAGAATTTTGTATAAGGCATTGTTTCACCATCCTTCCTTATATATTTTTTTATAGAATTTTGTAATTAAGGCATCTTTTGTAATTCCTATTTTCTTTTTGAAGCATTTATGGAAACCATTTAATGAATTATATGTGTCATTTTAATAGAATTTTGTATTTAAGGAATTGTTTCACCATCCTTCCTATATAATTTTTGAAGCATTTTATGGAATCAATTTTATAGAATTTTGTATTTAAGGCATCATATGTAATTCCTATTTTATTTTTGAAGCATTTTATGGAATCACTTTTTATAGAATTTTGTATTTAAGACATTGTTTCACCATCCTTCCTTATATATTTTTATAGAATTTTGTATCTAAGGCATCATTTATAATTCCTATATATATTTTGATATAATTTTATATTTAGGGCATCATTTGTAATTCCTATTTTATTTTTAAAGCATTTTATGGAATCATTTTTATAGAATTTTGTATTTAAGGCATTATTTCACCATCCTTCCTTATATATTTTTATAGAATTTTGTATTTAAGGCATCATTTGTAATTCCTATATATATTTATATAGAATTTTGTATTTAAAGCATCATGTGTAATTCCTATTTTATTTTTGAAGCATTTTATGGAATCATTTTTATAGAATTTTGTATTTAAGGCATTGTTTCACCATCCTTCCTTATATTTTATTATAGAATTTTGTATTTAAGGCATCTTTTGTAATTCCTATTTTGTTTTTGAAGCATTTATGGAAACTATTTAATGAATTACATGTGTCATTTTAATAGAATTTTGTATTTAAGGAATTGTTTCACCATCCTTCCTATATAAGGGTTCTTGATATATATATATATATACAGGGGCGGAGCCATTCATAACATAGTGGGGGCAACTGCCCCCAATGAAACCTTCATTAATCATAGTTTTCAGGGTTATTTTTTGAACTTTAATCATGATGCCCTCATTAAAAAACTGAGATTGCCCCCAACCCAATAAATGAGTAAAGAAAATGAAGAAAGAACCAGCCTTTTTGTTTTTGAAAGGAGAAGAAAGAACCTGGTTTAACGAAAGAAGATGATGATGAAGTTTTTTACTTTTTTACTTTTTTACTTTTTTATTCAAGAAGATGATGATGAAGATATCCTTTGACCACCTTTATTTTTGGGATATCCTAAGAGGAGTGAAGCATACATTGACACGTTACAAAAAGTTTTGTTTTTACTGTATTTGTTTTGGATAATGGCCCATTTTTTTTTAATTTTCTACTGTATTTGTTCTTCATAATGGAATGGCCAATATTTTTACTAATAATAGTATTTGTTTTCCTTCATGTATGTATTCTCTTATCAGCAAAAAAAAAATTTTGCCCTCAGTAACTCAAATTTCTGGCTCCGCCACTGTATATATATATATATATATATATATATATATATATATATATATATATATATATATATATATATATATATATATATATATATATATATATATATATATGTATATTTTTTTATATATTACATAATGATGTATAATCTTATAACTTGTTTTACGTCAAGTTAAATCGACGAAAAATATTTACTTTTTTAGTTCAATTTTTATAACATTATAACAAATGTTTGAAAACTATTTTTTTTAGTTTAGTATTTATAATAAGATTATAGCAAATGTATGAAAAAACAATTAATTTATATTTATAATTTTTATTAGATCATAATAAAACGACATTAATTTATGTTTTAAGTGTGTTAAGTTAATTTTAATTTTATTTTAACTAACTAGTTACCATCACTTCAATTATCTTTAAAATTTAGAAATGTTTATGAGAAAAAAGTTTTTGAATGAATCTTTTATAAAAAGTCATGACCCGACCGTGTTTATCAAACCAGATCAACTCGGGTCAACGAAAAACTAACGATTTAATTCGGTTCTCAAACAAGCAAAAGTCCGGTCTCCAAGCCGGTTCACAGATCCACCGGTTTTTAAAACATTGGTCAAAATTATACTACTTTTCTAACATTATAAAACAAAATTATTTGTATAATTTTAGGAGAAGA
This sequence comes from Glebionis coronaria, assembly GCA_025667525.1. Classification (NCBI taxonomy): domain Eukaryota; kingdom Viridiplantae; phylum Streptophyta; class Magnoliopsida; order Asterales; family Asteraceae; genus Glebionis; species Glebionis coronaria. The sequence continues at coordinate 123,669,229 of CM046877.1, read as the reverse complement.
AAGAAAATTAGTGTTTGGGGGGTAGGATAAGGAAATAATAATCCATCACAAAAGCCCCTCTCCTTCCTTTCCTCCTCTTGTTTAACAAGAACCAAAAACACCAAATCCTTATATCCAAAAACATTTTTTTTAACAAAATTAACAACAAACAACTCATTTCATTTTATTAATAATTAACTAAATAAAATGTCAAAGAAAGCAGTAGGAGGAGGTGTGTTGCAAAAAGATGCACCATGGAGAGCAGCACCTTCTGCTGCTGTTAAACCACTTCCTAAAATCCATTACACCCCTGTTGTCACTGTTCCTCAAAACCCTTATTCCATTTATGCTCTTTCCCTTATTAAGGTTTGTTTTTTTATCTTACAGTTTTAGGATTTTGTAATCTTATGTTATTGCTATTTATAATTCCTGTTTGGTGCAAATATTATTTAAGTAGCCGCGCCAACTTACTGAAAAGGAGGGTTTTACCTGGTTTAAGTTAGTGGCGGAGATAAAGTGCCCCCTAGCGAAAAAAGAAATGTAGTGTGAATTTTTTAAAATATCTGGTTATTTTTGTAATTTGCCCCCTATCCAGCATTGCAACCGATTCGTAGTGTAGTTGGTAAAAATTAGCGAACTTTGTCTCCTTAAATGTGACTTTCTGGCTCCGCCCCTGGTTTAAGTGTGTGCGGCGGTGGTTTCAAATTTCAATCCAGGGGCGGAGGCATAAAGTTATGGTCGAGGGGACAAAATAGCCAAATATTTTACTTGCAGTACAGTTTTTTTTCCGCTAGGGGGGTACGTGCCCAAACTGCCCCCTCCTGTTTCTGCCGGTGTTTCAAACCCTTAGGATTAGTCGCCCAAAAGGTTGGAAACCATGGTTGCCAAAAAATTTACAACCCAAGTTTGGTTTTAGCTGTTTGGAAATGATTTTCTTGTTATTTAGGTTTTTTGTGTTTCGAAGATTAAGGGTGTGTGTTTGGATCAGGTTATTTGAGAATCTTCTCAGCTTGTTGCATTACGAAGAAACAATAAGTTGTTTTGTGTTTTGTGGGGGTGTTTGTTTACGCATTTGTCCCAATAATCAAAATTTGGCTTATGATTGATAAGCTCATAATGTCTTGTTGAGTATTTGGATTAGCTTAGTTCAAGGAGTTGATAAGCTAAGGTGTTTGGATTAGCTTATGCCGAATTGTCGATAAAAGGGCCAAATAAGCTCATAAGACCAAGCTCTCCCAAATAAGCCACACATTAAGCTTATCCTAACATAAGAATGGGGTTATTTGTGCTGAGCAGGCTAATAAGGCCAACAAAATAAGCTAAAACAAAAATCTTGCAAGTGGTCATACTTGTTTACGATTTTACGGCATCTTTCCTCTTTCTTCTTGCCTTCACTATAAGAGTTGGTCCTTTTTGGTCGTTTTACTGTTACCACATGTTCAGACGCATAAGCTTCACCCAAATATTATCTCCTGCATTGTGATTTGATAAAGCTAAAGCAAATTTTAAAAAGGAAGAAAATTTATGCTGTTAAAATAAGCTTTACCAAAAGACCCCTTAAAATCTGCTTGTTTTGATTTTTGAAATACGGTCATAAGTTGGTTACAGTAAGGTGTTTGAGACAAGCAATTTAAGAACAAGGTATTTCCCGCACAAATAATCAAGCAATCATAAACAATCAAACACCATCTAAAATTATGATTATTCATGCGGCCAGGTAATCAGGTTAGGAGTGGTGGCAACAAAACTTAAACTGATTATCTGATCACTTAATCTAGATTTGACAAACACTCAACAAACTGATTATCAAGACTTCAAACCGCTTAGCACGTCCAAACACTATCTCCTGCTGCCCCTTTTTATTCTACGGCTGATTATTTGATTCTAGTCACCGCACCCCCTAGTTGATCCAAAAGGGATTGAAACTGATTGAAAATGGCTAAATAATTTATTCGTCCGTTTTTGTAAGCGAGATTCCAAATTTTTGTACTTCAGGTTTTTGAACGTTAATGAATCTTTTTGGGCTTTGAATGGGTTTTTTGCAGCATCCTGATCCAATTGGACATGGATTAGGAACAGAAGCAATAGTGGAAGCAGCAGGGCCTGACTGTATTGTTCCTGGACAGGTTACACCCGTTAAACTTCTTGGATTAAAGGTACTCTTTTAGTGTCCACCTTGAATCTTTTTCTCACATGATTTATTTGTTTGGGTACTTTATAAGTTGATCGCTATTTATTGCCTAAAACTATATAAATCAAATCTGCAAGCTAAAAAATGGACTCCTTATGTCTAGGACAGATGAAGTATTATTATGGTCTTATGACATAGCGATTTATGTTTCATGTTTTTGCAGAAATTAGATTTCATCATTGACTTGTTTTGTGGTGCGTTGTAAAGAAATTTAAATGCCTTCTACTTCTATGGGTTTCCAAGATAATGGTCAATGCTAATATAATCTATAATTTGTCATCAACGGACATTTGTATGCAAAATTACTATTAACTTCGATCTTGTATAGAGTCACCCTAATCCCATTTAAACATGCCTCACTTTGCTTGCTTTGGTCTTCTAAGATATACAAGGTTTTAAATTGCCACTAATGGTTACTTGTTATGTAAATACATCGGAACGTCATCATCTTTGAAGTTTTTAAAGCTGTCTGTTTATGAGTTCAGAAGAGGAAGATGGATAACTATAAGCATGATGAATTCCTTCAATTTTGTGATGTGATTAATGGTTTGAAAAATTATGAACAGAGAAACATGTACAAGGAAAAGATGGTCAAAATTTTGATTCTCGTTATCAAATATGTGGTCATCTAAGATTTTAAAATGCTACTTACCTGTCATTGCTATTATCATCATTTCGTGACATTGGGACAACGAATTATTCAAGGTATCTTGTGGAAATGTAATTAAAACACAAGTAGCAGCTTCAAAATGCTCTACCATTGGATTAGCATTATGTAATTGCCAATAAAGTGATCTAATGGTTATTCTAGGAAATAAAGTGTTTCCACTCTTCCACCATAAGTACCTTTTGACTATTGAGTTCAAAGTTAATCACTTTCGAATGACTTTCTGAAGTACAGATGTGGCACACCAACGTGTTTCTATATATAGTACTTGCTAATACATTTAATATACCATCTGTGTTTCTTCAGGTTTAATTTATATCGCCGTTGTAGTTAAATTGATAAGTTATTTGTTCAAAAAATTTTTTTTGATTAGTTTGACTTAAAAAGTCAATACGTTTTCTTCTGTTCGATCACATGAAGTATATTCACTTATAACATTAGTTTCTTCACAACATAAGGCTCTTTGTAAACCATCACTTTTTTAGTTTCTTGCGACTATCTATGTATCATTTGCTCTTTTTATAGTTTATATGATGTGAGAAGAAAAAAGATGTCAGAATAAGTCTCGTTTATCCAGTTTAAGAGAAAACAAATGATGGCATAGACTCATAGTGGGTTTCATTTTTGTAGAACTTGTGTATCTTTCTATCAAGACATTTGCATTTGTATTATCAGTTCTATTATTGGCATATAATACCAATATTTCTCTGAATCAAAGTTTATGCTGTGATCATAACTCACCATTTTTCAAGCTTATGCTCAAGTTTAATCGTGCAATGTGAACGTGTACAGGTGTGGCCTATTGATATTGACCTAAAGTTTATGGAACCTGTTGGGAAAGAACTCAAGAATATTGGAAAGGTAAAACCATTATTCTTTCTTTGTACATGCCTAGTAATTAGCTTTTCTATTGCTATTCGTCCCTTATTTAGAATGCTTCCCTTCTGAGAAAGTTTGTTCAAGTCCACAATGGACTATGTCCAGTCGAATTTATAACACTTGTTGCTTTAGCATTTTTCCATTCTAAAAGTACCTATATTGAGTCTCTACCGAAGGGTATTTTAGATATTTGGCAAATTGGGGAACATTTTTTTTTTAATTTCCTGGTTATAAAAAGGTAACGGCGGAAGGAGTACGTTGTATAAGCAAAAGTAATGACCGAAGGTCAACAAAAGTATATTACAACTACTGTTTTACTTAACAAATTTCAAGAAAATATCGATTTACATAAAATATACAAATGAATTCTTGGTGAATAGGTTTTTGAAAAAACCTTTCAATATCTTATTGTGAATTTAAAAAAGCAAGGGGGTGTTTGCCTTTTGGTAGCTTTGGTTTGGAGTATGTTCAATAAGAAGATGAATGGGAATGAGAATGCGTTTATAAACCCAACCCAGTAGGTCGGGTATGGATGATGCGTATCAAACGCATCCCATGTAATGCATCCTTTAGAAGAATAATTACCATAACCTCAAATCAAACACCTCCTTATATTTAAAATGGGCGTAAGAACATGGAAAGTAAACATCATCCACTCATGTACGTGTCATTGAAGCAATGACTTAAAAGATAACTTTTATACAGTTGTGCATGTCTATGTGTTCTTCGGCTTAGTTTTACTTCAAAAGTATTCTTTTTTGGCTTTCGTTGTTTCTTCTCATGGCTTTTTTTTTTTTTTTTTTTGCTATCGTATCTAGCAATCATCATATGTTGTATACTGTTCATTGTCGTGCAGTTTATGGATTCAGCAGTTGAGCTCATGAACAAGTCATTCGATGATCGTTAGGATTACAAGCCGTTACTGAGATTGAATCTGCGGCATTATAATTATTATGAGTACGAGTTTAATCCCTGAGCCCTACACTCGCCAAAAGTGTTTGTTGTAGATTTGTTAATGATTTTTTTGTTTTTCGGCACTATTATGCTTTTCATCTGGAAAACGGTTTGTCCACATATTTTTTACATGTATTAATGAAATCGTTTGACTTTTGAAGTCAAAATTATGCATCATAAACTCAATATCAATATGGAATCTATATCCGAAGTTAAAGCTAATATTTCCTGTTTTAATTGTACGATAACTTAAATTTCAGAACTGGAGTTTTCTCAAGATTTGAATACTTTGTATCGATGTTAAAACTTAGTACATTTGACCTATAGAAAGTCAACTTTTCCTCTTCTCTGAACTACTGGAGTATTATTGCGGGAAGACAAAATGCATCTGTGAAAGTTTAGAAACTATACAGAAAAGCCGAAAAACATGCAACTACTTATCCAAGATTTATAGGCTGACCTCGGAAACCCCATTTTGCTCTTTGCTATGCGTTATTTGTATCAGCTGCAAGTTTGTCTGCATCATTTGACACAATGCTTTGCAGGCCTACATTTATCTTCCATGTTTATGTTGTACAGTATATGTATATGTATGTGTGTATGTAATGTAGAGAAATGAAATGCTACGTGGATACATTACTCGTATAACAGAGCCGAGTCGTGTAAAAAGACTAAAATACCCTTACATATCTTTTACCTTTTATAATAAGAGTTTAAGATGTTGTAATCACTAAAAAGCACAAGCACAAACCAAAGATTGTGACGCAAACTCCCATCAAAAGCCAATAGAAAAACACTTGAAATCGTCACAAAAGACATGGTGGAGCTTCCACAATCACATCTGCTTTGCACCTTAAGTCCCTATCCAATATACCATCTCCTAAAGTTTCCTATATATGTAAAAGACAACACAACAAGCTCACAGTTATAAACACCCATTCACCATTTGTTTCCATCCGATGGTGACGTTTGATGTGGAAAACTTGCGTAGAGGGCCTTGGCTCGAGGAAGAAGATGAGAGATTGACCATGTATGTTGGAGCTTTAGGTGAAAAACATTGGGATGCTTTGGCTATAGAATCAGGTAAGTTTAGTAGTCGTTAATGTTTTGTGTAGGCTGTATTTAGTTTAAACGAGTTTGGATGTATATATGGGTTAAGGTCTAAAGAGGAGCGGAAAGAGTTGTCGGCTTAGATGGAAGAACTATCTTCGGCCGAATCTAAAGCTTGGTGAGATCACACATGAAGAAGAACACACCATCATTGATCTTCAAAAACAATGGGGTAACAAGTGAGTGCATGTATAGATTTATATGTTTTACTGAATCAATGTGAAACTTAAATGATTGACAATTATGACAAGACTTAGCTTGTTCTTCCTAAAGATGTAATATAATGTATATGATTTTGGATTGATAGGTGGTCAAGAATTGCAAAAAGGTTGCCGGGACGAACAGATAACGAGATAAAAAACTACTGGAGAAGTCATCTAAAAAAGAAATCCGAAGCTCAACAAGGTTAACACTTCTTCATTTTCACTTTATATCGTATGTTCATCAAAATTTCATGGTCACATACTCACAAGATTTTGAACCAGGATGTTCTGAATGTTCTGAATCGGCCAAAAGCGATACAAAACTAGCTATCTTGACAAGAAGATGTGACACAAGCCCTGGTGAAAGTAGCATGAATAAAAAGGAAGATATTTTTGCATCTTCATCGTCAGAAACTCCGGAACCATATCAGATGAATGCATTTGGGAAATGTTCATCACCATATGAAAGCAGGATATCGGATTGGATATCGTCTTGCTACTGGCCGGACGATAATCATGAACTAAACCATCACGAAAGTTGCATGGGAACATACTCGTGTTTTTGTCAACTTGAATCGAGTTCAGATGAAAGCAAGGATCTTTGGAACCCCATTTGGGACATGGGTTAAAACTTTTAGTTTTCTCCATATATATATTGTAGTATATATATGAAAAGTAAATAAATAAAAATGAATTTGAAGATCTTCAAATCTTCTGTGTACGTTTTTTATCCTCTTTTCATCACCTTTTGTAGTTCCATGATAATCCAAAACTCGTAAGTGTCTAATGAATTAAAAAAAAAGATCATTTAATCTCTCAACAAAGTGTAATCTTTCGCAGAATGCACGTAGAATACTAGCTTTATGATTATAAACCTATTTGCACACACCCTACAAAACTAAAGATGTGAGGCATCGACTATGGTACTGTAGTATTAACACGACTACAACCTGGATACTTAGATGCGGAACAAACATCGATCATGAAACACACACAACAAGCAATCGATAGAAAAGTGACATAAGGTATGAATTCTAATCATCCCGATTAGTTTATTGATAAAGAAGCGTTGTGAATCTTATCCCCCCTCATCTCCTTTAATAGAGATGAGGGGGAACCGACTATTACATAGACACGGGTCGGGTGGGGCTTCGACACAATCAACCGACCTTTATTGTATTTAGCTATTTAGGAAACTCAGAACTTATATCCTAGACACGACTTTAGGCTAATAAAGACTAATACATAACAATTTCCACCTTAGGCTTATATTAGCCTATTCCAACACTCAAGAGCTCCAAACAGTGTTGTATATCCAAACAGTGTTGTATCTTGCGTTTAAGTGGGTGTTTGGATGTGCTTATTGAAAACAAATTATTCATTTTGAAAACTCCATTTTAAAAAATCATCATTTTGAAAACTCCATTTTAAAAAATACTGTTTGGATTTGATATTCCAGTTTGAAATCGCAATAATCAAATAATCACTTTTTTGAGTGTTTGGCAAATTTGATTATTTGATAATAAACTCTATTTTGAAAGCTTACTTTTCCAAAACTCCATTTTGAAAATGAAATAAGTGGGTGTTTGGATGTGCTTATTGAAAACAAATTATTCATTTTGAAAACTCCATTTTGAAAAATTATCATTTTGAAAACTCCATTTAAAAAAATAGTGTTTGGATATGATATTCCAGTTTGAAATCGCAATAATCAAATAATCACTTTTTTTGTTTGGCAAATTTGATTATTTGATAATAAACTCCATTTTGAAAGCTTACTTTTCCAAAACTCCGTTTTGAAAATGAAATAAGTAGCTCCCCACAAACTTTTTCAAAACTCCATTTTGGAGCTTCTAAACGCAAATAATCACTTATCTCCATTTATTACCCTAACACTTTTTTTTAACTTATCTCCATTTTGGAACTGAGATTTGGAGATAATCTCCTCCTAACCGCACATCCAAACACCCCCTAAGTATACCACCTTCGTCAAGGCATCCACAACATTGTGTTCAGTACCCACTTTCAGAACATCAACCGTCTTTGCTTTCAAGACTCCTCTGATAAAGTGATAACGCACATTGATGTACTTAGTACTTTCACGAAAAACATGATTCCGCGATAAGTGAATCGCGTCCTGATTATCACAATTAACTGCCATAGTGTTAAGCATCACGCCTAACTCTTCCAAGAGTCCTCTTAGCCAAATAGCTTCTTTCACAACCTTTGTAAGTGTCATATACTCCGCTTTAGTTGTCCACAAAGCCTCCGTGTGCTGCAACTTAGCTTCCCAGCTCCTCGCACATCCATGTATCAGCAACCCGTATCCTGTGATTGATCTACCCATGACAGTGATCGATCTACCCATGGTGTAGTCAAAATCCACTAAAATCTGTACGTAAATCTGTAATCCACGATCAAACCTATCCAACATACCTACACCTGCAGATGCTATGTTAGGTCTCGTGCAGACCACCTGATACTCCTGACTTCCAACCGCATATATATATGACCACTTACTATTCTTTTCCACATCACAGTCCCCTGATAGAATACCCTCCAATGACAGCGTAGAGTGCCCCTTCAACAAAGTTTGTACCAACTTTCTATTGTAAAACCTGGACTGTGACACCCTCAGAGTATTACCACTCTGATTCTTGATGATCTTAATACCAAGTATATTTCCCTTTGCTTTAACCAGCAAACCCTTGGTAACCGAGATCTCAGCCTTGCATCCGCAAGAAAATACCATACAATCTATATAAAGAAATAGATGTATGAACATACCTGGTGTATACTCCCAGTAATAACCGTATATGTCGTCACTGCTTTTCCTGCAACCGTTACTGAGCACATACACATCTAACAGAGTATCCATTTCTTCTTTCAATCCAGCCATCCACTTGGAAAGAACCTCACAAGAAATTATGTCATTGAAAGTCAATGACACATGTGCATAAATCTTCTCCACTGCAGCAACTGCAAAACCAGCATCATTATTGTCTTCTCTATACTTGAATAATTCTCGTGCTAAGTGTTGCTCCCTATCACGTGCTAGATGATAATATATCAAATCTTGAGTTTGCACTTTATTTGAAACATCTACATGATCAACATTCCCCTGAGGTTCCACCTCAAATGCATGATCCTCCCGATATTCCACCTCAAACTCAACTCCTTGCAACACCTGCACTGAACTTGTACAAACACCAAAACCAATGAAAGTTTTCTTTTATTGCCCACTTTCATTGAAACCCATATTCCTGTAAAGCACTCCGTTTGAAGTAACGTCATCTAACCTCCAAAGTTGATCAACATTCATACCTTTACGGTATCCCATGAATATGCACTTGACCTTAACCGGTGAGCTAGCTGAGTTGATAACGGACAAGATGTATTTAAAATGCATGTATGAAAAATCGATGTTTTTCTCAAAAATCAACAACACGCCAAAAAAATAAGTTTAAGATCTTGGAAAGATGCAAAACATTTTTCTAGTTTTTTTAGCTTCTCCTTGACTAATTATTAAGCTTCTTTGAAAGCATGGATTATGGTATGAAAATGTTACTAATGAGTGGAAATGGATTATAAATTGATAATGTGTAGTAATTATAAAACTTTTAAAAGGCGTACCTGTTATGTATTAGTCTTTATTAGCCTAAAGTTGTGTCTAGGGTATAAGTTTCGAGTTTCCTAAATAGCAAAGTACAATAAAGGTCGGTTGGTTGTGTCGAAGCCTAACCCGACCCGTGTCTATGTAATAGTCGGTTCTCCCTCATCTCTATAAAAGGAGATGAGGGAGGATAGGATTCACAAAGCTTCTTTATCAATAAACTAATCAGGAAGATTAGGGATTCGTACCTTGTGTCACTTTTCTGTCGATTGCTTGTTGTGTGTGTTTCACGTTCGATGTTTGTTCCGCATCTAGTATCCAGGTTGTAGTCGTGTTAATACTACAAGTGGGATCAGAGCTCGGTTCTCGAGGTCTCGCTGGTTTACTAGGAATCGATCGAAGAAGAAAAAGGATTGGTGTTTAGGTTTATTAAACATCAAGGTGAAGTAGAAAGATTTTCGATAGGAAAGGGTGATTGGTTTTCGGTGTTAAAGATCGATTGGTGGCCATTGTTATCCGTGTTATTTTTCTTCTCATCTTGAGAGATACAAGAGAGAGGAAGAAGATAGAGTTGGGGTTGGTTTGTTCTTTTTAATAAAAGGTCAACTAATCTCGAACACTACAAAGTACGAATTTATTTTGGGCCAGGGTATAATGTACTGGGCTAATATTAACACATTGGTAATTGGCTAATTCCTCAATAAGTGGTTATTACTTTGTAGTAGTTACACAAGGGGACTTCGTAATTCGTGATTGTGAGGTTAATATATCACAAGGTTTAGCGAATTATCGAAGGGACTTTGTTAATTTGTGATTGTGAGGGTTTATCACAAGGTTTAGCAAATTAATAAAGGGATAAAGAAGCGTTCAAGACTTGTTGAGGTTGCAAGATTTCTTAGGTTATTAGAGATCGGTTTGTAAAATTAAAAGTACGACAAGGGTTACTTCAAAAGGTGTCGGGTACTTTCTTGATTCAAGGATTGTCGATTTATTGGATTGGTTAATTTTCAAGGTTCAGTCGATACTTGAGTAAGAAAAGGTTTTTTCTTTTGAAGGGTTACCTGTTTTGATCAATTTTATAAGATTTTTATCTTAGGGTTATATCGATAAAGCAACGGTGTTTTACACACATGATACTTTGCTAGATCGTGTTTTTTGTGTAGGTAAATTCACAAAAGGTTAAACAGTTAGCAAAAGGTTAACATAAGATGACGCTGAGCAAATTTGACATCGAGAAATTCGATGGGAAGAATGACTTTGGGTTATGGCAGGTAAGGATGAAGGCTTTGCTGGAACATTTAGAATTAGATGCAGCATTGGAGGAATTACCCGCCACCACAATAGTGTCTTACGATAATGTCATTCAGAAAAAGGCTTACATCGCATTAATCTTGTGTTTGGATGATCGGGTCCTACGGGAGATCACCAAGGAGACGACTGCAGCGGGGATTTGGAAAAAGTTATAGACTTTATACATGACAAAGTCTTTAGCTAATCGTTTGTACTTGAAAAAAAAGTTATATACTTTTCAAATGCATCAAGGTAAGAGTCAGTCTGAACATATTGATGAATTTCACAAGCTCGTAGGTGACTTAGAGACTATAGATACTGTTGTATCGGATGAGGATCGGGCATTATTGTTACTCACATCTTTACCATCGTCTTACGATAATTTCGTAGAGACTTTGCTATATGGTCGGGATACTTTGAAGCTAGAAGACGTGCTCGCGACACTTAATCCTAGGGAACTTCAGAAGACGACGGAAGCAAAGGGTGATGATGGTGAAGGGTTGTATGTGAGGGAGAGATCTAGTCAGAGAGATATGGAGCAGGGTTCAAATAGTTCGTGGTCAAGGTCACAAGGAAGGAGCAACAAACTCAGGTGTTATATATGTCAGTCTGAGGATCATTTGAAGAGGGATTGTCCCAGGTATAATCACAAGAAATCTCAAGGTTTTGTCAAGAATAAAGATCATGTGTCCGGTTCTAGATCTGATGGGTATGGCAATGCTGATGTTATGATGGCTATGAGTGTTGATGAACTTTTGGACTGGATCATGGATTCAGGGGGCTCATACCATATGACACATAGGAGAGCTTACTTGGTTGACTTTAAGGAGTATGACGGGGGTAATGTACTGCTAGGTGATGGCAGGGAATGCCGTGTACGGGGCACAAGAAAGGTTCGAGTACGAATGTGGGATGTGTCAAGTTTCTGGCTGGACAACGTCAGGTATGTTCCGGAATTAAGACGAAACTTGATATCGCTGGGCACTCTTGAAAAAGAGGGTTTTACCGTGAAGATGTAGTCGGGCAAGATCAAGGTTATAAAGGGTTTACAGGTGGTACTATCAGAAATAAGAAATGCTAATTGTGTATATACCCTGAACGGTCTGGTTGTGACTGGGAAGACAACGAAGGGTAGGAAGCAATTAGGAAAATTTCAGACTGGGTGAAAGATCAAGACGGGTAATGTTTTTGATTCTTGTAATCAGAATTTTACACAACAATGTATGAAGAGTGGGGTTGCCAAACATTTGGATGTTGCAGGGTTACAACAGCAGAATGTGTTAGTTGAGGATACGAACGTGACACTCTTCGAAAAGGTACGTTGTTTTCTGATTTAGTGATTTAGTCTAGTTGTCCAAGGTTTTTTGGACAGAGGATACAACCATGTCTACATATCTAGATAATAGGTCGCCATCAGCAGCGATTGGATTCAAGAAGACTATAGATTTGTTAGGGTTTTTTGGTTGGCTTGCTAGTATTGAGCAAGGCACCAAGGGTAATTTTGGAGAGACATTATTTGAAAGGTCTCAAGTTCGAGTCTCATTAAGAACGTTCAAAGGTCCAAAATAAATAAAAGCAGAAGTGAGGTTTATCCCTTAAAGAAGAAGATTCAAGGCTTGCATACCGCCCGATCTCAAATCACTACTGACTCGCCGTTTATAAAAAAATCACCCGATCCATCATGTGTTTCTAATACAGTTGCTCAAAAATTTACGTACATTCAATCATATTTGGTCTTGATTATGTCCTTTAATTTATTCGCTTCATCTAACCTTGAAATGAATGATTATGATGGTTTAAATCCACACAATATACTCTCTTCATCATTCTAACATATCTCACAAAATACCAAACACACCCTCGCAAATCAAATAAATAACAACAACATGCATGTGTATCGAGTGAAGTGAGCTAGGAGGTGAAGGGTGACACCTATTACCTCTACTCTAACAAAGTCCTAGCAATTTTAAACTTATAGCATCTAAGACTCTAAGTAATGGTATAATTATAAGTTAATGTAGAAGGAGTCTTAACTATTTTAACCATTAGAGTTTAATTGGACATCTATCTCAATCTCTCATTGCCACCTTCTCTCTCTTTCTCTTATCATATCTTCTATTGGTAAGAAGAGTTCCAAGTGTCATGAAGTGCTTTGAATCTTAATGCATATAGTATGTGAATGAGTTTGGTCAAGTGAAGTTGATAACATAAAAGAATGATAAAACTATATATATTTGAAGTTGCTACTTTCGTTTAAAAGTGGGGAATACAAAATCTACATGAAACCATTACTTAAACATGTGTCTCTCTAACTCTTGTCACAACTTATCATGAAGCCATATTATATGTCTTTGAGTAGCATAAAATATGAATGGAACCACACTTTAAAACAACAACACTTCCTGTCCAACAGGAAATCATTCCCTATTCTCTTGATGGTTACATGGATATAAAGTTGATTAGTTAATTAAACCCTACTTTAAAGCTATCCTTTTGTCATATAAATAAGTTTTGAAAACATTCTGAAGTGACAAACACTATGAAGATAATCATTTTCTTTTTTATGTTGTAACATGCTAAAGGTCTCCTGTGGAAGACGTCCTTAAAAATTAGACCATTTAGGCTAGCTGCCTTATGCATGGAAGATTCTTCAATAAGCTCCATGCATCGTGTCACAACTTTATACTAGCTACTTTTTTTGTATGTTATGTGTTTCTTGATTATAGCTAGGTCTAATAGTTCGTTTGATAACAACGCATAGAAACTAAGTACCAAGTATGGTTACCAAAGCTTGTATAGTGGTGGTACGTTATGTGAGAAACTCTTAAACCAAATGATCGTCAGTTATGAAATATTAGTTTAGTTGTTATCATTTCGGCTAGGTCAATGTTATTATCACTTGAGTGAAACGATACATAGAACATGTTTATAGAGCTTATATAAGCTCGGACGAGCACGCAGTTTCACTCTATTAGAACAAGTTGATGTTCCATTTTTCATTCTCTTAATTTTAAATGATCTATATAACCAAAAAAATTTATGTATTTGTAGTGAGTTTAGCGTAAAAGTTACTTGTCTTATTGTTTGAGTTTTATGTACATTGGTCGAATATAAGATCCAGTTTCCTTTTACGGGTGGAAAGCAATGTGAAAAAGGCTTTGTACTTGTCTTGCCAATGAAGAATTTAGGATGCTATATTAATATAGTTATGGCTTTGCATCGTCTTCCACTATACATTATCACTTTTTACTTCACAACAAAGAAATACATTTCAATTTTAAGATTAAAGTTGAAACTGATAGAGAAATCTCGTTTTAAGTATTCATTGTCAATCACATCATATAATTGTACTTGAGTGTCTATCACTCAGAATTGTTTACATAAACATACGCTATTTGTATAAATTCGAATGATGAATCATCATTTTCTGAGTTAAACGGGAGGGTAATTTAGTAGCGACGACGACGGCTGCTGTGGCAGCCAGTGACGGGCACGCCAGGGCCCACGTTTTGGGTGGGTTTTATGCATAAATCGAAAACGAATTGAAGAGACTCTCGCGCTAACAACCTCAGTTAACATCTTACGGTTTGAGAGTAATATAATGATCGAAATAGTGACCGGCCAGGGTTTAAGACTTTTTTTTTAGTTTGTCGGGTGGCTAAACTGCTAAAGGCGACAACTCAAGTTTGCTGGCCGGGTGTCAGGTTCAACAGGATCTGTAAATTATAGACACGAGTAAGGTATTACATTTATTGATCAATGAATTATAATACAACGCTACATACCAAACTTACAAGCCCTAATAGACTTTATGCTCCTAAACAGGCTCGGACCTAACCAGCATTTGAACACACAACTATGTAAGTTCATTTTATATGTTGAAACATTTGAACGAAAAACTATATGAATTGATAACACGAGATTTGACACTTTTTAACAACACTTTAGGGTAAACGAAAAAGAAATCATGTTCAAGTATGTTGAAATCGAGCTTATTTTACTACAAATCGCGGCCGAATCGATGTCATCCCAAAATATCCAACCAGCAAGTTTGGAATTGATTTTGAGGGACTTTGGGACACCCTATACCTATAAAACACCCATTTGAGTAGTTAATGATGATGCTTCGAAACATCCTAAAAGCTACGTTTTAGAGCATATATAATGCATAAAATCTACTACCTCCGTCTCATAATAAGTGTCTATTTTGACTTTTCTCAATATTTTTTATTCATATTTGACTATAAATATTTTCATTTGTTTTATATAAAACTTGATGAAAAATATATCTATGGATTGAGATTTAAATGTATTTTCATTAAATATATTTTCATCCGGTATTATATAACACAAATGAAAATATTTATGGTCAAAGTTGAATATGAAAGACCGAAAAAAGTCAAAGTGGACACTTATTATGGGACGGAGGGAGTATTAAACTTTCTCTTACTTTTTTTAGGGTTAAATCCATATATTAGTAACTTGCTTTTTAATTTTTATACATTTAGGTAACGAATTTCAAATATTACTAATATCGTCATTAAACTTTCAAATTTGTTCCAATATAGGTAATATGACCGCTTGGTGCCGGTCAAAATGTCGATCATTTGTCTAGTCTTAACCGACACCAAACGGTCATATTACTTATATTCGAACAAATTTGAAAGTTTAATGTCGATATTAGTATTATATGAAGTTCGTTACTTAAATGTGTAAAAATTGAATAATAAGTTACTAGTATATGGATGATGATCTAACTAGCTCTCTCTACAACTATGGGCGAATATCATCAAATCCCGATGTTCAATATTAAATTTGTGTGTTCGTCTCTCCTTGATTGATTGGTTGGTGTTATTAAATCTCTTCGAGCGTGCTTTCTCTCTTTCATTTTGTTAATTGGGGATCTGATTTGTTTTGGGTATCAAAGTGGCGGCTACAACCATATCTTTGAATTCATTTACCAACTGAATCCTTTTATTAAGGATCTAAGGGTGTAATCATAGTCGTTGTTGGGTTCTTATCACTAATTGATTGATCAGACTGGTTGAGCTACAATTTTTCTAGGGTTTCTTGAATCGTGCTATCACTATTATATCTTTGTTTTGTCATTCATGGAAGTCGGTTAGCCTTGGGAGCTGTTTTTGCTGTTCAAATCAGTGGTGTTTTCTTGTGTGTGGGTTCTTGAGAGATGGATAATGGAGTTAAGAATGCAGATACTGGTGGAGTGAACGGTCTTAAGAGTGATTCGTTGTTGGAATTGATGAGGAAAGTTCATGAGCATAGGGACGCATCGTTACAACAACCATTAAACCCAACTTTGGGTACAAACCTTAGTCTGATAACGAGTACGCAGGAGGATGCGATCTTTGATGGAATGGGAGACAAAGAGTCATTGAATGATATGAATGATGGATCAACCGGTCATAAGTCCCTATTGGAACCGTCGGCCTGGAATGATCCAACTATACGTGGGGTTGTGAACAATGCTGTTGGGGACGAGGTATACAAATCCTTTGCTAATGTTGTTATGGCTGCACCCTCTAAAACTAGGAAGAACTTTAGAACTCTCGTAAGTAAGGAGCTTGATGATACTGATTGTTCATTGCCTATAGCTGCTATGGAGAAAGTAAAGCATGGATTGAAAAATTCTTTGGTTGTTTTTTTTGTGGGGAAGAGTGTTGCTTTCCCGTTGGTGAAGAACTATGTGTCTAACACATGGGGAAAATACGGGTCCTTGAAGATTATGCGAGATGAAGATGGCTTTTTCTTTTTTAAATTTGCGTCTCACGAGGGGTTGGTGCAAGTTTTGGAGAATGGGCCGTGGATGATACGAAATACTCTTATCATGCTTACCAAATGTGTTAATGTAAGTAATGCCTAAAAACATTATTAGTGCTAACTAATCTTTCTTAGTTTTGATCACAACAAACCATACAACACATTTAGTGTAGAAACACAAAATGAATTATTTAACTAACACTATCATCAAGGTAATAATCATATCACTAACCTTTCTTAATCATACTTAGTGATCATCAAAATGATTATCCTTAAAACTCATTTTTGCTAATAAGACAAAAGACTTTTTAATAAACTTTCTTTTTTAGAAAATGTTTTATTAAAATGGAAAATGAAAATTTGAAAATGGCATATTCCAAATGCTGTTAGAATATCCTTTGAAGGGTTCAAATACCTAAGATATTCCCACCCTACTAAAAGACAAAAAACGGAGCGGAGTCTAGTGGCGGTACCTTAAGTACCTACGCGGTACCTTAGCGATATGGTACCGCGGGGTGAGATAAGGTACCGCGCACAATAGCCGTTATAGATCCGTTGTAACTTTGTCTCCTTTAAATAGTGGGTCAAATCTCATTTTCCAGCAAGCCTCTTGGACGTTTTTCTCAGCCCTTTTTCTATTTTCTATAGCATAATCATTAGTAAATGATCACTTAATTTGTTAAGGATGTTTACATATGATTATCCTCTTGATCCCCTCCTTTACCATATCCAATGAGAAGATCACTCACTCACTAGTGTAGTGATAAAGATGAATTTATGAGCTAGTCATATTCATCATGATACCTTTGTGTTTTAGGTCAATCCAATGTATTTATGAATACTTGGACTAGTTGTGTTCATCCAAGTTATTTGTGAATACTTAGATTTGTTGTGTACATCCATTGCATATGTGTTTGCTTGGATTTGTGTTGTGTAAATCCAAGCTACATGTGTGTACTTGGATAAGTCTAGTTGAGTTGTAATAGATTTGATTAGGAGTTCTCACTAAACTATAAAGTGATGTGGTTGTGTCTTGTGAGTTCTCACTAAACTTTAAAGTGATTAGTAGTTGTGTTGTGTGAAGTTCTCACTTAGCTTCAAAGTGAAGAGTCGTGAAGATTGGTTCTAGCTTTCGATTAGAACTCGACATCTAGCCTTGTGTCGTAAAATGGTGAAGTAGGCAACGTCGTGAAGATTGGTTCTATCTTAAGATTAGAACTCGACATCTAGCCTTGTGTCGTTAAATTGTGAAGTAGGCAACGTCGTGTAGATTGGTCCTAGCTAAAGATTAGGTCTCGACATTTAGCTTAGTGTCGGAAAATAATGTAAGCAACGATGTAAGGTTTTCTCCACCGAGAAGGGAGCTTGTGGATATAGTGGAAATCTCGAGTAGGTGTACTCGAGGAGTGGAGTAGAAACGAGGATAGAGCCTCGTTGTCGAACCACTATAAATCTTGGTGTCTTCCCACTAGGTTGTTTCCTTCCTTGCTCTTTACTTATTTCATTATCATTATACTTGCTTATTATTCTTGCTAGTGCATTCCAATTTAACCTAATCATTATGCAACTTAGCTTTAAGTAAAAGATAGTTTTGATACAAACCAAATTAAAAGAAATTTTAATTTGGTCACCAATCGAAGAGAAACTATTCAACCCCCCCCCCCCCCCCTTCTAGTTTCTACAATTGGTATCAGAGCGATGGTCACTCAAGATCTTTGAAGTATATTGTACTTTAAAACTTGGATCGATCCATTGTCTCCTCAAATTAGAAGGTCTAGTTGTACTAAAGTTTCTCTTTGGTCAAAACTATGTTTTCCTTGAAAAATAGGTCTTCTAATTGATAATATTGCATCCCACTTAAGATTAGTAGCCTTTATGCATTTTAGATATACTCTTGAAATGTATCTACTAGTTTGCATCTTGCTTTGTGTAGGTACTCATAAAGATCAATCACTTAATTGGTTGTGGATTGAGTTACTTGCACTTGTAGAAGAATCATTTTCATTGATCTTTAACATCTTTGAATGATGATACCAAGATGATTGGGAATGATACTAGTCCTTGAAGACTTAGTACTCATCATAGTCATTGATTGGGCATAGTACTTATACCCTCATGGATTGCTCTTTGTGGCCAAGGTACGCTTTCGTTCTTCCACACGCCCTTTTGATCATTCTTTTGATCATTGCTTGACTATGTGCTTGTTCTCGGCATCCTTGCCTTGACATTTATTTGTGGTTTGTGCTTCTTTTCTTTATCCTCTCAAACCTTCATTGCTTGGATACTTGACTCACTATGGTAATGTAGAGTGAGTTAGTAGAAGCTTAAAGTATCAAGCATGATTTCCATAGTTTGTACCCATACGGTTAGTAGGCCCTTTGTGGGAGAGAAAGTGAATTAATACTTTGCTCATATTTTAGTTTAGACTAAGACTATTATTGAAAGTGATCTTAGTTTAGACTTGAATAATTGCTTTGTGCTCATTCATTACCAAAACCGTTTATCGTTTCGCCGGAAAGGCACGTCTTAAAACCACTATATATGACACAAGCTCTTCGTTTCAACTACTTGAAGATTGTCATTAATCCCTTGAGCATTGATCCTAGTCTTGATTCACTTCCCTTGATTTCTCTCCACTTAGTCGTTTTGCTACGAGTAGTCGTTTGTCCGTTTCGGTTCTTTTCGATCTTGATTTAACTCGTAATCCTTCTTTAAGGCATATTTCTTAGTGTTATGATGATCCAATGATATTCTAAAAGGCTCATGATTTAATTTTAAGTATTTTAGAAAAAACTGGATTTTCAAAATTTGGCGTTTTTCAGAGATAGAAACCTGCCTCTGCAGGCGGTTCCTTATCTCCGCGGCTCAAACCCGCGGTTCCTTATCGATAAGGTACCGCGGGCAGTAACTTTTGTCAGAGCGCCAGTTTGTGTTTTTTATTCTTTTTCAAACCAAAATCTCTCTCTCCCAAAAACACACAGCCGACGGGTTTTACCTTTTCCACCATTGTTGAAGCTTCCAAAACCTTCAATCACTCAAATTAATTGATTCCAAGTTGTGGGTTTCACTCATCCTTCATCTAACATCAATTAATTGTAAGTATTTTCTTTCAATTTCATCTATTTTGTTCTAGGGTTCATCCTTTCATAATTGGGGATTTTTAAAATTGAAATTGAATTAAAACCTTAATAGGAATGTGGGTTGACATGGTAATCTTACTATGATTCCTTAGGTTGATATTCATTAAGATTTCACTAAAACCCACTTGTAGAACAAATCCGAATTTAGGCTAAATGATTTTGGTTGAATTATGGATTTGAGATGAACCCATGAACAAGTAGGTAATGACATTGTTAATGCTTACCTAAAAACCTTGTTTTGAAAAACCAATGTTCTAATCCATTGTTGATCTAACATAGATCATGTGTTCTTGGTTAATGATGGAATAGACACATTGTGAACATGAAAATGATATGGAATCAATCCTATGTTTGTCAAGAAATTGATATAACACATTTTCATTTTTCGTTTTCCTTTTTGATTTTCATGTGAGTGATTGGAGAAATATTGTCTTGTGTTTGTATTTAGGTACTTAATCATGACTTCTCAATATCAAAAAGATCATCAATACACTAAAGATTATATGCCTGACATCTCCCAAACCTATGCTTCCCCCCAACTTCAAAACGCGTTTCCATCCCTTTCCACTCGTTGTTTCCATGAGGGTAGAGTCGTTGACAAGGAAATAACGGGTTATGTCTATATCCTATCTATGTTTGAGCTTTCGGGGTTTGATTGCTTGCTCAACATAGAAGAAGATATTTACCCCTTATTCCTTCTTGAATTCTTTAGCACCTACTCCATGATTAAATACAATGGACAAATCTTCATTCGTTTCGTATTGAATGATCAATTGATTCAATACTCTCTTGAATACTTTGGTCAAATTCTCGGTGTGCCATATGAAGGCACTTGTCGTTTTACGGATAAATGGAGACTTGATGCTCTCTCGGAATCCTTCGATAAACCTCTAAATGACCACACCGAAATTGATCTAGAGTTCATTCTTGAAATCGTTTCGAAAGAGCGTGATGGTAACGTTGTGAGAAGCCTTCATTCAAATGTACGAAATGTGAATCAATATGAAGTGCTCTCTAGCGACCTTAAGGATTTTATGGTTCAATGGGCCAATATCCTTGGGGAGAATGTCTTTTGTCTTGGTGGAAACCGAGATCATATCCCGGCGTGTATGGTGCATATGTTGAGTTGCATCTTTACATCCACCAAGTACAACTTGGCATTCTATATCGCTCGACGAATCAATTATGCCCTTTCGAAGCCCAAGACAAACCTTCCATATGCTATGCTTCTAACTCGCCTTTTCAAAAGGGTTGCTCATGATTTTCCCCACCTTGATCTTTCTCGCTTCTACCCGGTTCATCGGGTTATGTTGCCCATTCAAGAGGCATATGCTAGAAAGACAAGAAGTGATCGAGGATCGAGAAAATCTGTTCATCAAGAGATGGATGATGAGGACATGGACATGCCAACAAGTGATGGTGATGGCATAGGTACTAGTTCTCATTTCCACTATTCGAGTAATTCACATCCATCCTCAAACCCATTCGAGGATGAATTTGAAGACTTAGCTCCTCCTACTCATCATTCTAGTGAAGTACCGGAAGATCTCAATATGGAGCATCTTTACCGCAAAAACCTTAGAACTCGAGGGGAATTGCACGAACACCGGGTTGAATCAAGAAAAGGTTTCAAGTTCTTGGGGAATATGATCAAGGGATTGGGGAAGAAGAGAAGGTGAAAGTATTGAAGTTTTTTTTTTGGAATACATGTTGGTAAACATGTATTGTTGAACAATTTTACTTTATCTTGGATATGTATTAACTTGTGATTGCATGTTAGAATTATCATTTATATTGATCCTTAATGTTAATTATGCCATCATGTTTGTGTTTTACATAGCTTTGTGCTTGCCATATGATAGTTAGCTTATTAGATTATGATCTCTAGTTAACTTTGGCTTGTGAAACTTTTGGGAAAAATCTGGGTTTATCAAAAACTGGAATGGGAAATTTTTGAAAACCTTCTGGTCGCGGTTCCATATTGACCCGCGGTTCCTTATCAATAAGGTACCGCCGGTCCTAGATAAGGAACCGCCGACCACTGTGCACGACAGCATCTTTGCTTTACACTGTTTTCTTAATTTTGTGTAAACCTTGCATGATTTTCAGTAATAAACTGCACATTTCCTAAACTAGGGTATCTAAATTCATTATTCACCTAAAATGATTTTAACCCATTACTAGTTTGGATCATCCCCTCAACCATTTAAACCCACCTTGTTTGCCATGTTCTCCACACATCAAACATACTTCCCTAAACCTTAAACCACCCTAATCAACCATGGTGTGTACCAAAACCTCAAACACTTCCAAGACCTCCACCCCAAGAAAAACACTCAAAATAAGGGTTAAGGTAGCTAAGCCTAACTCTTCACCTTTCCTCACACCTAAGAATGAGAATGTTCCTATCCTCATTTTTTCATCACCTTCCCCACCTCTTGCACCATGCAAGACTTCTTCCACCCATGGTACTAACCACTCCATTGGTTCTACCTCCTCTTCATTCAATTCTAGAATGAATGAGCTTTCTTCACCCTTCACTCCAAGTGCACCCTTGGAAGTGACCACACAACCTCAACCAATCCAAAGCATTCCTTTTGGGAATGACTTTGATGACTCTTTGGTGACTTCACCATTTACCCCTCACAACTCACCCATTTCACCAACCTTGGAGGATTTACCTCCACATTCACCCATTTCCCCTTTGAGGAACATGCCTCCACTTTCACCCACTTCACCCTTGGAGAACTTGCCTCCTCCACCTCCACCCAACTCAAACATCCCAATTTTGGGTGTCCCTCTTTCCTTCCTCTTGGGTGATCCTTACTTTGAGTTTCAACAAACTCATGGTCCTAGATGTCCATGTTGTCTCTACAACCACTTCCTCATCCAAAACCTAAGGATGGATATGTATGGACTACATAGGGGTTTGCAAGATTTCTTACTTACTTTGTTCTCCATGCCTCCTCCTAGGAGATGAATGATAGTCATTTCATAATAAGAGTTTTCAACAACAAGCCAAAGAAAACTATTTATCTAGATTTTATGATAAGATAGCTATGTATTAGTTAGTCTTTATTTGTCTTTGTACTTGTTTCACTAATGAATGTTTTATGTTGTTGACTTATGGATTTAGGTTTGTGTGATTCTATCCTTTTGTGCACACTAATCAACTTTAATTTGAAATTAAAATGGAACCTAAATCTACCACAACCCCTAAACTTGACTAAAAATTGGTTCAAAATGATATCTAATTATTTTGTCACCCTTTGTCAAGACATTCTTTGTGAATGTGTTGCTTTATGCAACCCTAGCATATTTTGGTTCTAATAGAGGTAAAAATCCAAGATTTGCATTTTTTTGAAAAAGTCTTAGTTTTTCCCAAAACCCAGGAAAAACATGGTTTAAAGTCCTCTGGACGCGGTTCCTTAAGGACCCGCGGTTCCTTAGTGATATGGAACCGCCGGCCCATATAAGGTACCGCGGCCAGAATGTGGTTTTTAACGAATTTTTTGGTCAAAACCTTTAAACCCTATTCCCAGTCAAGATTCCTTGTTTACTCATATTGACTAAACATTCCTTGATAGTACACATTTTGTATTCAAATTCTTACCTTGATTACATTTTACTTATACCCTAACCTTGAGATTTCATTCTCACACCTTCCCAACCTTGAGAATTCATTCTCACATAACCTTGAGATATCATTCTCACACTCTCACAATGCCTAACTCCTACGTTCCTAACCTTGACATTTCTTTGTCACAACCCCACTCACCCAAAGCTTCCTCTTCCAAGCTTTCAAAGAAACCGAAAATCTCGGTTCGACCCGTTTGGGTTAAGAAGAATGAACCATCTTCGTCCAAACCACCCAAAAACCCTACCTTCTCTCCAATCAAGTATTGGAATGAGACTTATACCATAAACCCCATCACCGGAGCAAAAGAACATGTTCCACCACCACCACAGTCCTTCAATACCCCCCAACTCAATGACCTTGCAACCTTCCCAAACCTCACAAGGCATTGTGAAAACACTCCCAAACCCTTCACCCCACCACCACCAAACCCTAAGTTTGATGCCATACCCCTATCAAACGATTTTATGTTGCATCATGGATCCTCGTGTGATTGTTGCCGATTTCAACAAATTGAACTTGCTCATGTGTATGAGAAGTTAAATTTTCTTGAATTCCTCCTCACTCGACCTCCTATTCAAGTTTTCGTTCCGGTGGACAAAACTTCGAATGATGCATCGTCGTCTTTTTAGTTTTATTTTATTTTTAGAAATCTTGGAAAATATCACTATTAGACTAGCTTAGGCTTAGTGGTTTATTTTCCATATCTATTGCTTTTAGATACTCATACTATGTGTATGACTATCTTCTTTTTTGTATTATTTTTGTTGTAACTTTTGTGTTATTTGTGTGCTATCTAATTAGTTCTATTTTTTAGTTGATCTTGGTTAAATTTTTACAATTGCTTATGGGTGATTCCATCAATTCTAAAGCTTTAACCCATTGACAAGCTTATCATCTTCATTTTATTGAAGTTTGATTTTGTCAATTACCTCTTTGGACATACTTAGCAAAATACTTGCTTCTAATTTGAGATTTCTTCTCTTTCTCCCTCTCAAGTTACTCAGTAGGTAGTGATCATATATACATTGGTGTTTCTTTCCTTTCTACTAACCTTTGTGTAGCATGTCACCTTAGCTCACAAACTTGGTGCCCCGAGCAAGGGGGAGCAACCACCAAGGGGGAGCTACTAGCAAAGTTCGACGCACTTCAAAGACTTATGCTAACCTTTTTGCTACGACAAAGGGGGAGAAATGATAGTGATAAACTAGTTAATAATTCTAAAGTTTGTGTTTATACGTAAATAAGTTTATCGTTTGTCGTAATCAAAAAGGGGGAGATTGTTAATGCAAGTAATGCCTAAAAACATTATTAGTGCTAACTAATCTTTCTTAGTTTTGATCACAACAAACCATACAACACATTTAGTGTAGAAACACAAAATGAATTATTTAACTAACACTATCATCAAGGTAATAATCATATCACTAACCTTTCTTAATCATACTTAGTGATCATCAAAATGATTATCCTTAAAACTCACTTTTGCTAATAAGACAAAAGACTTTTTAATAAACTTTCTTTTTTAGAAAATGTTTTATTAAAATGGAAAATGAAAATTTGAAAATGGCATATTCCAAATGCTGTTAGAATATCCTTTGAAGGATTCAAATACCTCAGATATTCCCACCCCACTAAAAGACAAAAAACGGAGCGGAGTCTAGTGGCGGTACCTTAAGTACCTACGCGGTACCTTAGCGATATGGTACCGCGGGGTGAGATAAGGTACCGCGCACAGTAGCCGTTATAGATCCGTTGTAACTTTGTCTCCTTTAAATAGTGGGTCAAATCTCATTTTCCAGTAAGCCTCTTGGACGTTTTTCTCAGCCCTTTTTCTATTTTCTATAGCATAATCATTAGTAAATGATCACCTAATTTGTTAAGGATGTTTACATATGATTATCCTCTTGATCCCCTCCTTTACCATGTCCAATGAGAAGATCACTCACTCACTAGTGTAGTGATAAAGATGAATTTATGAGCTAGTCATATTCATCATGATACCTTTGTGTTTTAGGTCAATCCAATGTATTTATGAATACTTGGACTAGTTGTGTTCATCCAAGTTATTTTTTAATACTTGGATTTGTTGTGTACATCCATTGCATATGTGTTTGCTTGGATTTGTGTTGTTTAAATCCAAGCTACATGTGTGTACTTGGATAAGTCTAGTTGAGTTGTAATAGATTTGATTAGGAGTTCTCACTAAACTATAAAGTGATGTGGTTGTGTCTTGTGAGTTCTCACTAAACTTTAAAGTGATTAGTAGTTGTGTTGTGTGAAGTTCTCACTTAGCTTCAAAGTGAAGAGTCGTGAAGATTGGTTCTAGCTTTAGATTAGAACTCGACATCTAGCCTTGTGTCGTAAAATGGTGAAGTAGGCAACGTCGTGAAGATTGGTTCTATCTTAAGATTAGAACTCGACATCTAGCCTTGTGTCGTTAAATTGTGAAGTAGGCAACGTCGTGTAGATTGGTCCTAGCTAAAGATTAGGTCTCGACATTTAGCTTAGTGTCGAAAAATAATGTAAGCAACGATGTAAGGTTTTCTCCACCGAGAAGGGAGCTTGTGGATATAGTGGAAATCTCGAGTAGGTGTACTCGAGGAGTGGAGTAGAAACGAGGATAGAGCCTCGTTGTCGAACCACTATAAATCTTGGTGTCTTCCCACTAGGTTGTTTCCTTCCTTGCTCTTTACTTATTTCATTATCATTATACTTCCTTATTATTCTTGCTAGTGCATTCCAATTGAACCTAATCATTATGCAACTTAGCTTTAAGTAAAAGATAGTTTTGATACAAACCAAATTGAAAGAAATTTTAATTTGGTCACCAATCGAAGAGAAACTATTCAACCCCCCCACCCCCTTCTAGTTTCTACAAAATGGTCTCTCAATATTTCATTGGCGAAAGATAAAGTTACTAAAGTGCTTGTGTGGGTAAAATTACACAAAGTTCCTGTAATGTCATATTCCGAAGACGGACTTAGTATAATAGCCACTCAGATTAGAAAATTGGTGATGCTTGATGCTTACACTAGTTCATGTGTGATGACTCTTGGGGTCGAATTGGTTTTGCACGGACTCTTATTGAGGTGAGTTCGGATAAACCTCTAAAACGTGAAGTGACGATGGCTATTCCGAATGAAGACGGTGACGGTTTTACAAAAGAATGTATTAAAGTGGAATATGAATGCCAGCCTCCACTATGTTTAGATTGTAAAAATTTTGGGCATAATCATTAACAATGTCCTAAGCGTATAGTTACTAAGGATAAAGAGAAAGTGGTTGTACCATGTGATAGTTTTACTGTGGTCAACAACAGAAGGAAGAATAAGGGTATGAAGAGGCAAGAAAATAATGAGTAGCATGTTTTGGGCTTGAAACTCAATAAACCAAAGCCAAAGTTTGCGTATGGAAATAAAGAAGAAAGAAACCTGAAGGTAACAATCACCGTGAAAAAGGGAAGGAATAATCTTGAACATGTTAAACATGTTTAGTTCGCTCCAAAAGGAGGAGGACTTAGGTGTTCAAACAGAGGTGGGGGAAACAAGAAAGAGACATACTCAGGTTCCCAAAGCGGCTTTGGGGAACTTGAGTGATAGTGATAGTGAAGTTGATGAGATCTTAGCTAAGCAGAGGCCGAATATGACAAAACAAGGGGCAAGCACTCCTTCTAGCGATATTCCCCATGTTTAGTGTAGCTACCTAGAACATAAGGGGATTGAACCGAGCCCCGAAGCAGTCCGAGGTTCGTCATGTGGTGAACGAAAATCAGTTGAGTGTTTGTGGAATTTTGGAGTCGCATGTTGATGTTGTTGTTCTTGCCAAAGTATGTTCTAAGGTTTTTAGAGCATGGAGTTGGAATTTTAATGCTAATTGGTGCGATAAAGGTTGCCGTATTATCCTTGGATGGAATTATGATGAGGTCAAGTGATGGTGATCGCCCAATCTAAGCGGGCTATGCATGTGAAGATTACTCATCGTCACGATAATAAGAGTCTTTTTTGCTCCTTTATATATGCGGGTAATTTGCAGGGGGAAATACGATATATATGCGAGGAGTTATGTTATCATAAGAATGTTGTTCGTGGGATGCCATGGATTCTAATTGGCGATTTTAATGTCACGCTGAACATGGAAGATTTTGTTACTAGGCCTTCAAGATTGTCATCTGCCATGAGAGAGTTTAAAGATTGTGTCGAGAGTGTGGAGGTTTTTTATCTTAACTGTTGCGGTTTACATTACACGTGGAATCAAAAGCGAGGGTGATGGTTTATTGAAGAAGTTGGATCGTATCATGGGTAACGTGGAGTTTGTTTATCAATTTCCAGGGGCGTATGCAATTTTTCAGCCTTTCAGACCATGCTCCTGTTGTTCTTAAGCTTCATTCTCTCACCGTGCGAAAGCCTAAGCCATTCAAATTTTATAATTTTCTAACATATAAAGGCAATTTTGGTGATATTGTTGCCGATACTTGGAATACATCGGTTGCGGGATGCACTTTGTTTAAAGTGGTGCAAAAGCTCAAGTTATTGAAGAAGCCTTTACGCAAACTGTTACAAGATCAAGGGAATTTACATGAAAGAGTGGTTCGGCTGCACCATGAGCTTGACGAGGTTCGAAAGGCGCTTGATCGTGATCCGTCGAATTCTACTCTTCGTGAGGAAGAATCAATATATGTTCAAGTGTTTAATGATGCTAAAGTCGACGAAGAGAGGTTTCTGAAACAGAAAGCAAAAATAGATTGGTTAGAGGTGGGTGACACTAATTCTGCTTATTTTCACAAATCCATAGAAAGTAAATGCCATCGTAGCCATATTGACGCAATTTTTTATGCTAATAATGATATGATCGCGGGGATGGCTATTCCGAACGTGTTTGTTACTCATTATGAAAATTTCCTTGGTTCAAGTTTGCCATGTGAGAACTTGAACGAGGAGGGGCTGTTTGTAAAGAGGGTGTCGAACCAAGTCGCTGTGCAAATGGTTAGAACGGTGCTTAATGATGAAATAAAACATGCGAATTTCGATACTGGAGATGATCGTGCTCTGGGTCCGGATGGTTTTACGTCCGCCTTCTATAAAAAGGGTTGGGATACTATCGGAATGGATGTGTGCAATGTTGTGCGTGAATTCTTTGAGAATGGGATACTTCTCAAAGAAATTGATCATACGTTCCTTGCTTTGATCCCTAAGGTACCAACGCCCCAAAAAGTTAACGATTTTAGGCCAATTTCCTGCTGTAATGTCATTTATAAGTGCATTAGCAAGATTTTGACTAACCGGCTTAAGGATAAGTGATAACCAATCAGCTTTCATTCCAGGACGTTGCATCTCGGATAACATTCTTATTACCCAAGAGTTAATGTGAAGTTACCATCGTGATCGAGGCCCTCCTCGTCGTGCCTTTAAAAATGATATTCAAAAAGCATATGGTACGGTTGATTGGGGTTTTTTAGAGGTTATTCTCGTGATGTTTGGTTTTCATCCTACTATGGTTAGGTGGGTTATGGTATGTGTTACTTCGGCCCCCTTCTCATTGTGTATTAATGGAGACGTTCATGGGTATTTCAAGGGAAAAAGAGGGCTACGACAAGGAGACCCGATGTCACCTTACTTATTTACTCTTGTTATGGAGGTCCTTACGCTAATGCTTCATCGTAGAGCTCGTATTACGGAGGGGTTTCGTTTACATAAGTATTGTGAGGAGATTGGCATTATTAATGTTTGCTTTGCGGATGACTTATTTATTTTTTCTCGATGAGATGTGGAATCGGCGAAAGTTATTTTAGACTCTTTTGAAGAGTTTAAGTTGGTCTCGGTCTTGGTACCTAGCATCCCTAAGAGTATAGCTTACTTTTGTAATGTGTTAAACCACGTTAAGGTGGAAATTCTTGGTCTATGCCTTTTGTGGAAGGCACACTGCCTACGACGTACCTTGGTGTTCCTCTTATTTCGTCACGGCTGTTAACTAGAGATTGTAAAGTTCTAGTTGAAAAAGTCAAGGATCGTGTGGGGAACTGGAAGAACAAGTCTTTATCGTCGGTCGTCTTCAACTTTGTAAGTCTGTTTTATCATCCATGCTTGTATATTAGGCATCCGTTCTTGTTATTCCTAAAGGAATTATTGATGATATTCACCAAGTTATACATGGGTTTTTATGGTTTAGTGGTGACTATCGTCAGGGAAAGGCTAAAGTTGCTTGGGAGGACATTTGCCTTCCCAAGAACGAAGGGGGTCTTGGTTTGCGTAGTCTTGAGTTGTTTAATATTGCATTGATGACTACGCATATGTGGAATATTGTTTCTAATAAAGATTCACTTTGGGTTCGGTGGATTCATATGTATAAATTGAAAGGGCGGTCTTTTTGGGATGTTAGTATTAAACCGGATGCAAGTTGGGGCAGGATAAAATTGCTTCAAATGAGAGAGGTAATTAAACCTTTCTTATGGATACAATTAGGAAATGGGAACACGGCTTCATTTTGGCATGATCGATGGTGCAATCTAAGTCCTCTCAATCGGTTCTTGACTCCTCGGGATATTAATCGAGAGGGTTTATCTCTTAATGATTCAGTATCGTCCATGGTTTCTCATGGCTCATGGTCTATGCCACAAAGGTGGTTTCTCAAAGCGCCTGATTTGGTGACCCTTCCGGTACCAAACCTTGTTGCTGATCAGCGAGATACAATTAAATGGCGGTGTGCGGACGGGAGTTTAGTTGATTTTAGTGTTCATTACGCTTGGGAGGCTATTCGTCCAAAGCAAGCTACTGTTGAATGGCATAGGCTGATTTTGTACTCACATGGAATTCCAAGACATTCTTTTCATGTGTGGCTAATTATGCGTCGAAGCCTTAAGACACAAGATAGATCATTTCCATGCGACGTCGGGCCAAATGCTAATATTCAGCATCTTATGTGCCCTTTATGTGAGTCTCAACCAGACTCGCATGAGCACCTATTCTTCGAATGTTCTTTTTCGTCGCAGGTTTGGAGTTATGTGCGTGATCTTGCGGGAATGGACTTGGTACCACCGGTGTTGGAGGATATGATGCAATGACTGATTCCAAGAGCGTCCAAGCGAAATGTGAAAAGTATTATCGGAAGATTAATCTTTGTCGCAACGGCTTATGCTATTTGGATTGAAAGGAATAAGAGATTATTTAAAAGTGGAAGACGGAAGCCGGATGATATTAGAGATTTTATCATGGTGACGGTTCGGCTTATGCTTATTACGTTTCGGTTCAAGAATACTACCAATGTTCAGCGTATTTTGTCCCGATAGAGGATGCCGAATGGATTTCGAATCTATGGAAGTTATCTAAGTTAGGTCATTTATGTTGTTTAGTTGTTTTATTGTTTGTTTAGCTCCGTGTGGTTTGTCACACTTGAGTTAGTGTTGTTTCAAGCTTGCTTGAGGTTAATGTGACATTCAGTCATATTCCATTCATCCATTGTACTCAAACGTTTATTCTATGACTAATAGATTTACCGAGGTAACCCTTTACCCAAAAAAAAGTTACTAGTATATGGGCATAACCTTACTTTTTAAACTACAAGCTTAGTGTGGATAACAAGAATAATGATAAACAGCTCTGTAAGCTGGATGGGCTCGTGGGCCAAAATGTAAGCATGTAGATGAGCAATCTGGATTAGTCCAGGCCCAATAAACTTTGCCTACTTTGAGACTGTTGATAAAAGTACAAACATAAAACCTAATGAATCTTGAAATTAGTAAAAGGCAAGCGATACAAGATTAGTCAAAAAGCATATAATCTTTTTGACTTTTAGTAATGAACTGAAGCAGTAGCCGTAACATAATAAGCGATAGAAAATAAGCTATGCACGAAGCACAATATCCCTCCAATGGAAAGAAAATGATGATGAGATAATCCACACGAAGCATTTGTTTTGTGGTTTGCTTTCGTCCCAATCACTAGCATTCCCAATCCAACTGCCAATATGATCCTGATGTGTTGCACAAAAGACTAGTTGGGTTAACTAAAGTTGTATAGTAAGAAAAGAAAGTGGCATAAAAAAATTATTATGGTTAATGGTTGCACATACAAAAGAAGACAGTTTTGAAAAAAAAAATTGCAATTCGTGACTTAAAATTGAGTGTAACCCGTTCTCAGGGCCGTCCCGGAGATTTTGAGTGTCCTGGACGGTAACTAAAAAAGGCCCCTAAAAAATTATGTGAGAAAGAAAATTTATCGTTATCAATGCTAAATAAAATTGCAAATATCCAAAATATACTAATCGATGCTAATTTTTTTTATAAATATCCTAAAATAATATTACAAAGACCATTTTAACTTAACTTAAGTGTATAAATGAGTAGTGCTATTAAAAAATGTACAATTAAATTGGGTTTATAAAAATTTTGGTGCCCCTCTAAAATATGGGGCCCTGTGCCATGGCCCATATTGCCCTTGTCCATCTACGGCCCTGCCCGTTCTATACCCGGCTCTCGCGTAAGTCTATCACTGCTCGTGATATTTTAGCGGCATGTGCACTAAATACACTAAAAAGGCCCTTGTAAAGAACCCATCTTATTTCTAGATAAAGTCGAAAACAATTAAGATCTGTCAAAAACTTGTAAATATGGCAAAGTACTCATAAACTTATACTTCCAGTAATATATAATATCATGACACAAAGATGGATTGTTTGCAACATGCAACATTAAAGCAGTTTTATAAATATTTGTTAGATGATCAATGTGACATGTTTAAATATAAGATAGGGTAAAAAGAGTACCATGTAAAGAAAAGTGATAGCAAAGATAATTGTCTCCCAGTAGAAGCTTTATGGATCTCATCATGGCTACAAGCAGTGCAACCACTTAGCAAATTGGCCAACACATGGGCTATAATCAACAGCACTATTGCAGCAAATCCAAGCTTATATGCTTCTTGGCTTGGTTCTTTGCACTCAAACAACCATAATCTCAAATGCTTCTCCTATATTTAACACACAAAAATAAGAAACTTTATTCGTACAAGTCCAATGAGAGTACAATGTAGTTATGATCAAACCTGATTTTGGGCAGCTTCTGCTTTGATACCAAGAATACCAGCAGCTATATCCAATGCAATAATGAGAAAACAGACAAATGCACCAACACCTTTGTTAACCATTGTAAGATCAGAAATGCATGCAACAAATGGTAGGGAATGTTGAGTGTTTTAAAGATGAAGATGGTTATGGGATCAAGTGTTTAAAGGTGTTTAATACTAGTATATGGGCTTCATGTGGAAAAGGGAAAAGCTTGTTTCTTTTGGAATAGTTTTTCAAGAGGGTTTTCTGCATGCTTTGG
Source organism: Glebionis coronaria (assembly GCA_025667525.1). Classification (NCBI taxonomy): domain Eukaryota; kingdom Viridiplantae; phylum Streptophyta; class Magnoliopsida; order Asterales; family Asteraceae; genus Glebionis; species Glebionis coronaria. The sequence goes on along the minus strand of CM046877.1, from coordinate 123,636,469 downwards.
AGTAGTAGTGCTTTTTGTTGAAAAAAATTTCATCTTGGATTCTTTGCAAGGGTAACAAGAAAAGTAGGGTATAACACAGCTAATCAGGAAGTGGGTCGTGTCTAAAAGCATCTGATACTTTCTTTGATTGGTAGAAAAACAACCCATATCAGTAAGTGTGCATAGATGGGCGGAGCTAGAGCATAATCATTTGGCGCACAAAATTCTTAATACGAATTGTTATATCACAAGTAATTTGATATCGAGTTCATCTTAAAAAAATCAAAATTTTTATCAAATGTGTAAGTTACACGATAAAATTTTATCAGGTTCTCATGAATTCCTAAAAACCCCTTAGCTTCGCCTGCATACATTGATGAATTGATTTATTAACCCTGTGCTTTACTCTAATCTACGTAGATACAATTATCTAATGTTACGTGCAATCTTTATAAAATGAGGCCCTAAACACGTCAAAATATATTTGGTATGCAAACAATTGTTATTCAAAATTGAAAATTGGTGAATGCTTACAAAATTATGTTTAGAAGTTTAATATAGACCTAATAAAACAATCTTAACCTTACATTTTTTTAGTCTATCAACATTCATCATTTTTTTTAAAATTGAATATCACACAAACTATTAATCGTTACGTAAAACGAAACATACTATCGCGACAAGAATTAAATCATCTTTCTAAAGAGAGGCACATGTATATACTTCGGACAAAGTTTTTTTTTTCTCTGAGAAAATCATATATGGTTCGTATCATGGATCATATATGATTTTCTGAAATCATATATGATTCGTAATATGAATCATATATGATTTTCTCATAAAAAAAGTTCGTCGAAAGTTTATACATGCGCCCTCGTTAGAAAGATGATTTAATTCTCGTTACAATGGTATATTTTTGTCGTTTGATGATTTATCGTTTGTGAGATATTTAATTTTTTAAAAAATGATGAGAATAGTTTTTTTTTAAATGAGTGATTGTGATTGGTTAATTGAGTTAATGTTATATTATGGTTGTGTTTCGTGAATAGCTTTTAGAAGCATTTAGGAGCGGTGAGCGATGAGTATTGAGCGTTGTGAAATTTAATGTTCGTTTGGCAAGCTTTTAAGAGCGGTGGCTATTTTTTCGGAATGCGCAATTTCCAATGCTCATTGAAGTAGCATTTGAGAGCATTGGGCATTAAGAAGATGTATTACATAATATATTTACAAATACAGCTATATTACCAAACGTCTTTATTAAAAAATACAACTACTGCTCACAACCGCAACTCACAGCTACTGCTATTTCTGCCAAACATAGCCTATGTGTATACATTGATCTCAACTCACTAACATGTACCCTTTTCCTTTAGAGAAAGGTATTATCGAGAGGTAACCTCTTTTTATTTTGGTTTTACGGTTGCCACATCAGTACCATATCACATCAAAACAACTAACAAAAGCATTTCTGTTTCATGTTATTTTTCTCTCCATTCCACTTTGGCCCCACCCACTATCTTTACTTTTTTCATTTTCATTTTTACACAAATTAAAATTCGTTTCGTTCAAATAAAAATTATAGATACATAAATAAAAATACAATATATAATTAGAAATTCGATATCAAACCTAAAAAATATACGAAAATAAATAACGAGGACAAACTAATTTTGTCCCGAATATTTTCCCATTATTTCTTCTTGCTTCTTTTGGACAAACGACCTCTTTGGTTCAGACATTGACTCGGGATCAACGTGAGAAACTGGAACTCGGATATCTCCATCATCTTGATTTCCTTTCCTTTATTGCCTCGTATGCGGATTAACCGGCGACCCATTTTTGATGCAATGCATCGTTTAGTATGTCCTTCGTAGACCCCGAGGTCCTCCGTCGGTGCTCCCAGTTGTTTCAAATTTGGTCTTCTTGGCGGGTCAAGCTTTTCCAGCGGGTCGAGGACGAGCATCAGGACCAAATATATCCGTATAATCATCCACATCAACGCTTTTTGCCCTGTCCCAATTTGGGTGTTGTCTGAAGATCCTCCACGCGTGTTCGTGAGCGAACTTTTTCCCCTTAAAAAAATAACTATATTCGTCCTTCGCATGTTTCAAAACATCATCGGCTTTCATACGAATTTTACGATTTACTCATTTGTAAATCACGTTAAACTTTTGAGATTCAGAGTGCAACCGAATCCATTCCCCATAATTATATTCTTGGTACGAGGCATGTCGGTTGTAGACTTATTGAAGTCTGCAAGAATGTGTCCCCCAAAACAATCAAGGTTTTGATCATTTCGAATGTCGGGTTCTCCAATACTCCAACACAACACTTGCACAATAGTATTTCTTCATCACGATTCCAACGTACGACGGTCTGAGTCTCTCTCTCTTTCTTCGCTCGTCGTAATACGGGGAAGCCTCGACGAAGAGGGAGGGTCGGTGTAGTGGAGGAGACCGACGAAGGCCGGCGAGCACGTCAGCTCAACTCGGCGAGCCTCTCCTCTCCGCCATACCATTTCCTCTAATTCAGTAATATGCCTTTGTACTAAAAATTGGAATATCTCAAATCTTCAAACATTAATAACTTGATGACAGGGGACAAAAAATAAATTAATAGCTATAAGAGCAAGTTGTGTCACCTCACATCAAAGCAACTCACAAAAATACCTCTTTTTAATAACATTTCTTTCTCATTTTCACTTTCGTTCCACCACTATTTTTTTTTAATTTTCACACAAAATAAATTTTATTTCAATAAATAAAAATACAAATACATAGATAAAAATAAAATAAGAAATTTAAACTACTACGAAAATAAGAATACAAATACAAAAAAAATTACAATAAATACACTAGTTATTTTGGGGTTGATTATGAGTCCACACATGCTCAATAAGACTCCGTTGAAGCCTTGCATTTATTGGTTTGTCACGAAGTTATTTTCGATTTCTCCGACGGATTGTACATCGCTCGACCTATGTCGTTATTATATTTTGTCGTGGATAGACGTAAACTTCACCCATTTCGGATATCGCATGCCCTTGGTTTTTCAAAATCATACATGCAATATGATGCACATGTACATGATTCTTCGTAACTTGTTGACACTCCAAGCACGCGCTAGTTGAGCAATAATACATTATCTTCCTTGTAGGACACCAAATGCCCTTTTAATATCTTTCGGGCAATTTCTTGGCACCATTTAAACAAACCGCTATTAGCATCGCGTGCAACAGTGAATGATTTCACAAACATTGACCATTGTGGGTAATTCCCGTAAGCAAGGTAGTACATTCTATCAAATGTTTGCCCGTTTACAACGTATGGGGCCTCTGGTTCGTTTTCAACCAAAAGTTCGTCGAATAAAGGAGAATGATGCAGAACGATAATATCATTATTGGCACATGCAACCCTGAAAAATGCATGCCAAATCTACAAAAATCATATGATGCAACAACTTCTAGTATTATGGTTGGGTATTTTTTGTGACGCCCCCAAATTGAGTCAACGCAGCGGAAAATAATATTTGGGTGTCACGTAGGTGGATCAACAGCAGACAGAACATAGAGCAACATATAAAAGATTATCCTTACATTTATTACATGATTGAAAGTGCAAATAGTATTACAGTAGTCTTTAACATTGTCTAAAAGTTTAAATTTATTCCCAATTTATAAAACCCCAGATGAGCTCTATAAATGCAATCTATCATGATGCTTGACTTCACGCACACCATTACCTGCTTCAGTTACCTGAGAAAACATGCTTAGAAAGTCAACATAAAGTTGGTGAATTCACATGTTTAATTAAGTTAAGTTTGGACAGTAGATATTCCCAGAAGTAGTAATGCACAAAGCAATAATACTTAAAAGTGATTACATTTCCATATTGCCCGAAACTGAAACTTGACAGTTAAGTCCTTAACAAATAAGGACCCTTCGCCATATAAGGCACCCAGAACAAAATAAGTGCTGACATGTGAAACATCTGTTGTCCCGGCCGAGGCACAGTGAGCATGACTCACCCAGATGGGGACGGTCAATCCCAAATAGATCTATTTATAACATTCAGGTAATTCAATAATTCTAACAGTTTCGGATGCACGGGTCATGCTGTTCATCTACAATAGGCATGGTAATCAAAGGTTTCACAGTTCAATCTATGTCCATAAAATCAAATATGTTGCATGTTTTCTTCCCCATGAAAAGGTTTAAAAGTTTGTCAATATATAAAGTGGGGCCATGAACTCACCTCAGTAGTACAGCAATAAGTCAGAAGATAAATCTGATAAGGATGCTCACGATACAGTCAATGACCTAAATAATTACAAGGTCTCAGTAATTGCATAACATAATGCATAAAGGTTCCAGAATCAATCTGTACATGTTTAAACGGGTTTAAGTATTTAATTACAATACTTGTAATTTGTTCGTCGTAGTACAAGTCCTAATAGTATTTATTTTAGGTGTAAAATAAATAATAAGGTTTAATTAATTAATTCGCTTAATTAATATTTTGCACTTACGTTGTTATAAAACACTTTAAGTATTCATATAGGATGGTTTTATATACATTTAAAGTGATAGGAAAATAAATATAATTAATTAATTTATTTATTAAGTTAACCATTTATATAAGTAAGGTTTATAAAGGTATAACATTTATTTAAAATCCAAGCTTACGTAAGATTCACATTTATTAAATTATAGGCTTGAAAAATACAATTGTTACATTTATTTAAGTTTTACGTTTAAATAATGACTTAAAATATATAAGGTTTTAAGGTTCGTAATAATTATATAAAAATACGTTTTAGTCCTTTTAAATAAACGGATACTCGCGATTAAATTACTTTTATACCCCTAGGGTTTCTAAATCTTTCAAGTATTTACGGTTTTGGTCCCTCCTAGTTACACGTGTAACTAGGGTTTCTTAAAGTTTCATAAAGTGTCAATTTTGGTCTTTATAGTATGCGGCATATTCTAGGGCTTATAATAGTTTCACTTAATGGCAGTTTTAGTCCCTAAAGTTTCGGCTAGTATTAGGGTTTATTATAAGTTACATTTATGCCCCCTAGGGCTTGTTTAGGTTTTGGCTTTAGGCAGGTTTAGTCCCTAGGGTTGCTTAGTGTTTTAATAAGTTTAGTAACTTGACACTTTTAGTCCCTAAGGTTAATATTATGTCACGGCTTGTGTCCAAAGTAGTCTTTAGGCTTTCCAAAGTTTACACAACTTACCCTAATATTTTAGTAATCTCTTTTTAGTCCTTTTAAACTTTACAAAGTTTCGGATATGTTTAAAACACACCCTTGGACTCTCGGCATATTTTTAAAAGTGGATCAAAGTTTATGTTTTTGAAATACCAAGTTCTACACTTATTCATTTAGATCCCTTTTACTTACTAAAATTACATTTTAGTCCGAAAGTATTATTTACGCCATTTTTAACCCAAAAGTTTATATATATACTATTTTAGTCCAAAACTTCTTAGATCTATCCAAAATAATCATAGATCTATATTTTTAACATGTAACTTTATAAAATCATATTTTGACACTAAGAGTCTTATAAAACATTTATTTAATAAAAATGATTATTTATCTAGGCAAAGTATTATAGTGAGCTTAAACTAATCTTATAAGGCCTAGTAGTGATCTTAATATTTTAAGGCACCTAATAACATGAAGCTATTATTTCTAGTTATATAATATTACAAGATCACTCAAAATCATAATATGAGCTTAAAGCTCACGTCCCATTTTATTTGCATGGTTAGGTTTTCATAATTTTATAAGTTAAACAAGGTCATGTTGATATGTTCTTCCAAGTTGACAAGTTTTTACATCAAGTTTTGTCATATATAAAAATGAGCCGTGGGTTTCACTTAGGTTTTTAGGGTTTCTATACTTGTTTAAATGTTAACTTTACCAAGATAAACATGTACACATCAATATATATGAATGTAATGTATTAGAAAAGATAGGTTTTAACTTGGACTTACTTGTTTAGTTAGGTTTAGGAATGATATGAAGATGAATATAGACAAGTGACAAGTTTTCAACAATGGAGGTCTAGGAAGATGCAAACATGCCGTGGGCTTTAAGGATTCTTCTAGGGTTCTTGTTCTTGCTTCAATGATCAAGGTTTCTTGTAGGTTGAGCTTAGGATTAACCTTTAGGTTGTAGAAGACATAGTATAGGAGTAGTAGTAGAGCTTGAAGGTTTGAAAATGGTGGTTTGGGGTGTTTAGCCGTAGGTTTTAGAGAGAAAGAGTGAAGTGAGATTGGAAAATATAATGTGTTGTGTGTTGTGTGTTTGTTTCGGCTTAAGAAGAAAGAGAAAGATCAAATGTGATCTTGGTACCTAGTACTAAAGATATATCCTAGATATGATGTATCTAGTTGGGATACTCCTTGGTTGATTTCAACATGTGGCAAAAACTAGCAACTCCTTCCTTTTCCATTTTTGGTTCCAACCGTGTGGTTTGCTAAGTCAAATGGGGGACAAGGTCTTACATGGCATAGTAGTATGCATGGGGTTTGAGTGTGTAAGTGACTAAGTATGCTTTGTGTAAGCAAAAGCATGGTTAGGTTAGTGTGTTAGTGGTATAAACATGATTACTTGTAGGGTAGATAGCAAATGATGGTAATGCATGCATGCATACATACACACGATACATATTAGGCATGGGAAGGGTTTTGGGTAAATTTTGCCAAGTGTTGTATGATAATAATAGTCATTGTATATTATTATAGGTACTTGTTGTGTTGTAGGTATTTTTGTTGAAGTTTTTAGATAACTTAGTGAAAGTGTATTATTAAATACATTACTAAAATTAATTTACTTTATTAAAGTAAATAGGTGAAAATGTAAAATAATATACATTGTTTCTAAAGTGTTTAGGCATTTAATCCTTTTAAGTGTTATATGTAAATATGTACATATAAAAATAATTCAAGTACTTAATAAAATAAATTAAGTAAGGTTACAGTTTTATCTCAAATATGTACTGAGGTGATGAATTTCATTATTCAATCAAGGGGCCAGTCAATTGCCAAGGTAGTCAACAAATGACTAAAGGTTCATGTGTTATTCAATCAAGTGGCCAGTCAATTGCCAAGGTAGTCAACAAATGACTAGAGGTTCATATGCTATTCAATCAAGTGGCCAGACAATTGCCAAGGTAGTCAATAATGACTAAAGGTTCATATATATATAAAATAAATATGAAAGGTAGTATGACAATAGGTATATGATAATTAATAATTCATATAAAGGTGAAATTATGTAAATTCCAAATATAAATAGTACTACCGTTGACAAAGTCAATGAGGGTAAAAACAGAGGTTTTACAGCACCATCCCGTTATTTTAGCTTTGTCCTCAAAGCTTAAGATGAAGCCATTGGTCAGGTGAACAAGTGTGGATACTTGGTCTTGAACGAGTCTTCTCGTTCCCAAGTGAACTCAGGGCCTCTCCTAGAGTTCCAACGTACTTTGACCAACGGGATGTGACTGCGTTTCAACTTCTTAACTATCCTCTCCATGATTTCTATTGGTTCTTCTACAAACTGGAGTTTGTCGTCAAATTGAACTCCTTCCAATGGCATAGCCAATGGTCCTTCAGCATAAAACTTCTTTAGGTTAGAAACATGAAAGGTAGAGTGCACCCGACTCAGTTGCTGGGGCAACTCTTAACGATGCGCTACTTCCCCGATCCTGGCTATTACTTTGAAAGGGCCAACATAACGTGGATTCACTTTCCCACGTTTGCCAAAACGTACAACACCCTTCCAAGGTGATACCTTGAGCATAACACGGTCACCTACTTCAAATTGCATAGGTTTGCGTTTCAGGTCCGCGTAGCTCTTTTGTCGATCGCGAGCAGCTTGAATTCTTTGTCTGATGAGGACAATCTTGTCAGTAGTCTCCTGGATTAACTCGGGTCCAGTGAGCTGAAATTCACCTACTTCTGCCCAGCACACAGGCGAACGACATTTGCAACCGTACAGTGCTTCAAAAGAGGCAGCCTTAATGCTAGCATGATAACTGTTGTTGTAGGAGAATTCCACTAAAGGAATATGGTCAACCCATCCATTTCCAAAATCAATCACACATGCTCGTAGCATGTCCTCTAGAGTCTGGATGGTTCGTTCACTTTGACCATCAGTCTGCGGATGATAAGCAGTTCTCATATCCAAATTAGTACCTAAGGCTCGTTGAAAAGCCTTCCAAAAGTTTGACGTGAACCTACCATCTCGATCACAGATTATCGACACTGGTATTCCATGTTTGGTCACAATCTTCTTCAGGTACGTCTTCGCTAGTTTGGCAAGGGGATCATTCTCCCTAATCGGCAGGAAATGAGCGGACTTGGTGAGTCGGTCGACGATTACCCATATAGTATCGTAACCGTGAGATGACTTTGGGAGTTTGGTAACGAAGTCCATAGTGATGTTTTCCCATTTCCATTCCGGTATCTTGGGTTGTACAAGTAAACCCGATGGTCTCTGGTGTTCAGCTTTGACACGAGCACAGGTCAAATATTTCTGAACGTAGGTGGCAATGTTGGCTTTCATATTTGGCCACCAATATAACTTCTTCATATCCTGATACATCTTTTCAGATCCAGGATGTATAGAATATTTAGACTTATGAGATTCGTGCATGATCAAGTTCCTCAAATCTCCATAACAGGGTAACCAACATCGTCCGTGAAGGCATAGGGTTCCGTCTGCTCTAGGCTCTAACTTTTCTTTGCTAAGATCAGTTCTGAGCATTCCCCCGACATCTTCCTTCACGAGGTTTTCAGGAAATTGGGCTTGAGTCTGAGCTTCTAAAATTTGTTTGGGTAAATCCAAACTGATTGTCATCACCAATGCCCGAACTCTCATAGGAAGGTCCGTTTCTTTACGACTTAAAGCATCAGCAACCACGTTTGCTTTTCCCGGGTGGTATTTGATCTCGCAGTCGTAGTCACTCAATAACTCAATCCAACGGCGTTGTCTCATGTTCAACTCCTTCTGATCCAATATGTGTTGCAAACTTTTGTGGTCAGTATGCACTGTGCACTTCGTTCCGTATAGGTAATGCCTCCAGATTTTGAGAGCAAAAACTACGGATTCCAAGTTCTAGATCGTGAGTGGTGTAATTCTTCTCATGCTTCTTCAGTTGCCTTGAAGCGTAGGCAATCACTTTCATCCTCTGCATCAATACGGCTCCTAAGCCTTTGTGCGAGGCATCACAGTATACAACGAAATCATCGTTGCCTTCAGGCAAGGCCAGTATAGGTGCACTGCATAACTTCTGCTTGATCAGTTGGAAAGCTGATTCTTCCTTCTCTCCCCACTCGAACTTTATTCCCTTCTGTGTAAGTTTGGTCATCGGTTTGGCTATCTTGGAAAAATCTTCAATGAATCTACGATAGTATCCGGCAAGGCCTAAAAATTGGCGGATCTCCGTTGGTGATTTAGGAGATACCCAATCCTTGACAGATTCGACCTTTGCTGGATCCACATGAATACCGTCACAATCGATGACATGACCAAGGAATTGCACTCTAGGAATCCAAAATTCACATTTGGAGAATTTGGCATAGAGATGCTCCTCCTTGAGTACCTTTAGTACTTGTGCAAGATGTTCCCCATGTTCTTGTTCGTTCTTGGAATAAATGAGTATGTCGTCGATGAAGACTATCACGAATTTATCCAGGTAGGGTCTGCACACACGGTTCATAAGGTCCATGAAAATAGCTGGTGCATTGGTCAACCCAAATGGCATGACCTGGAATTCGTAATGGCCGTAACGGGTTCTAAAAGCTGTCTTTGGAATATCTTCCTCCCTGACTCGTAGCTGGTGGTATCCAGATCTCAAGTCAATCTTGGATTACACACTTGACCCTTGCAGTTGGTCAAATAGGTCGTCAATACGAGGAAGCGGATAACGATTCTTCACAGTTAACTTATTCAGCTCTCTGTAATCGATGCACATTCGAAAAGAACCATCTTTCTTTTTGACAAATAACATAGGAGCTCCCCATGGTGAGGAACTGGGTCGTATAAATCCTTTGTCAGACAGTTCTTGAAGTTGCTCAGCTAATTCCTTCATCTCTGATGGTGCCAACCGGTATGGAGCTTTAGCTACAGGTGCTGCTCCGGGAATCAAGTCAATTTGAAATTCCACTTGCCGAGTCGGTGGTAAGCCTGGCAACTCATCAGGAAAGACTTCTGGAAAATCTCGGACAATGGGTACGTCCTTGATTTGCTTCTTCTCGGGTTTTTCTTCTCCATCTGTTCGAGAAATATGGGCCAAGAAGATAGGACATCCTCTCAACAAATATTTCTGAGCTTTGGTACAAGAGACAACACTAAGTCTAGTGTCAGCGAGGTCGGTGTTACCGTCACCTCGAATGATTAGAGTTTCGTTTCCCCATGGAATACGGACTAGCTTCTCGTCACAAACAATGACTGCGCGGTATCTTGCTAACCATTCCATGCCGATAATAATATCGAAACTACCAAGGTTTACGGGGATAAGGTCAATGTTGAACGGGTGTTTGGAAAGATTTAAGGTGCAACCTCTAATGATAGTGTCAACATCTACAATTTTACCGTCAGCAAATTCTACAGAGTAACGGTGATCTAAGCTTGTAGGGACAACTTCTAGTACTTGACTAAATTCAGTGGATATAAAACTTCGGTCTGATCCAGTATCAAATAAGACAGATGCATAACGATTGTTCAATAGAAACGTACCAGTTACGACATTTGAATCGGGGTTGGCTTTTGCATTGCCGACCACGTACACTCTAGATGAAGCTCCTCCACTGTTCTTGTTCTGGCTTGCCCGCTTAGGGCAACCTAGTCTCGTGTGTCCTGGTGCTCCACACTCGTAGCACACAACTCCCTTCTTGGGTCCATTGTTGTTTCCTCCAGTAGCATTATGGTTACACTGCTGTCCATTCCCGTTCCCACGAGCATTGTACCCACCCCTGTTGTTGTAGTTTCTAGTGTTTTGAGTGGGTCGGGCCTGGGTGACAGCATTAACTTGACAGGTTTTAGCAAAGTGACCTACTTGTCCACATCTGTAGCAGGTCTGGCAAGGGCTATCAAAAGTATGATGATAGTTGCACTTTGAGCACAAAGGTTTGGTGCCCACGTACGAGTTAGTTCCTACAGTAGTAGCACTGTAAACTTGCCCAGCATTCTGCTTCTTAGGATGCTGTTGGTGCTGATAGCGGAAGTGCTCGTCTGCCTTTCGCTTGTTGTAAGTCTGCCTCTCAGATAGGGTACAGACTCTTTTGTTTATCAACTCGGTAGCGAACTCAATGGCACTCTCGACGGTAGTAGGTCGAGATGCGAGCACGCTGTCGTGAATGGCGTCTGGGAGTCCACCCACGTACTTCTCAATCTTTTCATCCTCCTCTACAAACATCCTGACGCACATTAGGGTCAACTCTTGGAACCTTTGGTTGTACGCAGTGATGTCATTGTTCTTGCATCTAAGATCCCATAACTCGATCTCCAGCTTCTTCATTCCTCCCCTTGGGCAATATTTCTCAGTCATCCTCTCCTTCAACTCAGTCCAGTTGAGAGTATAGGCAGCATCGTGTCCAAGAGTAGCAACAACAGAGTTCCACCAAGTAAGAGCACTCTCAAGTAGGGTGCAGGCGGAAAACTTCACTTTGTTCTCTTCTACACAATCACTGATGCGAAATACCGTTTCCATCCTCTCAAACCACTGCATCAGTTCCACCACTCCTTCTTTGCCCTTGTAATAGGAAGGTTTACATTTCAAGAAGTCGGGGTAAGAGCAACCCCTGGTGGTCTGATTATTCTGGCGGTTGTTGGAATTTTGACTGTCATCTACGTTCCTGTTGGCAGCCATCGCAGATGCGATGCCTTGGTCAATCATTTCCCTTAATTGGGCAGCAGTGACGTTTTGGGCAGTCTCGGCATTGACGGGGTTCGTTCTAGTGTTTACCATTTTTCTATAATTATACAAAAAAATGAAATTATTAGTTCAAGGTGTTAGCACAGTTTTATATAATTACACGAAAAGGAATTTCATGCATATACTTTGCAACAAATTGGATAACCTGTTTAAAGTTCACAATATAATACAGTACGGATATAACAAAAGTTAATGAGTACATGCCATAAGTCTAGAACAGGAATACAGTACAAAATGCACAACCTAATCCAAGACAGAGCACAGCCCGCCTGTCTGGGATGGTGGTACATGAAATCTAAGTACATCTATGAATCCCCAATCTAAATAGTATAGTACAGGAATACAACTGACTAAAGAAAGTACAAATACAAGAGACCCTATATCATGATAGCCGGGGTGCAACCCTAATAGCTTATCATGATGTACAAAAGATCTAGCACATCTAATCTACTGATGCCTAACTGACTCCTCGGATACGGCTGGCGCCACAGGCGGAGATGAGACAGCCGGTGCCTGCATGGCATCCTGCATCACGGTCATAGCAGTCCTGGTCTCTCGGAGCAGTCGGAGTGCCTCACGGAACTGGTCTCTGAGAGTCTGCTGAACTCCCCAGAGATGAGCGGTCTCTGACGTCAACCCCTGATGGCGGACATCCTGAAGGTCGAAGAATATGGCAAGAGTCTGCTCCATGGTCATAAGGGTGGTGTGAGTCTCTGTCTGCTGACTCTGCAGTAGGTAGATCTGCTCTCGAATGAACTCGTTCTCTTCCAGCAACCACTGGAGAGAATGATAAGTAGTCGACCACACTCCTCGGGCAGCGTGTGCCTCTGAGCTCACGGTCCACGATAAAAGGTCCTGGCTCTGCTGTAGAACAGTGCGCTCAGTCTGTCCGGCCGCTAGCAGAGCAAGAATGTCTGTTACGTCCTGGGCCTGGCGTGCGGCAAGTGCCGTGATCTGGGCCTGGACAGGATCAACATGTCTGGCCCGGGAGCCCTCACCGATCTCAAAGGTGGAATCGAGAGGTGCCTCGTACCTCCTCTTACGAGGTGGCAGAGACTCGGGTGCATGCTCTCGTAGTACAGTCACGAGGGGTACGGGTGGTGTAACAGTAGGAGGCTGGACCTCTTCCCCAGCGGGGTAAACAGGTGGTGAAGAAATAAGCGCCTCAATGGATGCAGCGTCGACAGATGCGTGACTATCGCCGGAGTCACTAGCAGATAACCATCCACACAAGACGGTCGTCGGAGATACGGCAGCAGGTGTATCAGTAGGCGAAGTCATGATAAGTCTGAAAGTAATATAGTTTTAATTGATATAAGTATAAACTTACTCAAGTTAAAATTTTTGAGAAATATAATTTAAAATTATATAATATTGCCATTTAACACTCGCCATGCTAAAAGTTACGTTAATACTTATAAGATTAATTAACCGGATGTTAATAATCAATGCACAGGCAATCACACAATCGATGTATGCTCTACGGTCTATATGCTTAACTATTCTAGTCCCGAAAATCCCATAAGATTTTTAAAGCAGTTATAGTTCAGATTATATAAAAGTTTTATTTTTATATTTATTTTAAACCTGGTTCTGATTCTCTATAACTGTCGCTCTGATACCATTTCTGTGACGCCCCCAAATTGAGTCAATGCAGCGAAAAATAATATTTGGGTGTCACGTAGGTGGATCAACAGCAGACAGAACATAGAGCAACAGATAAAAGATTATCCTTACATTTATTACATGATTGAAAGTGCAAATAGTATTACAGTAGTCTTTAACATTGTCTGAAAGTTTAAATTTATTCCCAATTTATAAAACCCCATATGAGCTCTATAAATGCAATCTATCATGATGCTTGACTTCACGCACACCATTACCTGCTTCAGTTACCTGAGAAAACATGCTTAGAAAGTCAACATAAAGTTGGTGAATTCACAAGTTTAATTAAGTTAAGTTTGGACAGTAGATATTCCCAGAAGTAGTAATGCACAAAGCAATAATACTTAAAAGTGATTACATTTCCATATTGCCCGAAACTGAAACTTGACAGTTAAGTCCTTAACAGATAAGGACCCTTCACCATATAAGGCACCCAGAACAAAATAAGTGCTGACATGTGAAACATCTGTTGTCCCGGCCGAGGCACAGTGAGCATGACTCACCCAGATGGGGACGGTCAATCTCAAATAGATCTATTTATAACATTCAGGTAATTCAATAATTCTAACAGTTTCGGATGCACGGGTCATGCTGTTCATCTACAATAGGCATGGTAATCAAAGGTTTCACAGTTCAATCTATGTCCATAAAATCAAATATGTTGCATGTTTTCTTCCCCATGAAAAGGTTTAAAAGTTTATCAATATATAAAGTGGGGACATGAACTCACCTCAGTAGTACAGCAATAAGTCAGAAGATAAATCTGATAAGGATGCTCACGATACAGTCAATGACCTAAATAATTACAAGGTCTCAGTAATTGCATAACATAATGCATAAAGGTTCCAGAATCAATCTGTACATGTTTAAACGGGTTTAAGTATTTAATTACAATACTTGTAATTTGTTTGTCGTAGTACAAGTTCTAATAGTATTTATTTTAGGTGTAAAATAAATAATAAGGTTTAATTAATTAATTCGCTTAATTAATATTTTGCACTTACGTTGTTATAAAACACTTTAAGTATTCATATAGGATGGTTTTATATACATTTAAAGTGATAGGAAAATAAATATAATTAATTTATTTATTTATTAAGTTAACCATTTATATAAGTAAGGTTTATAAAGGTATAACATTTATTTAAAATCCAAGCTTACGTAAGATTCACATTTATTAAATTATAGGTTTGAAAAATACAATTGTTACATTTATTTAAGTTTTACGTTTAAATAATGACTTAAAATATATAAGGTTTTAAGGTTCGTAATAATTATATAAAAATACGTTTTAGTCCTTTTAAATAAACGGATACTCGCGATTAAATTACTTTTATACCCCTAGGGTTTCTAAATCTTTCAAGTATTTACGGTTTTGGTCCCTCCTAGTTACACGTGTAACTAGGGTTTCTTAAAGTTTCATAAAGTGTCAATTTTGGTCCTTATAGTATGCGGCATATTCTAGGGCTTATAATAGTTTCACTTAATGGCGGTATTAGTCCCTAAAGTTTCGGCTAGTATTAGGGTTTATTATAAGTTACATTTATGCCCCCTAGGGCTTGTTTAGGTTTCGGCTTTAGGCAGGTTTAGTCCCTAGGGTTGCTTAGTGTTTTAATAAGTTTAGTAACTTGACACTTTTAGTCCCTAAGGTTAATATTATGTCACGGCTTGTGTCCAAAGTAGTCTTTAGGCTTTCCAAAGTTTACACAACTTACCCTAATATTTTAGTAATCTCTTTTTAGTCCTTTTAAACTTTACAAAGTTTCGGATATGTTTAAAACACACCCTTGGACTCTCGGCATATTTTTAAAAGTGGATCAAAGTTTATGTTTTTGAAATACCAAGTTCTACACTTATTCATTTAGATCCCTTTTACTTACTAAAATTACATTTTAGTCCGAAAGTATTATTTATGCCATTTTTAACCTGAAAGTTTATATATATACTATTTTAGTCCAAAACTTCTTAGATCTATCCAAAATAATCATAGATCTATATTTTTAACATGTAACTTTATAAAATCATATTTTGACACTAAGAGTCTTATAAAACATTTATTTAATAAAAATGATTATTTATCTAGGCAAAGTATTATAGTGAGCTTAAACTAATCTTATAAGGCCTAGTAGTGATCTTAATATTTTAAGGCACCTAATAACATGAAGCTATTATTTCTAGTTATATAATATTACAAGATCACTCAAAATCAAAATATGAGCTTAAAGCTCACGTCCCATTTTATTTGCATGGTTAGGTTTTCATGATTTTATAAGTTAAACAAGGTCATGTTGATATGTTCTTCCAAGTTGACAAGTTTTTACATCAAGTTTTGTCATATATAAAAATGAGCCGTGGGTTTCACTTAGGTTTTTGGGGTTTCTATACTTGTTTAAATGTTAACTTTACCAAGATAAACATGTACACATCAATATATATGAATGTAATGTATTAGAAAAGATAGGTTTTAACTTGGACTTACTTGTTTAGTTAGGTTTAGGAATGATATGAAGATGAATAGAGACAAGTGACAAGTTTTCAACAATGGAGGTCTAGGAAGATGCAAACATGCCGTGGGCTTCAAGGATTCTTCTAGGGTTCTTGTTCTTGCTTCAATGATCAAGGTTTCTTGTAGGTTGAGCTTAGGATTAACCTTTAGGTTGTAGAAGACATAGTATAGGAGTAGTAGTAGAGCTTGAAGGTTTGAAAATGGTGGTTTGGGGTGTTTAGCCGTAGGTTTTAGAGAGAAAGAGTGAAGTGAGATTGGAAAATATAATGTGTTGTGTGTTGTGTGTTTGTTTCGGCTTAAGAAGAAAGAGAAAGATCAAATGTGATCTTGGTACCTAGTACTAAAGATATATCCTAGATATGATGTATCTAGTTGGGATACTCCTTGGTTGATTTCAACATGTGGCAAAAACTAGCAACTCCTTCCTTTTCCATTTTTGGTTCCAACCGTGTGGTTTGCTAAGTCAAATGGGGGACAAGTTCTTACATGGCATAGTAGTATGCATGGGGTTTGAGTGTGTAAGTGACTAAGTATGCTTTGTGTAAGCAAAAGCATGGTTAGGTTAGTGTGTTAGTGGTATAAACATGATTACTTGTAGGGTAGATAGCAAATGATGGTAATGCATGCATGCATACATACACACGATACATATTAGGCATGGGAAGGGTTTTGGGTAAATTTTGCCAAGTGTTGTATGATAATAATAGTCATTGTATATTATTATAGGTACTTGTTGTGTTGTAGGTATTTTTGTTGAAGTTTTTAGATAACTTAGTGAAAGTGTATTATTAAATACATTACTAAAATTAATTTACTTTATTAAAGTAAATAGGTGAAAATGTAAAATAATATACATTGTTTCTAAAGTGTTTAGGCATTTAATCCTTTTAAGTGTTATATGTAAATATGTACATATAAAAATAATTCAAGTACTTAATAAAATAAATTAAGTAAGGTTACAGTTTTATCTCAAATATGTACTGAGGTGATGAATTTCATTATTCAATCAAGGGGCCAGTCAATTGCCAATGTAGTCAACAAATGACTAAAGGTTCATGTGTTATTCAATCAAGTGGCCAGTCAATTTCCAAGGTAGTCAACAAATGACTAGAGGTTCATATGCTATTCAATCAAGTGGCCAGTCAATTGCCAAGGTAGTCAATAATGACTAAAGGTTCATATATATATAAAATAAATATGAAAGGTAGTATGACAATAGGTATATGATAATTAATAATTCATATAAAGGTGAAATTATGTAAATTCCAAATATAAATAGTACTACCGTTGACAAAGTCAATGAAGGTAAAAACAGAGGTTTTACATTTTTTATCACCTCTCCCATATTGGTCGTGTCATCCTTTAGGACTGTTAGTGCAAACATTACAATGTTTAGTCGATATAATCTCTTCGTGTTTTGTTGATGTTTAACGCATAACTCGCAATACATTATGTAAAATGTTAAGGTACTCGTAATCACTCAAGAATACATTTGTATACTTCTCTCGACACCTCCAAGATCGCATTCGGCATGAATTACTCAAGATATGTACAAACAAGTCATTAACCTTACTAAGTGATCAAGGATTAATATTTTCTTAAACTCACTTTTAATTAAAGTGACAAAGTATGTTTTTAAATAATTTTATTTTTAAGAAAATATTTTATTAAAAAGAAAATAGAAATTTGAATTTGGTATATTCCAAAGAATATTCCCTAAGGTATATTGCAAAGAATATTCCTTAATTTGAATTTAGAATGTTTCAAATGCTCTAAGAATATACCCTTAAGGTATAAACTTCACCAGATGGCATTTCCCCGCTAAAGGACAAAAAACCACGGGTTCCAAGCGTGAGGTTCCTTAAAGAAACCCGCGGTTCGTTATTGATAAGGAACCGCGGGTATTTATAGTCGTTTCTCACTTGCCCTATAAATAGTGGATCATTTTCAGCTTTTCTTTTAACCCTTTTTGCACATTTCTCTCAGTTTCTTAAACACATTTGATCCTTGATTAGTTGGTAGATTAATCTTGTTTAAGATGTGATTCTATCCTTCAATTCTCTCATCCTCTCAAGTGCAAAGAGAAGAACAATTTTATCACTATGAAGTGTTTGGTTCACAACATGACGAAGATCTCTCCTTCTAGATCAAGTCATTGTTTTCCTACTATGTATATGTAGAAGATCCAAGTTATGATAATCTTGGATGTGTTGTAAGGGTTGTATATCTGAGTGATGGGTATTCTTGGATTAGGAGTGAGGAGTGTAGATCTAAGTGATGTAAAACTTGGATATAGTGTTGAGTCATAGATCTAAGTGTTGTGTACTTAGATGTTAGACCTATATTTTATATAGTCGAACAAGAATGTAATAGGTCATCTTAGGCGTAAATGGTCTTGTATTGTAATAGGTTAGTCGGGTTAACCGGGCTTGGACTTTAAGCTAATATTGTATAAGTTAGGGGCGTAAGCCCAAGAAAAAGCCAAGCCCGGCCCAAGGAAACTAAACCCACGACCCAAATGCCAAGGGTATATATACCCTCTTTCATGTGTGGAAGAGGGTGTTGGTTACATTTTACTTTCTCTCACTAGGAATAGTTTAACCTTCCAAAATATCTCTAGTTTCTCTCTCTACTTTTCTTCTCCTTCTCTCTGTAGAATCTTGTGTTATGGATTGATATGGGAATAACATTTGGTATCAAGAGCCTATAGTGGATAGGTGATTGAAGATTCGTGTTTGTGTTCTTGATTTTCGTGCCTATTTTGATCCATATCATTCTAACCAATTTTTTTTTTGTGTTTTTATGGTTTTTTCTTGATACAAATCTTCTACATCGTTGTGGTAGAGATTTGGTATATTCACTTTGGCTAAAAACACAAAATTTTTGGGGGTTTTGATCATTTTTTGGCTTAAAATCTCGAATTGGTTGGGTTTTGTCCGAGAAAAGTGGGAATTTGGTACTATTCCGACAGGTTTTCATCCGAAAAGGGTTTCACTTTCTGATAGATATTCCGATATCTTCCATCGGAAAAGGGTTTACATATTCCGATCATTATTTCGATCAAGTATTCTGATAGGTTTGGTGATCAGTTATTCCGACGGTCTTTCCGACTGGTATTCCGATAGAACTTTCCGACAGACATTCCGATAGGTATTCCGATAGTACTTTCCGACAGGTATTCCGATAGTACTTTCCGAAATGTATTCCGATAGAACTTTCCGACGTACATTCTAACAGGTATTCCAATGGAGATTCCGACAGGTATTTCGAAGGACATTCCAACATGTATTCCGATGGACATTCCGATGGATATTTTGTTCGAGTAATTTTTAGACTTAGCCACTATCTAGACTAGTCTCGGAACATAGTTTACACGAAGATTAAAAAAAAAGAGTTAAAATTTTTAGGTCAAGTAAAATCAAATTTTTTCCCTACTAGTTTTTGGCTATTTCTAACTCAATTTCAAAATTTGGCGATACAAAATTTTTCGGCTTACCGTTTTCTCGGCCTGAGGAATTTATTGTCGGACCGAGAATTTTTTTTTGAATTTTCGGAATTTCAATTGCAACGACAATCAAATCACAACACATCCACTAAGATCCTCATCTATTCACAAGTAATCACCATGTCTAATAACAACAACAACAACAATGCGACGGCTAATCAAATTCGTTTGGAATAGGGTGGCAATGGCAATCCACCTGTGCTCACTGCCAGTTGCTACGTTCAGTGGAGATCTCGTTTCCTTAGATTTCTCGACACTAAGGAGAACCGAACCGCTCTTCGTCATTGCCTTGAGAATCCACCTCAAGTCTTTGAATTCAGACCAATTACCACACAAGCAGAGGATGGTACTTCATCAACTACACGAGCTATGGAGGATTTCGACACATGTCCTACTGAGAAAAAGAAACTCCTCCAAGCTGAAGCCGATGTTGTTAACTACATACTCACTGGGATTGATAACGATATCTATTCCACGGTTGATGCATGTCCAAATGCTATGGAAGTGTGGAATGCAATTCATCGATTGAAGCAAGGTGAGTCGATAAATGTTCAAGATCTCGAGACTAATCTACTTTGGGAGTTTGGAAAATTCACATCTGAAGATGGTGAATCCATTGACTCATATTACTCGAGTTTCTACAAAATGATGAATGAGCTTGTCATAAATTAGTGCACCATCTCCAATCATCATGCCAATGTTCAGTTTCTACTTCAACTCAAACTGGAATGGCAAAGGTTTGTGACTTTGGTCAAACAAAGGGAGGATATCAAGACTATATCTTACCACAAACTTTATGATATATTGAAACAACATCAGAATGAAGTGAATGAACTTAGGGCTGAAAAGGCAGAACGATCTGTAAACTCTATTGCTTTTGTGGCTGCTACTTCAACAAAACCCGTTCCCCGTCAACAACCACCTACACATTCCTCAAGGTCATCAAGATCATCCACCAAACCTCTAGCTACTGCTAGAAACAAAGAAAAATCAATTGTCCCCACTCCACCTCCAAAGTATGACACCGAGTCAGATGGAGATAGTGGTGATGAACAAACTTCAAGGGACAAGAAGATTGAAGAACTCATGTCTTTACTCACCACAACTTATAAGAAGATCTACAAACCCACCAACAACAACCTCAGATCATCATCCAATTCTAGATATAAGGAAGTTGATCATGCACCTCGGTATGATCGTGATGCTAGGTATGATAATCAGAGGATGTCGAATCAAGTTGGGGCTAAAGATACTGTAGGCACTCTGGTTGTGCAGAAGACTGGGATTCAGTGCTTCAACTGTAAGGGATTTAGGCAAATGGCTAGGGAATGCAAGAAGCCAAACCGGGTTAAGGATTTAGGATATCACAAGGAAAAGATGCTACTGTGTAAGAAAGAAGAAGCATGGATTCCACTCACAGTAGATGAAGTTGACTGGCGGGATGACACTGATGATGGAGATGATCAAGAGTTAGAGGCACATTATGTGTACATGGCAAAGATTCAAGAAGTGATTCTAGAGACTGCTGAAAATTTTGGACCAATCTTTGACACTGATCCAATTGAAAAGGTACCATCAAATGATAACTATAATGTGTTTGCTAATGAACGACAGCATCCTGAGCAACTCGAAAGCATCAATGACACATATGTAATGGACACGGAGGATAGCAATATCTCTACGGATTCACAGCATATGTGTAATGATGAGGGAAATGCTACTCAGGATACTGACTCGGAAGAGGACCGTGATTTGCTTGCGTGTATTATTGATTCTTTAAAACATGAAATTAATGAAAACAAAGAGGCTAATAAACGTCTGAAGCAAGAAAAAACATCCTTAGCCGAGGAGATAGGCATGCTTAAAGAGTGTGATTATGTAAAAGAAGCTGATCGACGAGTTGCAATAGCTAATGGTTTGGTATATGAACGTAAGGTGCTCAACGAACAATATTGTTCTGAAGTAACACACGAAATTCATATGTCAAAACAAAAGACATCGGAACTTGAAGAACAACTGCTGCTACATAAACTCCAGATTACTGAGTTAGAGTCGGTTAACAAAGAACAAACTGAGTTTTATAAAACTCGTGAAGAAAAGGATATTGAAAAAATTCTTGATTTGGAAAAGTGAGTCGAAATGTTAAACAACATTGTTTACAAAACGGGTCAGTCTATTCAAACTATGAATATGCTCAATAGAAATATGAAAACGAGTTTTGTTAAGCCTGAATATCTCAAGAACGTTCAATCTATAAAGCATGGTCTTTATGATATCGGTTGTTATATTGATAATCTTGCTCTTATGCTTTCCCCTGACTGCGACGAAATCCTTCGTCATCAAGAAGAAAGTCGATCGAACTTAAGCCATTTGATAAACCTTTCTGATTCTAACAATCATATTAAGTTTTTCCCTCAAAAAGAACTTTCAAAAGAACAAAAGATGTATAATAGTGTTCCACCAGCAAGTGATGAACCACAAAAGAAAGTTTCTTTAAAAAGGAGTTTCAAAAAACAATCAATTTTGTTAGAAAAGCGAATTTTGGATGAAAAACGTAAATGGGATGAGAAAAGCAAAAGTGTTCAGCAATTTGAGTTTATAAAACAAGGGGTTTTAAATTTGTACAAAGGTGTCGTCGACTATGAAAAAGTTTCTAGGGATACCGTTTGGAATATTAAACCTAACCCACAAGTAGAAGTCGTCATTCAACAATGCATTGTTCCAACCATTGATGATCTTTCAAAAAATGTGGAAATGTTTTATAACGCTCTCACTGAGGAAATGTTAACTGATTTAAGTTATGTTAAATCTCTTGAAGATGAAGTTGATTTTCTTCAAACTAAATTAAAGACACAAGAACACCAACTTTCTAACGAAATTGATCGACTTTCGAAGAAATATTTCTATGCTGACCATTTGAATGCTATACTTGGTGTGTATACCGATCTTGATCAATATTGTCATGTAGCATGTCTAGTGTCAGAAACGGAAGAGAAATGTCGCAATCTTGAAGTAGCGCTTAAACAAATTCAGTCATATAACAAACTTTCGAAAAGTTTTTCCCAACTTGAGAAACACTCCATTTCTCTTGAACTTGCTTTACAAAAAGGTGAAAAATCTCATAATCATAAAAAGTGTCAAGAAATGACAGCTTCTTTGGTTCGACAATTAAATGAAAAAGGTTTCGAAATAAATGATTTGAAAGCTCAGCTACAAGAAAGGGACATAGCCATCAGTGACTTACAAAAACTTATTGAGAAAATGAAAGGAAAGTCTGTATTGGGTAAACCATCCGCCGTTCGTCAACCGAATGCGGTTAAATGCCCTAAATCATCTGTTTTGGGACAATCCCCACAGACTTTGCCTAAGATAGGAAATGATAAGAGCACAAATGTGATAGCACTAGGAATGTATAAGATGAACACTAAGCCCACTCAAACTGGAACATCGCGGTTACCTCATAATATTAAGAAAACTAATCAACGTGTGTCTTCTTCTACAGGAGTAATCCCCACTACTAGCGTTAGCGGACCACGGCTTAAGAGCACTAGAATGCAAGATAAGGTCATGCCTAACAATAGTCCAGGAAAGAAGTTGGAAGTAGAAGACCACCGTAGGAATTTTAAGTTTTCTAAGAATAAAACGTCTGTAACTGCATGTAATGACAGTTTAAATGCTAAGACCTCGAATGCTCAATTTGTTTGTATTGAATGTGGAAAATGTGTTCGTACTTTCAATTATGATGCTTGTGCTCTTAATCATAATGGCGTGAATACTAGAACTAGGAAGCCTATTCTTGTGCCCACTAGTACTAGAGAACCCACAAGAACTTTGAACCAATCCACTGATCAATCACTTAAGAAACTAAGTGTGTTAGAATCCACTACTCTACGTAAACAAAGCAGGTTAAAGAAGATTTATGAGAACATGATTAGGACATGTACACGGGGGTATTCAAGATTTACACCACTCGGATATAAATGGGTACCTAAGACAACCCCTATTCTAATTGGGTCTATGAATGTTATCTTGCCTTTAGAATCTAGGCCTACTACTATTTTGGAACCCGTTTCCATCATGGGCTCCCATTTGTCAAATGCTACATTGCCTTATAATTCTTATACATCTCATCGAAATCATCCTATTCATAATGGACTCCGGGTGCACAAAGCACATGACGGGCAATCTCAAGCTTCTCATTAACTTCATGGAGAAGTTTCTGGGTACGGTGCGGTTTGGAAATAATCAGTTTGCACCAATACTTGGATATGGCGATTTGGTTCAAGGAAATCTCACTATCAAACGGGTTTATTGCGTCGAGGGACTGAATCATAATTTATTCTCGGTTGGTCAATTTTGTGATGCGGATTTGGAAGTGGCTTTTCGGAAATCTACTTACTATGTTAGAGACTACAATGGGAATGACCTTCTTACAGGTTCTCGTGGTTCTGATCTCTACATAGTACCTCTTCAAGACACATCTTCAACAAATCCAATTTGCTTAATAGCTAAAGCTTCATCCTCTAAAGCATGGTTATTTGATAGGTGTGAAAACACCCATCCTTTTACCACTTAATTCTGGCTAAAACGAGACCAAAACACGTACTTAATATCATTTGTTTGGAATTATGCGTGGTTTTTGTGTTTATTGTGTTTTCAGAGTCGACCGAATGAATATTGAAGAAAACATGGGATTGCACGGGTTTTATCAAGGAAAAAGACTCAAGACGAAGTCTATTGTCCAAGAGATGCAAAAGATTTGAAGTCATTGTGCCTATTTGAAGATTTATCGAAGAATAGAGCCAAAGATGGAAGATTCATATATGTCGAAGAACTCGAGTCTATTAAATAAAAGATTATAAGACGAGTTGGAATTATTCACCGACACTTCTAAAAATCCAAAGTCGGAAACGTTTAATTAAAAGAGACGAGAAGACTAAAGAAGGAAGAAGAAAAGAAGCCCAAAACCAAGCCCATTTGCAAGCCCATACACACGCCTATATAAAGGCCCTTACTTCACAAATTTCACACACTTAGTTAGTTTTTAGTTTTTGGATTTCTCTAGTTTTAGAGAGAGAAAGTTCTAAACTTTCTCTCACTAGATTTCATCTTTTTCTCTTTCAAATTCAAACTTGTGTATTATCTTTCATTAATCAAGTTCAAGTTTTTAGCTTTTAATCTTTAATCTCATCCTTCCTTTCTTTGATTTTGATTGATTTTGGTACAAATCTAGTATGATCCGTGTTGTTCATCAATGATTTGTGCTTAAAAAGTTGATTTCTTTTATGTTTCCTTAAGTTTATACACGAATAAGCTTTGAGATCCTTGTTCTTATTGGCTTATTTGTTGGTTTTGCTTATTTACCTTTTTAAAGTTTTTATGAAAAGTTCATCTTTTTATTGATTTGATTTAAAAGTTGTTTATTTTGAATTTAGAAAAGTTGTTTTTTAGTGCTTATTTGATCAGCTTATTTGTGGATTCGAGCTTGTTCGGGAGTTAGCTTATTCCATAAGCTTATTTCCCTTGCTTTTAGTGTCGAATTTGCACCATTTTCAGAAAGGGTAACTCCCTTTTCCGACCGAATATTCCGACCAGGACACACCCCCTTATTCCGATCTACCGATCGGAAAAGGGTTTAGGTTTTCCGATTGGTGTTGTTTTCGTATTCCGACCGCACCAACTTTTGAGCATTCCGACGGTAAAGTTTTCTAATATTCCGATTGGTGGCATTTTATTATTCCGATCTAAGCATTTCGCCATATTCCGATTGTAGCATTTTGCCCACATTCCGATTTACATCATTTCAAGATATTCCGATCACCCGATCGGAATAATATTCCGATTTGCCTTTTTCTAGATATTCCGATTGAAGCTATTTTGCTATATTCCGTTCTTACTTTCTTTTAGTACTTTTTAACCAAGTTCATATTTTTACAAAGTTTTCCAAGTGTTAGTTTTTATTGAGTGTTCATTTATTTTTCTAATATTATCTTTAAGTTTTCAAGCATTTATTTTTAAGCTCATCTTTTAGTTTAATCTTTTAACGCTTTAAGTTTACTCTTCGACACTTAATTAATTGTTAATTAGTTTTAAATAGATAAACAAACCAACCACTTTTTAATAACCAAGAACAAATCATTCCACTTAGAGCCGAGATCAATTCGAGAGGATACCGAGAACTTAAATCCGAACCCAATGAAAACGCAAGTATCAAATGGCGCCGCTGCCGGCTCTTATCGTTAAGATCAAAAGTTTTTTGTGAGAACTTGGATTTTGGGATCCGTTCCCCGTGAACGTTACTTTTTCACAAAAATTTTCAAAAACCCTAAAAATATAAAATTTTCAAAAATCCTAAAAATTAAAAAATCATAAAAACCAAAAATATTTTTGCTTTGTTTTTGCCTTGTTAGTTCTTTTGCAGGTGTATGCGCACTCGATCAACGTCTTATCAAGAGCCCGAGCCTCTCGATAACTTAGACATGGCCGGTGTACAAAACAACAACAACATACCACCTCCAAACAACAATAATAACAACAACAACCCACCTTTCAACAACATGCATAATAACAACAACAATGAGCCTCAACCGGATAATCGCCCGATGATTGAACTGCTACAAGCTCATGTAGATGGCAACACTGATCCAATTGTTATACCAGCGATTGCAACCAACAACTTTGAGCTCAAATCAGGCTTTATCCAGATGGTCTCTGCTCAACCATTCTTGGGGCGTACCATTGATGATCCACATGACCACATCAAGAGATTTTTGCAACTCACCAACACGGTCAAATTCAATGGTGTTCCACAAGAGGTAATCCGGTTACAACTTTTTCCCTTTTCTTTAGAGGGACAAGCCCGGCATTGGCTTGCTAAGGAACCGCCACAGAGTATTCTCTCGTGGACGGATTTGGAGACCAAGTTTATCAATTACTTTTTCCCACCCTCTCGTACTACCGCTTTGCGGAATGAAATCATAAATTTGAACAAAAGTACGATGAGTCGTTTAGTGAATATTGGGATCGTTTCAAAGATCTTTTAAGAAAATGCCCACAACATGGTTTTACCAAAGTACACCAAATTAACACTTTTTACAATGGTTTAAGCATGAGTGACCAAGATTCACTAAACAGTGCCTCGGGGGGTAATCTTTTGGCTAAGACTTCTAATGCTGCTTGGGATATCATTGAGAATAAGTCTCGTGTGCAAACCAAGAGTGTTCGGACCAATGTTGCTAGTGCTAGTACTAGTGACAGCGATAAGCGACTTGACAAAATCACTACGCTTCTTGAATCGCTTACTACCCAAACCGCCAGCAACACCAACAGCATCAACGCTAGAAACGCTAAAGACGCTCAAGTCAATGCTGTTAGCCAACCATGCGAGATATGCGGGGGTCCTCACTCTTACACCACGTGTACTGCCACCCAAGACTACCCTTCTGAGAATGTGAATGCGGCATATGGCACCTATCCTCAACCCGCTTATCAAGCTCGACCTCAAGGTGACCGTAACTTGCTTAGCTACCGCTCCAACAACTATCTCTCACCACCTGGTTTTACTCCTAACAACCAAAACCAACAACAAAACCTCAACCGCCCTCCTCAACAACAACAACAATCTCGTGGACCATACATACCACCTCACAAACAACAACAACCACCTCAACGAAACAACCAAGTTTACCAGCAACCTACTTATCAACCACCCGCATACACTGCTCCTTCCAACCAAACCCCCGCATAACATCAAGACATTGGAACCTACATGAGGACTAACGATGTGATCGTAGATAATCTCCAACAGGAAGTGCGCAACTTGAAAGCAGACCTGATGAAACAAGGGAATGATCTGAGAGCTGATATGAAAAACACTATGGATAGTCAAACGAATGACTTAAGAAACATGATGGCTAGTTTCTTCCACGGTAATCAACCCTCTTCTTCGGGTACTCTTCCGAGTAACACCGTTGCGAATCCAAGAGGGGAGATGAAAGCAATCACCACTCACAGTGGCAAAGGTACCAAGGAACCCGAGCTTCCTATACCTCCACCGGTGATTGTGACTAAGGAGAACGAGTCACCTGCTCCTATTCCCCAACCTTCGACTTCCTAAATTTCTCCACCTCTCACTTCTACCCCTCCTCCACCCATGGATGTGAGTGATCCTATTCTCCCAAATCCTTCCTCTTCTTCTAATATACCTTATCCATCTAGGTTGAGGAAAGAGAAGATCAAAAGCAAGGACGATATTCAGGTTTCAAACTTTCTCAAAATGTTTAAACAATTGAATTTTAACATCTCATTCGCTGAGGCTCTCGCTCACATGCCTAAGTACGCGAAAATGTTTAAAGATCTTCTAAGTGACAAGGAAAAACTTCTTGATATTGCCAACACCCAACTTAATGAGAATTGCTCTGCAGTGCTCTTAAGGAAATTGCCAACCAAGCTTGGTGATCCGGGTCGTTTCTTAATCCCTTGCAATTTCCGGGGAGTAGAGAATTGCATGGCCTTAGCCGATCTAGGTGCCAGTATTAATCTAATGCCTCTAAGCGTTTGGAAGCAATTATCTCTCCCTGAGCTAGTCCCCACCAAAATGACTTTGGAATTAGCTAACCGTACGGTTGCTTATCCAGTGGGGATAGCCGAAGACGTCTTTGTAGGAGTCGACAAATTCACTTTTCCTGCCGATTTCGTTGTCGTCGACTACGAGATGGACCCTCGTGTTCCTTTGATCGTGGGTCGTCCATTCCTGAGGACCGGTCGCACTCTCATCGACGTTGAAGCCGGTGAGCTTATCATGAGAGTGGGTGACGATAAAATCGTCTTCAACATGGGAAAGTTGTCTAAACAACCTTATTCCAACGAGAGTGTTAATTGTATTGACGTTCTTGATGAGGCTTGTGAAGAACACTTCCAAAATGCTTGCAAAAGTATTCCTACTTCTCTTCCCAATGTTGAAACCATTTCCTTTATTGATTCATCATTGTCTCTATTTGGAGAAAGTGATTTGTTTTGGAACAATCTTGAAGCCACCATGGGAGATGTGAACTTAGCTAATGATGATTCTCCCACCGATGGGGATGAAGACATGCATTTCTTTGAAAACCTTCTCAACGAAGACAATCCTTCTCCTCCATCTTCCACGGTTATTGCTATCGATACTCCGACTTTGAAAATGCCTCCCATCGAAAATCCTCCGGATTTAGAACTTAAGGAGTTGTCGCCTCATCTCGAGTACGTGTTCCTTGAAGAAGAGAAGAAGTCGCCCGTCATTATCGCGAAGGACTTGAAAGATGAAGAGAAAACTCGCCTCATCGCCGTGCTTAAAGATCATAAGAAGGCAATTGCTTGGAAAATTTCCGACATCCGCGGAATTGATCCGAACTTTTGTACTCACAAGATTCTCATGGAAGATGACTTCAAACCCACAATCCAGAGCCAAAGAAGGGTTAATCCTAAAATTCATGACGTCATCAAACAAGAGGTTATCAAACTTCTAGATGCCGGCTTGATTTACCCTATTTCGGATTCGCCGTGGGTAAGTCCCGTCCATTGTGTGCCCAAGAAGGGCGGAATAACCGTTGTTCCCAATGAACAAAACGAGTTGATTCCCACTCGTCTCGTTACTGGGTGGAGAGTTTGTATTGATTATCGCAAGCTCAATGACGCCACGAGAAAAGACCACTTTCCTCTTCCCTTCATGGATCAAATGCTCGAGCGTCTAGCTGGTAATGATTATTACTGCTTCTTAGACGGGTTCTCCGGGTTTTTTCAAATTCCCATCGATCCCAAGGACCAAGAAAAGACCACATTCACTTGTCCCTACGGAACATTTGCTTACAAACGCATGCCTTTTGGTTTATGCAATGCTCCTGGGATGTTCCAAAGGTGTATGATGGCTATCTTCCATGACATGGTGGAAAACACTATGGAAGTATTCATGGATGATTTCTCAGTTTATGGCGATTCTTTCTCTGCTTGCCTTGCCAATTTAGAACGTATGCTTAAGCAGTGCGAAGACACTCGCCTTGTTCTGAATTGGGAAAAATGCCATTTTATGGTAAAAGAAGGCATCGTGCTAGGACACAAGATTTCTAAAGCCGGTCTTGAAGTAGACCGTGCTAAAGTCGATGTTATCGCTAAGTTGCCTCCACCTTCAACCGTGAAGGGTGTGAGAAGTTTTCTGGGTCATGCGGGCTTCTACCGTCGATTCATCAAAGATTTTTCTCAAATCGCTCGCCCGATGACCCACCTCTTGGAAAAATATACTCCTTTTATCTTTTCCAAAGAGTGCCTTGAAGCCTTCAACTCGCTTAAGGATAAGCTAACTAAGGCACCCGTCTTGGTTACCCCTAATTGGGAGCTTCCCTTTGAGTTGATGTGCGATGCTAGTGATTTTGCTATTGGAGCGGTTTTGGGACAAAGAGTGAACAAACACTTCCAACCAATCCATTACGCTAGCAAGACAATGACGAGGGCTCAATTGCATTACACGACAACCGAAAAAGAGCTTTTAGCTGTTGTCTATGCCTTTGAAAAGTTCCGCCCCTATCTTGTCCTTTCCACGACAATCGTTTACACCGATCATTCCGCGTTGAAGTACTTGTTGACTAAGCAAGATTCCAAACCAAGACTTCTTCGCTGGGTTTTGCTACTCCAAGAATTTAAAATCGAAATTCGCGATAAAAAAGGAGCTGAAAACCTAGCCGCGGATCATCTCAGTAGACTTGAGGATCCTTACCAGGGGGATCATCCGAACAAAGAAATCAATGATTCTTTTCCCTTGGAGACCTTAATGTCTATTAACTCGACTGTTGATGAAACCCCGTGGTTTGCGGACATTGCAAACTACTTGGCGGGTGGAATTCTCGTTGACGGGTTAACATCCCAGAAAAAGAAGAAGTTCTTTAACGACATTAAGACTTACTTTTGGGATGACCCGTATCTATTCAAACAATGTGCCGACTTGATTATTCGTCGATGTGTTGATGGACCGGCAGCTTTAGAAATCCTTGACGCTTGCCACAAAGGACCCACTGGTGGTCACTTTGGTCCCAACTACACCGCCAAAAAAGTGTTTGATTCGGGATTTTATTGGCCCACCATATATCGTGACGCTCACAATATGGTTAAACATTGTGATGCTTGCCAAAAACAAGGCAAGATCACTCATAAAGACGAGATGCCTCAAAATTTCATACAAGAATGTGAAATCTTTGATGTTTGGGGTATCGACTTTATGGGGCCATTCCCTTCATCTAATGGAAACAAATACATCCTTGTAGCCATTGACTACGTTTCAAAGTGGGTTGAAGCCAAAGCTTTACCTACTAATGATGCAAGGGTGGTTTGTAACTTTTTGAAATCGCTGTTCGCTAGATTCGGCGTTCCTCGTGCTATTATCAGTGACCACGGGACTCATTTTTACAACGATCAATTTGCAAGAGTCATGGAAAAGTATGGTGTCAATCACCGTCTTTCCACCGCCTATCATCCCCAAACCAATGGGCAAGCCGAGATAACCAACCGTGGATTGAAGCGAATTTTGGACCGTACCGTGGGAGAGCATCGTGCCACGTGGGCCGATAAGTTAGATGATGCTCTGTGGGCTTTCCGTACTGCTTATAAGACCCCGATCGGTTGCACACCTTATCGTCTTGTGTACGGGAAAGCATGTCACCTTCCCATCGAGCTGGAACATAAGGCGCACTGGGCCTTGAAGTGGGCGAACCTTGACATCAACAAAGCTGGTGCTCATCGCAAGAGTCAACTCAACAAACTCAATGAACTGAGGAATGAAGCTTATGAGAACTTGCTGATCTACAAAGAGAAGACGAAGATCCTTCATGACGCAAAAATCAAGAACTGAGAGTTCCACGTTGGTGATCAAGTCTTACTCTTTAACTCTCGATTGAAGATCTTCTCTGGCAAGTTGAAGAGCCGCTGGTCTGGTCCATTCACCGTCGCCAAAGTCTTTCCATATGGGACCATTGAGCTTTCTCAGCCAAATGGGCCCAATTTCAAAGTGAATGGCCAGCGTCTGAAGCTGTACTTTGGTGAGGACATCTCTCAGGAGATGATTCCATCCCTCACCACGTTCCCCATGAACTAATTTTGGGTCGAGTCAAGCTCGTGACTCGGTTATCAAAAACAAGCGCTCCTCGGGAGGCAGCCCGAGTATCTATCCTTTTATGTTTTTACCTCCTAAGTGTAGGAGGACCTGTATAGGTGTTTGTTTTGTGTGGTGATGTGATTACAGGGATAAGTGCACTCTTGGAATCTTTGAAGAACCGTGCTCCCGTGTTATCCGAAATCCGGTTCTATCTCTCAACTATCGTGATTCAATTTTCTTCATACTCACATTTGAAATTGATCACGTTAGTCGTCTCTTCCTTAACTTGAGTTAACCAACGTGCACAATGTCATAAGTGTAGGGGAGACTTTTTCCCACATGCTTAAACATTGAGGACAATGTTTATCTTAAGTGTAAGGGGGACTTCTATCGAAGTTTTAAGTGGACTTCTCCATGAAAATGCCTTCATTTAACCGGAAAATCATATTTTTCAATATTTTTCAAATTTTTTATTAACTTTGGCCATTTAGTCGTAATTTTTAAATTTTTATCGTTGCTTTCGTATGTATATATCCCGCAATAAAGTCAAAAATATTAATAAAGTGGTGTAGCTAGTTTAGAAGTCTTTGACATATTAGGCCCGTTGCGTTTATTTTGACTTAACCCGAATAGACTTGTCTAAGTTTATTCTAGCTAGTATCCTTAACCATGTAGACCTTAATTGGTTTATTAGGCTAAGTATCCACGAGTCTCATTACTTGAGATTTTAAATTGTGGAGGACGAGAAATGATAGAGTCAATTATAAGTCGGTATTCTTGCACAAGCTCACTTGGTGTAATTATTTGCCTATTCTCCCATCACTTGCTAATAATTTATCTGCAATAAGTAAGGTCGTACGATTTGAAAAGTTACTTAGCTTCTAGCCCAAGATCGTTTAAAAGTTGCTCGGTAATGATAAGAGTTCATAGCCAAGGCATAACTTATGAAGCGGGGTGCGAAGATTGGCGAGTCCGAAAAGGCCCTAACAAGGCATGAGGATTCAATTTTATTGCTGAAGATCCAAAAGTGATGTGAAAAGCATTATTCCTAAAATCAATATGAAGGATCAAGACTTACGACGAAAAGCACTCAACTCCCATAAAGATCATGGAGAAGTCTATCCGAAAAGACCCTAACAAGGTATGAGGATAAATAGATCCAAGTCCGAAAAGGAGGCGGATCGTTGTATCTCGAAATCCCAATTAAAGATTGAAGAAATAATCATGAAGTCGTGGTCAACAAAGTTGGAGTACCCCTCAAAAGTCTCCAAGTGAAGAAACTCTATTACGATGAGAAGACCATTATCTCAAGAACGTCTCTCAAGATATGAAGTATGAAGTACATGCCAAATATCGGCCCGAGAAAGGTCTCAAATCGCGAACCAAGTTATGCCAAGATATGAACTTTTTGATATCCCGAGAAGCAGTTTTAAGAGATTTTGTCCTTTAGCTAACTATTGATCAAATCGTCCTACTTTGCTTTCAGCCTAAATAAACTATCGAAATAAGTCCAAAAATGCATCTTCATGATCATTCTAAGACAAAAATAAAATATAAGAGATACACCTAGGAATAAGGGAGTTTAAGCATTTAATTAAGCCATGTGTGTAAGTGTTTGAATTGATAACTTATAATAACAATGATCTCGTTTTTAAGCTTAGTTTGGGGAACGTGAAACTTGAGGGTGATAAATCTTCGCAGCACCGAAGCCCTAATGTAAGTCCTCGATCTCTTTACAAGTTATTTCCACGTAAGCTATTTTCTATCCTCTTGTTTACTTTAAAGTTTTAATTTCTCTTAGTACTTCCATTTTTGTTTAGTAGAATTTTAATAAGGCCAAGGTTGATTGATTATGAGAAAAGTGTAAATGTACTTTGTCACTAAGTATTGCATGAGGGCATGGCAATGGTTAAGTGTAGGGGATTTGATAGGTGTGAAAACACCCATCCTTTTACCACTTAATTCTGGCTAAAACGAGACCAAAACACGTATTTAATATCATTTGTTTGGAATTATGCGTGGTTTTTGTGTTTATTGTGTTTTCAGAGTCGACCGGATGAATATTGAAGAAAACATGGGATTGCACGGGTTTTATCAAGGAAAAAGACTCAAGACGAAGTCTATTGTCCAAGAGATGCAAAAGATTTGAAGTCATTGTGCCTATTTGAAGATTTATCGAAGAATAGAGCCAAAGATGGAAGATTCATATATGTCGAAGAACTCGATTCTATTAAATAAAAGATTATAAGACGAGTTGGAATTATTCACCGACACTTCTAAAAATCCAAAGTCGGAAACGTTTAATTAAAAGAGACGAGAAGACTAAAGAAGGAAGAAGAAAAGAAGCCCAAAACCAAGCCCATTTGCAAGCCCATACACACGCCTATATAAAGGCCCTTATTTCACAAATTTCACACACTTAGTTAGTTTTTAGTTTTTGGATTTCTCTAGTTTTAGAGAGAGAAAGTTCTAAACTTTCTCTCACTAGATTTCATCTTTTTCTCTTTCAAATTCAAACTTTTGTATTATCTTTCATTAATCAAGTTCAAGTTTTTAGCTTTTAATCTTTAATCTCATCCTTCCTTTCTTTGATTTTGATTGATTTTGGTACAAATCTAGTATGATCCGTGTTGTTCATCAATGATTTGTGCTTAAAAAGTTGATTTCTTTTATGTTTCCTTAAGTTTATACACGAATAAGCTTTGAGATCCTTGTTCTTATTGGCTTATTTGTTGGTTTTGCTAATTTACCTTTTTAAAGTTTTTATGAAAAGTTCATCTTTTTATTGATTTGATTTAAAAGTTGTTTATTTTGAATTTAGAAAAGTTGTTTTTTAGTGCTTATTTGATCAGCTTATTTGTGGATTCGAGCTTGTTCGGGAGTTAGCTTATTCCATAAGCTTATTTCCCTTGCTTTTAGTGTCGAATTTGCACCATTTTCGGAAAGGGTAAATGATGTGTCGTGGATGTGTATAGTGATAATTTGGATATGTTATTGGGTAAATTAGACAATTACCTTTAGGAAAAAGTAAAAGTCCAATAATACCAATGACGTATTCAATTAAACACGTGAGTGAATCGAGTTCGTTGTACACGAAGATCTAATGAATTTGAGACGTTTTGCTTTGATTTGGACAATCGATTTGAATTGGTTTGTGGATTTTAAACTACAATTAAAAACTACGAATTTTAAGCTATTTAAAATATACCTAAAGTGCATGAATCGTAAACCCCGCCTATTTAAAATTCCACAATTAATTACTTAAAATAAACACACTAATTAAAAATTTAAACTAATTAAAAAAATCTTTAAAATTAATTCTATTTAAATATCTATTAAAAATAAATCTATTTAACAACTTTTAAACTAATCTACTTTATTTATTGAAAATTACTTTAAACAAATTATTTAAAAACTATTTTTTTTATTAAATCTAAAGTTATAAAAATTAAGTTAATTTAAATTTAAACTAATTAAACTATTTAAATAAAAACATTTTTATTTTTTTTTATTTTCTTTTATTTCTAAACTACTTTTTATTAAAAATATACTTTAATTAAAATTATGATAAAAAGTTATAAAAAAAAATGAAACGTGACAAATCCTTACAAAATAGAAAACTGCTAGAATTCAAATATCCTATATTAGTCTAATTAAGAGAAGTAAACTCAAAAGGGCCTTTAGCCCAGTTGGTTAACACCTATTGCATGTGACCAGGAGGTCACAGGTTCGAACCTCAGCATGGACTTATTTTTAGAATTAATTTCCTTTTTAGACAGATTACTAAAAAGAAACCTTAGGAAAGGCTTTTGAGCTTATTTGTTTAAGCTGATTAGGAAAACAGCTTATATGAGACTTATCAGAAAAGTGAATCTGATAAGCCTAAAACCAAAACAATAAAGCAGATATATCAAGAAGAAATATCAGTTATACAATATCAGTATCAAATAAGCAACATGTTATATTCAGCAAATCCATAACAGATTCAAGCAAAATCAACATTCAGCACCAAACAAACCACCAAACAAACCAAATCAGG
Organism: Glebionis coronaria; assembly: GCA_025667525.1. Taxonomy (NCBI): domain Eukaryota; kingdom Viridiplantae; phylum Streptophyta; class Magnoliopsida; order Asterales; family Asteraceae; genus Glebionis; species Glebionis coronaria. The sequence goes on along the minus strand of CM046877.1, from coordinate 123,600,710 downwards.
CAGATTAAACGTTCTAAGATTTAACTACTTATAAAATTAGTACAAAACTCTAAAGCACAACAGTAACAAAAATCAACTCAGTAAGCTAACAAATTCAAACTCACATTATCAGTAAAACCAAATTACAATTACAAGTAAAACAAAACAAGTTCAAAATACTTATACTAACTCAGAACTTCTAAATTAGCAGAACATAAATCTTATTTCAGAAAGTTAAACAGTTCTAACTCAATTCTAAAATAGAGACTAATGCATACCAAGTTTTCATTATTATCTTAACAATCCAAAATAACCTTCACGCATCAAACATATTCAAGGTGAACAAAGATCCTTGACATATTATTCAATTCAATCATGACAGCTAAACTCAAATTACCAGATTCAAAACTTATCACAGCTTAAATCTATCAACTCATTAGGTAAGTCCTTTAAACAATCACAACTTAATTCATGAAAACTAAACAATAACCTTAACATTATTTCAGTTCCATTAGCAGATTAACAACCAAATAAAAATCAGACAGTAAATCGAAAACAATGAAAATTAAAGCAAACAGATAAAAACTTATTCAGAAACAATCAAGGTAAAACAATTATTCAGCAAACATACTAAACATTAATTAAACAAGCAAAAATTAAAAACGAGACTCACCTTTTGTCGAAACCTTTGAGACGTAGACGTGCGCTGAGCAGTCTAAGACCCGAACCGCAACCTTAATCACCTTAATCCACCATTCTCCATCAACATTCGAACCTCAAAAATTAAGTCAAACCGTAACCCACCTTCTTCTTTTATTTTGCACTCATCCAGTAAGGATAAGTGTAATCCAATCTTACCTTAATCAATCTATTAAGCTATTGAAAAGCTTAATAAACTAACTTTTTGTATAATATCAATTTAGAAATAACTAGAATAAAGGTGAGATTGTAAAACAGTAAATAATCAACACAAAGAATCGATCGAAATCAAATTAACTTTTATTAATATCATGAAATTGTTACAAAACTGAAGAAATCAAATACAATTATTCTACTCCTAAATTAGCATTATAACAATAAGGTAAAAAAATGGAATGAATTTTACAGGAATATTGGGGGGTTTTTATAGCCAACCCCCGAGGCTCTTGGTGCGAATATTCGGATTTCTTGAGGGATATTCCTTCCTTCTTTCAGCCTTTGATCTTCTCATCTTTTTCTCTTTCTTCAAATGGATGGCTGTGATGATTCCAAATAGCACACGGATCGCCAACGTGGCATCCGTGTGCTAGTTGTGCTTCTTCTTTGGGATTTGATTGGTGGATTTTTAGATGTGATGTGTAGCATCCAATAAGAAACGGCCACGTATCATATCTCCTCCATCTTTTCTCTTCCTTAAACCAAGGGGGTTTTATTCCCCTTGGTGTGAATTAACCGTGGGAATAAAAAGCCCTATATAAAACGAACTTTTTACCAACTAGGGTTCTTTTGAAACAGTAGCTTTTTACTGGTTATGGAGGGTTGGAGAAGAAAGTGGTACATAGGATGTAACGAAAGAATTAATATGTGTGGGTGGGAATAAAGAAAAACGAGTGGGTTTATTTATGAGTGGGTGAGGGACAGTTTGACTATTTATTCGTGAAATGTGCCAAACAAAAACGTGTGAATGGATAAAGATTTTACGTTTTATAAAAACGTATAGAAATAATGTAAACCCTAGGCCTGTTTTATTCTTTTCAAAATTCGTTTCTTTCAATATGGGCTTTAGGCCCAAATCACCTTATTCCCATCCATTTGTAAATAAATCTTGGGCTTGGAACCATTTGTGTAAATACAATCCATTTTGGGCCTTTTGGATCACAAGTGAATTTTACTTGAATCATAAATGGGCTTTTGAGCCCATTTTCCCCATTGTGGGCCCCACTTGACTATAAACTTGAAAATTTATTAAATCCACTATTGTCGAGCTCGATTTTGGCTTCTTGATCTTTTTCATCAATCTCGTGTCAGTTTTCGTCGGTTTTCGCGAACTTGGTACCTACACACATGAAAACAAGAAACAGCATATCCAAGGCATTTTTGATACAAATCATGCATAATTTCAATGTTTTAAACTACAAATGATATGAGTAAATACACTCATATCAAATTCCCCCATGCTAAGCAATTGCCGTGTCCTCACTCAAATAGATTCATCGTCCTCGACTTTTCACTTTTCCATGCCAAGTGCAAAAACAAGATCATTGATATTATAAGTTGGTAGACAAACACGAATTCATGTGGGCCAATTAATCACTTAGACTCCCTTATTCCTAAGTGTATCTCTTATATTTTATTGTTGTCATGAATGATCACGAGGATGCATTGTTGACTTATTTCGATAATTAATTAGGCCAAAAATAAAGTGAACGATTTAATCAATAGTTAGCTAAAGGATAAAATCTTTTAAAACTGCTTCTCGGGACTTCATAAAGTTCATATCTTGGCATAACTTGTTTCGCGATTTGAGACCTTTCTCGGATCGATATTTGGCAATGACTTTATACTTCCAACCTTGAGAGACGTTCACGAAATAATGGTCTTCTCTTCATAATATTTCTTCACTTGAAGTTTTGAGAGATTCATACTTGGACCACGACTTTATCATTTTTCTCCAATCTTTACTTGGGATTTTGATTAACAACGATCCGCCTCCTTTTTGGACTTGGCTTCATTTATCCTCATACCTTATTTTTGGTCTTTTAGGATAGACTTCTCCATGACTTTTTGGGAGTTTTTGCTTTTCGTCGTGTGTCTCGATCCTTCATATTGATTTTTGATAAATGAGTCTTCACATCACTTGAGATCTTTAGCAATAAAACATAGCCCTCATGTCTTGTTAGGACCTTTTTGGACTCGCCAATCTTCGCATCCCGCTTCAATAAGTTATGCCTTAGCTATGAACTCTAATCCATACCGAGCAACTTTTAAACGATCATGGGCTAGAAGCTAAGTAACTTTTCAAATCGTTCAACCTTATTTACTGCAATTAAAATTTATTAACAAGCGATGGGAGAATAGGCTCATAATTAACTCACATAAATTCCCGAAAGAATACCACACTTATAATTGGCTCTATCATCTCTTGTTCTCCATATTGTAAAATTCTAAAAATGAAATCAATGGATACTTAGCCTATTAAATCAAAGTTTTGGGTTTGCAAGTCATCTATAGGATCTTGCAACTTCTTATACTTTTGCAAGTTTTAGAATTTGCGTTTTAAAGTTCCCTTGATAAACGACTTTCTAGGATCAATTATAGGAGCTTGCGAAAAGTTCTTGTTCTTAACTCGTATGAATTAAGACCTTCGCGTTTTAAAGCTCCCTATATAATAGCCTAGCAAAACTTAATTCAAATACGTTAAGGAAAAGCTAAGGTTAAAAACCAAGTCGAGTCAAAAATTATTCTTATTTAAAGCCTACATTTGTGTCAAAAACACTTATTTTCTTTATTAAAACTTAAAAATAACACAAAAAATTTAAAATTTTATTGAAAAATGAGAAAACACTACGTTTGGACACGACAAAAGCAATTGCAAGCGATTATATCGATTGACTCCCCCATGCTAAAACCAAACATTGTCCTCAATGTTTCTTAGCTCAAGAGTAACACCCCCTTGCTAAAACACGAAGAGTCTAATGCAAAATCCTAGCATGGAAAGAGCACGCAAATCTATAAGCCGTTTATTAATTATGCCTCAAGAAAAACGTTAGTCGATAAAAATCAAGGGTAAAGAAAGTGTGCCCCTTTTTGGCATTCAAAGAATGGAAGATCAAGTGGACCGGCAAAAACCGAACACGAGAGTTTTCAAATATTAGGGTCGTACCTAAGATCACAACACAACAAATCACGAACACGAGCTTGAAAGATCAAGCCTTATTAGGTGTTAAAAATAGAAAGAAGATAGAATGAACTCGTTTTTGTTCACCGAGTCATGAGCTCGACTCGATCCCCGCATTCATTGGTCCTTAGGGAAAGTGGTGAAAACCGGCATATTGGAGTAAAAACCAACATGAAGCACGATGTCGGGGTCAAATATCTCATCCTCGTTGTCGGATGACAAACGAAAGGATAAAACTCCAACACAAATCTCTAACAAGAGATAGTAGTCACAAACAATCGTATGGATGTAGCATGCTCCACGAGATAAACTCGCACCAAGATGATCGAAAAATCTTTCAATTATTGCATCGGTGAAAGGCCGAGATTTCCCTAAATCAACAATTCCGGGGTCAAATACCTCGTCCTCGGTGGAGAAAGGAATAGACAACAAGGTGTCGTCCCCCCATGCTAATCCTAAGTCATAAGAAGCACATAGTAATGGTGGTACAAAAGTCTCAACCATAGTGGTTTCAACTTGCATGACTTTGTCAACCTTTTCACTCTTAGGAACGTGAACAAAGGGGTCATGGTACTCAATATGAGTCACATGAAAAACCCGCAAATTAAGATCAACGCGAGTGGGAGGGAGATTGGGAATAATGTAAATTTCTCCATCCGAGTCGACATACTCATCATCACAAAAGGTGTGATCATCATCACAAACCTCATCAACCTCCTTCATAAGAAGATCATCATCACAAAGGTTGTGAGATGTAGGAGGTATGATGTTCTCAAAATCCTCTTGAAACAATGGATTATTGTTCAATGAAGCTTCAAATAGAGGATTTGAGTAAGTCACAAAAGTGTCGTCATTCTCATCATCACAAGAAATTTTTGACAAAGTATCGAGTGTGTCACACTCGGATACAAGATCATCATTCTCATTAGAAGACAATTCATCGGCGAATTCCTCGAGAATGGTAGGTAAAACACAAGAATCACGTTCGATCTCGAGATCGGGAACGTCTTCACTTCCCCGTGGAAGTGGATCAAGGATAGCAAAAAGTTCATCGATGAACTTATCCAACGAATAATCACTAACCTCACTCGGTGTGAAGTTAGGAATCAAAGGCTCTTCAAATGAAGATTGTGCCTTAGGAACATCAATATGATCCATAGAAGAGAGTGAAAATGAGTCCATTTTCAAAGATTGTTCAATTAAAGCAATGTCACTCTCGGGATCAAAATTCTCATTAACAAACTCACTAGCATCAAATGGCTCACTCAAGTAATCATCTATTTGTTTTTGAATCTTATCATCCTCGTGTGGAGTGAGTATAGATGAGGTAACATTACAACATGATTCAACAAAATTAGGTTTATCACTTTCCAAGTTCTTAGGAACCAATCTTGGAATTTTTTCCGGTTTAAAAATTATATGTTTATCCCCATGAAACAATTTAAGCTCCCCTTCTTTCATATCAACTAAAACACCGGCTGTACACAAAAATGGTCGTCCTAAAATTATAGGCGCACGAGGATTCGGCTCATAATCAATGATAGCAAAATCGGCTAGGTAAACGAACTCCCCCACTTTAACAATGACATTTTCCGCTATACCAACCGGTCAAGTGGTGGTTCCATTAGCAAGCTCAATGATCATTCGAGTGGGCATAAGTCGCAAATAGTCAAGAGTTTTCCAAATGGCTAGGGGCATAACATTAATACTAGCTCCTAGATCGGCTAGAGCTTTGTATTCCCCAAGCTCATCGAAAACACAAGGTATCAAGAAGTGACCCGGATCATTATATTTCTTAGGAAAGAGATCAATGAAATCCGAGGTACTAATCACATTTAAAGTAGCCTTGGTGACATTCCAAAAGGTTTCTTTAGGTGGTACAATAAGCTCAAGCTTCCTTTCTAAATTATCATAAGCGGTTATAGCCTTAAGCACTCCCCTCGGGTTAGGAATGGTATTACTAGGTAAGCAACCCGAAGAAGTAGATGGTTTAGACATGAATCCCTCAAGCATCGAAAGCAATTTATTTTGACCTTGTTCCAAACTTTGTTGCATACGATTTTGGTTTTGCTCTAGCCTTTGTTCAAAACGAGTTTGGTTTTGTTCAAGTCTTTGTTGATTAAGCTCAATCTTATTATTTTGCCCTTTAATCGTATTTTGAAACTCATTTTTCAAAGTTGCCATTTGTCCTTGAATGTTATTTTGCAAAGCTTTCAAATTTGCTTCATTCGATTTATTGTAACTTGACAAATCATTTTGATTATTCCCTTGAAAACCTTGATTGTTTTGATTAGCATTAAACCCATTTCCTTGATTAAAATTCCCTTGGTTACCACGGTTAAAATTATTCCCATTATTTCCATTGTTGTACCTATTTTGAACCGGTGGAAAACCCGGTGGAGCAACATGATTTTGACGAGGAACTTGACCGTTGGAGCCATAAGTTCCCGTCGCGGCAAAAACACTAGCTTGATCAAACCCCGCGTTTAAACAAGCATAATTAGGATGTGCTCCACCACATGATACACAAACATTCTCAATCATATTAATCGATCCATGAGGATTCTTCCTAATCTCACTCAAAATCGTGTCAATCTTAAAGTCCAATATAGCAATCTCGTGATTAGATGAATTCACATTGGAAACAACTGGTGTGTTTCGTGAATATTGTGCTCTAGACTTATCCTCAATTATTCTCCACGCGTCTCTCAGTGTTTTTCTTGAAAGATTACCACCCGCGGCGGCATTTAAAGAATCTTGTTCAATCATATTTAGCCCATTATAAAAAGTATTTATTTGATGCAATTCCGAGAAACCGTGGTGTGGACATTGTCTTAACAAATCTTTAAATCTTTCCCAAGCAACCCCAAACGATTCATGCACTTTTTGTTCAAATCTAGTGATCTCATTCTTAAAGTGTGTTGTCTTGGAAGGTGGAAAGAAATAATTCATAAACTTTGACACTAAATCATCCCAAGTTAAAATCGAACCCGGTGGTTCTTTCTCATACCAAAGCTTAGCATTACCCTCGAGCGAGTACGGAAAAAGCATGAGCTTAATCACGTCATTCGGCACATCTCTAAACTTGAGAGTCGAGGTAATTCGATTAAAATTCCGAATGTGAGAATGCGGGTTATCGGCCTCATTGCCACGAAATTGGTCGGCACGAATGAGCGATAAAAGACCCGTCTTAATCTCAAAATGATCCGCCAAAATAGCCGGCACAACGATTGCTTCCCCATACCCTTCGGTGGGTGTACGGACCAATTCCTCCATTGTTCGGTTATCGGCCATATCTACAACAATAGGTGGAATCTCGGGTTCCACTATTCGTTGTTGACGATTTCTATTTCTACGAGGAATATTTTCAAGCCTATTAAAATCAATCACAAGACGAGAAGAACGTAATTGCATACACTACAAAGACGAGAATTTAGAGGATTGAGGAAAAGAAATTAGACAAGAAGAAGATTATTTTTGGTATTTTATTTGGTATTGCTCAATCAAAAATGATCGATAAAAAAACAAGGAATAAGGATAACTACTATGGAAGTAAATTACCCTCGGTCGACTTTGAAACGATAGGTGAAAACCTAAACGTCTCGAGGTTCAATAAGTAAACAACAAAAAATAAGATTTATTACTACTTGAGTCGGCAAACCAATAATAGGTCGTCCCTCTCAATATACGCACAAGCAAGCGGGGAAACGAGGTGGCACAAAGCACTTAAAAACCTTTTTCCTTAGACGGCCTTTTATAGCACGTCGCCTTATACCCACCTTATAGTTTGTATAAATCGAGTTCAAACTTCTTATTAGTATTTATCTATTTTGCCTTTTATTTTTGTTTTTGGTTCGAATACAATAGCTAGGTGATGAAATCCCAACTAAGGCTTATTTGAAAAGTATTTAAAATTATTGTGCTACGTAATACAATATATTATTCACAAAAAACGAGAAAAACGATACATACTATATAATAGAAAAATAACAAAACTTTCCGAGGACGGAAAGGGTCTTCAAATCCACGATCAACAAATCTCCACAAAGACGAATCGTACACAAGATCCCCGGCAGCGGCGCCAAAATTTTTGATGTGTCGTGGATGTGTATAGTGATAATTTGGATACGTTATAGGGTAAATTAGACAATTACCTTTAGGAAAAAGTAAAAGTCCAATAATACCAATGACGAATTCAATTAAACACGTGAGTGAATCGAGTTCGTTGTACACAAAGATCTTATGAATTTGAGACGTTTTGCTTTGATTTGGACAATCGATTTGAATTGGTTTGTGGATTTTAAACTACAATTAAAAACTACGAATTTTAAGCTATTTAAAATAAACCTAAAGTACATGAATCGTAAACCCCGCCTATTTAAAATTCCACAATTAATTTCTTAAAATAAACACACTAATTAAAAATTTAAACTAATAAAAAAATCTTAAAAATTAATTCTATTTAAATATCTATTAAAAATAAATCTATTTAACAACTTTTAAAATAATCTACTTTATTTATTAAAAATTACTTTAAACAAATTATTTAAAAACTATTTTTTTATTAAATCTAAAGTTATAAAAATTAAGCTAATTTAAATTTAAACTATTTAAACTATTTAAATAAAAACATTTTTATTTTTTTTATTTTCTTTTATTTCTAAACTACTTTTTATTAAAAATATACTTTAATTAAAATTATGATAAAAAGTTATAAAAAAATGAAACGTGACAAATCCTTACAAAATAGAAAACTGCTAGAATTCAAATATCCTATATTAGTCTAATTAAGAGAAGTAAACTCAAAAGGGCCTTTAGCCCAGTTGGTTAACACTTATTGCCTGTGACCAGGAGGTCACAGGTTCGAACCTCAGCATGGACTTATTTTTAGAATTAATTTCCTTTTTAGACAGATTACTAAAAAGAAACCTTAGGAAAGGCTTTTGAGCTTATTTGTTTAAGCTGATTAGGAAAACAGCTTATATGAGACTTATCAGAAAAGTGAATCTGATAAGCCTAAAACCAAAACAATAAAGCAGATATATCAAGAAGCAATATCAGTTATACAATATCAGTATCAAATAAGCAACATGTTATATTCAGCAAATCCATAACAGATTCAAGCAAAATCAACATTCAGCACCAAACAAACCACCAAACAAACCACCAAACAAATCAAATCAGGCAGATTAAACGTTCTAAGATTTAACTACTTATAAAATTAGTACAAAACTCTAAAGAACAACAGTAACAAAAATCAACTCAGTAAGCTAACAAATTCAAACTCACATTATCAGTAAAACCAAATTACAATTACAAGTAAAACAAAACAAGTTCAAAATACTTATACTAACTCAGAACTTCTAAATTAGCATAACATAAATCTTATTTCAGAAAGTTAAACAGTTCTAACTCAATTCTAAAATAGAGACTAATGCATACCAAGTTTTCATTATTATCTTAACAATCCAAAATAACCTTCACGCATCAAACATATTCAAGGTGAACAAAGATCCTTGACATATTATTCAATTCAATCATGACAGCTAAACTCAAATTACCAGATTCGAAACTTATCACAGCTTAAATCTATCAACTCATTAGGTAAGTCCTTTAAACAATCACAACTTAATTCATGAAAACTAAACAATAACCTTAACATTATTTCAGTTCCATTAGCAGATTAACAACCAAATAAAAATCAGACAGTAAATCGAAAACAATGAAAATTAAAGCAAACAGATAAAAACTTATTCAGAAAAAATCAAGGTAAAACAATTATTCAGCAAACATACTAAACATTAATTAAACAAGCAAAAATTAAAAACGAGACTCACCTTTTGTCGAAACCTTTGAGACGTAGACGTGCGCTGAGCAGTCTAAGACCCGAACCGCAACCTTAATCACCTTAATCCACCATTCTCCATCGACATTCGAACCTCAAAAATTAAGTCAAACCGTAACCCACCTTCTTCTTTTATTTTGCACTCATCCAGTAGGGATAAGTGTAATCCAATCTTACCTTAATCAATCTATTAAGCTATTGAAAAGCTTAATAAACTAACTTTTTGTATAATATCAATTTAGAAATAACTAGAATAAAGTGAGATTGTAAAACAGTAAATAATCAACACAAAGAATCGATCGAAATCAAATTAACTTTTATTAATATCTTGAAATTGTTACAAAACTAAAGAAATCAAATACAATTATTCTACTCCTAAATTAGCATTATAACAATAAGGTAAAAAAATGGAATGAATTTTACAGGAATATTGGGGGGTTTTTATAGCCAACCCCCGAGGCTCTTGGTGCGAATATTCGGATTTCTTGAGGGATATTCCTTTCTTCTTTCAGCCTTTGATCTTCTCATCTTTTTCTCTTTCTTCAAATGGATGGCTGTGATGATTCCAAATAGCACACGGATCGCCAACGTGGCATCCGTGTGCTAGTTGTGCTTCTTCTTTGGGATTTGATTGGTGGATTTTTAGATGTGATGTGTAGCATCCAATAAGAAACGGCCACGTATCATATCTCCTCCATCTTTTCTCTTCCTTAAACCAAGGGGGTTTATTCCCCTTGGTGTAGAATTAACCGTGGGAATAAAAAGCCCTATATAAAACGAACTTTTTACCAACTAGGGTTCTTTTGAAACAGTAGCTTTTTACTGGTTATGGAGGGTTGTAGAAGAAAGTGGTACATAGGATGTAACGAAAGAATTAATATGTGTGGGTGGGAATAAAGAAAAACGAGTGGGTTTATTTATGAGTGGATGAGGGACAGTTTGACTATTTATTCGTGAAATGTGCCAAACAAAAACGTGTGAATGGATAAAGATTTTACGTTTTATAAAAACGTATAGAAATGATGTAAACCCTAGGCATGTTTCATTCTTTTCAATATTCGTTTCTTTCAATATGGGCTTTAGGCCCAAATCACCTTATTCCCATCCATTTGTAAATAAATCTTGGGCTTGGAACCATTTGTGTAAATACAATCCATTTTGGGCCTTTTGGATCACAAGTGAATTTTACTTGAATCATAAATGGGCTTTTGAGCCCATTTTCCCCATTGTGGGCCCCACTTGATTATAAACTTGCAAATTTATTAAATCCACTATTGTCGAGCTCGATTTTGGCTTCTTGATCTTTTTCATCAATCTCGTGTCAGTTTTCGTTGGTTTTCGCGAACTTGGTACCTACACACATGAAAACAAGAAACATGCATATCCAAGGCATTTTTGATACAAATCATGCATAATTTCAATGTTTTAAACTACAAATGATATGAGTAAATACACTCATATCAGTAACTCCCTTTTCCGACCGAATATTCCGACCAGGACACACCCCCTTATTCCGATCTACCGATCGGAAAAGGGTTTAGGTTTTCCGATTGGTGTTGTTTTCGTATTCCGACCGCACCAACTTTTGAGCATTCCGACGGTAAAGTTTTCTAATATTCCGATTGGTGGCATTTTATTATTCCGATCTAAGCATTTCTCCATATTCCGATTGTAGCATTTTGCCCACATTCCGATTTGCATCATTTCAAGATATTCCGATCACCCGATCGGAATAATATTCCGATTTGCCTTTTTCTAGATATTCCGATTGAGTGTTCATTTATTTTTCTAATATTATCTTTAAGTTTTCAAGCATTTATTTTTAAGCTCATCTTTTAGTTTAATCTTTTAACGCTTTAAGTTTACTCTTCGACACTTAATTAATTGTTAATTAGTTTTAAATAGATAAACAAACCAACCACTTTTTAATAACCAAGAACAAATCATTCCACTTAGAGCCGAGATCAATTCGAGATGATACCGAGAACTTAAATCCGAACCCAATGAAAACCAAAATATCATTATGGCATCAACGATTATCACATCTCAACTTTGACACCATCAACTTGCTTTCAAAGAATGATATTGTGACCGGTATTCCTAAGTTAAAATTCGTCAAAGACCATCTTTGTTCTTCTTGTGAGTTGGGGAAAGCTAAACGGAAGTCTTTCAAAACAAAAACTACCCCAAGCTCAAAAGGACGATTGGAACTTCTACACATGGATTTATGTGGTCCCATGCGTGTAGAGAGTATTAACGGGAAAAAGTATATTCTCGTGACTGTTGATGATTACTCTAGATACACATAGACTTTCTTCTTAAGGTCCAAAGATGAAACACCACAGGTTCTCAAAAACTTTCTCAAGATGATACAACGCAATCTTCAAGCTCAAGTCTTAACTGTAAGAACGAATAGGGGTACTGAATTTTTGAACGAGAACTTGCAATCTTACTTTCAAGAAGAAGGCATCGAACATCAAACGTCTATTGCTTGAACTCCTGAACAAAATGGCGTTGTCGAAAGACGGAACCGCGCTTTGGTTGAGGCAACTCGAACAATGCTTTATGCTTAAAAATTACCACTATTCTTCTGGGCTGAAGCAATTGCAACTGCCTGTTATACTCAAAATCGTTCTCTCGTCATCCCTAGACATGAAAAGACACCTTACCACATCATAAATGGAAGGAAACCTACTGTCAAATTCTTTCACATATTTGGATGTTTATGCTACATTCTTAAAGACGATGAGAATCTCGACAAGATGAAAGAAAAAGGTGATGCATGTATTTTTGTGAGGTATGCTACATTGTCGAAAGGATATCGAGTTTACAACAAGAGAACAAAGTTTATTGTCGAAACAATTCATGTGAACTTTGACGAATTACCACACATGGTACTTGATCACAACATCTCAAGTCCCACACCTCAATGTCCAGCGATGGCACCTACATAAAACAGTGTACGTCCCGTGCAAGAATGTCAAGAAAGTACTCCTACAGCAGACTCGACGGATACGACACAAATGAATGAGTTGGTTGATTTATATGATCCAATGTTTGATGAATATTACTATGGAAACAATCAAGTTGTGTCAAAGCCTTCCGCTGTCACTACTATTGATGCACCCGAACAAAGTCAACAAGACATAACTGCATCTGCTTCACCAACCGTTGCTCAAGAGACAATTCCATTGGATACTCAACAAACTCAAGAAACAGTCATACAACCAACATCACCAACCGTCAATGCTGAAGGAGGAAACAACAATCAAGCAGTCGATGCACAATCTGACGAAGAAGAATTTATCAATCCATTTGGTACACCGGTACACGATGTTGGAGAGTCTTCTACTCAACATGTTGATCCGTCCAACATGCATATATTCTACCAACCATATCCATCTACTCACCATTTGACACGTGATCATCCATTGGAACAAGTCATTGGAAATCCTTCAAAACCGGTTCGAACACGCAGACAACTCGAAACCGATGGCGATGTGTGTATGTATGCACTCACCGTGAGTTCAACTATACCTACAAACATCAATGAAGCCATGAATGATCATGCGTGGATTGAGTCAATGCAAGACGAAATTCATCAGTTTGAACGCCTAAATGTTTGGGAACTTGTTGACAGACCCTATGGAATGTTAATTTTAGATTTCAAATGGATCTAGAAAAACAAACTTGATGAAGAACAAACCATCATCAAAAACAAATCTCGTCTTGTGGTTAAGGGATACTGTCAACAAGAAGGCATAGACTACGATGAATCATTTGCTCCAGTTGCTCGTTTGGAAGCTGTCAGGATATTCCTTGCTTATGCTGCATATAAGGGCTTCACAGTTTTTCAGATGGACGATAAAACTGCTTTTCTCAACGGTCATTTGAAGGAAGAAGTGTATGTGAATCAGCCCGAAGGATTCATCGATCCTCATCATCCTAACAAAGTCTACCGTCTCAAGAAGGCTGTATATGGACTTAAACAAGCTCCAAGGGCATGGTACGAATAACTATCAAACTTCTTGGTTTCCAAAGGATTATCCAAAGGTTCTATTGATCCTACTCTCTTTATTAATAAATATGGGGATGACATACTACTGGTGCAAGTTTATGTTGATGACATTATTTTTGGTTCTACGAACCCAAAACTTTCAAAACATTTTGAAAAATTAATGCACGGCAGATTTGAAATATCAATGATGGGGGAGATAAAATTCTTTTTAGGCCTCCAGATTCATCAATCCCCACGTGGTATCTTCATTAACCAAGCTAATTATGCTCAAGAGATACTTAAAAAGCATGGTATAACCTCATGTTCTCGCGTTGGTACACCATTGTCGACCAAATCCCTAGACGCTGACTTGTACTCATATCCCGTATATCAAACGCGCTATCGCAGTATGATCGGGTCACTTATGTACCTTACAGCCAGCAGGCCTGATATTCATCATGCCACAATTGTGCACGATATCAAGCTAGACCTACTCAAAAGCACCTCAAAGAGGTTAAACGGATCTTTCGGTACCTTAAGAATACCATTCACATGGGACTCTGGTATCCGAAGGAAACCGGTTTTCATCTAACAGCTTTTTCAGATTCTGATCACGCAGGTTGCCTCGATAGTCGAAAAAGCACTTCTGGTAGCGTACAATTTCTAAGGGAAGACAAACTTGTGAGCTGGTCTTCAAAGAAGCAGGATTGCACTTCGCTCTCATAAGCTGAAGCAGAATATGTGGCTCTATCCGCGTGCTGTGCTCAAGTCCTCTGGATGATAACTCAACTCATGGATTATAGCTTCCACTTTGATAAAATACCTATGTATTGTGACTCAAATTCGGCCATATCCATCTCTTGCAATCCGGTTCAGCACTCCCGTACCAAGCACATCGCAGTCAGATATCACTTCATCAAGGAACAAGTGGAACGTGGTATCGTGGAATTATACTTTGTCAGAACTGAGTACCAGATAGCAGACTTGTTTACTAAAGCCCTATCTCAAATAGGTTTTAGTATCTCGTTGGCCGTCTTGGTATGAAGTATATGACTCTAGAAGACTTGGAGGTTTTAGCAAATGAAGCTGCTTGATATTCTCTCATAATGACTTCTAAGCGCATCACAGCTTAGGACTCGGACATCAACCAAGGAAAGTTATTTCGAACGATAACTTATCCTTCTCAACGAGAAATTAATATTTCTCGGTCATGAGCTTCTTCTAAAAACATTCCATGTTTTTAGGTTCATGAAAAATGACTTCTAAATAAATGTCAGCTTAGAACTCTAACTTCAACTTAAGGAAAGTTTATCACTGATGATAACTTATCCTTCACAACCGGAAATTAATATTTCTCGGTCATGAGCTAGTCACAAAACAATCAAAGTTTTGAGCTCATGAAAATCGGACCCGAAAGGGAAGTGTACGTTTCAGTGCGCTTTCACTAAGCAATAGAAGAGAAGTCTTCTATAATGATTATTTTAAAACCGTTGAACACAATTTTTCAAGAATTTCTCAAAAGGTTTTTCTAAATCTTTCAAAATTGTGTGTTCAACACTCCCTTCTTCATAAAATGGTTTTTATATCTCAAAATGTCATATGTTATTTTGATCAATTTTTGAGGGGGAGCGTTTTAAAATCAAGGCCTTTAATGTTGTTGGGTACATCTCAGATATTGTCATATTTTGTGTATCCAACACATTCCGAAAATAATATGAAATTGTCAAATGTAATATACTATATCGGATAAGGCATCTTAACTCCGTACCTCAACATACTTTGTGGTGTCGTTGTTCCAAAAAAATTTCAAACTTTTGTTTAAAGACACACATATATTGTTGAAGGGGAGCATCCCGACTGAAAAAGTTCCATGATTCATGCGTGCACACATGTTTCTCTCCCAATCGGTTTTCAGAAATTGTCTTATTTTAATCAATTGGTATCTCTAATATGATATTTTTATATTAGAGATAGGGGAGAAAATGTGACTAAAATGTAATATATCGCAACATGTGATCTTAAAGACTCAAGTGAAACTCTTTCCTTCACATGCTAAACCATTTCGTATATTGATGCATGTGTGTAGGGGGAGCTTTTCGAAAGTGTAAAACTTTCAGAGTGTTAAAAGTTTTTATATTTATCAAGCACTTTGAATGGTTTTCAATGGTTTTATGGTTACGATCATTACCCAAAACAACCTACTATCCACGACGGAACGATGGAATCAAAAGGTGGTTTAGGATAGGAAACTAAGTCCTATGATCCAACCAGAACCGGAGGGATCTACCCAAGGACATTCCATAGCTAGAAATAGTTGTCCTTAGGAAAGATGGAGTTGAATGAAGCTGAATGCGGACCAATTACTTAAGTTAGCACTGGAACAATCACAACAAGGTGCTAGTGATGACGTGTTGGTAAGCATTGAAGGAGTTGAATATTCTTTGCAACTTAGGCAGAAACCGGGTTAACACATCTATCGAAGACAAGTGTCATGGACCCAGTGATGCGATGCACAACCCTTCACCAGCCATTCGAGTTTCTCTCAAAATAAACTTGTCTCATTGTCACGGAGATCAACACGTATCTATTGACTTTCTCACTCCGAGTTAGTTAATATTGAAAAGGTGGCAGTCTGCTCCAGCCTCCGATTACCAAAATGCACTTATTGAGTCTAAAGCCAAACGAGATCTATCTATCATCTCATTAGGACACAATCGAGTCCTACACATTATCCTTGTGATATTGCCAGAACATTTGAGTGATACGATTCACAATAAAGATGGAAATCCTACTTGAGCCAGCATCAAACAAGCTCATGGTAGGTAACTTGTGCGAATCTACACGAATCAAACTTGTGAGAACTGGAATGCAAGTAAGTTTGGATTCTTAATTGATTCAAACTTGATTCTAGGCTTCTTCGCAAAATCCGTGTGATCTTACCAGAACATTCAGAGTGACACTCCTTAGTGCTCATAGTGACGAATGGAAATCCTTCCAGTGTCAAAATAAAACAGCATTGCGGTAGGTGACTCGCAAGATTCTCTGTGAATCAAGCTTCTGATAAACTGGAAAGCAGCAATGGTGCGAATCTTTTAGAATCAAACTTGTTCCAGGAAATCTGAATTGACGACTCTAATCAGACGGATAATTTATCCTTATGATTCACTCTTTACGTTCGTAGTCTGCTTTGAGACGGTCGAGTAAAGAGAACTGGCTACTAACACCGGGAAACCCTGTCAAGGAGGTTCTTAATCGAATCTACCCGATCATAGGTACGGTATCTAATACCGTCTAACGGTCTTCACAGACCGGAGGTAAAACGCTACCGAGTTAGGGTGAAATGTTCAAATCCGTTTCGTCCGTGTCTATAAATGTTGATGCATATCAAGAAGGTGGCGTAGCTGTGTAACCGATGTCGATTCAGAAGTCACAAGAGCACAAGATGGCGATAATCAAGATACTTAAGAATGTAAGAATGTAATAGGCCATCTTGTCACAAGAGCTCAAGATGAACACTATCAAGAATAGATTGAAGATCTCAAGCACTCAAAGTCAAATGACAAAGGCTCAAGATAAAGATCACAAAGGCATGAAGGAACAAAATCGTTATAAACAATATCAAGACCAAGATACAAGACCTAAGAAGGAAGATCACCTTCACAACAATGTATTCACTCAATCATCTTATGCATTTTAAAGATGACCGATGCATTGGGGGAGATTGTTAGCCCTATATTTTATATAGTCGAACAAGAATGTAATAGGTCATATTAGTCGTAAATGGTCTTGTATTGTAATAGTTTAGTCGGGTTAACCAGGCTTGGACTTTAAGCTAATATTGTATAAGTTAGGGGCGTAAGCCCAAGCAAAAGTGATAAGTGTGAAAACACTCATCAATAATGATCCTAAAACCACTCAATACACAGTCAAATACATAATATTTAACTTTAAAATATCAGAATTACGCGTGTATTTGTGTTTTGTGTGTTTTAGGTAAAAAAGATGCATTTTGGAGCAAAGACACGTTTTCAAAGATTTATTTGATAAAAATACGAAGAAAGAGACGATAGATGCTTCAAGGACCTTATTTGCCAAACTTTCAAAGATCGAGGGCTAAAGTTGCAATTTCTAAAGAAACAAAGGATGAAAAAGCAATTACTTAAAAGGTTTTTAAACCATTTGAAAAGAAATGAAAGATGAGGGACCAAAGAGGAAAAATGGTGGAAAAGTATTTACATATTATTTGGTCATTGACCAAGCCGGTCAAACACACAAACACATTCACGTCTTCATCCCCAAAGAAGAGAGAGAAAGACGGTTTCTTATCTTTCCACCTCCAAGACCTGCAAATCGATTTCAATGAAGATCCAAGGAGAATCAGGCCAAGCTTTTAACTACAAAAATGATCATCACAATCTCCTCTACATGATGGTACCAATCAATTAGATCAAGACGCAAAGGAGAAGAAATCCCCAAATCCCTGAAGAACCCTAATCATCAAGAACCTCGTATTAAACACGTGGCACGATTTAATTGGAAGAAACACGTCATCTTCTCCTCTTTCAAACGCCTATAAATAGAAGACGAAGACTCCATTTCGAGACGGTTAGCATAGGAGTAGTTCTCACATAGTAGTTAGGATAATTAGTTAGTTAGTTTAATTTTCTCTCATCTTTTCTTGTTAAGCTTTTGTAACAGAATTAGTTAATCTTTGTAACCGTTTAGTTTTTCTGCCATTAATGAAAGTCAAGCTTTTGATATATGCTCTACTTCTCCTGCTTTCATAAATCTGTTTTCTTTCTACCAGTTAAATCTGTTTAAAAAGTTAGTTCGATTTGGTAACTTTCTGATAATGAACTCTTTACTAGTTTCTCGCTCTTTTGCTTACTGTCTTGATAACCAGAATCTTATAGTGATGATATGATTTTCAGTCTCTTATTGTTTTGATTAGTTGTAACCGTTAGGTATAGTGAAGTGATATGATGATTAAATCTTGTTAATAGTTCGATTTTACTTTCAAAGTTTTATTTGAATTTTTTCTATTGGATTTGATAATAGTTTTTCAAAAAAATCTTGTGTTTGATTTCAGATATAGAGTTTAAAATTTTGTTCATATAGGTACGTTTTCAAGAGTTTTAATTTGAGATAGCTGGAAGTAAATTCCATTCTGTTTCGACATAATTCAGTTTAAATAGTTAGTTAATTCAATTAATGATAAGTATTCGATTTAAGCTTTTCAGTTTGAAGTTTCAGTGTAGGGATGTTTGGTCTTTACTATACTCAAGCTGGTATGGTTTATCGTAGTAAGCTAGTGATATAGATAGCATATATCTGGTATCTTGTTTCTGTTTGATTTTGCAGGTTAAATAGGTTATGCATATTGGTGTTATGTTCAATGCATAGATTTCAGAATTCAGAAATGCAGTTCCGTAATTGGTGATTGGTTCCGGTTCGTAATCATAGGTGTAGTTCAGCAGATAGCAAAGTTAGCTCAGCGCTACACTTCACCATCAAAGGGCAGGCCTGGAAGACGCAGGTTAAGCACCATTTACGTTTTTATGCAAAGTAGTGTAGTGTTAATTTGATTGCATAGTGTTCTTAATCTGCTAGCGACTTTATCTAGTTTTCTTGTGCTTAGATATCTGAACTTATTTTTGCAATACTTTGTGAATTTCTGCAATACTTTAGTTCAGCTTGCTTTTGTTAGTATAGAATTAGTTTTGCTATGATATACATGTTTGATTCTTGTTCGTAGCTAGTTCCTTATGGATATGTGATCTGAGTTCTTGCATAAGTTTCTGATTTAGAGTGTTTGGATGTGCGTTTTAGAATCAGTTAGATCACTGTTATTGTAAGTCTTTGAAAGTTTGATGTATTAGGTGTTCCATATTGGTTTAAATCAGAGCTTATCTACTGCAGTAAGTTGTTCCTTAGAAATAGCCTTTACAACTTATAGGATAGGAAGATTGATTTTAAAGTCAAAAGTATTTGTTGATTGTAGGAATTCGAGTACAAAGAGAGTTACAGTTTAAAAGGTTTGTCACGTGAACTTTATCTAAATTTAGAGTAAATCATAGAAGTTTAATAAATGTACACATTTAGTCCCTGAGTGTGATTTTCTCTATGTCAATTAAGGTCCTTAGAGTGTAACGATAAGATTTAGATAGTTAACTTTGTTTTACTGTTAGTCCTCAGTTGAAGTATAGGTAATTGGATCAGTAAATACATATTGGGCTTAGTTTCATTTTGGAGCCCGAGTACGTGTTGATTATAAACGATTGGTTTAGCTTAATATCGATGTAATTTCATGTTGAAGTTTTATTAAATTTGCAATTTTAGTTTTATAAAAGTTGTTTTACATTTTTACTTTTCTATTTTGAGTTTTGTAATGTGTATTTTCATTTGTAGTTAAAAATGTATTTTTACATTTTTTTTATTTCGTGCATTTAAAATGTTGTAATTGCAATATGTTTTAGCTTAGTACGTATATGTAGCGTAATATAGATATTTTTACATTTTTACTTGTTTTGTGCCAATTAGACATAAATTCCAAAAAAAGATCTTACAACCAAAAACAATCAAGTCAAGCTTAAAATTGTTATATCAATTCGGATTGAGTTGAGAAAAACCAACTAAAAAAGACGAATTTCAAATGGCGCCGCTGCCGGTTCTTTGACTTTACGAGAGACTATCGATTGACGGTTTTCATTGGCTTTTGGGATCCGTTCACCTAGTGAACGTTATTTTTTTTACGTATCATAAATAAAAAACAAATAAAAATCAAAAATATAAAAATATATAAAAACTAAAAAATTAACAAAACAATTCTTTTCCTAAAGAATTGACCAAACAAATTAAAAAATCCAAAAAACAATCTTTTTCCTAAGAGATTGCACCCAAAAATATATATTATTGGATTCTCTCGGTTTTTATGTACATATAGTATTTTCTCTTAAAAACTCATAAATACAAAAAATATTTTCCATATATTATTATAAGTAAATACGTATACGTATAAGAACAACCAATTCACATATTCTCCATAAGTATTTCCAAGGCAATACACTGTGTTGAGGGGCGTTCCGGTCCTTGACACGTGTATCGATCAAACAAAATAAAGCAAGAATAGATAAATACTTCCAATAAGCAACAATTCGAAGAATACAAACAATTAAGTGAATAGAAAGGCGATGTGCTATAAAATGCCATCTAAGGGTCAATAGGTACTTAAGTGATTCGCGCCACCTAACCCCCCGTTCACTTGTGAGTATTCTAAGAAGGAAGGCTTCATTGGGGGTCTTGCACCCAAGTAGTACATACGTATATTATTATTTTCTTGTGGATATTTCATACTGAAACTCGAAGGGGATAATCCTTTTCTCTTCAAAGTCACACGAGAGCTTCTCTCTCATTCCTCGTATTGAGTTGCATGCTCACTCGCGGGCGTGCACAAATACCGATTGGTGTACAACCCCTTCCTCCGAAAAGGAAGAAAAAGAGAAAGAGTAAGAACACCACCGTCCATCAAGCCGATCACGAGAATCGTGCTTTGATTCATCCACAACAAGAAGCCATGGCTAGAGTTGATACTCGTTCTTTGATGGAACGTTTGCAATCCAATGTTCACGGATATGCCGATGCTATCAAGATTCCCGATATTCCCGCAAATTCATTTGAGCTAAAAACGGCTATGATTAACTTGGTTTCAAACACAGCTTTCTATGGTAACAAGAATGATAATCCTCATGATCACCTTAAGAGATTCCTTGCTCTTTGCAATACCATTAAGTACAATGGAGTTCCACATGATGCTATTAAGTTGATATTGGTGCAATTTTCACTAGAGGGACCCGCTAAGCATTGGTTAGACACACAACCACCCGATAGTATCACCACATGGGATGGTTTCACCACTAAGTTTTTGAACAAGTTCTTTCCCCCATCTAAGACCACGGCTTTGATGAACTTAATTATAGGCTTTCAAAAAAAACCTAGTCAAACCTTTAGTGATGCTTGGGAGGAGTTTAGAGAGTTATTGAGGAGATGCCCTAACCATAGATTGGATGAAGTTCACCAAATCAATACTTTCTACAATGGCCTTAAACCTCATCACCAAGACTCACTCAATGCTTCCGCGGGAGGGAATATTCTTCTTAAATCCATTCAAGAGGCTTGGGATATTATTGAGACCAAAGCAATGGTGCAAATCAACACACAATTTGATGAAAGAGTCCATGTCATTCAAGAAGGAGGTTCTAAACCATTGGAGACTCAACTCATTTCATGCATTCAAGCATTTACTCAAGCTCAAAAGGAAACTCAAACATTCATGCAAAACACTCAAAAGATGCAAGAAACGATGATGAATGACTTTATGAAGCTTTCTATGGGCAATCATTCTACAAATGATGTGCATGCCATTACTCTTTCATGTGAGACTTGTGGAGGTCCCCATTCCTATGAACAATGTGATAAGGTGCAAGGTTATCAAGGGGAATGTTATGCTTACCAAGAGGAACATCGTGAACATTTCAAGCCAAATATCAATCCCAATAACCTTTCTTACAAGTCCCAAAATTACCTTACTCCACCGGGATTCCCACCCCAACCAACCATCCAACCTCACCAAAATCCTCCTCAATTGTTACAACGGAATCAAGGCCTAAGACCACATTACCAAGGGAATAACTACAAGGCACCTAATAACTTTCACAATCAAGGAAATACCTTTTATCCACCAAATCAAGGATTTAATGCACCACCTCCACCTTATCCACATCAAGGTTTCTATCAAGGGAATGTGCAACCTAACCCCATGGATTTGATCCTTCAAAAGCTTACTTCTTATGAGAAACAAATGAAAGATGCTCAAGAGGAAAATAACAAGAAATTTGCTCTTCTTCACAACCAAATTATGTATAATCAAAGACCACAAGGGGCTTTACCATCTAACACACAAGCAAATCCAAGGGCAAATGTCAATGTTATTACAACAAGAAGTGGAAAGTCAACAAAGGATCCTTCACCTCCTACACCTCCTATTGTTAAACCCACTTTTGTTCCTACATGTGACAAGCCTTCTACATCTACTTCACCACCTCACAATGCTCCCATTCAATCACACACACCTTCTCAACCTATTCCTACTTCTCATTTACCTTCCACAACTCCCAATGAAGAAGCTATCAAAGACAAATCTTCCACTACAACACCTACACCTAAACCAACTCTTCCTTATCCTTCAAGGTTGAAAAAGGACAACTTAATTCGGGGCCGAGTCGAGCTAGAGACTTAGGGTTAAAAAAAATCAAGCATTGAATAACTAGGTTAGAAAACGTAGAGTAGATCTAAATACGTTAGGTTTAATTAAAAGGATGTTATAGTAGAGTTGAAGTGGAGGGGTGCCTTTCTTCGTCTTTTGGCGTTTGCTTCAAGGGTTGCTCTCTCTCATTTCATGCTTGGAGCTTATGGAGGAGGCCCGTGTATCCGGTTCACTTCGATTAGTTTTTGCTATCATGATATTCAAAACACTTGTGCTTAAAATGAATACCCTTTAGTTGTCTCTTCCTTAACTTGGGTTAAGCAAAGTAATCAGTGTAATAAGTGTAGGGGAGTTTACTCCAATACTCTTAAACATTGAGGACAATGTTTATCTTAAGTGTAGGGGGGTCTTCTATCGAAGTGACCTTACCTAGAACTTGTTATTGATCTTCATGATAACATTGGAAAATTAATTTTTCAAACATTTTTCAAGTTTTTGATCTACTTTGGCCACCAAAAATATGCATTCATATTTTTTTTTTGCATCAATCATTTTTCATTTGCATAACACATTTGCATTGTATATATTCTTCTTTTGTTTTTCATCAAAAATATATAAAAAGAGTAAAAAAATATAATAAAAACATGCTTTAACAAATTTAGACTTCTTTGACATATTAGGCCCGCCATGGATATTTTGACTCAAACCGAGTTTGCTTATCTAAGCATTCTCTAGCTAGTATCCTTAACCATGTAGTCCTTCATTGGTCTATTAGGCTAAGCATCCACGAATCTCATTATTTGAGATTTTAAATTTGTGAAGAATGGGAAATGATAGAGTTGAAGCAAGTATAAAAGGGCTAGATAAACTTCATGATAATTACTTGTGGCTAAACCCTTCTCTTCTTTACCTCTAATTTCTTCGCATGTATATATGTTAATAAATAATCAAGAACGGTTTTAATTGGTTTGTAATCTCTTATACATTTTTGTCTAATCATTCATGGTTGATATAAGTACGTTTTAAGATTCTAAGTTAGAACATTTTATGTGTACTAGACTTATGTCATGCTCAATATTTAGCGGGTGTTTTTCCTTTTATTCTTTTAAACTTTCTTAGTGAGGAATAAAAAAAATAAGAGCGGCTTATGAAAAAAAAAATGAGTGGCTAGAAAAAAAAAAGAAAAGAAAAGAAAAAAAATATATATATACAAGACTCCCAAGAGGGGCAGTGTGGTGTTAATTATTGTGACTATTGAGTTCCAATATTACCTTGACGGGTTGCGGGGATTCAATAGATTGCTCCAATCCAATATTACCTTGACGGCTTGCGGGGTTGAAGATCCAAAGTCTCAAAAAGATGGCGGATGTAAATTATTGCGTGGTTTTCTTTCCTTAGCGAGTGTGTAGCTACTTATGAAAGCATGACATGAGGATTTTACACATAAGGCGAATGACTTATTACTCTTGAAACGGACTTATATTAATTGTGAGCGGTTTTTCAAGTAATGGATGAGAGGATTACTTAGGATTAAAACCATGCTTCCTTATTTTTGGATTTTGCATTTCTTATACTTCACGCTTGAAATAATGACAAATTTGCCTTCAAGCAATTTGCTCAAGTAATAACCGGTTCCACATTTAATTGTCATGAATAAGTTGATGCACTTTTTACTTGTGAATGCAATGATCCCTTTTTAAGCTTGGTGTGGGGAAAGTGAAACTTGAGGGTGATAAGTGTCCATGGTACCAAAGCCCTAATTTAAGTCATTGATTTCTTTATGAGTTATTTCCATCAAACCCATTTATGAAAAAAAATCAAAAATATATTAATAAAATTGTTTTCTTTGCATTGTATTGTAAATATTCAAAACCATTCATCATGTAGTATAGTTTAGTTTATTAAATCATAAAATGGCTAGGGTGGGTTAATTATGAGAAAAGTGCACTCTAGAGCTTTGAAATGCTGCATTGCATGAGGTCATGGCAATGGTCAAGTAGAAGGGAGTTGATAAGTGTGAAAACACTCATCAATAATGATCCTAAAACCACTCAATACACAGTCAAATACATAATATTTAACTTTAAAATATCAGAATTACGCGTGTATTTGTGTTTTGTGTGTTTCAGGTAAAAAAAGATGCATTTTGGAGCAAAGACACGTTTTCAAAGATTTATTTGATAAAAAGACGAAGAAAGAGACGAAAGATGCTTCAAGGACCTTATTTGCGAAACTTTCAAAGATCGAGGGCTTAAGTTGCAATTTCTAAAGAAACAAGGGATGAAAAAGCAATTACTTAAAAGGTTTTTAAACCATTTGAAAAGAAATGAAAGATGAGGGACCAAAGAGGAAAAATGGTGGAAAAGTATTTACATATTATTTGGTCATTGACCAAGCCGGTCAAACACACAAACACATTCACGTCTTCATCCCCAAAGAAGAGAGAGAAAGACGGTTTCTTATCTTTCCACCTCCAAGACCTGCAAATCGATTTCAATGAAGATCCAAGGAGAATCAGGCCAAGCTTTTAACTACAAAAATGATCATCACAATCTCCTCTACATAATGGTATCAATCAATTAGATCAAGATGCAAAGGAGAAGAAATCCCCAAATCCCTGAAGAACCCTAATCATCAAGAACCTCGTATTAAACACGTGGCACGATTTAATTGGAAGAAACATGTCATCTTCTCCTCTTTCAAACGCCTATAAATAGAAGACGAAGACTCCATTTCGAGACGGTTAGCCTAGGAGTAGTTCTCACATAGTAGTTAGGATAATTAGTTAGTTAGTTTAATTTTCTCTCATCTTTTCTTGTTAAGCTTTTGTAACAGAATTAGTTAATCTTTGTAACCGTTTAGTTTTTCTGCCATTAATGAAAGTCAAGCTTTTGATATATGCTCTACTTCTCCTGCTTTCATAAATCTGTTTTTTTTCTACCAGTTAAATCTGTTCAAAAAGTTAGTTCGATTTGGTAACTTTCTGATAATGAACTCTTTACTAGTTTCTCGCTCTTTTGCTTACTGTCTTGATAACCAGAATCTTATAGTGATGATATGATTTTTAGTCTCTTAATGTTTTGATTAGTTGTAACCGTTAGGTATAGTGAAGTGATATGATGATTAAATCTTGTTAATAGTTCGATTTTACTTTCAAAGTTTTATTTGAATTTTTTTCTATTGGATTTGATAATAGTTTTTCAAAAAAATATTGTGTTTGATTTCAGATATAGAGTTTAAAATCATATAGGTGCGTTTTCAAGAGTTTCAATTTGAGATAGCTGGAAGTAAATTCCATTCTGTTTCGACATAATTCAGTTTAAATAGTTAGTTAATTCAGTTAATGATAGGTATTCAATTTAAGCTTTTCAGTTTGAAGTTTCAGTGTAGGGATGTTTGGTCTTTACTATACTCAAGCTGGTATGGTTTATCGTAGTAAGCTAGTGATATAGATAGCATATATCTGGTATCTTGTTTCTGTTTGATTTTGCAGGTTAAATAGGTTATGCATATTGGTGTTATGTTCAATGCATAGATTTCAGAATTCAGAAATGCAGTTCCGTAATTGGTGATTGGTTCCGGTTCTTAATCAGTATAGGTGTAGTTCAGCAGATAGCAAAGTTAGCTCAGCGCTACACTTCACCATCAAAGGGCAGGCCTGGAAGACGCAGGTTAAGCACCATTTACGTTTTTATGCAAAGTAGTGTAGTGTAAATTTGATTGCATAGTGTTCTTAATCTGCTAGCGACTTTATCTAGTTTTCTTGTACTTAGATGTCTGAACTTATTTTTGCAATACTTTGTGAATTTCTGCAATACTTTAGCTCAGCTTGCTTTTGTTAGTGTAGAATTAGTTTTGCTATGATATACATGTTCGATTCTTGTTCGTAGCTAGTTCCTTATGGATATGTGATCTGAGTTCTTGCATAAGTTTCTGATTTAGAGTGTTTGGATGTGCGTCTTAGAATCAGTTAGATCACTGTTATTGTAAATCTTTGAAAGTTTGATGTATTAGGTGTTCCATTTTGGTTTAAATCAGAGCTTATCTACTGAAGTAAGCTGTTCCTTAGAAATAGCCTTTACTGCTTATAGGATAGGAAGATTGATTTTAAAGTCAAAAGTATTTGTTGATTGTAGGAATACGAGTACAAAGAGAGTTACAGTTTAAAAGGTTTGTCACGTGAACTTTATCTAAATTTAGAGTAAATCATAAAGTTTAATAAATGTACACATTTAGTCCCTGAGTGTGATTTTCTCTATGTCAATTAAGGTCCTTAGAGTGTAACGATAAGATTTAGATAGTTAACTTTGTTTCACTGTTAGTCCTTCAGTTGAAGTATAGGTAATTGGATCAGTAATTACATATTGGGCTTAGTTTCATTTTGGAGCCCGAGTACATGTTGATTTTAAACGATTGGTTTAGCTTAATATAGATGTAATTTCATGTTGAAGTTTTATTAAATTTGCAATTTTAGTTTTATAAAAGTTGTTTTACATTTTTACTTTTCTATTTTGAGTTTTGTAATGTGTATTTTCATTTGTAGCTAAAAATGTATTTTTACATTTTTTTATTTCGTGCATTTAAAATGTTGTAATAGCAATATGTTTTAGCTTAGTACGTATATGTAGCGTAATATAGATATTTTTACATTTTTACTTGTTTTGTGCCAATTAGACATAAATTCCAAAAAAAAGATCTTACAACCAAAAACAATCAAGTCAAGCTTAAAATTGTTATATCAATTCGGATTGAGTCGAGAAAAACGAACTAAAAAAGAACATATTAAAAAGCCAAGCCCGACCCAAGGAAACTAAACCCACGGCCCAAATGCCAAGGGTATATATACCCTCTTCCATGTGTGGAAGAGGGTGTTGGTTACATTTTACTTTCTCTCACTAGTAATAGTTTAACCTTCCAAAATCTCTCTAATTTCTCTCTCTACTTTTCTTCTCCTTCTCTCTCTAGAATTTGTGTTATGGATTGATATGGGAATAACATTAGATCCATATGGTTTATGTGTTTAGGCCATAAAACATATGGTTTGTTATGTTGGGCCATAAAACATAACTAGTGTGAAGATTGTTGTAGATGGGTATAGATTGGTTCTACCTAAGATAAGAACTCGACATCTAGCCTTGTGTCGAAAAATGGGAAGTAGGCGACGTGTGTAGATTGGTCCTACCTAAGATTAGGACTCGACCTCTAGCTTAGTGTCGGAAATTATGTAAGCAACGTGTATGGTTTTCTCCGCCTTGAAAGGAGCTTGTTTACTAGTGAAGTAACTCTCGAGTTGGGTACTCGAGGAGTGGAGTAGGGCGAAGAGGAGCTTCGTGACCGAACGACTATAAATCATCGTGTCGGTATTCTCCTTTACATTTATGTCTTTACATTTATATCTTTACTTATATTGTTGCATATTTGTGTTGTGTGTCTTTGTGTGCATTACATAATCTTAACATCTAAGTTACGGAAAAGCTAAGGCTTAGTACATGTGTGCTTTATGTTTAGATTATGGTCAAGTTTGCATCCCTTAGTTTAAACATTTTAGTTGCGGAAAAGCTAAGGCTTAGTACGTGTGTGCTTTGTGTTTAGACTATTGCTTGATGTACTCTTGATTTGATGTGTTTGTGTATTTACTTACTTGTTGTTTACCTCTATGACAAACACATCTCATATCTAGTCAAGCTTAATCGAGAATTTAATACAAGGGATTGTTAAAGTTTAAAATGTATCAATATTTGGCATCCACTGTCGGCGGTTCTTAATTGAACCCGCGGTTCTTTATTGATAATGAATCGTGGTAATATTTATAGAGCCGCGGCCAGTTGATTAAACGAAATGTTTTGAAAACTTAATGAGGAACTATTCAACCCTCCTAATTTCTACAAGGACAATTAACTCATTCCTGATGCATACAATCAATGCTACCAAGCATCTCAAGAAAGCCAGGAATCCTATTATGTGCGACATGTATGTTTTAAATGTCAGCTAATGTAGGTTTTTTATGCGCGTCTTACACTCCTAGTTTTAAATTTATAATCAAGACTCAATAAATTATTAACAACACATATGAGCAAGTATACTCGTTCATTTGAAGCAAAGTTAGGTAAGTCTAGTTTGTCCCATGGGATTTGCGTATAATCATTAGAGGGTAACGATGTAAGCAATATGATTGTCACTATCAATATTACCACTAAAACAAAGAATATAAAGGATATCATATCTAAGAATAATGCAAGTGTGAATTTCATTTCATCCATTAGAGAGCTTTAAAATGTTTGGTTAACAAATATGAACCACAAATCTAATGTATATGAACTTTAATCCATGGTGTATTTCATAAAACTCATATTAACAAGTTGAATTAGGCAAGCCCTTTCGACCTATGATCATATCCTCCAACCCATCATAACTAGCATTTGTTTGAAAAGATTAAAAGATAAGTTTGGTTTGGATGGGTCCTTTCAATCTATAGCCAAGATAAATCGTTCAATAAGTCTGTTTAACCGGTTCGTCCGAGTTAGTGTCAATCACCCAGAAACTAAATCGACTCATGCATAAATCATTTAGAATAAGGTTTACTGTGAATCCTTTTGACCTTTAAATCCAATAGAACCATATTTTCCCGATTATCAAAACATGTTTAGGAATTTAACAACCTTATGAACCGAATTATATTTTCTTGATCATAATTCAAACTCTCCTTTGGAATTCCTGTTCATCACACACGCATATCACACTACTCCATAATTACATAAAAACACAAGCACAAATTATCACAACTTATCATCGTCATCACATCCAACATCACAAAACTTGTATTAATTTTAATGAGTAT
The DNA here is from genome assembly GCA_025667525.1 of Glebionis coronaria. Lineage (NCBI taxonomy): Eukaryota > Viridiplantae > Streptophyta > Magnoliopsida > Asterales > Asteraceae > Glebionis > Glebionis coronaria. The sequence continues at coordinate 123,570,912 of CM046877.1, read as the reverse complement.
TTCAATGGTAAGAAATTTATCACAAGAGTTCCACCAACAATCGTAACAAAACACTAGAATTTAGAGCAATTTCAAGCCTCCAATTTAACAATAACCCGGACTATTCGAACCACCAACTTGTCGAAAATTCTTCCTTGATTTTCTGGAAACTAGTAGGGTTTACAATTCTTTTGGGATTAGTAGTATTGGTGTTCTAACCTTTGTCAAATGTTAGAAAGATCACAAATGAAACCAACACTCTATGCTTCATTAAGAAGTGGAAAATTCTTGGAGAAGAGGGAAAAACGACCCAGACGAGTTAAGGGTGAGAAATGATCAGACTCCTCATCAATTAGCAACTTATTAGCTTAATAATGACAACTTTTAATAAAACCCGGGTGAGGCAGGCGTTGGTGGCCTTAGGTAGCAGCCCGACTCCTATTAGGTTAACAACCAACGGCTGCTACTTCCTGCTGGTGGCTCCTTTCTTTGTTGGTGGCTCCTTGCACCCTTCTTTCTTATTTTACTTTTTAGTCCCTCTTCTTTGTTTCTTCCTTTTTCTTTCTCCAAAACTCTCAAAACACTTTAATCTTCTTTACTAAACATATGAAATCCATGCTTTTGCATCCCGTTCATCTTTTCGTCTCCAAATTTCTTCTTTTATTTTTCCTGTGTTCTTTATTTCACGTTTTCATCTTCCTCGCTAGTTATGAACACAAAACCGAACTTTGCACAATATTAGCAATAAAAGTACGTTTATCACCGTTAATCTATACAAAAACTATAGATAACGTGTATAAAAACATGTTAGATTTGAGTGTTATCAGTTTTCTTGAAAAGCCGGCTGAAACAATTCCATTACGCACATCATAGAATAATCTAGAAAATCGTGTGCGTAGTGTTGCTCCATTTGCAAGTATTCATTAAATGCATCCGGTGTTGTGTCGTACGCCAATTGACGTATGACGAATGTGCATTTCATAATGACACTAAAACTCTTTAAACCTGTTGAATCATAGCGAATAGTAAAAACCGAAAGTGATTGGGTAGAAGATATTTACAAGTAATTTTCAATACATTAAACTATTTGTAAAAATAGTGATCGATTCATACGATATCGGCGTCTAAAATACTCCATCAGATATTTTTGGTACTCGCCAAAATAATCCGCCATTAAACTTGTTTCGACGATATCACGTTCACGCTTGATGCATCTACGCGTTCGAGCACATTCGACTTTATCTTGTTCGTTGATGTGCATTATCGTTTCCATATCGACCATAGCATCGAGATCGGACGAATTGGAAAAGCTTGTGTCGCTCATTTTTTTGAAATAATTTGGATCGAGAAGAAATATTAAGTTGGATGTATAAAAACGGTTATTGTAGGGGTTTTCTTTATAGGAATAAAAATTATTAAACTTAAAATTAAAAAAAAAAGGAATTAATCGTTGTCAAAAGGCTATAAACTTTTCTCTCTCGTCGTCGAAAAATAACGAGCAACCGGCAAAGGAGGGTCGTGCCGTGGCGAGAACCGGTGAACACTGACGAGGTGACCACCTCAGACCAACGAGCCTGAATCGTTCTTTATCAGATCTTTCGCTTTAGTAGAGAGACTAAAGCCAGCTCGAAATATATCCCGTGTAGAAACAGTATCAGCTATAGGACCAATAGCATACCAAGTATCATACCAAGCAGAGACCGACGAGCCCTTTCCAAACCGATGCCAAATAAACTTCCTGATCATAGGACGAAGATGTAGTACCTTATTATTCAGGCCTAGTTATATACGATTCTGTCAATGAGAATGAGATATAGGGAAATAACCAAACTCATAAAGAATGGAGATGGCGAATGTTAATAATATGGTTCGCCTCACAAGCGATGAACAAATCAATCTCCTCGCGCGTTCGATTACAGAGAAATTCGAGACTCATAAGGAGATTTTTCTTCCTCTGCTTATCTCTAACTCTTGCTATGTATGTCTCCACTTTTTTTTTATATAGTCTATAATAGTTTGCTGCAAATTGCAATGGAACATTACTAACTGTGTATACACCCTTTTAGGCTCTGGACAAATATAAGTTATATAACTATGAGAGCTTTGCTTGCAAATATAGGCCTGTCATTCACATTCTTCCCAACAAGACCAACAAAACGTTGACCATCACCGACAATGGAGCTGGAATGAGCCCGGAGGGTGAGTACTAATTTTTACTAACTCTTGAATCTTAAATCTTACATCAGAAGATGAAAAAACTGTGTAAATATTTTTACAGATTTGCGGTTCAATTTAAATTTACTGCAACAACCCAGTAAACTAGGGTTGATAGAAAGCATTGCAAATGGTGATCATTTGGGAGACTGACTAAGCTGTCTCGTTTTGCGTCTCGTTTTGGGATCTACTCTACTTGTTTGGTTGCTGACAAAATTGTGGTGACAAGCAATCTGTATGTCTATGAGTGGCAAGTTGGAGGAAAATTCACCTGGGCTAACTCTCTTGACAGTCTTGTTCATGGGTCAAGCATGACACTCTACTTTAAAGAGGAACAGCACTAATACCTTGAGGAGGGGAGGCTCAAGGATTTGATCAAGAAGCATTCTTTTCTAGTCCGCTCCCATCTCTCTATCCGTTATCAAAACTTCTGAGATCAAGATTCCTGAGAGGAGGAGGAGAAGGATGAGGAAGGTAAAGTCGAGGAAGTTGACAAGAAGGAAAAGAAAGAGAAAAAGAAGACTATTGAGATTTCCTTCCAGAAATTATACCCCTGAATTGTACTAGTAATATGCGTAAAAGGTCTAGAGGGCTGAAATAATTTCCGTCAGTCTTCTCGAACCTTTGATGTTAACTGCGTAAAAGGTCTTTTGCATTCAAAAGCTAAACTGATCTTGAGGAGAGAAAATTCTGAAAAATTCACTAATTTTGTTGGAAACAATTCATTATGCACAAATTTTTCGTGCGGCAGATGCCGACACTGCCTCTATTCTATTAAAGAAGTTATTAAAAAAAACGAGGAGAATGAAAAGCTGAATTTGAATTACTTGTCAATTCAAAATCAATTTGGAGAACTTTTTCCCAAATGTTTTGATGTCACATTAACAAGACTGGATCACTAAAAGAGCACAAGAACATTAACGATAATAATGCAACACACAAAGATGTAACCAACGTCAAAGAACTTGGCCGACAAGCACCATCACTATCTTCACCATAATCATTCTCGCTATCGTTTGGACCTTCTTCACCGTCACCACCCGTCCACTTCCCTAGCTTGTTGGTCCTGCAGATCATCAAAAACCAAAGATTAAATTATTTCGTAACTAGTATAAAAGTTTTGTGAGTAAGACAAATGTATCTTAGAATTGCCCAATTAGCATGGCCTACACTCATGATTAATGTTTAGCAGTAAGATACTATACTGAGATGATGAGTTAGAGAAAAGAAGAAAGAAAAAAAGCCATAAAGGTCATCATATGAATTACAGTAGTGTGTTTGAATATGCAGAACACATTGGAGTAAAATTTGCTGAGGTAACAAAACAACCTTGATTGGTGGAAAACTATTGGATTAAACTGCAACTTTATGCTAAAATTTCAAAATATTAATCATTAGTTTTGTTAATATAACATATTTGTAAAGAAAAAAGTGAATCGAAATGAAGATAAGAGGTAAAAAGCAAAGACAAAAGAAGTCAAAAGATGTGTAATAGACATGTTTATAGTACATTATATCCAATGATTTTGAAAGAGTGATATAAAACACTGTCATACAATTATTTTGTTTGCATAGAGATACTACTCTTAGTCAAAATTGTAGTCATGCAGATTCTCTTCATGTTAAACTAACATTGTGCACAATCATAAGTTAAGATACTTAGTTAGAAAATGTTATAAAAACTGAGGTCGAACCTGCTTCCCAGCACGCCGGAGTTCATGGTGAGTTGATCAATCAAGGCAGCTGACTTAGGTTCGACACTATAAGCTTTCTCATACTTAAGCTCTAACCCTTGACCCGACGCCACAAAGAAAGCTCCATTTGCCAGAATATCCCCTTCACTTCTCCAATTCCAACCCCTCCAATGCTCTTGCGGTGTTTCCACCCTCTTGGTCACCTTCATAATCAACTTCCCAACGTTAATAACATAAAAAGTTATTCAAGTGTATCAGAATATTCAAATGAAGAAAGATTGGCACCTCCTTAGCATTAGGATTTGCTGGTGCGGTATACCGGTTCCCTTGACTATTGATCGTTGGATTTCCACTCCCTCCGATTGCATACATCTCCCAATGCGAATACACATTGTTAACGACATGTATATACCCTCTTCGGCATCGGGGCATTCTTTGCACCAATTTTTCTCCAAAATGGTTAAACGCAATTGTCACCTGTAAAAACGCAGAACATATCTTAAGATGTCAGATTATCGAATAGAAAAACCCTTTGTATAAAATCGACACTATTCTGATAGACCCGTTAAGTTTTACTCAAAAGACTACTCTGTATTTATTTCGTGAGATGTCTCAAATTTGTCAAACGTTTTGGGGTCATACCTGCATACCAGAATCTGGCAAATAATCGTCACTATGCCCCAGCAACATCACTTCATCATGATGCGAGAAAAAGTTATTGGATATAGTTATACCCGTAGACCCCATAACAGCATCAATCAAGCCATCTTTACAATGTGACAATGAACAATGATCAATCCAAAGATCACGTGACCCAAATATCGATATCCCGTCCCCATCAGACTTAGTCCGGTACCCATAATGACTAGGACTAGACCGTACATTAGTATTACCCGACTGATAACAATGATGTATATGAATATTATGAATAATCACATTAGTAATATATTGCAGTGTAATACATCCCCCACCCGTTATATGCACGTTAGCACCGCGCCCATCTAATGTTTTAAAACTGTTGAAAATTAGTTCTTGTGATAGCAAAATGTGCATGTTGGTTGGAAATACTATCCACAAGGGCTCGGTTTGGATCACGGCCCAGCGCAACGTGCCAGGCCGTGGGTTAACCGCGTCATGGTCAGAGGAGTCCGTTACAACATAGTAACGGCCTCCTTTCCCGCCAAGTGCGTATTGGCCAAAGCCAATGCCACAGTCAGCGAGACGTTGGCGGTTGAGGTGCCAGTTAGGGTCACACCGCCAGCAGTCGTCTATCGGGTTGCCAGTCATACAGTGTGTTGATGAGTCGTCGTTCTGGTATGTTAGCATTTGTCTTCTTGTAATGGACATGTTTACCTTCCTGCATTTAGTAAGAAAAAACACGTTATGTCCAGTTGAACATTACTGCTATGGTCCCAATTTTATGCTAAAGTTTCTATTATTGTCTTCATGGTAACATTTAATGTGTTACATAGTGTAATATATGGTGGTTTCATGTAAACAAATAGAGCAAATTACCAAATACCAAAAAAAATAAAAAAAATAGAGCAAATTACCAAATACCCTTTGATTATCCATTTATAGTTTTTTTTTACTTTTACAGTGTTTTATTTATTTAAGTAAAATAAATAGGACAATGAGAGAATATAAAATAAAAAAGGAAGCAAAAGTGCACAAATATCCAAAATATAGACAAAGGGACCAACACCATAATATCTTGAACAAAGAAATAGTCAAAAGTAGACCAATAAACAATAATTAAATTTTTAATATTATTATATTAGCACTGGGCTCAAGTATACTTGAAGGAAGAACATCCCATTAATGTATTTTTAGTTTTTTTAACCCATTTTGTCTACAAGCATGTGTAGAATGTATCCTAATTTTTATGTCTACAAATCTTATTTAACATCACTTGAAGACATTTGAGAAAAATGACAAGTGATAGATTATAGCATTGCTCATTCCATTTTTCATCTCACATAAAATTTTCCAACTTTAATACATACTGTAGTAAAATTTTCCAACTTTAGTTAAAAGAATACTACATTTATCCCAAAGTTATAGTCCATCATTTTTTCGTTATCCTAATTTAATTGTCCATTTTTAAAAATAAGAAGTTTAAATCGAGATTATTATATTATCTTTATTTGAAATTATAATTACAAACTTTAAAAATGTTTTAAATTAATCAGTTGAAAGTAAAATTGTATTTATGAAAAAAGTAAGAGAAAACTGTAAAAATAATACTTTTATTAAACTTTCTGTTTTTTAGATAGACAATAATTTTGGAATACCAAAATTAACTATATATAAAGTTAAAAAGTAAAAACACAAAAAATAAAAAATGCTGACTTTTGTACTACAGTAACAAATAATTTTGTTACGCTCCTCAAAAGTCTTGGTATTATAGATGCCGTCGCCATCAAGAGGCTAGTACAATATGGCAATATGCTGCCAATTTTTTTCACTAATAAACTGGTTTTTTCTTTATTGTAAATTTGGCTCACAAGAATGAAAAATATTGTAGTACTTATTTTCATAAACTTAAGGAAAATGAGCTATTTAAAACCGTTTAATGCAAGATATCTACTACGGACTATTTCAGTTACGATTTTTACAGTGCATTAAATGAATAGTCTGTCTCATAATATTGCTATTTGCCCTAAAGTATAAGGACTTGCAAAAATTTACCCTCGAAAACTTACACACCAACATACAAAAACAAAAATGTTGCAACACATTTTACTCATATATACCTAGTTAAATTTTCAACCATGACACTCTGATTAGGACATAAGGTGCCTGGTTCACACACATTTAAGTCATTCAAACAAAATTTGCTCTAACACATGCATTCTGGATTTTAGTAAAGTTAAAGAAAGTTATGTACTTAACAAGGCTAGCTAACAATGTGGGTCTTTGTAATGTAATGTAGTATGGAAAACTAACTAGCAAAAACATAGTAATAAAGTAGGTACATTGCAAAGAAAATGGTTTACCTTTGAAGATCATGAGCCACAAGGTCAGGGGAAGGGTGTTGGCCTGGTAAGGTCACATTCTTGAAGTCCATTGTAGCACAAGCTATGTTTAGTACTAACAAAGTGTACAATAATACAATGTAGGTTCTTCTTTGCTCCATTTCAGTGTGTGTTTCTAGTTTGTGTTGTGGTGAGAAAAAGGGTTGCAATGGTAAATTGGAGAGAGTATGGAGAAAGGCTGAGTGGTCTGCTCTCAGTCAGCCTCCATCGGTAGTGACTAGTGAGTGATGATTTATAACCAAAAGTAAAAGCAAAAAAATTGAGGTGGGGCCCACAGGTTCTGCAAGTAAAAGGATATACTATTCTCATAATGTGACAAGAATGTTATTGTCAACTAACTACTTATTCTCACTTAAAAAAAACTAACTATTTATTCGTATTCTTATTATTATTTTTTTTAAATTTATATTTAATAAATATTATTTACATATTAAGAAAAGTTAAACGAGTAATAAGCTATAATTATTAGTCTTTTTTATATTGCAAACTTAATTATATTTAATACTCTCTTTGTCCTAAATTTATAGTTACCTATATTTTTTTAGTTTTTTAAAATTATAATCTCTTTCTAAATATAAATGTAAGTAATGTGATAAGTTTACCATATTACACTTAGTGGTAATAGAAATTATAAATTATATACAAATTTTTAATAAATTGCATAAACGTAAGAGTGTCGTTTTGCGAAAAAGTAAGAGAAAATGCAGTGATAGTGATTTTTCTTAAATTGTGTATATTTTGTCGGGGAACAATTAATTTGGGTCGGAGGGAGTACTTGTTTGTAGGTTTAAGTATTGACGATGAATAGTATGGCTCGCTTGGTCATTTACTATTCTCACGGGCCTATCGGCCCATATCACGATATATTGAGATAACTCATTAAGCCTGACCCGCGGTAGGTCGCACGCGATTACCGGGGTCGCGACCATGCCATACATTTTACGAGAGTCTTGGTGGTTTGTATTTAGGAAGTAGATAAGGTTAAATAAGTAAAAGATATACTGTAGTTATTTAAGGGATCAGATAAATGCAAATCTTGAGTATTACAGGCCATTACTTGAGCCAAAAGATTAGAAAACCCTAAAGGGTATCTCGTCTATAACAGTAAGGATATTAACCTCATAACATGTGTAGAAACTAGAAGGGAGTTGAATAGTTTCTCAAGTTAAAATGATCCAAATATCGGTTTTCAAAAAACCTTTTAAAAACTAGATTCAAGTAATTTATGTGAAACCTTCTTATGCACAATATGAACAAGTGATAGTGTATCTAAACTAATAATCACAAAGTATGTGCAATAGTGAATAATTAATGGAAAGAGATAAGGAAAGCAAAGATCAAACCGATCACCAAGGATTTATAGTGGTTCGGCAACGAAGCTCACTATTTGTTCCTACTCCAGTCCTCGAGTACTCCTTACTCGAGAGTTCACTAATCAACAAGCTCCTTAAGATGGAAAAATCTTACACGTCGCTTAAACAATTTTTGACTCTAAGCTAAAAGTCGAGACCTAACCTAGTTGAGACCAATCTACACCAATATAATTTAAAGCCTAAGTATTACCCACAATACATACACTACTTCCAAATATACACAATAATTTGGATCTTCACAACAACACAAGAATGAAACAAAGTTTGGATCTTGAGTATATCTTGAACTTGACACAATACTTCAAGGATGAAAGTGTTCTTCTCTTTGCACTTGATAGGTTGAGATGTGAGGAGAAAGATTCACTTCTTAAACAAGTATAATCAACCAAATAACCAATGATTTGTGTGATTAAATAAGGTGTATTAAATCTAATCATTTGTGTGCAAAATAGGTGAAAAGGAAATCTGGAAATAGTCCACTATATATAGAAGAAAGGCCCAACAACTATATCTGAGTGCGGCTTATTAAATAGGCTTGTGGCTCATTATTAATAATGATTCGCGGGTACCTATAATGATATGCAGGCTCTAGAGTCCGCTCTTTTTTGTCTTTTAGTGGAGAAAGTTCATTTGGTGGAATAAATATCCAAATTGCATATCCTTTATCCAAAAAAGAAATCCTATTTTCAAATTTCTATTTTCTTTTTAATAAAACATTTTAACTAGTGAAACTATTTAACTCCCCCTCCCTTTCTAGTTTCTACAGACTCTAACCTTGCTACGGGTGCATACGTCTCGTCATAATCAATTCCATCTTGTTGATTATAACCTTGAGCTACAAGTATAGCCTTGTTACGAGACACTGCACCATTCTCATCTAGCTTGTCTCTAAAAATACATTTGGTTCCTATGATTGTGGTATTTATAGGTGAAGGAACAAGTTCCCAAACGTCATTAGCAATGAATTGATTTAATTCTTCATGCATGGCGATGACCCAACGCTCGTCCATCAAATCTTCTTTAACATTATTAGGTTCAATCAAAGAGACGAAATGATGTAGACTTTTTATACAAGTTTTAGGAAAAACAAGTACAAAAGGCAAGTATTAAACTTAACGTTTAGGAAAACGTAAAATCCGACAATGAGTTCGTTCTCCAATGAGGTATACGAAAAAGAAATGAAAAAAAAGGACGGATTACGCTAAAATTACACTAAGACCAAAAACGCGTTTTCACGCAAAACAAGGGTAAAAATTAAAAGTTGTCTAAAAAATTACTAAAAATTACCATAAATCCGAATGAATATAAATAAGATTAAAAAATCAATTAAAAAAATTTTACACTTTCTATTTAATTATTATTAATTATTATTTAATTTTAGAATCTAATAAAAGACCTAAAATAAAACATAACAAAGAAAAAGGCTAACCAAAGATGTTATGACTTGTAAACCTTAAAAATATTTTTCTAACACTAAAAAGTATTTTTTTTGAAAAATTAAAAGTATTTTTGCTATTTTTTATGACTTAAAAATAAAAACAGTGAATGAAAATTTATAAAAAATAATTAAGTAAAAGGAAAAATCTGAAAATATGCCAAAAAAGTCTTAAATACTATCCTAAATCTATGAAAAATAAAAAGGAAGAAAAAGAAGCTCCAAATAAGCCAGAAATAAGCTTGCAAGGTCACGACTTATTATTATCAAAGGGAGAAAGAAATAGCTTAAATAAAGTGTGAAATGAGAGGATTACAAGAAAAAGCCCTCAGATCATTTTGTCAAGACGTTAGTCCTTTGAACAGAAGGTCGCGTGTTTGAGCCCAGGTTGTTGGGTTTTTAATATTCTTTTTTTTTACAAAAGGCACCCTCAATAGCTTTCTACTATTGGGGAGTCAATAATAAGCTCTAACAAACAAGAAATAAGCCACAAAAGCATAAAAAGCCACACAGTTAAGCACTTCAAAAAGCAAACAAGTGTTCAGTCACTAGATATCGGATAGAAGGCACTATAGTACAACATATATCAGACAGAACACGAATTAAGGATCTTAGACAAGTGCAAAGATAGTTTTTTTATGAACTCTGGGTTAATCAATAAACTGTAATAAGCCGTAATAAGCTATAAAATTGAATGCCAAGTATCTGAAAACTTAAACAGACCCTAGACCTAATTGTCTACCAAGTTTTAACATCTAAATCCAAGTCTACCCTATCAAAATGCAATCTAATGGTTTTTGACTGATTTTAGGCAAAACTTAGCAAGTGTTTCGCACAATTTGTTCAAACAAGCAACTTTAATCACTCAGCAATCATACAAACCGGATAATACATCACTTATCATGCCATAACTCAGCTTTAAACACAGATACTTCAATACTTGAAAAAATGACAGATTTGTACTCAAACTTGCAATATCAATTTTTCAAACTAAAAGCACAAATCTTTTAGCACAAATCACTTCTCCTATGCTAATCAAGCATGTGCAGACAAGTTTTAAACACTTATGAAGTTATCCAAACCTTTATGCAGACTATTCCAAACACACCTTTATCAACTGATTTCCAAACTTTTCAAAGTAAATTAACTTTTAAAAACCCTAAATATGCAAGATCTAAGCACAAACAGGTCCTATATCATCTATGAAGTAGATGTAAACACCCAGAACACAATCAAGGAGTATATATCACCAAATCACTTAGCATACAAAATTTTCAGCAAAAAGTAAAGAGAAGGAAAGAAAGAGTGAACCTGCTAAGCTTACACCCAGCTTAGCCTAGCAATGCTCTCCCTATAAGCTTAGAGAGCTTAAGGGGGTACTTGAATGGGTTGAAAACCCCTTGTGAGACTACACCGGTCAAACACAAGGGTCAAAAGACACTGTGACTTTTTTTGGGGACTTTGTTGGTGGCTGTGTTGAATCACAAAGCACAAACAAGAAATTTCAAGTTTATAAGCTTTCACATAAGCTGTTTTAAGGCAACTTATGGCTAGCTTTTAAGAAGTATGTGGGGTTAGCAGAGATAAAACAAAGAACACAATATTTTTTCTCAAAATCCTTTGGAAGTAAACCAAGGTACCAGCAACTGAAAGTAAACAATCCCTTTATGCTTTTCACAAAAGCTTGATTTCCAACAAGGAGACCAGGCTAGTATGATCAAAACTCAAAAGAATTGGTTCTCAAACTTTTATAACATGTTTTATAAAATTTGGTAAAGTGAAACAAACTCGAAAACCTAAATTGAAACTTCAACAACACTTGCATAAATTAAAAGAGGAACTCAAATTTTTAAAAACTACCAACTTTTCATTTAATGAAAAAGGAATTACAATTCTTATAAAAATTTGGAACAAGAGTGTGCTAACATGCTAACACCTCTATTTATACTAAGCTAAGACTATTCTAGAAGCCCTAAAATGAAGAGAACCCTAATGCTTGAATTTTGAATATTGGTCTTCAAGCCCATATGATGATTTTGTGATGCCCATGTGATGCCAGTGGTTTTGGGATGATCCCAAACGTCCAAAAGTGCTTAGTCAACAAGAAATAGCTCTCATTCGTTGATATTCTCTGCCAATGTTTTGTCTTGGAGCAACAGTGGGGCATGGGAGTCACGGGGGGAACAATTGGGTGAGATGGAGGGAAAAATAAAGATGTCATTAAGGTCGCGTGGCATTCAACTACCAATATTGATAAGCTTAGTCCAAACCCCTTTGCTTGGAAGTAGAAAGAAATTTAGGGTTTAAGAGAGTGAAACTTATCAAGCAAGTTCTTTCTTTGTTCCTCAACAAAGTGCAAATCAACAATGGTGTAATCAAAGATATGTTTGCGTTCATCACTGTCAGGCATAGATAAAAGCCTGTGTACCTTTTTCATTGTGATGTCAACCCATTGTCCTGATCTTACATCACCTTTCCCAACAGCTGGTTCATCCTCAGCTATAGCCATGAAAGCCCTGACTCAAGTAGTATCTTCCTCATCTGAAGTCAGCGGCTCATCATTCCAATCATATTCTTCAGCTACCAACCCTTTCTCTGTCTTTTTATCACCTCCTTTTTTCTTAGACAGAGCTTCAAGCTTCAAATTCATTTGTTCTAACTCAACTTTAAGCGCCTTGTACTTGTTTTTGTAATCATTCTTCTCATTGTCTGATGAGTTGAATTGGTGAGATGAGTTGTTGTGTTGTGATTTGAACTTGTAAGGTTTGGTGGAAGATGATGGATAGGAAGGTGAGGATGTCTTGGTGGAAGGACAGTCTTTTTGGAAGTGTCCAAACTTTCCACAGGCAAAGCAAGTTTCTTTTGATCTGTCAGTTTGTTTACTAGCTGATCCTATTCTCCCTTATCTTTTGAAGAATCTTCTTTGATTGGCTAGCAGTGCTCTTTCATAAAACTCAACATTAAGGTCTGTCAAGAACTCTTAGCTACTGCGCGTGTTTTCTTCAACATCAGAGTCGCTGTCATGAGGATGTGGGGTAGAGATCAAGGCTTTGGAAGTTGCTCCTTGAACTACAAATCTTTATGTCTCTGATTTGTATATAGTATCAATCAGCCCTTCTTCATAATTGTACTTTTTATAAAGCTGAGCTAAGGTGTCATTCTTGATTGAGTTATTGGCTCTCTGAGTCTGATTCATACTCAGCCATTTTCTTGGAAGGCTGTTGACAAATGTGGCATTAATCTCAGCTTGACCAATGGTGACATCATTCATAGCAAGGTCATTGAGAAGAATCTTCAGCCTTGTATATGTTTGTTGAACCTTTTCACCTTCAAGTGCCTTGAAAGCATTAAACTGAAGTTTGAGTGCCTGAATCTTGGTTTTCCTAGTTTCAGAGGGTCCTTCATGACCAAGAATGAGGTCTGTCCACATTTGTTTGGCTGTGGGACACTGAATGACAGACTTCATGATGTGTTTGGGAAGACAGGATATGATGATGATTTTGAGACGTTTATCTTGGTTTGCCAATTTTCTATCAGCTGGAGTCCATTGTTTGAGAGGTTTGGGAAGAGGGTTATCTTCAGTAGAGGTAAGCGCCATGGGAACATAAGGACCATTTTCTAGAATTTCTAGAAGAAATGGTTCAAGTCCATCGAGATACACGAGGAATTGACTCTTCCAACTAGCAAAATCTTCTTCATCAAAGACTGGTACGCTGGTGACATGTGATCCGCCTCTTCAGTCAAGAAGTTGAGGTAGATCATCTTCATTAGGAGGTGGAGGAGTGAGTCTTGGTGAAGATGGTGATGCATTTTTGTTGTTTCCAAAAGGCGATGGTGGTGGGTTGGTTGTTTCTGGCATGGTGGATCTTGATTATAAAACTGAGAACGATGTTTCTTGAAGGTTTTAATATCAAACAACGCTCTGATACCAATTGATAGTCCCTAATCAATGCTAGAAACACAAATCTTAACTAATCAACACAAGTAAATACTTTTCAAACGTAATACTTATTATTGTATAATAAAGAATTACAAGTGTTATGGATAACACCGTTTGATGACAATGTGTTGTGCGCACTTTGAACAACTAAATAACCTAACTTATGAATACAGTCACAGCTGTTTGATTCAATAAGTTCTAAGCATTAATGTGTGAATATTCTCAAAGTGTTAAACATTAATGCTGGGCTACACATCCTATTTATAGTGATACGAGGTTGACCTAAGTACTAGATGATGGTGACTACACAAGACATTCACTTTTCAAACATCTGTCACAAGATGCTCTTCTATTCTTGGTAGTCTGCCATAATGCTTTAAGGAAACAGACCTTAAAACAGTTTCCTTTTTCTTCATAGTCTCGTACACACAAATGGCATGTTCAAAGTATGTTGAGTGTTAACAGGGTATTGCCACCCCTGTTAACCCTCAACCACTTAGAGTCCCTGATACATCTTGGCTGTTATCCATCACAGCCAATGAGTATGTCTTCAAGTAATCTTCGACTTCCTTGACAATGTCTCTAACATGGACTACTCTGAGGTTGCTCACAGAGACTTGGATCTCTGTGAGTTTTGCGATACTTACCTGCCTTCTAGGCACAAGCAAGTGACTATCTAACAGCTTAATTTGTGTTTAAATCTATGATACAAGGAATCTAACAAACTTAGATTCCCAACAATCTCTCCCTATTTAAACATAAATATAGCTAGATCTATCTAAGTTAAGGTAAGTGAGATAACAGCTTCTTCTTACTCATAACATATCTAAACAAACATACCTCATGATTTTATTCATACTTAAAGAAAATTACAAGTACAATACAAAAGTGAAATAAAATGTGAAGGTAAAATTGAGCTGTGAAATTCTTCAATAGTCATCATTTTTGATCTTTTCTTCAGCTTCAGCTATGTTTGTTCTAGTATCCAATTCTGCCTGCAAAGCTTGTGCAAAAACCTTGGAATACTCTGAGTTAATCTTGAGCCCCTTTTTGAGACAAAGCAGCTGAATTATTGATGCTAAGCCAAGCTCATCTTCTCTTTGGAATGCATACTGGCAAGCTATGTTCATGAAGGCCATACCTCTTTCAGGCTCTGTGTAGGTCTGACCATCAACAGGACCAACGATTCCATTTGGTAGTATTAAATCCCTGTGCATTCCATCCACTTGAACATCATCTGTGACAAAGGTTTCCTTAACAAGTTGAGTCATCCTTCTTCTTTTCTTGCCAGACCTTGGGGGTTCTTGTTCAAACAGCTGTGGTGGGGGATCTATTTTGAGCTTGGCTGCTGTTTCTTTGATCCATGTGAACTTAGCCTTAAGGGTCTTAAGCAGAATGAAATTAGTCTGACCAGTTCTTTTAGCAGCCAAGGCTTCAAGTTCAAACCATTCAGATAACCCAAGTTTCTTTAACCTGAAGTCCTCAAAGACATACATATTACCCTGTTGGTTATCTCTCTACAAAATCATTTGTGGTGTATTGGTGGACTTGTGAATTATGTATTTGAACTTGGTTATCTTGCCAGGTGCATACCTGTTGTTAACGCAGGCATCATAATCAGCTTTTACCTTTCTTAGTGCCTCTGCGCGTTTAGCTTCCATTTCCCTCAACCTTTGTCTCTACTTCTCCCTTTTAGGTGGAGTCATCTTCCTCAGAGTTTCCTCATTAAGCTCCTTGGCTTTCTTGATTTCATTTAGCCTCTTGAATTCCACTGCCTGTTTCTCTATCTCTTCATGTTTTAAGGGATTCTCATTAGAAGGTGTGAAGGTTGAAAATTGGGAAAGGTCTGTGGTGGATCCTCCTGTCTCTAGCATCGCATCTATCTTTTTTTGTTTGGTGTCTGTGTCTGCCAAAACTATCTCCTTTCCTTTTTTCGATACAGAGGATTCCATACTAATGTTTTTCAGTTCCTTATCTCTTTTGATGAACGCTGACTGAGCTTGAGTTTGTATTGCCTTGGGTAGGGAGCTAACAGTGAACTTTAGCTTCTTGACAATTGGTTCACCATCATCCCCAGACTCGCTGGTGTTAACCAAAGTCAGGGACTGATGTGTCGTGGATTAACACATATACGTTATAGGACAAATTTAGGCAATTACCTTTAGGAAAAAGTAATTAAC
This sequence comes from Glebionis coronaria, assembly GCA_025667525.1. Taxonomy (NCBI): domain Eukaryota; kingdom Viridiplantae; phylum Streptophyta; class Magnoliopsida; order Asterales; family Asteraceae; genus Glebionis; species Glebionis coronaria. Next base: position 123,555,059 of record CM046877.1, on the reverse strand, counting down.
CAAAAATAAGTCAAAGACGGATACGATTAAACACGTGAGTGAACCAAGTTCGTTGTACACGAAGATCGAGTGAATTTGAGACGTTTCGTTTTGATTTGGACAATTGATTTGAATTGGTTTTCGGTTTTTAAACTACAATTAAAATCTACGAATATTAAGCTATTTAAAATTAACCTAAAGTGCATGAATCGTAAACCCCGCCTAATTTAAAATTCTACAAACACTTAATTATTCAACAATTAACACTATTTAAAAATTAGACTAATTAAAAATCTTTAAAATTAAATCTAATTAATAAAAATGACTTTTAAACTAATTTACTTTTTTAAAATTTACCTAAAACAAATTTATTTAAAAACTAATTTTATATAAATCTATTAAAAATAAACTAATTTAATTAAAACACATTTTTTAATTTTTATTCTAATTTTTATTTTTATTTTTTATATTATTTTTAAATTTTATAAAATTATACTTTATTATTTATTTAAGCTAAGATTTTATTTAACAAAATTAATCAAAGGATTATTATATAAAAAAAAACGTAATGCAAGAAAATTCAAAGTTACTAAAAATAAACTGCCAATTATAACCAGACTATATTAATTAACTTGACTGAAGTTAAAAACAAAAGAGCAGTTAGCTCCATTGGTTAAGGCATTGTATGTGTGAATGGCAGGTCTCGAGTTCGAGACCTGCAAGTAACAAATTTTTGTATTATATCTTTTTGGAAGGCAAAATTAGATAAAAGCTACAAACCAAACACCCCCAGTTCGCACAGTAGAAATACAAGCAGTTAAAAAAACTCAATTCACAGTCAGATATAGCAAAATCCAATATCACATACAGAAACACAAAAATCTCAGCAGGCAGTTAAATTAAATGATTATACAGATCATTACTGTGAAGTTCCAAATACACCAGCACAGGTTTGAAACGAAACTAACAAAGATCTAAAACAATTAAATCTTACATAAATCTGAAATGCAATAAAATAACCCAGGAGACTAAACCGCTATAGCTACATTGATAGATACTCAGTAAACAACAAAAGAAAACTAGCTATAAAAGCTGCAAGAACAAGATTAAAAGTTGGTTGAATCCTTAACATCATACGCAGCTTAAACTCAAATACCAATATACAATAGATATTTTAACAGATTAAAAGATCAGTTTCACCAAATTCGGCTTACACCAGATTGAAGGCGACAAATTAAAACAGAGCAATTATATAAGATGAGAACTCAGCAATCAAATTCATTTCCCACATCCCAACTGAAACCTACGCACCTTCTAAGTTGACTGAAATGTACAAACTTAAATCCTATCAGCAGACTGAAAAAAAAACTTAGACAGAAATTACATACAGCAACGCAGGCTATACGACTGAAACCTAGCTAAACAAAATCCGTAAACAGCAATATCAAATAGCACTACAAATCAATTATCAGGAACGAGTAATAAGCATACAGCAAACAATATAAGTTCCTTAACAGCAATCAATCATATCAGCCTAATCAATCAGTACTCAAACTCAACAGCTTAAATCTAAATAACTTGATGATAAACCTCAAAGCTCACAAATGTACAGAACAAGCAGATTGCCCAATACGTTATTCAACGAATTAACTTCTAGCAGCCAGATCTAGTAATTGCAGAATTTAAGCTAGAATAAAATGTTAATCCTAAGCAAGATCTAAAATGACTAACAGATCTAAAATGACTAACAGATTCATAACAAGCAGACTGAGTTCAACAGTTTAAATTAAAAACTTTTAGCACAAACATATTTAAACTATCTAAGCACCAAAAACAAGATCAGCAATTCCAAACCTCCCTTTTTACGCAGACTGACAGAAACTCAGACCTCAACACCCTTGTTCAGGTCTGCTAGCATTAACGAGAGAACGCAGCAGGAACAAATATCTAAATGTCAAACACTATAATGTAGCGTAAACCAATATAGAGCAGCAATTACAAATGTTGATTAATCAGTAACTAGTTAGAAACATGGAACATTAATCAGCTAGCATCAAGAACTCATAATCATGATTCATAAATCGATTTAGAATAATGAAAACACTAGTAAACAGAAACAATTCCATATCTTAAACTGAATCACAATATTGATACAACACCATTAAATACAACGAAGATTATAAGCAGATTCTACCATAGAAAATACACAGCAATACTCTTAATCAAATATTCAGCAAACAAGGTTATTAAATCTAACTAAATCTAACTAAGAGTAAATTGGTAGAACCTGGGTTCTCTCAGCGAAACAGAGAGATGTAATATTGCTCTTTAGAGCTTTTTCTTTGCGTCCGTAACTGACGAGTCACGGACTTCACACCAAACTCCTAATCTATTCCTAACGCCGACCGTCGGCACTAAACCCTCGCCTTAAATTCTCCATCTAATCTCAAAAATCAGCAACTTATACCTGTTTTAACTCATTCAGTGGGAATGAGCTTTTTATCCCTCATTCAATCACAATAATCATATAAGCTATAAAGAAGCTAATATGACTACTATATCACTTATAATATCAGTTCATAGATTAGATTGCAAACATATTATTTCAAAAACAATATTAATTATAACAAAAATAAATTGCAAGAATTAAGATAAATCACTGAACTCGAATTTTATTAAAATCAAAGCAGATATTACAATTTTACTGAAAAGAAAATACAATTATCAAACTAAGAGCTAAAAACTAACATTATAACTAGGAAAGAAAAAGGGATGAATTACACATAAAAAATGGGGGTATTTATGCTTGAACCCGAGGGTGAGGGAGAGCATATTCGCATCTCTCGAAGGATATTCCAAATGATCTTGAGCCTTAGGATCTTCATTCTTCATCTTCTCTCTCTTTTCAGTTTCAATCAAACGGTGGATATAAGATCTTGGTCACACAGATTGCCAAGGTGGCAATCTTGTGTTAGTTTGTGCTTTTTCTTTGGCCTGTGATTGGTGGGATTTGATGGGTGATGTGTCTTCTCCAATAACCTTGTGCCACGTATCCCCTAGCCTCCATCTTCTTCAATCCGAAATTAAGGGGAATTTATTTCCCATTCGTGTGCAACACTCGTGTGCATCAAAAGCCCTTTATCAATTTAATTTTTTACCCAATCTAGGGTTTTGGTGAAACAGTAATATTTCAGGTTTAGGGTTATGGGGAAGATGGGTTTTCACCTTGTTTACATCGAAAGGTTTTATTTTAATGAGAGAGAGAGAAAAAACGTGATGTAAATGAGTGGACGGTTTTGTTTGTGGTGAAAATATAAGGTTACGTTTTTTTAAACGTATGAAGTGAAACAAAAAAACCTAAGCCCATGAGATTTTTTTTTATTTTCCGTTTCTCCAATTGGGCTTGAGGCCCAATACATATAAACCATACGTCCTTTATTTAATTTGGGCCTTCAAATGGAATTGTCCAAGATTATTTCACTTAATATCATTTGATGGGCTTTTAAAGCCCAATAAACCCATGTGGGACCCACTTAGCCCGTTTCCTCGATAAATAATTAAATCCTTCAAAGTCGAGCTCGATTTTTGGCTTCTTAATCTTTATCATCAAACTCGTGTCGATTTTCGTCGGTTTTCACGAACTTGGTACCTACACACATTCAAACAAGAAAAACGCATATCCAAGGCATATTTGATATTTTATGAGCAATATTTCATTGTTTTAAGCTATAAATGATATGAGTAAAAACACTCATATCAAATTCCCCCATGCTAAGCAATTGCCGTGTCCTCACGCAATGATAAAATAAAACTATGACTACACCATTATTCAACTTTTGACAATTTATTTTGCAATGACATAAAATAACCTTAAGAATCATTAAAGCTCAAATAGATTCATCGTCCTCGACTTTTCACTTTTCCATGCCAAGTGCAAAAACAAGATCATTGTTATTATAAGTTGGTAAACTAACACGAACTCATGTGGGCCAATTAATCACTTAGACTCCCTTATTCCTATGTGTATCTCTTATATTTTATTGTTGTCTAGAATGATCACGAGGATGCATTGTTGACTTATTTCGATAATTTATTAGGCCGAAAATAAAGTGAACGATTTAATCAATAGTTAGCTAAAGGACAAAATCTTTTAAAACTGCTTCTCGAGACTTCATAAAGTTCATATCTTGGCATAACTTGTTTCGCGATTTGAGACCTTTCTCGGATCGATATTTGGCAATGACTTAATACTTCCAACCTTGAGAGACGTTCACGAAATAATGGTCTTCTCTTCATAATATTTCTTCACTTGAATTTTTGAGAGATTCATACTTGGACCACGACTTCTTCATTTTTCTCCAATCTTTACTTGGGATTTTGATTTACAACGATTCGCCTCCTTTTTGGACTTGGCTTCATTTATCCTCATACCTTATTTTTGGTCTTTTTGGATAGACTTCTCCATGACTTTTTGGGAGTATTTTGCTTTTCGTCGTGTGTCTCGATCCTTCATATTGATTTTTGATAAATGAATCTTCACATCACTTGAGATCTTTAGCAATAAAACATAGCCCTCATGTCTTGTTAGGACCTTTTTGGACTCGCCAATCTTCGCATCCCGCTTCAATAAGTTATGCCTTGGCTATGAACTCTAATCCATACCGAGCAACTTTTAAACGATCTTGGGCTAGAAGCTAAGTAACTTTTCAAATCGTTCAACCTTATTTATTGCATTTAAATTTATTAACAAGTGATGGGAGAATAGGCTCATAATTTACTCACATAAATTCCCGAAAGAATACCACACTTATAATTGGCTCTATCATTTCTTGTTCTCCATATTGTAAAATTCCAAGAATGAAATCAATGGATACTTAGCCTATTAAATCAAAGTTTTGGGTTTTCAAGTCATCTATAGGATCTTGCAACTTCTTATACTTTTGCAAGTTTTAGAATTTGCGTTTTAAAGTTCCCTTGATAGACGACTTTCTAGGATCAATTATAGGAGCTTGCGAAAAGTTCTTGTCCTTAACTCATATGAATTAAGACTTTCGCGTTTTAAAGCTCCCTATATAATAGCCTAGCAAAACTTAATTCAAATACGTTAAGGAAAAGCTAAGGTTTAAAACCGAGTCGAGTCAAAAACTATTCTTATTTAAAGCCTATATTCGTGTCAAAAACACTTATTTTCTTATTAAAAACTTAAAAATAACACTAAAAATTTAAAATTTTATTGAAAAATGAGAAAAACAACACGTTTGGACACGACAAGAGCAATAACAAGCGATTATATCGATTGACTCCCCCATGCTAAAACCAAACATTGTCCTCAATGTTTCTTAGCTCAAGAGTGACACCCCCTTGCTAAGACACGAAGAGTCTAATGCAATCTCCTAGCATGGAAAGAGCACGCAAATCTATAAGCCGTTTATTAATTATGCCTTAAGAAAAACGTTAGTCGATAAAAATCAAGGGATAGAAAGTGTGCACCGTTTTGGCATTCAAAGAATGGAAGATCAAGTGGACCGGCAAAAACCGAACACGAGAGTCTTCAAATATTAGGGTCGTACCTAAGATCACAACACAACAAAACACGAGCACGAGCTTGAAAGATCAAGCCTTATTAGGTGTTAGAAAAATAGAGAGAAGATAGAATGAACTCGTTTTTGTTAACCGAGTCATGAGCTCGACTCGATCCCCGCATTCATTGGTCCTTAGGGAAAGTAGTGAAAACCGGCATATTGGAGTAAAAACCATCATAAAGCACGATGCCGGGGTCAAAGATTACATCCTCGTTGTCGGATGACAAACGAAAGGAGAAAACTTCAACTCGAATCTCTAACAAGAGATGGAAGTCACAACGAATGGTATGGATGTAGCATGCTCCACGAGATAAACTCGCACCAAGATGATCGAAAAATCTTTCAATTATTGCATCGGTGAAAGGCCGAGATTTCCCTAAATCGACAATTCCGGGATCGAATACCTCGTCCTCGGTGGAGAAAGGAATAGACAACAAGGTGTCGTCCCCCCATGCTAATCCTAAGTCATATGAAGCACATGGTAATGGTGGAACAAAAGTCTCAACCATGGTGGTTTCAACTTGCATGACTTTGTCGACTTGTTCACTCTTAGGAACGTGAACAAAGGGGTCATGGTACTCAATATGAGACACATGAAAAACCCGCACATTAAGATCAACGCGAGTGGGAGGGAGATTGGGAATAATGTAAACTTCTCCATCCGAGTCGACATACTCATCATAAAAGGTGTGATCATCATCACAAACTTCATCAACCTCCTTCATAAGAAGATCATCATCACAAAGGTTGTGAGATGTAGGAGGTATGATGTTCTCAAAATCCTCTTGAATCAATGGATTATTGTTCAATGAAGCTTCAAATAGAGGATTTGAGTAAGTCACAAAAGTGTCGTCATCCTTGTCATCACAAGAAATTTCCGACAAAGTATCGAGTGTGTCACATTCGGATACTAGATCATCATTCTCATTTGAAGGCAATTCATCGGCGAATTCCTCGAGAATGGTAGGTAAAACACAAGAATCACGTTCGATCTCGAGATCGGAAACGTCTTCACTTCCCCGTGGAAGTGGATCAAGGATAGCAAAAAGTTCATCGATGAACTTATCACATGAATAGTCACTAACCTCACTCGGTGTGAAGTTAGGAATCAAAGGCTCTTCAAATGAAGATTGTGCCTTAGGAACATCAACATGATCCATAGAAGAGAGTGAAAATGAGTCCATTTTCAAAGATTGTTCAATTAAAGCAATGTCATTCTCGGGATCAAAATTCTCACTAACAAACTCACTAGCATCAAATGGCTCACTCAAGTAATCATCTATTTGTTTTTCAATCTTAGCACTATCATCCTCGTGTGGAGTGAGTGAAGATGAGGAAAGGTTACAACATGTTTCAACAAAATTAGGTTTATCACTTTCCAATTTCTTAGGAACCAATCTTGAAATTTTTTCCGGTTTGAAAATCATATGTTTATCCCCATGAAACAATTTAAGCTCCCCTTCTTTCATATCAACTAAAACACCGGCCGTACACAAAAATGGTCGTCCTAAAATTATAGGCGCACGAGGATTCGGCTCATAATCAATTATAGCAAAATCGGCTAGGTAAACGAACTCCCCCACTTTAACAATGACATTTTCCGCTATACCAACCGGTCGAGTGGTGGTTCCATTAGCAAGCTCAATGATCATTCGAGTGGGAATAAGTCGCAAATAGTCAAGAGTTTTCCAAATGGACAAGGGCATAACGTTAATACTAGCTCCTAGATCGGCTAGAGCTTTGTATTCCCCAAGCTCATCGAAAACACAAGGTATCAAGAAGTGACCCGGATCATTATATTTCTTAGGAAAGAGATCAATGAAATCCGAGGTACTAATCACATTTAAAGTAGCCTTGGTGACATTCCAAAAGGTTTCTTTAGGTGGCACAATAAGCTCAAGCTTCCTTTCTAAATTATCATAAGCGGTGATAGCCTTAAGCTCTCCCCTCGGGTTTGGAATGGTATTACTAGGTAAGCAACCCGAAGAAGTAGATGGTTTAGACATAAATCCCTCAAACATCGAAAGCAATTTATTTTGATTTTGTTCCACACTTTGTTGCAAACGATTTTGACTTTGCTCTAGATTTTGTTGCAAACGATTTTGACCTTGCTCAAACATTTGCTCAAATCTTTGTTCCATTCTTTGTTGATTAAGCTCAATCTTGTTATTTTGCCCCTTTAGTGTATTTTGAAACTCATTTTTCAAAGTTGCCATTTGTCCTTGAATGTTATTTTGCAAAGCTTTCATATTCGCCTCATTCGATTTAATATAGCTTGACAAATCATTTTGATTATTCCCTTGAAAACCTTGATTGTTTTGATTAGCATTAAACCCATTTGCTTGATTATAATTCCCTTGGTTACCACGGTTAAAATTATTCCCATTATTACCATTGTTGTACCTATTTTGAACCGGTGGAAAACCCGGTGGAGCAACATGACTTTGACGAGGAACTTGACCGTTGGAGCCATAAGTTCCCGTCGCGGCAAAAGCACTAGCTTGATCAAACCTCGCGTTTAAACAAGCATAATTAGGATGTGCTCCACCACATGATACACAAACATTCTCAATCATATTAATCGATCCATGAGGATTCTTCCTAATCTCACTCAAAATCGTGTCAATCTTAAAGTCCAATCTAGCAATCTCGACATTAGATGAATTCACATTGGAAACAACCGGTGTGTTTCGTGAATATTGTGCTCTAGACTTATCCTCAATTATCCTCCACGCGTCTCTCGGTGTTTTTCTTAAAAGATTACCACCCGCGGCGGCATTTAATGAATCTTGTTCAATCATATTTAGCCCATTATAGAAAGTATTTATTTGATGCAATTCCGAGAAACCATGATGTGGACATTGTCTTAACAAATCCTTAAATCTTTCCCAAGCTACCCCAAACGATTCATGCACTTTTTGTTCGAATCTAGTGATCTCATTTTTAAAGTGTGTTGTCTTGGACGGTGGAAAGAAATAATTCATAAACTTAGACACTAAATCATCCCAAGTTAAAATCGAACCCGGTGGTTCTTTTTCATACCAAAGCTTAGCATTACCCTCGAGCGAGTACGGAAAAAGCATGAGCTTAATCACGTCATTCGGCACATCTCTAAACTTGAGAGTCGAGGTAATTCGATTAAAATTCCGTATGTGAGAATGCGGGCTATCGGCCTCATTGCCACGAAATTGGTCGGCACGAATGAGCGATAAAAGACCCGTCTTAATCTCAAAATGATCCGCCAAAATAGCCGGCACAACGATTGCTTCCCCATACCCTTCGGTGGGTGCACGGAGCAATTCCTCCATTGTTCGGTTATCGGCCATCTCTACAACAATAGGTGGAATCTCGGGTTCCACTATTCGTTGTTGACGATTTCTATTTCTACGAGGAATATTTTCAAGCCTATTAAAATCAATCACAAGACGAGAAGAACGTAAATGCATACACTACAAAGACGAGAATTTAGAGGGTTGAAGAAAAGAAATTAGACAAGAAAGAAGATTATTTTTGGTATTTTTGGTATTGCTCAATCAATAATGATCGATAAAAACAAGGAATAAGGATAACTACTATGGAAGTAAATTACCCTCGGTCGACTTTGAAACGATAGGTGAAAACCTAAACGTCTCGAGGTTCAATAAGTAAACAACAAAAAAAAATAAGATTTATTACTACTTGAGTCGGCAAACCAATAATAGGTCGTCCCTCTCAATATACGCACAAGCAAGCGGGGAAACGAGGTGGCACAAAGCACTTAAAAACCTTTTTCCTTAGACGGCCTTTTATAGCACGTCGCCTTATACCCACCTTATAGTTTGTATAAATCGAGTTCAAACTTCTTATTAGTATTTATCTATTTTGCCTTTATTTTTGTTTTGGGTTCGAATACAATAGCTAGGTGATGAAATCCCAACTAAGGCTTATTTGAAAAGTATTTAAAATTATTGTTCTACGTAATATAATATATTATTCACAAAAAACGAGAAAAACGATACATACTACGTAATAGAAAAATAACAAAACTTTCCGAGGACGGAAAGGGTCTTCAAATCCACGATCAACAAATCTCCACAAAAGCGAATCGTACACAAGATCCCCGGCAGCGGCGCCAAAATTTTTGATGTGTCGTGGATTAACACATATACGTTATAGGACAAATTTAGGCAATTACCTTTAGGAAAAAGTAATTAACCAAAAATAAGTCAAAGACGGATACGATTAAACACGTGAGTGAACCAAGTTCGTTGTACACGAAGATCGAGTGAATTTGAGACGTTTCGTTTTGATTTGGACAATTGATTTGAATTGGTTTTCGGTTTTTAAACTACAATTAAAATCTACGAATATTAAGCTATTTAAAATTAACCTAAAGTGCATGAATCGTAAACCCCGCCTAATTTAAAATTCTACAAACACTTAATTATTCAACAATTAACACTATTTAAAAATTAGACTAATTAAAAATCTTTAAAATTAAATCTAATTAATAAAAATGACTTTTAAACTAATTTACTTTTTTAAAATTTACCTAAAACAAATTTATTTAAAAACTAATTTTATATAAATCTATTAAAAATAAACTAATTTAATTAAAACACATTTTTTAATTTTTATTCTAATTTTTATTTTTATTTTTTATATTATTTTTAAATTTTATAAAATTATACTTTATTATTTATTTAAGCTAAGATTTTATTTAACAAAATTAATCAAAGGATTATTATATAAAAAAAAACGTAATGCAAGAAAATTCAAAGTTACTAAAAATAAACTGCCAATTATAACCAGACTATATTAATTAACTTGACTGAAGTTAAAAACAAAAGAGCAGTTAGCTCCATTGGTTAAGGCATTGTATGTGTGAATGGCAGGTCTCGAGTTCGAGACCTGCAAGTAACAAATTTTTGTATTATATCTTTTTGGAAGGCAAAATTAGATAAAAGCTACAAACCAAACACCCCCAGTTCGCACAGTAGAAATACAAGCAGTTAAAAAAACTCAATTCACAGTCAGATATAGCAAAATCCAATATCACATACAGAAACACAAAAATCTCAGCAGGCAGTTAAATTAAATGATTATACAGATCATTACTGTGAAGTTCCAAATACACCAGCACAGGTTTGAAACGAAACTAACAAAGATCTAAAACAATTAAATCTTACATAAATCTGAAATGCAATAAAATAACCCAGGAGACTAAACCGCTATAGCTACATTGATAGATACTCAGTAAACAACAAAAGAAAACTAGCTATAAAAGCTGCAAGAACAAGATTAAAAGTTGGTTGAATCCTTAACATCATACGCAGCTTAAACTCAAATACCAATATACAATAGATATTTTAACAGATTAAAAGATCAGTTTCACCAAATTCGGCTTACACCAGATTGAAGGCGACAAATTAAAACAGAGCAATTATATAAGATGAGAACTCAGCAATCAAATTCATTTCCCACATCCCAACTGAAACCTACGCACCTTCTAAGTTGACTGAAATGTACAAACTTAAATCCTATCAGCAGACTGAAAAAAAAACTTAGACAGAAATTACATACAGCAACGCAGGCTATACGACTGAAACCTAGCTAAACAAAATCCGTAAACAGCAATATCAAATAGCACTACAAATCAATTATCAGGAACGAGTAATAAGCATACAGCAAACAATATAAGTTCCTTAACAGCAATCAATCATATCAGCCTAATCAATCAGTACTCAAACTCAACAGCTTAAATCTAAATAACTTGATGATAAACCTCAAAGCTCACAAATGTACAGAACAAGCAGATTGCCCAATACGTTATTCAACGAATTAACTTCTAGCAGCCAGATCTAGTAATTGCAGAATTTAAGCTAGAATAAAATGTTAATCCTAAGCAAGATCTAAAATGACTAACAGATCTAAAATGACTAACAGATTCATAACAAGCAGACTGAGTTCAACAGTTTAAATTAAAAACTTTTAGCACAAACATATTTAAACTATCTAAGCACCAAAAACAAGATCAGCAATTCCAAACCTCCCTTTTTACGCAGACTGACAGAAACTCAGACCTCAACACCCTTGTTCAGGTCTGCTAGCATTAACGAGAGAACGCAGCAGGAACAAATATCTAAATGTCAAACACTATAATGTAGCGTAAACCAATATAGAGCAGCAATTACAAATGTTGATTAATCAGTAACTAGTTAGAAACATGGAACATTAATCAGCTAGCATCAAGAACTCATAATCATGATTCATAAATCGATTTAGAATAATGAAAACACTAGTAAACAGAAACAATTCCATATCTTAAACTGAATCACAATATTGATACAACACCATTAAATACAACGAAGATTATAAGCAGATTCTACCATAGAAAATACACAGCAATACTCTTAATCAAATATTCAGCAAACAAGGTTATTAAATCTAACTAAATCTAACTAAGAGTAAATTGGTAGAACCTGGGTTCTCTCAGCGAAACAGAGAGATGTAATATTGCTCTTTAGAGCTTTTTCTTTGCGTCCGTAACTGACGAGTCACGGACTTCACACCAAACTCCTAATCTATTCCTAACGCCGACCGTCGGCACTAAACCCTCGCCTTAAATTCTCCATCTAATCTCAAAAATCAGCAACTTATACCTGTTTTAACTCATTCAGTGGGAATGAGCTTTTTATCCCTCATTCAATCACAATAATCATATAAGCTATAAAGAAGCTAATATGACTACTATATCACTTATAATATCAGTTCATAGATTAGATTGCAAACATATTATTTCAAAAACAATATTAATTATAACAAAAATAAATTGCAAGAATTAAGATAAATCACTGAACTCGAATTTTATTAAAATCAAAGCAGATATTACAATTTTACTGAAAAGAAAATACAATTATCAAACTAAGAGCTAAAAACTAACATTATAACTAGGAAAGAAAAAGGGATGAATTACACATAAAAAATGGGGGTATTTATGCTTGAACCCGAGGGTGAGGGAGAGCATATTCGCATCTCTCGAAGGATATTCCAAATGATCTTGAGCCTTAGGATCTTCATTCTTCATCTTCTCTCTCTTTTCAGTTTCAATCAAACGGTGGATATAAGATCTTGGTCACACAGATTGCCAAGGTGGCAATCTTGTGTTAGTTTGTGCTTTTTCTTTGGCCTGTGATTGGTGGGATTTGATGGGTGATGTGTCTTCTCCAATAACCTTGTGCCACGTATCCCCTAGCCTCCATCTTCTTCAATCCGAAATTAAGGGGAATTTATTTCCCATTCGTGTGCAACACTCGTGTGCATCAAAAGCCCTTTATCAATTTAATTTTTTACCCAATCTAGGGTTTTGGTGAAACAGTAATATTTCAGGTTTAGGGTTATGGGGAAGATGGGTTTTCACCTTGTTTACATCGAAAGGTTTTATTTTAATGAGAGAGAGAGAAAAAACGTGATGTAAATGAGTGGACGGTTTTGTTTGTGGTGAAAATATAAGGTTACGTTTTTTTAAACGTATGAAGTGAAACAAAAAAACCTAAGCCCATGAGATTTTTTTTTATTTTCCGTTTCTCCAATTGGGCTTGAGGCCCAATACATATAAACCATACGTCCTTTATTTAATTTGGGCCTTCAAATGGAATTGTCCAAGATTATTTCACTTAATATCATTTGATGGGCTTTTAAAGCCCAATAAACCCATGTGGGACCCACTTAGCCCGTTTCCTCGATAAATAATTAAATCCTTCAAAGTCGAGCTCGATTTTTGGCTTCTTAATCTTTATCATCAAACTCGTGTCGATTTTCGTCGGTTTTCACGAACTTGGTACCTACACACATTCAAACAAGAAAAACGCATATCCAAGGCATATTTGATATTTTATGAGCAATATTTCATTGTTTTAAGCTATAAATGATATGAGTAAAAACACTCATATCAGGGACTTTGATGAATCAACTACATCATTATTCTGTTGCTCCCCCTTAGTTTCATCCTCATCATCGGGTATGATTACAGGTGTGATGACTTGGAGGGGGACATGTGAAGAAATAGTGTTATCAGCAGAGATTAAACCCTGTTTGGGAGATTCAAGGTTAAGTACCTTTTCCTTCTCCCCCTCACGTTCAGCCTGTCTCTTTAGACGTTTGGATGAACGTGCCTCAAAGTGCCTTGTAATCTGTTCAACAGAGGCAGCCATATCACGTTGCCTGGTCCTTAAAGCTCTGGCAATCTTCAGCAGGAGGTTGCAATTTCCATTTGTGTTGTGATGAACATGATTAATGATGAAGTTTGTGTGACGATATTGCCTGCTACGAACAGCTTCAAACTCTCTATGCATTGTTAACTCATGAGCATTAAAAAGAGCAGGGACCTCTGTGACAATAGCATCCTTGATTCTTGTGGACAAATGACTAAGTCCTTGGGACACTCCTTTTCTTGCACCATCCTTAATAGGTTCTGTGACTGCATCCCTAACCGCCTGATTGATGATCCCTGGAAATGTGACAGTGAAATTATGCATCTCAGATTTGATAACATCCAGCTTTCTTGATAGGCACTCCATATCTTGATAGGCATCCCTAACCCTCTGTTCCAGTTCTCTGTATGACATCATCATCTTCATTGAATCTGACATGAAAGGTTTCTTCTACTTCTTGTCCTCTGATGTTGAATACTCTGAAGGCTTTGGCTGTTGGAGAGTATCCCAAAAGAAACCATCATCAGCTTTTTCATCAAATTTTCCAAGTTTATCCCTGTAGTTAAAAATGAACACAAGGCATCCAAAAACATGGAAATAGCTGACATCTGGAGCTCTGTTTCTGAAAACTTCATAGGAAGTTTTACCATGTCTTTTGACAATGATTGATCTATTTTGGGTATAGCAGGCAGTGTGAACAGCTTCTCCCCAAAATTGCTTTGGTAAAGCTGCACCATTTAACATAGTTCTGGCTGCTTCAATCAAAGTCCAGTTTCTTCTTTCAGCCACACCTTTTTGTTCAGGGGTGCCAGCTGAAGAGAAGTTTTGTGATATTCCCTTTTCATCACAAAAGGATTCAAGTTGATGATTCTTGAATTCAGTACCATTATCACTTCTTAGAGCTTTGACTCTAACATCATTCATATTTTCAACCTGTCTGATGAAGGACATGATGGTATCAGCTGTATCACTTTTTCTTCTAAGGAAGAAAACCCATGTATACCTTGAAAACTCATCAACTATGACCAAGGTGTATTTGTTGTGATTAATGGTCTGAGGTTTAAAAGGCCCAAACAAATCCATGTGAAGGAGATGTAAGCACTTATCAATAGAAAATGATTGCCTAGTCTTGAAAGAAGACCTCTGATGCTTTCCCTTGACACAAGCAGAACAAGTCTTGTCGTTAGAAAACATCACTGAAGGTAGACCAACAACCAGGTTTTGTGTGGCTATCTTGTTGATGTTCTTGAAGTTGAGATGAGACAGTCTTTTGTGCCACGGCCAATTGACACTTTTAGAGGCTTTAGCTAGATAACAATTGGAGTTGTCTTCAGATCAAACAGCCATGTTGATGACATAAACATCTCTCCTTCTTGGTGCAATAAGTACTACATCATTGTTCTTGTTGAATATGGTTCCCTAAGTCTTAGTAAACAAAACCTTGTAGTCAGCATCACATAATTGGCTGATGCTAATGAGATTATGTTTGAGACCATTCACATATGTGACCCTTGTAAAAGTTATCCCATTGCAGTTTACTAAGTCGTATCCCTCTATGTCGCCTAAATAATTATCCCCAAACACCACTTTAGGACCTATCTCCCTTGAGTATCTGTGCAGGTATTGTTGAATCCATGTCATGTGTCTAGAACAACCACTGTCTAGATACCATACCGATTCCTTAAGATGTTTCTGCACAGATACATAGAAACAAGTTAGTTCCTATGGTGAACCCACTTTGCAGTGGGTTCTCTGAATTGCTGATTAGCAACTCTTGAGTTCCTGTAGAACTTTTGGCGATGGGTAGGACAATTATCTGTCTCATGGGTGAAACTTCCACAGATATCACAACCTGGGAAGTCACCACACTCATCTGAGTGATGGTCTGTGAATCCATAGAATTTACAGGGAGGATAAGGTCTGTAGTTCCCTAGTTGTCTCTTAGAACCATGTTGTCTTTGCCTAGAAGGTGTCTGAGCTCTCTAAACAGCCATTTGTCTATCATGGTCTATGGTCATGTGATGAGAGTTTTTACAGATATTGGAATAAGGTTTGACTAACCTTTCACCCTTGGGTTCACCTAGAACATACTTAGGTTCACGAGAAGTAGAGCATTCAGCGGAAGGCTTAATGTGTTGTTTTAAGAGTTCTACTTCTTTCATCAAAGACAACAGTCGTTCTTCAGTTGAGGAATCAACTTTGTTCACAGATTTTGTTGAGACAGGCTTAAAGGCAACTTGCTTAACAGATTGTTTTGCAGGTACTGAAAAAAATTTAGCTGGTGGTTTCTCAACATCTGTTTTAGGTTCACCCTTAGCTCCTCTAGAGGAACTGTTGGGTTCAACTCCTAAGAGTTTAGGTAAGGGAGGTAATTCCGCCATATCTTTAGAGACAGGGTCATCAGCCAAGATGGGATCTGGCATATGAATTGTCTCTATAGATTTAAAAACAATCTCTTTGGGTTTGGTGAGAATTTTCAGCTTATTTTTCTTAGCAGAGACCACCCTTTTCATATCAGCAGGTAGTTCATCCTTAAGCAATTGATCTATAGTGAACCTACTGCACATCCATTTCTCAATAACCTTGTTTAATTCAGATACTTGATCATTTAAGGCATTATTCTTCAAGGTTAACCTATTGACTTCGTTTTAAAGGGATATTTTTTTCTAGATTTACCCGTTTGAGAGTTTCACATTCAGACTTGGCATTTAGCAGATCATTTTTAATAGAGTGAAACTTATCAAGCAAGTTCTTTCTTTGTTCCTCAACAAAGTGCAAATCAATAATGGTGTAATTAAGGACATGTTTGCGTTCATCACTATCAGACATAGATAAAAGCCTATGTACCTTTTTCATTGTGATATCAACCCATTGTCCTGATCTTGCATCACCTTTCCCAACAGCTAGTTCATCCTCAGATATAGCCATGAAAGCCCTGACTCTAGTAGTATCTTCCTCATCTGAAGTCAGCGGCTCATCATTCCAATCATATTCTTCAGCTACCAACCCTTCTCTGTCTTTTTATCACCTCCTTTCTTCTTAGATAGAGCTTCAAGCTTCAAATTCATCTGTTCTAACTCAGCTTTAAGCGCATTGTACTTGTTTTTGTAATCCTTCTTCTTATTGTCTGATGAGTTGAATTGGTGAGATGAGTTGTTGTGTTGTGATTTGAACTTGTAAGGTTTGGTGGAAGATGATGGATAGGAAGGTGAGGATGTCTTGGTGGAAGGACAGTCTTTTTGGAAGTGTCCAAACTTTCCACAGGCAAAGCAAGTTTCTTTTGATCTGTCGGTTTGTTTACTAGCTGATCCTATTCTCCCTGATCTTTTAAAGAATCTTCTTTGATTGGCTAGCAGGGCTCTTTCATAAAACTCAACATTAAGGTCTATCAAGAACTCTTGGCTACTGCGCGTGTCTTCTTCAACATCAGAGTCGCTGTCATGAGGATGTGGGGTAGAGATCAAGGCTTTAGAAGTTGCTCCTTGAACTACAAATCTTTCTGTCTCTGATTTGTATATAGTATCAATCAGCGCTTCTTCATAATTGTACTTTCCATAAAGCTGAGCTAAGGTGTCATTCTTGATTGAGTTATTGGCTCTCTGAGTCTGATTCATACTCAGCCATTTTCTTGGAAGGCTGTTGACAAATGTGTCATTAATCTCAGCTTGACCAATGGTGACATCATTCATAGCAAGGTCATTGAGAAGAATCTTCAGCCTTGTATATGTTTGTTGAACCTTTTATCCTTCAAGTTCCTTGAAAGCATTGAACTGAAGTCTGAGTGCCTGAATCTTGGTTTCCTTGGTTTTTTAGAGGGTCCTTCATGACCAAGAATGAGGTCTGCCCACATTTGTTTGGCTGTGGGACACTGAATGACAGACTTCATGATGTGTTTGGGAAGACAGAATATGATGATGCTTTTGAGACATTTATCTTGGTTTGCCAATTTTCTATCAGCTGGAGTCCATTGTTTGAGAGGTTTGGGAAGAGGGTTATCTTCAGTAGAGGTAAGCGCCATGGGAACATATGGACAATTTTCTAGAATTTCTAGAAGAAATGGTTCAAGTCCATCAAGATACACGAGGAATTGACTCTTCCAACTAGCAAAATCTTCTTCATCAAAGACTGGTACGCTGGTGACATGTGATCCGCCTCTTGAGTCAAGAAGTTGAGGTAGATCATCTTCATTAGGAGGTGGAGGAGTGAGTCTTGGTGAAGATGGTGATGCATTCTTGTTGTTTCCAGAAGGCGATGGTGGTGGGTTGGTTGTTCTGGCATGGTGGATCTTGATTATAAAACTGAGAACGATGTTTCTTGAAGGTTTTAATATCAAACACCGCTCTAATACCAATTGATAGTCCCTAATCAATGCTAGAAACACAAATCTTAACTAATAAACACAAGTAAATACTTTTCAAACGTAATACTTATTATTGTATAATAAAGAATTACAAGTGTTATGGATAACACCGTTTGATGACAATGTGTTGTGCATACTTTGAACAACTAAATAACCTAACTTACGAATACAGTCACAACTGTTTGATTCAATAAGTTTTAAGCATTAATGTGTGAATATTCTCAAAGTGTTAAACATTAATGTTGGGCTACACATCCTATTTATAGTGATACGTGGTTGACCTAAGTACTAGATGATGGTGACTACACAAGACATTCACTTTTCAGACATCTGTCACAAGATGCTCTTCTATTCTTGGTAGTCTGCCATAATGCTTTAAGTAAACAGACCTTGAAACAGTTTCCTTTTTCTTCATAGTCTCGTACACACAAATGGCATGTCCAAAGTGTGTTGAGTGTTAACAGGGTATTGCCAGCCCTGCTAACCCTCAACCACTTAGAGTCCCTGATACATCTTGGCTGTTATCCATCACAGCCAATGAGTATGTCTTCAAGTAATCTTCGACTTCCTTGAAAATGTCTCTAACATGGACTACTCTGAGGTTGCTCACAAAGACTTGGATCTCTGTGAGTCTTGCGATACTTGCCTGCCTCCTAGGCACAGGCAAGTGACTATCTAATATCTTAATTTGTGTTTAAATCTATGATACAGGGAATCTAACAAACTTAGATTCCCAACAATCTCCCCCTATTTAAACATAAATATAGCTAGATCTATCTAAGTTAAGGTAAGTGAGATAACAACTTCTTCTTACTCATAACATATCTAAACAAACATACCTCATGATTTTATTCATACTTAAAGAAAATTACAAGTACAATACAAAAGTGAAATAAAATGTGAAGGTAAAATTGAGTTGTGAAATTCTTCAATAGTCATCATTTTTGATCTTTTCTTTAGCTTCAGCTATGTTTGTTCTAGTATCCAATTCTGCCTACAAAGCTTGTGCAAAAACCTTGGAATACTCTGAGTTAATCTTGAGCCCCTTTTTGAGACAAAGCAGCTGAATTGTTGATGCTAAGCCAAGCTCATCTTCTCTTTGGAATGCATACTGGCAAGCTCTGTTCATGAAGGCCATACCTCTTTCAGGCTCTGTGTAGGTCTGACCATCAACAGGACCAACGATTCCATTTGGTAGTATTAAATCCCTGTGCATTCCATCCACTTGAACATCATCTATGACGAAGGTTTCCTTAACAAGTTGAGTCATCCTTCTTCTTTTCTTGCCAGACCTTGGGGGTTTTTGTTCAAACAGCTGTGGTGGGGGATCTATTTTGAGCTTGGCTGCTGTTTCTTTGATCCAGGTGAACTTAGCCTTAAGGGTCTTAAGAAGAATGAAATTAGTCTGACCAGTTCTTTTAGCAGCCAAGGCTTCAAGTTCAAACCATTCAGATAAACCAAGTTTCTTTAACCTGAAGTCCTCAAAGACATCCATATTACCCTGTTGGTTATCTCTTCAATAAATCATTTGTGGTGTATTGGTAGACTTGTGAATTGTGTATTTGAACTTGGTTATCTTGTCAGGTGCATACCTGTTGTTAACGCAGGCATCATAATCAGCTTTTACCTTTCTTAGTGCCTCTACGCGTTTAGCTTCCATTTCCCTCAACCTTTGTCTCTACTTCTCCCTTTCAGGTGGATTCATCTTCCTCAGAGTTTCCTCATTAAGCTCATTGGCTTTCTTGATTTCATTTAGCCTTTTGAATTCCACTGCCTGTTTCTCTATCTCTTCAGGTGTTAAGGGATTCTCATTAGAAGGTGTGAAGGTTGAAAATTGGGAAAGGTCTGTGGTGGATCCTCCTGTCTCTAGCATCGCATCTATCTTTTTTTGTTTGGTGTCTGTGTCTGCCAAAACTATCTCCTTTCCTTTTTTCGAGACAGAGGATTCCATACTCATGTTTTCACCTCCTCAGCTCTTTTGATGAACGCTGACTGAGCTTGAGTTTGTATTGCCTTGGGTAGGGAGCTAACAGTGAACTTTAGCTTCTTGGCAGCTGGTTCACCATCATCCCAGACTCGCTGGCGTTAACCAAAGTCAGGGACTTTGATGAATCAACTCCATCATTATTCTGTTTCTCCCCCTTAGTTTCATCCTCATCATCGGGTATGATTACAGGTGTGATGACTTGGAGGGGTACAGGTGAAGAAATAGTGTTATCAACAGAGGTTAAACCCTGTTTGGCAGATTCAAGGTTAAGTACATTTTCCTTCTCCCCCTCACATTCAGCCTGTCTCTTCAGACGTTTGGATGAACGTGCCTGAAAGTGCCTTGCAATCTGTTCAACAGAGGCAGCCATATCATGTTGCCTGGTCCTTGAAGCTCTGGCAATCTTCAACAGGAGGTTGCAATTTCCATTTGTTTTGCGATGAACACGATTAATGATGAAGTTTGTGTGACGATATTGCCTGCTACGAACAGCTTCAAACTCTCTATGCATTGTTAACTCATGAGTATTAAAAATAGTAGGGACCTATGTGACAATGGCATCCTTGATTCTTGTGGACAAATGACTAAGTCCTTGGGACACTCCTTTTCTTGCACCATCCTTAATAAGTTCTGTGACTGCATCCCTAACCGCCTGATTGATGATCCCTGGAAATGTGACAGTGAAATTATGCATCTCAGATTTGATAACATCCAGCTTTCTTGATAGGCACTCCATATCTGATTGATGATGAACATGCTGAAGATTATGGATGTTCAGGCTTTGTTTTGCATAATCATCCCCCCTTGGCAAAAGATCAAAGTTGGTTTGGGCTGGATGATCAAACATAAGGAATTCAGCAGTTAGATCATAAGCGGGTCTTTGGAAGACTGTTGTGGTGGAGGTAGCAGAGGTGGGAGTTACAACAGATTCCTTGGGAGGAGGAGTGGTATGATCAGCTGGTTTGGACACAACTATTTCCTTGGGAGGAGACAGATATTGTTGGTCATCTACTTCTTCATCGTCTTCCTCCTCAAACATCCCCTCAGGGAGTATCTCGTCCTCAGGCATCGATTCAGGCTCAGAGAAATCATCAGCTAATGAGATCACTTCTTCTTCAATATTAAGTAGGGGCTCTTCTTCATTAGGTTGATCCTGAACGATTGTATGAGCTTCTTTGTCTGGATGCTCTAGGGATTCTGTGTTTGGTTGTATAATATCAGCCTGCAAATTGTTTCAGATTAGTAACAGGGAAATAAAGAGGGGGAATGGTCGCCATATCGCTGTCCCAGAGAGGATGAGGGTGATTACTCAGCCACTCCAAAGGATAAATCCTTGGAATTCTTTTAAGGTGAAAAGTATTGTAACACCCCATTTTGGAAATGGAAATATCACAGTAATTATGGCGTGTCATCAAAGCATACAAGGTAAAATGTCTAAACATTACTTGACCATAAAAAAGGAAAATACCGGAATCAAACATCGGTAGTCCAAAAGTAAAGCTCATCACACACAAACATAGTATAATAAAGGAAAGGACTAAACAATGTCCAAAGCATAAGTATCAATAGAAAGGAAATGCATAATGTAAAGAAGGCTAGACAGCTTCCAGTCCATATGCACGTACTCTTAGTGTCTACGAGCGTCCCTGAGTACCTGCCGTTTTGGGAACATAGAAAAGGAAAACGGCTGAGCAATACGCTCAGTGCACGGATGTACAATAAAGCATGAATAGAATAAGCATATAACATAATAACAGCAGAAGAAAACTAAGTCCCGAGTAACCTAGTTAAGTCTTAATAAAACTGGTTTTATAGTTTGAAAGTCTTATGTTTATCTTATAAAAACTGTTTGTCATATTTTACCATTAGCCAATATAGGTCATGAAAATCCACCGTGCATGAATAATTGGAGGGGTGACCTCATCATGCAAATTAGAAGGGCTGCCTCTAATTTAATATACTGGTTTATGGGTAGGAGGGATCAGCTCCTTGTGAAGGATGCAAGGCACACACCACATTCACCATGTAATCCTGAATAAAAACATGTAACTAGGATGCACCCATACGCCCCACATGATAAATATAAATAAATGGCCAAAAGCTGAAGGGACGCCACGAGCAATCACTCCGCCGTGGTGAAGTCATAACATCAGTGCCTCTAATGTTATGGTTATGGTACCTATATAACTAGGTGAAACTGGTCATGCATGTATATGGCTATAGGTAATCTTAATTAAACATAAGCAATCAAACTCATAACTTATACTACGGGAAAAAAGTTGGCTGCATACGGGGAATCCTAAATAAGGAAAGAATGTCCATACTGAAAGGACGGGAATCCGTACCTTATGTCCAGTGAACGAGAAAGACGAGCTGCGAGAATCCTACTTCCGAATCACTAGTGCTACATAAATACGTACATGAATGAGTATCTACTAACTAAATACATAGCTGGTTTTATGTCATGTCTTAGCTTATTTTATTTGTTCTTACTATGTTTTACTGTTTAAAGCCTTAAACTGTGTTAAACCTTATATTCTATTCATTCTGATTAAGTATTTCTGATATTTCATGTGTTATTATACTTACTGTGTAATAATAAGTAACTTTCCAAAAATAGCAGGTTTCCTAAAATTGAAAGTTTCCAAAAATAGAAAGTTACCAAAAATAGAAAGTTTCCAAAAATAGAAAGTTTCCAAAAATAGAAAGTTACCAAAAATAGAAAGTTTCCAAAAATAGAAAGTTTCTAAAAATAGATTTACTGCTTAAAATAGATAAGTTTCTAAAAATAGAAAGTTTCCATAAATAGATTAGCTGCCTTAATTAATAAGTTTCCATAAATAGATTAGCTGCCTTAGATAAATAAGTTTCTAAAAATAGCTGGTTTCCATAAATAAATTAGCTGCCTTATTTAATTAAGTTTCTAAAAATAGAAAGTTTCCATAATTATAAATAAGCTGGTTAAATAAGCTAAGTATATAAGCCTAAGTGTTTTCATGATTATTTCCTAAGTCATATGATATATTGTATAGTTTAATAATTAATTCATGTAATTTAATTAAACTATAGGTTATAATATTTAATTAAAGTATAACATGTTTTTAATTAAATATATTAAATACTTAGGTTAAAATATTTATTATTAAATATTAATAATATAACCTAAGTCATGTTAATTAATTAATTATATCCATGGTTTTTAAAATAATTAATTAATTATAAGTCTTAAATATTAATACTTAGGTTAAAATAATTTCATGATCATTGATAATTAAATAACCTAAGTCATGTTATTAAATTAATTATATCATTTATTAATTTAATTTTTAACATAAGTTCATAAGCATAAAAAAAACTAGCATACACCATGAACCGGATCTAGGCTTAAAAACATGAACCGGACATGAATCGACACCGTACCCCGAACCAACTTGGGGTACCCCTTGCTGCCGTGGGACCCACACGCACCAACCAAGACCATATGGTCTTGGTGGTGGTCGGCTAAGCAAACCGAAACCCCCTTGGGGTCGGTTGCAGCATGCGGCCAAAATAAAACACCCCTTAAAACGACCCTTTGATTTAATTAATCACCAAAACATGTTAGATCTATGATTAATTAATATGTTTTTATAAAAACATCACATGTTTATAATTAATAAAAAGATTAAATTAAAAGAAAAGGTTTAAAAGGTTTTTACCGAATTCGTGGATCAAGAGAATGAAGAACAAACACGAACAATCAACAAATCTTCAAGATCAGAGAATCACCTTGTATGGTGATTTAAGGGTGGCGACACAAAGAGAGGGTTTTAGGTTTTTCTTGAAATCTTCTGTAAAGTAATTTTGAGTAGTAAAAACTAATTAACACCCCCTTTAGTAAAAATTGACAATGGGCTTGGCCCATTGTCCTTGTTTGGCCGCGGGTAGGGACCCCCACATGGGGTTCCCGTACCTTGTTCCGTGTCTCGTTATTTAGTTACTCGTTTGTGTTTATTTATGTTCGTGTTTTAAATGTTCTCGTTACGTAAATACCGTGATCTAATATATTTAATTACGCTCGTAATAAATATATATACGTAATTAATAATAGTTCGTGTTTTAATTACGTTCATGATTTCATGATCGCATGTTCGTGATTTATTATCGTTAAATAATTATTACGTGATCGTTCATATAAAATACTTATCGTGTTCTAACACGTAAGTAATACGTAAACTCCTAACACGTAATCGTAATCATGCTATATTAGGAAAGTTTCAACTAGTACGTACGATCTTAAGGGTACTATGCATGGTAAAAGCATGCGGGTTTTACAAGATGAGGTTAATGATCGCCATTCTCTGCCCCTAGGAAAGCTGAGTGTGATTATTCAGCCCCCCAAAAAGGTTAAGAAACCTTTGGGACTATTTTAAGGATGAAACATATATGGGTAAAGATCGCCTGTTAGTCTGTCCCTAGGAAAGCTGAGGGTGATTATTCAGCTCCCCCTGAAAGAATAAATCCTTTGGGATTCTTTTAAGTGTGAGAAAGATATAGGTTAAGATCGTCTTATTACGCTGTCCCTAGAAGAGCTGAGGATGATTATTCAGCTCCCCTAAAAGTAAAACTTTTGGGATTCTTTTTCTGAGGGAACCAAGAGGCTGTGTGAGGTACAGCTGGTCAAGGTCGAGACATATATGTATTCAGGGTGTTGTTTGCCTAAATACTGTCTAGAGGGTGCAGGGTCATCATGGCGCTTTATGAATACAAATGAATCATTCCCTGGTGTATAGACAGGGTGTACAGAAGTCTTAAAGAGTTCTAAGTGCATATACTGACTTCTATGGGTCGAGGATTACCCTAACTTCACCACTCTCACCTACAGACATTTGAGAGTGGTTGCTTGTGGACATCTAAAAATTTACACTGATTACATGTGCGATATCAGCAGAATTCGGCTGGTTCCCTGTTGTCTCGAATGACATCGAGACACTAGACCCTTGTTGTTGGTCAGCTGAAGTCTCTGATTCCACAGGAGTCTCTGGAACAGAGGAGGTTTCGAGGTTCACATTCTTCTTTCCCCTGGCCTTTGCAACAGTTTTAGTGTGGGAAGAAGATGGGTTTTTCTTCTTCTTTAGCTGTTGGCCAGTTTTTGCCTTGGACGTTGTGGTGTGCTGCCCAAAGGTCAAAGACGTAGACTTGCCAGACACACCAGAGGTATTCACCTTCTCAGAGGAAGGGAGCAAGGACTTCTGAGCAGATGGTTGTTTGTTTGCTATGTTCATCATGTGAGAGGTGACAGGGACATCTTCAACTCCAATTTCCTTGTAAATGGCACTAGTGATGCGATAGGGCTTCAGAGAAGTGAGTGCAGAGTTGTGATAGTTGTCACCCAACAGGCTTTCGAAGATCAGAGATAGAAAGCAAACGTAGCATATGTTCTTCTCCCTGACCTGGTTACGTCCCTTCAGCTGTTCTACTAGGTTGGAGAAAAAAATACTTCCTACATCAACATATGTGCCCCAGATCAGCCCATATGCAATAGATTGGTGGTTGAAGGACATCTGATCTTGGGATCCCTGCATTCCTCCTAGGGATTTGACTATGTGGGTGAAGAGGACACGCCACATAGGGGAAAAATACTTGATCTTCAAAGGAGACTTGGAGAGAACCTCAGCGGGTGTAAGAGTAGGGTTTACATCATGAGAGGGTTTGAGTGTGGCAAGGGCGTCCTTAACATCCTTTTTGTCAATCACCTTCAGGCATTTATCGCCATGTCTTAACCCAACCACAATAGCAAAGTCTTTTAGAGAGAAGGCAAAGGGGTGTTCGTTGCAAGAGAGGCTAAAGGTAATGGTGTCATCAACGACTTCAGCAGAGTACCAGAATTCCTTAAGGTACTCTTGGTAGAAGGTGGTTGGGGATTTTATGAATGCTTCACTTGCATCACAATTTTTCATGAAGTTTACCAGATCTGAGTAGGATTCGTTTGGAACCTTGAGCCATCCAATGGAGTTGTTCGATGCAAGAATGCTTTAGGTAAGTTCAAAGTTGACATTTGCTGCCTTGGGAACTGGGAATGCCATGGATTCAAGGTTGAAGAAGAGCAAAAATGGAGGATGGGTTTAGAGAGAGAAAGCTTAGAGAGAGAGATATATTTGTGAAATGAGAATAGTGGTAGGTGAGGAGAGACGTGAGACAATATATATTCAAATGTGAAAACAGTTATTCAACCGCATTTAATGCAAAGAGGGAAAATGACTGCACATGTGGGTCCCTTAACCTTTCAAAAACTATTTGTCTCCTCGTAATTTGGAAAATAAATGATTAAATATTGAGAATGTTTTTTAGCATTTACTTGGAAAGTAACTACCTAGTTTCATGTGAAAAACATTTAATATTGAATCTGACATTTAATGAACACATTTATTATCAAGCCACATGCTTTGAGATATTGAGCATCCCTAGCTCAGCAACTAGCCTGTTGAACGAAGGTTCAGCCAAAGGCTTTGTGAAAATATCAGCTAGTTGCAGCTCAGTGGGAACAAAGTGCAGCTCAATATCTCCCTTCATTATGTGATCCCTGATAAAATGATACCTGATATCAATGTGTTTGGTACGAGAGTGAAGAACAGGGTTGTTGGAGATGGCAATGGCGCTGGTGTTGTCACAAAAGATTGGCACTTTGTCATATAAGATCTCATAGTAAGCCAATTGACTTTTCATCCAGAGCACCTGAGCACAACAGTTGGCAGCAGCGACATATTCTGCTTCAGCTGATGACATGGCCACAGAGTTTTGCTTCTTAGCACTCCATCCAACCAATTTTCTTCCTAGGATTTGACAGCTAACTGAGGTGCTTTTCCTGTCAATACAACATCCAGCATAGCCTGAATCTGAATAGGCCTTGAGATCAAAGCCTGATTCCTTGGGATACCATAGACCTAGGGAGGGTGTTCCTTTGAGATACCTGAAAATTTTCTTAACAACCACTAGATGGGATTCTTTTGGGTTAGCTTGGTACCTTGCACAGAGACATGTGGAGAATTGGATATCAGGACGACTAGCTGTTAAATACATGAGTGACCCAATCATGCCTCTGTATAAAGTCTCATTAACAGAGACCCCTAACTCATCAGGACCCAAGTTGTTGGGTGGAAGCATGGGGCATTTCACTGATGCACAATCAGCTAAGTCATATTTTTAAGTAAATCTTTAAGTAAATCTTTAACATAATTTTCTTGACAAATTGAAATTCCCTTAGGACATTGTTTAATTTGAAAACCAAAAAAGTAAGTTAATTCACCCATCATACTCATCTCATATTTCTTGGTCATTAGTTTAGCAAAACGTTTACTAAGATTAACATTTGTTGACCCAAAGATGATATCATCCACATAAATCTGCACAATGATGAAATCACTCTTATCCTTGAAGGTAAAGAGTGTTTTATCAATAGAACCCCTGACAAATTTGTTATCAGTTAAGAAATTAGAAAGAGTTTCATACCATGCTCTTGGAGTTTGTTTCAGCCCATACATGGCTTTGTGTAATCTGTACACATGATTGGGAAACTCGCTGTTCTCGAATCCTTCAGGTTGTTCAACATATAATTCCTCAGCCAAATCTCCATTGTGGAAGGCACTCTTAACATCCATCTGATACACAGTGAAGTTTATATAAGCAGCATAAGCAAGGAAGATTCTGATGGCTTCAAGTCTTGCCACAGAAGCAAATGTTTCATCATAATCAATTCCTTCAGTCTGTGTATACCCCTGTGTCACCAGCCTGGCCTTGTTTCTGATGATGTTTCCAATTTCATCCATCTTATTTCTATAGATTCATCTAGTGCCTATGATGTTCTTACCAGGTGGAGCTGGCACTAGTGTCCATACCTTGTTCCTTTTGAACTGATTGATTTCTTCCTGCATAGCAGCTACCCACCCATCTTCTATAAGAGCCTCAACTACTCTCTTAGGTTCAATTTGTGAGAGAAATTCAGCAAAGAGACATTCGTTGGTTGAGGCAGACTCTGAGTCATGAATTCGCTGTCTAGTAGTAACCCCTGCATTAGGTTCCCCAATGATGTTGACAAGAAGAATTTGGTGATCTCTTGACCACTTGGTTTGAGGAGCTGGGGAATCATGGACAGGGACAATTGTGGGTATAGCTGGTACTATTTGAGTTTCATCCGGCTGACTAGGAGGGCTTTCTTCAAAGATGACTTCAGTGTCTAAGTCTACTTCAGCCATATCAAGGGGTATAAGTTCATTATCAGCAGGAGATTCTTTAGGGGTTTGAAGAATTGGTGAGTCATCAATAGTAGTTGAGGAAGAAGGACTACAAGAAGGCTGTGGTTCTTCTTCATCAAGTTCCTGAGAGGTAGGAACTTTAATGTTGTGTGTAGACAGAGGGTCAAAAGCAGGAACATAAGGAGAGAGAGAGAGAGAGTGTTGGAGTGATGATGGTGATGACAGGCAAGTCTTGGTTCTAAGAATTCATCACTTGGGAATGACATATTTTCATTAAAATCAATTTCATCACCCTCTGTTCCAGTTCTTTGTATGACATCATCATCTTCATTGAATCTGACATGAAAGGTTTCTTCTACTTCTTGTCTTCTGATGTTGAATACTCTGAAGGCTTTGGCTGTTGGAGAGTATCCCAAGAAGAAACCATCATCAGCTTTTTCATCAAATTTTCCAAGTTTATCCCTGTAGTTAAAAATGAACACAAGGCATCCAAAAACATGGAAATAGCTGACATCTGGAGCTCTGTTTCTAAAAACTTCATAGGAAGTTTTACCATGTCTTTTGACAATGATTGATCTATTTTGGGTATAGCAGGCAGTGTGAACAGCTTCTCCCCAAAATTGCTTTAGTAAAGTTGCACCATTTAACATAGTTCTGGCTGCTTCAATCAAAGTCCTGTTTCTTCTTTCAGCCACACCATTTTGTTCAGGGGTGCCAACTGAAGAGAAGTTTTGTGATATTCCCTTTTCATCACAAAAGGATTCAAGTTGATGATTCTTTAATTCAGTACCATTATCACTTCTTAGAGCTTTGACTCTAACATCATTCATATTTTCAACCTGTCTGATGAAGGACATGATGGTATCAACTGCATCACTTTTCCTTCTAAGGAAGAAACCCCATGTATACCTTGAAAACTCATCAACTATGACCAAGGTGTATTTGTTGTGATTAATGGTCTGAGGTTTGACAGGCCCAAACAAATCCATGTGAAGGAGATGTAAGCACTTGTCAATAGAAAATGATTGCCTGGTCTTGAAAGAAGACATGTGATGCTTTCCCTTGACACAAGCAGAACAAGTCTTGTCGTTAGAAAACATCACTGAAGGTAGACCAGCAACCAGGTTTTGTGTGGCTATCTTGTTGATGTTCTTGAAGTTGAGATGAGACAGTCTTTTGTGCCACAGCCAATTGACTCTTTCAGAGGCTTTAGCGAGAAAACAATTGGAGCTGTCTTCAGAGCAAACAGCCATGTTAATGACATAAACATCTCTCACTCTTGGTGCAATAAGCACTACATCATTGTTCTTGTTGAATATGGTTCCCTGAGTCTTAGTAAACAAAACCTTGTAGTCAGCATCACACAATTGGCTGATGCTAATGAGATTGTGTTTAAGACCATTCACATATGCAACCCTTGTAAAAGTTATCCCATTGCAGTTTACTGAGCTGTATCCCTCTGTGACGCCAAAAGAATTATCCCCAAACACCACTTTAGGACCTAGCTCCCTTGAGTATATGTGCAGGTATTGTTGAATCCATGTCATGTGTCTAGAACAACCACTGTCTAGATACCATACCGATTCCTTAAGATGTTTCTGCACAGATACATAGAAACAAGTTAGTTCCTATGATGAACCCACTTTGCAGTGGGTTCCCTGAATTGCTGATTAGCAACTCTTGAGTTCCTGTTGAACTTTTGGCGATGGGTAGGACAATTAGCTATCTCATGGGTGAAACTTCCACAGATATCACAACCTGGGAAGTCACCACACTCACCTGAGTGATGGTCTGTGAATCCATAGAATTTACAGGGAGGATAAGGTCTGTAGTTCCCTAGTTGTCTATTAGAACCCTGTTGTCTTTCCCTAGAAGGTGTCCAAGCTCTCTTAACAGCCATTTGTCTATCATGGTCTATGGTCATGTGAGGAGAGTTTTTACAGATATTGCAATAAGGTTTGACTAACCTTTCACCCTTAGGTTCACCTAGAACAGACTTAGGTTCACGAGAAGTAGAGCATTCAGCAGAAGGCTTAATATGTTGTTTTAAGAGTTCTACTTCTTTTATCAAAGACAACGGGCGTTCTTCAGTTGAGGAATCAACTTTGTTCACAGATTTTGTTGAGACAGGCTTAAAGGCAACTTGCTTAACAGATTGTTTTACAGGTACTGAAAAAATTTTAGCTGGTGGTTTCTCAACATCTGTTTTAGGTTCACCCTTAGCTCCTCTAGAGGAACTACTGGGTTCAACTCCTGAGAGTTTGGGTAAGGGAGGTAATTAAGCCATATCTTCAGAGACAGTGTCATCAGCCAAGATAGGATCTGGCATATGAATTGTCTCTGTAGATTTAAAAACAATCTCTTTGGGTTTAGTGAGAATTTTCAGCTTATTTTTCTTAGCAGAGACCTCCCTTTTAATATCAGCAGGTAGCTCATCATTAAGCAATTGATCTATATTGAACCTACTGCACATCCATTTCTCAATAACCTTGTTTAATTCAGATAAGTGATCATTTAAGGCATTATTCTTCAAGGTTAACCTATTGACTTCGTTTTGAAGGGATATTTTTTCTAGATTTACTTGTTTGAGAGTTTCACATTCAGACTTAGCATTTAGCATATCATTTTTAATAGAGTGAAACTTATCAAGCAAGTTCTTTCTTTGTTCCTCAAAAAAGTGCAAATCAACAATGGTGTAATCAAGGACATGTTTGCGTTCATCACTGTCAGACATAGATAAAAGCCTGTGTACCTTTTTCATTGTGATGTCAACCCATTGTCCTGATCTTGCATCACCTTTCCCAACAGCTGGTTCATCCTCAGCTATAGCCATGAAAGCCCTGACTCTAGTAGTATCTTCCTCATCTGAAGTCAGCGGCTCATCATTCCAATCATATTCTTCAGCTACCAACCCTTTCTCTGTCTTTTTATCACCTCCTTTCTTTTTAGACAGAGCTTCAAGCTTCAAATTCATATGTTCTAACTCAGCTTTAAGCGCCTTGTAATTGTTTTTGTAATCCTTCTTCTCATTGTCTGATGAGTTGATTTGGTGAGATGAGTTGTTGTGTTGTGATTTGAACTTGTAAGGTTTGGTGAAAGATGATGGATAGGAAGGTGAGGATGTCTTGGTGGAAGGACAGTCTTTTTGGAAGTGTCCAAATTTTCCACAGGCAAAGCAAGTTTCTTTTGATCTGTCGGTTTGTTTACTAGCTGATCTTATTCTCCCTGATCTTTTGAAGAATCTTCTTTGATTGGCTAGCAGGGCTCTTTCATAAAACTCATCATTAAGGTCTGTCAAGAACTCTTGGCTACTGCGCGTGTCTTCTTCAACATCAGAGTCGCTGTCATGAGGATGTGGGGTAGAGATCAAGGCTTTGGAAGTTGCTCCTTGAACTACAAATCTTTCTGTCTCTGATTTGTATATAGTATCAATCAGCCCTTCTTCATAATTGTACATTTGTACTTTGCATAAAGCTGAGCTAAGGTTTCATTCTTGATTGAGTTATTGGCTCTCTGAGTCTGACTCATACTCAGCCATTTTCTTGGAAGGCTGTTGACAAATGTGGCATTAATCTCAGCTTGACCAATGGTGACATCATTCATAGCAAGGTCATTGAGAAGAATCTTCAGCCTTGTATATGTTTGTTGAACCTTTTCACCTTCAAGTGACTTGAAAGCATTGAACTGAAGTCTGAGTGCCTGAATCTTGGTTTCCCTGGTTTCACAGGGTCCTTCATGACCAAGAATGAGGTCTGTCCACATTTGTTTGGCCATGGGACACTGAATGACAGACTTTATGATATGTTTGGGAAGACATGATATGATGATGCTTTTGAGACGTTTATCTTGGTTTGGCAATTTTCTATCAGTTGGAGTCCATTGTTTGAGAGGTTTGGGAAGAGGGTTATCTATAGTAGAGGTAAGCACCATGGGAACATAAGGACCATTTTCTAGAATTTCTAGAAGAAATGGTTCAAGTCCATCGAGATACACGAGGAATTGACTCTTCCAACTAGCAAAATCTTCTTCATCAAAGACTGGTACGCTGGTGACATGTGATCCGACTCTTGAGTCAAGAAGTTGAGGTAGATCATCTTCATTAGGAGGTAGAGGAGTGAGTCTTGGTGAAGATGGTGATGCATTGTTGTTGTTTCCAAAAGGCGATGGTGGTGGGTTGGCTGTTTCTGGCATGGTGGATCTTGATTATAAAACTGAGAACGATGTTTCTTGAAGGTTTTAATATCAAACACCGCTCTGATACCAATTGATAGTCCCTAATCAATGCTAGAAACACAAATCTTAACTAATCAACACAAGTAAATACTTTTCAAACGTAATACTTATTATTGTATAATAAAGAATTACAAGTGTTATGAATAACACCGTTTGATGACAATGTGTTGTGCACACTTTGAACAACTAAATAACCTAACTTATGAATACAGTCACAGCTGTTTGATTCAATAAGTTCTAAGCATTAATGTGTGAATATTCTCAAAGTATTAAACATTAATGCTGGGCTACACATCCTATTTATAGTGATACGAGGTTGACCTAAGTACTAGATGATGGTGACTACACAAGACATTCACTTTTCAAACATCTGTCACAAGATACTCTTCTATTCTTGGTAGTCTGCCATTATGCTTTAAGGAAATAGACCTTGAAACAGTTTCCTTTTTCTTCATAGTCTCGTACACACAAATGGCATGTCCAAAGTGTATTGAGTGTTAACAGGGTATTGCCACCCCTGTTAACCCTCAACCCCTCAGAGTCCCTGATACATCTTGGCTGTTATCCATCAAAGCCAATGAGTATGTATTCAAGTAATCTTCGACTTCCTTGACAATGTCTCTGACATGGACTCCTCTGAGGTTGCTCACAGAGACTTGGATCTCTGTGAGTCTTGCGATACTTGCCTGCATCCTAGGCACAGGCAAGTGACTATCTAACAGCTTAATTTGTGTTTAAATCTATGATACATGGAATCTAACAAACTTAGATTCCTAACATGTTTCTTGTGATCTTTTGTCTTTTTCACGATATACGTACCTAAAATACCACAATGAACAAACACAAGTATATTTCAAGACATTTATGAAATTTTTGTGCATTTTAAGCCCGATTTGGACAATGAGAATATGTAATTGCAGTCTCGTCATGAAACAAAAGAAGTTACATTGAATCTGGGCTTGAGATCAAAGTGTCCTTTGGTTGAGGTCTCCTATGACATTATCTAGGGCATGATCCTTAGATTCCTTAATGTTTAATACCTTTTCAACAATAAGATCTTCATCTCCTCGTTTTCTAATCTCTTTGGCTTTAACTAGGTCTAATTCATATAAGTCATCATCTACCAAAGGTGGTGTCTTAGACGAAGGAGTAGTTTCATCGAATACCACATTGAGTGATTCTTCGATTACACTCAAGGTTCTATTAAGGACTATGTAGGCTTTACTAGATTGTGAATACCTTAAAAAGATACCTTCGTAAAACTTTTTGGTCGAACTTAGTAAGGTAATATTTGGTGTTGAGTATGAAGCACTTTCATTCAAACACCTTAAAATATTCTAATAAGGATTTCTTACCTTCAAGAATCTCACAACGGGTCTTTCTTAGAAAAGGTTGAATGAGGATTCGGTAGAGAATGTAGGTCGATGTGTCCAGGGCTTGCACCAAAATTTTTAAGGCAAGGATTTCTCGTTTAACATGGTCCTACTCTTATCTTGGAGTGTCCTATTCTTCCTTTCGACTACCCTGTTTGATTGTGGAGTGCAAGGAGCAGGGAAGTTATGGGTAATACCGTGAGCTTCACAAAAGGCACCAAATTGTACTTCATTATCAAATTCCCTACCATGATCCGTCCTAATAGACACAATTGGACATCCCTAATTGATTTTGGATCTCCCGACTAAAGATTTCAAAATGATCGAAAGCTTCATTCTTATTAGCCAAAAATCTAGTCTAAGTTAATCTATAATAGTCATCAACAGTTACTAGGGTATAGAGGTTACCTCCATAACTCTGTATGGCATAAGGTCCAAAGAGATCCATATGTAGGAGCTCTAGGCACCGAGAGGTCGAAACCAAATTCTTGGCTTTGTGGATATTATGAACTAGCTTCCTAATTTTGCAAGCATCACAAAAGTGACTATCAACTTGATCTTGGGGAGATGTCTTACCAACTCCTTAGAGACCAAAGATTGACTTAAACGAATATTAGCGTGACCCAATCTCCTATGCCAAAGAGTAGAACTCTCATCTAAAGTCGCTGGACATATGTTACATATGTTGTTTTTAGACTTCCTACTAACCTTCATGACATAAAGCTCATGCTTTCTAACACCTTTTCTAGTGACTTTTCCATATTTTACGATTTCACTATCATGTTCAGAAAAGATGACTTTACACTTATTGTCACAAATTTGACCTATACTTGGTAAATTAAAACCTAAGTTATCTACGTGCTCAAAATTTTCAATTGTTAAAAGAGTCAAGAGAAACCGTACCTTTGTCAATGATGTTACCACGTAGATTACTAGTGAAAGTAACGTTACCTCCATTGTATTCTTTGTAAGTAGAGAATAGAATTCTATTTCCCATCATGTGTTTAGAACAACCACTATCCTTAATCCACTTATAGGGCTCTAAATAAATCCCCAAGCATATCCAGGTAACCACATACAAAATCAAACATTTGGTCCCCAATATCTCATGGGTCCAAAGTTGTTACTTTCAAACATCCCTTGCATTTGGTTGGGATGCATGAATGGAGGAAAAATACCCCACGGAGAAAAAACATTTTTGTTGAAAATTGTTCTAATTTACCGGAGTATTTTGGTGTACATTTTTTTTCTTAGGTGCCTTAGACCATGATCTAGAACGATTGTTGTTTCTAGGTGTAGGTGTTTTACTTCTAGGTCGTGACTTAGGATGGTAATTATTTTTAGGTGCGGCTGCTCTACTTCTACGCATTGAATTATTTCTTACTCTTGGAGAATGAGTAAATGATTTCCTCATTACACCTTTTGTTTCCAATGAAGGTTTACTCAATGGAGTATAGAATTTACCAAACTCTTTTTCATCAATAATGGGTACTTTGGCTTTATTAATGACTTGATATTTTGTCCCTTTACCTAAGACATATTTTCCATAAAAGTTTATTTTCACGTTTTTTAAGCTCCCTGTTCGCGGTTCTTTATCTCCTCCTACGGTTCCATAAACATAGGAACCGCAGTGAACAATATTGATCCGTAGTCAGTGGATACTTTTCTGAAAATTTAACTTGTTTGATTTTACTAGTAGATGTTTCATTAGTGTTAAAACCTAAACTAAATCTTTCTTTAGAATGAATTTGTCTACTAAGAATGTCATTAAGAGCATTAGTACCTTTCATGAATTTTTCCAATTTAATGGAGGTGCTCTTGAGATAATCATTCTCTTGTTTAAGGTTTTCACAACTTGGACATCTAAATCAACTTCTTTATTTTTCTCCATTTTAGCTAATTTACTTTTTAGCTCACTAATCTCATTCTAAAGTTTATCTTTAGTTGATTTTAGCAATTTATTATTTTCTATGAAATTTAGACTTAGCTTGCATAGATTATCATATTGGCTCTCTAGTTCTAAATCATCTAGAGAAGAACTATCATTGCTATAATATTCGGTTTTAAATTGTACCTCTTTTGAAGAATGAGCCATAAGACACTTCACATCTTTAGTATTATCATCGCATTCTTCACCACTATTACTCCACGACCCTCCAACGAATGCCACATGGTTCTTGTCGCGAGGTGGCTTGGGACATTCACTAATTAAATGATTTGGATCACCGCATCTAAAGCTTTTTATATCATGTTAATGTAAAGCAATGCCTAAAAACGTTGTTAGTGTTAACTAATCTTTCTTAGTTTTGATCACAATAATTTACAAACACGTGTAGCATAAAATATAATCGTAAAACGAATTATCTAACAAAACACTATCATCAAGGTAATAATCATTACACTAACATATCTTAATCATGCTTAGTGATCATAAAAGTGATTAGCCTTAAAACTAACTTTTTGTCAAATGTGACAAAATATTTTTAATAACCTTTCTTTTTAAGAAAATGTTTTATTAAAATGGAAAATGAAAATTTGAATATGGCATATTCCAAATGCCATAAGAATATCTTTTGAAGGTTTAAACAGTATCAGATATTTCAAATCCACTAAAAGAAAAATAGGAGCGAAGTCTACCTCCGCGGTTCTTTAAGTACTTATGCGGTTCTTTATCGATAAGGAACCGCCTAGGGAGATAAAGAACCGAGCTCAGCTAGCCGTTGGTTTTTGTCTTCTATAAATAGTGGATCAAATCTGCATTTTCCATAACCTTTTTTGGACATTTCTTTCAGCCTTCTTTCTCCTTTCTAATCCTAATCATTTGTAAATGATCACTGATTGTAGTAAATTACGACCTCTTAGGAAAAAGGCGTAAAAGCGGTAAGTATTGAACAAATGACTTTAGGAAAAATCAAGTGTTAATGACCCTTGATGGTGTGAAAGTTCGTTTCCCAAGGAGGTATATGTGTGTGAGAAATTTGTTAAATGTTTGTGATTAATGATTGGTTTAGAAGGGGGTGAGAAAAGAAGAATGACGAAGACGTAAAAAAATAAAAAATAACAAAAAAAATACTACTAGAAAGTTAAAACGTAGAACCTTAAAAATCACAAAAATAAAAATAAATTCTAAAAATTACCAAAAATTCACCAAAAATCAAAAATAATAAACTAAGAGTTTACCAATGATCAAAACTTTTTCAAACCTTTTAAATAATTAAATATTCAATTTTTCAATGCTAATTAAAGCCCTAAAAATCAAATAAATTATCAAAAAGCCTAAATAAAGATTTTTTAATTGGTAAACCTCTAAAATGACCTAAAAAGATTAAAAACTATTTTTAGAAATTTTAAAACTAATAAAAACTATTTAAAATGATTTAAAAACTATTAAAACTTAAAATAATTATAAAAAGTAATCTAAAAGAGATAAAATTATTCTAAAAGTTGCTAAATTCCTATTTTAATGTATTAAACCTAAGAAAAATGTAAAAAGTTGGAAAAAGTGAAATTTTAAAAATAATAATAAAATAATATTAAAAATCCAAAAATTATAAAAAATTCTAAAAACTTGCAAACTAGTTTATTTTAACCTAAATAATCAGAAAATCAAAGTGAAATTACCATAATACCCCTATTGGGCCCTCAAATGGGCCAAATCCAAAATCAGTCAACACAAATGGGCTTTTGGGCCCAAAAAGTCAAAGTTGGCCCAATTGACTTGGAAAAGCCCTATCTGACTTAAAATTCAATTCTAAGAACAAAACTCTAAAGGCCCAAAAGCTGAAAATGAGCTTATCAGAGCTTATTGAACACTCAGCTTATTCTTATTGGGCTTTTCAGCCCATTAAGCCATAAGCTAATGCCATAAGCACTAATTTGACACACAACCTTCTTTTGGGATGCTTATGAGATCTGTAAAAAGAATTTTTGAAAAAGCTCACTCAATAAGCCAGAAATAAGCAATGTATTATTTCACAAAACGACAAAATAGTCGGGTTTGAGAAATAATGCACCTCAGAACTTGATTCAACTTGCAAAAGCTTTCAAATGGACTCAATAAGCAAAACCACTCAACAAAAATCCAATAAGCACAACCAATAAGCCAGAATAAGCACAAATGAACTTATGTAAAAGTCAAAGGAGTTGGTTTTCTAGTCAAACCCTAAAGTCAAACACCCAAATGCTCCAGTATGAACAAATGGGTCAAAATATGAGCACCTATTACAAAAACAAAGTTGTTGCAGGTTGGAATAAGCTATTATAGCTTATTGATAAGCTGACACCAAATTTACACTATCAGTGGCAACTAGCAGGGGAAAGGAGTTCCCACTGCTTTGACTTTTTGACCAAGCTTATATGAGAGTTCTGGTTTGATTCAATTGGAAACAAAGGCACCCTTGTGACCAGTGAATCACAAGGGGTCAATAGCAACAATAAAATCACAAAATGGTTCACACAATAAGCCACAATAAGCCAAACAGTCACCAGATATGCACCAGATAGGGAAATAAGCAGTTAAGCACTTAATAAGTAGATTTAGCCATAATAAGCCAACCAAACTTAACAGGATGCATACACAAGCTATATAAACTAAGAACAAACACAAAGCAACAAGAATCAAACACTGAATCAAAGTAAATAACAAGATCAAAGCACTAGAAGTTACTAATGAACAATGAACATATGCAGAAACAAGTTTGCTGATATACTTGACACTTGGTCCAATTTCAAGCCTCAAATCCTTCTTCCCTGGTGTGATTAACTATGATTTAGCACTTGTTAGCCCTAGCCTAAGCCTAGATCTAGGTGTCCTCAAAATCCTAGCCAATTTTACCAAGTATTTAAGATTTTATAGCCAAATCAAGAATCTATGTGTTCAAAACCTCAAAACCTGCAAACAGATGAACAATATCACCCAAACAACAGATACCAACTCTTGCTTACACAAAACAAACACTTAGCAAACCACAATCCCAATACAAGCAGTAGACCCAAACACTCCTTAATCTACCACTTAACAAAGGAACTTGTGATTTTAACTAATAACCTACTGATTTTAATGATCAAAAACACTTAAACAATAGCAACTAACACAATCAAACTCAAAAATCACCAACACAAACACCAATACTCAAAATCAAAACACCAAATCAAAATCAGTCATAAACATGAAATTTTGAGTGGAATCTTAACAAGGGATTGTACCTGCCTTCCACAACATCCTAGGAAGGCCAGCTATGCTCCTTGGACCTTGTTCAACAACTAGAACAAGACCAAGGTACTTCAACAAAGATGATCAAAGCCTGCTGATGTTCAAAGCAGAACAAGGCTTTGATTATGATATGTCTTCAACACAAGCAACAAACAAACTCAACCAAAGGCTTAGAATCCTTCTCAGGCTTGGTGTCAACAAGCTTGAAAGAACTCAAGGCTTAAGGCTAAGGGTTAGTACACAAATAATAGCCAAATTCAGAAACAAGGACTTCAAGGCTTTTGAACCTTGAAAACCTTTCAAACCTAGACGTGCCTTAACCACAAGGTTAAGGAAGGTCTAAACAATCAAATGGAACTCAGAATTAGGCTACTCAAACACCAACTTTTAATCAAATCAAAAAGAGAATTCAGTATTTTCAGAAATTCAAATTTTATTAAACTTAAAAAGGAATTACAAAGATTGATAGCCTAAAACTGGAACAAAGGGACTCTCACATGTTGAGGTCTCCTTTTATAGGCAAATGCCTGGCTACACTATTCACAAACCCTAGAAGTGAATTCTCTAAAATGCCCTTGAGTTCTTCTAGATCATTTGATGGAATGAGCTGTCCCAATGCATCCAAACCGTTTATAATAGCTTTGGGGTGAAGCAAGGAACCTTGGCTGTTGATCTTGACACATCAGATTGCTTGGAGAGTAAGTTGCATTTTGATTGGGTGACGTGTTGAATGGTGGGGTCCTTTGGGTAATGGGGTTAAGGGTTTTGTGTGTGGGATGTGTTTCTGCATGTGTGAATCACACATGTGCCAGGGTAATTGGGATTTACCCTTTGTTTTAAGTGAGTAATTTCTGGGGGTGAAAAGGTGAACAATAACACCTTTTGATCCGTTTTTGGGGGAAGTGGAGTTGTTTGGCGCATTTCTTTTTCAAATGTTTCAAATGCACACATTTAGCCCTTGTGTTTTGGGATTTTTGGTATATAAAGTATTTCAGCCCTAAAACGTGTTTTGCTTTGTTAATAACTTTCATCATTTGGCAGTTTTGGCACAAACTTTGGAAAAAGGTTATCAAGGGTTATTTTTGACACTTTTCCATATTTCAAGGGCTGATCTTGGACATTCTTGATCTTCAAAGGTCTTCAATGTATCTTTGGCTTGATGAGGGACCATAATTGACAATTTGAAATTGTTGAGGGACTAATCTTGCCATTTCTTCAAAGTTGAGGGACCTTTTGTGTAATTTTGACAAACTTAAAGGACCAAACTTGTAATTATTAATATACAAGGGTTTTAAGTGTCATTTCTTCAATGAATGAGGATCAATCTTGTTTGTCTTCAAGTCTTCAAGGGTATTTGTTGAATTCTCCATGATTAGGGCCCGGTTCTTTGTACGGCTTCGTTTCTCGTGTCCGTTTTTCCTTGTAATTTGTGATCTTTTGTCTTTTTCACGATATCCATACCTAAAATACACAAGTAAACAAACACAAGCATATATATGGTATTTTTATGACATTTTATGCATTAAAAGCCCGAAAAGAACGATGAGATCATGTATAAATGCCATCTCATCACTCCCCCATACTAAGCCATTGACGTGCCCTCACGCAATGCTAGAATAAAGTATCTAAGCATCACCAAAGTTCAATTTTATTAACCTTTATTGAAGAGTAAAAAGACTTGCAACATACTACGATGATGTGTAAAGACATAACACATGATTTTCATCACAAAAAGTGACTTTTAGGGTCAAAGAATAGAAACAAGTAAATGTCCCTTAGAGT
This sequence comes from Glebionis coronaria, assembly GCA_025667525.1. Classification (NCBI taxonomy): domain Eukaryota; kingdom Viridiplantae; phylum Streptophyta; class Magnoliopsida; order Asterales; family Asteraceae; genus Glebionis; species Glebionis coronaria. The sequence goes on along the minus strand of CM046877.1, from coordinate 123,514,128 downwards.
AAACTTCGTCGTCCTTGATTGTCATACATTCCATGCTAAGTGCAAAAACGAGATCATTGTTGGTACAAGTCACAATGCTAACACTACTCATATGTCCAAATTGTGTAATACTTTTTCTCCCCGCAATCCTAGTTATTATAAAAGGAAATGGGTTACTAGCATTTTTTATCTATTTGTCATGGATCACAAGTGATTCATATTGACTTATTTGAGTAGTTATTAGTCCGAAAGCAAAGTAGCACGATTTGATCAATAGTTAGCCGAAGGACAAAATCTTTTAAAACGGCTTCTCGTGTATCTCCTTAAGTTCATATCTTGGCATAACTCGTTTCACGATTTGAGACCTTTCTCGGACCGATATTTGGCATGTACTTCATACTTCAAATCTTGGGAAGACGTTCTCGAAATTATGGTCTTCTCTTCATATATTTGGAATTTCTTCACTTGACGTTTTTGAGAGATTCTTTATATTGGACCACGACTTCATCATTTTTTCTTCAATCTTTACTTTGGATTTTGATATACAACGATCCGCCTCCTTTTCGGACTTGGATATATTTATCCTCATACCTTGTTAGGGTCTTTTTGGATAGACTTTCTCCATGATCTTTAGGGGAGTAATTGCTTTTCGTCGTGTGTCTCGATCCTTCATATTGATTTAGGAATAATGATACTTCACATCATCTTTGGATCTTTAGCAAAAATAGAGCTCCTCATGCCTTGTTAGGGCCTTTTTGGATAATCGCCAATCTTCGCGTCCCGCTTCAATAAGTTATGCCTTGGCTATGAACTCTATTCAACCCCGAGAAACTTTTAAACGATCTTGCGCTAGAGGCTAAGTAACCTTTCAAATCGTACGACCTTACTTATTGCAATTATGATTTATTCCTAATGCATTGATCTTATGGGAAGAAAAAGCCACAATTAAAAACATATGAGTTTTTGAAAGAACACTTTCATGTTCTACGTTTAGCATGATCACTTGTCTAACTCTATCATTTCTCGTTCTTCACTATATAAAGACCTCTAATTAAAGAGACTCGTGAATACTTAGCCATGCAAGTCAAAATTAAGCCAAATTTGGATTAGCTTTCATTAAGACTATATCAAATCAAAGTTTTGGGTTTTCAAGCCACCTATAGGATCTTGCACTATCTTGGACTTTTTCAAGTTTAGAGAATGCGTTTTAAAGTTCCCTTGATAAGTGACTTTCTAGAATCAATTATAGGAACTTGCGAAAAGTTCTTGTTCTTAACCCGTGAGAGTTAAGACTTTCGCGTTTTAAAGCTCCCTATATAAAAGTCTAGCAAAACTTGAATTGAGCGGGTTAAGGAATGTAAATGGCTCCAAATGCCCATCAAGTCAAAAATTAACTCTTATTCTATCCATCGGAAAATATACATTCGTGTCTTAAAAACACTTATGAAATCTAAGAAAAATTTAAAATTTGGCCATTTTTAGCCTTATTAACAACAAAACATTGAAAGTTGGAAAGCGTGAGGGCGTAGCAAAGCAAGTACCTATTCACCCCCCATACTAAAAGTAAACATTGTCCTCAATGTTTCGAGTCTAAAGGTGGAGCACCCCCATACTAGAGACGAAGAGTCAAATGCTTAGGATCTAGCATGGAAAGGGTGATCAACAATATATCTAAAGCCATTTATTAAGTATGCTAAAAGATAATTGTTAGAACAATAAAGGATATGTCATGGATTCGTGAAAAACTTCTTCAAACGAACGATGGAGGCTCACGTAAACGAACACGAGAGTCTTCAATCGTAGATGATGATGATGATCTAGATAACACAATCACAAACAACCACGAGACAACGAGGTGAAAGGGTACAAGTCCCCTTATTAGTGAATAGTGAGCATAAAAGATAAGCATGGGATCTCCCCCACGAGGCACCTCGTTTTTGATTACCGAGTCATGAGCTCGACTCGATCCCCTCAATGCTAATTATCATTGGGGAAGGTGACTTGGTCGAGGGCAACCATTGAAGGAATTTCCCCACCAAAGTAGTGCTTAAGCCTATGTTCATTCACCTTGAAATTAGGACCATCATCTTGAGCTAGCTCAATGGTCCCATAAGGAAACACTTGTGTAATGGTGAACGGACCCGACCAACGAGATTTCAATTTCCCGGAAAATATCTTAAGACGAGAGTTAAAAAGCAACACTTGATCACCAACGTTAAAAACCCGGTTTTTAATCTTTGAATCATGAAACTTTTTAGTCTTTTCTTTAAAAATTAATGAATTTTCATAAGCATTATCTCTTAATTCATCCAATTCATTCAATTATATTTTCCGGTGATCTCCCGCGGTCTTCAAGTCAAAGTTTGAATGCTTAAGGGCCCAATATGCCTTGTGCTCCAACTCAATGGGCAAATGAAAATTCTTCCCATAGACTAACTTATAAGGAGTGCAACCGATAGGTGTCTTATAAGCGGTCCTAAAGGCCCACAAAGCGTCATCAAGTTTGTCGGAACATGAAGCACGGTTTTCTCCAATTGACCTCTCTAAAATCCTCTTCAAAGCTCGGTTCGAAACCTCGACTTGCCCACTCGTTTGCGGGTGATAAGCCGTAGAAAGACGATGAGTAACTCCATATTTCTTTAGAACCTTTTCGAATTGGTCATTACAAAAATGGGTTCCACGATCGCTTATAATAGCACGAGGGGTTCCGAACCGAGAGAATAGTTGCTTCAAAAACTTCACTACCACACGAGCATCATTAGTAGGCAAAGCCTTAACTTCCACCCACTTAGAAAGGTAGTCCACCGCGACGAGGATATATTGTTGCCATGAGACGATGGGAACGGCCCCATAAAGTCTATTCCCCATATGTCGAAAATCTCACATACTTGAATTATGTTTTGTGGCATTTCATCACGTTGAGACGATTTTCCTTGACGTTGGCACGAATCACACGACTTCACAAGTGCATGTGCATCACGATAGATAGAAGGCCAAAAGAAACCGGCATCAAACACTTTCTTAGCCGTGAGATTAGCACCGTGGTGACCACCCGTGGGTCCCTCGTGACAAGCTCTAAGGATATTAGAAGCTTCGGCACCAAACACACAACGTCGAACGAGTTGATCCGCACAAATTCGAAAGAGATAAGGGTCGTCCCAAAAATAGAACTTGACGTCACGAAAGAATTTTCGTTTTTGTTGTGTCGTCATACCCTTGATTATGAAATTGCCCGCATGGTAATTTGCAATGTCGGCGAACCATGGGGTGGTGTCTTTAGAATTCACTACACCGAGAGTCTCAAGAGGAAATGTTTCGGTGATTTCCTTGTTCTCGAAAACATCTTTGTGAGGATCTTCTAGACGAGAGAGATGATCGGCCGCTAGATTCTCGGCTCCTTTTTTGTCAAGCACGGTGACATCAAATTCTTGGAGGAGGAGCATCCAACGAAGCAATCTCGGCTTAGCGTCTTGCTTAGCTAAGAGATACTTGATAGCCGAATGGTCGGTATACACGATGCTTTTAGTCAAGACGAGATAAGGTCGGAATTTCTCAAAAGCATAGACCACGGCAAGGAATTCCTTTTCCGTTGTGGTGTACTTTAATTGAGCCTCGGTCATCGTCTTACTAGCATAGTGGATAGGACGAAAATGCTTGTCATAACGTTGCCCTAAGACGGCCCCTATAGCATAATCACTTGCATCGCACATGATTCCAAAGGGTAATTCCCAATTAGGAGCAACAAGAATGGGAGCTTCGGTAAGTTTCCTTTTGAGAGTTTCGAAAGCCTTAACACAATCCTCATTGAAGTTAAAAGGAGCATCCTTCTCGAGAAGGTGTGTCATAGGTCGAGAAATTTTCGAAAAGTCCTTGATGAAACGACGATAAAAGCCCGCGTGGCCTAGGAAACTCCTAACTCCCTTAACGGTTTTGGGATGAGGTAACTTGGCGATGACGTCTACCTTAGCTTTATCGACCTCAATCCCCGCCTTCGACATCTTATGTCCTAAGACGATTCCTTGTTTACACATAAAATGACATTTTTCCCAATTAAGCACAAGATTGGTTTCTTCACAACGTTTTGACATTTGCTCGAGATTAGATAAACATGACGTGAACGAATTACCAAACACCGAGAAGTCATCCATAAACACTTCCATCGACTTCTCGATCATATCGTGAAAAATTGCCATCATACACCGTTGAAACGTACCGGGTGCATTACAAAGTCCGAAAGGCATCCTACGATAAGCGAACGTTCCATAAGGACACGTAAAAGTAGTCTTCTCTTGATCACGAGGGTCGATAGGGATTTGAAAATAACCGGAAAAACCATCTAAAAAGCAATAGAATTCATTTCCCGCAAGTCGCTCCAACATTTGATCCATGAAGGGCAAAGGAAAGTGGTCTTTACGAGTGGCGTCATTTAACTTTCGGTAGTCAATACACACCCTCCAACCGGTCACAACACGAGTGGGAATCAACTCGTTGTTTTCATTAGGCACAACGGTCATTCCTCCCTTTTTAGGGACACAATGGATTGGGCTCACCCATGGGCTATCGGATATAGGATAAATCATTCCCGCGTCAAGGAGTTTAAGGACCTCATTTTTAATGACATCATGAATTTTGGGATTCACCCTTCTTTGACTTTGAATTGCGGGTTTGTAGTCCTCCTCCATTAAAATCTTGTGAGTAAAAATTTTGGGTCAATACCCTTAATGTCGGATATTTTCCACGCAATTGCCCCTTTATGAGCCTTAAGAACTTTCAAGAGCTCGGTTTTTTCATCATTAGCAAGACCTTTTGCAATAATAACCGGCAACTTGTCATCACCTTCCAAGAATGCGTATTCAAGGTGAGAAGGAAGATCTTTCAATTCAAGGATAGGTGGTTCCTCGATTGAAGATTTTGGTTCAACACTCATAACTTCCATCGGCGAAAGAAATGGTGGAATAGAAATTTCATCACTAATCAACACCTCATCTTCATTGTCGATTTCATTTGAAGTGAGATCGCCTCCTTAGAATGGAGTGAGATTTGGTGTGGAATTAGCAAGAATCGGATCCAAAATAGTGGGATTGCCACTTGACGAGCTATCGGAAAAACCTAACACTTCTTGTGAAAACTCATCGCAAACCACATCAACGATGTCAATGTGATTGATGGTAGCGATTGCATAAACATGAGAAGGTTTCGAGTTTTGAGTAGCGTTTATAACAAGTTCCTCTTCGTTGAATCTCAAAGTGATTGTTCTTGCATGAACATCGATAAGCGATCTCGAAGTATCTAAAAATGAACGACCTAAAATTAGAGGAACTTGAGGATCCGCGGGGATGTCAACTACTATAAAATCAACGGGATAGTAGAACTTCCCCACTTTCACGAAAACATCTTCGGCTACTCCACATGCCATAATCGTAGAATGATCGGCCATCTCGATGGACATGTTCGAAGGAATGAGAGCCGGAAGCGAAAGCGATTTCCAAATGGAAAATGGCATCAAATTAATGCTCGCACCAAGATCGGCCAAGGCGAGGCATTCTTTCATATCTTGTATGTCACAAGGAATGAGAAACTTTCCGGGGTCACCAACTTTTTCCGGTATGCGGTTAAGATAAACCGAAGAACAATTAGCAAGCTTTGAAAGCTTTTCCTTATCGCTCATCATACTTTTAAAAGTGGAAGCGAAACGAGGCATATATAACAACGCGTCGGCTAAACTTACATCAAAATGCACTTGTTGAAACATTTTTATAAAAAGCTCGATTTGTTGTTTGTTACGTTCTTGCAACTTCTCTTTGTTTCGTCTTGAAGGGTAGGGTAAAGGTGGTGTGGGTTGGTCATTAGGCAACGGCCTTGGAAACTCGGGTTCCACAATTGGTATTGGTTCAACCGTAGGTGTGGTATGAGCGGTACTTCGTGGGATTGTAATGTGCTCCTTTTCGACCATCTCCTTGGGTTCTTTCTCGATTTCCTTCTCCGTAGAAGTACTTGGACGAGAGATTGGTTCTTTGAAAGTTTTACCACTTCGTGTAGTAATAACCTTCATTTCTCCCTTCGGGTTTGCAATGGTATCACTAGGAAGACCACCCGAGGAAGAGGGTTTACACATGATTGCTTCAAACATCTTAGCCATTCGGTCCTCAAATTTTGATTGCCTAGCATCCGCTTTTAATAACTCTTGCTTAATCTCATGTTGTCCTAATTCCATATTTTGTTGAAGACGTTGGACATTTCCTTCCATTTTGTTTGCATGAGTTTTAAGTTCATTAGCAAGTTCATTTTTTAGCTCGTTTTTCAACTCGGATCTTAAGCTAATCATCTCACGTTGCATGTTATCAAATTTAGCATCATTTGCTTTAGCATAATCCAAAAATTCTCCTTGCAAATTTTTAGTGTGAGCATTTTGAAAACCTTGTGTAGTGTTTTGAAAATCACGGTTTTGGTTTTTATTAGAAATTTGTCCATTCCCACTTTGATAATTCCCTTTGTTGTAATTGCGTGAATTGCCTTGGTAATTACCTTGGTTGTTGTTTCGATAATTGTTAACATTTTGGTATGGTGGAGCTTGATTTTGGCGGGAACCTTGACCGTTTTGGTTGTAATTTCCCGTTTCTACATAAGCACTCGAAGTGTTACCATCCGCGGTAATGCACTCGGAAAGATCATGAGCTCCCCCACAAGATAAACAACTCTTAGCAACCGCTTTAACCGAAGCGGAATTGGAAGCTTCTTGAGCCTTCCAATGGGACATTAGATTAGCAAATCTATCAAAAAACCGATTTTCCTCATTAGCTTCATCATGTAAGGCGTTAATGCTACGAGACGATTGTGACGAAGATGACGAACCCATATTGGCAACACTCGGTGTGTTACGAGGGCTATAAACCTTAGATCTATTCTCGATGATTTGTAAAGCCTCATTTGTCGTCTTGCACAAAAATTACCACCCGCGGCGGCATTCAAATAATCTCGTTCATGATCATTAAGCCCATTATAAAAGTATCAGCTTGATGCAATTCCGTAAAATCATGGTGTGGGCATTCATGTAACATTTCTTTAAATCGTTCCCATGCCATTGAAAAACTTTCGTTATTTCTTTGCACATATCGTGAAATCTCATTTTTCAAATGTGTTGTTTTAGATGGTGGAAAAAACTTGTTCACAAACTTAGAAACGAGATCGGCCCATGTCAAAATCGAATTTGGCGGTCCTTTCTCGAGCCAAATATTTGCGGGTCCATCCAACGAGTATGGAAACAACATCATCTTAATGGCGTCATGTGGAACATCCTTAAACTTGCTAGTGGCGGTGAGACAGTTAAAATTCCTAATGTGGTAATGCGGGTTGTCTTTCTCGTGACCTCTAAACTTATTTGCTTCCAACATCGACATTAAACCCGTCTTAATCTCGAAATTCTCCGCAAGGATGGCGGGAATCACAATAGCCTCTCCAAAACCCTCGGTGGGTGCTTGTAGCAACTCCATCATAGTACGATTAGCCATGACGACTTCTTGTTCTACAATAGGTTCAACAATTGGAGGTTCTTCAACAATCAACGTCTCTTGATTGGCTTGCTTTTGAAGTCGTTTACAAGCTCGTTTTGCTTGATTACGAGTGATCATAAACTTCACGAAGAATGGGAGGTGAGCAAAGAAGATTCTTTTTGGGTGTTTTGTGAATTTTCAATTTTTTGTGTTTTTGATGATATTTAATTTTTTTGATTTTTGGTGTATCTTCGTAGACAACAATCTACAAAATCTCTCCTCGAATCAAACTCTTGATTAAAGAAGCCTCAAAGGAAAGAAAACATTCACGTGGAGTGAACGCCTTCGAATGACTTTAGAACTTTGGTGAAAACCAAATTGTTCAAGAGGTTTTAATCACAAAGAAAACCAAGCAAATATATTATACGTAATAATACTTTGGGCGGCAAAACCCTCGATTAGCCTTCAATCTCAAAATACTCACAAGAAAGCGGGGAAACGGGGCGGCGCGAAGCACTTAAGAGCCTTTTTCCTTAGGGTATATTTTATAATACCCGCCTTATACCCACCTTATAGTTTGTATTTTTCAAAATCGAGCTTCACGAAAGTATTTATCTATTTTTGCCTTTTTCTTTTTGTTTGAGATTCGAATACAATAATTGAGTGACGAAATCCCAATTAAGGTTGTGTTTTCACACTTTTGGAGATATTGTGAATTTATTGTGATACTTAATATAATATAGTAATAATATTTGTACAAGAAAAACCAAGAAAACCGATAATACGTATTAGTAGAGTTCTACTAATACAAATACTATTTGTTTAGTATTAAAAACAACAATGCAAATTAATCACGACACACCTCCCCGGCAGCGGCGCCAAAATGATTGTAGTAAATTACGACCTCTTAGGAAAAAGGCGTAAAAGCGGTAAGTATTGAACAAATGACTTTAGGAAAAATCAAGTGTTAATGACCCTTGATGGTGTGAAAGTTCGTTTCCCAAGGAGGTATATGTGTGTGAGAAATTTGTTAAATGTTTGTGATTAATGATTGGTTTAGAAGGGGATGAGAAAAGAAGAATGACGAAGACGTAAAAAAAATAAAAAATAACAAAAAAATTACTACTAGAAAGTTAAAACGTAGAACCTTAAAAATCACAAAAATAAAAATAAATTCTAAAAATTACCGAAAATTCACCAAAAATCAAAAATAATAAACTAAGAGTTTACCAATGACCAAAACTTTTTCAAACCTTTTAAATAATTAAATATTCAATTTTTAAATGCTAATTAAAGCCCTAAAAATCAAATAAATTATCAAAAAGCCTAAATAAAGATTTTTTAATTGGTAAACCTCTAAAATGACCTAAAAAGATTAAAAACTATTTTTAGAAATTTTTAAACTAATAAAAACTATTTAAAATGATTTAAAAACTATTAAAACTTAAAATAATTATAAAAATTAATCTAAAAGAGATAAAATTATTCTAAAAGTTGCTAAATTCCTATTTTAATGTATTAAACCTAAGAAAAATGTAAAAAGTTGGAAAAAGTGAAATTTTAAAAATAATAATAAAATAATAATAAAATAATATTAAAAATCCAAATATTATAAAAAATTCTAAAAACTTGCAAACTAGTTTATTTTAACCTAAATAATCAGAAAATCAAAGTGAAATTACCAGAATACCCCTATTGGGCCCTCAAATGGGCCAAATCCAAAATCAGTCAACACAAATGGGCTTTTGGGCCCAAAAAGTCAAACTTGGCCCAATTGACTTGGAAAAGCCCTATCTGACTTAAAATTCAATTCTAAGAACAAAACTCTAAAGGCCCAAAAGCTGAAAATGAGCTTATCACAGCTTATTGAACACTCAGCTTATTCTTATTGGGCTTTTCAGCCCATTAAGCCATAAGCTAATGCCATAAGCTCTAATTTGACACACAACCTTCTTTTGGGATGCTTATGAGATCTGTAAAAAGAATTTTTGAAAAAGCTCACTCAATAAGCAAGAAATAAGCAATGTATTATTTCACAAAACGACAAAATAGTCGGGTTTGAGAAATAATGTAACTCAGAACTTGATTCAACTTGCAAAAGCTTTCAAATGGACTCAATAAGCAAAATCACTCAACAAAAATCCAATAAGCACAACCAATAAGCCAGAATAAGCACAAATGAACTTATGTAAAAGTCAAAGGAGTTGGTTTTCTAGTCAAACCCTAAAGTCAAACTCCCAAATGCTCCAGTATGAACAAATGGGTCAAAATATGAGCACCTATTACAAAAACAAAGTTGTTGCAGGCTGGAATAAGCTATTATAGCTTATTGATAAGCTGACACCAAATTTACACTATCAGTGGCAACTAGCAGGGGAAAGGAGTTCCCACTGCTTTGACTTTTTGACCAAGCTTATATGAGAGTTCTGGTTTGATTCAATTAGAAACAAAGGCACCATTGTGATCAGTGAATCACAAGGATTCAATAGCAACAATAAAATCACAAAATGGTTCACACAATAAGCCACAATAAGCCAAACAGTCACCAGATATGCACCAGATAGGGAAATAAGCAGTTAAGCACTTAATAAGCAGATTTAGCCACAATAAGCCAACCAAACTTAACAGGATGCATACACAAGCTATATAAACTAAGAACAAACACAAAGCAACAAGAATCAAACACTGAATCAAAGTAAATAACAAGATCAAAGCACTAGAAGTTACTGATGAACAATGAACATATGCAGGAACAAGTTTGTTGATATACTTGACACTTGGTCCAATTTCAAGCCTCAAATCCTTCTTCCCTGGTGTGATTAACTATGATTTAGCACTTGTTAGCCCTAGCCTAAGCCTAGATCTAGGTGTCCTCAAAATCCTAGCCAATTTTACCAAGTATTTAAGATTTTATAGCCAAATCAAGAATCTATGTGTTCAAAACCTCAAAACCTGCAAACAGATGAACAATATCACCCAAACAACAGATACCAACTCTTGCTTACACAAAACAAACACTTAGCAAACCACAATCCCAATACAAGCAGTAGACCCAAACACTCCTTAATCTACCACTTAACAAAGGAACTTGTGATTTTAACTAATAACCTACTGATTTTAATGATCAAAAACACTTAAACAATAGCAACTAACACAATCAAACTCAAAAATCACCAGCACAAACACCAATACTCAAAATCAAAACACCAAATCAAAATCAGTCATAAACATGAAATTTTGAGTGGAATCTTAACAAGGGATTATACCTGCCTTCCACAACATCCTAGGAAGGCCAGCTATGCTCCTTGGACCTTGTTCAACAACTAGAACAAGACCAAGGTACTTCAACAAAGATGAGCAAAGCCTGCTGATGTTCAAAGCAGAACAAGGCTTTGATTATGATATGTCTTCAACACAAGCAACAAACAAACTCAACCAAAGGCTTAGAATCCTTCTCAGGCTTGGTGTCAACAAGCTTGAAAGAACTCAAGGCTTAAGGCTAAGGGTTAGTACACAAATAATAGCCAAATTCAGAAACAAGGACTTCAAGGCTTTTGAACCTTGAAAACCTTTCAAACCTAGACGTGCCTTAACCACAAGGTTAAGGAAGGTCTAAACAATCAAATGGAACTCAGAATTAGGCTACTCAAACACCAACTTTTAATCAAATCAAAAAGAGAATTCAATATTTTCAGAAATTCAAATTTTATTAAACTTAAAAAGGAATTACAAAGATTGATAGCCTAAAACTGGAACAAAGGGACTCTCACATGTTGAGGTCTCCTTTTATAGGCAAATGCCTGGCTACACTATTCACAAACCCTAGAAGTGAATTCTCTAAAATGCCCTTGAGTTCTTCTAGATCATTTGATGGAATGAGCTGTCCCAATGCATCCAAACCGTTTATAATAGCTTTGGGGTGAAGCAAGGAACCTTGGCTGTTGATCTTGACACATCAGATTGCTTGGAGAGTAAGTTGCATTTTGATTGGGTGACGTGTTGAATGGTGGGGTCCTTTGGGTAATGGGGTTAAGGGTTTTGTGTGTGGGATGTGTTTCTGCATGTGTGAATCACACATGTGCCAGGGTAATTGGGATTTACCCTTTGTTTTAAGTGAGTAATTTCTGGGGGTGAAAAGGTGAACAATAACACCTTTTGATCCGTTTTTGGGGGAAGTGGAGTTGTTTGGCGCATTTCTTTTTCAAATGTTTCAAATGCACACATTTAGCCCTTGTGTTTTGGGATTTTTGGTATATAAAGTATTTCAGCCCTAAAACGTGTTTTGCTTTGTTAATAACTTTCATCATTTGGCAGTTTTGGCACAAACTTTGGAAAAAGGTTATCAAGGGTTATTTTTGACACTTTTCCATATTTCAAGGGCTGATCTTGGACATTCTTGATCTTCAAAGGTCTTCAATGTATCTTTGGCTTGATGAGGGACCATAATTGACAATTTGAAATTGTTGAGGGACTAATCTTGCCATTTCTTCAAAGTTGAGGGACCTTTTGTGTAATTTTGACAAACTTAAAGGACCAAACTTGTAATTATTAATATACAAGGGTTTTAAGTGTCATTTCTTCAATGAATGAGGATCAATCTTGTTTGTCTTCAAGTCTTCAAGGGTATTGGTTGAATTCTCCATGATTAGGGCCCGGTTCTTTGTACGGCTTCGTTTCTCGTGTCCGTTTTTCCTTGTAATTTGTGATCTTTTGTCTTTTTCACGATATCCATACCTAAAATACACAAGTAAACAAACACAAGCATATATATGGTATTTTTATGACATTTTATGCATTAAAAGCCCGAAAAGAACGATGAGATCATGTATAAATGCCATCTCATCAATCACTTAATGTGTTAAGTATGTTTACTTATGATTATCCTCTTAATCTCCTTCTTTACCTTGTCCAAATAGAAGATCACTCACACACTTTTGATGTGATTAAAGATGCAGCCTTGATGAAGATCATCCTCTCCTAAAGATATAGTCATGTTCATTATTTGTTTATTTGTGTCTTGTGTAGATCCAATGTATTTGTGAATACTTGGGCTAGTTTTGTTCATCCAAGCTATTTTTGAATACTTGGATTAGTGTTGTGTAAATCCTTTGCATATGTGTGTGCTTAGATTTGTGTTGTGTAGATCCAAGTTACATGTGTGTAATTGGATATATTTAGTTGAGTTGTAATAAGTTGTGTAAGTTCTCGCTAAACTATAATGTGATGTAGTTGTGTCTTGTGAGTTCTCACTAAACTAAAAAGTGATGTGTAGTTGTGTTGTGTGAAGTTCTCACTTAGCTTCAAAGTGAAGAGTCGTGAAGATTGGTTCTAGATTTGGACTAGAACTCGACATCTAGCCTTGTGTCGGAAAATGGTGAAGTAGGCAACATTGTGAAGATTGGTTCTATCTTTCGATTAGAACTCGACATCTAGCCTTGTGTCATAAAATGGTGAAGTGGGCGATGTTGTGTAGATTGGTCCTAGCTAAGATTAGGTCTCGACATTTAGCTTAGTGTCGGAAAATAATGTAAGCGACGTTGTAAGGTTTTCTCAGCCAAGAAGGGAGCTTGTGGATATAGTGGAAATCTCGAGTAGGTGTACTAGAGGAGTGGAGTAGGAACGAGGATAGAGCTTCGTTGTTGAACCACTATAAATCTTGGTGTCTTCCTACTAGGTTTTTTCTTTCCTTACTCTTCACTTACCTTCATCATCCTTACACCTACTACTTGTCATTGTTAATGCATTAGAATTGAACCTAATCATTATGCAACTAGCTTTCAAGTAAAAGATAGTTTTGGTACTTACCTAATTGAAAGGAATTTTAATTAGGAGATAAATCGAAGAGAAACTATTCAACCCCCCCCCCCCTAATTCTAGTTTCTACATATCATTTTGGCTATTCTTGACAAATCGGTTCTTCGAGAATGATTTCTTGTAGTTGTTTGGTTGCCTCGTGTATTGGCCTCGTCTCTTGTAGAACTTCTTGAAGTCTCTAACCGCCATAGCATACTCCTCATCATCACTCTATGAGGATGAGCTTTCGTGATCACTTTGCAGTTTCTTGGCCTTCAATGCTAGATACTTTCTTTCACTCTTGATTTTGACCATCTTTGAATCCTTCACAATTATCATCTCAGAACTTTCAAGTTTCCAATTAGTTCATCAAGTGATAATGTAGTGAGATCCTTTGATTCTTCCATCGTCGTGACATTAGCTCTCCACTTTAGATGCAACGCACGAAGAAACTTCCTAACATTGTTTTTGCTAGAAAAACCTTCATCAAGTGCTTTTAGACTACTAATAATAGTAATTAACCTAGCAAATGCACTATCAATAGTTTCATCTTCTAAGATGACAAATTGTTCATATTGTTGAACAAGAAGATCGATTTTGCTTTCTTTGACTTGATTATTACCTTGGTGGGTTCTCAAAAGAGTTTCCCAAATTTCTTTGGCAGTTTTACACTTAAAAATCCTTTCATACTCTTTCTTAGGTAAAGCATTATAAATAACCATTTTAGCCTCATTATTTTAGAAAGTTTCTTTTTAGTGCCATCATTTGAATTTTCAAAAGTAACTATTTATTTATTTTTAGAAACTTCATTATATTGTAAAGGCAAAAAGTCATCAATGATAATAACATGCCAAAGATCTAAGGGCGCGTTCGGTTTGTAGATGGGATTAGAATCAAACACGAATTAGGGAAAGGTATCAAAGAAATTAAAAATAAAATATATAAATAAATATGAAATATACGTATGTTTATTTCTATGTATATAAGAATGGTGTGCTTGGTTAGACGTGTTAGGGGGTAAGAAATAGGAATTATAATGATTAATAGTACTTGGTTATAAGATATATAAGTAATCATTACCTATTACTGGGTAATGAACCATTCCCATGTAAATTGGGGGTAATGAATTCGAGGTAATAGATTCAGGTATATGTGTGTCTCCACCTACCACCACCATCACTGACCATCACCATTGTCGCTACCACCACCCTTCCAACGCCACCACCACTCTCCGCCGTCACCACCACCACCACCACTACTGCCACATGCCATTACCACCTCACTATGGATTCAAGTGTGTATTTTTCCACCACGACCAACACCTCTACCGATGCCGCCACCACACTCTACCACCATAATTAATAGCTACCGATGGCGCCACCGCTACCACCATCACGCCGCCAATAATCACCACCACCACCACAACCTCCACATCTCGTTGCTACTTGTACCATCTACCACTACTATTTCGCAACCACCAACCGTCAATAACCACCGATCATTGCTGTTACCACCACCTCCATCTCTGATTCGCCACCTCTACTGACTACCACAAGTCTGCAATCGTCTGCTGCATAGTGGTTGTCGTCCTCAACCACCACTAACCGCCACTAATTTTCATTATTGCTTCCCCTACTAACATCGTCATCGTCACGACCCTAGCTATCACCTTAGCTGTTGCTGCCACCATCTCAATCACCACCGCAACTTATATTAATCAGGAACCAATAATGATAATGATAATACTAAGGAATGCTCATTGCATTCTTTTGTATTCCTTTACCTATACCTATTCCCATTCCCCCTAGTTTTACCAAGCGCCTCCTAAAATTTGTAAAATATACAATTAGGTAGAAAATAGTTGTAAAACATGTGGCTTAGGATTCTTAATATGTGGGACCAACTTGAAAAACTTGAATCTTTCCCAAAAGTCACTATATTTCAATGGAATCATTTTGGTAATGATTTGTTACTATTGGTTCCATATCACCATACCAAACTACCATTTTAACAAATCATTCTATTCAAATAAGGAAAAGCCAGGTCCATGCTTGTATCGCCGACCTAATATTGTAAGCCCAAGCCCATCTTATGGGCTTGGTATATAAACCCTTTGCTTAGTTGGAGAGGGTGTTGGTTCACTTCATAATACATATAGTTAAAGTGTGTTTTCATACTTTTTCTCGCTAAGTGTGTGTGTGTGTGTTCTAACCATCTTTCTATCTCTTTCTCTCTCTAGATTAAGCATATATTTAAAATATCCTACAAATGGTATCAACAGCCATGGGATGATTGTATTGTTTATGTGTTTGTGTTCTTGATTTTTTGTGCCTATTTTGATCTATATCATACGAACCATTTTATTTTTTTGTGTTTTTATGGTTTAATCTTGATACAAATCATCTACATACTTGTAGTAGTGATTTGGTATTGTTACTTTGGCTAAAAACACAATTTTTTTGGGTGTTTGGATCTTTTTTTGGCTTAAAATCTCGACTTGGTTATGTATTATCCGAGAAAAGTGCTCATCGGAATACACAAGGGTTTTGGATTGCGATCAACATTCCGATCGGTTATTACGATCCAACATTCATATAGGGTTTCTACATTCCGATCAATATTGCGATCGGTTATTACGATCTAACATTGCGATCCGTTTTTGCAATCCAATATTGCGATTGCTTATTCCGATAGCTATATTGTGATAAGGACATGCAATAGGATATTCCGATCAGTTATTGCGATCAGACATTACGATCAAACATACCGATCTACATTACGATCAGACATTCCGATCTACATTGCGATCAGACATTCCGATCAACATTGCGATCAGACATTCCGATCTACATTGCGATCAGACATTCCTATCAACATTGCGATCAGGCATTCCGATAGCATTGCGATAGTATTTCGATAGCATTATGATAGCATTCTGATCAGCATTCCGATGGCATTATGATAGAGTGACAAGTATTCCAAGATTTTTTCAAAAACGTATTTTTGAAAATTTCGTGAGTTTTTGTTTTCCTTGGAACTTTTGGTTTCTCAAGAACAATTATTAAGGGAATTCAACATTTTTCTCGAATTCATCACACGAAAACAAGCACATTTACTTTCTCTCATTGTTCGATCAACTTTTGTAAATCTTAACTTATCGAAATGGAGTACACATCTCTTACGGATAAGTCCATCCTCTCGGGTACGGATAATCGTCCACCAATGTTGATGAAGACTATGTACGAGGATTGGGCTTCCCGAATGGAACTTTATATGTTGAACGAAGAGAATGGACATCTCATTTTGGCATCGGTGCTCAATGGACCATTGGTATATGGTACTGTGACGGAAGGTGTTGTTACTCATCCTCGCACAACATGTGAATTAACTGGAGATGCTAAGATTCAAGACAAGTGTGATAAACAAGCTACAAACATCATTCTCCAACTCTTTCCTCCAAATGTCTACAAACTTGTGAGTAAACATAAAGTTGCCAAAGAGTTATGGGATAGAATTCGTGTTCTAATGCAAGGCACCTCGTTAGCTAAACAAGAACGAGAGTGTAAGCTATATGATACATTTTATAAGTTTGCATATGTCCCCGGGGAGAATCTCAATGATTAATATTTGAGATTCACTCTTTTGATGAATGACCTTAACATCTATGGTCTGGTAATTCCTACGTTTCAATTGAACACCAAGTATTTGAACACTCTTCCTTCAGAATGGAGCAAGTACGTGACAGCTGTTAAATTGGCTAAGGATTTGCATCAAACCAACGTGGATCAACTTCAAGCTTTTCTTCAACAACACGAATGCCACGTGATCGAGGCTCGGTTGTCAACACCTCAAGTTCATGATCCACTTGCCATGTATGCTTCTCAACAAATGACTCCCCAACAAAACATAGCTTTACTTATAAACAACCATCATACTTGCAGCAGCCACTACAACACACATATCAGCAACCACAACAATCATCTTATCAACCACTAATGATTCCACAACAAGCACTTCAACAAAGTGTTCTTCAACACCCTTATCCACAGCAACCAGCACATCAGGCATCACCATCACAAGCTATTACTTCTCCAATGGGCTATACTCCTCAGCAAGGATATTTTCCAATTGAAGCACCACATGCACAAGCCTTCTACTCCAATGAACTTCCACCAATTCAAGCATCGGTCTTTACTCCAAATGATACACCTACTGATGTCTTAAACCATCTCACTGCCTACTTGTCAAAACTTGTTGCAACTAGAGGTTTTCCACCAACGAACAGTCAGCTCCGCACTTCTTCAAATCCTCGACAAGAAGCCACTATTCAAGATGGTCAAGTGACGGTGAAAACCATTTAGGGAAGGCAAAATTCATATGGACCTACTACAAGGACCGTGAACGCTCAAGCTGTGACTTCTCAAGCTAGTGGAAATGGAAGCACTATTGGTCCTCAAAAGGTTGTGACTTGCTACAATTGTCGAGGACAAGGTCATATGGCTAGGGAATGCACTCAGCCGAAAAGGAGAAGGGATGCAACGTGGTTTTGTGAGAAGATGTATTTGGTCGATGCTCAATCTAAGGGAAAGATCTTAGATTTAGAGGAATTAGCATTTCTTGCAGACCCAGGGGCAGCAGATAATGAAGGCATTGTAGTCGTCTCTACTTCTAATGTAGCATTCAAGCAGATGATTTTGACGCATATGATTCGGATTGTGATGACATTCACTCAGCCCAAGCTGCTCTCGTTGCTAATCTCTCTCACTACGGTCCTGATGTCGTCAGTGAGTTACCAACCACATCTAATAATGTTCATGATAATCCACATCATGTTGAGCATGAAAAGGACAACCTCGAATAGCATTCAGGAACTAGTAACTCAAATGATGTGGTATCCAATCCAACACATTTGAGAGAACCTCGACCAAATGCTACGACGGGTATGGAATCTTATGATCAACGTGATTTGGTAATGGTGCCTAAACATATTATTGATAACATGAATGTGGTTGTTCGACAAACTGTAGATATGAATGCCAACCTAACCGTTGAGCTTGCGCTGTATAAGGAAAAGGTCAAAACTTTTGAAATGGTCCTTCAAGCAGAAAAAATAACTTATTCTAAATTTGACCAATTTCATTTTGAAAAGATTGAACACTTAAAAGAAATAGAATCATTAAAAGATAATCTTTAAATGAGTTAAAAGAAAAATAGTCGGTTGTAAATGATTTTTAGAAACTTAAAATAGATTTTGAAACTATCGAGTCTAAAATGTTTGAATCGGAAATTAATACTACCAAACTTCTGAAATTCAAGGAACAACAACTTTTTAAAACAATACGCTTCCACAGAAAAGGTTCATCTTTTAACTAAATCGTTTAAAGAACTCGAACTTAAGCGTCTTCAAGATTTATCACCTAATCCTGGTAATGCAAAACAAGCTCAGGAATATATTCCTTGTCTTTATGATGTGACCCTAATTGGCAAATCGAAAGAAGCACCTTATGTTTGTAGTACTTAGGAGACAATGTCACTTGCGAAAGAAACTCGATCTAAAATTCTTTCAAAATTCCATAAGCTCGATTATGATAAGCATAATAAAGATTAATTTTTACTAAAAAGAGCCGTATTCGCTTACAAAAGGAATTAGCTCAATTATCAGCTTTTGTGCCCCAAAGTTTGTCAACAGAAAACCTTCCTAGTACGTCTCCTACACTTGTCAAAAAGGATTTAACTAAGTTAATTCCACCGGTAAGTAAGGTGCCAGATAGCTTAAATGCGGTGCACCAACACTTTGCCGATTTTGACAAGGTCATTACGGAACGTATGACGGCTACGGCCATAACGGAAGGTGAATGAAATTTTGAGCACACTAGAGCTGCGTTTCGAGACGAAATTGTTCCATTTGTAAACAATATTAAAGCTTGTCTTAGCAATATTGATCAAGATTTGCTTTTGGAAATAGAAGAAGTTAGACGTGTTTTCAATGAAATGGATGATGCTTATGAAAACAGTTTACTTGAAATAGAACGAACTTCACGCCAAAATGATCAGCTTCTAAAGCAAGTGATGTCGCATAATATTGTTTCCGTTTGTGTGAATAATAGTGTTGATAATGATTTTATTGTGCATAATGTTGACTCTGTGGATAATGTGGTAGATAGTACTTGTCACAAATCTGACGTTGAATTTTTAAAGCTTCAAGATTCTTATACTTCGCTTTCAAAACATTTTGATGAGATTCAAAAACATTGTATTTCGCTTGAATGTACACAACAATTTATTCAAGAGCTTTTTGAAACGTCATTCGAAGGTGTTAATATAAATGATTCAAATTTTCAAAAGAATTTTCGATTGAATTTACAATCAAAATAGTGTCAGCCAAGTGACAAGGTTACTAAATCGTTGCCGATAGACATAGAGAAATCTAATGAGATTAACTGTGTGAACGTACTTGAGGCCGCCGAGAATTTTAAACTTGATCTAGATAATCGAGTTTCCAAGATTTTGTCCAAAGTTGATAACTTAAAACAGAAAAATACACAACTTTTTTATTCAGTAAAGCCCGCATGTGCTAATACCACTGCACAGAATCAATCATTGATTGAACGATTGAATCAAAAGTCGGTGGAAATATCGGATTTGAGGGAACAAATTTGTGATAAAAATCTGGCTTTAGCTGAGTTAAAGGAAACACTTCGTACCCTAAAAGGTAAGAATGTTGTGGATAACGCAGCTACTGTCTCAGCACCGTCCTCTAGTGCAATAAAAAAGAACCTCATCTCCGTCACACCACTTAACAAGGGCCCTAGGACTAAACCATCTCAAACATTGGTCACTAAAGATAAGGCAAAATCAAAACCATCTTCTAATATTCTCGTGTTGCCTTCTAGAGGAGTAAGCACCACTATAAGGCTCAAAGATCTAAGCTTAAAAGAAACAAGAAGAATGATAGGATCTTGCCCCCATCTAGTAATCAAGTGAAGAAGAAAGTAGAAGCCCACCCTAGGAGTGTTATTTCTGTTTTGAATAAAAAGAATCATGTAGCTAAACCTAAAGGCTCTACGATTGTGCAGCGTTCCAAGCCTACTGTGAATTCTAATTTGAAATGTTAGAATTGCAATGAATGTATGTTTTCTAGTCGTCATAATTCTTGCCTTATTGACCATGTGAATGAGATGAATGCCCGGAAAAAAGGATTAGAATGGAAACCGACTGGGAAAGTGTTAACCCAAGTTGGTTGGATGTGGCGCCCCACTGGTAGAACTTTCACTATAGTAGGAAATGCGTGCTCTTTAACTAGGATCACTCCCACTAAAGCGAAGAAAGCGTGCCCTTTAACTAGGAGTACCAAGACTACCAAAACACAAGCATGTCCTTTAACTAGGAACACCGACATTACTGTAGGATACAAGTGCCCTTTAAATAGGTCTACTCCCACTGTAGTGCCCGCTAATACTCCAAAACCTCAGAAAGTTGGAACATTAAAACTTGTTAATGGTAAAACTCACATTAGAAAACGCAGGAAATCTAAGGATAACACAAATGTTAGCAATTCTGATAATATCATATCTGTATCTGCCAACACTCTAGAACCAATAGTTTCTAATGCATTGTCTATTGTTGTTGTTGAAAACAGGTGGTCCAAATTGTTCTCTGGTATTTGGACTCTGTTTGCTCCAAGCATATGACCGGAGATCGCTCTCAGCTCAGAAATTTCGT
The DNA here is from genome assembly GCA_025667525.1 of Glebionis coronaria. Lineage (NCBI taxonomy): Eukaryota > Viridiplantae > Streptophyta > Magnoliopsida > Asterales > Asteraceae > Glebionis > Glebionis coronaria. The sequence continues at coordinate 123,493,144 of CM046877.1, read as the reverse complement.
CAGCAAGTTTCTTGGAACGGTTTGATTTGGAAATCATCATATTGCAAAGATAATGGGTTACGGTGAATATCATATTAGGAATGTTATAATTTCAAGAGTGTATTATGTGGAAGGTCTTGGTCACAATTTATTTTCTGTGGGATAATTTTGTGATGCTAACCTAGAAGTTGCTTTTCGAGAGCATACCTGCTTCATCCGTAATTTGGAAGGGGTTGATTTATTGAAAGGTACTCGAGGGAACAACTTGTACACTTTGTCTCTACAATATATGATGGCCGCTTCTCCCGTATGTCTTCTCTCCAAAGCGTCAAAGACTAAGTCATGGTTATGGCAACGACGGTTATCTCATCTTAACTTTGACGCTACTAATCATTTGGCGAAAAACGAACTTGTTCGTGGTCTTCCAAAACTTACGTTTCACAAGGACCATTTGTGTTCTGCGTGTACAATGGGGAAAAGCACTAAGAAATCGTACAAACCCAAGACTGAAGACACCAACCAAGAGAAACTTTATTTGTTGCATATGGATCTTTGTGGGCCAATGCGTGTTGAAAGTCTTAGTGGTAAAAGGTACATCCTCGTCATTGTCGATGATTACTCTCGGTTTACATGGGTGAAATTTCTTACAACAAAAATGAGGCACCTAAATTCATCATCGGATTTCTCAAGATGATTCAAGTACGTCTCAACTCTACTGTCCGACGCATTCGTACAGATAATGGAACTGAATTTGTGAATCAAATCTTGCGTGATTATTATGAAGAAGTTGGCATATCTCATGAAACATCCGTTGCTCACACTCCACAACAAAACGGTGTCGTTGAACGGCGAAATCGCACACTTACGGAAGCTGCTCGAACGATGTTAATTTACACAAAGGCTCCATTGTTTTTATGGGCAGAAGCAGTATCTACAGTAGTTTTCACCCAAAACCGGTCACTAATTCGTAAACGCCATGGTAAAACACCTTATGAGCTTCTCCATGGAAAATTACCAGATTTATCATATCTTCATGTATTTGGTTCTCTTTGCTATCCAAATAATGACGGTGACAATTTGGGAAAACTTCAACCAACGGCTGATATTGGCATTTTCATTGGTTATGCACCCACAAAGAAGGCATAACGAATCTACAATCGTAATTCTCGTAAGATCCTCGAAACTATGAATGTTGATTTTGATGAGCTGACGGCAATGGCTTCTAAGCAAAGCAGCTATGAACCCGCACTTCATGAAATAGGACCCAGTAACATTAGCTCTGGTCTTTTCCCAAACAATCCTACTTCCTCATCATTTACACCACCTTCTAGGAATGAATGGGATACGCTGTTTCAACCATTCTTTGATGATTTTTTACTCCCCCAAGTATTGTTGCTATAGAACCTGAAGTAATAGCTCCGGTTACCGAAGTTATCGCTCCAGTAACCGAAGCACAATCAGATACGTCTACACCTACAATTTCTCAAGATATACCTTCAACGAGTAATTCTCAACCAATACCAGAATCAAGTACCCATGGCATGCCTATTGATGATGAAGAGGACGACGATGATCACGATTCGGAATTCAGTCAAATGCGTGAACTTCCATTCATTGGTGTACCAATTCCTGACTCTAATCAAGCCATGTCGTCCACCTCAGAGGAAGCTCCTACTACAGTCTACTCCAATCCACGGATTCGTGAACATGACAACAAGTGGACAAAGGATCATCCTATAGATTCTATTATTGGTGACCCTAATCGTCCGGTATCCACACGAATTCAGTTACAAGAAAGTGCAATGTTTTGTCATTTTGATGCTTTTCTCAGTCAAGTTGAACATAAGACATGGCAACAAGCATTTACCCAATCTTGTTGGATAGAAGCTATGCAAGATGAACTTAATGAATTTATACGTCTTGATGTATAGGAACTTGTCCCATGTCTGGATCAAGTGGCGTTACTCACTTTGAAATGGGTTTACAAGGTGAAACTTGACGAGTTAGGTGAAATATTTAAGAACAAAGCTCGACTAGTAGCTCGTGGATACAAGCAATTATTAGGCATCGACTTTATGGAATCCTTTGCACCTGTTGCCCATTTGGAAGCTATTAGACTATTCCTTGTTTATGCGGCCCACATGAAGATGATCGTCTATCAGATGGATGTGAAGACGGAATTTCTTAATGGTGAAATCAAGGAAGAGGTCTATGTTCAATATCCAGATGGTTCATGAATTCTAAATATCCTAATCACGTGTACAAGCTTAAGAAGGCTCTCTATGGGTTGAAGCAAGCTACACGCGTGTGGTATGATCTATTATCACAATTCCTCATTACACAAGGCTTCGCTAAAGGCAAGGTGGATCCCACGCTGTTTATTTAGAAACGAGGTAAAGATATGATTATGGTACAAATATATGTTGATGATATTATATTTGCTGCCTCGACCCAAACCTTATCGGATGAATTTGGGACACTCGTGTCTTCCAAGTTTAAGATGTCAATGATGGGTAAGGTATCATTCTTCTTAGGTCTTCAGATATCTCAGAGTCCCAGAGGCATCTTTATCAATCAATCAAAATATGCCCTTGAATCTATTAAGAAATATAAGATGGAATCTTGCGACCCCGTGGATACTCCAATGGTGGAACGAACTAAGCTTGATGCAGATCCACATGGAGTTGTCGTTGATCCGACACTTTATCGGTGAATGATTGGTACCCTTCTGTATATTACAGCTAGTCGACCCGGCCTTCAGTTTGCTATCTGTATGTGTGCTCGGTATCAAACTAGGCCTACTGAGTTACACTTAGCTACTGTTAAACGGATCTTTCGGTATATTAAAGGAACCATTAATCGGGGACTTTGGTATTCGAAGGACTCTTCGACTGCACTAATGCCATATGAAGATGCAGATCACGCGGGTTGTCAAGATACAAGGCGTAGCACGAGTGGAACTTTGCAACTACTAGGAGATCGACTAATCAGTTGGGCATCGAAAAGGCCGAAAAGCGCTACAATTTCAAGTACGGAAGCAGAATACATAGCTATGTCCGGTTGCTGTGCTCAAATTCTTTGGATGAGATCGCAATTAACCGACTATGGTCTAGGTTTCAACAAAATTCCGATGTACTGCGACAACAAAAGTGCAATTGCCTTATGCTGCAACAATGTTCAATTCTCCCGATCGAAGCATATAGACATTCGCTACCACTTTATCAAGGAGAAAGTGGAAAATGGAGTGATCGAGCTTTACTTTGTCTGATCTGAGTATCAATTGGCAGATATTTTCACAAAGGATTTAGATCGCGCTCGAATGGAATTTTTGGCCGACAAGCTAGGTTTGAGAACATTCTCGCCCGAGACTCTAAAGAAATTGGCAGATGAAGCGAAAGAATAGTGGTGGTAAAACTATTCTCCGTATCTTTGGTGATCATCTGTATATATTGTTTATATTTTTATCCACAAAAGCAAAATACAAAAATATAAAACCATATAAAAACCATAAAAATTGAAAACTTTAGAAAAATCCAAAAATATTTTTACTTTATCTTTCAAAGGCATGTCTTTTGGTACGACAATATTTACGGCCTTAGAAATGTCGATTAATATTGACACGGTGCCATAAATAGAGTTCGTACAAAAGTTGTAAATATTTCATAAAACATGCCTATATGGCTTGTAGTTATTTCTGACTGCAACCCGGTTTTCACATTAAAGTCAAGTATTTCTTATGAAAGCTTTGGCTCACAACATGAATTAATTTTTCCCGGGCATGGTTTACTTTATAACCATGTAAGGGATTGTGTTTACGTTATAACACAATCTAACACGGATATATGTACGCATCAGTGCATTTATTTGTTAAAACAAGAGAAATCTTGTTTTTATGAAGTTATCATCTCTAAAACCATAGCAATTTACAATTGGTATCTACATACTCGACGATGCGACTACTCAAACGACTACAGCTCTTTCAATAGAACATGGGTCAACAATTGAGGGGGAGCAATTGTCCTTCATTCAGAATCTTCGATGCCGAAAGTGCCAAGTTCACAAACTGGTATCAAGATAACAATACCAATCGTACATGTGCCAAGTTCATTTGATCTTATCATATGATGTTCTTCTCAATCAGGTCTAACCTTGTCAATTTATTCTAATATGGTGAAACTGTGATCATTTTACTAATTGGTATCATATCTCAACATTTGGTATCATGAAGATAAAATGGACTTGCATTTTTCTTCCCAAAAAATTTGTTAAAACTTCATTAAATCAATTGATATTAAAAATATCGATTGGGTTAATATTTTTAATATGGGGGAGAAAATGTGATTTAATATGGGAAATGATTAATCAAAAATGGTTTGACTTAACGTGATAGCTCATCCTGACATGTGCCAAATGTTTTCGAAAATCGTGGCATATGTTAAGGGGGAGTAAAATGGATTTGCTATACCAAAATAGATTTCATGGTGACATATACTTACCCTAAACCCATTTATTTCATGACGATGAAGATTGTGGTGACATAAGGATGGTAGGATAGGTTAAGTCCAATGATTCTTCCAAAACCGAAGGAATCTTCCCAAGGACATTCCATAGCTAGAAATAGTAGTCCTTAGGAAAGATGGAGAAAGATTTTGAATGTAGCTTAATGCCGACCAAGTACTTAAGTTAGCACTGGAACAATCACAACAAGGTGCTAGTTATGACGTATTGGTAAGCAGTGAAGGGGTTGAAGAATGAAAAAGAATTCTAAAGATAAAGGGTGTAAAGAAAGAATCCCTCCTTACAACCTTAGGCAGAAACCAGGTCAAACCTATGCTATTGAGATCATTTTAATGATGCTCTAAGATAGGCATCATGGACCCAGTGATGCGATGCACAACCCATCCCAGCTAACTCAGATATCTCTCAAAAGGTATTTGTTTTATTGACATGGAGACAACGCATTATCTATCTATTTATTCACTCCGAATATATTGATATTGAAAAGGTGGCACTCCTCTCCAGCCTCCAATCACTAAAAATCCAAAATGCATGATCGAGTCTAGAGCCATTTGAGATAATCAAATATCTCATTAGGACACACTTCCATATTTCCTTGCTTCTTCACACTCTGTGAAAAGTAAGAAAGATCTTAAGAGTCCTACGTAAAATCTTCATGATCTTGCCTGAACATCCGAGTAATGCTAAAGTATTTACAATGAAAATGGAAATCCTTCTTGAGCAAATATCAAAAAGCTCATGGTAAGTGACTTGTGCGATTCTTTACGAATCAAACTTGTGATAACTAGAAAGCAACCGTTGTTTAATTCTTAATTGAATTTAAACACGTTCCAGACCTCTACGCAATATTTCAGTGATCTTGCCAGAACACTCAGAGTGACACCCTAGTGTTCACAGTGATGAGTGGAAATCCTTCTAGTGTTAACCTCAAACAGCACTTGGTAGGTAACTTGCAAGATTCTATATGAATCATGCTCGTGACAACTAGAAAGCAAGGATGGTGCGATTCTTTAATGAATCAAACTTGTTCCAGGAATCGGAATTGACGGCTTCAATCATGCGGATAGTTTTATCCAAATGATTCACTCTTTATGTTCGCAGTCAGCTTTGGACAGTCGAGTAAAGAGAACGGGTTTACCCGCGAAATCTTGTCAAGGAGATTTTTTAATTAAATCTACCTGCCACAAGTACGATATTTTATATCGTCCAACGGTCTTCACCGACCGGAGGTAAAATGCTACCGAATTAGAATGAAATGTTCAAAGCCATTTCGTTCGTGTCTACTTATGTTGCGGCATTTGAAGACGGTGGCGTTGCGGAATCCGAGAAGAATTCGTCCCCGCATGCTTATACTTTATGCACTTAATACTTCATCTAATTCTAGAAAGCACAAAAGTCAAGTCTTCCGCTGTATCGAACTCTGAAGCTTTCAAGAACTACGAAGCTATAAGTATGTGGGATATGAAGTCACAAAGAAGCAAAGATCACAAGTGATGGATGCACAAGATCAAGGCAAGAGATTAATGCTCAAGATTGATATCAACGATCACATCAACATGTTCACCAGAAAAGAAAAGAAAGAAAGACGAAGACTACGAGCACAAGACAAGCATGAAATGCTAGGTTTATTTTATTATGGTAACTTGGGTAACGCCCTTGTTTAGAGTGACCTCCCTTAGAGGGAGATTGTTGGAAATACGTTTTTACGTATTTAGGAAGATTTGGTCACTCCGACAATATATTAAGTAGTAGCTCGTAGTCTAGATATCTTTATATTTATCAAACAAGGAAAAGCCCAGTCCATGCTTGTATGGCCGGACTAATATTGTAAGCCCAAGCCCATGTTATGGCCTTGGTATATAAACCCTCTCCTTAGTTGGAGAGGGTGTTGGTTCACTTCATAATACACATAGTTAAAGTGTGTTTTCATACTTTTTCTCTCTAAGTGTGTGTGTTTTCTCACCATCTTTCTATCTCTTTCTCTCTCTAGATTAAGCATAGATTTACAATATCCTACACAAATATATTTTTCCAATAAATAAAACTATCGGCTTCAAAAGTGGTTGACTTTGCATAGATTGCCTTTCTAGGTACTTATTGGAATCCATAGATTGATTCAAGTTTTTTAAAATACAATATATTTCAAAAGCTTGAGCAACCCACTCTGATACCAGTTATAGAAACTAGAAAGGGGGTTGAATAGTTTGTCAAGTTAAAATGATCCAAAGATCGATTTTCAAAAAACCTTTTCAAAAACTAGATTCAAGTGATTTATGTGAAACCTTCTTATGCACAATATGAACAAGTGATAGTGTATCTAAACTAATAATCACAAAGTATATGCAATAATGAATAATGAACGGAAAGAGATAAGGAAAAGAAAGATCAAACCGAACACCAAGGATTTATAGTGGTTCGGCCACGAAGCTCACTCTTCGTTCCTACTCCACTCCTCGAGTACTCCTTACTCGAGAGTTCACTAATCAACAAGCGCCTTGAGGTGGAGAAACCTTACACATCGCTTATCCAATTTCTGACTCTAAGCTAAAAGTCGAGACCTAATCTTAGCTAGGACCAATCTACACCAATATACTTTAACGCCTAAGTATCCAAATATACACAATAATTTGGATCTTCACAACAACACAAGAATGAAACAAAGTTTGGATCTTGAGTAGATCTTGAACTTGACACAACACTTCAAGGATGAAAGTATTCTTCTCTTTGCACTTGAGAGGATGAGATGGGAGGAGAAAGACTCACTTCTTAAACAAGTATAATCAACCAAATAACCAAGGATTTGTGTGATTAAAGAATGTGTATTGAATCTAATAATTTATGTGCAATAGAGGTGAAAAGTAAATATGGAAACAGTCTACTATTTATAAGATAAAGGCCCAACGACTATATCTGAGCGTGACTCACTAAATAGGCATGCGGCTCATTATTGATAATGATCTGCATGTACCTATAATGATTCGCGGGTTGTAGACTCCGCTCCTTTTTTTCTTTTAGTGGAGAAAGTCCCTCTAGTGGAATAAATATCCAAATGGCATATCCTTTATGTAAAAGGAATATCCTATTTTCAAATTTTCATTTTCTTTTTAATAAAACATTTTCTTGGAATTAAAGTTTATTAAAAAAATTTGTCACTTATAAATAAAAGTTAGTTTTAAGAAAAGTATAAATCCTTGATCACTTAGTTAGGTTAAAAACTTGTTTATTCATACCTTAAGTGATTATGGATGAAATTAAAAATACTTGAACTTAAGAATTTGATTTTCATTGTTTTAGTAAATGATGGTTTTTGTATATTGTCGTAATCAAAACAAAGCGAGACCGAAAAATAAAAATAACGTTTTTAGGCATCATTGCATTAACAACATGTATCTTACAAACCCTAATAATCAGCGATTCCAATAAACATGTCTTCTAACTCTCACGTTAGAGTATAATCGTATGTGTTAGTGCAAACATTACGATGTTTTGTCGATATAATCTATGTGTGTTTTGTTGATGACAAACGTATAACTTGCAATACATTATGTAGAATGTTAAGGTTCTCTTAAACACTCAAGAATACATTTATATACTTATCTCGACACCTCCAAGATCGCATTCGACATGAATCACTCAAGGTATGAATAAACATGTCATTAACCTAACTAAGTGATCAAAGATTAATGTTTTCTTAAAGCTCACATTTAATCAAATATGACAAAAGATTTTAATAAACTTTATTTTTAAGAAAATATTATATTAAAAAGAATATGGAAATTTGAATTTGGAATATTCCAAAGAATATTCGCTAAGGTATATTCCAAAGAATATTCTTTATTTGAATTTGGCATATTGTAAATGCCAAAGGAATATCCTTTGAGGGTATAAATGGTATTTCCCCACTAAAGGACAAAAATGCACGGTTTCCAAGTCGGAGGTTCCTTAAAGGAACCCACGGTTCCTTATTGAGAAGGAACCGCGAGGGCATTTAAGGACCCGCGGGTATTTATAACCGTTGTATTGTTGTCCTATAAATAGTGGATCATTTCCAGCTTTTCTTTTAACCCTTTTTGCACAGTTTCTTCAAAAACATCTTTAAACTCCTTGATTAGTTAGTTTAGATTAATCTTGTTTAAGATGTGATTATCTCCTTCAATCTTCTCATCCTCTCAAGTACAAAGAGAAGAACACTTTCATTACCATGAAGTGTTGGGTTCATAACATGATAAAGATCTCTCTTTCTAGATCAAGTCATTGTTTTCCTACAATGTAAACATGTAGATCCAAGTGATGTGTATACTTGGACTTGATGTACGTGTAGAAGATCCAAGTGTTGGGTTCACTTGGATGTGTTTGTGAGAGTAGTAGATCCAAGAGACAGGTATCCTTGGATTAGGTGTTAGTTGTGTAGATCCAAATTTGTTAATACTTGGATATAGTGTTAGAGTAATATATCTAAGTGGTGAGTACTTAGATCTTTATGGTTTATGTCTTTAGGCCATAAAATACAAGGTTTGTTATGTTGGGCCATAAAACATAACTAGGGTGAAGAGTTGTGTAGTTGTGAAGAGTGGTTGTGTAGTTGTGAAGAGTTGTGTAGATCCATATTGGTGTGTCAATTTGGAAGTTGTGTATATGGGTGTAGATTGGTCCTACCTAAGATTAGGACTTGACATCTAGCCTTGTGTCGGAAAATGTGAAGTAGGCGACGTTCTGTAGATTGGTCATACCTAAGATTAGGACTCGACTTTTAGCTTAGAGTCGGAATTGGATAAGCGACGTTGTGTATGGTTTCTCAACCTTAAGGAGTTTGTGGACTAGTGAAGTAACTCTCGAGTAAGGTGTACTCGAGGAATGGAGTAGGGCGAATAGGAGCTTCATGACCGAACCACTATAAAACATCGTGTCGGTACTTTCCTTTACATTTATGTCTTTCCTTTTATTGATGCATTTATATGTTGTTGTGTGTTGTGTGCATCTCATAATCTAAGCATCTAAGTTGCGGAAAAGTTAAGGCTTAGTATGTGTGTGCTTCATGTTTAGATTATGGTTACGTGTACATCACTTAGTCTAAACATTTTAGTTGCGGAAAAGCTTATGCTTAGTACGTGTGTGCTTAGTGTTTATACTATTGCTTGATGTACTCTTGATTTGATGTGTTCGTGTGTTTTCTTTATTGTAGTATTTATCTTTCAATCAAACACATCTCATATCTAGTCAAGCTTGATCGAGAATTTGATACCAATGATTGTTAAAGCATAACTGTAATAAATAGCCTAGTTTACTGTCGTCGGTTCCTTAAAGGGACACACAGTTCTTTAGTGATAAAGAACCGTGGACAGGTTTAAAGAGCCGTGCACAGTGAGTTATGAGAAATGTTTTGAAAATGAACTAGAAATTATTCAACCCCCCTTCTATTTTCTACAATTGGTATCAGAGAGTGGTTATTCAAGATCTTTGAAGTATATTGTACTTTAAAGCTTGGATCGATCTTTGCTCTTTTTTTCAAAACAAATGGTTTTTAAAAATAAAAACGTTTTTTAAAAATAGAGACGATCTTTGTATCAAATTGTTCATGAAGAGTGATTACTTATAAAATGTGTTTTGTTGTTTCATTCGTACAAGTTTTGGTGTTAAATAAACTTCGTATAATAGCTTGATAACAAATCTTTTCATGTTTGGAAGTATAAAAATATTTTGTGTCATAATTAACTCTAAAATACGAGTCCTATGTGTCTAAAATGATTTTATAGAGTCCTAAGTCCTTCCAAAATGTTACCAAATGATTTTGGCCAAAAACTCAATTTTTGCCTACTGACCGGGGTTCTTTATCTGTTCCCTGAGGTTCCTTATCAATAAAGAACCGCAGTCAGCCCGACACAGATTTTTGCAAACTTTGAAAAATCATATAAAATCAACCGTAAGTCCATAGAAGTTGTGCCACCCGTCATTTCGAGCTTAATTGAATTTCCTTTCTATTGAAAATGCTTCCAAACCTTTATTAAAACTTTAAGTTTTGGATGTCTTCTAAGTTCTATACTTTGTCCAAAGTATTGAGTCTCGGTTTGTCGTAAAACTTGTGTTTTACTCTTTTATATTAAGTTGGACATCTCTTGTTGATATATCTTTGTAAATTGATATATTTATAAAGTGTTGAAATTAATTAAATTTTGAAATGAGTCGAAAACTATTTTCAAATAAAATCAAGCTATGTATACTTTGATGTATCTAACACTCAAAACAAAGACAAATGCTTTTATGGTTTTTTCTTTTGTTTTTGGACATTCTTAAGTGATCATTACTATTGGTAGTACTGTTACTTAGTTGTCTATTTATGTGTGCATTGCATATAGGATTAACATCTCTTAGTTTACAAATGTTACATAAACATCCTGTACACCTTGGCATGTTCTTTAACACCTTTAGGTTTGAAAGCTTTGGGAGCTTGTTAAATCTATTGATGTGGGTCGCATTACTCGATCATTGTGTAATTAGTTCAAGTAGATTAATGTCTCACTATAAAACATGAAACGCCCTTTGAAAATCTTAGTTATTTTCTCTTAAAGGAGTGTTTGTGGGAATCAAGAAAGATTGTGATTAAATATCAATTCATTATTCAAACTATAATTGGTATCATTATCGAATCTAATTGACATGTTTTTTAGTGTAGACATAAATATGGTTTATTAATAATATATATCGGATCATAACTCACACTTGTGCTGATGATGGTATATTGAATCTACTTGTTCAAATTATTAGACATATTTTGTTTAATAATTTCTTATAATACACAATGGAGTCGGTTTGACAACTGGGATGTTTCATCCAAAATACTCAAGTAATTTACATTGCAATGCAATTTGTAAATGTGTCATCTCCGAAAGACCAATCAAGAGTGTTCCTTTGTTTTGTGTATACGTTGTTTATACACTTCAAAGTGTTCGGCCTCAAGTTCTACTAAGGTATATAACCTTAACTAGACTTGTTTGACAAGATATGCAATGGTGCATTCTTTACCCTCATTAGGTTGTGCATTGTGTCGTCATACACTTTAATTCTTGCTACACTTTATTAGACAACTGTAGGAATTACATTTTGTCTAACTTGAGAATTATTACTAGAGAATTTATGCACTAGAATCTTAATTTGACCTAACGGTTGAATTACTTCCATATGGGAAGATGGGTTATTTTATAACTCGTAAAAACGGCCGTGCTTAGCCTTAATTGAGCACCTCTAGTGATAGTCTCATACTCATTCTCTAAATTGGCTAAATGGCTCTTCCTAAATATGACTAATGATAGTTTACTTTGATGAACTTTGTATGTCATTAGGAGTCTTTTTCTTTTATATCCATTAGGTTTTTCTTAGCCTTCTTCCTACGTGCTATTTGAACCTATATGTTTTTCCTTTGTGTGTGTTCTAGTTTTTATTGCCCTTTAGGATAACTTTATGATAAGTTATACTATAACATTAGGATTTTCCGAATTGGAAAAATTCCCTTATACTCCAAAACACACCCTCTGTGGGCGGTTCTTTATAGAGACCGCGACTCCATATCGATATGGAACCACCGGTGGAGAAAAGGAACCGCGGGCAGACACCTTTAAAAACGGATTTTCCAAAATTTCCCAATTGTTCCATCGCCCTTTAGAATCTTTGTTTCAAACCTTTGGTCACTCCCAAAATATCTTGTACTTCCTCTTCTTAACCTAAAGCATTTTGAAATCTCTTTCACACCAAAGCAAAATGTATTTTTCACAAATGAAAGCCTTGATTATCCACTATTTTTCTAAAATCTCTTTCAATCCAAATTCACCAAAGAACATACCAAATTAATCTTTTCTCCTTCCAAGGATATTAATTTTGGAAACTCTCTTTTTCCACCACTTCCCTTTTGTCTTCTTACTCCATCACATGATTATGTCATGCATCATAGAACATATTGTCATTGTTGTCAATATCAACATCTTGTCATGTCTTATATCTATGATGAGTTGAATTATAATATTATCACCAGGCCTTCTCCACCAAATTCTGCCACCACCTTATCTTTCATTTAAGCATGTGGATTGCTTATTGCAAAGACATCCAATTTAAGCAAATCTTATAATTCTAGTGTAACTGAGATTAAAATTATGCTTAACTTGTAGGCTTGTGTTTCATACATCTTTGTATGATCTTTATTTTCTTGTATTTCCTTTCATATTTTCCAACATGATTTGTCTTTGGGTCTTGGATTTCGTTGTTCTTGTGATCTTTCTTTTCTTCTTTATTTTCTCACTCGGTTGTCAAGGAATGTTAGATTTAAATCTAATTCCTCTCTTAGTAAGATTGACACTTAAATATTTCTTTTGAAATATTCAAGTAATTTTAACTTGCAAGTGCAATTATTAAAAGTCATATCCGAAGCATTGACTTTCAAGCCATTTAGCATCTTATGTTAAATTGTTTGACCAAGTGATTTTCTTTTGAGTCGATATCGTTTTTTACACCCACTTTCCACGGTTTCTCAAATAACCTAGCGGCTAATAATTGATAATGAACCGCGAACCTATTTAACGAACCACGGCCAGTGAGCCCCTTTTGTTCGTTTTGGTCTATCTCTCTCTTTGACGAGTTTTCTTGAAGATTCCTTCTTTTCTTCTCTTTTTAGTCTCTTCTCTCATTTTCTTTCAAGACTTCACTATCACCTAATAAGGTATAGTATACTTGAATTATTTTTTTTAAGTTATCCTTAACTTCCTTGTTGACTCTCTCTCAATTTATTTTAATCTTGCCTCTCTAACTTAAGTCTTTCTCTTCTATCCTTTCTAAACAAAGTCGAGTCGAGCCTCACCCTTTCCTCGTCATGTAATTGTTCTTTGAACATTCACTATGATTGAGAAGAGCTACGAAACTTTGAGCATGTAGTTTATCGTATGCTAAACACCATCCATCTTGGTTTTTCTATTCTTTGGCTTATTTGATCTCTTTCTTTATATCATTGAGTCGTCTTTTTTGGTGTCGACATTCATAAGCATCCTTGCCTATAATGTCTTATATCTAGTATTTTTCTTAAGCGTCAATTTATCCTCGCTTTTGGTTTTTCTTTATTTTTGTACCTTGATTCCCGACTTAAAGCTTTGGAGCTTCCTAAAGGAATTATTTTCAAGGTCACAATGTCTTTGATTTGAGATTTTTCGTCTTTCTCGTTGTTGAGAATTGATTGCGGTTAAAATTTACAATTGAATTGGGTGATTCCAACAATTCTAAGCTTTTAACCTTTCGAGAGGATCTTGGTTAAATCTTGAATTTTCTTGGGTGATTCCAAAAGTTCTAAGCTTTTAACCTTTTAACATATTATCATTACAATTGGTATGGATGTTTCTTCTCTACCTCTATTCTATCAGTTGTGATTTAATTTGTCAAAATCCTCTCCTCGGATTTTTTATTGATAGCATTGCGTGCATACTTCTTTCTTCAATGCTTGTCATTGTTTGTGTAAACGACTTGTTTATCATCCTTATTTTCTTTTTCATCATAGTCATTCTTCTTCTCTTTTCGACTACGTGGAATTGTTTTTATTGTCCATGTCATACTCTCTTTAGTTTGGTATTTTTGCCATGATATTAAAGTGGAGTATGTCCTCTCGGCAATTTCTTTCTTTTATAAATTGGACATCCTTTTCTTTCTTAATCTTCTTAATATTTTTTTGGTGTCACCAAAATAAGTTGGGTTCTCTTTTCTATCTAACAGCCCTCTTATTTTTCTTACCTTGTCATATTTTTGACACTTCTTAAAGTTAAGATTGTTTTAGCGTTCTCTTGAGTCCCTCTCTTTGTACTCGATTTGTCTAAAGCTAATTCCTCTTGGGTGACCCTTTCTATATATGCTCTTGTCCACTAACTTTGTTTTGTAGGACTTTTCTAACCCTTCTTTGTAGTTTGTCACTATCCTTGCTTCATTGGTGCCTCAAGCAAGTGGGAGCTCATATCAAGGGGGAGCATTTGCAAGATTTCTAGTCATTACATTTGTGATTGTTGACTCACTTAAATTACATTCATCAAACTTCTTGCAAATAATGAATTTTGGAATCTCGAAGATAAGAATTTTATTATGCATGGAGTTGGTTAACCTATGTTGATTGAAGACTTCACTAGGATGACGCAAGCTTAATACCTTTAGGTGATGGGTCTACGGTTTGGATTCTCGCCTCTCAATAGACAACTACAAGGGACGACTAGCTTTTTGGATGCAAGCTCTTTCAAAGTCGATCCTTCTTTTCTACAAATGAAGACTACCTTTCGGATGCAATCTCTCGTGACGTCAATTCTTCTCTTCCTCAAATGACGTGCAATCGATGACTACCACTTTGACATTGATTCTTCTCTTCTTCAAAGACGTTGACTACCTTTTTGATTCGACAAAAGGGGGAGAAGTAATTGTAAACGAGTAACTTATACATTTTAATATGCGTTGCGATTTACATGTTTGCCATCATCAAAAAGGGGGAGATTGTTAGTGCAAACATTACGATGTTTTGTCGATATAATCTCTTTGTGTTTTGTTGATGACAAACGTATAACTTGCAATACATTATGTAAAATGTTAAGGTTCTCGTAAACACTCAAGAATACATTTGTATACTTCTCTCGACACCTCCACGATCGCATTCGGCATGAATTACTCAAGGTATGAATAAACATGTCATTAACCTAACTATGTGATCGAGGATTAATATTTTCTTAAAACTCATATTTAATCAAATGTGACAAAAGATTTTAATAAACTTTAGTTTTAAGAAAATGTTTTATTAAAAAGAAAATGGAAATTTGAATTTAGAATATTCCAAAGAATATTCTATAAGGTATATTCCAAAAAATATTCTTTAATTTGAATTTGGCATATTCCAAATGCCAAAGGAATATCCTTTGAGGGTATAAATGGTATTTCCCCACTAATGGACAAAAATGCACGGTCTCCAAGCCGGAGGTTCCTTACAGGAACCCGTGATTCATTATTGATAAGGAACCGCGGGGGTATTTAGGGAACCGCGGGTCTTTATAGCCGCTGCATTGTTGTCCTATAAATAGTGGATCATTTCCAGCTTTTCTTTCAACCCTTTTTGCATAGTTTCTTCACAAAAAAATCTTTAAACTATTTGATTAGTTAGTTTAGATTAATCTTGTTTAAGATGTGATTCTCTCCTTCAATCCTTCATCCTCTCAAGTGCAAAGAGAAGAACACTTTCATTACCATGAAGTGTTGGGTTCATAAAATAATGAAGATCTCTCCTTCTAGATCAAGTCATTGTTTTCCTATAATGTAAACATGAAGGTCCAAGTGATGTGTATACTTGGACTTGATGTATGTATAGAAGATCCAAGTGTTGGGTTCACTTGGATGTGTTTGTAAGGGTAGTAGATCCAAGAGATGGGTATCCTTGGATTAGGTGTTAGTTGTGTAGATCCAAATTTGTTAATACTTGGTGTAGAAACTAGAAGGGGGGGTTGAATAGTTTCTAGTTACTTTTTCAAAAACATTTCGCATAACTCACTATGCGCGGTTCTTTAAACATGTTTGCGGTTCGTTATCACTAAAGAACCGCGTGTCCCTTTAAGGAACTGCCGACAGTGAACTAGGCTATTTATTACATGTTGATCTTAAACAATCCTTGGTATCACATTCTCGATCAAGCTTAACTAGATAATGAGATGTGTTTGATTGAAAGATATATACTACAAGTAAGAAAACACACAAGCACATCAAATCAAGAGTACATCAAGCAATAGTCTAAACACTAAGCACACACGTACTAAGCATAAGCTTTTCCGTAACTAGGATGTTTAGACTAAGTGATGTACACTTGACCATAATATAAACATGAAGTGCACACGTACTAAGCCATAGCTTTTCCGCAACTTAGATGTTTAGATTATGATATGCACACAACACACAACAACATATAAATGCATCAGTAAGAGTAAAGACATAAATGTAAAGGAAAGTACCGACACGATGATTTATGGTGGTTCGGTCACGAAGCTCCTCTTTTCCCAACTCCACTCCTCGAGTACACCTTACTCGAGAGTTACTTCACTAGTCAACAAACTCCTTAAGGTGGAGAAACCATACACAACGTCGCTTATCCAATTTCCGACTCTAAGCTAAAAGTCGAGTCCTAATCTTAGGTAGGACCAATCTACACAAGTTCGTCTACTTCACCATTTTCCGACACAAGGCTATATGTCGAGTCCCAATCTTAGGTAGGACCAATCTACACTCATCTACACTGATCTTCACACTAGTTATGTTTTATGGCCCAACATAACAAACCTTGTGTTTTATGGCCTAAACACATAAACCATATAGATCTAAGCACACAACAATTAGATCTATGACTCTAACACTATATCCAAGTATTAACAAACTTGGATCTACACAACTAACACCTAATCAAAGGATACCCATTACTTGTATCTGCTACCCTTACAAACACATCCAAGTGAACCCAACACTTGGATCTTCTACATATACATAGTAGGAAAACAATGACTTGATCTAGAAGGAGAGATCTTCATTATGTTATAAACCCAAAACATCATGGTAATGAAAGTGTTCTTCTCTTTGCACTTGAGAGGATGAGAGGATTGAAGGAGGGAATCGCATCTTAAACAAGATTAATCTAAACTAACTAATCAAGGAGTTTAACGATGTTTTTAAAGAAACTGTGCAAAAAGGGTTGAAAGAAAAGCTGGAAATGATTCACTATTTATAGGGCAAGAGTGAAACGGTCAAAAACACCCGCGGTTCCTTATCAATAAGGAACCGCGGCCTGCGGTTCCTTATCAATAAAGAACCTCCTGCTTGGAGACCGTGCATTTTTGTCCTTCAGTGGGGATATGCCATCTGGGGTAGTTTATACCTTCAAAGGATATTCATTTGGCATATGGAATATGCCGAATTCGAATTAAAGAATATTCTTTGGAATATGCCTTAGGGAATATTCTTTGGAATATTCCAAATTCAAATTTTCATTTTCTTTTTAATAAAAAATTTTCTTAAAAATAAAGTTTATTAAAATCTTTTGTCACATTTGATTAAATGTGAGTTTTAAGAAAATATTAATCCTTGATCACTTAGTTAGGTTAATGACATGTGTATTCATACCTTGAGTGATTCATGCCGAATACGATCTTGGAGATGTCGAGAGAAGTATACAAATGTATTCTTGAGTGATTACGAGTACCTTAACATTTTATATAATGTATTTCAAATTATACGTTTGTCATCAACAAAACACAAAGAGATTATATCGACAAAACATCCTAATATTTGCACTAACAATCTCCCCCTTTTTGATGATGACAAACAAGTAAACCGTAACGCATATTAAAATGTATAAGTTACTCGTTTACACTTACTTCTCCCCTTTTTGTCGAATCAAAAAGGTAGTCAACGTCTTTGAAGAAGAGAAGTATCAACGTCTAGAGAGCACACATCCAAAGTGGTAATCATCGATAACACGTCATTTGAAGAAGAGAAGAATTGACGTTACGAGACCTTGCATCCGAAAGGTAGGCTTCATTTGTAAAAGAGGAGGATCAACTTCGAGAGAACATGCATCCAAAAAGCTAATCATCCATTGTGGTTGTCGGTTGAGAAGCGAGAATCCAAACCGTAGACCCATCATCTAAAGATATTGAGCTTGCGTCATCCTAGTGAAGTCTTCAATTAACATAGGTTAACCAAATCCATGCATAATAAAATGCTTATCTTCGAGATTCGAAAATTCATTACTTGCAAGAAGTTTGATGAATGAAATTTAAGTAAGTCAACGATCGCAAATGTAATGACTAGAAATCTTGCAAATGCTCCCCCTTGATATGAGCTCCCCCTTGCTTGAGGCACCAATGAAGCAAGGATAGTGACAAGCTACAAAGAAGGGTTAGAAAAGTCCTACAAAACAAAGTTAGTGGATAAGAGCATATATGTATAGCAATGTTACCCAAGCGGAATTAGGTTTAAACATCTTAAGTACAAAGAGAGGTACTCAAGAGAAAGCTAAAACAAACTTAACTGATAGAAGTGTAAAAAATTTGACAAGTTAAGAAAAATAAGAGGGCTATCTGATAGAAAAGAGAATCCAACTTATTTTGGTGACACCAAAAATATACATATATATATATATATATATATATATATATATATATATATATATATATATATATATATATATATATATATATATATATATATATATATATATATATATATATATATATATATATATATATATATATATATATATATATATATATATATATATAAAGAGGACTAATATAGAAAAGAGATGTCCAATTTATAAGAAAAATATTATCGAGAGAACATACTCCACTTTAATATATTGGCACGAATATCGAACTAAAAGAGAGTATGACAAAAACAATAAAACAATTCCGCATAGTCGAAAAGAGAGGAAGAATGACTATGAGGAAACGCGGAAACGAGGATGATAAACAAGTCGTTTGCACAAACAATGACGGGCATTTGAGAAAGAAGTGTGCACACAATGCTATCAATCGAAAGACAAGTCGAAGGAGAGGATCTTGACAAGATCAATTCACAATTGTTGGAATAGAGGTAGAGAAGAAACATCCATACCAATTGTAATAATAATATGTCAAAGGGTAAAAACTTAGCATTTTTGGAATCACCCAAGAAAATTCAAGATTTAACCAAAATCCTCTCAAAAGGTTAAAAACTTAGAATTGTTGGAATCACCCAATCCAATTGTAAATTTTAATCACAATCACTCTCAACAATTAGAAAGACAAAAAATCTCAACTCGAAGGCATTTTTGACCTTAAAAATAATTCTTTTAGAAAGCTCCAAAAGCTTTAAGTCGGGAATCAAGGTACAAAAATAAAGAAAAACCAAAAGCGAGGATAAATCGACGCTCAAGAAAAATACTAGATATAAGACATTATAGGCAAGGATGCTTATGAATGTCGACACCAAAAAGATGACTCAATGATACAGAGAAAGAGATCAAATAAGTCAAAGAATAGAAAAACTAAAATGGATGGTGTTTAGCATACGATAGACTACATGCTCAAAGTTTCGTAGCTCTTCTCAATCATTGTGAATATTCAAAGAACAATTACATGACGATGAAAGGGTGAGGCTCGACTAGACTTAGTTTAGAAAGGATAGAAGAGAGAGACTCAACTTAGAGAGGCATGATTAAAATAAATCGAGAAAGACTCAACAAGGAAGTTAAGGATAACTTCACAAAATAATTCAAGAATACTATACCTTATTAGGTGATAGTGAAGTCTTGAAAGAAAACGAGAGAAGAGACTCAAAAGAAAAGAAAAGAAGGAATCTTCAAGAAAACTCGTCAAAGATAGAGATAGACCAAAAACGAACAAAGGGACTCACTGGCCGTGGTTCGTTAAATAGGTCTGCGGTTCATTATCAATAATGAGCCGCTAGGTTATTTGAGGAACCGTGGACAGTGGGTGTCCATAAACGATTATTGACTCAAAAGAAATCACTTGGTCAAAAATTTTTAACATAAGATGCTAAATGGCTTAAAAGTCAATGCTTCATATATGACTTTTAACAATTTCACTTGCAAGTTAAAATTACTTGAATATTTCAAAAGAAATATTTAAGTTGCCAATCTTACTAGGAGAGAAATTAGATTTAAATCTAACATTCCTTGACAACCGAGTGAGAAAATAAAGAAGAAAAGAAGGATCACAAGAACAACTAGATCCAAGACCCAAAGACAAATCATGTTGAAAAACATGAAAAGGAATACAAGAAAATAAAGATCATACAAAGATGTATGAAACACAAGCCTAAAATTTAAGCATAATTTTAATCTTAGTTACACTAGAATTCTAAGATTTGCTTAAATTAGATGTCTTAGAAATCCACATGCATAAATGAAAGACAAGGTGGTGGCGGTATTGGTGGATAAGGCTTGGTGATAATCTTGTAATTCAACTCATCATAGATATAAGACATGACAAGATGTTGATATTGACAACAATGAAAATATGTTCCATGATTCATGACATAATCATGTGATGGAGTAAGAACACAAAAGGGAAGTGGTGAAAAAGAGAGTTTCCAAAATTAATTTTCTAAGAACGAGAAAATCTTAATTTGGTATGTTCTTTGGTGAGTTTGGATTGAAATAGAATTTAGAAAATAGTGGATAATGAAGGCTTTCATTTGTGAAAAATACATTTTGCTTTGGTGTGAAAGAGATTTCAAAATGCTCAGGGTTAAGAGGAGAAAGCACAAGATATTTTGGGAGTGACCAAAGGTTTGAAACAAGGATTCCAAAGGGTGATGGAACAATTGGGAAGTTTTAGAAAACCCGTGTTTAAAGGTATCTGCCCGCGGTTCCTTATTTCCACCGGCGGTTCCATATCGATATGGAGCCGCGGTCTCTATAAAGAACCGCCCATAGAGGGTTTGTTTTGGAGGATAAGGGAACTTTTCTAATTTGGAAAATCCTAATGTTCTAGTCTAACTTATCATAAAGTTATGTTAAAGAGCAATAAAAACTAGAACACACACAAAGGAAAAACACATAGGTTCAATTAGCACGTAGGAAGAAGGCTAATAAAAAACCTAATGGCTATAAAAGAAAAAGACTCCTAATGACATACAAAGTTAATCAAAGTAAACTATCATTAGTCATATTTAGGAAGAGCCATTTAGCCAATTTAGAAAATGTGTATGAGACTATAACTAGAGGTGCTCAATTAAGGCTAAGCACGACCGTTTTTACGAGTTATAAAATAACCCATCTTCCCACATAGAAGTAATTCAACCCGTTAGGTCAAATTAAGATTTTAGTGCATAAATTCTCTAGTAGTCATTCTCAAGTTAGACAAAATGTAATTCCTACATTTGTCTAATAAAGTGTAGCAAGGATGAAAGTGTATGATGACACAATGCACAGCCTAATGAGGGTAAAGAATGCACCATTGTAAATCTTGTCAAACAAGCCTAGTTAAGGTTATTTACCTTAGTAGAACTTGAGGCCAATCACTTTGAAGTGTATAAACAACGTTTACACAAAACAAAGGAACACTCTTGATTGGTCTTTCGGAGATGACACATTTACAAATTGCATTGCAATGTAAATTACTTGAGTATTTCGGATGAAATGTCCAAGTTGTCAAACCGACTCCATTGTGCATTATAATCAATTATTAAACAAAATATGTCTAATAATTTGAACAAGTAGTTTCAATATACCATCATCAACACAAGTGTGAGTTACAATCCGATGTATATTATAATAAGCCACATTTATTTTTCTACACTAAAAAACATGTCAATTAGATTCGATAATGATGCCAATCATAGTTTGAATAATGAATTGATATTTAATCGAAACCTTTCTTGATTACCACAAACACTCCTTTAAGAGAAAATAACTAAGATTTTCAAAGGGTTTTTCATGTTTATAGTGAGACATTAATCTACTTAAACTAATAACACAATGATCGAGTAAGACGACCCACATCAATAGATTGACAAGCTCCCAAAGCTTTCAAACCTAAAAGTGTTAAAGAACATGCTAAGGTGTACAAAATGTTTATGTAACAATTGTAAACCAGGAGATGTTAATCCTATATGCAATGCACACATAAGTAAACAACTAAGTAACACTACTACCAATAGTAATGATCACTTAAGAATGTCCAAAAACAAAAGAAGAAAGCACAAAAGCATTCGTCTTTGTTTTGAGTGTTAGATACACCAAAGTATACATAGCTTGATTTTATTTGAAAATAGTTTTCGACCCATTTCAAAATTTAATTAAGTTCAACACTTTATAAATATATGAATTTACAAAGATATATCAACAATAGATGTCCAACTTAATATAAAAGAGTAAAACATAAGTTTTATGACAAACCGAGACTCAATACTTTGGACAAAGTATAGAACTTAGAAAACATCCAAAATTTAAAATTTTAATAAAGGTTTGTAATCATTTTTAATAGAAAGTAAATTCAATTACGCTCAAAATGACGGGTGGCACGACTTCTACGGACTTACGGTTGATTTTATATGATTTTTCAAAGTTTGCAAAAATCTGTGTCGGACTGACTGCGGTTCCTTATTGATAAGGAACCTCGGGGAACAGATAAAGAACCGCGGTCCGTAGGCAAAAAATGAGTTTTTGGCCAAAATCATTTGGTAACATTTTGGAAGGACTTAGGACTCTAAAAATCATTTTTGACACATAGAACTCGTATTTTAGAGTTAATTATGACACAAAAGAATTTTATTCTTCCAAACATGAAAGGATTTAATTCAAGCTATTATACAAAGTTTATATAACACCAAAACTTGTACGAATAAGACAACAAAACACATTTCATAAGTAATCACTCTTCATGAACAATTTGATACAAAGATCGTCTATATTTTTAAAAACCGTTTTCATTAAAAAAAACCATTTGTTTTGAAAAAGAGAGCAAAGATCGATCCAAGCTTTAAAGTACAATATACTTCAAAGATATTGAATAACCACGCTCTGATACCAATTGTAGAAACTACAAGGGGGGGGGGGGGGGTTGAATAGATTCTAGTTACTTTTTCAAAACATTTCGCATAACTCACTGTGCGCGGTTCTTTAAACATGTTCGTGGCGTTGTCACTAAAGAACCGCGTGTCCCTTTAAGGAACCGTCGACAGTAAACTAGGCTATTTATTACATGTTGATCTTAAACAATCTTTGGTATAAAATTCTCGATCAAGCTTAACTAGATATGAGATGTGTTTGATTCAAAGATAAATACAATAAGTAAGAAAACATACAAGCACATCAAATCAAGAGTACATCAAACAATAGTCTAAACACTAAGCACACACGTACTAAGTATAAGCTTTTCCGCAACTAGGATGTTTAGACTAAGTGATGTACACTTGACCATAATCTAAACATGAAGCACACACGTACTAAGCCATAGCTTTTCTGCAACTTAGATGTTTAGATTATGATATGCACACAACACACAACAACATATAAATGCATCAATAAGAGTAAAGACATAAATGTAAAGGAAAGTACCGACATGATGATTTATAGTGGTTCGATCACGAAGCTCCTCTTCGCCCTACTCCACCCCTCGAGTACACCTTACTCGAGAGTTACTTCACTAGTCAACAAACTCCTTAAGGTGGAGAAACCATACACAACGTCGCTTATCCAATTTCCGACTCTAAGCTAAAAGTAGAGTCCTAATCTTAGATAGGACCAATCTACACAAGTTCGCCTACTTCACAACTTCCCGACACAAGGCTATATGTCGAGTCCTAATCTTAGGTAGGACCAATCTACACCCATCTACACCAATCTTCACACTAGTTATGTTTTATGGCCCAACATAACAAACCTTGTGTTTTATGGCCTAAACACATAAACCATATAGATCTAAGCACACAACACTTAGATCTATGACTCTCACACTATATCCAAGTATTAACAAACTTGGATCTACACAACTAACACCTAATCCAAGGATACCCATCATTTGGGTACCCTTACAAACACATCCAAGTGAACCTAACACTTGGATCTTCTACATATACATAGTAGGAAAACAATGACTTGATCTAGAAGGAGAGATCTTCATCATGTTATGAACCCAACACTGCATGGTAATGAAAGTGTTCTTCTCTTTGCACTTGAGAGGATGAGAGGATTGAAGGAGAGAATCACATCTTAAACAAGATTAATCTAAACTAAATAATCAAGGAGTTTAAAGATGTTTTAAAGAAACTTTGCAAAAATGGTTGAAAGAAAAGCTGGAAATGATCCACTATTTATAGGGCAAGAGTGCAACGGTCAAAAACTCCCGCGGTTCCTTATCAATAAGGAACCTCCTGCTTGGAGACCGTGCATTTTTGTCCTTTAGTGGGGATATGCCATCTGGGGTAGTTTATACCTTCAAAGGATATTCCTTTGACATACGGAATATGCCAAATTCAAATTAAAGAATATTCTTTGGAATATGCCTTAGGGAATATATTCTTTGGAATATTCCAAATTCAAGTTTCCATTTTCTTTTTAATAAAACATTTTCTTAAAAATAAAGTTTATTAAATTCTATTGTCACATTTGACTAAATGTGAGTTTTAAGAAAATATTAATCCTTGATCACTTAGTTAGGTTAATGACATGTTTATTCATACATTGAGTGATTCATGCCGAATGCGACCTTGGAGATGTCGAGAGAAGTATACAAATGTATTCTTGAGTGATTACCTGATATAATGTCAATTATACGTTTGTCATCAACAAAACACAAAGAGATTATATCGACAAAACATCATAATGTTTGCACTAACACTTGGATATAGTGTTAGAGTCATAGATCTAAGAGGTGAGTACTTAGATCTATATGGTTTATGTGTTTAAGCCATAAAACACAAGGTTTGTTATGTTGGGCCATAAAACATAACTAGGGTGAAGAGTTGTGTAGTTGTGAAGAGTGGTGTAGTTGTGTAGTTGTGAAGAGTTGTGTAGTTGTGTAGATCCAAATTGGTGTGTCAATTTGGAAGTTGTGTAGATGGGTGTAGAGTGGTCCTACCTAAGATTAGGACTCGACATCTAGCCTTGTGTCAAAAATGGTGAAGTAGGCGACGTTGTGTAGATTGGTCCTACCTAAGATTAGGACTCGACTTTTAGCTTAGAGTCGGAAATTAGATAAGCGACGTTTTGTATGGTTTCTCCACCTTAAGGAGTTTGTTGACTAGTGAAGTAACTCTTGAGTAAGGTGTACTCGAGGAGTGGAGTAGGGCGAAAAGGAGCTTTGTGACCGAACCACTATAAATCATCGTGTCGGTACTTTCCTTTACATTTATGTCTTTACTTTTATTGATGCATTTGTTGTTGTGTGTTGTGTGCATCTCATAATCTAAGCATCAAAGTTGCGGAAAAGTTAAGGCTTAGTACGTGTGTGCTTCATGTTTAGATTATGGTCAAGTGTACATCACTTAGTCTAAACATCTTAGTTGCGGAAAAGCTTATGCTTAGTACGTGTGTGCTTAGTGTTTAGATTATTGCTTGATGTACTCTTGATTTGATGTGTTTGTATGTTTTCTTTCTTGTAGTATTTATCTTTCAATCAAACACATCTCATGTCTAGTCAAGCTTAATCGAGAATTTGATACCAATGATTGTTAAAGCTTAACATGTAATAAATAGCCTAGTTCACTGTCGGCGGTTCCTTAAAGGGACACGCGGTTCTTTCGTGATAAAGAACCGCGGACAGGTTTAAAGAACCGCGCACAGTGAGTTATGCGAAATGTTTTGAAAATGAACTAGAAACTATTCAACCCCCCCTTCTAGTTTCTACAGTATGGTACGTGTCCACGGTAAGATTAACGGTGTTCGCTACATTGTGTAGGATACCCTACATTCACTTAGTACAAGATTGAAGCCATCTAAACCCGGATAGCCTCCTATTCGGGCCGCTAGAGACTCATCCAAAATTTTGCATTAAAAAGTTAATGTCATCTGTGGGACCATACACTCACAACGACTCTCGAATACGAGCAAACCAATAGAGGACACACTTGGGGTTTCACCTGTCAAGAACACATGTGAAAGCAAACTCGACCAGGGGGAGATGAAGGCAACTCGACTAGTACTACTGTGATATGAGATTTAGCTGAGAGGCATTACGATGAAATTCTACCTATAATGGCATCAAAGATGCGTGCAGAAAAAAAGGAAGAGGCCAAACGACGACTTAACTTCGGCATCAGTTCTAAAAGTTATCAGACATGAGCATCATATCGATATTCTCGATCTGAATCTCATGATTAAGAAGGAAGAACCAGCGTTCACAAGTGATTACGGCTACGAGCCCATGATCCGTTGAGAAGCCCCAGGAATCATGATCGACCAGAGCGTCACATGAATCGTAGCCACAAGGAATGAGGGATCGATAATCGCTCATAAGGATCCAGGGAAAAACTCTCGTGGAAGAAAAAATGATCGAAACGTTTTCAAGAGACTAGGAAGTAAAGAAGGAAGTTGCACACCGGATTCGAATAGATCGGGGTCCATGCGAGAAAGGTCTTGAAAGCCTAGCCGTGGCCAGTCTCGTGAGAGAGATAGTTTGATCTCCGGAACCGGTCATCCCGCCAGAAGCGCTCCCGAATTTGAATATCGCCCCTCTCTCGAATATTCGAGAGTGGAAGCAACGAAGGATGTCACACCTCCAAATTTAACAGCAGCGGAAGTCTGGATTTGGGTTGCGACTTCATGGCGTGAAGAGGACTTGATGCGACAAAACGACCTCTACATGCCAAAACAACAATGCAGACTCCACATAATCCACATAGTAGCATACCTGAGAAAAACATTGCTAAAGTGTCAACACAAAGTTGGTGAGTTCCTAGTTTTGAGTTTAAGAAAACAATAAAAATCAGTTTAATGAACCACAAGATTCGTATCTACCTGTGACAATATAACACATACAAAGTCACATAGTTTATCTTTACTACTATCTAAGCTCATGACACCGATGCGTTAACGAGTCTAACAGACTTCGTGTATGCTTGTGAAGGTGACTAACCCACATCACCCATTGTATTCAAGTGAAACTGTATTTACTTGAACGGACTGATTCAAATTAAATAGGAGTAGGGATGAGCACTTTGACCCGAATCCCGATTCCGAACCCAAAACCGTACCGATTCCCGGTACCCGAATCCCGTTCGGTACGGGATCGGGACTACGAAATAAGGTGAAAGAAAATTCGAGACCACTAATTCGGGACGGGTTCGGGACGGTATCGGGAAATTCCCGAAAAAAGCGGGAAAAATCCCGATTTCCCGGTACCGGTACCGATACCCGTACCGGTACCGACACCCGAATCCCATTCGGTACGGGATCGGTACAAAACTTTTTAGATCGGGAAAAAATCGGGAGCACTAAATCGGGACGGGTTCGGGACGGGATCGGTCCCGAGCTCATCCCTAAATAGGAGTGTCAACTCCGATAGATCTATCCATAACATTCGCGTTCACTTCGCTGTAACTCAGCTAGGTGACTAACGGTTCATGATTCGTGGGCAGTTATCATTTGGGTTGTTTCAGGACTTAGATCAACTAGTAAAGAATAGTTCACTTGTGTTCACGCGTTATAAATCAAGCAATGTTCTCACCCCAAAAGATGATAAAACATTTAGAGAGAGGGGCTAGGAAACGCACCTTGCAGACGGAAAGTAGTTGCAGAAACATAGTAGAACTTTACTGATAACCTAAACCAGGTAACACATATTAACTATATGTTTGATGATTATGATATGCATGTATGAACCCGTTCCTTAGTTGGTGCTTCGGCTGGAATAATAATGACTTAAGTTTTTTTTAATATTTACGGCTATTAATCAATTTTATTTATTTAAAGTCGAGTTTTATCTTTTTAAACTAGGGTTTCATCAATTGAAACTATCTCATATATTTATATTAAGCATTATAAAATTATTGATAGGTTGATATGAATTCAAAGAAAATAAATTATTCGAGTTTTGAAGATAATATTATTACGATATAAGTAATATTTAAATCTTACAAGAGTACGAATATGAGAACCTAGTGTTTTACAATTAAAATCGTTTTCTTCATTATTTGGCGAGCTACTATAGCGTGTCACTTTCATTATACTAACATGATTCATGTTATTTATAAATTTAACATTTTATTGTGCTTACAACTTTTAGAACAATTTTAACATAATTAGGTTTTAGCGTAATTAGGTTTCCTACGATAACGTCATTTTCACGTCTAGTCATTAATGATCAAGTTTACATATTCTTAATTTAATAGGCGTCTTACATCACGTGTTAATAGTTGGTTTGTAAATAAAATGACCATTTAACATTTTTCATAATTTAAAAAGTGTCCAGCGTGCCTCCTTTAAGAGCTTGTAACTTATGCATACTTTAGAGTTATGACGCAAACAAAATTCCTGTGGATGGCCCACCTGGTAGGCTACGATAATGTTCTTTATGAGCTAGTCGTGATTTGAACTTTAACTGGGTCAAATTTAGCTTATAAAAACGTAGTTCCAGCCAGTTAACACTAGACAGCATGGTTTTTCAGAAACTTTAAAGACGTGTATTTTACAGCTCGTTAACTCTTAGGTAAAACGAATTACTGTTTTAGAAACTAGGCCAGGTGAATATTAATATTGTCTTTGAGAAATTTACCCATTCGGCCTCTAAGAGGCTCGAAATCATGTACAAACATGACTCGCCCGACCAAACAGTTTTCAGACTTATTTCACATCTTTGACAGATTTTAATGTTTTTATATAAATTTTCATTTTAAGTTTCCTGGTTTGTTATAACTCCGTTTTAAGTGATTCAAGAGGCTATAGAATCGTAATAATGTCTAGTATTTTATTGTATGATAGAAATTCATGGGGAGGTGTCTACCTCAGGAAACATGCAAGAGCTTTAATTTACCGAATAAGGCTTTTTAACGTCTTTTATTACTTACGAAATATTTCTAAACTCTAAGCACCATTAGGTCGGGTTTTATACTACACTAGAAGCTGTTTAATACTAATTAACACATTACTTACAATGGATTAGTGGTTCGAACATGAATAAGCCCTAGGATGCCCTAATTGTGTGTCTCGGCTAAATTCGAACTTCAAGGCTAGGGCCCGACTTCTTATGGCACTGAAACCTCAACGTCATGGTCACCTATGGGACTGGAAATATAGGTCTTATCTTATGGAGAATACATAAGCACTATGAAAACAACAAGCAAGGAAAACGAAGCTAGGGTTTCAAGAAAAACCCTAATTTACACCTTCTAAAGTTTCGTTTGAAAGCTTAATGATACATGTAATTCTTGGACGACCCATAAGGTTTATAAAGCAATATTTTGGTGATCCTTGAGTGTCCTAACAATAGCCTTAACGTTAGGTTTTTAGGGCTATGAAGACACGACTGTAATTCACGCAATATAAACAAGTAATTCTGAAACTAGGGTTTCGGTTTCAAGATTCTTCCAGGCTCGGCTTTATGGGGCTGTTGAAAAAGGTTATGGTGAGTGTTTAGGAGTTCTTGGGGAGTGGTAACAATGATGATGATGGTGGTTTATGGTGTTGCTTAGGTCATGGCAGAAAAACAAAAGGAAGCAAGGGTTTTGTTTAATTTTGGAACTTTTGGTGATGGCGATGATTAAAACTAGTTGCTTACCTTTATACTTCCCTTGAAACCAATCACCTAGTTCCAAAAATGCTGGGATATCTTGAGGAGTGGTTGAACAACAAAAACAGTAGCAAGAATGGGATAGAACAGAGATAAGAATTCAATTGTTGTGAGAGTTTTTAGGGATACCATCGTTGATTGTGGGGTTTAGGAAGGATATGGGTCGTTATATATTGTAAGGACCAAGAAATTTTGATTTTAGGAAAGTAAATAATTTTCTAGATAAGCTTTTAATTATTTCCTAGTTATCTAATTTAGTTTTTCTTATTGTGTAGCTTCTACAACCGTCCTAAGGGTTACTAAGGCCTAAACCCACCAAATATTTGTTAACTAATGATAATTATGGGATAACTTGGATTTACGAATAATTAGATGAGTTTAATTTGAGTTTATGGGCTTTTAAAATTAATTACGAGCTTATTTCTAGCCATTATATAATTTAATTAAGTTCATATAATTATGAAGTTTTTAAATTAATTTTATTAGTTTTAGTTGATAAAATTAATTTAGACATTTCGTGATAATTTTGACAATAAAACAATATTTTATAATTAAATAATAAATAAAATACGATTACCTTAATAAATTATTCGAAACCTTGAAAATAAATTAAAAGTGATAAATATATGATTTATATACTTTTTATAGTCCATCATATATTGTTTTAAAGAAATCGTGAGTTGAAGACGTTTAGATAACTTTTTATTATTCATTAACGGTGATTTCGAGAATTTACGTTAACTATTAAAAGAAACTATTATTGACGTTTATATGACCTATAAACTTAAAATAATTAATTTAACCTAAAACATATAAAACACATAAGCTCTTAGTTGGATGGCCTCCAGTTAGAGTAAATCACGGTTTTTATATAACACAGTAATTATTTTCCACTTTTCAGTAATTAAACATGTAACATATAAATTTCTATATAACCAATATAATCATATAGTTCGTAGTATGTATTATTAGTGATAATATCATTTGTTAGTTTTTAGATATCTTCCTGTTTATGATTTACAGTGTTTTATTGAAGAAAATAAAAATTTGTAGCGATAATTATCTTATTCTTTGGATTAAATAGTTCAAATTTACGGGTTGTCACAAATGAGGACACTGGAGGTCTATGCCAAAGAGGCAAAAACCCAATCATGAAAGCGAAGACTTATCACACCCCTAGAGACGCAAAGTAATGGGTCCATTTAAGACTAGGATTTGTACATTTAAGGATCCGAAGAAAACAAGAATGTCATCCCATGTCAAAACTTATGACGGAATGGGTGATCCAGTGGAAAAGATAATTGGCAATAAGTATTGTAACTTCCACAGATAAAAG
The DNA here is from genome assembly GCA_025667525.1 of Glebionis coronaria. Taxonomy (NCBI): domain Eukaryota; kingdom Viridiplantae; phylum Streptophyta; class Magnoliopsida; order Asterales; family Asteraceae; genus Glebionis; species Glebionis coronaria. Next base: position 123,462,043 of record CM046877.1, on the reverse strand, counting down.
GAGCGTGACACGGGCAAGTGCATACAACTGAAAAAGCAAATCGAAAACCGTTATTAATTCTAACTGGAGGCATCCAACTAAAAGCTTATGTGTTTTATTTGTGTTACGTGCAATGAAATATTTTGAGTTTATAAGTCATATAAACATCAATAATAATTTATTTTAATAGTTAACGTAAACTATCGAATTTGCTATTAATTAATAATAAAAACTTATCCTAACGCTTTCAACTCGCGGTGTCTTCAAAATAATATATGACGGATTATTAAAAGTTTATAAATCTTGTATTTGTCACTTTAAATTTAATTTCAAATTTTTACGTAATTTATCGAGGTAATCGTATTTTATCTATTATTTAATTATTAAAAACGTCTAAATTAATTTTATCAACTTTAAACTAATCAAAAATAATTTGTAAAAGCCTAATTAAATTAATAAACAAAAATAAATTATCCCGTAACTAGTTTTAAAAGCCTATAAACCTAAATTAAACCGAACTAAAAAAACCTAAATCCAAATGAAGGCCCTAATGACCCATGATTAGTAAAATTCGCCTAGTATTATGTCCATACAAACCTTAGGCCAATTATTTGCAAGATAACACATTAGGAATAGTATAACTCTAATACATTATACTTACTTACCAAAATAAAAATCCTAGATATCCTGATACAATTATAAGTCGACCCATATCTTCACATTATTTTCTAACGAGCCAACATAATCCCTAAACGTCCTCAAGAAAGCCAATTCCCATTATCACTTTACTGTTTCATCTATTTTCTTCTATATTCTTGAATTCAAGTCCTGAGTTGTGATTCCCAAGCATGATTAAGGTCGTATAGGTAAGGGATATGTGGATTTATAAAGAGGCACCACTAGCATTGAGTTTCTCCATCATCTAAACCTCTAAACCAAACTGATTCCCTGGTTGTTCTTTGTTTCTGCCGCGGCCAAGACACCATCACAAACCACCATTACCACCACTTCTACTACTCATAAGAACCTATAAAAACAATACTATAACCCTTAATAAACATCCATAGAGTTTAAGCCGTGAAGGACCTTGAAACCGAAACCCTAGTTTCGGAATACTTGTTCTTGCCGCTTGAGTTGCAGCCGGGTCTCCACATACCAAAAACCTTACGTTAAGGTTGTTCTTATGACACCAAATGATCACCAAACTACTGCTCTAGAACCTATAGGGGTCGTCCAAGAAGTGCAAGTTTTGATGAGCTTTCAAACTGTATCCTAGAAGACGAATTGCGGTTTTGGTACCGAAACCCTAGTTTGGTATTTATTGACTTTTGGTTTACTTGTGTTGGAATTCCTTCCAGTCCAAGTGTTGTCGTTTCTAGTTGTTCAAGTGATCACAAGGCGAGGACTTGAGTATTAAATCGTTCGGGTTTGAATTCGTTTGATTTCACAAGAAGCCAAAGCCCATTTAAGGTTTTCTAGGGCTTAATTTCATTCAATCACCAATCCATGGTAAGTAGGGTGTCATTTAGTTTTACAAAGATCCTAGTGTATTTTAAAACTCCACCTAGTAATGCTTAGAGTTGAAAAATAACACATAATAGGCTGAATGGTTGAAAACAATCCATGACGGGGCATGCGGTCAAAATTGTGCCCCTTGGTTTTGAACTGAATTTTCATGTTTCATAATGTCATATGTTTCTAGTAATTATATAAACTAGTTAAAATCAGTAGGTAATCTAAGTAGGTCATGAAAAATTCATAGCCGAAACCATTATTAATAAAATGAGTTAAAAACGCATAGTCACGGATTTTACTACAAAGAAACAAAAGAATTTATAAAATCAGAGACTAATGGAATTTATAAGAAAATGTAGGTTCACAAATGATTTTTGAAACATTTAAAAATGTTTAAAGGTGACATAGATATTAATGTACTAAAATCGTTAATTTATGTGAAAACCGAGTAATCATGTGTAGTGTAAAATGCCTAATTGAAAACCGACCCTTTTAACTTAGACCAGTATATTAGTGCCCTATTTTAACATAATTTATATTTTATAATATTTCTAATTCCACTTGAACCAGGTAAAAAGACCTAAAACTGAATTACTTGTCACGCACTTACTTTTATGATTTTATGTGAAATTAATAAAATCGTATGCATGTAAAATGGTAAAATTTAGAACACTTATAAATGTCACTAATGTGAATCACTTAATGAAATAAGAAGATCATAATATGTGTTAATATATGTAAGAATAATCATGGAATAATGACTAAAAACGAATTTATTATTAATAAACGAATACTACACATATAAATGACGTTTTTATGAAAACTTAATTATCTTTTATAACTCGTGAAATTGTTAAATGAAATTACATGTTAAACTAGTAAATTTGACATCTCATATTATTTAGCAATAATGACATGCTTTTATAATATATAAAATGATTAAAAAATGAAAATGAAAGTTGAAACCGTAAAACTCGAGTTTTTAGTATTTGAAATCTATGTAAACTGAACTATTAATTTATTATCAAAATTTGATAAATGTAGACTAATTTTACTTAAGTTCATATCAACCAATACATGATTTTAGAATGCATAACATGAATATATAAAATGATAATAGTTTATGAAACGGTAGTTTAAAGGGATGAAACCCGACCATAAAGAACTACAATTGATTAATAGCCGAAAGCGTTTTATAAAACTTTAGTCATTATTATTCTAACCTAAGACCAACTAAGAAAGGGTTTATACATGTACATTATATTCATATTACACGTGCTTAAAAAATGAACATTATTCTTATTAAGTTACCGCAAGGTGAGTTTATAGCCCCCTCTTGCTACTTGTTTTATCATCTTTTGGGGTGAGAACGTTGTTTAATTTTAACGCATGAACGCAAGTACATGAAAGGATTTACGTAGCTAGGTTATAGCCAAGTAAGCGCGAATGTTATGGATAGATTTATCAGAGTTGAGACTACTGTTTACTTGGAGCTAGCATGAGTTCAAGTGAATACAGTTTCATTTGAGAAAAACAATGGGTGACTTGGGTTAGTCACCTACTAATGCACACAAAGTCGGTTAGACTCGTTAATAATTTGGTATCATGAGCCTAGATAATAGTAAATGTATTTTGTGAATTATAGGGTTACTATGTTCACAAAATCAAAAAATCTTGTGGTTCTTTTTTGTACTTAAACAAACAAACCTATGAACTCACCAATTTTATGTTGATACTTTAGCAATGTTTTTCTCAGGTATGCTACTATGTGGATTATGTGGAGTCTTCATCGTTGTTTTGGCATGTAGAAGTAGTTCTCTCGGATCAAGTGTTATTCACGTCATGAAGTCGCAACCCCATATCCAGTCTTCCGCTGTAGTGAAATTTGGGGGTGTTACATGGAACCTTCCAATAAAGTACGAGGGATGGAATAGCTTTGAAAGCAGGAATATCTTCCAAAACTCTGGTCTTTGCTTCTATGACCGTACTTGTGGCAGAGACGGGCGTAGACACTTGTATCTCTGCCAATGGATCAACCATCATCTCTTGATCATGCCTACGAATATTTCAAGAAGTATTTTGTTAAATAAAACCGTACTCATATGTACGACAATATAATAAGCATATTTAAAGTATCAAGTACTTACGGACTCGAAGCAACGATAAGATCTGGTTGTGGCTTTGCAAATGATAATGGATTCGGGCCAACAGTACCCGTGGAAGTGGTTGACAAAGTAGGTGTTGGAGTGACAAGCACACGTATCTCAACGGTCAAATTGGTTCCTGCAGAGGCATTCTCTATGTAGCAATTCGGTCGATTTGACGGGATGGATTGTCTTTCCTCAAGATTTTCGGGAGAGCGTTGGCCATAGATATTTCTACCTTTCTCTTTTTAGACCCATATATTTTATCTTGTTCGAAAACTTGTTTACAAGGGCATCCTCGACCGACTCTACTGTATTAGAGGTAGCCTGAGACGCACCCGTGTCCTCGACATCATAAGGGGCATCTTGATCACCAGCAGGTGTTGAGTTTGCAGTGTCACCGGCTTCCAAGTGCAGGTTTTCCCATATTCGTTAGCAAAGTCAAGGGGGGCCTCTTCAAGATGGAGGTTACATCCGATGACTCTATAGCAGGGGTTACGACTTCCATGACAATGGTAACATCTAAAGTAGCTGCCAGCAATCATTTGGACCTCGGGAACGGGACCCAGTGGGTACCTTCTTGGGGTCATCAGTACTGATTAGACCGAATAGATTCATTTATTCATAATAACAACCAAATGTTGGTCATACTACGGTCATATTTATATAAGCATAGAATAAATTGTAAACAAACATCCAACTTGGTCATTGGCATCAAGAAAGTAAGATATTCCTCATCTCCTAAGAAATAGTTGTGGCTTATGCCTCTGAGTCATAGAAAGAGTTAGGGGTATTTATGGAAAAGGGTGCGGTGTTTGTCCAATAACGTTACGTCATTGGCATTGTAAGTCCCTTTGTAGGGGGTGATCTTTTGGTGCGGAGTTACACCAATGTATGTGACCGGGGAATACCTTCGCGTCTATATAGAAAAAGCGGTCATTCCAGTTTTTTAAGTAATCAAGGGCTTTAACATAGCACTGGGGGGTGTTTTTCCTAAGACGTTTACTAATGGACACCAATCCATTGACCATGGATGGAACATTAAAGACCCTAAACAAATCTTTAGAATGGGTGATGTGGTGTATGAAACAATTGATTTCAAAATGGCTAATTTTGTACATGCCTATACAATGTGATTGCGAGAGATGCATACTGTAAAAGTTAAGAAGATCAAATAAAAATTTGGAGATGGGGATATGGTAGTTGGCGGTTTCGAAAATATTACATGACACACCAGTTTTCTCCTTTGAAAAACCAGTTATAGCATCAAGCGGACAAGGGAGTTGAGGATGAAGATCATCAGAAAAGTAGTATTCCGAGCAAAATTGCATAAGATACACATCACTTATTTTCGATATGGAGGAATTAATATTCACAACATCATTTTAAATAAGATTTCGAGAAAGACGTGATAATGGGGGGGGGGAATCGAGATGTGCATGTTGGGAATAAAATGACCAAGTACCTAGCCGCTGACATGTAAGAGTCTAGCTACTGACACGACTATTGTAGCCGATGACACGAAGCCACTGACAAGAAGAATCTTAGCCATTGAAATATTGCATGAGCTGTTAAGATCAACACATTTTATTTAAATTAGGAAGACAAGGACTAAATCTGCCAATGATGAATTCTTCAAGCTAGTGGACAAAATATGAAGATAAGAATTCAGAATATATTCTTAATTTTTAAAAGATTTAGTAAATAAGTTATTTTCTATGCTTATCTTGTATATCTTCCTAAAATAGTTGATTCTAGCTTTTTGTACAAGGCTCTTTAGTGTATAAAAGGAGGCCTTAGGGTTAGACATAAGATATACTTTTTCACATACTTTTCATACACTTTCTGTTCATCTTTGATATATCAATTGATTGAAAGTTTGATAATCACCTTGTTATTTTGTTATTTCTTCTAAGTATTAGTTTCCCAATAATACTTAGATTATCGAATACATAAAGTTTCTCTACGTATTACTCTTGATTTATCTCGATAATTGATGAGACTGTAATTATACATAGTCTCATCGTCTAAATCGGGCTTAAAACGCTTAAAATATCATCAAAATACCCCAAAATGTGCTTGTGTTTATTCATTGTGTATTTCAGGTACGGATATCATGAAATCAACAAAAGATCACAAGAATGAAGCAAAAACGAACACGGGAAACGAAGCCGCACAAAGAACCGGACCCGAATCATGATTTTCCAATTAAGTCCTTGAAGTTTTGAAGATTGTCAACATTGGTCCCTCATTTTTGAAGATTTGGCAAGAAAAGTCCTTGGAGAATTCATTTGAACAAGTTTAATCCTTGAAGTTTGAAGACATGTCAAAGAAAGCCCTTGAAGAATGCTCATTTTTGCATTTATAGTCCTTTTAACAAGTTTGAAAACTTGTTGCGCCAAGTTTGACAAGTCAGCCAAAGTTATTAACAAAGGAATTGGACTTTTTGGCTATTTAATACAAAGTGCAAAGACAAAGGAAAGTGAGGGACTACTTTTGCCCAGACATACAAACTTCCCCCACCACTCATAGCTGGACACATCACACTCCCCTGCCACCTCACCTTACAACTCAGCTATCCACTTAACTTTCTAAATTATATATTATTTGGTTTAAACCGATTATAATATAATTTTGGATGGAGGGAAACACGTTTAAACCCCCCCCCCCCCCCCCCCTAATCAGATCAAAGAGGCCACTATTCCCCATTCATCCCCAAATCAACCCAAAATTATATCTCCTTAATTAAGATGAATTAAGATAATTATTGATGCAGATCTTTGATTAATGTCACACCCCACCATGGCGGAACATTGGGCGCGACGTATGGATATCATCACAACATGGCGTGTCTATAGAGACAACTATATGAAATAAGAAATGTCATAAAAATGGTGACACGAAGGTCATGACAATATCTCAACGAATGCAAGGGGTCTAGGTAAGTAAGTAACAGTCCTACTTCTTACCCAAGACAACAAATAACATACCAACAAACAAATGTGTGCCACAGTATCACTTATTAAAAGAACAATCAAATAAAACTAAGAAGGAAACGGGGATTCTCCTTCTACATGCAATCCTATGCTTCTCCCATCCTAGCCACTTATTTTCTCATGCTTAACCATAGTATCACCTGAAAGAGACACTAAAACACGTCAACATAAAGTTGGTGAGAGTCATAGGTTTAGACTCCAACGCTAAATCAGTTACAAGCTGTGAATAACAATCATCAACAAAAGAACATATGGACAATGTGTTACAATTATGTATTAACAATTAGCAATCAAGACCAATCATACCAAACCAATCCAAGGCTCCTACCTTGCCAAACAACATCATGGTACCTTAGATGATCACCCTATGTACCTATCCCAAGGCCACTACCTTGGCAAACCACAAGGCCACTACCTTGTTAAACCACAAGGCCACTACCTTGTCAAACCACAAGGCCACTACCTTGTCAAACCACAATAACATATCAAAAATCGCATAGCAGTTAATCACATAAGTGTACACACAAGTCCATCACAACCATAAAACATTCACAGCAACAATTTAGAAACAACTCAACACAGTGTCTCTTCCATCCCATCTGGAAGTCAAAAACAAAAATAAACATGGGACTATGAACACTCACCTGATAGCTCCTTCACACGTCCTTGCACTAGCAACAAGCTAACAAACCAAAAACACGAAATCAATAAACGAACCAATCACTAAGATGGCTCATTAACCTATGATGGACTTCTAGCATATTCTCACATATATACCTCATTAATAAGCTATAATTACCCCAATACCCTTCCTTAACAAATCCTTAACTTGGTTAAGTTTAATAACTAACCCGTTCGTATTTTACCCAAAACAGTCCCAGTTTTAGGTCTCAAAACTTTAGGACAAACGCCCACTTAAACCTACCCATGGTTTCTGTAAAAGGAATATTCATACCTTTATATATGTTGGCTAACACCTCCCACTTTCCCTAACCCTAAAGCTACTGTTAAGGCCCCGATATATATATATATCTACTTTTGTCATTCCAGATTTCCTGATTTTAAACGTACTAAAAGTTTGTTACCATTAATGGGTCTTACCCTAAACCACCACCTTAGCCCAAGTGTAGATATTAACTACAATATATAAACCATCTCTCACGTTCGTGAGAAGATCCCAATGCAACCCTAAGTGCCCCAAACAACCCAAAACTTAAAAGAAAACAGGCTGAATTCAAAACTGTTTTGACCTCTGACGGTTGTAACCTGTTTTTGACCCACTTCCCGACCTTCAATTTAGTTCTCGTTTCTTGCATTGGAAAGCCACTTCAAATAGCTTTCCAGGGGTACTTGGATCGTTAAATAAGAGTTTATAGAACTCCCGATATGATCAAAACAATTGACTCAAAATCTGCCCAGTTTTTAAAAACGGGTTTAACAAAATCAACCTCATTAATTAACCCTAATCCCTCTAATTACAAGCCCTAATTTATTTAATCATTAAAATATGATTAATATACTGTTTTTAATTAAACCCTAATCTAATCCATCATATGATCATAGAAACATTAAAAACATTTAATATGAAAAGGGTTAAGAAGGTTTTACTTTTGAATTAATAGAAGATGAAGAAAACCTAATTTTTGAAGAACCCTAATTGGCCACCATTGATGAATTTTGGCTAGGAGATGTTATGGAGGTTAAAAATCTGATTGTTATGGTTATGAGTTGGGTTTGGTTAAGTCCTAAAGGCCCCCTAATCCCATTACAAGTCCATTAGGCCTGTTTTGGGCTTTTCCCTTCTTTCTTTCTTCTTTGGTGCGTCTAAACCGACCCAAACACCCCTAAATTCGTTTTTTTTTATTTTTATCATTTAATATTATGTTATTAATATTACTTTAATTTTCCTTAATTTATTTCAGCTCCTAAAGCCTCCAAAACCTCAAAACCGTAAAACTAGTCAAATTTACGCGTTTTACCGTAAAAGTCGTAAAATATACACTTTTATAAAAAATCTCAAATTTTGAAATATACTTTATATTTAAGTCCTAAATGACTTAAAACCATCCCGAAAAATATTCATATGACTAATTACCTCTTCCGAGACCTCCAAATGCTAAACCGTAAATCCTAAAAAAATACACTATTACTATAATACTTATACGTATACGTAACCACCAAAATATCACCATTTCATTTCATAGTCACTAATTGTGATCTCATGAACATGAATTAACCGTTCCTCGATTTACTTATGAGTACTCTATACTCATAAACGATAATCACACCAACCTCGTTCACACAAAATAAACACGTAAGCACAAAAATCAAGTAGTCACACATAAAATAACCTAAAAGTAAGACCAAGTGACGAACCTCAAAACCACGGTTGTCACATCACTCCCTCCTAATAGAATTCTCGTCCCGAGATTTACTCCTTAGGATCAACACACATACAACAAATCACACTAGGATACTTGTTCTAAATGAACTCCTCTCATTTCCACGTGAACTTTAGTTCAAGTTTCAAGATACCACATGTACAAACCAAAAATAATTAAACCCATTGCCAAACTCTTGACCTCACAGTCAATAAATCTCGCAAATGACTCTTCGATAAAACAAAGACTCTTATTAGCACAAAACCCGAATAACCGGACATGCAAATATGCATCCTCAAACAACATTTACCAACCCCAATACATGAAATGTATCATGTATACAACTCATTTCCCCCAGGTAATTCTATACCCATAATCTACTGGTCCGATCTTTCCAAAGATCATAAATGGACCTACAAAACTCTACATCAACTCTTCCTTTTTACCAAATCATACCACCCGTTACTATGGGTGAAACTTCATACATAACTCTGTCACTAACTCTAGTGGTTTCCTCCTTTATATATAGCATCCCTTGTTGCACTCATCCTTTCCACAAACATCACTACCACATTAGTAGCCTCTTTTACCATTTCTAGTCCACAATGGGGACATATCACCCTATCCTTTCACATAGTGCCTCAAATGGTATTTATCGACTTCTAGTATGATAACTATCGTTATATGAAAACTCAGACATCGCTAAAGAGTTTTCTAACTCCCTCTAAACCAATCACCCATGCCCTCAGTGTAACTCCTAAGATTGTACAAATATCTCACTTGTCTATCCTTTTCCCAGTTAGCTGGATATACTCATATCCAATCATTTTCATCAACTCCCTTCAGTCCGTACTCCAAACTACTTAAAAATTCCAATTTCCTTACAAAGTGACCTACGACGGTCTTTCATAGATCCATTAGTTCTTCCAACTTCCCAACTACGTGACTTCTCATTCCTCTGGAAATAGGTGATGAATTAGTCAGTCTATCGACTATCACCCAACTCTCATCGTACTTAATCGTCCAACGCATTATGTATCCCTTCCACCAACTTCGTCCTTACATCGCCCCTTTCTAAGCTACTCCTATCTATGTAGGAAGTATAGTCTACGTCCTTTTCTCCATATGATTGTCCAAGCCACGCAACATACATGTTGACGCGTTCTCTGCTTTAGACAACTCAACTCGTGCAACCTACATCTTTCATCCAAGCCGCCCTAATACGTCATCCCTATAGTTCAAGTTCGTCTTAGCTTCACTTCATTCTTCTTATTCCATGTCTCATCAACCATGCTTTCCTTTCCCAGATGGTACCTGGCCTTGCAATTTTCTTCCATCAATTAACTCCACCCATCACCTTTGCCAAATGTTCAATCAAGATGATTAAATATGTGTTGGAGATGTTCATGATCCGTATAGATCATTCTCCACGTCTCGTACACCAAATGCCTCTAGCATTCTAGGGAGATATAACAATCCAGCTCCACTAACTAAGTCTTATCTAGTTCTTCCAAGTCTTCAGTTCTGCAACGTATAAGCAATCGCCTTTCTTTGTCGTTCTTGTACACATCCAAATCCTTGCTCCACGTGTCGTCATGCTTCGCGAATTCATCCAGTCCTTCCGATAATGCCAAGATCTGCTCATCATTGAATCCACCTCTTCAGCCTCCAAAATGCTTCCTCGTCCTTCTTCACTTTGCCCCTTGCTAGTTCCACGATATGCCATCATCTCTGACTACTAGTCCTGGCCAACTTAATCCTAAAACTCACACTTGAAAATCTCACGTTTAACTCCACTCCAAAACCGACACATAATTCGCCTCACTCCCCTTCTTAGATTTGAGTAGATCAAGATGCTGTCGATACTCCCAATGACAACTCGTTTACATACGTTCATGCACACTCGGTTCATTGACTCCATGAGAACCGCTAGTGCTTTGGCGAAGCCAAATGCATAACCGTAAACCCAAAGCGTTCATACAACATCCTTAGCAATTTCAACTATGTCCTCCTCACACCCTCTCTTAGCGGCAATACGAATAAATTTCTTGCAATTTCTAACAGCTTTTGTTTTTAAATCACTACATCAACGATTTGCCTTGGAAAGGCACTAAATACAACTTTTCTCACCTCTCCTACTTGCTCTATTCATGGTTCTACCTCAAAGTAATAGGCAAACCTACTAATTTTCAGGAAATTTTCAGAAAGCATACATGCCTTACGAACAATATCCCCTCCCAACACTCTCTATGGCGCGTTACTTGTACCAATAACCATACATTCTGCAAACCTCTATTCATCTCCCTTGACACTCCTAAGAGACCTCATGACCACATTAGTTCGTCTACGAACTTCTTTCCTCCCCACTAAGGGCATTCCGACCGTTCTCTCATGGTCACCTACTTAAGCGTGTAGGCGCGACCTAGTCTTTCATACGATTACTTCAACGCTCCCGAACAATACGTAACCAAAACTACATCCTGAATCCACCAGATACGATCAACGAATCAAACCCACGGATAACTAATGACATTTCACGTGCACCAGTTAAAACAAGTCAAAACCACGAGACTCAAAAGAAAACTCAAACCCAGTACGTGTATCAATTCAAAATGACCCATGACAACGAAAAATAATCCAAGAAACACCCAATGGCAACCATACATATTACGCCCCGCGACAAGTTATTTAAACCGTGCAAAAGATCGACTTTTCCAAAAGAATATATATCTTTTTTTTTATTTACTATTACCTCCCACATCCATGTGACTCAAACAATCTACAAACAACCCTCTTGACGAACTCAAAACTCAACTCAAAAACAAGGTATCCCGTGCATCCCATATAAAAAAAACTACTATTCAAACTCAACCTCTAACCCGATACTTGCACAATAATTTCGGCCAAGATACTAACCTCCCATGACTATACATTCTGAATATTTGAAAAGTACGTTCCGAGTACATAATTTTTGGCTTTTGAATCACTCAAAAAGCTCTAAAAACGAACAAGTTATGACCAAATCAGTTTTATACTAGTTGTTTTAAAAAAAACTAAAGAATAAACTCAATGATTAATGTAATCCTTTTAAATGACAGATATAATTGTATGTGTAACCTTTATAAACTCAATTTAACCTTGTATTAATAATTATAAATGACGTGAATCGGCTAAACCCAATTATATAAACTATGTAAGTAGAAAGAAATTTTACTTCACTTTATTTTAAAGAAAGTCCTTTAGAATTTGAAATATATAAGTGTTGATTAAAAAGAAATCTTATGTTACATCTTGTTTCAAACACGACTCCAACACCTTACCCTTATTTTACCGAACACAACCAACCATCTAACTCGATATATACCGACCAAAAGAAATGCAAGACCCAACACAAAAGATTTCATTATCACAAAAGAAATCCCAAGTTATTTCAATAGACTTGAAACCAAAAACACCATTTTAAAACGTACACGTGAAATACGAAACTCAAAGAATACGCTACAAGACACACTTCAAAAGATTCAAAACGTCGTTGGAACTCCAACAAACTCCAGCACCATAAAACACGACAAACACAAGGTACGTTCAAGTTATAATAACTAGTGAACGACCATATACCATAACCTAACACGTAGTAGTATATATACATCCACATATATATACCTATCGAATCTCCCAAACATACCCGTTATCATACATGTCAAGTCAATCAATTGCTTTATACGCTCGTTTTTCCATACGAGTAATCACCATCTCACCGTGCCACAACAAAACATAAAGCCCACCTCCAAAACCAAACCATATCGTGTGACCCCATAATCACACAACACAACTATAATCCAAAACATATAAGACAAAAAGAACAATAGCCATATCATAGGCAGCCATTACATAAACTCATATATAATACGTATACCCAAATTCTACATCTCACCATATACAAGCATGTACTAACCCTCTTTCATGCAATCATACTTGAGAACCCATTGAAGTTGTGGTACTTGTATAACTATGTTGGCCACCATACTTATACAATTACCCTTTCCCCAATGCACTCCCTCTTATGATGACACTTATAAGAATCAATACAACATATAACACATAAATCCATCTACTCACATAAGCTCATAACCACATAAACAATAAGGTCAAAAACTCCATCTATTAAAATAACATAGTAATACTCTAGGAATACAAAAATCCATAGTCTAGCTAAAACAGCATAGACTAAATCCAAAACGAAAACATAATCAGTTATAAGTCATGTCGCCCGTAAGAGTGGAAACAGCTTAAAATCCTTCCTACCCGTGTACTCCTAGTAGCTCGAACCACCACACGATTCTTAGGGAACATGACTTAAACATCAAAAGAAAAGTAACATACCTCAGGTATGTAAAATAACTCGATAAAAGATAGAAACTACCTTGTACTAAATTATGTACTATAATGTACAATTGAAGCAAAATACAACAGTGACTAGCGTGGACGATTATGGTTCAACCCGCACTAGTCATAAACCCGAAAAGAAAATAACATGTGACTAAGTATGAACATACTACGGTTCAATTCATACTAGTCAAAACATCGCAATAAATAACATCCAAACACATCAATTATAATAAATGCACACATACTCCTATGACGCCTATATGCAGGGACCCTTAAGCTATAGACTAGGCTACGCGACTAGGCAACCTAATTCTCTATAACCATTGTCTCTAATACCATTCTGTCACACCCCACCATGGCGGAACATGGGGCGCGACGTATGGATATCATCACAACATGACGTGTCTATAGAGACAACTATATGAAATAAGAAATGTCATAAAAATGGTGACACGAAGGTCATGACAATATCTCAACGAATGCAAGGGGTCTAGGTAAGTAAGTAACAGTCCTACTTCTTACCCAAGACAACAAATAACATACCAACAAACAAATGTGTGCCACAGTATCACTTATTAAAAGAACAATCAAATAAAACTAAGAAGGAAACGGGGATTCTCCTTCTACATGCAATCCTATGCTTCTCCCATCCTAGCCACTTATTTTCTCATGCTTAACCATAGTATCACCTGAAAGAGACACTAAAACACGTCAACATAAAGTTGGTGAGAGTCATAGGTTTAGACTCCAACGCTAAATCAGTTACAAGCTATGAATAACAATCATCAACAAAAGAACATATGGACAATGTGTTACAATTATGTATTAACAACTATCAATCAAGACCAATCATACCAAACCAATCCAAGGCTCCTACCTTGCCAAACAACATCATGGTACCTTAGATGATCACCCTATGTACATATCCCAAGGCCACTACCTTGACAAACCACAAGGCCACTACCTTGTCAAACCACAAGGCCACTACCTTGTCAAACCACAAGGCCACTACCTTGTCAAACCACAATAACATATCAAAAATCGCATAGCAGTTAATCACATAAGTGTACACACAAGTCCATCACAACCATAAAACATTTACAGCAACAATTTAGAAACAACTCAACACAGTGTCTCTTCCATCCCATCTGGAAGTCAAAAACAAAAATAAACATGGGACTATGAACACTCACCTCATAGCTCCTTCACACGTCCTTGCACTAGCAACAAGCTAACAAACCAAAAACACGAAATCAATAAACGAACCAATCACTAAGATGGCTCATTAACCTATGATGGACTTCTAGCATATTCTCACATATATACCTCATTAATAAGCTCTAATTACCCCAATACCCTTCCTTAACAAGTCATTAACTTGGTTAAGTTTAATAACTAACCCGTTCGTATTTTACCCAAAACAGTCCCAGTTTTAGGTCTCAAAACTTTAGGACAAACGCCCACTTAAACCTACCCATGGTTTCTGTAAAAGGAATATTCATACCTTTATATATGTTGGCTAACACCTCCCACTTTCCCTAACCCTAAAGCTACTGTTAAGGCCCCGATATATATATATCTACTTTTGTCATTCCAGATTTCCTGATTTTAAACGTACTAAAAGTTTGTTACCATTAATGGGTCTTACCCTAAACCACCACCTTAGACCAAGTGCAGATATTAACTACAATATATAAACCATCTCTCACGTTCGTAAGAAGATCCCAATGCAACCCTAAGTGCCCCAAACAACCCAAAACTTAAAAAGAAAACAGGCTGAATTCAAAACTGTTTTGACCTCCGACGGTTGTAACCTGTTTTTGACCCACTTCCCGACCTTCAATTTAGTTCTCGTTTCTTGCATTGGAAAGCCACTTCAAATAGATTTCCAGGGGTACTTGGATCGTTAAATAAGAGTTTATAGAACTCCCGATATGATCAAAACAATTGACTCAAAATCTGCCCAGTTTTTAAAAACGGGTTTAACAAAATCAACCTCATTAATTAACCCTAATCCCTCTAATTACAAGCCCTAATTTATTTAATCATTAAAATATGATTAATATACTGTTTTTAATTAAACCCTAATCTAATCCATCATATGATTATAGAAACATTAAAAACATTTAATATGAAAAGGGTTAAGAAGGTTTTACCTTTGAATTAATAGAAGATGAAGAAAACCTAATTTTTGAAGAACCCTAATTGGCCACCATTGATGAATTTCGGCTAGGAGATGTTATGGAGGTTAAAAACCTGATTGTTATGGTTATGAGTTGGGTTTGGTTAAGTCCTAAAGGCCCCCTAATCCCATTACAAGTCCATTAGGCCTGTTTTGGGCTTTTCCCTTCTTTCTTTCTTCTTTGGTGCGTCTAAACCGACCCAAACACCCCTAAATTCGTTTTTTTTATTTTTATCAATTAATATTATGTTATTAATATTACTTTAATTTTCCTTAATTTATTTCAGCTCCTAAAGCCTCCAAAACCTCAAAACCGTAAAACTAGTCAAATTTACGCATTTTACCGTAAAAGTCGTAAAATATACACTTTTATAAAAAATCTCAAATTTTGAAATAAACTTTATATTTAAGTCCTAAATGACTTAAAACCATCCCGAAAAATATTCATATGACTAATTACCTCTTCCGAGACCTCCAAATGCTAAACCGTACATGAATTAACCGTTCCTCGATTTACTTATGAGTACTCTATACTCATAAACGATAATCACACCAACCTCGTTCACACAAAATAAACACGTAAGCACAAAAATCAAGTAGTCACACATAAAATAACCTAATAGTAAGACCAAGTGACGAACCTCAAAACCACGGTTGTCACAATTAATCATAAGCAAAACACAACCCCACCCTCTGTTTTGTCTCTACTTCACCCACATGTGATACCCAGTTGTACCCTGCCCCACTTCTTGGCTTGAAGACAAAATGGAGCCAGTAATCCAACGATGCACAGTGAATACTTGTTGCCCACAACACTTTGAATGCACAAGATCAAACCTCACAGCTGTACAACAACAGGAAGTCACGGGCAAATGTTTTTGACCAAGTGTGAAGATTCAAAGCTAAGGGCTTTTGTGGAATTTTAGTAGAATTAGGGTTTAGGTTTTAGCTTTTCTAGAATCTTCATTTTATCAGTATAAATAGGGTGCTAGCATGTTAGCACACCTTTGTTCCATTTTTTATGTAACTTTTTTAAATTTGATTAATGATAATGAAAATTTTTTGAAGTTTACATATTATTGAGTTCCATTTTAGTTTAATCAGTTTTCATTTGTTTGCAAAATAGTGTAAGGTTTTAAGGTTATTGTTCTAAGTTTTTGTCAAGACGTTTTTTTAAAGGATTTTTCAAGAACACACAATCAAGTTAATTGTGGAAGTGAAAGTGGAAGCTATTGGTTTGATTGGTTGTTTGAGATTCATATATCTCAGTTGATAAGAAGGTTTCAATAGATTGGTTTCAACAAGGTTTTCAAAAGATTTTTCATCAAAATCTTTGTTTCATTTTTTTTAATAGTTCACTGTAGCAAAAGCTACAAGCCACAAGCTTGTAGCCTTTGCTACTTGGTTTTCTCTCTTGTTTGTTGTATTTGTGCAGGAACCAAGAACAAGACCACCCCATTTCTTTTTCTTTCATTTATTTGTGGCAAAGACATTTTAAGACTAGGGTCCTTCTTGGATTCCTACAACAGGCTCTCTCTACTTGTTCACAAGCCCATAAAAAGCTCACTCACAAGCCATTGGAAGGCAATCAGCCCAGGTATAAGGCTTGAACCCCGTTGGCAAGTTTTTGTGAAATTTTTATGTGAATTATGTGATTTGTGAGAAATCTGTCTAAGTGTTAGATTTTCTTGTTTGATATTGTTGTTTTATGTTTATTATGCATGCTTAGATAGATCTTTATCAGTTTTAAGAAGTTTTTATCATAGTTGGTGAGTTAAAAGTTGATTTCTGTTAGTTAAGGGGGTGTTTGGATTAGGGTTTAAGTTATAATCTTGTTAAGCTTTTGACCTAAAATCTGCCTAGACACACTTGTATTGGTAGTATTGGTTTATTAACAACTTTGGTTTTCAGTATTCCTAGGTTTCAAAGTATCTTGTATGTTCAAAATAGCATAAAATACAGTAGGCCCTTAATTGACTGTTTTTTATTGAATTTGGTTCTCCAAGTTCTTAAATTTGTTAAAGTTTAGTATAACCTAGGGTTTGTAATTAGTTAAATGTGATTTGGTTAGATGGTGGGCAAGATATAAGCTTTTGAAATTCGTTTTTGTGCCTAGAAAAACAGTCACTGTTCATCAGAAGCCTTAAGCCTCCACAGTGACTGAATTTGGGGATTTTTGTGATAATCTTGTGTGTAACTTGCTTGTTTTATTGCATTTATAGACTCCCCACAACCCAACTGGTTGTGGGGGTGCCTTATTGTCCAAAAATAAGCTCACAATAAGCTTTCCTAAGCTTTTTATCCACCAGACACGTTTTTTTACACTAACAGTGGGAACCAAGTTCCCCCTGCTAGTGCATTAAGTTCCCACTGCTTGACAAACAGACAAAACCACCAAAGTGTCATTTTCAGTAGCTTACTTTTTTGTCTTTTGTGGGCAAAATAGGATTTAGGACCTCAAACCAATTTCATAATTTTTCTTATTTAATTTTTGATTTTTCAGTTTAATTATTTTTTATGTTACTGTTTATTTCATATTTTTTAGATTAAATAGCAATTTTAATTACTTTTTAATTTTCTGTTTTTGTCTTTTAGTGACAAAAATTAGTATTTTTCAGTTTTAAAATTTTTCTTAGATTTAGAAAAATAAGTTAAGATTTTTAGTCTAAAAAGTTTTTACTGTTCACCTTTTTAATTAATTTAGTTTAATTAGGGTTTTAATATTAATCTGTTTTGTCTTTTAGTGAAAAATTTTACATTTTTCAAACTTTTTCATTTTTCTACTGTTCAATAGCATAATTCAGGATTTTTAAAATTGTAAAATTATTTTTGGCATTATTTTATTATTTTTTATGATTATTTTAGTTTAAAAATAGTTTTTAGTGATTTAAAAATAGAAAAATAGTTTTGAAAATTTAGGAAAAATACTTTTTAGTCTTTAAATAATATAAGTAACTTATTAGTTCAATAAAATAATATTTTGGCCTTTTTCTTAATTATATTTAATTTTAGGGCTTTAATTAGCATTTAAAATTGAATATTTAATTAATAAAAGGTTTTAAAAATTATTTGTTGAATTTTTATTCTTATTTATATTATTTTAGACTTAGTTTAATCTTTTAATTAATCTTTAGGTTTTGTTTTTAATTTCGTCACGTTTTACGTATTTACGTTCGCGTTTTACGTTAATTCGTCGTAGTTTAATCTTAATCGTAGCTCGTCTTTACTTTTTCTCTTCTAAACCAAAAACGTCACTAATCCAAACTTGATTTTATATAATTGGCACATTAATCCACACACCTCCTTCGAGAACGAACTTGGAATTTATTCGTCTTTACGGTTTTTCTAAATCGTATCGATTAATACTTACCACATACGCGTTTTTCCTAAAACGTGTACGAAAAACACTACACCAATTTTTGGCGCCGCTGCCGGGGAGGTGTTTTTAGTGTGCTATTATTATCTTGTTTGTGTGACTAGTGCGTTTTTGCTTTTCAATTTTTGGAAAGCGTGAATATCGTACATACTTATTTTTGTTATTTTTCCTTAATATATTATAGTATCCAAATAAATCGTGTTTAATTTTCCTAAATTAAACACACAACGATCATTTTACTATATTGTAGATATATTGGTTTTCGTTTTTCTTTGTGAATATATTATTACTATATTGTATTTACGTAAGAACAATAAAAATACAAGTACTCCAAAAGCGTGAAAACGCAACCTTGATTCGGGATTTCATCACTCGATCATTGTATTCGAATCTAAAGCAAAAGTTTAAAGGCAAAATAGATAAATACTTTCGTGAGGCTTAATTTCAATTAACACAAACTATAAGGTGGGTATAAGGCGGTTGTATTTCACGACCTAAGGAAAAAAGGCTCTTAAGTGCTTAGCGCCGCCTCGTTTCCCCCGCTTGCTTGTGCGTGTTTTGAGAAAGAAGGCTAATCGAGGGTTTGCCGCCCAAGTATTATCTACGTATATTATATTTGCTTGTGTTTTCAAGATTAAACCCTCTTGAACGTTTTGGTGTTCCACCAACGTTCTAAAGTCATCGAAAGCGTTCACTTCACGTGATCGTTTTCATTCTTTGAGGCTCCTTTAATCGAGAAAGTCGATTCGAGGGGAGATTTGTAGATTTGAGTCTACGTAATACCCAAAAAAATTAAAAACAATCAAAAACCAAAAAAATTGAAAAATCGAAAAACCCCAAAAAGAATCTTCTTTGCTACCACCCATTCTACGCTTAGTGCATGCGCACTCGATCGAAGGATTATTCTAATTCTAGCGACGCTTCGAATCGACGCAATCGTAATCGAAGGAATCGACGACGTAGACGAGAATTAGAAACCGACGTTCCTAATATCGTTGTTGAAGAAACCGAAGAGGAGATGGCCGATAATCGTTCGATGATGGAATTGCTCCAAGCGCCCACCGAGGGTTATGGAGACGTGATCGTAATTCCCGCTATCGAAGCGGAGAATTTTGAGATTAAGAGCGAAATGCTTTCGTTGATTCAAGCTACAAAGTTTCGAGGTCGTGAAGCCGATAATCCTCACGACCATATTCGGAATTTTGATCGTCTTTTAGCCACGAGCAAGTTTAAGGACGTCGACACCGATGTCGTCAAGCTTATGCTTTTTCTGTACTCGCTCGATGGTGCCGCCAAGGATTGGTACGAGAAAGAGCCACCTAATTCGATAGTTACGTGGAAGGATCTCGTTTCCAAGTTCGTTAATTATTTTTTCCCACCGTCTAAGACAACGTTTTTCAAAAATGAAATTACGAAATTTGAGCAAAAACCGAATGAATCTTTTAGAGACGCGTGGGATCGTTTTAAGGAATTGCTTAGGCAATGTCCTCACCATGGTTTTTCCGAGTTGCACCAAATCGATACGTTTTACAACGGTCTTAATTTTCAAGAACAAGATTCGTTGAATTCCGCCGCCGGTGGCAACTTTTTGTGTAAGACTCCGAAAGATGCATTGATAATTATCGAAAACCGATCCAAGGTTTACCAACTCCGCAACGCACCGAGTGTTGCCAATGTCGCCAATGTTAGTAGTTCTAATCGCGACATTGAGAGGGTTGATGCAAAAGTCGACAAGCTTACGAATGTGTTTACGTCTTTTCTCGTTGAAATGCAAAAGAAAGACGCTCCCGCTACGGTGAAAGCGGTTGAGGTTTCGTGTACGTTTTGTGGTGGACCTCATAATTATTACGAGTGTGCGGCTACGGATGGCCAAACGTCGAATGTGAGTGCGTTAAATGGAAACAACAATTTTCAAAATCAAAATAACGCGGGTCCATCACAACAAGGAAATTATAACCAAGGCAACAATTTTAATCAAAACCGAAACAATTTTCAAGGAAATAATCAACAAGAAAATTTTTCGAATCAAAATCAAGGTTATAATCAAGGTCGTAATATAAGTTGGCAAAATCGAGATAACAATCAAGGAAACAATTTTTCAAGTGGTAATTAAGGAAATTTTCAAAGAAACAATCAAAACCAAGGGAACTTTAATTCAAATCAAAATAGTTCGTCAAACGATTTTCAAAATTACATGAAAACGAATGAGGCTAATATGAGACGATTAGAGGGAGAAATTGGTACTTTGAAAAACGACTTTACTAATACTTTGAAATTGCAAAACACGAAGATTGAGCAAGGACAAATTGACATTAAAAAGATGTTTTCGGCTATTATGAACAAAGCCTCGGGTGCGTCATCGAGTTCGATACCTAGTGACACTGTTGCAAATCCGAAGGAACAATGTAAAGCCGCCTCGTCTCGTGAGAAAGGTCGTGTGATTACCCCTAACCTTGAAGGATTTCGAGTTGTTCCTTCTTCTCAACCCTCGACTTCTAAGACGTCTTATTGTTCTAAAGTCGATGGGGTGAACGTGGCGACCAAGGAAAAGAGTGCACACCCTCGTGTACCTCAAATTCCATCCACGGTTCAAAAAGAGAGCTTTATTGACCTTACCAAAGTAACCCTTGAAGAAACTTGTGCTTCGATCCTTCTTAAAAAACCCAAAAGGCGTATGCCGAGAAAGGAAAAGGATTCGGGCCAATTTCTACTACCTTGTGATTTTTCCGAGATTGAGGGATGCTTAGCCATTGCCGATTTAGGTGCTAGCATCAATCTCATGCCTCATTCTCTTTGGAAATTGATGAGATTTCCTTCACTTACCCCCACGAACATGACCATCGAGCTTGCAAATTGTACGCCTCTAATACCAATTGGAATAGCCGAGGATGTCTATGTCAAAGTTGGAAAGTTTGTTTTTCCCGCGGATTTCGTTATATCCGATTACGAGTGTGACCCTAAATGTCCCATTATTTTAGGCCGACCATTCTTATCGACGGCTCGAACCGTAATCGACGTTCACGAGGGGAGACTTACTATGAGATATGGGGATGACAAAATGGACTTTTTCGCTAGGAAATCCCAAGTTTTTAATGATCATGAAAAAACCGAGGTTTCAAAACCTAATGATTCAAATCCTAATGATTTCAAAATGTTCACTTTAGCGGAAAGAATGAGGCTTAATGCATGTTTTGAAAGAATTAAGAAAAACGGTTTTAAAGATGATGATTTTAATGATAAAGAGTACGTGTACCTAATTCAAAAGGGTATGTGTAAATTTATGGATGAAAACTCACTTTGGGATGTATTTAGTGAAACAAGTGAAACACCAATTCCGAAGGGCGACGTTAGTGCCATCACGACAATGACCAAAATGGGCTCGTCTTCACCACCTTCGAAGGACCACGTCTTTGAGGCTTCAACTTCTAACTCCATCGAAGTGCCTCCTTTGCCTAGCCCAACACCCGTTGAGGCTAAAGGGTTTATCGACATCGATCCTCTCGTCTTAGAAAAGTCACCTAAGCATAGTCATCCGACTTGTAAGACCATGGTTGTGAGTGCTCACATCGACTCTTTCTTTGACGATGACGATGGTGATTTTGCCGAGATTGATCACGTACTTCGAAATCCACATGCAATTTTTGATTCTCCTAAAAAGAAACATGTGAAGTACGATGATTATGAGTTGGATCCCGAGATTGAGGAAATTATTGAACGAGAGCTAGCTCTTATGCCTTCACTTCCACCTACGAGTGAGGTCGATCTTTCCAAAATCGAGGATGAACTTAATGAGTTGGAACGTCTTATTTTCGATGACGAGCCAACTCATGTGACCAAAAATCCAATTCTCGAGGAGTTACCTAATCAACACTCCTCAAATGAGAATTACGTTTACCACATTCGTGAGGATTTAACTTATCAACAATCCCCACAAATGGATGATGGTTTCGTGCTTGATCGTGATCTTTTCGAGAGAGTTTCTAAAATACTCAAGGAGGGGAATGACAAACCTTGGTTTGACAAGCCTATCTTTGATGAATAAATCGACGAGATCAACGTTCATGAGGATGACGAGTATGTTGACCCCGAGGGGCGGTGTTCTTTGTTGATCGACGTTTTGAGAATTTATACAATCCACCACCCCATAACCGCGACTTAAATGTGAGGATTTTTAGCGCGACTTATTTTGAATTTGACACGCCAAATATTTTCGACATTATCAAATCGGGTTTTCATAGAGAGTTTTTAAACGACGAAAAAGGAAAAGATTTTAAAAATGTTTTAAAAGATTTTTCTACATATTTAACTCCGTCATCATCGCGTTTTATGAGTGCTACCACCTCGTCTACTCCTTTTGACGACGGTTGGTGTGGATCTAGTGTGGGGGAAGCCCCTTATGTTCCCTCACATTTCACCACCCAGGACGAGATTTACGATCCTGGAATTGCTTGTAAAGGGAAATCTCGGTCTTCCACCGATGCAATAAATGGAAAATCTTTTCGTTTACTTGGTGTGAGTCTACCTCGAGTAGCTCATTATGTTGACTTACCCATTGCCCCACCTTTCTACTTCTCATCTATTTTCTTCTACCCCATTGGGGTTCTAGTTGAAGTAGCGTTGTTTCGTCTTTCATCCAAAAACGAGGACGCTATCTTTGACCCCGGTATACGTATATCGGGCTTTTAAAGTACTCCATGTACTTTTGGGTCTTGTTTATCATGTAAGCCCCACCAAAAATGACCATACCATGATTATCCCTAAATGATCACATTTATGGGGATTCGAGTCGAGCTTTTGACTCGGTTAACAAAAACAAGGTGCCTCGTGGAGGATTCTCATGCTTATCCTTGTAAATATTATCGTTTTCTTAGTTAACGTAACGAGGGGACTTGTGCTCTTCCAACCTTTGTTCCGTGGTTGTTTGTGATTGTGATTTATTAGGTTCATCGACATCATTGAAGCCTCTCGTGTTCGTTTTACGGATCACTCGAGCTTCGATCGTTGCCTTTGGAGATTTCGATATCCGACGATATCCTTTTACGTTCTAACGTTTATCTTATTAGCATAATTCATAAATGGATTTTAGGTTATTCGTTTTACCCTTTCCATGCTCGAGATTAAGCATTCGACTTCGTCTCTAGTATGGGGGTGTTTGCACCCCTAGACTCGAAACATTGAGGACAATGTTTAGTTTTAGTATGGGGGGTGAGTAGATACTTCACCTTGCTTACGTCAACACGCAATCCAATATTCATCTTTTTGTCATCGTTTTATGCAAAATAAGGCTAAAAATGGCCAAATTTTAAAATTTTTCTTGTTTTTCATAAGTGTTTAAGACACGAATGTAGGTTTTCCGATGGTGAGAATAAGAGTAATTTTTGACCCGACCGTGCGTGTTGAGCACTTAGCTTCGATTCCTTAACTTTTTAGGCTAAGTCTCTTAAATGAGAACGAGAAATGATAGAGTTATTTATAAGTCTCGTAATCGTCACGATCTCATGTGTAGTAATTATTAGCTTATTCTCCCCACGCTTTTTTCATAATAAATTGTTAATAAATATTGATTTAGCGTTTTAGTCACTATTGTTGGTTTCTAATTTGTTTTAGTAGCTTCCATGTAATTAAATTGGGAAAACATTAAGGTATCGCCAGCGTCACGGTTTTGAAGTATTGGCACCCGAATAATCGAAAGCTTCACCTAATAATAAGATTTCAAGTGCTCACCTAAATTAGGCAAAAATTTGAAGCTCACAAAGCCGAAAAATCTATGCCTAAATTGAAAGTGAATCAAGCCTTAATCTTTGAAGCTTTAAAGATCCAAAATTCACTTTAGCGTGAGGATATACGTTTTTGGCTAATAAAACCACCGATGAGGCGGATAATAAAAGCAAGGCAAGACCAAAGTCATAATAAAAGCTTCATGGCAAAGTTGAATAAAAGATGGAGGTAAACCATGATAATAAAACCACCGATGATGGCGGATAATAAAAGTAATGGTAATAAGTCTCATGTTCAAAACCGTTATAAAACCGTGTTTATCGATCCTTCTTGTTGACTTAATTTTTTGACATCGTTGTCTATTAGGGTGAATTATTAATTTAATGATTTTGGTTACACCGTTAAGACTCTATTTTTAGACTTAATCTCTATTCACGCATAAGTCAATGATGTATCCTCGTGATCATTAAGAAAAAATAAAATATAATAGATACCAAGTAGGAATAAAGGAGTCTAGGTTTGTAATTAACACTCATGAGATATGATTGTGTTGCTAACTTATAATAACAATGATCTCGTCACACGCTTAGCATGGAATTCATTGTGTATTTCAGGTACGGATATCGTGAAATCAACAAAAGATCACAAGAACGAAGCAAAAACGAACACGGGAAACGAAGCCGCACAAAGAACCGGACCCGAATCATGATTTTCCAATTAAGTCCTTGAAGTTTTGAAGATTGTCAACATTGGTCCCTCATTTTTGAAGATTTGGCAAGAAAAGTCCTTGGAGAATTCATTTGAACAAGTTTAATCCTTGAAGTTTGAAGACGTGTCAAAGAAAGCCCTTGAAGAATGCTCATTTTTACATTTATAGTCCTTTTAACAAGTTTGAAAACTTGTTGTGCCAAGTTTGACAAGTCAGCCAAAGTTATTAACAAAGGAATTGGACTTTTTGGCTATTTAATACAAAGTGCAAAGACAAAGGAAAGTGATGGACTACTTTTTCCCAGACATACAAACTTCCCCCACCACTCATAGCTGGACACATCACACTCCTCTGCCACCTCACCTTACAACTCAGCTATCCACTAAACTTTCTAAATTATATATTATTTGGTTTAATCGATTATAATATAATTTTGGATGGAGGGAAACACGTTTAACCCCCCCTAATCAGATCAAAGAGGCCACTATTCCCCATTCATCCCCAAATCAAATATCTCCTTAATTAAGATGAATTAAGATAATTGTTGATGCAGATCTTTGATTAATCATAAGCAAAACACAACCCCACCCTCTGTTTTGTCTCTACTTCACCCACATGTGATACCCAGTTGTACCCTGCCCCACTTCTTGGCTTGAAGACAAAATGGAGCCAGTAATCCAACGATGCACAGTGAATACTTGTTGCCCACAACACTTTGAATGCACAAGATCAAACCTCACAGCTGTACAACAGCAGGAAGTCACGGGCAAATGTTTTTGACCAAGTGTGAAGATTCAATGCTAAGGGCTTTTGTGGAATTTCAGTAGAATTAGGGTTTAGGTTTTAGCTTTTCTAGAATCTTCATTTTATCAGTATAAATAGGGTGCTAGCATGTTAGCACACCTTTGTTCCAGTTTTTATGTAACTTTTTTAAATTTGATTAATGATAATGAAAAAATTTTGAAGTTTACATATTACTGAGTTCCATTTTAGTTTAATCAGTTTTCATTTGTTTGCAAAATAGTGTAAGGTTTTAAGGTTATTGTTCTAAGTTTTTGTCAATACGTTTTTTAAGGATTTTTCAAGAACACACAATCAAGTTAATTGTGGAAGTGAAAGTGGAAGCTATTGGTTTGATTGGTTGTTTGAGATTCATATATCTCAGTTGATAAGAAGGTTTCAATAGATTGGTTTCAACAAGGTTTTCAAAAGAATTTTCATCAAAATCTTTGTTTCATTTTTTTTAACAGTTCACTGTAGCAAAAGCTACAAGCCACAAGCTTGTAGCCTTTGCTACTTGGTTTTCTCTCTTGTTTGTTGTATTTGTGCAGGAACCAAGAACAAGACCACCCCATTTCTTTTTCTTTCATTTATTTGTGGCAAAGACATTTTAAGCCTAGGGTCCTTCTTGGATTCCTACAACAGGCTCTCTCTACTTGTTCACAAGCCCATAAAAAGCTCACTCACAAGCCATTGGAAGGCAATCAGCCCAGGTATAAGGCTTGAACCCCGTTGGCATGTTTTTGTGAAATTTTTATGTGAATTATGTGATTTGTGAGAAATCTGTCTAAGTGTTAGATTTTCTTGTTTGATATTGTTGTTTTATGTTTATTATGCATGCTTAGATAGATCTTTATCAGTTTTTAGAAGTTTTTATCATAGTTGGTGAGTTAAAAGTTGATTTCTGTTAGTTAAGGGGGTGTTTGGATTAGGGTTTAAGTTATAATCTTGTTAAGCTTTTGACCTAAAATCTGCCTAGACACACTTGTATTGGTAGTATTGGTTTATTAACAACTTTGGTTTTCAGTATTGCTAGGTTTCAAAGTATCTTGTATGTTCAAAATAGCATAAAATACAGTAGGCCCTTAATTGACTGTTTTTTATTGTATTTGGTTCTCCAAGTTCTTAAATTTGTTAAAGTTTAGTATAACCTAGGGTTTGTAATTAGTTAAATGTGATTTGGTTAGATGGTGTGCAAGATATAAGCTTTTGAAATTCGTTTTTGTGCCTAGAAAAACAGTCACTGTTCATCAGAAGCCTTAAGCCTCCACAGTGACTGAATTTGGGGATTTTGTGATAATCTTGTGTGTAACTTGCTTGTTTTATTGCATTTATAGACTCCCCACAACCCAACTGGTTGTGGGGGTGCCTTATTGTCCAAAAATAAGCTCGCAATAAGCTTTCCTAAGCTTTTTATCCACCAGACACGTTTTTTTACACTAATAGTGGGAACCAAGTTCCCCCTGTTAGTGCATTCAGTTCCCACTGCTTGACAAACAGACAAAACCACCAAAGTGTCATTTTCAGTAGCTTACTTTTTTGTCTTTTGTGGGTAAAAATAGGATTTAGGACCTCAAACCAATTTCATAATTTTTCTTATTTAATTTTTGATTTTTCAGTTTAATTAATTCTTCTGTTACTGTTCATTTCATATTTTTTAGATTAAATAGCTATTTTAATTACTTTTTAATTTTCTGTTTTTGTCTTTTAGTGACAAAAATTAGTATTTTTCAGTTTTAAAATTTTTCTTAGATTTAGAAAAATAAGTTAAGATTTTTAGTCTAAAAAGTTTTTACTATTCACCTTTTTAATTAATTTTTATAATTAATTTAATTTAATTAGGGTTTTAATATTAATCTGTTTTGTCTTTTAGTGAAAAATTTTACATTTTTCAAACGTTTTCCTTTTTCTACTGTTCAATAGCATAATTTAGGATTTTTAAAATTGTCAAATTATTTTTGGCATTATTTTATTATTTTTTATGATTATTTTAGTTTAAAAATAGTTTTTAGTGATTTAAAAATAGAAAAATAGTTTTGAAAATTTAGGAAAAATACTTTTTAGTCTTTAAATAATATAAGTAACTTATTAGTTTAATAAAATAATATTTTGGCCTTTTTCTTAATTATATTTAATTTTAGGGCTTTAATTAGCATTTAAAATTAAATATTTAATTAATAAAAGGTTTTAAAAATTATTTGTTGAATTTTTATTCTTATTTATATTATTTTAGACTTAGTTTAATCTTTTAATTAATTTTTAGGTTTTGTTTTTAATTTCGTCACGTTTTACGTATTTACGTTCGCGTTTTACGTTAATTCGTCGTAGTTTAATCTTAATCGTAGCTCGTCTTTACTTTTTCTCTTCTAAACCAAAAACGTCAGTAATCCAAACTTGATTTTATATAATTGGCATATTAATCCACACACCTGCTTCGAGAACGAACTTGGAATTTATTCGTCTTTACGGTTTTCCTAAATTGTATCGATTAATACTTACCACATACTCGTTTTTCCTAAAACGTGTACGAAAAACACTACACCAATAATACAAAAGCTAATCGATCTAAGTTTGGGATCAACAAGTGGCATCAGAGCTTGTTTAGAAACTTTGATTTGCAAAAAGAAATCCAATATCGTGAGGTGAACCAGGCTAAGGAAGAAGTTGAAAAAGAATCTGAAGATGTTTTTAGTAAAGGCCAAGTCTACTTCAAATTTCACAAGTTCCAAATCTTCTTCAAGTTCTGATAATGAGGTATGTGATGACTCTTCTTGTAGGATAAATACTAAAAAAACTTAACAAAAAAGTTTTAAAATTAAAATCAGACGTGTTTGGCGTAGAAATTAGGCTAGCCAACTATAAAAGGGGGCTTGCACAATCTGATGGGATGGTGGAAGAATATAAGAAAATAGAATTTGATCATTAAAGATAAAATTAAAATTCTAGAAAGAGATTTAAGACTTATTAATGAGTGTAATACTAGTTTACTTAAGTCTAATGCTGAATTAAGAGCTAAAGTAGACGAGGTCGTTAAGTCTAAAGAGGATATGGATTTTAAAATTGAAAATTTCGAGAAGGCTAGTCAAACCCTAGAAAAGTGTGTTAGCGAGCAAAGAAACCTTAACGACACGTCAGGGGTTGGCATGAATACTAAGGAGTATGCTGTTGTTCCACCTCCTCTTGGTGATTTTTATGGGGTGTCTAGGGGAAAAGACTTGTCATGGACTGGTATTCCAGAATTCCAAGAAAAGATCTTTATCCCTCCACCACGTGTGGTTAGCCCCATTGAGGAATATGAGAGGAAGAAGACATATTTGGAACAATGGAAGGTTCTTAATCCCTTCCTCTTTGTTAAAGGAGGTCTATTAAGTGAAGAGTTTAGTGATGCGAAGCCTACTAAAGTGACTAATCCTATAAATGGCAAAACTGTTGACCTTGGTTCTGCTACTAAAAGAAAAACTAGTGTTAAATATGCAGAAATGTATAGAAAACCTAGTTCACCTAGAGAAATTCAAGGGAGTGTGAATGGGTTGGGATATAATCAGTTTAGACATTGGTTTGTGTCTCAAAAAGGCTTGTTATACATGTGGGAGCTTTTATCATTTGGCCTATAACTGTGTCAGCGGATACAAACAAGCCACTGACAATAGTCCACCCACTGTCAATCACAAACCTTTTGCCCAATCAAGCCCACAAGCTGCTAGACCTGCTCCATACTTTTCAAAATCAGCTAATGCTCATGGTCAAAGACTCTTTCAAAAGACCAACAGTTTGTCTAACATATAGTGGGTTCCTATAGCAAACCCTATTTTGCCATTGACAGGTGAAATCTATCCGCTGACACGGCAAGACAAGCCGCTAACAACCCTAGATTTGGTACTTCTATGCCAAAACTAGCTGTTGTCAGACCTTATGTTAGACCATATAAACAAAGATACTTGGTTAATAAGGGTCAAGGGTCTAGGACATCATCCCACTTTAACTTGGAAAGCTAAACAAGAGAAAAACTCTAATTTTAATGGTATTTCAGTGACTTGCAATAGATTTAAAGATCTTTAGAAGGCCATTAGTAGACCCATTAGAACAAATTGGGTGTTTACGTCACAAAGGGATGAACAGGGATTTGTGGTAAAGAATAAGACCACTCTAGTTGAACAACTAGATAGATCCAAGTTTGACAAGGCTTGGATCTCCAAACAAAACTAATTTGTTTTCTTTATGAGCAGACTATTCAAAAGCAGGTTAATGATCAAGGATATTAGGATAGTGGATGCTCAAGTAACATGCATTGTTGGTCTTTCCATTGTTATTATTTTTATCCACTGACATGTTATCTCTACCCATTGTCGTGGGAAATGTAGCCTTTGTTAGTGTGTTTTTTTGTCTAACTATGCAGGAAAGTGGAGCTACATTAGGATGGATACAGAGTTGAAAACTTTTATTTATGATGGTTGGAGTGTTTACATTCCTATCTTGAGATAAAATTTTGCTTCTTCACGTATAATGCTTTCTATGCTTCTGTTAAGGGGAGGTAAACCTTTAGGTTTTTGGGTACTCTTAGAGCACTCTTATCACAATTCTAGATTGTATCCACTAGTGAGTGGGGGTTAAAAATAGTGAAGACTTTTTCTTATGGAATTGTTGGAATTTCTAAACCTCCAGCCACTGTGGCATGTACGTTTTTATTTAAACATGCATGCTACCAAGACATTTGACCTAGATTTGGGTTTGCCCGGTTGAGAGACTTGGGGTATATATATTTTAGGCTTATCTGGGGAGTTGTAAAGGTTTTATATGAATTAACTTTCTCTTTGAGGCGTTTGTGAATAAAGGACTCTAGAGTTCATGTGTGTCTATCATAATTTTGCATGTGTGTATGCATGAACATTGTTTGTTACTCTTGCTTATTAGAGTTTAGTTAATTTCCTTAGGATTATTACCTTTGTTTGTGTTTTAACTAAGGTTTTCTACATTCTCAAGTCCATTTTATGCTATGACATCCCAGCTGGTGTCATTTATAAACTGCTATATAGACCCAAAACATTTCATCAACCTTTCACTTTTCAAAATTCGGGATATCTGGAAGCCTTAAGATCATTGAGATGTTTTTCCATGGCGATTCACATCTAGTAGCAGTAGAGATCACTTTCACAAGGGTGGATAGTGTTATGTAGATGGTTGGGACTATTGGCACTAGCTTTAATGTTTGTCAAGTCAGTCTTATCATCAGTAAGTCTATCCACATGTCCTATGAATCAACATTGAGGATTCATTTCCCGAATGTTGATGAGGACAGTATGAAACTTTTTGAATATCATGGAATTGACGACTTTTTGTATTTGCTTGCAAAAGTAACATACAATACTTGTACCAACTGTCACGCATTAAGCTCTTGAACTCACTTATTTGAGGGAGAGACTTGCTGTTTTAGAAGCTGCTGGGAAGCATAGGAGGACATTCATGGTTCCATCCTTTAATATTGATCTTGGAGAGGAGTCTTAAAAAGGGGAGGAGCAGTTGAATTTGAGTGGCAAAAGTTATAAAGAAGGCTCCAAAGACTGTTGTTATAAGATAGATTGCAGAAGATGATTAAGACCAAGTTGAAGGTTGACTACACAAGTGATTTGAGTGTTGACTCATTGAGATTTATTCGTACTCAAATTCAGGGATATGTATATTTGTAAGAATCCTCTCTATATGTTTTGTTTTATCAGAAACTTGATGTTTGGGGTAACTATTATGTTTAGGGGAGGATTGTTGGGAATAAAATTACCAACTCCCTAGCCGCTGAAAGTAAGAGTCTAGCCGTTGACACGACTATTGTAGCTGCTGACACGAAGCCGCTGACAAGAAGAATCTTAGCCATTGAAATATTGCATGAGCTGTTAAGATCAACACATTTTGTTTAAATTAGGAAGACAAGGACAAAATCTGCCAATAATGAATTCTTCAAGCTGGTGGACAAAATATAAAGATAAGAATTCAGAATATATTCTTAATGTTTAAAAGATTTAGTCAATAAGTTATTTTCTATGTTTATCTTGTATATCTTCCTAAAATAGTTGATTCTAGCTTTTTGTACAAGGCTCCTAAAAGGAGGCCTTAGGGTTAGACATAAGATATACTATTTCACATACTTTTCATACACTTTCCGTTCATCTTTGATATATCAGTTTATTGAAAGTTTGATAATCATCTTGTTATTTTGTTCTTTCTTCTAAGTATTAGTTTACGCATAATACTTAGATTGTCGAATACACAAAGTTTCTCTGCGTATTACTCTTGATTTATCTCGATAATACAAAAGCTAATCGACCTAAGTTTGGGATCAACAGTGCAAAGGTTATTTTTTAAAAATATTGGATGACGATGAACTGTGTGAAAAATAAATAGCGGCAGCCACCTCTATTTATAGTCTTTCCTCGGTCTATGTGCAATGTTGGATGGCTCAGACGTGTTATGTAATATCCCGATATGACGGTTGGGATAAAGAGGGTATATGAAAATGTGTTGGGACCCACATGTCTAATCGAACAGTTATATTACGTGTATCGCGAGTGGGTCCTATGTTCAAAGGTGTGGCATACGTAACGATTAAGAAAATGAAGTGTCCACCAGGCGGTTCAACTACTATTATGTTAGTCTAGTAACCGTGGCGATGACCACACATAATAGATTGAGGGGACATGATGATGTATAGTATGGACCAGACGAATCATTACTATTCTCACGGGCCTATCGGCCCATATCACGATATATTGGGATAACCCATTAAGCTCGACCCACGGTAGACCGCACGCGGTTTACCTAGGTCACAGCCATGTCGTACGCAGTATCACAATAGTCCTGGTGGTTTGTATTTTGGAAGGAGATAAGCCTAAATAAGTAGATGATGTACTTTACTTATTTAAGGGGACCAGATAAGTGCAAATCTCGGGTATTACGGTCAATTACTTGGGCCGAACGATTAAAACTAAGGGGTATCTCGGCTATAGAAGGAGCAGTATTAACCTCATAACAGGTATCTTACAAACCCTAATAATCACATATTTCAATAAACATGTCTTCTTACTCTCATGTCGGAGTCTAATAGTGGGGTACGTCCCCCCGGTAAGATTAACGGTGTTCGCTACATTAGGCAGGATACCCTACATTCACTTAGCACAAGATTCAAGTCATCTAAACCCAAATAGCCTCCTATTCGAGCTGCTAGTAACCCAACCAGACTTTTGTATTAACAAGTATCATAACATTAATGTACATAACGTGATATAATCTCGTTAGTAGCTCCATCGCCTAAGGTGCAAGAAGCCAAGAATTAAGGTAATGTTGGTGTTGGAAGTTAGCGCACTCCTGATCCTAAAATCAAACTGGACCAAAACTAAATTTGGTCAAGACTTTGAACCAAAATGATCTGATCCGATCCGCTTCAGTTTGGTGTGGTCTAAAAAACATAATTCACGAACTTTTTGTAAGACCGAATGGACAGAAGATAAAAAAATAAGAGAAGAATTAAACGAACTGAAATAGCCTTTGTCCGATTAGAATCGCTCGAACCACATTTTCGATCCGATCTAATCCGCAACCCTCGTTTTTTCACCCTTAATTAAAACTACAAATCTCATTCATATTTTGTGAATGAATATTTAATATAAAGATTTTATATACTTATTCGATTATACATGTTTGACAAATAGCTTTTGAAAGTATTTCTTACTAATTAATATCTAAGTATTTTTATAAAGTTTATTTGAAAAAAAGCATTTAACATTTATAAAATTACAAATCGTTAATTTCTCAATGCTTTTTAAATAAGTTCTTACCATTAATTCACTTTACACATAAATTATAGTTATAACTATATTATCAAATATTTAAATAAATTAAGCTATTACCGCTAACTATCAATTCCAACTGCTAAATCAAACTGCTATCGCTAACTGGTATCACTAGTTTCAACAAGCACATAGTTATATGTTTCAAGCATTTTTTACGGTAACGACGCGGGTACTTTTACAGTAGTTTATGTTCGTACTTAGTAGTATGATGTGTTAATCTTTGTCTTAGCATGTGTGTTGGCAATGAGCGCTTGGTAGCATTACTAACGTTTAATATTTAGCATTTAGAATTAAAATCTTCTTTCGCAACAAGCTAAGCGTTTAGGTTTTGTTGAAAATGCTTTTTTACAAAATATTTGTTTAATAAGCATTTAGTGTTTATTATTTAACATTTGTGATCAAAATCATTATACTAACTTTATCTTTTAGTTTTAGTGTAGGGGTGAGCGTCGGGTGAAAACCTGAGATCGAGTTAGGCCAAAGCCACATATTAGATTAGTGGACTGAATCGTGTATGCTCCTGTCAGGTTCGGTCCTTCGGTTGGTCCGATTCTAGAAGGCATAGTTATCGGTTATCGGATTGAACCAAACTAAACTATAACAAAACAGATTTAGGCCAAAATCAGAGACCGATGGCTTGACTGAAATAGGTTTGGTTTGGTTCTATCGGTTTGATATAGATCAGGTTTTTGATTGTGCCTGGTCCATGGTTTGATGTACTCACCCTAGGGTGTACTTGATTATAATAGTTTGGCTGGTTTGTTAGGATCAGTTTGATATTTACCTTTTATAGCGTGGATTAAGAATAGAGATAAAATCAATTGTTTGATTAACAAATACAACATTTATTATTGGGCATTAACCCTTTAAATAATAAGTTTGTGCTATCTATGATGAATTTGTGGGTTTTAGAAAAAAATCAAATTCTTACATTTACAATTCGAGACATGCATTTTAGGCCACAAATTATTTATATTTGTGTTTACAATTAGTTGTTAAAAGTATTTTTTTATCATCTCTATTTTAATATATTAAAAAATATTTTTAAAATATTTTTTTTCTCTTCCATCAAATCAAAAACCAATCCTAACTTAAATTTAAATCCAAATTAAAATTCAAATCAAAACCCGTCTATAAACCAGACGAACCCTTACAATTTAATGCTTTCATTTTGTTTCAATACGAGCGTTAATGTACGCGTAATTATTTTCAAACGTTCAAATATTTTTAGTGCATGATTATTTTCAAACGTTCAGATGTTTTATAATTTGTTGAACTGTATTTTATTTTGATTGATTATAAAGTATATTCGTATCTCTCATTATTAATTTTTTAAGTAATTTAAATTTTCGTAATAATATACTAGATTTAATGGATCAATGTTAAAGCCTCTTATAATGTCCATTTTAGTCAATGGATCCCCGACGGAAGAGTTTCATCTGGAAAGAGGGGTTAGAAAAGGGATCCGCTTTCGCCTTTTCTGTTTATTTTAGCGGCTGAGGGGCTAAATGTTATTATAAAAGAAGTGGTTGATAAAGGGGTGTTTAGAGATCTAAAGATTGGCAGAAATAAGGTGGTCATTTCTTATCTTCAATACGATGACGATACTATATTTTTTGAGAATGGAACAAAGAGAATGCAAAAAGCCTTATGTATACTCTCAAATGTTTTGAGGAAGTTTCTGGGCTTCGTGTTAATTATAATAAGAGTAAGTTATATGGGGTTGGAGTAAGTGATGGGGAGTTGAGGGATATGTCGAGATAGATGAGGTGTGGTGTTGGTGAATTTCCTTTTACTTATTTGGGGCTATCTATAGGAGAGAATATGAGGAGGGTATGTTCATGGAACATAGTGGTGGACAAATTTAAAAATCGTTTGGCCGAGTGGAAAGCTAAATCATGTCGTTTGCGGGACGGTTAACATTGGTTAAATCGGTTCTAGAAAGCTTGTCATTGTACTACTTTTTGATGTTCCGCGTGCCTTTGAGTGTGATAAAACAACTTGAAAGTGTAAGAAAAAAATTCTTTTTGGGAGTGCGGGGGATTTCAAAAAATTAGCATGGGTAAAATGGGAGAGTTTACTAGCTTTACATGGGGATGGGGGGTTAAATATTAGGTCATTACGGGGAAAATTTTTAGCTCTTCTAGCAAAATGGTGGTGTAGATTTAAAAGGGAGGGGGAGGCTTTATGGGTTAGAGTCATAAAAAGTATTCATGGGGAAAATGGTAGGCAAGATAATTCTAGAGGGGCGGGAGGGGCGGTCGTGGGGAGCGGGGTATGGCGTGACATAATTAGAGTGGGGGAAGAGTTGGAAGAAATTGGGGTCGATTTCAAGTCTTCCTTTGTGGGGAAGTGGGGAATGATAATGATATAAGTTTTTGCTTTGATAAATGCGTAGGTGGGGTGAGGTTATGTGATAGGTTCCCGAGGCTTTATCACCTAGATAGATGTAAGGAGGGTCGGGTAGCGGGTAAAGGAAAATTGGTTGATAACAATTGGATTTGGGAATGGGATTGGACTAGAAATCTTAGAGGGAGGGTGTGTAAGGATTTTGAGGAATTACACGGTGTTTTGCAAAATATTGTTATCAAGTTTAATTGTAGGGACCAGATGGAGGTGGACACATCAAGAGAATGGCGAATTCACGATTAGAGAATTAACAAAATTGATGGAGGAAAAGACTCTTAGTATAGCAGGTGGGGGCGAGGCAACAGTATGGAACAAATGGGTGCCAAAAAAAATTTAACATCTTTGTTTGGAGGGCGCTCTTGGGAAGACTTACGGTTCGCTTTGAGCTAGATAAGAAAGGCATAGACTTATACTAACTGTTATGTCCTTCGTGCAACAGCATAGTGGAATCTTGTTCGCATTGTTTGGTTTTTTGTAACTTTGCTATGAGCGTGTGGGAAAAAAATCCATAGTTGGTGGAAGATTGGTATGGGTAATGTCTTTTCCATTGAGGAATTATTCGCCTCTAATGGAAACGTTAACATTCCGAGGCAGTCATCTAGAACCTACCAAGCGGTAATTTGGACATCCAGATACTTTATTTAGAAAGAAAGAAATGCGTGAGTTTTTAAAAGGAAAGCTTCAAGTTTAAACAACATTATACAAGATATTAACTTAAAAGTTTCGAATGGATATTGCGAAGATGTGGATAAAAAATGAAAAGAATTGGCAGCGGTGGCTCTTTCACCCGAGTAAATGTAGAGTTTGATGGTTTTTGCGGCAGTGGTTTCAATGGAAGCAAGTTGCTGTATAGTCTTAGGCTTCTCTTTGATGCATTCTATTATATGTTTTGTTATGAGATGGTCTGCAGCCCTTTCCAACATGAATATCTTTCTCTTTGGGCTTGTGCTTGTGGGCTTCAGTGGCTGAGTTGGTGCTTCCCAGTTTGCTTTTGCTTTATTTTTGGTAGTTTGTTTTTGTTCGTGTAGTTATAAGATGCTTTTATATCTGTAAGTTCTGCTTTTTTTGTTTTTTTGGATCCACTTTTTAAATCTCCTTGTTGATAAAGTGGATTCCGGTGTTTGTATTTCGGTTTGCTTTCGTTTAAATATATTGCCATTAAAAAAAATCTTACTATTTATCCTTCTACTCACATCAAATTAAAACATGTGTAAATCAACTGGCTTAACTCATTTAGCCACCAAGGTTCCACAAATGGTTTCCTTGAGGAGGTCTCCTGGAGGTCTTGGGTTCAAGACATGCCAAGGGTTTTTCCTCTCAAGCGAAGCGGATAAGGAGTTCAACAAAACTAGGCGATGGTTCGGAGAATATATTCTGCCGTTTGGATGTCATTGCATGACTCGACCCACTAACCACTAAAATTTGCCTTTAAAAAAAAAATAAAACATGTGTAATCCATCGAATCTCTTTTTCAATTTCATCTATTAATGAGTCCAATTGTCATGATCATATAAATAGGAGGATATTTATAGACATATCAAGTATTTTTTTAATGCACATAAATTTTTAATACTCTTACTAAAATTAAAATATGCTACATATATTTTTTTTATTGCATACAAATTTTTAATACTATTAATAAAACACTTATTTAAAAAAATAAAATATTCATGTAATATGTACAATTAACCAATGTACAAACACGCATTTATTAATTAACCAATGCATTTAATATTATTTTTTAAATCACTTTTAATCCATTAAACACATTAATTAGTGTTATTTTTTAAAACATTCATAATGTAAAAAGTATATTTTATTATATACACTGTACAAACTAATAAAAGACGCAAAGTTTTTTTATAATTTATATGCTGAAACGTTTAAAACCCAGATTAGACCAATAGATTTAACTAGCAAATAAAAGCCATAACAAAACGAGCTGGATAAAATCAGTAGAAACGTATACAAATGAACAAACCAGGCTTGATCGGGATCATTTTCTTTTTGTTTTCTCCCGGTTAACCACAGGATATCCACCGTCGCATCACGCGGGTACCTTGCTATTGATATATAATTAATACACTCATAACTTAAAAACATAATTTTCTATTTATTTGATACAGCAATTTAAAACATATATTTACAAAATCATATATATGTTATTTACCTAAATTTATGATGTATATACTTTTGAAAACCGAATCAAATCAACAAGTTCAATTGTGAACTGAAGTCACTATCGATTCGGCTAAACAATTAATTAAAGTTAACAATATCTTAAATTGTCGTTTTCCAAAATATAATTGTAAAAAAAAATATAAAATTAAAATATTATTCACTAAAATTTATGTTACATAATACTTGTAGCCGTAACGTGCAAATACTTTGCTATTTTTAATTGAAATAAGAGTATGTAGCTACCATATTTTGCCTAATATTTATACGATTGAAATCCTTTAATGTTATTGTTTGGACATAACGGGTGATGTTAATTTTATTTCGAGCTGAGTGAGATTTTTAATTTAATAAAAATCATATTGACACATTTAAAGACTTATTTTTTTTCCCCTTGTAAAGTGGCCCCAAAAATGTTCAATTTAAAGTTGATAGATTTTTTTTTTTATAGCAAACAATTATGATGAACTGTTATTGCAAACCGCTATATAAAGACTGCTATAGTTATTGTTGTGTTTTGTGACTTTGTCAAACGTAGTACGAGGTAGATTTTTGGATAGCTACTTATATGTTGTATGTTAGTATGTAATTCATACAGTATTATAAAAGCGAACATATAGTGAAAAAAAAAACGAAATGTTCATGTCTAGTTTCTACTACAACAACGAAAAAAGAATTAAACATGATTTACTAAGAATCTTGGATGATACGTAAACAACAATCTTAATAATTACATTTGTATTAACACCCCCCTAATCATGCATCCTTTAACCTTTAACAAATAGATATATCCATCCTAAAAGTGTCATTCACTTAGATGGTGGAGGTCCAAAAGGATCTAGGGAGGTCCTTTATTTTTTCGCAAACACTGGCCCCAATATAAAGAAGTTAAAGGAGGAAAAAAAGGAACATATGGTAAATATTAATTAAAGGGGTTTGGTTCTTCCTTTCATGGGACATGAGATGAGAGACTAATGGCTTCTTTTAAGCTTTCCCACTTTCTCTCTTGGAGGCAGTGTATTCACAAAACATGCTCATGCTCATGCTTTCTTATTTTAGATATTTTCAAATCACTTATAATAATACTATACGTTATGCCCATTTTCATGAAATAATGGATTATAGAAGATAAGAAGAACATGTCAGGGACGGAGTCGGGTGTCATGTGAGTGCTCGTAATATTTATGGATTTATGTATGTAGTGTTAATTTTCGAAAAAACATTGATTCATTCCAAATGCATATTTAGTGCACATGGGTCACCGAAAATGTGTTTATGGTGTTATTTAGTTAGTTTACTTACAAATAAAAAATAAATATTTACGCTTACTAATTAGGGTTCAAAAAAATTTGTGCACCCGTCATATATGGTCCTGGCTTCGTCCCCGAACATGGGAGATGATTTGCACTCATAAAATTAATTGGGACACTCACAGTGCAAGCATATAAACACACAATAAAATATAGCACAACTCTGTATTGTGCATTGTTAAGTATCATAATCAATTTTATTGGTATGCAAATCAATCTATCGAAAAAGAAAATCCACTAACTTATACAAACATTATTATTTATATTTGAGAAGATGATGAACAATATGTGTTAGATGTTTTCTTAGGAAACAAATTTTGTTTACAGACTCTCTTGGCTCTAAATGAAAGCCATTTGAAAGTCCATCTGACATAATCGTTCTAAATGAAAGCCATTTGAAAATCCATCTGGCATAATCGGGCTTTATGCGCCAAGTCATTATAGGACGTGATCACGCTACTTCATCTTATTTGGATAAAATGTAAAAACATACGCCCCACCACCCACCAGGTCATCAACTACACCTCTCGTAACAATGTTATGCCCTATCTTCTAAAGAGTGCTATATATATTTTCTTCGTGAAAGATGTAATATTTTATAATGTGTAAAATTAGTGATGCTAACGCAACTCGCTCAATTATTTAACCTGGTTCGGCTAGATTTCCCGGACATGCCAACCCAAGCACGACCCTAATTGGCATCCTAGTCTTACTTTTATAACTTTTACAACATGATCAAAATAAAGGTTAAAAAAACTTAATTGGAAAATAAAGGATAGCAGTGTAATAGTGTGTATGAAAAGGGGCAAGACTTTGAAATGGTGGTTTGATTTGACCAATAGTAGCATGGGGTCTATCACCTGTCAGGAACCGAATTTGCCCTACCGTTGGAATAGTTGTTTTTATACTGCTGCTCCAACTAACGCATGCCCCCCTCTTATTTGCTCATTTTGATCACTTAAAAACAGAGGCGGACACAGGATTTATTATAGGATGTTGCACAACTTTTTTTTACGTTTATTAGTACTAAATTTGCGTCAAGTTTTCTAAAAATGGGTGTTGCACGTACTAAGAAAAATCATATTTTATAATAAATTTACCATTCGAGACCTAAAATCGGGTGTAGCCCGTGCTACACCTGGCTCCCATGTGGGTACGCCCCTGCTTAAAAATCTTACCATGATCAAGTGTAAAGAAAAAGACTAATATAGTTATCAACATACATAATGTGCCAAGTATCCCACTAAAATTCTTTTTAAATGATCAACTGACGACGCTCAACCCTCAAATGCACAACTTCTGCGTTTCACTTTTATTGGAAATTGAAAAAATATATACTATTGTCATAAGGTTGAGCATTTGCAAGTTGAACGCCGTCAGTTGTGCATTTGATAACATAATAAGACAAATATTATCATAGTAAATGGAAACATATGTGAGTCCGGTTCCTTGGTTAAAATCTGTACTTGAATGGACATGTGGCGTTTATTTGATGGAGTTGTGCATTTGTGCAATTATGTATGGCCAAATTTGTCAAAATGTTTTCACTTGACCATTTTGAGAGGTGATTTTGACAAAATCGATCTTTTTTCCCTTCTTCTTTTCCTTGTTATTTTTGCCAATAAATTCTCTCATTTCATCATGTGTATACATCCAAAATAATACCAGTGTTAGATTTCGTTAAAACTTTTAAGCGAAATATGACACTAAATTGACTAGACAATGAGTCAATGACAATGTTAAATTTCACTATAAGTTTTACACGAAATATGACATAAATTATACAGTATAACATTGATAAAATATGTCAATACATGTGGTACTATCTTTACTATATAACATACCTCACATACGGAGTACTACTTACACATACCATAAACACACACTACTTGAACAATTATACATATAGTATGGATGTTTAACAAATTAAGTTCGTCAAACCATTCTTTCACGACTACATTTTGACTTGGAAGTTGATATCACACTTGCAATGATATTGATGATGGACTTGCATGCATATGTGCAATGCGTGCGTACACGCGAACCTCAAATGACGTTTGTGCATGCTATGCCAATAACTGTTGGAAAACATTGTTGGTAAAATAACTTTTGACCAACTTTGGACACAATTATGTATATGTATGTATCATATATATTAGTGATACTTTATAGCTTCGCGTTCTCCTTGAAGAGAGCTTCGTAATGAGCCTTTATGTGTCCAAAATGAAGGTGATGTGAATAAGATATCGTGTCTCAAAGTTAGGCATTTGGTACCATGCTTAAAGAGAAAAAAAGAGCCTATTGTGTATAAATAGAGGCCTAATTCCATAGTTTTCTTACACACATCAAATCAACAAGTATTATTATTGATTTCCAACATATGGAGTACGCATCTGTAAAGATGAAATTCCGGGCAGTTTGGTTAAGTCCGACAGTACAACTTACTGTTTCGGCTGTTGTACCCTGGGAAACAGACGACGAATCTGTTTTAAGGGAAGCGTGTCAAACACGTGCCTCAGCTCTTTAGTTCTAAGCGTGTCTTACACGTGCCTCGACTTGCTGGTGATTTAGTAAGTCTTTTTATTATTTTAGTTTTTATTTAATTATCGTTTATAGTTATGTCTGTATTTATTTTTCTGTTATTTATATTCTATTATTTGTTTTATGTTAATTTAATTAATTTAATTTATTTGATTTATAAATAAAAGATTTATAGTTTCCCTACAGTCTTAAAACAGATTCTGTGTAAACAGAATTAAACACTTTTTTGCTAAAATCATATTAATTTAATTAACTTATTTTTATACAAACTGTATCCTCCCGAAACAAAGATTGTGTTTCTTTAGGAAATCAGTTTTTAAGTAAACAGAATTTTAATTAACAGATCTGGTGTTACAGATCTATAAACGATTTTTTTTAAAACAGTTTATCGTATCAGTTTGTTTTGAAACCATGATGAGTTTGCGTTCAAACTGATCGTTTAGTTTGTTTATTACATATGTGATAGTTTTAACCTAGATTTACTGAAGCCATGATTGAGTTTCTTTGAATCAGATTTGGTACAAGTTTATTTAAACCATGTTGAGTTTATTAGATACCAAATTGTTTTAATAGTTCTTAACTGTATTCCGTTGGAATATTGACAAATTTACTTGTGGTAATACAATTGTGACCCTAGTGAATCTTGTAAATGTAATTGGTGTGCCAGTTACAGCATGATTGGAATCATGGTGAATTTAGATTCATTGAAACCAAGTGGAGTTTCTTTGACACAAATCTCATAAAAGATAAGTTGCTATTTTATGAGATTATTAGAACGTATTCATTGATCTCATAAAGTGAAAAATCTTATTTTATTAGACTTTTGAAACGTGTTCAATGAAATCAAGAAGAATTTCTTTGAAACAAGATGTTGACAATGGTATGAGTTATCATTAAATATCAGATTACATACACTATTTTTATTAAATTAGTGGAAGAGTTTGTTTGACTTGTGTAATTCATTATAAATTGGGCCGGGTCTAATTATAAACCATATATATTCTTGAAACCTTGTTGAGTTTATAGATATACCTATAAAAACATTGTTGAGTTTAAAGGCATATCTATTAAAACCTTGTTGAGTTTTTTTTAAAAGAATGAATCTATTGAAACCTTGTTGAGTTTCGTTGTAGAAATTGATCATATGAAATTGATCTATTAAGATCTTCGTGATGAAGATTGATAACATATGTGGTTTTGTTAGAAAGATTATGTCATAGGAGACATTCTTTAATTGTTTAGTCGAAAGACTTTCTTTAAAGTGGTTTTGTGTAACGGATCGTACAAAACATTAGTGGTTTGAATCAAAATACGATTTAATTCGTTTTGGATAAGAAACACTATGTGATTTAGAACGTTGTTAATAGTAACAAAAATTAGTTTCAAACTAATTTGAGACATCGGATTAACAAATTATTTGGAATGTCACGAGTGACATCTAAAGGATCTGCTCCCTTACTTGTAAAATGGGAGACCGATACTCGATTTATGTGTACGGTAGATGCTTTAAAGCATTCAGAAACCTTTTGTGCCGTAACTATGTGTTAAATGGCTAGAATGACATGAAAACTGAGGTCATGAGTGAATCTAACCATAGATAATGGTGCATCAGCACTTCTGTATCATGTCATGTATATGGTGATAAGAGTTTGATTAACTCTTATATTGCAGTTGAGAATGGAGAGAACGAGTTTCGGCAACTCTCCAACTGCTAATATCAAGGAAAAAGATGTGATGTACATCTGGAAAAGAAATTAAGTTAACCAACGTTGTGTGTGCCGGAGGTTCGTAGGAATCTTATGTCCGGATGGTTGCTTAATGAAATTTGGCTTTCATATGTGTTTGAATCAAATAAAAATCGATTTAACGAATAACATAAATTTAGTGCATACGGGTTATGCCTTTAAAATTGGTAAGTTGATTAT
Source organism: Glebionis coronaria (assembly GCA_025667525.1). Lineage (NCBI taxonomy): Eukaryota > Viridiplantae > Streptophyta > Magnoliopsida > Asterales > Asteraceae > Glebionis > Glebionis coronaria. The sequence goes on along the minus strand of CM046877.1, from coordinate 123,417,673 downwards.
ATTTTATAATGGTCATTTTTAAATGTATGTTATGACTTACTTTGACATGTTTAAATTTTTACTCAACATGTTGTCCAATTAAACCAAATTGGATACCCATTTTGTATTAACACGGATTACAAAATCAAAACTTAGGTTAAAGCCAAATTGATAAGTCTTTTCTCTTGGTTGAACAGAAATAACCAAAAACCTTGATATGATTCACATGGTTTTATGTGATTTAGAATTGATACCTACTAAGGTATAGAGTATCGTATACTTCACCATATTGGCTAAATGCGGTACAAAATATTGCTATTTACACTTACTTGAGAGTAAGGATATAGACAAGCTTGATCTATATACATAAGTTGAGAACCAACTTATTATCGATAATAAGGTGATTCGAAGTTATTGGAGGTGAATATGTGTCTATTTCTAAATTTTTATGCTAAACTTAGAATAAGACACAAATTCATTGCTCTTGATATAGAAAAGAATCAGGCCTTAGAAGAAATGGTTAATGCCATGTTCTTAAGTCCAGGTTTAAGCCATGGCATGTGGGGGAAAGCGATTATATCGATTGCTTATCTTTTAGATAAGATCCCTTGTAAATAAAATAAGATACTTCTTACGAACTATGGGTGAGAAGAAAACTATCTTATAAGTACTTACAAATGTGGGGGGTATCTAGCTAAGATATCCGTATGAAATTCATGGTTCGAAAGATTGGACCTAAACCCATGGATTGTATGTTCACATGTTTTGTTATGAATAGCAGTGCTTATCGTTTCATTGTACATGAATCGAAAATAGACATAGTAATGGAATTAAGGAATGATTCATTCTTCGAAATATATTCCTTGTTTATGAAGGAAATTGAAAGATCATCTAGAATAGATGACGAGGTTGTCCAAGGTCAGAGACAACGAGATGATATTGATCTCTTTGATGAGAGACAAGATTGACCCAAGGAGAGGTTGAACCTAGAAGAAACAAAAAGACATGAACCGAGAGATTGGTTGGATTTGATTTTTGTTTCTTTTATGGTAGAAAATGAGGCTACTTCTTACTGAGAAGCAATAACTTCTTTGAAAGGGTGTCAATGAAAAGAAGCCAAAAGTGAAATAGATTATAGTTTACAAAGTAAACTTAGAAGCTCGTGGGTGTACCTTAAGTTTTAAACCACTAGGCTATAAATGGATCTTAAAAAAAATAGATAAATTTGATGTCACCATTAACATGTGCATGTCACCATTGACATGTGCAAAGAAATATTGGTAATCAAAGAATTTAAAAAGCGAGAAGGTCTATCTTCCTTGGATGCTTATTTGCGTGTTACACGAAAAACCTCAATTATGATGGTACTTTATTGACCGCATTAAGAAATTTTGGAAGTTTCTTATGTGGATGTTGAAAACGATATTTCTAAACAGGGATTTAGAAAAAGGAACTATACATGAACCAGCCTGAGGGTTTCATAGTTCCTATGCTAGAGAGAAAAGTTTGTAGGCTAATTAAGTCATTATATGGTTTAAGGCAAGCTACCAAACAATGACATCAAACTTTTTGACCATATCATGTCAGAATGTGGATTCAAAATTGATGTATGTACGTGTGATCAATAGTAAATATGTACTCTTGTGTTTATACATGAATATACTTATCACTAGAAGTGATAACAGGATGAATAAATCCGCTAATGATCTGTTGGAGTCAATATTTGACATTAATTTCATTAGTTGTTGGGTTTGTTGAACCCATATGGATTCGTTTTAAAGTCAAACATTAAGAAAAACAATATTATTGAGAGGTTCAATGTGGGGGATTCCGGCCTAGCTAGAGTCCAATGATATTTTTTTAATCTATTTAAAATAGAGGTAAAATTGTTTCCCATTTTGAATACTCAAAGAATATTGGGTATCTTATGTGTCTAATGACGTGTGTATGATCTGATTTAGAACTTATAATCAGGCAAGCAGATATATTAGTAATTCAAGTGGGGACCATTTGAATAAGTATTACTTGAGTACTATGATACTAATAATATTGCATTATGGAAGATATCCTACTACTATCAAGTGATAGAGTAATGCAAATATAGATTCTTACATATAAGAATCTAAATCCACTAGAGGGGATGTATTTATCCTAAGTGGAAAGCTATGTCCTAGAAATCTTGAAAGTATTTCAAAGAGACAATTATAGCTAAATCTATGATGAAATATGAATTTATTATTTGAGATAAATTTATAAAATATGCAGGATAGTTTACGTTAATTCGTAAAGGACATACCAAGATGGCGTATACCGGTAACAACCATGTTTATAAAGTGTGATAGTCAATAGAATTTGACAGAGCTCATATCACAAATGTAAACGGTAAGTCGAGACATATCCATCATAGATTGTGATTGTTGCAACAACTACTCTCAACTAGAGTTATCACGATTGACTACGTAACGTCAAAGGATAACATCGCGGATCCGCTTACGAAAGGCTTAAGCAGAGAGTTAGTTAGCGAGTCGTCTAAAGGAATGGGACTAAAGCCCTTGAAAGAATGAGTTTCTATGAAGGAAAACCTAACCCAGTTGACTGGAGATCCCAAGATCTGGGTTCAATAGGACAACCTAATCATAGAAATGTGGGGGAAGTCACGTCAATGTGGGGGAGTTACTTAATACAGTAACTTTCCTAGTCCATTCCTAGAACAATGTGACTTATTGAGAGGTTAAACATATGGCTTAATTGATTCATGATGAAATCATAAAGAATGATGATTCAATATGACATCATAAAACATATGTTTTTAATGATTCAAGATGAAATCACCTATGTGAGAGAGAAGTAGGGGTCGCTTCGAAAGAAATTGTGGGGGCGCAATTTCTAAGAGCTCTTGCAGAACCAGGCTAGTGTTCATGACCATAACGAACACGACTATGAGGACTTGACAATGTCAGGGAGAGTCTTGTGTGAGTGTGTATTGTCGTCTACGTAAACAGAGGCTAAGTTCAAAGACATCGCGTCTACTTAGATCAAGGAGACTAAGTGCATCTCACAAGGGAAGGTTCAAAGGGTCACACCTACCTATCCTATGCAAGATTCAACTGTTGGAATTTTATAACTTTTGTGTATTACAAACGATCTCTATTCATGTGGGGGATTGTTGGAAAATATTGTTGGTAAAATAACTTTTGACCAACTTTGGACACAATTATGTATATGTATGTATCATATATATTAGTGATACTTTATAGCTTCGCGTTCTCCTTGAAGAGAGCTTCGCAATGAGCCTTTATGTGTCCAAAATGAAGGTGATGTGAATGAGATATTGTGTCTCAAAGTTAGGCATTTGGTACCATGCTTAAAGAGAAAAAATAGTTTATTTTTTGTCCCACATCGGTGGGATGAGTAAACTGGAAGAGAGCCTATTGTGTATAAATAGAGGCCTAATTCCATAGTTTTCTCACACACATCAAATCAACAAGTATTATTATTGATTTCCAACATATGGAGTACGCATCTGTAAAGATGAAATTCCGGGCAGTTTGGTTAAGTCCGACAGTACAACTTACTGTTTCGGCTGTTGTACCCTGGGAAACAGACGACGAATCTGTTTTAAGGGAAGCGTGTCAAACACGTGCCTCAGCTCTTTAGTTCTAAGTGTGTCTTACGCGTGCCTCGACTTGCTGGTGATTTAGTAAGTCTTTTTATTATTTTAGTTTTTATTTAATTATCGTTTATAGTTATGTCTGTATTTATTTTTCTGTTATTTATATTCTATTATTTGTTTTATGTTAATTTAATTAATTTAATTTATTTGATTTATAAATAAAAGTGTTATAGTTTCCCTACAATAACTAGTCGTAACAGCTATAAATTACATACTCTCTTAGGTGTAGTTTGTTTATTAAGATGTGGTGAGTTTGAATCTAGTTCGTACGTCTGAGTCTGAATATGTGGTTATAATGTCTGAACCTGAATCAAATGATAGCGTTTGTTTTTTTTTCCTGAATGATTTAAATACAAATCGATTCATTATTACGAAACATAACAACGTTTATACATAAACAAAACATATGAGTCATAATATTTAATATAAAACCAATCACTTGCTTATACTAAAACGTGTATTTGAAAACAAAAATCCATAAGGTAAAAAGCACACACAAAAATAATGGGAAAAAGACGAAAATGGTCAAAATCACTTTTTAAAAGTTAAACCATGGTCAAGTTTTTTCATTGGGACAAATTTGGTCATACACAAGTGCACAACTGCACAACTGCACAACTTCATCCAATTACCGTCACGTATCCCTCCAACTTCAGAATTTAACAAGGGACCAGACCCACATATGTCCCTATTTACTATGACAATATTTGTCTTATTATGTTATCAAATGCACAACTGACGGCGTTCAACTTGCAAATGCTCAACCGAATATCAAGGTTATGACATAGTACACACTTTCTCAATTTCCAATAAAAGTGAAACACATAAGTTGTGCATTTGAGGGTTGAGCGCCGTCGGTTGATCGTTTAAAAAGTATCATTAGTGGGACACTTGTCACAATATGAATGGTGATGACCATATTTGTCTTTAGTTGAAAACTTGACCTTGATAAGGTTCTTAAGTGATCAAAATGACCAAATTGATCTTTTTCCCAAAAATTAATATGATCTTTAAATCATCAAAATATAATGAATCAAGCCTAATGATTCAAACTTCTAGAAAACCAATTGTGAGTGACCATCAAAGATCATTGTTGAACCATCAAAAGTTAGAGAGAGAAAATCACTTCAAAGAGAGTGAGCAGGGATGGAGTACCAAATCAAGATAGAACAGATCAAGAAGATGAAGCAGCAAATGGAGGTTAATATCTATATATTTTATATGCTTTCAGAGGTAAATAAGAGGTTGTCCAAAGTCTGACCGAAAAAGAGGCAATTCAGACTTTTTAGCATCTTAAATCTGAACAAAAACAAACAAACGAAATGCTAATATGTCTGACCGAATCAGTCATCAGAGGTTGTTCAGATTTTGTTTAGAAAAACAAACATCACCTTAATGAGCCATGAAGCGGATATGCGTACAATATGTTGGAAAGTGTTTTGCAAAATATGGTTTTTGCAATAATTTGGACATATTTTTATATATGTATATGCTATATATATTCGTAGCACTTAGTAGCTTTGCGTTCGCCTCGAAGAGAGCTTCACAACGAGCTTCACAATATGGAGTTAATATGAATGAGATATCGTGTCTAAAAGTGAGTCACGTGAAACACAATATTTGGAAAATATTTTGTCCCACATCGCTTGAAACATGAAGTGAAAACATGTTTATAAGGAAATCCTAGTTTCTACCTACAATATTCATTTGTGGGTTTTTACGCCCACGCCTACGCGCGCACAGGGGGTGCAGAAAGTGAAATTTCTAGGCCAAAAACGGGTTCGAAGCTACTGAACTTGTGCACGAGCGCGCGACCTGTGGACACGAATGCAGCTCCGAAAACTGGCTTGGGTGCGGGTAGATTTCGGTATCTTTTTTGCTGCGAATTCGATTTGTTTTTTCCAGAAAATTCTGTACATCTATTTTAGGAATAAATACAGAAGTTATTCACAGAATATTTTTATGTGTTAAAAAGACATGAAATCTGTTTAAGTTATAACAGATTTTCCTGACTTTGGTATGTATTTTTCTCTGAGAACAACTCAAGTTTTCAGTATAAATATAACCTCTTCTCATTCAGTTAAATATCAAAAAAACGCAGCTTTTTCCTTACTCCATTATCAGACAGTTTTCCAGCAGCTCGTCGATTAGAAACACGCAAGGCTTCTGTGATCTTTCAGGCAAGTTTGTTAAGTCCGGCTGTACAATAGCTTTGGACGTTGTACCCTGGGAAACAGACGGTGAATCTGTTTTAAGGGAAGCGTGTTAAACACGTGCCGCGTCTTAGTTTTACTGCTTTCTTCATTACTGTTAATTACTTTCTGTCATTTAAATGCTGTCAATTTAATTTCTGTTATTTTATTGTAAATTCGATTTTATAATAAAAGTGTACACCGTTTCCCACAATCTTAAAACATATTCTGTTTAACAGAATTAAAACTTTTATTAAATCGGATTAATAATTTTTATTAGATTTATTATAAACTGTTTCTGCCGAAACCAGGATTGAGTTTCACTGAAAATTAGTTTTAATTTACAGACTTTAATTAACAGATCTCTAACGTTTTTCATTAAGCAGTTGTTCTTATCAGTTTATATTGAAACCAAGATTGTGTTTTTGTTAAACTGATATATTAGATAATTGCATCTGATTCACTGAAACCAAGATTGAGTTTCTTTGAAGCAGATCCACTATAAGTATATAGACATCACGATTGAATTTCTTATATACAGATTTATAACATTTGTCTAACTGTTTGTGTTTTGATCTTGTTTGATCTTTCAGAATGTCTACTAGCACTCCTGAAACTCCTGCAACTACTACTGTGAAAGTAACTGATGCGCTAGTTACCCACACAGTTGCTAATCATGCTAAAAAAACCAGAAAAATTTAATGGGCAGAATTTTAAGAGGTGGCAACAGAAGATGTTCTTCTATCTCACTACTTTGAACCTTGTGAAGTTCTTAAAGGAGACTGTACCTCAGGTGGAACCTCCTAAAGAAGGTGTACCCGAAAATCAACAAGCCGTACAGGCTGTTGAAGCATAGAAACATTAAGACTTCTTGTGTCACAACTACATTCTGAATGGTTTGGTGGACTCTTTGTACAATGTGTACTGCAAGACTAAGACTGCCAAAGAATTATGGGAGTCGTTGGAACGCAAGTACAAAACTGAGGATGCTGGTACAAAGAAGTTCGTGGTAGCTCGTTTTTTGGATTACAAGATGGTTGATTCAAAGAGTGTGATAACTCAGGTTCAAGATCTGCAGGTTTTGCTACACGACATTCATGATGAGGGTATGACTTTGAGTGAAACTTTTCAAGTTGCTGCTATCATTGAAAAGTTACCTCCAAGCTGGGTAGAATTTAAAAACTACTTGAAGCATAAGCGAAAGGAGATGACTGTTGAAGACTTGGTTGTTCGTCTTCGTATTGAAGAGGACAACAAGCTGGCTCAGAAAAACACTTATACACCTGATTCTGCCAAGGCAAATATGGTTGAGCATGGTTCGTCTTCTTCAAAGTCTAAAGACAAGAGCTTTGGCAAAGGGAAGAATGACAAGAATAGAAAAGGGAAGTCTGAGTGCCTTGCTCTTAAAGGTGGAATTACAAAGCAGAAGTTCTAAGGAAATTGCTTCAACTGTGACAAGCCAAGTCATCGTGTTGCTAATTGCAAAGCGCCAAAGCGGGTGACTCCACGCGAGGCTAATATGGTGAATGATAATGTGGACATGATTGCTATAGTGTCTGATGTCGTTACCATGATCTCTGAAGTTAACCTGGTAGGTTCTAATAATAATGATTGGTGGGTTGATACTGGGGCAACCCGTCATGTGTGTGTTGACAAGAGTATGTTTCACTCTTTCAGAGCGGTTGACAATGGAGGGAAGCTGTACATGGGCAACTCTGCAACTGCTGATATCAAGGGCGAAGGAGATGTTATTTTGAAGATGACATCCGAGAAAGAGCTCAAGTTGACTAAAGTCTTGTATGTTCTGGAGATTCGCAAGAATCTTGTGTCCGGATGGCTTTTGAATAAGTTTGGTTTTCGTCTTGTTTTTGAGTCTGATAAAGTTGTACTTTCTAAGAATCAAATGTATGTTGGTAAGGGGTATGCCCTGAATGGTATGTTTAAGCTCATAGTAATAGTTGTTAAGAATGCTATCAATAAAATGAATTCTTCTGCTTACTTGATTGAGTCTTGTAATGTGTGGCACGGCCGTCTTGGACATGTTAATTTTAATTTAATGCGTCGTTCGATTAAATTTAATGGCATACCAAGTTTTCATATTGATTCAAATTATAAGTGTGAAACTTGTGTCGAAGCCAAACTTACAAGATCATCTTTCAAACTGGTTGAACGAAAAACCGAACCACTTGATATGATACACACAGACATATGTGATTTGAAATCACCACCCACAAAAGATGGCAATAAGTACTTCATCACGTTTATTGATGATTGCACAAAGTACTGCTACGTTTACTTGTTGAAAAGTAAAGATGAAGCTACAGACAAGTTTGTTCTATACAAAACCGAAGTTGAGAATCAACTTGGTAGGAAAATCAAAGTTGTACGAAGTGATAGAGGAGGTGAATATGTGTCTCCTTTTGCTGATCTATGTGCGAAACATGGAATTAGACAAGAGTTTACTGCTCCTTATTCACCTCAGCAAAACGGTATTGCCGAAAGGAAGAATCGTACCTTGAAAGAAATGGTTAATGCCATGTTGTTAAGTTCTGGTTTGAGCCGGGACATGTGGGGGGAAGCCATTCTAACGGCTACTTATCTTTTAAACAAGATACCTCGTAAGGATAAAGAGGAACCCCATATGAACTCTAGATGGGAAGAAAACCATCATACCAGTACTTACGAGTGTGGGGGTGTCTAGCCAAGGTAGCTGTGCCGACACCTATGGCCCAAACGAGTGGACCTAAATTTGTGGATTGTATATTTATTGGATATGCTAAGAATGGTAGTGCGTATCGTTTCATTGTACATGATTCGAAAAATCCAGATATACACAAGAACACAGTTATGGAATCAAGGAATGCGTCCTTCTTTGAAAATATATTTCCTTGTTTAAAGAAGGAAAATGGAAGCACATCTAGACTAGATGATGCAGCTGTCCAAGATAAGAGACAACGAGATGACAGTGATCTCCAAGATGAGAGACAAGATCAACCCGAGGAAGAAGAGGTTGAACCTAGAAGAAGCAAACGGGCGAGAACCAAGAAATCATTTGGACCCGATTTTGTCTCTTTTATGGTAGAAAATGAACCACTTCTTATCAAGAAGCTGTAAATTCCTCGGAAGGGCCTCGATGGAAAAAAACGATTAATAGTGAAATAGAGTCTATTTTACAAAATCATACTTGGGAGCTCGTGGATTTACCTTCTTGTTGTAAACCACTAGCCTATAAATGGATCTTCAAGAAGAAGATGAAAGCTGATGGCACCATTGATAAGTACAAAGCAATATTGGTGATCAAAGGTTTTACACAACGCGAAGGTCTAGATTACTTTGATAATTATTCGCCTGTTACGCGAATAACTTCTATTAGGATGATTCTTGCTATTGTCGCATTAAGAAATTTAGAAGTTCACCAAATGGATGTGAAGACGGCTTTTCTAAATGGAGATTTAGAAGAAGAAATATACATGAACCAACCCGAGGGTTTCATGGCTCCTGGACAAGAGAGCAAAGTTTGTAGGCTTGTTAAGTCATTGTATAGCTTAAAGCAAGCTCCAAAACAATGGCATCAAAAGTTTGACCACGCCATGCTAGAGGGTGGATTCAAAATTAATGAATGTGACAAGTGTGTTTATGTCAAAGACACAAATAGTGGATATGTAATCTTGTGTCTTTATGTCGACGATATGCTTATCGTTGGCAGTAACGACAAGATGATCAAGTCTACTAAAGACACGTTGAAATCAAAGTTTGACATGAAAGATATGGGTTTGGCTGATGTGATCCTTGGAATAAAGATCATACGAACTCAAAATGGACTTGCATTAAGTCAAGCACATTACGTGGACAAAATTCTTAATACTCATAATGCGGGGGATTCTGGCCTAGCTACAACTCCAATTGACACCAGTTTGCATCTATCTAAGAATAGAGGCGCAGGTGTTGCCCAATTAGAGTATTCAAGAATTATTGGCATGTTAATGTATTTGATGACATGTACCCGACCTGACTTAGCATATGTTGTTAGCAGGCTGAGTAGATATACTAGTAATCCAAGTGATGCACATTGGAAAGCTATGACTAGGATACTTCATTATTTGAGATACAGTCGTGATTATGGACTGAATTATGCTAGATATCTATCTGTTATTGAAGGATACATTGATGCAAATTGGATATCTGACATAAAGGATTCTAGATCGACTAGTGGATATGTGTTTACACTGAGAGGGGCCGCTATATCTTAGAAGTCTTCCAATCAAACTGTAATAGCTAAGTTCACGATGGAATCAGAATTTATCGCGTTAGATAAATGCGGAGAATAGGCGGAATGGCTACGTCAATTCGTAGAGGACATAACCAGGTGGCCTAAACCGGTAACGGCCATTAGTATACATTGTGATAGTCAATCGACAATTGGCAGAGCTCATAGCACAATGTATAACGGAATGTCTAGACATATCCGTCGTCGACATAATTCGGTACGACAACTACTCTCAACAGGAGTTATCTCAATTGACTATGTGAAGTCAAAGGATAACATCGCGGATCCGCTTACGAAAGGCTTAAGCAGAGAGTTAGTTAGTAAGTCGTCTAAAGGAATGGGACTAAAGCCCTTGGAATGAGTTTCTATGAAGGAAAACCTAACCCAGTTGACCGGAGATCCCAAGATCTGGGTTCAATAGGACAACATAATCATATAAATGTGGGGGAAGTCACGTCAATGTGGGGGAGTTACTTAATACAATAACTTTCCTAGTCCATTCCTAGAACAATGTGACTTGTTGAGAGGTTAAACATATGGCTTAATGATTCAGGATGAAATCATAAAGCATAACGATTCAAGATGAAATCATAAAACATATGTTTTTAATGATTCAAGATGAAATCACCTATGTGAGAGAGAAGTGGGGTCGCTTTGAAGGAAATTGTGGGGGCGCAATCTCTAAGAGATCTTGCAGAACCAGGCGAGTGTTGATGACCATCACGAACACGACTATGAGGACTTGACAAGGTCAGGGAGAGTCTTGTGTGAGTGTGTATTGTCGTCTACGTAAACAGAGGCTAAGTTCAAGGACATCGCGTCTACTCAGATCTAGGAGACTAAGTGCATCTCACAAGGGAAGGTTCAAAGGGTTACACCTACCTATCCTATGCAGGACTTAACCGCAGAAATTTTGCCGAAACTTTCGTGTGTTTTCGACCGATTCCCATTCATGTGGGGGATTGTTGGAAAAAGTTTTGCAAAATATGGTTTTTGCAATACTTTGGATATAATTTTATATATGTATATGTTATATATATTCGTAGTACTTAGTAGCTTTGCGTTCTCCTCGAATAGAGCTTCACAACGAGCTAAAGTATGTCCAATATGGAGTTAATATGAATGAGATATCGTGTCTCAAAGTGAGTCACGTGAAACACAATATTCATTTGTGGGTTTTTACCCTCACGCGGGGGGGGGGGGGGGGGGGGGGGGGGGGGGGGGGGGTTGCAGAAAATGAGATTTTAAAGCCAAAAACAGGTTCGAAGCTACTGAACTTGTGCACGAGCGCGCGACCTGCGGACACGAATGCAGCTCCGAAAACTGGCTTGGTTGCGGACAGATTTCGGTATCTTTTTTGCTGCTAATTCGATTTGTTTTTTCCAGAAAATTCTGTACATCTATTTTAGGAATAGATACAGAAGTTATTCACAGAATATTTTTATGTGTTAAAGAGACAGGAAATCTGTTTAAGTTATAACAGATTTTCCTGACTTTGGTATATATTTTTCTTTGAGAACAAGTCAAATTTTAAGTATAAATATAACCTCTTCTCCTTCAGTTAAATATCAGAAAAAACGCAGCTTTTTCCTTACTCCATTATCAGACAGTTTTCCAGCAGCTCGTCGTTCAGAAACACGCAAGGCTTCCGTGATCTTTCAGACAAGTTTGTTAAGTCCGGCTGTACAACAGCATTGGACGTTGTACCCTGGGAAACAGACGGCGAATCTGTTTTAAAGAAAGCGTGTTAAACACGTGCCTCGTCTTAGTTTTACTACTTTCTTCATTACTGTTAATTATTTTCTATCATTTAAATTCTGTCAATTTAATTTCTGTTATTTTATTATAAATTCGATTTTATAATTAAAGTGTACACCGTTTCTCACACAATAAACAACTTGCGCGCAATAAAGCAAGAACTATTACAAACAATTATAGAACGAAGAAGAATGTTGTCTACCGTTGCCGTTGCTATTTGTTTTACTTTTTGTGTTTCTAAATGGTCTAAACAAAGTTAGCAACCTACTTCGTTTCTTGTGTTTTCATTCTTTAAGTATTGTTTCAAAATGTCACTATACATGTTATATTTTATGAAATGAATGAGTATTGCGTTACTTTTACGACTGTTAACACAACATTCGCATTAAATTAAGAGCTGTTTTAAACTATATTGTTGTCACTTTTGTTTGGCTAGACCGATATAATCTTTCATAGGTCATAACCAAAACCAACATTCACATAAACCCAGAATACAAAACCAAGAAGAAGGAAATAATAGAGTCAAAGAAAAGGGCCTATTAGTCAAAAGTGAGAGAGCTCATAGAGTCACAATTGTCTTGAAATTTGTCAAACTGTCAAATGGATTCTCAAAGATTTTCATTATCCAAAAGACCAAATACCACGCGCAAACAAACAATAAAAAGGGAAACTTATGATTTAGATTCTTTTTCTATGTATAAAGGTTTCTGTTACATGTGCCTAAAAGTACATTGTTTTTTTGGTAAGAAAAGAAAGAATTTCGACCCATGTCTGTTTTTAGAATTGGGCCATTTGATACGAACCCGTCTAAGCCCATTTTTATATAAAAATTTGAGTTTTTTTGTCTTTGTTGTGGTTACACATATTCCTTGTTTAATCAATTGATGTCATTCACTGATCGACAGCTTGATTTGTCAGTTGTCCTTGGATTATGGCTATCTTTGTGATCCCTATATATCTTATTGCTTATTTAACCAATAAGCCCTTTGACTCCTACGATCTCATATCTTGTTGTGTACCTTCTCACATGTTATTGACCAACCTGCATGATCATATCCGGGATAATTATACCATATCATATGGACATATGGTACATAGTTTTGTCACAGCGTGCTCAATACTTTTAATCAGTACTTTTAAGTGTTTTTCATAGCTATTGCAAAAAACGTACGTCGTTAAATAAGTCTAATTAAGCTAATGGCTTTTGTTCCAAATCTATCAAATTACAACACCCAAAGCATATGTAACACTATGTATATACCTAAAAATACTAATAAAAATGTTCATCTGTTTCAACTAGCACAATCCTATGCATGTGTATGCATACAATATAAAATGTGTATACATCACTTTGAATAATAACAAAATCAATCATGGTTATCATTTGAAGTAGATTGACCACTTTGACCTTGACCACTCTGCCATGATCCTCTTGGAATCGAATGGTGATTATTAGGTTCAAATTCTTGATCATTTTCCATGGTGTTCCCCTTTGCATGATCACCATGATCAACTATCACCATCATGCTTCTTTTCTTCATAGCAAAACTCATATCTTGTAATAGAATCAACATCATTAATATCATCATCATCATTACTTGCATCTTCATTCTCATCAACTTCATCACTCCACTCTATATATTTTCTTAATGTTTGTTATTTTTCATTAGCTTAATTTGCTAGTTGTATTTATACATGCATATAGTGAGACACATATGTGGAAAGATCTTAGGAAAAAGTGGAGGGTGATATAAAGTTAGAAAAATCTAGACACCTTTTTTGCCTTTCCACTAAAATGGGGTGTGTTGGCTAATGTAGGCCAAAATCTTAAGAACTAAAATTTCTAGTGGCAAATATATTTTTCAATAATGGTTTTTATTTTATGCATTGGATGCTTATTAGTGCTGTGATTTTGTGAATTTAGCTCTGAAAAGAGTGGGACACGTGGTGAATAATGCTTGTGTTTAAGATATATGTAACCTGTCTCATTGATCTTGTGCCACGTGTTTAACTAAAAATCCATTTTAATACCAAATGTGATCGTTTCTAACATCAATCATTGTTGGAAAACAATGTGCTAAATCTTCCTGCTAAAATGCTCTGAATCTGGCGACTAACTTTTAAAACAGTTAGCTAAAACTAAAATCGCACTAAAAGTGTAGTTATGATCTTTTCTTAGAAGATATTTTGTGTAGATATGTAAATTGACTTCTGATGGTGTTTATTTAAAATTATTTTTAATATTTATGCACGTACAAGATTTGATCGTAAAAGATAAATTAATTAATAATTTTATTATTAAATTTTTATATATTAAATATATTTTTTAAAAATATATAATGCTTATATGTTTGATTATATTTTTTGAATTTCATATTCTTTTTATTTTTGATATTTTATTCTAAATAATTATATTTACTACTCCCTCCGTCCTATATTAAGTGTCTAGATTCTTAATGCATAAAGTTTTAGATATATTATATTACTACCATTATTAGTTAAACAAATAACAATTGTACCCTCATTTAATACAAAAATTTAAAAAGAAAAAACACAACATAACTATGGGCCACATATTAAAGGGCATAAATGGAAATTAATTATCAAGATTCCCTCATTTATTATATTGGACATTTAATATGGGACAATGAAAGATTCTAAAGTGGACACTTAATATAGACGGAGGGAGTATTAATTAACAAATTATTTAAATCAATCTTACACGTACACTATTTATAAATTCATGATTTTGTAATGCTTAATATTATCCTATAAAATAATATTAAATTTTTAATACTTAAATAATTACGATGCTTATGAACCCCACGAGTTTTACATGATTTTTCATTATGTGATTATACTAATTGATATTTTATTATAAATATTTGTTTAATAAAGGATTTGACTTTTTCTAACTGAAATGTTAGTTATCCTTGTGTGTCTAGTAACACACAACGACCTTGAAAAAATATATGTTGATATAATATCTAGAATACCGTCTATTTATTTTCATTTTACACTGATGTTTGAGGTCTTGTATTCATTTTGATATTTAAATTCATGTTAATAATAATTTATATAGATTGCATTGATTGACTTTATTGAGTGTCAAAATAAAAATCTTTATTTGAATATTAATGATCATGTGATTTGTTGATATTATAATATTACATATATGTTGTCTTTTTAAAAGATAAAGTGTAGAGGGTATAAAGTTTAAAAATGTATTTTATTTATTTTTTAAACTGACCAAAAAATATTAAAAATTATAAGTTTACACTTAAGTCCATTAATACACTGCTTTTGCCCAGTATAAAAATTATGTTCGTTGAAGTGGTCTAATCGAATTGATTATTGGTAAAATGTGCGACTCAGTTGTATTTGGTGAAGAAAAATGTTTTGTCGTTTTAGTAAAGTAAAAAGTGCAAGACTTTAATGTAAATGACGGTAATTTAAATCTAATACTAATTAAAATGTAAATGTGCAAAATTAAAAACTTTAAAGATAAATGACGAGAACTTAAATGACGGGTAATTAAAATTTGACGAAAAGTAAATTTAACAATTAAATAAAAATGAAAAACTTAAATTAAAATAGGCTAAAAGTAAAATGAGAAAACTGTCACTTTTTCTCTAAAAATAACAACTAGAAAACTATGAAATTCAAAACTAAAACTAAGACAAGAAATTAAAACAATCAAGCAGACAAATCAATTATTCCGAAAAAGCTGCAGTATATTTCAGTAATTGCATTTCTTCGGAAAAATGACTTTTTCGGAAAAACAAGTTTCTCGGAATAACAGCCTTTTCAGAAAAAGTGACATTTTCGGAAAAACCAACTTTTCAAAGAAATCTTCGGAAAAAAGGACTTTTCAGAAAAAAGTGATTTTCGGAATAATGACTATTTCGGAAAAAAATGTATCTTCGGAAAAATGACGAATTCAGAAAAAGTAAAATTTTCGGAAAAATAACTATTTCGGAAAAATTGTAAATTCAGAAAAATTGACAAATTCAGAAAAAAGAAATTCAGAGAAATGGCTATCTCGGAAAAAATGCTAATTCAGAAAAGGGATGAATTCATAGAAAATGGGAATTTCAGAATAATCGCATTTCAGAAAAAGGTATGTTTTCGGAAAAACAAAACCCTTTTCCGAAGAAGTTAAGGTACGGATAAACAGTAAAAGAAAACTTAAGAAATAAGCTAGAATAAGCTAAAATCAAATAAGCAAATAACCAAAACTTAATCTAAAACACTTTTAAGAAAAACTAATTCAACCACAAATCAAAAACTTAAAAAAACACTAATAAATTTAAAGATTAAAAATCAACTTTTAATAAAATAAACTAATAAAAACTTAACTAAAATCAAATCAAACACACAATAAGCTATCAAATCAATAAGCTAACAAGATAAAAAACATAAAAGCATAACAAGTAATCAAATAAGCATGACAATAAGATAATAAGCACAAAGATTAAGCAAAACAAGAAAGGTAGAATGAGAGATTAATATAAAACTTGATTAAAGAAAAGATTAAACAACAAAAGTAAAGATTAAACTTACTTGGAATTAAAGGAATTAAGGTGCAAGACAAGGAATGTAAATTGACAAGTAATTAAAATGACATGAAAATAAAGTGAAAAGACTAATGTGTCAAATTAGCTAACAACTCCTAATGGTGGCATAGGAGTCTATTTATAGGGGATTAGGAAAACTAAGCATGTGTTGGTTCCTTCTTCTTTCTCACGTCTTTTCGTCTTCTTAATTCTTCGACTTTTTCGACTTTGTCTCGGGATTAATAAACTCGTCTTGTAATTTCTTCATAAATTTAGACTTGAGCTCTTCGGCTTTTATTAAACTTCCGTCTTTAGACTTTTTCTTCGATAAATCTTCAGAATTGGTCTTGGACTTCCGTTCTTTTAGCACTCTTGATCTTTTGACTTCGCCTTTTGTCTTTTTCTTCGATAAAAGCCCGTGAAAGCCTGTGTTTTCCTCCCTTTTCACATTTGCATCCTAAATCACAACAAAAATACAAACCACGCATAATTCCAACATTTATGACATAAAATACACGTTTTGGCTTGGTTATTATTGTAGTTAAGTGGTAAAAGGATGGGTGTTTACACACCTATCAAATCCCCTACACTTGACCATTGCAATGTCCTCATGCAATGCATTAATTAAAAAGCAAGATTTCGCTTTCCATCATAATCAATCCACATTGGCCTTTATTAAAGAGATAGAAAATAACAAAACAAGTAAAGAAATCAACGACTTACCTTAGGGTTTTGGAATGTCATGAATGATTATCATCCTCAAGTTTCACGTTCCCCATACCAAGCTTAAAAACGAGATCATTGTTATTATAAGTTAGCAAACTAACACAAACTCATGTGGGCCCATTATTTACTTAGACTCCCTTATTCCTAAGTGTATCTCTTATATTTTATTCTTGTTTTGAATGATCACGAGGATGCATTATTGACGTATTTCGATAGTTATTTAAGCTGAAAATAAAGTGGGACGATTTAATCAATAGTTAGCTAAATGACAAAATCTTTTAAAACTGCTTCTCGGGACCTCATAAAGTTCATATCTTGGCATAACTCGTTTCACGATTTGAGACCTTTCTCGGATCGATATTTGGCAGTGAATTCATACTTCAAATCTTGAGAGACGTTCATGAAATAATGATCTTCTCTTTATGATAGGAATTTCTTCACTTGAAGTTTTGAGAGATTCTTCATACTTGGACCACGACTTCTTCGTTTTTCTCCAATCTTTATTTGGGATTTTGATATAAAACGATCCGCCTCCTTTTAGGACTTGGATCTATTTATCCTCATACCTTGTTAGGGCCTTTTTGGATAGACTTCTCCATGATCTTTACGGGAGTATTTTGCTTTTCGTCGTGTGTCTCGATCCTTCATATTGATTTTCGATAAATGATTCTTCACATCACTTTTGGATCCTTAGCAACAAAATGTAGCCCTCATGCCTTGTTAGGACCTTTTTGGACTCGCCAATCTTCGCATCCCGCTTCAATAAGTTATGCCTTGGCTATGAACTCTAATCAATACCGAGCAACTTTTAAACGATCTTGGGCTAGAAGCTAAGTAACTTTTCAAATCGTACAACCTTATTTATTGCAGATAAATTTATTAACAAGCGATGGGAGAATAGGCTTATAATCAACTCACATAAATTCACGAAAGAGTACCAAACTTATAATTGACTCTATCATCTCTCGTTCTCCACAATTTAAAATCTCAAGGAATGAGACTCGTGGATGCTTAGCCTATTAAATCAAAGTTTTGGGTTTTCGAGTCATCTATAGGATCTTGCAATTTCTTAGACTTTTTCAAGTTTAGAAATCGCATTTTAAAGTTCCCTTGATAAACGACTCTCTAGGATCAATTATAGGAACTTGCGAAAAGTTCTTGTTCTTAACCATTTAATACACTGCTTTTGCCCAGTATAAAAATTATGTTCGTTGAAGTGGTCTAATCGAATTGATTATTGGTAAAATGTGCGACTCAGTTGTATTTGGTGAAGAAAAATGTTTTGTCGTTGTAGTAAAGTAAAAAGTGCAAGACTTTAATGTAAATGACGGTAATTTAAATCTAATACTAATTAAAATGTAAATGTGCAAAATTAAAAACTTTAAAGATAAATGACGAGAACTTAAATGACGGGTAATTAAAATTTGACGAAAAGTAAATTTGACAATTAAATAAAAATGCAAAACTTGAAATTAAAATAGGCTAAAAGTAAAATGAGAAAAACTGTCACTTTTTCTCTAAAAATAACAACTAGAAAACTATGAAATTCAAAACTAAAACTAAGACAAGAAATTTAAACAATCAAGCAGACAAAACAATTATTCCGAAAAAGCTACAATATATTTCAGTAATTGCATTTCTTCGGAAAAATGACTTTTTCGGAAAAACAAGTTTCTCGGAATAACAGCCTTTTCAGAAAAAGTGACATTTTCGGAAAAACCAACTTTTCGGAGAAATCTTTGGAAAAAAGGACTTTTCAGAAAAAAGTGATTTTCGGAATAATTACTATTTCGGAAAAAAATGTATCTTTGGAAAAATGACGAATTCAGAAAAAGTAAAATTTTCGGAAAAAATAACTATTTCGGAAAAATTGTAAATTCTGAAAAATAATTCAGAAAAAAGAAATTCAGAGAAATGGCTATCTCCGAAAAAATGCTAATTCAGAAAAGGGATGAATTCATAGAAACTGGGAATTTCAGAATAATCGCATTTCAGAAAAAGGTATGTTTTCTGAAAAACAAAACCCTTTTTCGAAGAAGTTAAGGTACGGATAAACAGTAAAAGAAAACTTAAGAAATAAGCTAGAATAAGCTAAAATCAAATAAGCGGATAACCAAAACTTAATCTAAAACACTTTTAAGAAAAACTAATTCAACCACAAATCAAAAACTTGAAAAAACACTAATAAATTTAAAGATTAAAAATCAACTTTTAATAAAATAAACTAATAAAAACTTAACTAAAATCAAATCAAACACACAATAAGCTATCAAATCAATAAGCTAACAAGATCAAAAACATAAAAGCATAACAAGTAATCAAATAAGCATGACAATAAGATAATAAGCACAAAGATTAAGCAAAACAAGAAAGGTAGAATGAGAGATTAATATAAAACTTGATTAAAGAAAAGATTAAACAACAAAAGTAAAGAGTAAACTTACTTGGAATTAAAGGAATTAAGGTGCAAGACAAGGAATGTAAATTGACAAGTAATTAAAATGACATGAAAATAAAGTGGAAAGACTAATGTGTCAAATTAGCTAACAACTCCTAATGGTGGCATAGGAGTCTATTTATAGGGGATTAGGAAAACTAAGCATGTGTTGGTTCCTTCTTCTTTCTCACGTCTTTTCGTTTTCTTAATTCTTCGACTTTTTCGACTTTGTCGCGGGATTAATAAACTCGTCTTGTAATTTCTTCATAAATTTAGACTTGAGTTCTTCGGCTTTTATTAAACTTCCGTCTTTAGACTTTTTCTTCGATAAATCTTCAGAATTGGCCTTGGACTTCCGTTCTTTTAGCACTCTTGATCTTTTGAATTCGTCTTTTGTATTTTTCTTCGATAAAAGCCCGTGAAAGCCTGTGTTTTCCTCCCTTTTCACATTTGCGTCCTAAATCACAACAAAAACACAAACCACGCATAATTCCGACTTTTACGACATAAAATACACGTTTTGGCTTGGTTATTATTGTAGTTAAGTGGTAAAAGGATGGGTGTTTACACACCTATCATCCATCTATTTTATTTAAAATTCAATCACTAAAGTTTTATTAATCTCCTCCTTCCTTTTTAAGTGTTTATTTTCACAAATTTGACACGAATATTTTTTGTGTTTTCATCAAGTTCTCCACCAAAATTTTTAATTTTGACTAAATTGAATTTGATTTTAACTTTTTTCGACCAATCAAATCGCTTGATTTTGCTTATGTCTTAAAATCGAACAATTTGATTAGTTCTTTTCTATAACCTTCATTTTTCACTAAAATTCTCAAATAATCCATTTCTTTTATTTTATAAAAGATGGCTCAAGGATCATTAAATCTCTCACTCTTATGAGTAGGGGTAGCAATATTTCCCACCCAACCCGAGCATATTCGGGTCGAGTTAGTCGGGTTTAAATTTAATTCGGGCGAGTCAACCCGACTAACCCGAATTAAAAATCGAGTCAAACATCGGGTATAAATATTATGTTTAATTATGGTTCGGGTCAACTCGATTGACCCGAATAGAATTTTTTTTTTAAAATTTAAAGTTAATATATATTTTATTTTTAAAAGGGTAAAAAAAAATTTATAATATTTTACTCGAATTCGGGTTGATTCGAACCTGACTAGACTCGACCTGAAACTCGAACCCGAGTAACCCGAGTTTAAATCGGGTTGGATTCGGGTAACTTATTTTTTTGCCTTGACCCGAATTCAACCCGACTCTATTAACTCGAACTCGACCAACCCGACCTGATTCTCACCTATACTCATGAGTAAGGAATGTAACGGCGTGGTTGGTATCTTGTTATAAATAACGATGCGTAAAAGGAGGCACAATAACTTTTTATGAGAAAGCATAAAAATTAAAATATTAATTTAATTTTTAATAATCATATTAATATAATAAAACAAGCTAACATTAATGTGTTAAGGGAGACGATTTTCATACTCATTGGATTGATTGACAATTTGACACACTCTAAAATATTGTGTCTTGATATTTATATCTTTGTAAAAATGGATATTATTTAAAGTATTCTAAGGGTATTATGTCAAAACATCATATATTTGAGTGTGTCAATCAATCTAAAATGTGTGCAAATCACTTCCTATGTGCTAATATTCATTTCTTTTTCTTATCTATAATACGACAACACTTGTTAATTAATAGAAAAAAGGTAAGGTGACGCCCAATGCCGTCTTTCACGGGTTATGGGTCCCAATACCGTGTAGGACGGTGTATGGGGGAAGTTGAGACATAGACAGTCATACCCCTAGCTAAGGTAGGGAGGTTGGTTCTAGTTCTACCAAGGTAGAAAAAGACCTCTAGCCTTGCAAGAAATGAGGATCAAACCCTTGACCTCTGTCTCTAGAGGCAAAGTTGATAACCACTGATCCAACCTTGCCGTTCAACACTTGTTAATTAATGCTTAAAAATATTGACTCTATTCCCATCTATTGATAGTTATTGACAAGAGTAAGGGCCCGTTTGGTTTGTTAATGACATTTAAAATCGATATTGGTATGAATGGAAAACTAGAAAGATAAAACATATATTTATTTAAGATTATAATTTTTTTTTAAATTTATTATAAATTTTATTTATTAAACTAATACTAATGATAGAAATTATAACTTATATACGTTTAACGTTCACACCCTCTGAGTGGTATGAACAACAACACAATATTTTAATCATCAGTCTGTTATTTTATTCATCGTCGTTTACGTATCTTGCCTATATATAAAACCCACCCACGTCATATACAAAAGCCACCCACGTAGTCCTCATACCTAATCTCACTCATTATACCTAATCTCACTCTTCTTTCTCTCTTAAACACTAATAACCTAATCTCGCTCATATCTGTGGCTTAGATCTAGACATGCTTCTGTTTCACGGCAGTTGCCCCCAATCTTTGATTGGGTTGGCGATGGTGGAGATACGATCAATTTGTTGTATCATCGTCGTTGGCTTTAATTTTTAATGGGTTGGTGGTTTCTTTTGACCATGATCGTTGCCCTCATGTCTGATGGGTTGGCGACAGTCAATTAATTTTTGATGGGTTGGTGGTTTCTTTTGACCAAGATCGTTGCCCCATCTTAATTTTTGGTTGATTCAGGTGAATGTTGAATCTCATAAAAGGTGAATTTAATTTTGCCTTTCTGATATTTGGTTACTTGAGGTGATTGATCGAACCTCATACATGTTACAGTGGGGGTTTTGCGATTATCAGGTTAATTTATGGCCCCAAAATTGTGGCTTTTGTTTGCTTTCCATTAAGTAGGTTTTTACACGTTGTTTTCTTCAATTTTTTAAAAATTAATCAAGGTTACATTCTTTAGATTAATTACGGCTAGGCTTTTGGGTTTTTTTATGCTCGGGTAATTCGGGGTTTTGTGATTATCAGGTTAACTCCTGGGTTAAAAGTTATGTCTTTTGTTTGCTTTTAGTTAAGCAACTTGTTTAATGTTTCTTTTCTCGATTGTTTAAATTAAATAAGGTTACGTTTTGGGGTTAAATTGTGCCTTTTGTTTGCTTTGAATTGTTTTTAAGTTAGACCAATTTTAGTAGCGCTATGTTGATTAGTTGCAGATATGTATAATCATGGGTTGGTTTGAGGGTTTACGAATGTGAATTATAATCTCGCCTAAAGGCCAGCTTATGCAAATCAGTGTACCAGGATACATCTTGCAAACTTCATGGTGTTAGAACCAGGAACTGTTGGTTAGTGCCTTCGTGGCATGGCACGTGTGATGCGAAAAAATTATAACTTATAATCTTATATATGTATGGCGTTCACACTCGCTTAGTGTTATGAACAGTAACGCAATATGTTAATCATCAATCAGTTATTTTATTCATCGCCGTTGACGTATCTTGCCCATAGCCCTATAGAACCAGAAACTATTGGTTGCTTTGTACTGATTGACAGTGACCGTCACCCCCAATCTTAGATGGTGTAGAAAACTAGAAGGAGGGTTGAATAGTTTTCTTTTAATCTTTTAAAGTTTTTTGTATCAAATGTCCATTGATTACGACATAGTATGAGAGGCGTTTGTTTATAGTCAAAGACTATATGAATCAAGTAGCACATTGAGAGATCACGACACATACAAGCAATGCAAGTATAACGATAAAGAAAAAGTAAAATAAATGCAAACCGGCACAATGATTTATAGTGGTTCGGCTACAAGGACACCTTCCTTGCCCTACATCCACTCCTCGAGTCACCTACTCGAGAGTTCGACTTCACTAGTAAAAGAATCTCCTTTACACCGGTGGAGAAACCTTCACACATTGGCTCATAATCTTTTACGAAACCTAAGCTAGGATGTCGTGTTCTTTCACATGGATACAACAAGTCCCTTCTACACCGCATACGTTTTATCCGCTACTAAGCTACACATCGGGTCCTTGCATAATGGATAGGACCAACACCCGGGTTCTTACACACATGTAGAACCAACACAACTTCTAACCTTACAACATCTGTAGGTACTAATCCAAGTACCGGGTTCACACAAGAACCGACACACCAACATGAAGTTTGTGATAGTTTGTGATAGATAGAGAGAGATGACTCTATGATATGATCTTGCCTAGATCTTGGATTACATCTTGAAGAACATATCTTGACATACTAGTAATCCTTATCAACACGAATCATGAAGCATCAAGATCATAGATCTCATGAAGAAGAAATATGGATCTATACACAAAGTCAACACGTACTTAGCCTTTGGCTTTTCCGCTCCTAAGATGTATAGATTAATGATGATAAGTCATGGATCTCGGGTGAGAAGAATACGAGATGTCAAGATCATAGATCGTGGACATAATACCATGAGATGACAAGTACAAAAAAACTAGTATAGATAGAGGTGACACAATGAATTGATGTATGTCTTGTGCTTGAACTTCTTGATCTTGCTTACACTTTGAGTGATCTCCATATCTACAAAGAGAAACACTAAGAAAGAAGAAGAACAATTGTAGATCAAAGATCTACATGTTAGAGAGAAGAGTGATCTGATAAAGGATCAGATATAGAGAGAAGAATATGGTAGAAAGATGTGAGAAATGAGTGAGCATGAGGTATCTATTCATAGCCAAAGTACAGGTACCCATAGATCCCGCCGGACCCTTTACCAAGGGGTCCGCCGGGGTCAGTCTGTCTGTCAGAAAATTAGCAATTTAATATTGCAAATCTTTTGTTAAGTCAACTCCTAAAACTTCTTTATGATCAGATTTTCTTGTTTAGGTTTTGCAAAACTTTGACCAATGATGTAAAAAGTATTTATTATTATTTTTACAAAGATAGAAATGTGTAAGTATACACAAAATATGATTACGAGTAACTTGTACATTTTACGTTATGTATTATAAGTTACATGTTTGTCATCAATAAAACAAACAAGAATGTATAGTTTAAATATCGTAATATTTGCACTAACAGATGGGTTGGTTATGTTTGGGACACTGGGTTTCTGCAGTTCGTTGGTGGCATGCCACGGGTGATGCAAAAAAAACTATCTATCTATGATGACTCTGGAAGGCTACAACAAAACTGAGATTTCACGTATCTTGGCAGGGCAACCCGTAGGGGGTGCAGCCATGGCGTGCGTATCCTTTTTGGCATTTAGTTTCTCAATCTGATACACATTATACATTGCAACTTATGTCATTTACTTAGTGGTGGTTACTCACATTGTCTACAGCATACCTAGATTAACCCATTTGTTTGATTGGTATCCGATTGATATGTTGATTATTAGGCTTATGAGACAGACGGACTATGAGGCTATGATGATGTTAACCGAGCCCCAAACGAGCTGCGGTTACCCGTAACTTGGCATGGCGACCCGTGGGGGGGGGGGGGGAGGGGGGTTGCAGCCATGTCGAGCGTTTCCTCTCTCTTATGAACATCTGAGCCTATACCATAAAATTTGTAAGTGTGAATGTATTTGGCTTTCTTATAAGCACCACTACGTAAAATAAATATAAGTTATAACTTTGTGGCTGTGCATCCCTGAAAAATATGATGCTATACAACTGAGTTTCCCAGGATATTATTAATTTGGTCTGTTTGTGCGATGTATATGTTTTTACATGAACTGAATGAGATTAGGTATCAACGGTGTATATCTGTTGATTTGTACTGACTGACAATCATCGTCTCCCCCAATCTTAGATGGGTTGTTGACGTTCGGACCCGTGATGCAAAAAAAATATCCGGCTGTGATGATTTTGGAAGGGATATGGCACATTGAGATTGTACGTATCTTGGCGGGGCAGCCCATAGGGGTTGCAGCCATAGCGTGCATATCCTTTTCATCATTTAGTTTCCCAGTCTGAGCCACATTATATATTGGGTTGTGAGGTTATCTTACTTTGCGTCGTTGCAACTGCACCCAAGTGGGTTTTTGCCCATCTAAGGCAGTGTAATGACAACCGGGAAGGCTACGGTTGTTAATAATGGCTCATATATAGTTCAATGAATGATAGCAAGTTGATAAAGCAAGTTAAGGGAATCTAGCAAGTTGGAAGCAACTTGGAACCAACATGGAAGCAACTTGGGGCATTCTTGAATGCTATAAATAGGAGCATTTTCTTTGAAGTTTAGCACACCAAAAAACACACAAGCATCTCTTGTTGTGTAGTTACTTTTTCATTTCTTTAGTTCTAGTTTGTAATATGTTTTCTTTTGAGGAATACATATAAAGTTTGGCGTTCAGTGTAAAACCAGCATATAAATACCATGAACAGTACACCACGTAAACATACGAACAAATTAAAACTTTCCATTTAAGTATATATACACGTGTCACGAACATTAATTACGAGAAACTACATATAGTATTAATGCACGATAATTATTAAGTATAATAATTATAACACGAATATTAAAACACGAACCACGAATATTAAAATATGAACATACACGAATATAAATTAACATGAAAAAGCCCGGTTTACCGTTTTGGGATTTGTGTCCGCGACAACCAAAGAAAAAGGGGGCCCAGCCCACCTTTGAAACTTAACTAGTAAGAATTAACCATAGGTTTTCATAATACAAAGTTCTAAAAAAATTAAGAAAACCCTAGCCCCTTGGTGTTCTTAGCCGTGGCATCACAAGAGACAAAGAGAGATTGTTTTTGTTTTTTGATCTTGAGTTCATACGCATATGTGTTCGTGTTCTATTCCTTTTCCATTCACGCATACAGTATAAACATTAACCTTCACTTTTTAATTCTTTTAATTTAATTATGTTCATGTGTCTAGATCTTTAAAAATATAATTAAAAACATGTTAGTGTTAATTACTTACACAAGTTACGGGTTTATGGGTGCTTGGCTTTGGTTCGGCACACAACCGAGAGTCCTAGGACTCTCGGCGTCGGCTTGGTTCACCAACCGAGACCCCAAGGAGCTCGGTGTGGTTGTGGTTCGGACAACATGGGGACAGAGACCCCATTCGGGGCTCGGTGGTGTTCTCGGACAGAAAAGGGAACCCCGACTTGCGCCGGGGTGTGTTTCTTTGTTCGGGCAGCGACTCGAACCGAGAGCTTAGGCTCTTGGTAAAGTTGTGGCTCGGACGAGGGTTCGGCAGCGGGGCCACAGCCTGCGGGCTGTGGTACCCGATTGGTTTATGGTCACGGGTTCGGGTTCAAAAATTTATACAAGTAATATGCTCATTTGTTAATTTAATTTATTTTAAAGGCACGAATAATTAAATTAACATTATAACTTAGGTTATTTTATTTAATGAAATAAAATATGATGTAACCTAAGTATTTTATTTAGGCTTAATTAAATTAAACTAAGACTTAGGTTTATTATTAAAATTAATAATACAAGCTATAACCTAAGTATTCTACATGACTTAATTTAATTAAAATCATATAAGGTAAAGTTTATTATTTAACCATGATACTTGATTAATTAATAAATCATGTACTATTATTATTAATTAATAATCATTTTAACCTAAGTATTTAGTTTAATAAACTTTACTAATAATCATCATGACTTATAATATATGACTAATAATCACCAGCTTATATTTTAGACTTATTAATCCAGTTTATTTCTATTTATGGAAACTTTCTATGTTAGAAAACTTACTATTTTTAGAAACTTTCTATTTATAGAAACTTACTATTTTTGGAAACTTTCTATTTTTGGAAACTTTCTATTTTTGGAAACTTCCTATTTTTGGAAACTTTCTATTTTTAGAAACTTTATATTTTTGGAAACCTGCTATTTTAGAACGTTACTTATTATTACACTACAAATATAATAATACAAGAATACATGAAAATACATAATCAGAAGACATGTAAAACCTAAATAATACAGTATACCATTTAAAACAGTAAAATAAGACAAGAACATATAAAACCAGTTAAGAACACTCAGAACCAGTAACATATTCAGTAAACAGACAACTCATACATGTCCCTTATTTATGTAGCACTAGTGAGGTCAGAGTAGGACTTTTCATCCTTTCATCTTTCCTCGTTCACTGGACATAAAGTACGGATATTTCGTCCTTCATTATGGACATTCTCTTTTCTTATTAGGATTCCCCGTTTGCAGCCAACTGTTTTCCCCAAGTATACGTTTTATATGTTTTGATTTGCTTATGTTTAGTTTTAAATGCCTAAGCTATATACATGCATGCCACTTCCACCTAGTTATGGAGGTACCATAACCATAACACTGGAGGCACTAGTGTTATGACTTCCCCACGGCGGAGTGATTGTTCGTGGCGTCCCTTTTTAATTTTGGCCTTATATTTATATTATCATGTGGGGCGTATGGGTGCATCCTAGTTACATGTTTTTACAGGATTTTCATGGTGAATGTGGTGTGTGCCTTGCATCCTTCACAAGGAGTTGATCCCTCCTACCCATACTAATTTAATTAGAGGCATCCCCTCTAATTGCATGATGAAGTCACCCTCTATGTATTTAGGCACGGTGAACTTCATGACCTATATGGGCTATCGGCTAATTAACTACAGTTTTCATATAAAAACATAAGTCTTTTCAAACTATAAAACTAGTTTTATGAACATGTTCTAGGTTATCTAGGACTTATACATTTCCACTGCTATTAGTCTTATTATGCTTATTTCATTTCATGTTATGCTATATATATTCGTTCACTAGCAGTTTTGCTCAGCCGTTTTCCTTTTTATGTTCCCAAACGGCAGGTACTCAGGCACGTTCGTAGGACTTTGAGAGTATGTGCATTCGGATGGAAGCTATCTAGCCTTCATTTCTTTATGAATTTTCATACATTACATTTCTTCATTTCTTTTGGACATTTTTA
The DNA here is from genome assembly GCA_025667525.1 of Glebionis coronaria. Classification (NCBI taxonomy): domain Eukaryota; kingdom Viridiplantae; phylum Streptophyta; class Magnoliopsida; order Asterales; family Asteraceae; genus Glebionis; species Glebionis coronaria. The sequence continues at coordinate 123,389,191 of CM046877.1, read as the reverse complement.
GTCCTTTCCTTTCAGTACTTATATTCACGTGTGTGAGCTTATGTTTGGACTACCGATGTTGGTTTCCGGTATTTCCTTTTATGGTCATTTAATGTTTAGACATTTACCTTGCATGCTTTAATGACACTCCATAATTATCCTGTTATATTATATTTGTCAAAATGAGGTGTTACAATTATGGTATCAGAGTCCAAGGTTTCGACCTGTAGGCTCTAAAAACATGACATGCGATTAGTGGGTAATCACCATGGTCTTCCTAAAACTACCAGTTTGTTTTTATGCATTTGTTTCATGTATCATTGTTGCAGGAATTTTGAGTAAGTAATGGTTGGTACAGGACTGGCCATATTTGGTCGCATGTGCTTTTACTCGAATCATTTTTGTTTTGATGAACCGACCCATAGGCGTTCATCCTCGTCATGTCAATTGTTTGGTGGACCGACCCATAGGCGTTCACCCAAACTCATGTCATTTTTCGTCGGCTATGCCTTCATACACTGTTTCATGCATAATTTTTTTCATGTTTATATTATGTCTAACCAGAATAATCATTGCATTTTGTTTTATACTGTCAGATGGTTCTCACACGTGAACAAGAACAAATGAACACAAAAGTCCAAGCTGCTATTCAAGCTCTGCTTTCTCAACCGAGGAATGAGATTCGGGCCGAGGTGCAAGCCAACTACAATCAGCACCCTCACCAGAATCATAATCCTCCACCTCCACCTCCAGCTACCCTGATCACATGGCTGGAAAGGTTCAATAAGCAACGTCCAAAACCATTCGAGCAGACTGACAGCCCAGTTGAGGCAGAGAGTTGGATCGCTCACATTAAGAAGATTTTCGATGCTATGGGATGCAACCCTGTCTTTAAGGCGAGGTTAACTTGTTAAAAGTTCGATGGAGACATGCTAGCATGGTGGAAGGCACTTAAGCAGTCAAATAGAGGCGACGACTGGGTTACTGGCTTGACTTGGGCGCAGTTTAAGGAGTTGGTTCTGGGGCAGTTTTTCCTGAAAGCTGAGCATGATAGGCTCAAGAGGGATTATCATGGTATTAGACAGAGAGGTGGGGGGAAATAGCACTGAATTTATGCAGAAGTTCCTTCGACTGGATGGATTTCTTGGCGCAGCAACCGGGACTACAAAAGAGCAGACGTATCACTTTCGTTGGGCTCTTCGTACTTCTGTCACCAACAATCTGGTGTGTGCTACGTTCAATACTGTGGCACAGGTGGTGGACGCAGCTTGTAGGTTGGAGATGCTACAAGAGAGAGATGAGTTTGGAGAGGCAAAAAGACCTGATAAGAGGTATATCTTCGTCATCAGCGATGATCATTTCATTAATTCAGTAGTGTCAATTTATATCATTCTCTATACAATTGCATCTTTCAGGCAGAAGACTGGGGACCTGTCCCAACCGGTCACTCAACAGCAGAACCAGCCTAAGGGAAACGGTCAGACATAGGACCATTCTGCATTGGATAGGCGTGGAGGTAATGACAATTAACGTAACAACGCCAACAACTCCAACAACAACAGGTCCTTAAATTACTCATTTCTATGTTAAGTTACTTTATGATCCATAAATTCTGACACTTCAGCATCTATTACCAGGAACACTGGCAACGGACATGATCAGGACCGCAGAGGACAACCCAACCGTGCAACTTCATCTGGTATTACATCTTAAAATTTTCTGCATAGTCGTGTTTGTACCCAATAATCATGTCTCACGCATAATTTTTGAAACAAGATCTCAACCAGCTAGGGCCCCTGTTGGAGGGTACACTCACCCCATCTGCACCTCTTGCAACCGCAGACACCCAGGGCCATGTCGCCGTGCTAGCGATGCTTCCTTCATGTGTGGCCAGCCAGGCCACCGCATGAAGGATTGCCGAAAGGGTAAGATTGAGGGTACTTCTGGGCATGCCGACTCCAAGCCACCTCCGACTGCTAGACGTGTGTACACTACCACACGTGACCAAGCTAACAAGTCATTAGTTACCATTATTGGAATCTTGTTTATGTATGGTCAAGTTGCATGCGTTTTATTTGACACGGGTGTGACTCATTCGGTCATATCCACTGCTTATGCCAATCGTGTTAGGATATCTCCTATGACACTAGAAAATGTCTTAAACATTTCCACGACCCTAAGAGACTCTGTATGCATCACCCATGGGTACAGAGATCTTCCCCTTGAGTTTGATGATAGAATTCGTTCAGTTGACGCACTTCCATTGGACATGTGCGAATTCGACATGATATTAGGCATGGACTGGTTATCCAAACACCAATTTAAATCTAAATACAATTCCTATTTCATTACCAATTTGTATGATATTGTAAATCTTGCTTATATTCTATAAAGAGAAAGAGATAGAAAGATGGTGAGAACACACACACTTAGAGAGAGAAAGTATAAAAAACACTTTAATTATGTGAAAAATGAAAGTGAACCACATTCTCTCCAACTATGGAGAGGGTTTATATACCAAGCCCATGAGATGGTCTTGGGCTTACAAGGTGGGCCGACCATACATGACATGGACCGGGCTTTTCCTTGTTTAATTAATATAAATTAACTAGATGATGTAGTGATTTTACTACTCTTTAGGAAAAGAGAGCAAATAGGGCAAGTAGTGAATACGACGATTTAGGAAAACCGTGTATTAATGACCCTAAAATTAGTTCGTTCTCAAGGAGGCTAGTGTGTTATGTGTGTAATGACTTGGATTAATTTGTGATTATACTTGTGAGAAAGAAAAGTAGAAATGAGATTAGAATAGAATGACGGTTACGTAGACGGATTAAACTAAGACGAAAAAGGCGTTCACGTAAAACCGTAAAAAGCACCAAATTAAAAATTGAACCTAAAAATTAATTAAAAGTTAAAACTATGTCTAAAATAATATAAATAAGGATAAAAATCCAACCAAAATATTTTAAAACCTTTTATTAATTAAATATTCAATTTTAAATGCTAATTAAAGCCCTAAAATCAAATATAATTAACAAAATGTCCAAAATATTATTTTATTGAACAAATAACTCACTTATATTATTTAAATACTAAAAAGTATTTTTCCTAAATTTTAAAAACTATTTTTCTATTTTTTAAAACACTTAAAACTATCTTTAAACTAAAATAATCATAAAAAATAATAAAATAATGCTAAAAATAATTTGACAATTTTAAAAATCCTAATTTATACTATTGAACAGTAGAAAAATGAAAAAGTTTGAAAAATATAAAATTTTGCACTAAAAAACAAAATAGTATGAAATTAAACCCTAATTAATCTAAATTTAATTCTAAAAAATAATTAAAAAGTGAACAGTGAAATAATTTTTAACTAAAAATCTTAAAATATTTTTCTAAATATAAGAAAAATTTTAAAACTGAAAAATATTTAATTTTACCACTAAAAGACAAAAAACAGAAATTAAAAAGTTAATTAAAATAGCTATTTAATCTAAAAAATACCAGATGAACAGTAACTGAAAATCTAATTAAATAGAAAAATCAAAAATTAAATAAGAAAAATTATGAAACTTGAATCAAAGTCTAAAACCTATTTTCACCCACTAAGACAAAAACCTAAGTTACAGATAATGACACTTTGCCTGTTTTTGTTTTTTAGCTTGGCAGTGGAAACCAGAGCACTAGCAGGGTAACTTTTTCCCACTGCTTGTGTTAAAAAACGGGTCTGGTGCACTTATGAGCTTAGGAAAGCTCTTGCTTGAGTTTTGTTTGGACAATGGGGCACCCCTACACTCAGTGGAGTGTAGGGAGTCAAGATATGCAAAAATATCAGCAAGTCAAGTACACAAATTACACAAACAAGCACAAAATCAGTCACTGAGGGCTAATGCAAGTTTCTGATGAACAGTGCTCTGAACTACTTTGCACAAAATCGAATTTCTAAGCTTCAAATCTTGCATACAAGTTAACCAAAACACTTACAAGCTATCTAGAATCCTAGATAAGCCTATTCTCTAATCAATGAGCAAGATTATGGCACAAATTTCACAAAAACAACCAGGAAATGGGGCTTACTGTTTTTGAGCTATATGAACCAATATTTGATCATGCAAACTTCTGATTAAACACACCAAACTAAAAAGAACAATACACTGATACTAAATGAACCAAAGAGAGTGTGTATGAGTGGTTTTTAGCAGATTTATAAACCTTTAAACCTCTTAAATCCCTAATCCCAAACAGTCCCTTAATTCATGAAATCAACAATTAACACACTAACAACTTACAAAACTAGATTAAAATGATCAGAATCAACCTAAACATGCATATAAACCTCTAATGAGTAAAATCAACCAATAAACAAACACATAAACAGCTTTCTCACAAAATCACATCAAATCATATATTAAACTTGAAAACAAGAGAGTTCAAGGTTTATACCTTGTGGGACCCACATCCAGGCCCCACTATGGCAGCAATGCCATCTCCCATCAGCTTATAGCTGGGCTTATGGCTTATGGGACAGAGTTGTTTAGTAGAGAGTTCCTAGTGATGGTCTAAATAGACACATGCACCCAATATGTCTTCAAAATGGTTGAGTTATTATGACCCTGGCAAGAAAGAAAGCAAGCAGAAAAGTGACCTGTTTACAAGTCAAATAAGCTAATAAGCCAGCTTATCAATTAAGCTACTTATGGCTTATTTGACAATAAAAAAAAACTGATTTTTGATTTTCTGAATTTTTTTAGTAATAACTAAATCAACAAACACTTTAAACTTCACTTGAGCTTGATATTCAACAAGAACATCAGGCTCATATGATCAATTTAAAACACTTGGACAGTGAACTTAAGGACTAAATAACTTGAGTTTCCAAAACAAACAAGAACTGAATATGGGATTTCAACTTCAAAATTTAAAGATGTAATGGAAAAGTAAAATGGATCTTGTTCTTTTTCGTCACAACAAACACCAATTTCATTCACTTGAAAGGGATTTACAATGCTTGACCAAGGAAAGAGAAAACAAGAACAACTAAAAATGAAAACCTATTGCTCTTTATATAGAGAGCTACAAATATTCTAGAACTGAAAAGAACCCTTAACCCTAATGGTGTGATCTTCCACTTTTGCCCTTGAGATATTCGGATATAAGCTTGAAGATGCTCTTTTTGAATTCTTGGTCCAAGGATGGATTTGGCTGTTTGTTAGAGCCCATGTGATTCCAGCAGTGTTGAATGAATCGAATCCGTTGGAAATTCCTTTGGCAACACGAAAATACTATGAGTCGTTGATTTGCTGTCACCCCTTTTGTTTGCTTGCTACAGGGCACATGGGGGTGGGTTCTTGGATGATGGTGAGGGTTTTCTGGGTTGTGGGGTATGTTGGGAGTGGGGTAGGGAGTAAAACCCCCTTAGTTAATTAGGATTAAGGTTAAAAATTAAGGTAATTAGAACTGGAGTTTTTTTAGGGTTTGTGGGATGAGGTGATAAGCAGGGAGGGTTTAATTGGGTTAAGGGGGATTATCTTTTTAAAATTTTTGTTTACCCCCAAATTTGTTAACTGAATAATTAAAAATCGGTTTAAAGAATGAGTGGAAAGTGAGGTGGATGGGGGGAGGCGTTTGATTGGTTGATTTGAAAAAGGGGGTGACGTGTGAGTGTGTGAGTGGTGGGAGATAGGTTGTTTGTCTTCCCCATTTTGGTCCCTGGATTTCCTTTTCTTCTTCATTTTGTGTTAAATAGCCAAAAATCTCTTTTTCCTTGTTAATAACTTTCAGCAACTTGTCAAACATGGCACAAAAAGTTTTCAAACTTGTATCAAGGACTAGACATGCCAATTCATGATATTTGAAGGACTGATTTTGGCATTTTCTTCATTCTTCAAGGTTTTGACTTGTTTGTTGACTTCTTGGAGGACCAATATTGACAGTTTAGTTTTGTTGAGGGACTAAATTTGCCAATTCTTCAAAGTTAAGGGTCCTGTTTGAACTTTTGACAAACTTTAGGGACCAAACTTGTAATTATGAACATACAAGGGTATAAAGTGTCAATTCTTCCATATTGGAGGACCCTTCTTCATAATTCTTCAAATCTTCAAGGGTTTTCTTTGGAAAATTCTTCATTAGGGCTTGGTTCATTGTGCGGCTTCGTTTCCCGTGTTCGTTTTTGCATGATTCTTGTGATATTTTGTCATTTTCTCAATATCCGTACCTAAAATACACAAGCAACAAACACAAGCATATATATGGGTATTTTGATGATATTTAATGCATTTCAAGCCCTATTTGGACGATGAGACTATGTATAAAAGCAGTCTCATCACTCCCCCATACTAAACCATTGTCGTGCCCTCACGCAATGCTAGAATAAAGTATCGTAGCACCTCCAAAATTCATTTTATTCACTTTATTGAATGATAAACTAGCTATACTACTACTATTACTACTACTTGCGTTTTAGACATAATGTATGATTTTCATCGCAAAATAGGACATTTAGGTTCATAGAATAAGAACATGTGAATGCTTCGTTAGAAATAATTTCATCGTCCTCGATTTTCACCCCAATTCCATGCCAAGCGTGCAACGGGATCATTGTCATTATAAGTTAGTAATGCTAACACTACTCATATGCCCTAATCACGTACTTATCCTCCCAATTTCCTAAGTTGTATCTCATATATTTTATTTTGTCTTGAATGTTTCACGAGGATACATTGTTTGACTTATGCGACAATAGAGATTTAGGTCTAAAAATAGAGTCCTAATGGTGTAACCAAGACCATCAAATCAATAACCCCTCCCAATAGACAACGATGTCAAAAAATTAAGTTTACAAGAAGAATCGATAAACACGGTTTTATAACGGTTTTGAACATGAGACTTATTACCAAGACTTTTATACGCCCCCTAACGGAAGGGCCTTATTATCTTTGGTTTACCTCCATCTTTTATTCAACTTCGCCATGAAGCTTTTATTATGACTTCGGTCTTGCCTTGCCTTTTATTATCCGTCTCATCGGTGGTTTTATTAGCCAAAGACGTATATCCTCAGGCTAAGGCGAATTTTGGATCTTTAAAGCTTCGAAGATTAAGGCTTGATTCACTTTCAATTTTGCATAGATTTTTCGGCCTTGTGGGGCTTCAAATTGTTTGCTAGATTTAGGTGAGCACTTGAAATCTTATTATTGGGTGAAGCTTTTGATTATTTGGGTGCCAATACTTCAAAACCGTGACGCTGGCGATAGCTTAATGTCTTCCCAATCTAATTACACGGAAGCTACTAGAAAAGACTAGAAACCCAACAATCCCAACTAAACCGCTAAGTCAATATTTATTAAGCAAAAAATATTTACATGCGAAGGGAGAATAAGCAAACAACGAGAACACATGAGTTTTTGAAAGAATACGAGTACTCTACGTTTAGCATAGTAACTTATAATTAACCCTATCATTTCTCGTCCTCATTTAAGAGACTTAGCCTAATGTGAAGTTAAGGAACCAAAGCTAAGTGCTCAACACGCACGGTCGAGTCAAAAATTACTCTTATTCTTGCCATCGGAAAACCTACATTCGTGTCTTCAAACACTTATAAAACATGAGAAAAATTTTAAAATTTGGCAATTTTTAGCCTTATTTTGCAACAAAACGATAAACAAAAAGATAAACTTTGGAAAGCGTGAAGGTTTGGCAAGGCAAGTATCTATTCACCCCCATACTAAAGTTAATCATTGTCCTCAATGTTTCGAGTCTAGGGGTGCAAACACCCCTATACTAGAGACGTAGTCGAATGCCTAATCTAGAATGGAAAGGGTGTAACCGTTAAATTAATAGCCGTTTATGAAGTGTGCTATAAACCTAAGGTTAGAACATCAAAGGATATATCATTTGGATATTGAGAAAGTCTTCAAAGAAAACGATCGAGTGCTCCCATAAAACGAACACGAGAGGCTCCAATCGTGAAGATCATGATCATTTAAAGTCTACAATTAACAAACAACCACGGAACAAAGGTTGGAAGGGCACAAATCCCCACACGTTAACTACATTAGAAAGCGATAATATGTACATAGGATAAGCATGGGACTCCCCCACGAGGCACCTCGTTTTTGATTACCGAGTCATGAGCTCGACTCGATCCCCTCAATACTAATTATAATTGGGGAAGGTGACTTGGTCGAGGTAGTTCAAGGATAGAACTTCCCCGCCAAAGTAGTGCTTCAACCTATGTCCATTCACCTTGAAGTTAGGACCATCATCTTGAGCTAGCTCGATGGTCCCATACGGAAACACTTGAGTCACGGTGAATGGACCGGACCAACGGGATTTCAACTTACCGGAAAAGATTTTCAAGCGAGAATTAAAAAGCAAAACTTGATCCCCAATGTTAAAAACCCGGTTTTTAATTTTAGAATCATGCAACTTTTTAGTTTTTTCTTTATAAATCAATGAATTTTCATAAGCAATGTCCCTCAATTCATCCAATTCATTTAATTGCATTTTCCGGTGTTTTCCCGCGGTCTCCATATCATCATTACAATGCTTTAGGGCCCAATAAGCCTTGTGTTCCAATTCGATTGGCAAATGACAATTTTTCCCATACACAAGCTTATAGGGAGTGCACCCAATGGGCGTCTTATGAGCGGTCCTAAAGGCTGGAAGTATTGATCCAATTTTAAAATTTTGTTTCGCAATTTCATAATCCAAGTTTTAAGCATCGTCCAACTTATCCGACCAAGATTGTCGGTTTTCCCCAACAGATCTCTCCAAGATCCTCTTCAAAGCTCGGTTTGAAACCTCGACTTGCCCACTCGTTTGTGGGTGATAAGCCGTAGAAAGCCGATGTGTAACCCCATATTTCCTTAGGACCCTTTCGAATTGGTCGTTACAAAAATGGGTTCCACGATCGCTTATGATCGCACGAGGGGTTCTAAACCGAGAAAACAAGCTTTTCAAAAACTTGACTACCACACGAGCATCATTGGTGGGCAAAGCCTTAGCTTCCACCCACTTAGATAGGTAGTCAACCGCAACGAGAATGTACTTATTACCACGAGATGATGGGAACGGCCCCATAAAGTCTATACCCCAAACGTCAAAGATCTCACACACTTGGATGATTTTTTGTGGCATTTCATCTTTTTGTGAGGCTTTTCCTTGTCGTTGGCATGAATCACAAGACTTCACAAGATCTTGTGCATCTCGGTAAATAGTAGGCCAAAAGAAGCCGGCATCAAATACCTTCTTAGCCGTGAGATTAGCACCGTGGTGACCACCCGTGGGTCCCTCATGTCAAGCTCTAAGGATGTTAGAAGCTTCAGTGCCAAATACACAACGTCGGATGATTTGATCCGCACAAGTTCGAAACAAGTAAGGGTCGTTCCAAAAGTAGAACTTGACGTCACGAAAGAATTTTCGTTTTTCTTGAGTCGTCATACCCTTGATGATGAAGTTACCCGCATGGTAATTTGCAAAGTCCGCAATCCATGGGGTGGAAGAATCAAGCTTAGAATTCGCTACACCAAGTGTCTCAAGCGGAAATGTTTCGGTGATTTCCTTAGGCTCGTAAACATTTTGGTGAGGATCTTCCAAACGAGAAAGATGATCGGCCGCTAGATTCTCGGCTCCTTTTTTGTCAACGATTTTGTGATCAAATTCTTGAAGGAGGAGAATCCAACGAAGTAATCTCGGCTTTGAATCTTGTTTAGCCATGAGATACTTGATAGCCGAATGATCCGTATACACTATGCATTTCGTCAAGACGATATAAGGTCGGAATTTCTCAAATGCATACACCACGGCAAGGAACTCCTTCTCCGCTGTAGTGTATTTAAGTTGAGCCTCGGTCATCGTCTTGCTAGCATAGTGAATAGGCAAGAAGTGCTTTTCATGACGTTGCCCAATACGGCCCCAATAGCGTAGTCACTAGCATCACACATGAGCTCAAAGGGGAGGTTCCAATTAGGAGCAACAAGAATGGGAGCTTCGGTAAGTTTCCTTTTAAGGATTTCAAAGGGCCGTACACAATCTTCGTCAAAGACAAAACGTGCCTCTTTTTCAAGAAGATGTGTAATGGGTCGAGAGATCTTTGAAAAATCCTTGATGAATCGACGATAAAAGCCCGCGTGGCCTAGGAAACTCCTAACTCCCTTAACGGTTTTGGGATGAGGTAATTTGGAGATGATGTCTACCTTAGCTTGATCTACCTCAATCCCCGCTTTCGAGACCTTGTGCCCTAAGACGATTCCACTCTTAACCATAAAATGACACTTTTCCCAATTGAGCACAAGGTTGGTTTCCTCACATCGTTTCAACATTCTCTCTAGGTTCGACAAACACGAAGTGAACGAATTACCAAACACGGAAAAGTCATCCATGAAGACTTCCATCGTCTTCTCGATCATGTCATGAAAAATAGCCATCATGCACCTTTGAAAAGTTCCCGGTGCATTGCAAAGTCCGAATGACATTCTACGATAGGCAAACGTTCCATATGGACACGTAAACGTAGTTTTTTCTTGATCACGAGGATCGATGGGAATTTGGAAGTAACCGGAAAAACCATCTAAAAAGCAATAGAAATCGTTTCCCGCAAGACGCTCCAACATTTGGTCCATGAAGGGCAAGGGAAAATGGTCTTTTCGAGTGGCTTCATTCAACTTTCGATAGTCAATGCACACTCTCCATCCGGTCACGAGTCTAGTGGGAATCAACTCGTTGGCATCGTTTGGCACAACGGTCATCCCTCCCTTTTTAGGGACACAATGAATAGGACTCACCCAAGGGCTATCAGAAATAGGGTAAATCATTCCCGCGTCAAGGAGTTTAAGGACTTCCTTTTTGATGACGTCGTGAATTTTAGGGTTCACCCTCCTTTGACATTGGATTGCGGGCTTGTAATCCTCCTCCATTAAGATTTTGTGGGTACAAAACTTGGGATCGATCCCCTTAATGTCGGATAACTTCCACGCAATTGCCCCTTTGTGATCCTTTAGAACATCGACAAGTGTGTTTTTTTCATCATTCGAAAGTTCCTTCGCAATAATAACCGGCAAATTGTCGTCCTCCTCCAAATAGATATATTCGAGATGAGGAGGTAAATCTTTCAACTCGAGGATAGGTGGTTCCTCAAGTGAAGATTTGGGCTCGATACTCATAACCTCCGCGGGTGGAGGAAATGGGAAATCGTTAAGAAAATCCTTGATAATTGAGAAGTCCTCATCGTTGTCGAGGTCTTCGTTACAAGTACGTGGAACATCGAATTCTTCCAACGTAAAACCACCGCCTTCAAATGGAGTGAAGGTTGGTGTCGAATTATCAAGGATTGGATCCAACATAGTGGGATTGCCACTATTTTCAACATCACCAAAACCTAGAACTTCTTGTGAAAATTCCTCGCAAACAACGTCGATCATATCAACGAGGTTTATAGAAGCAACGGAATAAACATGAGAAAGTTGAGAATTTTGAGTTGCGTTTATAACAAGTTCCTCGTCGTTGAAACGTAAGGTGATCTTTCTAGCATGCACATCAATTAAAGCCATAGACGTATCTAAAAACGAACGACCTAAAATGAGAGGAACTTGAGGATCCGTGGGGATATCAACAACGATAAAGTCTACGGGATAGTAGAACTTCCCCACTTTCACAAAAACGTCTTCCTCCAATCCACATGCGCGAATCTTGGAATGGTCGTCCAACTCGATAGACATTAGTGAAGGAGTAAGATTAGGAAGATTGAGCGACTTGAAGATTGCAAGTGGCATCAAGTTAATGCTAGCACCAAGATCGGCCAAGGCATAACATTCTTCCATATCTTGGATTACACAAGGGATCAAAAATTTACCGGGATCACCGACTTTTTGAGGTATGCGATTAAGATAAACCGATGAACAACTAGACAATTGGTGCAATTTCTCCTTGTTGTTCAACATACTCTTAAAGTTAGCGGCAAATCGAGGCATCATGACCAAAGCATCGGCAAAACTCACATTAAAGTTCAAATCACGAAACATTTTCATAAAAAGCTCAAATTGATAATTATCGCGCTCTTGTCGTTTCTCCTTCCTAAGTCTCGATGGGTAAGGTAAGGGTGGTGTGGGTTGGGGCATAGGCATAGTCTTTGGAATCTCGGGTTCCAATGTTGGTAATGGGTCAACCGTAGGTGTGGCATGCGCGGTACTTTGTGGTCTTGAGATATGCTCCTTTTCGACCACCACCTCGGGTTCTTCCTCAACTTCCTCCACCATTGGAGCAATTGGTTGAGGAGTCGGTTCTTTAAGTGTCTTACCACTTCGTGTGGTAATCACTTTCATCTCTCCCTTCGGGTTTGATATGGTGTTACTAGGTAAACTACCCAAAGTAGAGGCTTTGTTCCCCATGACCGCTTCTAAAATAGCATTAAGCTTAACATCTTGAGTAGCGGCTTTTTGATCTATCCTTTGTTCAAGCCTAGCATGACTTTGCTCAATTTTATTGTTTTGACCTCTAATTTGATTAGCAAAATCATTTTCAACTCATTTCTCATGTTAACATTTTCCTTAACAAAATTAGCTAACTCCTTTGTATTTTTAGTCGTGTCCCTAGCTTGACTAGCCAATTGCTCTTGAATGTTTTCCAAAATCTTATCATTTGCCGTAGCGTAATTCAAAAAGTCCATTGGAAGTTCTTTAGTGTAAACATTTTGAAGACCTTGACTTGTGTTTTGAAAATTACGGTTTTGGTTTTGATTTTGCAATTGGCTACTACTTCCTTGATTCCCATAGTTGTTATTACCCTTGTAATTGTTTCTTTGATTGTTTTGGTAACCAACTTGATTGTTTCGATAATTGTTAGCATTTTGATTTGGTGGAAAACCCGGTGGAGTCAATTGATTAGTGCGGGTAACTTGACCGTTTTGGTTATAAGTTCTCGCGGCCGCGTAGGCACTCGAAGTGTTACCACCGTTGGTAATGCACTCGGAGTAATCGTGAGCTCCACCACAATACATACAAGAAACCTCAACCGCTTTAGCCGTAGTGGGGGTGGGTTGTTCACCAACTTTAAACTCAATTAACAATCCTTTAAGCTTATCAAAAATCTTGTTCTCCAAATTAGCCTCGATTTGGCAAGCATCAATGGTATGTTACAATGAAGGCGAAGGTGAAGACGAAGTCTTACGAACACTCGACGTGCTACGAGGACTATAGACCTTAGACCTATTCTCAATGATTAACAATGCTTCCTCGACCGTTTTACACAAAAAATTACCACCCGCGGCGGCATTAAGATAATCACGCTCATGATCGTTCAAGCCATTGTAAAACGTGTCAATTTGATGCAAGTCGGAAAAACCATGATGAGGACATTCGTGCAACATTTCCTTAAACCTATTCCAAGCCGTCGAAAAACTCTCATTATACTCTTGTGAAAACTTTGAAATCTCGTTTTTCAAATGAGTAGTCTTTGAGGGCGGAAAAAATTGGTTCACGAACTTTGAAACGAGATCCTTCCACGTCAATATAGAATTGGGTGGCTCTTTCTCTAACTAAATTTTAGCGGGCCGCGCTAAGGAATACGGAAAAAGCATCATCTTAATCGAGTCGTTAGAGACGTCCTTAAACTTGCAAGTGGCGGTAAGACGATTAAATTGGCGAATGTGGTTATGAGGGTTGTCCTTTTCGTCACCACGAAACTTGTTGTTTTGAATCATGGACAACAAACCCGTCTTAACCTCAAAATTCTCCGCAAGGATAGCGGGAATCACAATCGCTTCTCCATAACCCTCGGTGGGTGCTTGAAGCAACTCCATCATAGTTCGATTAGCCATGGGTGATTCTTTCACTACAATGGGTTCGACAATGGGAGATTCTTCACTAGAAGAAGTTTGGTTTCCTTCCTTTTGACGACATTTACGTGCACGTCTTGCTTTGGAGCGAGTTTGCATAAACGTCACGTACAACGAGAGGGTGAGCAAAGAAGATTCTTTTTGGTGTTTTTACTTTTTCAATTTTTTGTGGTTTTTGATTGTTTTTACTTTTTTTTGGATTTTTTGTGATTGTATTAGGTAGACAAAAATCTACAAATCTCCTCCTTAATCAAATCTCTCGATTAAAGAAGCCTCAAGGAATGAAAACGATCACGTGAAGTGAACGCTTTCGATGACTTTAGAACGTTATTGGAACACCAAAACGTTCAAGAGGGTTTAATCAATTGAAACCAAGAAAATATATATGATACTTAGTAATACTTTGGGCGGCAAAACCCTCGATTAGCTCTCAAAATCAAATACTCACAAGCAAGCGGGGAAACGAGGCGACGCGGAGCACTTAAGAGCCTTTTTCCTTAGGATATATTTTATAATATCCGCCTTATACCCACCTTATAGTTTGTATTTTTCAAAATCGAGCTTCACGAAAGTATTTATCTATTTTTGCCTTTTTCTTTGGTTTGAGATTCGAATACAATGATTGGGTATTGACCTCCCAAGTCAAGGTTGTGATTTCTCACGTATTTGGAGTACTTGTGAATTTATTGTTCTACGTATACAATATAGTAATAGTATTCACACAAAAATCGGAAACCGATAATACGTATTAGTAGAGTGCTACTAATACAAATACTATTATGGCTATATATAAAAACAACAATTTCCAAATCAAAACACAACACGCCTCCCCGGCAGCGGCGCCAAAATGATGTAGTGATTTTACTACTCTTTAGGAAAAGAGAGCAAATAGGGCAAGTAGTGAATACGACGATTTAGGAAAACCGTGTATTAATGACCCTAAAATTAGTTCGTTCTCATGGAGGCTAGTGTGTTATGTGTGTAATGACTTGGATTAATTTGTGATTATACTTGTGAGAAAGAAAATTAGAAATGAGATTAGAAGAGAATGACGGTTACGTAGACGGATTAAACTAAGACGAAAAAGGAGTTCACGTAAAACCGTAAAAAGCACCAAATTAAAAATTGAACCTAAAAATTAATTAAAAGTTAAAACTAAGTCTAAAATAATATAAATAAGGATAAAAATCCAACAAAAATATTTTAAAACCTTTTATTAATTAAATATTCAATTTTAAATGCTAATTAAAGCCCTAAAATCAAATATAATTAACAAAATGTCCAAAATATTATTTTATTGAACAAATAACTCATTTATATTATTTAAAGACTAAAAAGTATTTTTCCTAAATTTTAAAAACTATTTTTCTATTTTTTAAAACACTTAAAACTATTTTTAAATTAAATAATCATAAAAAATAATAAAATAATGCTAAAAATAATTTGACAATTTTAAAAATCCTAATTTATACTATTGAACAGTAGAAAAATGAAAAAGTTTGAAAAATATAAAATTTTGCACTAAAAAACAAAACAGTATGAAATTAAACCCTAATTAATCTAAATTTAATTCTAAAAAATAATTAAAAAGTGAACAGTGAAATAATTTTTAACTAAAAATCTTAAACTATTTTTCTAAATATAAGAAAAACTTTAAAACTGAAAAATATTTAATTTTACCACTAAAAGACAAAAAACAGAAATTAAAAAGTTAATTAAAATAGCTATTTAATCTAAAAAATACCAGATGAACAGTAACTGAAAATCTAATTAAACAGAAAAATCAAAAATTAAATAAGAAAAATTATGAAACTTGAATCAAAGTCTAAAACCTAAGTTACTTATTAAAATTAAGAAAAATTATTTAATTAAGAAAAATTATTTAATTTTGCTTATCAATTAAATAAGAAAAATTATAAAACTTGTCAAAAATTATAAAACTTGTATAAGAAAAATTATAAATACCAGATGAACAGTAACTGAAAATCTAATTAAACAGAAAAATCAAAAATTAAATAAGAAAAATTATGAAACTTGAATCAAAGTCTAAAACCTATTTTCACCCACTAAAGACAAAAACCTAAGTTACTGATTTTTGACAATAAGCTAATAAGCAAAATTAAATAATTTTTATTAATTTTAAGTTTTATAAAATTAAATAAGAAAAATTATGAAACTTGAATCAAAGTCTAAAACCTATTTTCACCCACTAAAGACAAAAACCTAAGTTACTGATTTTTGACAATAAGCTAATAAGCTAATAAGAAAAATTAAATAAGAAAAATTATAAAACTTGAATCAAAGCCAGCTTATCAATTAAGCTACTTATGGCTTATTTGACAATAAAAAAAACTGATTTTTGATTTTCTGAAAATTTTTAATAATAACTAAATCAACAAACACTTTAAACTTCACTTGTGCTTGATATTCAACAAGAATATCAGGCTCATATGATCAATTTAAAACACTTGGACAGTGAACTTAAGGACTAAATAACTTGAGTTTCCAAAACAAACAAGAACTGAATATGGGATTTCAACTTCAAAATTTAAAGGTGCAATGGAAAAGTAAAATGGATCTTGTTCTTTTTCGTCACAACAAACATCAATTTCATTCACTTGAAAGGGATTTACAATGCTTGACCAAGGAAAGAGAAAACAAGAACAACTAAAAATGAAAACCTATTGCTCTTTATATAGAGAGCTACAAAGATTCTAGAACTGAAAAGAACCCTTAACCCTAATGGTGTGATCTTCCACTTTTGCCCTTGAGATATTCGGATATAAGCTTGAAGATGCTCTTTTTGAATGCTTGGTCCAAGGATAAATTTGACTGTTTGTTAGAGCCCATGTGATTCCAGCAGTGTTGAATGAATCTAATCCGTTGGAAATTCCTTTGGCAACACGAAAATACTATGAGTCGTTGATTTGCTGTCACCTCTTTTGTTTGCTTGCTACAGGGCACATGGGGGTGGGGTCTTGGATGATGGTGGGGGTTTTCTGGGTTGTGGGGTATGTTGGGAGTGGGGTAGGGAGTAAAACCCCCTTAGTTAATTAGGATTAAGGTTAAAAATTAAGGTAATTAGAACTGGAGTTTTTTTAAGGTTTGTGGGATGAAGGTGATAAGCAGGGAGGGTTTAATTGGGTTAAGGGGGATTATATTTTTAAAATTTGTGTTTACCCCCAAATTTGTTAACTGAATAATTAAAAATCGGTTTAAAGAATGAGTGGAAAGTGACGTGGATGGGGGGAGGCGTTTGATTGGTTGATTTGAAAAAGGGGGTGACGTGTGAGTGTCTGAGTGGTGGGAGATAGGTTGTTTGTCTGCCCCATTTTGGTCCCTGGATTTCCTTGTCTTCTTCATTTTGTGGTAAATAGCCAAAAATCTCTTTTTCCTTGTTAATAACTTTCAGCAACTTGTCAAACATGGCACAAAAAGTTTTCAAACTTGTATCAAGGACTAGACATGCCAATTCATGATATTTGAAGGACTGATTTTGGCATTTTCTTCATTCTTCAAGGTTTTAACTTGTTTGTTAACTTCTTGGAGGACCAATATTGATAATTTAGTTTTGTTGAGGGACTAAATTTGCCAATTCTTCAAAGTTAAGGGTCCTGTTTGTAATTTTGACAAACTTTAGGGACCAAACTTGTAATTATGAAGATACAAGGGTATAAAGTGTCAATTCTTCCATATTGGAGGACCCTTCTTCATAGTTCTTCAAATCTTCAAGGGTTTTTTTTGGAAAATTCTTCATTAGGGCTTGGTTCATTGTGCGGCTTCGTTTCCCGTGTTCATTTTTGCATGATTCTTGTGATCTTTTGTCATTTTCTCAATATCCGTACCTAAAATACACAAGCAACAAACACGAGCATATATATGGGTATTTTGATGATATTTAATGCATTTCAAGCCCTATTTGGACGATGAGACTATGTATAAAAGCAGTCTCATCACTAGACTACGAGCTACTACTTAATATATTGTTGGAGTGACCGAATATTTCTAAATACGTAAAAACGTATTTCCAACAATCTCCCCCTAAGGCATGTCACTCCAAACAAGGGCGTTACCCGAGTTACAATAATAGAATAAACCTAGCATACTATGCTTGTTTTGAGGTCGTAGTCTTCGTCTTTCTTTTCTTTTTCTTTTCTGGTGAATATATTGATGTGATCTTTGATATCAATCTTGATCATTAATCTCTTGCCTTGATCTTGTGCATCCATCACTTGTGATATTCGCCTCTTCGTGACTTTATGTCCCACACACTTATACCTTCGTAATTCTTGAAAGCTTCAGAGTTTGATACAGAGGAAGACTTGACTTTTAGACTTTCTTGAATAAGATGAAGTATTAAGTGCATAAAGTATAAGCATGCGGGGACGACTTCTTCTCGGATTCCGTGTCACACCCCACCATGGCGGAATATGGGACGCGACGTATGGATATCATCACAACAATAGCGTGTCTATAGAGTTAACTAAATGAAATAGAAATGTCATAAAAAGGTGACACAATGTCATGACAATATCTCAAACAATGCAGGCGTCTAGGTAAGTAGGTAACATGCCTACCTCTTACCAAAGACAAACAAATAAACAAGCATCAAACATATAGATGTCTAAAATGTACCAATTATTCAAACATTAAATAAATACTAAGAGGAAAGGGATTCCTCCTAATGCAATCCAAGAAGCCTCTAGACTCTAGCCACTTCTAACATCATGCTTCTCAACTATCCCACCTGAAAATGACACTAAAATCTGTCAACATAAAGTTGGTGAGAACATAGGTTTAAGTTATCAATATATCTTAAGAAACCTTGTCAACCGCTGTAAATAAGTTGAAGAGAACAAGTTAAAGCAATGGACCATAATGTGATAATCATGTTACATACAACTACAATCTAAACACAATTATAACAATCAAGAACACACAATAAGAACAATGAACCACACTATTAACAATCAAGAAGTATCCCGTCACACACACAAGAACACACCACACTATCCGGATCTTTCCCACACCACCTGTGGAAGATGAACTATATCCCCGTTGAGATATCTTGCCTCCGAAGAGACGATGCACAGGTACTCAGGACGGATCGTGCCCCACGCTCCACACACATCACAACTGGTCCCATAGACGCCCATACATCTATGTACCAAATCCAATCACAACCCAAACAAGATTCACATATCGGAACACATATCAAAGCACATATGAGAACACATCAGCGCCAATGTCACACGATAACACATCTATGTCCAAACATTTATAAAAATATAGTACCAAAAGATTTTAAGAACACCACAAGTGTCATCTCCATCCCATACTAGAAGAAAACATTTAAAAACTCAGTGAAAATGGGACTATGAACCCACCTGAATGCTTCTACACAAGTCCTCGCACTAGCAACAAGCTAACAAACCAAAAACACGCAATCAATACATGAACCAATCACTAAGATGTCTCATCAACCTATGATGGACATCTAGCCTATTCCCATATAAATACCTCATTGATAAGCTCTAGTCACCCCATTACCCTTCCCTAACAAGTCCTTAACTTGGTTAAGTTTAACAACCATCCCATTCATATTTTACACAAAACAGTCCCAATTTTAGGTCTCAAAACTTCAAGTCAAACGCCCATTTAAACATACCCATGGTTTCTGTAAAAGGAATATTCATACCATTAAATATGTTGGCTAACACCTCCCAGTTTCCCTAATCTTAAAGCTATTGTTAAGGCCCCGATATATATATATATATACTTTTGTCATTCCAGATTTCCTGATTTTAAATATACTAAAATTTTGTTACAATTAAGGGGTCTTACCCTAAACCACAACCTTAGCCCAAGTGTAGATACTTACTACAATATATAAACCATCTCTCATGTTCGTGATAAGATCCCAATACAACCCTAAGTACCCCAAACAACACAAAACTTAAAAAGAAAACAGGCTGACTTCAAAACTGTTTTGACCTCCGACTGTTGTAACCTGTTTTTTACCCATTTCCCAACCTCCAATTTAGTTCTAGTTTCTTGCATTGGAAAGCCACTTCAAATAGATTTCCAGGGATATGTGGATCGTAAAATAAGAGTTTGTAGAAGTCCCAAGCAAAAATATAAATAGAGAAAGTTTTGATTGCCGGGAGAGTTGCGTCGGAGACATCTTTATCTGAGGAGGAGGCTTTGTCGTCCGGCTCCTCATAAATGATGTTAGGATGGGCCGGCCCCTCCTCGGGGTCCTAAAAAAAAGAGAGGGAACAGAATCACTTTCTTTCAGTGACATATCTAATCAGACTGAATAGGATTTTGAGAGCTGTCACGATCATTCACATCTATTTCAGTAGGCAGGAAGGGCGCGGAAGCTACCGTTTCTAGAATGCAAGCAAGCTAGCGACTCCCTGAAAGCCCTCCCGGGGCCTAGCCCTCTTTCTTCGAGTCTTAAGCGGCTTTCATCGTTGACGAACACCTGCGCTAATAAGACAAAGAGGGAGTCTATGCCTTGAATGAATCAGTAAAGTAACAACGGATTAGTGGAATGAGGGATCAAGAGACAGATAGGGGGAGAATGGCAATCATTGGTGGACCTTCCCTTGAACGAGTCACGGAGTTCTCAACGGAGTGGTTTAGGTTCTGGAATTCCATCTCTAGTTGGGGCTTTCGGTTCGAAGGTTATAAAATGTGGTGCGGGTTCATCTCTCCAATTCCCTTGGGCGCTACAAAGTATCCTACTCCAACACTTGGGAATGGAAGTAAGACTCCTTCGGAATGATTGACTTTAGCCCTTTCCCCTGGGAGCACATCCAAGACTCAAAATATGAACTTCGAATCAAACCTAAAATTTCGGTCTTGCTGCAGCAGCAGAAGAGGTTAGAGAAAGGGCTCTCACAGACCCCTTCATCCAATAAAAAGATATGAGATATGGCAGTCTATTGTCCTGGAAAGCTAAAATAACGAGTTCTTAGCAGGATTGTAGCGGTTGGCTTTCATGCAGGTTCGAAGTTATTGGATCCTTTTCCGCGTTCGAGAATCCCCTCCCCTCTTCCACTCCGTCCCGAAGAGTAACTAGGACCAATTTCGTCACGTTTTCATGTTCCAATTGAACACTTTCCGTTTTTGATTATTCTCAAAGGAGACGATTATTCTCTTTACCAAACATATGCGGATCCAATCACGATCTTATAATAAGAACAAGAGATCTTTCTCGATCAATCCCCTTGCCCCTCATTCTTCGAGAATCAGAAAGATCCTTTTCAAGTTTGAATTTGTTCATTTGGAATCTGAGTTCTTCTACTTCATTTTTATTTACTTATTTTATTTAATTAATATGAATATTTTTCCCTCTTT